>OY743155.1:10911053-12161053 GCA_963555695.1 Dasypolia templi
TTTCACAGGTAGACCACAAACCATTTCATCTGCTTAACTTATACTGTTCACACACTGTCCATTTATATATCAACCAACTTGTGTGTCAGCTTTTCAATAAGTTCGTTTATGTACCTACAGGTTGAACAGGGCATGTGAGGTCAATCTCATCTCTGCATCCGAGTGAGCATCCGGCCATCTGACTTGACCCGGATCAAAACAGACATCATCATACAGCACCCAAACCACACATCTGGTTTGGGTGCTGTACCAAAACTAAAATAAACCAATTAATGGAACCCAGTTACATTAAGTTTCCCCCACAATATATCATATTGAACTAGGTCAAAGGCCTTGGAGAGGTCAACGAAAGGCAGCAAACACAGGCGTTTCATTGTCTGTATAGTATGTGGAGTATGTTTGAGTGACAGGATTGCACTCTCAGTGGACAGCTCACCAGCCCGGAAACCGAATTGAGCGTAGTGCAATTTTATTTAAAGCTTAGTTATGTATTTGTAACTGTCGCTCAAGCAGACTATCAAGAACTTTACCAATTCTTGTAGCGAACGAGATGGGTATGTAGTTTTTTTCTCTCAGAACTATCACCAGTTAAAAAAATTACTATTGGTACATGGTTATTCCAACTATAGTTTTCATTAGGTTTGTTGGTAAGTTAGAATGGCTGTTTAGTTTCTAAAAAGCATAGTAACAATCTGGGAACATGAAATCCAGAAAAAATGAGTTGCTCAATACTGATGCCATCATGTCATAGTCATCAATTTCATATAAATCGTCAAACTTTGGAAATTTGTTCCAACTATGAATTTTCACAAAAATATTCTGAAAAATTCGGTGAATACGACGTAAAACAGTGCTGCAATTTGCAAAAACTAAAGATTTGAATTTGGCGAGCTGCAGAAAGGTTCTGTATTTGAACAGCCGTTAAGTTTTGTGGGAATGTTGACCGCTTTCTTAGCAAACCAAAGCTTAGGCTAATAATGTTATAGTGTTAGCATGAGCAAAGCATAATCAGCCGATTCTGTTCCCACTGCTGGGACACAGGCCTCCTCTCTGTGAGAGGGAGTGGGCCGTAATCCAACACGCGGGCCCAGTGCGGGTTGGTAGATGACTCCGAATTTTTGGTTCTAAGACATGCCAGTTTCCTCACGATGTTTTTCTTCACCGTTTTGAGAGCAGTGGTGATGTAATAATTTTCACAAAGCAAAGCGCCTGTCTGGGTTCGAACCTACGACCTATAACTCGTAAGTCGCGGCCGTTAACATGGCCACCACTGCTCTCTATTTATAGTGTTAACATAAATTTTAATTTTGTTATAAATATCTTCTTTCACTACACACTTTACAAAAACATTTCAATTTTCACAAAAACTTCTGTCGAAACGACCCGCAAAATAGACGAACTGCCGACGCTGTACATAAGCACAACAGTAGGCAAGCAAACATCTAATAATACAAGCCCATTTTTTCCCACTGCTGGCCAAAGTCCTCTTCTCATACAGAGAAGGCACGTGCAAAGACACCGCGCTTGTTCAAGACGGGTTTATGATTTCAGGCTTATATTAGGTCCAGGTTGCCTCACGATGTTTTTCCTACAAACAAACAAATAATCGAATTTAATCCTGAACAAATAGTCTATCAGCTGCTTCAAATTAAGTGCTACGACGCCATTAACACAAACAATGTACTGTGAAGGTTTATTGTATACAACTGGAGTAATCTCATTTGTTTTACTTTTATCAATGTCTTTGAAGCACGCGATTGTGTAATAGATGGGGCTGTTTATTTAAGCTTGAGGTTCTGCTTTACTTTGATAAATTACGTGCACCCTAATTGCATTACACACTTTTAATCACATTCTGAATCGTTTTGATGGATATTGCTTATCCATTGCACCTTATGTTAAAAAAAACTGTCTGCTCAACAACTTAAATAACGATGTTGTAATGTCTCGTGACATCTAGGTAACACCTTTATGCCTAATTGCAAGTACGAGTAGTATAGTAGATAATAATATAATCCACTGTCTCATTCGATTTTAAGAAATTATGAGAAATTAGCAAGCTCCTTCTTTTTAACTACCGTCGTTAAGAGGCTGACAAGAACTAACACGCAGTCACTGTCAGACTGCATAGAAAAGAAAGAGAAGCGCGATGACACAACGCTGGTAGTTTATTGCAAAAAATGAAGCAACTATCTAATAACAAAAAATATGATTGGACAAAAAAAATCCTCATCATCATCATCATCAGCCTATATTAGTCCACTGCTGGACATAGGCCTCCCCTAATGAGCATCATAGCGCCCTTTCTTCAGCTTGACGCATCCAGCATCTGCCTGCAGTCTTTCGCAGATCGTCATCCCACCTGGCCGGAGGGCGTCCTACACTACGTTTGCCGAGCCGCATTCTCCCCTCAAGAACTCGTTTACCCCAGCGGTTGTCGGTTCTTCGCGAGATATGGCCGGCCCACTGCCACTTCAGCGTGCTAATTCTTTGAGCTATGTCGACAACTTTGCTTCTCTGTCGGATGTATTCGTTGCGAATTCTATCCTTCAGAGAGACTCCGAGCATAGCAAAAAACCCTATTACGTTATTAAGTTGCTTGTAGAATTATCTGACAAAAAATTTGAATGGCTGCATGTATAATAGCATGGTTTTCAACCGTTAAAAGAATTTTTAGAGGGATCTTCGTGATATTTTCTATCTTATCAAATTGGTTGTATTATGTTTTCAACACACTATTTAACTAGCATATATCCTGAAGAATAACATATATTTTTCTAATTTTGTTTGCTGCAGTGGTTCATATACTTTTATGCATTATAAAAATTGCGTATGGGTCCTGTGGTCCTCTTAAGCGTAAATTGCTTGATCATAGTGTAATGTAAACCAATCGTTTTTTTTATTTAAAACCTTCCTTTTATTGCCATATAATATCTTGGCACAATATAGATATCTAAATGTCAGAATGGGATAGTTCGGAGTTACAATAACGACCAAACCCTATAACCTATTTTCAATGACATAAAGATCGCTATTGATGTTACTCAGTATAATTATATCCGTCCCTGTCAGACAAATAGCTGTCAACATGTTATAGGGACGCATGCTTTGGTTTTATTGGGACGTTAAAACCAGAGGTTGATAGGTTTTTCTATCTCCAGTAAGCCAAATTTGGTGCTAGATACGAACCCAATTAGGTTCGGCCGTTAAACCTTAGAGGGCCGAGATAGCATTCGCTTTCATATTTCTTCATCGAATTTCAAGGGGATTGACATAAGCCGTTTGGTAACCAATCAAACACATATTTTACTTTAGCATTACTGTTATCGCTGATAAAATTTCAATTGTCTAGGTATTACCAAAGTATTTCTTTTATTCATTTCTCATTCCTTTCGGTGGTTTCGGCCAACACAGTCCGTCGCGCTCCACTTTGGCCGAAAGATAAAACTATGAAGGTGATTTCTATCAAAGCTTTTTACGAAATAAGCTCAATGGCTTGGAATGTTAACAATCAGCGGAATTTAGGAAATTCATGTAGCTGATGGGTAATTGCGTAACAGGCAACAGTAGGAATGGCTTTCATTTTGACAATTCAACAACATTCATTTTTTTCGAGCATATGAAGCAATGGATTAGCAATATCCTTCAAAATCATTCTGATTGTGGTGGATAGTGTGTAAGCATTTAGGGTGCTGGTAGTTGGATACCAAATATATACACGCTACAGACTAGAAGCCGCGGCTGCTGGAAATATTAATACTAATTATTTTGTAGGAAGATTCATCAACTTGAAAGGTGAGCTTTAGGTGAAAATGAACACAAATGTGCGTGCTTTTTTTTCATTACGTTTTATTTTTATACTAGCTGTTGCCCACGACTCCGTCTACGATCAGGTCATGGTCTATCTGCGTACCAAATTTCATCCAAATCGGTTCAGCCGTTTTGGCGTGAAAGCGTAACAAAACAAACAAACTTCCTTTCGCATTTATAATATTATATATTGTAACGAGTTTTTTATACCGTTACATGTTTTTGATAATTCTAGTCGATTTCGGAACGATTTCTAAATTTTAATTTTTTATCTGTGATACATTCGGCTGACATTTCGACGTCAAAATTTGACAAGTCACTTTGCTATCTTTGATTGTAAAGGTGACAGGTCTCCTAGTTTTCCCTAAATGGAATCATAGTTAATCTGGGAGATCTTGGCGTATAGATGCCATTATCCTAAACCAAAGGACCCGTGAAATGGTCGCAGATCATATTTCTATCGGATTTTTGGTAAGTTGGACTCTTTTTCGAGTGATTATTTCCTTCTTCAATGGCGGTACGTTTGTGACCAATCTTACCGTTTTCGCAGAATCCCTCGTTCGCCTCCCTACGGCTTTTTTGATACCAGCTATCTTCACGGTACACTGAGGGTGACGCGAGTTTTAAATTCCTGGAATAAGCGGTAAGTTTTTCGTTGGTCGATGCGTCCCCGCGTGTCCGAGCTCGGAGTGAAACCACATCTCAGAGTCCCTTCTTGTCCACAGCCTACAATTGTGGGTGCTTATTCCACCTTTACTTCAACCGAAGAATTTTTACTGGCTTTCCACAGGGCTGATTACCTGAGAGGTACCACCTTCCGGCTGTCGGGCTCACCTTCAAGTTTTTTTTCTTCTCTTAATTTTCTTATAATACCAAAACAGCCTTCAGCTGCTTGAAAAAGTGCAATGATGAAATAACAACTAAATTTATAATAGTATAATTGTAATCAATAAGCTAAAGGTAAGAATAAACTGTGAACGTTCGCGGTAGTGAGTGTTTACTTACCCGAGTTCCACAGGCCACCCCCCTGCAGATAAATTGTTCAATCTCTCCAATTTTATCTGGCTATCCATTAATAGTGTGTTGCTCCACGGCGCCCGAAATTGCATTTCCTATATCAACATACCTTTTTTTTTAGGAGATCACACACTCAGAAACACATACACATATTTTCTAATTTTTTTGTACTACAATCCATCCCAACAAGGGATTACTTTTTAAAATATTACTTTTGGCTTCCCAATCAGGGACGTTATTTTTTATATTACAATATTAGGGAGTTAGGAGAGTCTGCCCTTTCCATGACCTTTACTATTAGAGTAAACAATTACCAGAATGATTATGAAACATCATAATCATTCTGGTACTTAAGAATCATTCATAATGTGTCGTTTTGGTTACTTTTAAGATATAAATTTATTTATCTTTTGACGAAACTTTTTGATATTTGAATGGTGATCGTCTTTTCTTCTCAATGATTTTCTTTTAACTTTCTAGTCTAAATTAGAGTGACTTTATTCTTAACGTTTTTCTGATAATGGTTATGTTATGTTATGTTACTCGAATAGTAAAGGTCATGGAAAGGGCAGACTCTCATAACTACCTAATATATATTATTATAAATGCGAAAGGAAGTTTGTTTGTTTGTTACGCTTTCACGCCAAAACGGCTGAAACGATTTGGATGAAATATGGCACACTGATAAACCATGACCTGATCGCAGACGGAGTCGTGGGCAACAGCTAGTATTGAAATAAAACGTAATGAAAAAAAAGCACGCACATTTGTGTTCATTTTCACCTAAAGCTCACCTTTCAAGTTGATGAATCTTCCTACAAAATAATTAGTATTAATATTACCAGCAGCCGCGGCGTAATATGACAGAAGTAATAAGGGTGATCAATCCTGTTGTCAAATGTTGCTCATCCGGCCATCACAATCTTATCAGGAGTCGTTCACCCCGCGCCGACAACTCTTAAACATGGTGGAGTGTCTACAGATAGATGTGTGACGCGCGATTTGACGGTGACGTGTATATTTGTCTTTATATTCTTTTGCCGTGTTGAAATCACAATGTATGAACACGCAGCTTACAATAAGTTATTTTATGTTAGGGCTTTTGTAGGTGTCTGGTTTATAAATTCTGGTTTGGACACGTATCCTAATTAAATAATAATTTGTTAGTTTTTCATAGAGTTGACTTTAATTTGTATCTATGTAACATAAACTTACCTCAAAAGCTTGCAAATAACCCCATAAACAGTAAAATTTGACAAATTTTCATGTCAACTTCCATTCCAAAATACCAAACCATGTGCAGTTTTCAGTATAGGTACTGGAAACGACTCTATAACCTACTACAGTGAAGTACGGTGCGATCCTCTCGTACCGTCTGCAGAGGCAGCAAACAGACGGAAATTCGGCAGAACCGGCAGAGCGGCAGTATCTCATACCTCCCCCGTGTCTCGAGTCGGGAGGACGTGTCGGTCAGTTCGGGAGCTACGCGCGACGCGGTTGTGTCTGTGATTGTGTGATCGAGCATGTAAGTTGACCTTTATAAATATTGTTCTGTTTTTATATGTTAGAAAACAAAACACTTGAAAAATATTTTATATTTTTCAAGTGTTTCTATTTTTATGTTTATTTTGGGACATAGTTAGAACCACGTTTTCTTTAAAACTTCAGGTATTTTATTCCTTTTTGTAACTTTGTAAAAGGAAAATTGAACCGGTTTTTTTGCGATTGAATTAGAATTTGTAACAAAAAAATAAATAAAAGGTTTGATAGATATGCAATTATAAATAATTTAGGGACAAGTCCTAATACCAACAAATACTCCGTTTTATTTTACGTTAAGCGTTTTATGAACAATTTAAAACTATCTCTTAACTTTCATACAATTATTTAGATTATTTAATTAAAGTTTTTAATTTATACTGTAATTTAGAGTTAAATTGATATTAAAGAACACCTAAGACATGTATTTTTATAAGAACAATAACAATTTAGAAGTAAATTTAAAGAAATGGCGCAATGAAACACTTAAGACCAAAGTAATTAATTACGAAAAAATCTCACTTTTCAAATAAAACAATGTCTAGGACTTTGTTTGTCAAATCTCAATATGATTATAACGAGCTTTCTCGACTTTCGGTACCTATCAAGATGTTTTTAATCATTTTATACCTTTTCATTGTTATGTTTTTTTAGAATCGGTTCAATAGGTCCAGCATGTCGATTCTGTAAAAAACTCACCGTGAATCTTTGCGTGGAGTGAGCTGTCAGTGTCATCCCGTCTTCGTCAATCCCTAGCATCGGTGGCACTGACAGATCACTCCACGCTCAATTCACCCAAGTTTTCACGGTGAGATGGTTACAGAATAGCACTACTGGTGAAATGATAAATGATTTTATTTCTGTAAGTAGGTTTGGACAAACACTTCTACACGACAAACCAGATTTGAAGAACTAGATGAGGTCTGCGTTTCCTATCTGACTACTCTGAGAAGAAAGGCCGAAACAAACTCAGAGGTCACAGTCTCTTTTAAATATGTTTTTCTGGGGGGGGGGGGGGGGCACAAGGGGCGGACTGGCAAAAAATTAACAATAACTGTTAGAAATAAACTTTAAGTATCATACTTCAAGTTCAAGTATGTATGAAGGCACAGAGTACACTATAGTATACTGTATGAAGGTTTATGAAAGTGTCAAAACAATAGAAAAAAATTATGTTTAGTAAAGACAGTTTTCTTTTATGTTTCCTGCTAAAGATGTCCAGCACTTCATTAGCGTCCATTTTTGCCGCAACGTCTTGATGGATCTCCACAGTACACAAATAAATACCGTCTGGGGGGGCACGTGCACCCGTGCCCCCCCCCCCCCTCCCTTAAATCCGCCCCTGATGGTTAGTGTGAGGACCAATATAGATTGGTTCTCAGCTTGATTTTTTTAATCGCCCTTCTTCTTGAAACTTCTTTTTCATACATCAGCTCAATTAACTCTGACGCAATTACTGAAGACATGAAAAGAAAAAAAAATGCGTTAGTCGCGGGCAGAAGCTTGTTAGGTATACAGGGTGGAAGGGACATCGACGCACAACCTGTTACCATGGACTCAGTACATGATTCTGAACCCTCCTGCATTGAATTGTCCTGCCGTACATTTTGACCGCGTAGGTATTGCACTTTTCTATGAAACAGCAGTTTTTTGTGCATTAAAAATTCAATGCACGGGGGTTCAGAATCATGTACTGAGTCCATGGTCTCAGGTTGTGCGTCGATGTCACTTCCACTCTGTATAGATGGAATATTAAATTAGCCAAAACATTGAGTTTAAGTCATTATCATACAAATTGCAAATGAAACACATGTCATGATGCTACAAACGATGACGATGGATCCATGAAGATGGTGGTGGATATTGGTATCTCGTTGTATAGGTACCAAATAGTATCATTATTTGGTTTACAACATTATATGTAGGGATGGGCTGAACGTGGTTTGAAACAGCCGAATATTCGGTGAAAATAAAAGAAAGAAACGAAATAAAGAAAAAATAGATTTTTTTGTCACAGAAAAACAGATTTATATATGTACTTCCGAACACATAACATAAACTTCGGTTACTTTCGCCGCGTTTTCTCGAGAGTCTTATCGGCTTCTGGTAGCTCCGTATATTCTTAACGACTTTTCTCAGTGGCAGGAAATGTACAGTGTAGTGTGTAGTGTTTTATATGTACATACGTATGAACAAAAACGAAGCAGACTCCTGTCAGATAACGCAGAATCCTTGGCGTGTTTGCAAATTAACACTTTTAAAATAGTGAATTTTATTTGGATAATAACTGTTTCAGGGTTTAGATGTCCAAATTCTGATAATGTTTAGAATACATTTAAGTAACAACTAAAAAACAGCACATAAAGCCCCTCCTTTTTCCACTCAACTCGATCCTCCCTCTCCTTTTTCCACTCAACTCGATCCTGAGCCAATTTTGATGAATCCTTCTTAAAAGCGTCAAGTAAATAAATGCTTTTTTTATTTTAATGGTTTAGTTTTATTATTGCAGTAAAAACAGTTGAGTAATTTTAATATTTTCTTGTATCAAATGTGCCCAACATTTTCTAACAGAATTTCGGCCGAAGTTCGGTTATACCGAATGTGAAACGAATTTCGGTTCATCCCTAGTTATTTGTTCATTCAAACTTTTTCATAAAACCCATTTCATTTAGTAGGTATGCTACAGAGATAAGAACATGATTAGGTTTTTATTGTTCTCAGATTGATGCTTTAACAATGTTGCTTACCTACTTATTTCGTTTTCAGTTAATGATAAATAAACATGTTTGTCAGCTTAATTTTTAGTTCACATCCCTATCAAGTATAGGGTTGCGTGCAAATCGATAAATCGAAACTTTTGAACTTAATCACCCTTTAAAAAAACTTAGGAACCACAGTGTGGAAAAAAGTTCAATTTCTGTCATAACAAAAAAAAGCCTTGAAACTTTCCAATTTTAAAATTAAATATCTATAAATGAATATCTATACAGGCTGCTTCATTATTCGATTCTTTCATCCAACACTCTGAGCTGCATAGAACTTGCTCAAAGGCTAAACGCTTGTTAGTAAAAGCAAAACGCAGACCGTTTGACAAGCTTTTATGTCGACAAACTTCTAGGAATTGATTTTACTTCATGTAAATATATTTCACAATTTTCAGTCTGTGTGTTCTAATATAAATGTTCTATTCTGAGAATATTGAAAATCTCTCATGAACCGTAATAAGTAGATTTACACCAAGTGTTGTAACGAAACGTTTAGCCGACTGGCTAAACGTGGTTACAAGTTATAATGAAATTTTAGAATATGAAATACAAAATTACATATAAAAAGATATCAAGAATTAGAAATCGATTAGTAGTAGCTCGCGTAGGATGATCCTCTGGCCTGCAGTCTAACACGAGGGAGCTCACGGTCGTGCAGCAGCTCGAGGCGTCGACCGCTCCACCGGCCCGTAGTCTGTCGAGTTGAAGCTCGCAGCAGTCTCTCCGTGCTCACAGTCGCGAAGCAGCTCACGGTTGAATCAGCTCGCGTCGGTCGCTCCTCCGTCCCGCAGTCTGTAGTAAGGGACCTTGCGTCGGTTCTGGTTCGTCGAGGAGGAACCCGCGAGAGGCTCGATCTTAGAAATAAAATGAAAGTATAAGTGAGTACGTCAGGACCTCTCGTTCCTGTGAATTAGCAGCGGCGTCACACGCCACGTTATTTGACGTCAGGATTTCTGGTCCCAGTGTATTGGCGGCGGCGTCACATGCCACGTTATTTGACGCGAGGACCTTGTATTTCTCAAAGACGTCTCGAACTGGCAGTCTCAGGTGGGAGGGTCGGAGGTGATCGGGAGAGCTCGAACACCTTCACGCACACAAGATAAAATTAAATTCACTGAGTTTAGCTAATATTTCTTTTAATTCACCGAAACTATAAATAAATCAGAACTCAGAGATAAAATTATTTATATTTAAGCAACAAAGAATGGTCAGAGTAAAACGATAGGAGGAAAAAGAAGGAACCGGGTTAAAACTAACGGTTGCCTTTTATAGTCTCTGGCCGAGCGTTCTAGAAGTGACTTTTTAGTTTTAAATCAAATACTTCTTAATTGGTTATTGGCCAGGAACAATAAAGATGGCTTACAGTGAGAACCTGGCTTAACACTAGTTTTACGATACCTTTACAATAAAATTGACGACCTCTTAGCTCTATAACATAGAAAAAGAAAAACTGACAGACATTCAATAAAAGGAAAATAATATGAGATCACATGAAATGATATAAATGGATGTGGAAAATAGACAGAGGTAGCTTAAGGTTTGCTTTTCAGCAGTACAACAATATCAGATAAACAAATGTAAGTTAAATTAGCGTCATACAATTTTCATAAAGACCTTAGTACCTACTAAATCATAGAAAGAATTGCTGTGCACAACAGCTCCTCAGGTGTTAAATACATAAATAGATAATAAGATGTGTTTTTGGTGTAACAAAATACCACAGTGTGTATTTCTATTGCCACTATAACAACAAATAATAAAAATAAAAAAAAAGTTGTTTAAAAGAGTATCCACACCATGAACGTCTTTTTTTCGTAGTTTTTGCCTTGTGGTATGGAACCCTTCGTGTGCGAGTCCGACTCGCACTTGGCCGGTTTTTTTGACCTTTCGGTTTGCACTGAACTTTTACATATTTTATTTTGGAAGAACTATGTTAATGAATCTAATTGATATTTTACATTAAGTACGCTACTGCCAACAATTTTGACACTAACCACTAGGTTTACTACGTAGAAGGTAGTGTCAGCATGTTGTACTAGTCGCGGGCTACTAGACCGATGCAGAATTGAGCCGGCCGTACCGCATTGCTAAATCGTCCTGCATCAGTTACGTACATAATGTATACTCACAAAACCCTGGAAAGAATGTGTGTTATGTGAACCGTTGTTTTCCCGACAGTATATACCTAAATGAGTAAAGTATCTAAATACATAAGTTTGAAACCAATTAATTAGATTTTTTGTTTGATGTACCGCTACCGTAGGAACACACGAGCAATTGCATTGATTATGACATACAATTTTTATGATTGCAGGGAAAAGACAACACAGTTAATCGTAAAGGATTTTTGAAGTCAAAACTTCTGTAGGCGCGTTGAGCGATTTTTGGTAGGGGAAAATCTTATGAATTCGCGTCACCAATAATGAATGCTGAATAAGAATAAAATGCTAATGATAACAAACAAATTTTGGCAGTCCTCATGACTACTAACCTAGGCAATGTATGTTTTTCTATAAGTCGACGTTTACGCGGACGTAAAAATGCGGCGAGATTTTTTCGCGCACTGGTTCTTCAACGTACTGCTTAGCGTCGAGAGTTGAAAATCCAACGTTGTGTTTTTTCGACGTGCTGCGATGCACTCTGTTGGATTCTCAATGCTCGGTTCAACTCCAAGAGTGGAAAATCCAGTGCGCGATAATATCCCGCCGCGAGTTTTTTACATCCGTGCGAACGTGGGCTGTGTTCAATTCTATTACGAAATTGGATAGATTCCGACTGTGTAAAGCCTCCAATTTTCTAATTTTGAATGTCTTCCAAATTGTTTCTTTCAATATTTTCCTTTGTTTACCTCGACGCGAAACAGTGTATTTGGTACTTAAATGTTTTCAATTAGAAACCTTTTTCTTTGTCTGAACAAATTGGTTCAATATTAGTAGTTCTATTGGAAATTTAAACCATTTTAGAATAATGGTTAACTTAGTTATTTTTGGTATTGAATAAATACAACTTAATTTAATTTTGTATTCTCAATTTTCTAGGTAGGTAAGCAGCCTTTATGAAATGATTCCTGTGCCGAACTGTAAGAAATATACCTTATAAGAAGGCGAATAATTTTAGATAGAAGGATATTTTTTTTATGTAAATCAATGTTGCAGGTAGGTACTGAAGTTTGTTTTGAAGCAATTATAAATCTTTCGGAAAAAAACTATGTCTTTATAGATGGAACAACCTGTATATGCAACCATTTTATAAATGTCGCATTTCTAATTCCAAATATTCAAATTTCGAATTCAAAACAAGGAGGTCCATTTTTCTAAAACGCAAGCACAATGCGGCCAGTTCTTCAGAACAATAGACAAACAGATGAACAAAAGGTGTCAACGTGGGGTTTTTACAGCCCTTTCTATGCTATACCCATTCTACGGCCTTTCTTTAGGAATGACTTGACAGTTCTCATTCTAAGTTGTGGCCCGTTGTGGGCCGTTGTTGTCGGCCTTTCTAAATAATTGTTCGGTTATCTCATGCTTTTGATGTTGTTGGCATGAATTAGTTGGTATTGTTACACTGTATTCGATGGATTTGTTTGTCATTGCTGGTTAGGGTAGATTGTTTGTTTATGGGCACTTGACGATGAAAGGTGTTGCGTGAATCTTTTTTTTTTTTTTACTTTCTGGATGTAAATTTAAGCCATTCAAAGAAATAACAATTTTGTGGTATATAAAAAAGAGGGTGTGTGCTTTTGAGCACACGATAGAAGTGGAAACTGACGACTGGAGTCGAGTATACGCGTTTCAGCGTCACCACCCGACTGGAGCCGAATATACCCGATACAGCGTCACCGATCCGAGTGTGATGGATAAGGGGGTCTACTCCGTCAGCTAGAAATCCGTAGTTTAGGCCGAAGTTACGGGCGTTTACGGGCGTTGAATGAATGACAACACGATTTGACAGATGTCACTCCCGAAATGTATTCGCACGTCCGTTCAATTTTAAATTGCCACTTGTTTTGAAGAATCATGTACTTTTGGACGGGCCCGTATCTTCGTTGACCCCCAGTTTTGTTTCCTGCTCAGAAAGAAAGTTTGAAAGAAGTTTCAGTTAAAATATTGGCATCTTAATTAATATTGTGTTATTGAGTAGGTAAAGTCCGCGAGGCCTAAGCTGAGCTTTGCATTTGTGTGAGTGATTACCAATCGCATCAATGTGATCGCGCGGGACGCACAGCGCCCGGTTTAAACCAATCGCGCTCTAGGCCGACGTCACGCCTGCACTCACACAAATGCAACGCTCAGCTTAGGCCTCGCTGACTGTTTCAATACTTACAGTATTTCGACGTATTTTAATAACAACTCAGAAACTACTAGACAATATTTACCAACAATTAAATCTCTTTAAATATTTTGGAATTTATTTTCTATTTATCTTTCACATTTTAATCAAAATATCTATCTACGTAGGTACCAATTTTTTCTACAGTCGATATGTTAACAATAAATAATGGTAATACTTAGAGTTTTTATTTGATTGGATTAATTTGACACTATTTTAAAACTGATTTTCGATGAAGAGGTGAGAAAACGTATTGCGCCGACCCCGAGTATATTTCGACCAACTTATATGTATATAACTCAATCTCCTTTATGTTATACAAATGCATAGCACAGGTGTGGTTACTTTGTATTAATGGAGCTACCATTTACCGGGGAATGTTTTATATTGACTTGAATGTGCCCTGGCGGCTGATAGTATATCATGCTCACTCAAATGTCTCGCTGACGATGACGGTGGCGCGTGTGTTGGATCATTTAGCTCCCTTCAAAATGGTTGAGCTGAATGGTGCTGATACATGCGTCATGTTCGTTAACGGGCGCCGTCAGATGGGACTCTTTATCTCTTAGCTGCCACGGCTTATTATAACAATTTATTTATTGGATTGTTTTTATCTGTTTTTTGGTGTAATCTGGATGCTTTTAACGTGTACGGTTTACATCGTTCTCATACATAGGATCAACATTAATAATGTAACTTATATATTTGTTAGAACAATATTAGGTATTTAAAAGAGTAAGAGTTCTTCATAGGCCTAATATGCATGGGAATGCGCAACTAGCTTCATATTTCTGACTGACCGACTCCTTGACAATTCAAAAGTGCCCGTAAATGGTTTAATTGAAATAAATGCTTTGAGTTTGAGTCTATCTGTGCAATGGCCGTTTATCGTACTAAAATTTTAAATGGGACATACGATCGGTTTTTGTTTACCTTTTTGATTATCGTTTACAACCATCGCCGCCAAAAATTCAACAGTTGGTCGTATTAGAACATGGGACAAGAGCGGGTAGATGATGAGTATTAAAGCTGACTTTTTTTTCTTCCTAGATAAACCTACAGGGTCAAATTAAATTAGAGATTAAAGAAACAGCACGATAGACCATATCTACACAGTGCTTCTATGTATTGCGTGTGTGGACTATGAGAAAGCTTTTTATTTATTTTTTATCGTGACCTGACCTGCACCCTAATTGCGTAACACAAAATTATCATAGTAATATAAATTAATCACAATCTGAATCATTTCAAGGAAATTGCTATTCGAATAATGTGCGAAAAATTTGTCTGCTCAACAAAGTAAATATCGCAATTAATGTTATTTGAATAATGTTATTTCTTTACTGAATATATTGAAAACATCATCAATTTTTTTTTAACTGTTTACTTACCTACATTTTTACATTGACATAAGATTACGATTTTGAACCATTTCAAAATATGTTTTTTTTTAAATAAAAACTACAAATCTTGAACTCAAAAGACCCGATTGACAACGGTGAATCGGAAATTTTGAGTGAAAGTGAAGTGATAAATGATATATGATTTTATTTTCTGTAAATAGGTTTGTACAAACACTTTTACACGTCAATCAGATTTTAAAAACTAGGTGAGATCGGCATTTCCTATCTGACTACTCTGAGAAGAAACGCCGAAACAAACTCAGAGGTCACGGTCTCTTTTAAAGTCCGGACATAATCTTGGTCAGGTCATGTGGATTGATATCTGAAGTGGTCTTTTGCAGAAAGAACCACACAGAACGAGTGGACCTGTCCAGTCAGTGCACGCATTTGTCAGTTGTCATGCAGCTCAACACAGAACTAAAGTAGCAAAACGATTCGACGAACATTACCAAAGAAAGGTCATGGGGTAGGCTGCATAAATTACTCAAACTGCCAGACCATGATTAAAACTAATAATTAAAAAAAAAGCATTAAAAAAACAACAAATCCACAATGTCTTCACATTCTCAATAATTAAAATAGTGTAATCCTTTGCAAAGTAAATGTCATTGCATTTATAAAGTGCATCAATGTCAAAGTGTAAATAAAAATATGAAAATGATCTTGGTCATATCATAAGAGGACTATGTAGACCGGTGTCTGAAATGGTATTTTGAGGAAAGAACCACACGGATTTGAGTGGACCTGTCCAGTGACACGGGTTCCCCGATTGATAGCCGAAGCGGTACTGACCACTGACTATATAGTATAAAAGTATTATGGGGTACTGACAAGTACTAATTCGGGGTCCTGTGCGGTCCAAGGTGTGAGCGGTTATAGATAAAGCTTGATATTTCCGATCTCTTTTTACGGTATATTTTTTTCCCTGTAGTCAACAGGGAAAAAACAAAAATTAAGATATGTGTCCTGCTTTATGCATAGCTCGATTAGCCTGAAAACATACATGACCCAATTCGAAATTTTTCCTTGACCCAATAATTGCATGGTTAGAGTTAATTTTGAGATTTCTTTGTATAGAGAAAATTGAATGAAATCGTGTATGTATTTGCAACAGACAGTACTATGTAGTAGTCCTCGTCTTTTTTGTATATTAATTTCAAAGTAAATGCATAGATTTACGGTTGAAACAGCTACAAAATAACCTGCAGCAATACGTAGTTAACATACAAGTCAAAAGCTTTTTGATACTTTACGATGGATTCAATCCAGTTAATATTTTCCAATTTACTAATGCAACATTATAAATCGCCTTTAAACCGTCGTCGTCGATGAAAAATGCCAAACACACTTTGATAAAGTAAAATATTTTCTTGGACTAAGTTCTAACTTATGCAGACAAAAATTTTAAAATCTATTTTTAAGATGGATTTTAGCAGAAATATTTATTATTAACACTTAAGCTCTCAGAACATTTAAGTGTAAATTTAGACACTTCACTTAATATTAGATAACATTTTAGAGTCTAGAGCGTAAACTAGTTACGTGTTATGATCTCTAAACTATAAGTCTAAAACCATCGTAAACGCCGCGTGAGGCGATAATGTCAAGGAGCTGTTTAAGTTTATTAGGGATTAAAATGAGAGGGTCTAGATTAGTCTAGACTTAGTTTAGGACTTAGGTCCAATAAGATTAATAATGATGATAAGGAGTACACAACAAGTCTACTTCTATCAGACGCAGATACATGGGGTGGGCAACGGGACCCCCGGCCCCGTCCCCTCTGAGAGAAATACAATCGCGGTTTTTCAGCTCTTATTTCGTGTACACTACCACCATACATATAGGTACATAATATACCATATACTACCACCACTTTAAATATTATTATTAAAAAATGTGTTATTTTCACAGACGTGATGAGCTTCTAGTGTGTAATAACACGATAACAATAAACAAAAAACAGATTTTCTCAACTCATACATGAAATCTCAGACCACAAAACATACAAGAAATCTTTTTATTTTTATTTTATCATGTTTACTTATCTATACCCATCACGTTTGCGGTCTGCGGAGTTACGCTAGCTAATTTAATTTGGCACTGTATTCTTTACAATCTAATAAAAAATAATGTGACCCAAAGAAACATTGAATAGATTTTTTTTTCACAAAAGTAAATTGGTTTCATAAAGACGCAATTCCAATTTTAATATTGCGAAATTAGTAATATTTTAGGCTTTTTAAATGCTTAACAAAACAGTTTTTTTCTGACAACCCAACGAGTTTTTTTGGCACGAATACATTTTTATATTTTTAAAACAGCTAGTTCGTCTCATAGAGCTCTTTGCTCTTCAAACAGACTTAAGTGTTCCGGAGCGTGTTAAAAATATTCCGTTTTCTCGAAGAGAATATTTGAGAAGAATTTTAATGTTCTTTTAGACACAAATAAGGATCTTCTTCAGCGAGTACCTAACACCTGGTTGCCTATTCTGTACTGTGGCCTCCTTGTTGTTATAAAAGTGTCGTATTTATATCTTTTGTATACGAATCAGTAGATCATCATACCTTCGCCCGCGTGTATGTCAGAAATTATACCACGAGAAAGTGCTATCGAGATAAAAGTAGACTCTGTCCTAACTAGGGTTGCCAACCCTACTATATAAAATAGTATCCTAGTATATTATATGTATTTTTTTTATAAAGGCCTATATATATTTTTTTTCATTTCACTACAAAGTGACGAAATAAACGCAATAGGGCCGGAATTCTCATATCTTATTTCAGCTCTACAGTATTCTCTTCAACCCTAAACCCCCTCGTATCATAAAAAACGTTTCAAGTTCCTTCATGACACACATGACTGATATCTGAGGTCATCGGAAAACTTAAGACTAGAGATGCCGATGCATTCCACCAGTTTTTATGACAAGTCTTTTACAGTTCAAGCAGTACGGTTATGGAATGCCTTGCCCGTGTCGATAAGGCGTGCTCAATCACTGTCCACTTTTAAAACTCTGGTATAAAAACCCTTCCTCTCCTTAAACGTTATTACATATAGTTTCCTTAGTCTTGTTTCGTGTTTATTATTGTATATATATGTGTAGATAAATGTATGTTTTATGTATGTATGTGTTGTATGTATACACTCTCTCCTTCTCCCTTTAATCCATCCAAAGGTTGTCTGTAAAAGATCGCTTTTAGCGATAAGACCGCCCATTGTGTCACCCGATGTAAAATTTCTACAACCATGTAATTTATAAGGTGTACATAATAATGAGTATTCTATTCAATTCTGGGGCTATTTATTTCATAAAAGCAAAATTAATGGTATTCTGTAACCTTAATTTAGAATGAAATAAAGCTGAGTCATTAAAAAAAACCTGTATACTGAGAAAGCAACAAAAATATGTATTAATAGCACTTCGCCCGCGACTTCGTCCGCGTGGAATTCGAAAAAAAAGTAGGCTACGTTCATCAGACATAATTTCGGCTACTAATGGTAAAACAGTCTTTCAAATCGGTCCATTAGTTTCGAAACCTATTCAATAAAAACAAACAATCAAATCTTTCCTCTTTAAGTACAATATTAGCATAGAAAAAAAAACATACATTTTCAAATTTATTTTTTCGCATTACTATATTTTTACAGGCACATTGCTTCGAAAATACCATATTTGATTTATTTTTAAAGTTGGCAACCCTAGTCCTAACCCTGGTCATGGCCTATCCGTATATCGATAGGTAGCTTAAAAAGGTAACAGAAAGACAGACAGATAATAAATGACAATAATCAGTTTTTTTTAATTAACCAGGTTTTATGATTCTTAAAATAATGCCATGTAATTCATTTTAATGTTATTACTATTAATTTGAAAAACCCTAGCGCGGCCGTTATCCACACAATAGGATGACGAACCAAACAATTCGCCCAACAATTAATTATTCGTTCAAAAGTTCATTACACTTCGGGACAAGAAAAATGACCCATTATTTAAATAAACGTTCGTGAAATAAACTGGGTTGCGTATCTGAGGAGTGAGGGCAAGGGTGACATGATAGGCCTTGCTTGAAGTGAAGCAACTCTGTTGCGACAGTTTGTTGCCGCAGATGGACTTTTTAATTGCTATGAAAGGTTTCGAGGAATTGTTCCTTTTCCCATTTACGATTTTGCGAGGTTAATCATAATGATAAATGATTTTATTTCTGTAAGTAGGTTTGTTCAAACACTTACACGTCAATCATATTTTAAAAACTAAATGAGATCGGCGTTTCCTATCTGACTAATCTGAGAAGAAAGGCCGAAACAAACTCAGAGGTCACAGTCTCTTTTAAAGTCCAGACATGCTCTTGGTCAGATCATGTGAAGATCATGTGGATTGGTGTCTGAAATGGTCTTTTGTGGAAAGCACCACACAGAATGAGTGGACCAGCATGTTGATTCTGTAAAAATCTCACTGTGAAGACTTGCGTGGAGTGAGCTGTCAGTGTCATCCCGTCTTGGACAATCCCTAGCATCAGTGGCACTGACAGCTCACTCCACGCTCACTTCACCTAAGTTGTGAGATGGTTACAGAATAGCACAACTGTACAGTCAGTGCACGCATTTGTCATTAGTCATACAGCTCAACACAAGAATGAATTAATACAAAAGAATATTAATCTGGGACTCTAGGTTTATAAGTTCGGACTTGACGCAACATGTCTAGTTGCTCGGATATCAACTCCATGTTGCTCGTTTTTTAACCTAGGTCATGGTTTATCTGTTTGGCAAATTTCATCCAAATCCTTTAAGCCGTTTTGGCGTGAAAGCGTAGGAAACAATGAAACAAACTTCCTTGCGCATTTTTAATATTGATTAAGAAGTTAGGATTAGGATTATTGAATTATATTTTAATTAGTAGAAACTACTAGCTACCGCATAACGATGTAGAAAAGTATCCCAAAAAAGTGTAAATTAAAGAACCGAGAGTTGAAAATTTTAAAATCCAACACTACTTGTTAACCCACATTTATCTACATAGTACTCACATCGTGATCTGACCAAGATTATGCTGAATTTTAAAAGAGACTTTGACCCCAAAGTTTATTTCGCCATTTCTTCTCAGAGTAGGTAGTCAGTATGTCGTGTAAAAGTGATTCCGATATTCTATTTACAGAATGAACAATTTAATTTCATGATTTAAGAATAAAATAATGAAAATTTTGACTGACTCAATTTTGTGCATTATTTGTTATTTGAAAAGACTTTTTTTTGCACGTGACTAAATAGGACTTTTCTAATGAATGAAGTATTCATGGAAAATCACTAATATACGCAACAAGTTTTATAAAAAACTACGCTAGACTGACGTTCGAATTTTTTTTTAAATTAGAAACTATAAACGTGGTGATCAATTCTCGTTCCTTGTCTGTTTAACAAAAAGTCTGGAACTTTATGAAAGCAGTCAGTAGGTTACTGGATGGTATTATTTTATTAATTACCTACAAAATGTAGAATATTCCGCTATAATATGTTCAACAATGAATAAACATCACAACAAAACATCACACCTGTAATCCCAGAAGAATAAGACAGAGGTGTACCTATAGTACACCCACATTTCGCCAGTTATGATTTAGTCCGATTTTATAGGTGGCGAGACTATTACCATCGACCCGGCACAAATCCAGAATCCGGGCTGCTACTGATATATTCTAGATAGAAAAACCCAATAACACTTTGCCCGACCTGGGAATCGAACCCAGGACCTCATGCTCAGCTATTGCGACCACTAGACCAAACGAGGCAGTCAAAAATTAATATGTATTATGTAAGATTCACATCGTTCCTACATATTTACGTTATTTATTTAACTGTGCGTTGGACCAGAGAATAATGAAACTGTAGAGAAGGGAACTCACGAAATAGAAAATACAAAGGAACCTCCAGGTAGATTTTTATTTGTTTTCGTTTTCACTGTAGGCAATATTTTATTTACTTTAAAATCTAGTTTATTATCTGAAATGTAATCCATACTTAATATTATAAATTGGAAAGTAACTCTGTCTGTATGTTACCATTTTACGCCAAAACTACTGAATGGATGTTGATTAAATATGACACGGAGATATGAATTAGGCTACCTTTTGTGCCCGTTCCCGGATATTTTTAAACATTCACGCGAGCTAAGCCGCTGGCAGAAGCTTGTTGAAATATAACTTAAACACCTAAGCAACTATAAAATTAAGAAATCGACTAGTAACGTATTTCTTTAATTCTTGTGCAATCCTAAAGGGAATTCGTCCGTGTGAATTGTTATTGTAAAATCGACGACGAACATTTAGGTTATAAAATTAACCTGTATTGAAAAAAAATAGAATTTATGGTAGGTAATCAAATAAAAGCAGTCAATTTGTAAGTGGCACTAGGTACATATTGGCTTCCACAAGTATGTTTTTTGATCAATTTGTTAGGCTTTCACAATTTATCTTTTTAGGTATCTTTGTCTTTTTCTTTCATCCTTCTCTATTCGTAATCTCGGTAGTCACCAGTCACAGTCCATCCATCTAAGCTCTCACTCATTTTACAGTAACATAAAATAATGACAGTGAAAAAGCTTTAAATTAAATTATAAAAATAGTCACATAACATTAAAACAGTGAACAAGATTTAAATTACAATATCTTTTGATTTAGACACTGTGGTCATCACTAAGACCTTTTTATTAATTATTTGTCATTAATATATTAATTTGTTAGCATATTATTTTAAAATGACTCTTCACATAACCTTTCAAATAAATTTTAATTAAGTAGGCTTTTAAATGTATTGTTAATAATTTTATTTTATATGTAATGTTCAACACAATGTTAATTGTAAATTAATAAATAAATAATTGAATGAATGATTCATCGTTTATGTTTAAAAATTCCTCACGACATTTGCCTCGCTCCTCTGGTGTGACGTATTTACCTATAACGTTTAAAATGCCCGATCGCAGCCGGAGATTCCCTTCTAAACATTTTTTATTCTATGGCCGTTCCTAAAGAACTCGCTGAAAATATTTGAACGATAAAATTGCCTCGTTACTTTTTCATATGCTATAACATGCTGATGAGGACTGTAATGAAGTTTGTATTTCGTTTACTGGTTCCTGAAATACATTTTTATGTGAAAAAAGTGTTTTATGTTACCGTGTGAGCTTTTAAATTCATCAAGGCGATTATGTAGAGACCGAGTTTTGTATTTTTACGATGTATTTTTTTGCTGGAGATAGAAATCTCGTAATTGTGATGTTAAATGACATCTTACGATATTACTTATTCGACATAATAATCTTGTAGCAATAACATATCAACATTGTTTAAAAAAATTACTGCAAAAGCCTCATATACTTTTGTTTGTAATGGGTAGGGAAAATCACGTATATTCACTGGAAATAGTATTACAGATTTTCGAAAGACACCGTTATACGATACCATGGAGACTCAAAAGCTTAATACAACCATTCAAAATTAAATGATAGGTAGTTAAGAACAAGGAAGTGCTAGAAAATAGAATTTTTAAATATTTTCTTGATTTGAAAGAGAAAAACAATTTGATATCTTGTAATTACCATATTGTGCTGGTAGGGCGAAGCGATACAACAACGTTCTGCACAGAAATATAATTTAAAAGCTAAGAAAAACTTTTTTTTTCTAATACATAACATAACATAACATCACGCCTTGTTTCCCCGAAGGATTGGGCAGAGGTGTACCTATAGTACACCCACATTTCGTCAGTTATGTTTAAGTCCCATGTAATTTGGGGCGAGCCTATTGCCATCAACCGGGCACAAATCCAGACTCCGGGCTGCTACTGAGAAATTCCAGATAGAAAAACCCAATAACACGTTGCCCGACCTGGGAATCGAACCTAAGACCTCATGCTCAGCAGTAGCGATTGCGAACACTAGACCAACGAGGCAGTTTTCTAATACATTTATTTTAATTTTATTTATATTATAATTTTTATTTATTTTATTCCGTTCGTCGAACAGCATATTACCTTATCGCTTAACGTTAGCTTAGATTTTACAAGGTACCGCCAGACTGATACAACAAAGGTGCACTTCTCTTTTGAAGTATCAATACCTATCGTATGAAACGAATACTTACTGATATTATAATAGACTGTGCTTTGAGTAAAAAAATAATACATTCCATAGTATTTTATAATGATAGGTACTATATTAATGTGCTTGGAACTTTTAGTTTTATTTAGGATTGGTTTATGAATCATCTAAATTTTTAAAATTTTCCCAATAAAATACATATTGAGATATTCGTAAGTGGAATAAAAAAAAACAGATCTTAGAGTAGGTACTTACGGTTTATTTAAAACTTATAATATGTGCTTGGGAAGTTGAGAATAAACTGCTTGAAGGCTCATAAAACTTACGACTCATCATCAATGCCATTTTAGCCGGAAGACGTCCACTGCTGGACATAGGCCTCCCCCAAGCATTGACTCTTCGACCTGTTCTGTGCTTCACGCTTACAGCGGGTTCCTGCAGCCTTCACACAAGGTCATCGGTCCACCTTGTGGGGGCATTCCAATGGTTCCGGTACGCGGTGGCTACTCTATAACCCTTCGGCCCCATCGGCCATCTGTTCTGCGAGCAATGTGCCCTGCCCTGCCACTTAAGCTTGGCAATTATTCGGACTATGTCGCTTACTTTGTTTCTCCTACGGATTTCTTCATTTCTGATTCGATCACGTAGGGAAACTTCAAACATAACTCTCTTCATTGCCAAAAAATCAAACCTACCAAAAAGCGCCTAACACACATTCACACACCCACACGTCGCTCACACTGACCAACACCACACCACACACACGCAACTCCACACATAACTAAATTATTTAACAAAACACTCACACACACAACGTTTCACTAATATTTGAGCCACCAATGTTTTTATAATTCTTTTTTTGGTTGTCAGTGTACAAGTACATATCAAAATTAAATTTAAAACTTTGTAAAAGGGCGGAGACCTGTACCCTAATTGCGTAATACACAATCAATCGGATTCTGAATCGTTTTGAAACAGATTGCTAATCCATTGCTTCTTAAGTTCGATAAAAATTCTGCTCAACAATATATAGAACGCAATGAATGTTCTTGAACCGTCAAAATCAAACAGATTAGTCGTAATCGTTTACGAAAATGTGTTACGCAATTAGGGTGCTGGTGTCCTGAAATACAGGCCTAGAGCTTAGTTTAGGCACCAGCCTCTCACAATCACAGTGTTGTCTGACTCTGATACCATGTCATATGTGTTTTTGTTATATTGTGGTGAGAAAACAAATAAATAAATAAAAATAAATTACCATATAATTATATCCATGGATAAAATCACAGCAAAACACTAAAAAACAACATCACTAATGATTATAAGTACCCGTTTCTACCAAATCCCGTTATTCCCAAATAATATTAAGGCTGAGCACACACGCTCCGACGAAAACTAAAGCAATTACGTTAACTGCTCTTATTGGCAGGTTTTTTCTTAACCCTTTGAGGTTCACTCGAGTTGACTCGAGTGCCGTAAGACGACCTTTTATGGTATTGGTGTTTTGTGTGCCGGGTTTTAATTAATTACTTTAATGTCGTTTTTTGGTCGTTGAATTTAAAGTTTTTGAGGATACTGTTGTGAGGTTAGGTTTTATGGCAGATTGTTGTTATTTCATGCATTTGAAAATAGATTTATCGTAATTTTTGGTCATTATAGCGACTGAAACAGTAGTGCTATTCTGTATCCGTCACCGTGAAAACTTAGGTGAAGTGAGCGTGGAGTGAGCTGTTAGTGCCACTGATGCTAGGGATTGACCAAGACGGGATGCTAAATGATAAATGATTTTATTTCCGTAAGTAGGTTTTTACAAACACGTAAATCATATTTTAAAAGTAGATGAGTTCGGCGTTTCCTATCTGACTACTCTGAGAAGAGTAGATGACACTGACAGCTCACTCCACGCTCACTTCACCTAAGTTTTCACGGTGATGGATACAGAATAGCACTACTGTTTCAGTCGCCGACAATATCACTATATAGACCAAAAAATACGATAAATCTATTTTCAAATGCATGAAATAACAACAATCTTCACGGTGAGATTTTGACAGAATCACCAAAGTATGCAAACCTAGTACGTGTTGACAGCTGTTCGTTTGACATGTACAGATAGAATTGTACTGTCTATCATCAGTAGCGATCTGTCTTAGGTTATTGGGTTCGGCCGTAACTGATTGCCATACTGTTACTCTAATTGACATAATTAATGCAATCTTGGTTCACTTACTTTTTATTTCAGTTTGACATTTTAGAGTCGAAGGTCTGATTTCACCAATGAAATTGAACGCGATCAGTACATAAACTCCGTTTAAGAGCTGTCGGTGTCATTATTTTGTATGTAATATTGACACTGACAGCTCTTGAACGCGTTTAAGATGTGCTGAACGCGTTTAGTAACATTGGTGAAATCGGCACTTAATCATTTTATTTTTATTGCTGTGACCATGCTGACATATTTATTTTCATTTTTGTATCTCCAATGATCTGCTACTTACTTATCGATTTTTTATTTGAAATTATAAACCTTTGCATGTCCATGTGAAGAACTTTTTTATAAATACACCTATGTACTATACCCATGTTTGAAAAGAAATAATTGATTCGATTTGATTCTTTAACAAAGTTTGCCTTTTTGTAAAATAATAACCTAATAAAAACTTGGGACTAACATCTCTTATCGACAATCAAGACCTAACATCTCTTATCGCTATCTTTGGGTAGGTTTACGAGGGCTCACCTCTAGGTACTCAACCCTTGTGAATCACCGGTTATTTATACCATAAAAACCGCATGAAAAACTCTTTTGTGAGTACCTACCTCTAAACGGCATACAAATACGGAACCCATTGAATGTGAGCTTGACCGATTCTTTTCAGCCACAGCCAAATTATGGTCGTCGCCTTAAGGGCTATTTTTGCTAGCTCATTACCCGATAGAATCTACTTTACCGACTCAGGATTATTCATTGTGTCGTAATGTCAATATTGCAGAATGACATTTAGCCACCTTCTTTACTTGTCAGACCGACTAAAGAATGTGACACTGACAGACTCTGACAGTTAAATAATTTTGACTTTTCTTCTACGCCATTAAATGAAAGGTTAAATGTTGACATCAACTCGATATTGGCCAAATAAAGAAAGAAATAAAATAAATTTATTTGACTCAGGTTTGGGCCCACAATATTCACACAAAACAAAACACATAAGAAAATAGTGTGCCTCACGGCTGCGCCAAATAGAACCAGTTCAGCATAAATGTCAGTTGACTAAGTGCCTGGCGGTCGCTTTCAACTAGACCCAAAATTACTAGGACGTCTTACGTATGTAAATAAGTTTTATCGCAAATATTTAAATTAAATGAAAATGCTGTTACACATATCTGCTTAAGATATGTGTAACAGATAATAATAAAAAAACCGAATAAATAATTGTTAAAAAATATTTATTAAAATATAGTGGACAGACACAGAGTACACACACATTCACACACCTACACCTACACACCCATCACACATCTCATCCTACACATACTACCCTAATCTATTATCAAACAGAATTATTAAAATAAACTCATTTCATTAAAAAAAAAAAACACTACAATGTATCTCGTCTAAACCTTCTTATGCTGATCCATGTAACTGGAGAAATCCTCGACCCCTGTCATACAGGATGTCCTAGTTCAGGGTTCGAGTCTTCACTGATGTAACGTGTACTGAATATTTGGAAATAAATTACTATTCCTATTACTATAGTGGTGTTTAGAGAAAGAAAAGAAAAAAAAAACTGGTATGGTTGCACAAGAAACAAAGGACTGTCGTCAATAATAAATAGTATCTACATAACAGAAACAAATCAAATCACATATTGGTTTGCAAACATAGGTATTTAGTACATAAATCTACACTAATATTATAAAGAGGAAAGATTTGATTGTTTGTTTGTGTTGAATAGGCTCCGAAACTACTGAACCGATTAGAAAAATTGTTTTACCATCAGAAGCCGAAATTATGTCTGATGAACATAGGCAACGTTTTTTATTTTTCGAAATCCACGCGGTCGAAGTCGCGGGCGTAGTGCTAGTGTTTTATAAAAAGAGTTCTACCGTCACATGGGTAGCAAATCATATCATTATTTAATTTACACTAAAGATATTTTAACAAAAAAGGGTGTATGCTATTTTTATCTTTGTTAACAAGTAATTAAACATAGTTTTGTATGCAATAGGTCTGCTCAGTGCCGTAGCTTCGAAAGGTATTATGTGACTTCCAATAGGGAAGAATATGAAATTCGACGAAGATATGAAAGACTTGACAGTAGGTACACACACGTAAAATGCATAAGCCTGTCAAATAAGGTCCACAGCTTTATTTGAGCTCGGATTACGGAAATATATAGGTGGATAAATGGAATAAATGGTGGAATAAATGGTGGTGGAATAAATGGTGGGGTTCATGAAATATATATCTTCTTTCAGGTTTAGGTGGCCGTCAATAGGTCAAGAACGGTTAGATTTAGGAATAAAATAGTAAGGTTTTACCGGTGTTAGGGATGGCTGGAATGGCGGTCCATACTTAAGGTTTTTATTGTAGTTACCGAACTCAAGTAGCCAGCGAATACTTACCAGCGATTTTATTTTGTTTTAGCACGAAGTGGTCCAAAGATATAAAAACTTATTGGGAATATGAATAAACGCTGGGTATTTAGAAATAATCTACTAAAACTTAAATAATTTGCATGGCCAAATTTTTTATTTTTCCTAATGGTAACTTTGACTAACTACTAGAATCTTCTCTGTGTCGTTTTAAACAAAAATTGCTCTTGTATAAAATGTTACGGTTATTTTAAAATTTATAACAATTTCGGAAATCCACTTTACTACTTAAAAATTAACAAGCATTTTTTCTACATGCTTGTTGTGGTCCTTCGAGCCGAATAGTAAGCATTTTATACTACACCGCGAGATTTGACCATAAAGGTATCGTCATTTTTTGACATCGGACGACGCTGGGAATCCAACAGGCCATTATTTAATTAAAGCAAGTATTAAAATATACAAATAACGAAAAACAACAAAACATCAAACAAAAGAACTATTAATTCAACTCACTGCCACGTGTCGCATAGCTAGCTACATATAGATTTGAAACCAACAATAAATATTAATCCTTTCAATTCAGTACGTTATTAATAGCTCGGTATTCCTAGAATCTGCCAAATAACAAAAGGCCTGAAAATCCCTGTTGTTTAAATGTCACCAACAACGAAACACAGCCGCTCATTGAATTCAAAAGGCATATTGCAACGGGTATATTCAATTGAATATTCGATGTGTAATCTCGATAATCGGATACTGCATCAATATATCGGAATGAGCGTTGGTTTAACTGTAATTTGAAAATTGTGCTTCGATATTGCGGGCATGATTTTGGTGGTAGTTTTTTTTTTAATAGTTCTGTTTTACTAGCTAATAATCCTATATTTTGCAATCATCATCATTATCTTGCCCATATCGCAATTTATTTGGGGTCGATGAAATATGTTTTTTTCTTATCACATTTTCACACATTCCATACATCGTTTCTTTGGAGTTGTTGGCCATAAGCCAAAAACTTTTATTTTACAATAGTGCATGGTAATCTTTGTTGAGGGTTTCAAAGCGAAGGTGCACTATCAAAAATAGTTCGTTGCATAGTGCACTTTGTCCCCCAAATAAAGAACATATTTTCCAAAAAGGTTTAGACTGTGGTGTGTCATCGCAACAATTTCGTGTTTGCCTGACTCATTGACAGTTCAGTCAGTCAAAGTTAATAGAGGTGATAGGATTGACTAACTGTTCCACAAGGTTCTCAGAATTTCTGCTAGAAATACTAAAATGAGGTAAGAACTAAGTACTATGTCATAGGAGAAAAGCCGTATGAAAAACTTTTCTGTAGTCTTTGGGGTCAGTCGGGTAATTGAGAGAGCAATCCATTTTTGTTACCATAGATTTGAGATGACTGATCACAGCACGGAATAACAAAAAAAAGAGGATCACACCATAACTTTTGTGCTACAAGGATTTTATGGCTCCTGAATGTCAATGACAGTTGTTGGTAAATATTTGTGAAATTGAGATGTCGATGAAAGTGAGAGTCGGACTCGCGCACCGAGGGTTCCGTACAAACCTGTAGTATATAAGTAAAAGTTCACACGCGTTCATGAGGAAATGGGTAGTAGGTTGTTTAAAATTATTAAAATTATTTTAATTAGATGATGTTACTAAAAATTTACAGTTTTCGCAAGTTTTCATTTATCTGTGCTATAAGACGTTGCTTCGTACCTGGCTGTATCTTTTGATTGCGTTGGCACAGCTCCAAGGGACAGTAGACCTGAGTATTTGATATAAATTCCAGCTTCATACCTCTACGCGTTCCTTTCGAGGTACGGAACCCTAAAAACCGGCCCACAACGAAGGGTTCCGCAGTTGGGATGAATTTATCCCAAAAAAAACTTAACATGGTAGTTAAAAACGTGTTTTCCCCTACATAAAACATAAGTAAGTTTGGAATCGCATTTTTTTGGAATCGAATTTTGGACAATTTCCATTACTTGTGTTGCCAAACCTTGCTTTTTGTCAAATTAAATGATTCTAGGTCAACGAGTAGGAAACTATAGGTTTTAATTTATTAGTGTTTCAAATTAAGTCCCTTAAAAAGCCGTACTTTTTTATTGCGTTGACTTAGAAGGTTGATTCTTTGTTGATATTAAGTTTAACTTGATACCTCCATGCTTTCCTGAGACAAAGGGTCTTGACAGACTGAGAGACAGATAGAAAGACCGACAAACAAGTGATTATTTAAGGCTTCCGTTTTTTCCTTTTGAGGTCCGAAACCCTAAAAACAAGATGGTGGCTTTAAATCAGATTTTCGCCTCGTGGCTAAAGATTATTGTACAGTTATAGATATCTAAGTCTCTCATTAAGGACACTGTGCATCATTTTGAGATTAAACCATAGACTGACAAAGCTGTCTACCCGTCGGTCGACATAGTGGCGTGCTATCTTATTAATAACAAATTAATGACAAAGGTCAGACGTCACTTAATAACAGTAGGATAAAAATGTGATTCATTTTATTTTATGTTTTTGTCTTGCTTTATGTCACGTTAACTTACGAAAATGAGTTAACGGTCTGAATTCATTTATTTCTAAAGATTACAAATCACTTGAAAAGAAATAAATACTAAACATTACTTTATTAAAACATTGATGTCCAGTAGCAAGGGCTTATAGTGTTAACATCACGATTATAAGAAATTACAAGTTTTGTATTGTCTACCGCCGTGCGGCGTGTTGACGCGGTCACCATGCGGTGACTTATCTTTGTTTTTTATTATGTTTGAAATCAAAGTACTCGTTCACACTAGAGGCAAATAGATTATATTATTTTTCTAATAATTTACATAAACTTGACCTACAAAAAAAAATGTTCTGAATACTGCAAATAAATGCTAACATGACGTAGTTACAATTTAGATACAATAATATTTTGACGGCTACCTACACTATAACTTATAAAAAACTATAGGTATATCTCCCGCGTCGAAGTCTAGTCTCTGCTGAGATTGGCCGCCTTGCTATAAAACTACGAGTAAACAACTAACAGATATACAATTTTTAAACGATTATCTATGCCACTGAAATCTATACTAACATTACAAGTATAAAGGGGTAAAATCTGTTTGTTTGTTTGTAAGTTTGTGCGTAGGGATCTCTGGATCTGGCAGTCGGATTTGAAAAAAACATTTTGAATTTGATAGCCCACTTCTTAAGGAATGCTATTTAACATCACGCTATGACCTTTAGAAGCCGAGCAGAAAGAAAAAAGTCACAAAGAATACTAAGCGAAAACAAAGTGATAGTGCGGGCGGGCTGTGCGCGAGTGGATCGGGCAACAAGAAATATCACGCGGGCATAAGCTAGTGCCTACATAATTATTATGTTGCCAGCCTGTTACTTTCCCACTGGCCTCTTCTCATACAGAGACAGCAGTCATCACCACGCTTGCTCAAGGCAGGTTTTGAGATTTCAAACTTATTTAACTTTAAGTCTAACAGTAAGACGGCAGTCTTAAATTAAATAAATAACGTAAATATGTAGGAACGATGTGAATCTTACATTATATTCATTTTTGACTGTCTCGTTTGGTCTAGTGTTCGCAAGAGCTACTGCTGAGCATGAGGTCCTGGGTTCGATTCCCAAGTCGGGCAAAGTGTTATTTGGTTTTTCTATCTTGAATTTCTCAGTAGCAGCCCGAAGTCTGGATTTGTGCTCGGTAGATGGCAATAGGCTCGCCCCCTATTACATGGGACCTATGCATAACTGGCAAAATGTGGGTGTACTATTGGTACACCTCTGCCTAATCCTTCTGGGATCACAGGCGTGAAAATATGTAATGTTAACTTTAAGTCTAGATTTCCTTATGATGTATTTTTCCGATAATAATGATGTCCAAGATAAACATAGAAAATACATATGAATTAAAAATCGCATTGGTCCTTGCCCGGATTTGAACCCTCTTAGATGAGAGGCGAGGCCTTTAACACAAGGCTATCACATTAATACATGCGAAATAATAAAAACTCCATGGCAAAAGGTCCCTTCAATAATATCAAATGGCAATGTTCTAGAGACAAGCTTATCAACAGTTCCTAGAATAATACAAACTTGCATATCGGCAGACGTGAGACGAATCCGTTGTACATACTAGGAATTGTGAGTCAGATAATTGAATGATTCGAATAATAGGCCTTTAATCAACAAAACATATATAAATAAACGGTTAAAGTTTAGTATCGTTTGGCAGGAGGAAGGGGTGGGGAGGTGGTGGGGGGGATGGAGGGGGGTGCTCCGTCCAACCTGGTACCACTCCCATGAAAAGGTAACGCATCGTTCTTGAGAAAAACTAATTATTGTAACCTAACCTCAAAACACTTAAATGTCGCTTTTCTAACGTCTCCGGCGCTGCGGGAAGTGCAACCCCTTCGCCCTTGCGTAACAAAGGATAGGCACGCATGCTTCGTTGTGGGTGCCTATGCTTTGTTACAGCGGGCGGGGGTTGCCCTCCCTTCGCGCCTCCGGATTTTTATAAACACTCTAGGGGTAGGAGCCAAAAGACTACGTGGAGTCGGGGTGCCCCGATTCGGCTTTGGAACAATGTCGACCTATTTTAACCATGAAGTGGGGGTACACTAACTTCTTACAACTCTGGGAGAAACAGAATAAACAAATGACACTGACACATGACGCAAATAGCGTTTTTGTTTTTTACGTTCCGTTTCATCGATTTTGCACGACAGTTTACACCACAGACAATACACTAGTACAGATTTGGTTGTCAATCGCCGATTTTAACGTTTCGTTACGCTGTAATCTAATTTGAGGTTAGAACCATTTATTATTAATTTCTCGAAAAATACGCATTACCTTGTAATAAGAGTGGTAGCGTTATAATCAGGGAACCCACCCCTACCATCTTCAACCCTTTTTACCCCAAAACTCCTGCCAAACGATACTAGACTCAAGCCAAATAAACTGATCTCGCAGTTCTTCTGCAAAACTTCGTTATTTATGATAATCTCATTCATTGGTCTATAGCAGTTCGCTGCTAAGACATTTAGATAGTTATCTAAGTGCACATCCCCTGAGCGTTTCGCAGGCTCTCTTCGATCCGCAAAGGTAGTCATTCCTGCACCTTGCCTGTCTTGGACATGCTGTTCATCATCATCAGTCTACTGCTAGACATAGGCTTCTTCAATGAAAAGTCATTAATTTCGATCTTCGGCGAATCTCATCCAGCTGCCACCACCGACTTTGAATATCGTCGCTTCACCTAGCTTAATAGCGTCCTGTGCCTTATGATTACCGATTCGCGGTATTCACTTCAAAATAGGAACATTGAAATATTGACTTCTATAAATTGTCAAAGACATTTTTTTTAAACTGTCGAGACCTTGCACCTAAAATAAAGGTTGATAGGAACGCGCAAATCGTGAACATAATCACAATACATGATTCTGCATATCGATTCTGTAAAAATCTCACCGTGAAGACTTGCGTGGAGTGAGATGTCAGGGTGATCCCGACTTGGCGTTGAAAAACTCTTCGGTTATTAAAAAAAATGCTGTTCTATACATTTTGACCACGTAGGTGTTGTATTTATCTACGAAACAGCAGTTTTTCTATTGTGTTAACCGACGATAAATTTCTATAAATGTCTAGAATCTTGTGCCGAATTCAAGGGTTACGGTTTGTGAGTCGCTGTCCCTTCCACACTGTGTACGTAAGTAAGTAGCAAGTTGAGAGTTCATCAAACTACAAAATATAGTAAATATTAAACGAAAACAATACAATGTATCAGTGATTGAGTGTCAACGTTCAACCTTTCACACGGCGATACTGACGCGACACACGACTGACGACTGATATCTTGACATTTATAGTACACAGACAAGAATAGCGGGCGTGTTTGATCAACTTCTATTATTATACTGAAGTTACGTTGGTTTACGTATAACGAAAAAGTATTTTTTTGCTTCAAGCACTTCTTCTTCTTCGCCGTGACGATCAATGGCACGACATGACGACAATGTATTAAAGGAGGTATTTTTTATTCCATACAACTGTGGCCAAATAATGTACCTTAAGAACAAAGGCACGAAAATACAGGATAAAAAACGCAGATTCAGACAAAAAAAATGCATTTATTTAGACATTGGTACCACCTGAAATTGTTATTCAAAGATGTTAATTACCTGTAACCCAAGTGTTTTAATCTGGCAATGTAGTGATACACTTCTTCTGAAGTTGCGTATCAAAATGATATTAACCTAAATATGTGCTGATTATTATGTTATTTTTGCATTAAAAACAGTTATTTTTTGCCTAGAACATTTTTGTGAAATATTTAGCAATTATAATGTTGTTTCACATCTCATATATATTTATGCGTTTGGTTAGTTTACCAAAAGACTGTGCTCCAAGGCTGATAATTACCTTGTTTTATTTCGTGTACACCTTATGTGTCACTCCGTTTCGTTTTTGACAACTGTCACTACTGTTATGAACGTTTCGTTGAACGCAGTTACGATGTGCGGTAGTGATTTTTTAAATAATTTTATTTCCTAATCTATCGAATAGTGGAGGATTTTAAATAAAGGTAAACACATTTTATTTTAAAGAATTTCACTAGTAATTTGTACCTCGGTGCAAGTTTTGGCCGAAAAAAAAATAACCTTTTGTTTTCCAAAACTTCGTGACTTCCAAGGAATCGTCGGCGGTAGCGCAGAGGTCGCTGTGGCCGCGTTTTTTGAAACACAGAGGGCTTTTGCTTTACGTGTCACGTTTTCAAATCCCTGACGAAATGGATCTTCATTAAGTTTATACATTATGTAGGTATTCCGGGTATGGGAAGAGATTTATTATTTTGATTCTACTTACATATAGATACAGGAGAAATTACAAGTTTAGGAAGGGGGAATTGCTCTTTAGCTGCTGAGAATCGTGACTCCGTTTCAAATTGTCAACGGTCTTTCTCCTTCTGTTACAGTCAGTGGCCTCTAGTTGTCGGATATTTCAACCGACCACCATTTTGGGTTTCGGTTTGTAGATCCTTTGAACTCTATTTTTCTAGTAACCATTAGACTTTCCCTGTTGTTGGTACCTCTGCGAACAATGTGGCCGAAGTATCTCACGACACGTTACAGGCAGGTTGAAGACAGTTGTTGTGCATTCTCTTGTTTGAGTTGGATAAGGATCGAGATATTTGTGCACAGCATCACACCTCATCACCTTTATAGGTAGGGTATTAGTAGAAGGCAAAGATGCACATACCTTTATTGAAACCTGTTCCAAAACTAGTCAGGTAAACATATGACTTAATGGTAACATGAAAATTATTTATCGCAAAAGAATTTCAATTAGTCACGTACGTATCAGAACGGCTCAGCTGCAAATATTGAAAATGCAATTAACAGCTTACACTGTCCTCTCGATATATTCTAAATATTGTTACCACAATAATAATGTGAAAAACATCACAACTGCATATTCATTTGGCATTCGAATTCGAATCATTTCACAGAATATATTTTATAAATAATATTTATGCGTATTATTTATATGAATATTTTGTTACATTATAAATAAATTACTCCGCCGATTGGATAGTAGGTACTGTAAGGTTCCATTTGCAGACAAACGTTTCAGGACTATAGCCAACTCCTGAACACCAACATTCAGCGTCGGTGTCCTTTATATTTTGGGTGATTGGGTGGTTGTCAAACTCACAACTCAAAGCATTTAATTCAAATAAAACAATTACAGGCACTTTTGAATTGTCAAGGTTGGTCGGTCAGAAAGATGAAGCAAGTTGCCCATTCCAAAGCGTAGTAGGTACCTATGGAGAAGAACGGGCAAGGAACTCCCCGGACACTCTTTAAGTAAAATTATGGATACAAAATATTGGTTACATGAATCATGTTGAACTTATGCATGAGAGAACGATGCAGAACGTTAAAAGCGTCCGTAATTTAAAGATGAAAACAATTCAAAAATAAAATTTAATTATAATACGCCGTGGCAGCTAAGAGATGGGCGATAAGATACTGACGGCACTCTGAGCTCTGTCACGAACATGACGCATGGATTAGTAGTTGTAGCTTTCTTGTGCTAGGAGTACAGAATAATAATCATTTGAATCATTAATACAACTCTCTAAGTTATAAAAACCCTCAAATGTCATGATATCATGAAGTCATGACATTATTTGTGTCTTTTTTTGTAAATACATACCTTGTTACGATCGCGAATCATATTTTCTTCCACATAAAACCTGACACTGATCTGTACCCTAATTGCGTAATACACAATCAATCGGAATCTGAATCGTTTTGAAACAGATTGCTAAAACTTTGCTTCATAAGTTTGATAAAAAAATCTGCTCAACAATGTAAATTATAACGCAATGAATGTTGTTGAACTGTCAAAATATAAAAGTTTAGTCGTGATCGTTTACGAAAATGTGTTACGCAATTAGGCTGCTGCAATTTACAAAAAAAGGAAGAATATTTGAGTTTTGCTTGCTACGCTGAATCTTTCGCCCTAATGACAGACACACTACACTTATCATAAAACCAAACCACAAGACTCCGATCTCATACATTTTTATGTTAGAATCAGTTATCATCACGTTCTCAACTAATAAAACCGCATTTTAGTTACGACGTTTTACACCGTTCGTTTTATTGGGGTCTCTCTCCATTAGCGGGCCCTCTGTGCCCAGTTAAAGGTGAAAACTTTATGAGCCAAGGCTCAAGCTTAATAGTCACATCGTGGTCACATCTATCCAGTCGAGTCACTCACGTGAGAAACATAATTTAAAAAAAACTTGCAGAAATAAATTAAGTGTGTAAGCTTTTTAAGATGCCACAATATACAGGGTCAAATTTAATTAACTAGCGAAACTCCGCATATGTAATGGTTATCGTATCGTAACTTTACATGATAAAACAAAAAAATATATTAATTTGATGTTTTTTTTGTGGGGTCGTCGACCGCAGTTAGTGTACCTACTTGAAATATCAGTTTAAGTTTCATTTTATGTAAACTTCACATACGTGATAAATAAATACAATAAAACACATTTTCTCAATTCAAGTAACAACACCAGCAGCGGTCGTTGACCCGTTAAAAAAAACCACCAAATCTTTTTTATTTTTATTTATCGTGTTAAATGTCTGCAGAGTCTCGCTACCTAGCTATTTTAATTTGACTCAATTTTGTATTTCCATCGGCATGATGTTTTTTTTTTAAATGTAAATACCTAATGAATCGTTGCTGTGAAACTAAACTTTCAACCGTATTGAACTTGTTTTCTGAAAACTAGAAAACCCTAGTCCTTGCCACAGTTAGTGTTTCCTGATCTACGAGTATATCTGATCTATAACCAGCCTGGGCCTTTTTGGCGCAGCCTTGAGGCACACTTCCCTGCTAATTTACATGGCACTATTACACTTTAATTTGATTTTTATCGCGATCTGTCTTCGGTTAATAATGGGTTCGGCCGTTACAATAGCAAAGGCTGTCATTTTGATAGTTCAACATCATTCATTGCGTTATTTACGTTGGGCAGACAAATTTTTCAAACAAATTATGACGCAATGGATTAGCAATATCCTTCAAGATAATTCAGATTGTGTTTGAAATTGTATTACCCAATAATGGTGCTAATCCGATTACTAAAATTCTTGCACTGATTAAAATCTATACAATTACAGAATGTCACAGGTGACTTTTACGCGGAAAAAGCGGGCAGAAACTAGTAAATTATAAAAATAACTACCACCTCTGTTTTCCTACTCCTGCGTGGTAAATGGTTGTCATTTTACAGTTGACAGTTCAACAACATTGATTGCTTACGTTTGAAGCAATTTATTAGAATAATATCCTTCAAAACTCTTGGATTGTAATTGAAACTTTGTTACGTAATTTGGGTACATAAGTTTCGAATTTATAAAAAACCTAGTCAGTAGCTTTAGCACATAAGTATTTAACTCAGCAAAACTGACGCATGACACATCAGCGTAGCTTCGAGTTGACACTCCATCATAAAGTTGAAATGAAATACTTTTTAAAACATTCACTAGCACGCATGCATCGTTTGAACTGTAACTTTTACTCGTAGAAATATATCATTTTAAAAGTGTAATCTTTCGTACCCGCCAGGTTTTCGCAATTTATTTTTCTGTTCTGTTAAAATTTTTGGGGAAAAAATATTTCGTTACAGATCCCTTTGAATGTCTGTCGTGCGTACAGCTACATGGATTTAGCAGATCAACAATATGGCTTTGCAATATGTTTTATTATACTGTATGTGCTCCCTCCGACCGTGCGTATTTTTTGATATTCCTGAATGAAAGTATCTTCTTTCCTTTCTCCAGGTAATAAGGTTGCTTCTACGTAAAATCTTATAAAAGATGGTTCTTAAAGAAGAATGCCCATTTATCACCTGACTATGTATAGAAATGAAATAAATCTTAAAATACAGCTAACTGAATCGTGTACTGATTTCGCTAATCATAATGTTAAAAGAAACGCATGTAAAAAGATTTTGTTATATTTATTTATGCTTATTCTACGTCAAGAGTAAACATATTAGCATATTTTGAACGCATCTCAACTTCCCTTTTTTACGACGTTCCATTTTACATACTGCTACTTGAATTTATTCAACTCTGTTTCTGAGTTCCATGCATTATTTTACGTTTTATATAATCAGTAATCATGTTTTATTAGTCTTTGTATAATACCGATTAATTAAAAATAACATCATAATTAAATTAAATAATCATGCAATAAGTAATTGAGTTCGAACGATTGAAACGGATTTTTTTTGACGTTTGTCAGTATTAACTGTCAAACGTCAAAAATAATCCTTGACACTCAATTTATATTGACAATCATCTAGAGTCTAAGCAGTGACTTACGGGCAGTTGGTTTCAAGGAATTCACAACGTAAAAAAGTCGCTTAAGAACATAGATTTGTATTAATTAATAGGTAAGTATTCGTATTTTAGACTAAACTTCGAGCGTTATTTAATTCGTTCTAGCACTTTTATTTCTTTATATTTACTAACGGCAAATCCTAACCTAAAAAGTAACATTAATATTTTTTGGACTTCGTAGCGTTTAAATCTTAAAAATGACATGATTTTCTAAACATACAGGTGGTCATTCTACTATACCTTATAAACATAAATAAACTTTAATTATCAGGTTTTTAAATGTATGGGAAGTGGGCATTGTTCTTTGGCCTTAACTGAGTACGAAATACCAACATAAGGAGGACTCGCAATGCTTGATAGGTAAAGCCTTATTTAAACACGGACAAAAAACCTAAATAAGGCAAAAGTATAAAACATTACATCTTGCCTGTACTCCCGGAAGGGTTAGGCAGAAGTACCCCCACATTTCGCTAGTTATGTTTAAGCCCCATGTAACAGGAGGCGTGTCTGTTGCCATCAACCCGACACAAATCCAGACTCCGGGCTGCTACTGAGAAATTTCAGATCGAAAAACTCAAAAACACATTGCATAGTTCATATCAGCCTATAATGTACCCACGTCTGGGACACAGGAATCCTCTCTGCGAGAGGGAGTGAGCCGTAATCCAGTGCGGGTTGGTAGATGTCATATGTCTTCGAATTTTGGTTCTAGGACATGCCGGTTTCCTCACGATGGTTTCGTTCACCGTTTTTGAGAGAAGCGGTGATGAAATCATTTACACAAAGTAATGCGCCTGGTTCGAACCTACGACGTAAGTACAACTCGTAAGCGCAGCATTACCATTCACCGGGTCACCACGGCTTCACTAACTAACACTTTCCGTGACCTCGGAATCGAACCCAGGAAGGACCTCATGCTCAACAGTAACGCTTGCAACCACTAGACCAAAGCAAGGAAAAATAATGGCTATTAAAACTAATTTAAATTATTACGAACTTTCTCTAGACCCACCCATGTTTCACAAAACATAACAACTGCACTTACGTTGTTTTGCCTACCCTTTCCGGTCCCAACCTTTAATTGAAAACGTAATACAATTCATAAATAACTTTGTCCTAACTTCGCAAACAACCCTTTGTGGAACACCTTGGACGCATTTACATACAAATCGCATGCACATACTGTCTAATAACTTTCAAAAGTTATAATTAATGAATTATACGTCGGTTTTCAGGATTTTGGGGAATTAATTTGTTGTGGAATTGTGTGAGGATGTTCTGTACTTGGGCAGTATTGGAACTGACTGTCCTTGTAAACCGACACAAGTTTAATTAACAAGTGTGTTTTCATTATATTTCCTTTCCCCAAACCCTTGCTCGACGAAGTGCCAGCCCGCGCTGTAGCTGAGCCTGTAGCTTTAAATTCCCCAGATAATAATAATCAATAAAATCTGATCCAGCCTGTCCCATCTTGCTGTCTTCCCGTCAGCGACGCCCTAAGCCGAGGTCCGTACCCCACAGGGGGTGCCCTTAGCGAGCGTTCGCTTAGTAATGTAAGTAGTTTTACGCCCCTGGCTGGAGGCTTTGAGTCCGCTTAAGGCAGCCACAGGATAGTCAGGTTAAGTAGTCACGACCTCTCAAGGTCAACTACGAGATGCCATACATAAAAAAAAAATCCTTTAGTGAGAGTCTGAGACTTAAAGCTTAAGTCCATGTCTTGCCGCGATTAGGTGACATAACTTACTTGAAAACCCATTGAAAACCTGAGTTTTTTTCGGGCAAACCAAATTACTACCTCTCGACTAAGCCAGAAAATGAATGGCTTCTTCTTACGAGTATTGTACAAGTGTTTTTTTTTCATCAAAAGAAAATAGGAACGTAATAATAGATCTCAAATTGAAACTGGCAAAATTAATTTGGAATGAAATCATTCGTAAATGTAAACACAGCGTTATGTGGTTTCGTTCGTGCGGCTTGTAATATTAGATTTGGTGTCGTTTGTTTGTTTAATTTATATTTACTTCCTGTTTACTCTACATGACAGGGTAACAGCTACTGATAGGAAGTATTTTTCAAGAAAAGTATAGGTATATTTAGAATACATAATGATATCGACAATAGAGACGATATTGGTCATATTAGAAATGTTCGAACAAATTATGTAATTTCCAAGAAGGTAGAGTAAAATGAGATAATCGAAAAAAAAAACTGTAAACGGACGGACTCTTTATGGCGCTAGAAAAAAGTTACACAGTCATTCTATGATAATTGTGGTGTTTGACTGACAGTTATTTTAAAATGATTATAACTTAGCAATTTTTTTAGTTTCTATTTAAAAAAAAAACATTTTTGAGTAATTAATATGTATTGTCATTATCGCTACAAGGAGACTGAAAAAAATACACATATAACATAACATAACATCACGCCTGTAATCCCAGAAGGGTTAGGCAGAGGTGTAACTATAGAACACCCACAAAAAAAAAAGGGATATATCTTGTACTTTTCAATCTCCGCGTTTTTTTGACAGTAATTTATATTCATTTGTTAATAATCTCATGATTTACCATTCTGTATATTTGTAAAAAAATACATCATATTTTATACAAAAAACATAGTGTCACTATCATTCTTAAAATATTTGGATTTGATAACTTCGATTTATTACGCACTTTTTAAACACGTGGTTTTCATTAAATGTGTCAACGTATCTTCTAGTATTTAAATCTTTGTTTATTTGGGGTTTTCATAATAATAATAATACCATCTTCAAATCTTTTGACCAGACGAAGTGACATTTTATCAGCGCTAACCATGAAGGGAATGTCAGAAATGTATTGGATTAATATATGCTACCGAAATGTTTCGTCAATGGTCAATCGCCCAAAACGCCTTGAAATCGATTGCCACTTGTTTAAGCCCTCTGCACGAGTATCATAACCAGTACCCTAATTGAGTAATACACAATCAATCACAATCTGAATCGTTTTGAAACAGATTGCTAATCCATTGCTTCATAAGTTCGATAAAAAATCTGTTCAACAATGTAAATAACGCAATGAATGTTGTTGAACTGTCAAAATACAACAGATTAGTCGTAATAGTTTACGAAAATGTGTTACGCAATTAGGCTGCAGGTTTTGTTGACGGAAGTATAGACAAAATGACAGATAAAATAGACAAAATTACAGATTTCTTTTAATATGGTGTAATTTTTGTATGGTGGTCATGCCAAGCGCTCAGGTCGCCTGACAATGGAGATGGCAATTTTTTTTTTAATAATCTGGCTTATTGAGTGAGGTCACTATGTCAGATAAACCCTGGGCAGTCCACCCCGTCCAACATTGTTGATTAGCAAGACTTCTTACCACAGATGGAGTTATTGAGTAGGTAGGTATATCTTCAAGCCGAGAAGAAGCCCCAAAAAATAATTGTTTATCAAATGGACACTTTGAAAGAACGACCGTTGTGATTCGTATATTATTCGGAATTAACCTTCCTTCCATAATACGAGGGCTGGTCAATAAGTCCGTGACTTTTGGAATAAAACACAGATATTTTGATAAATAAATGTTTTATTTTTCAATGTAGTCTCCCTTGAGCTCTATACACTTTGTCCAACGCTTCTCCAATTTTTTTATCCCTTCCAAAAAATATGATTTGTCGAGGTCCTCAAAATAGGCCTTTGTTTGCGAGATGACTTCATCATTGGAGTCATATCTTTTTCCACCAAGCCATTTCTTCAGGTTTGGGAACAAGAAGTAGTCACTCGGAGCCAAATCTGGAGAATAGGGCGGATGAGGGAGCAATTCATAGCCCAATTCATGGATTTTTGCCATGGCAACTGCACATGTGTGCACCCTTGCATTGTCTTGGTGGAAAAGAACTTTTTTCTTGGCCAAATGAGGTCGGTTTTTTTTCAAATCGTCATTGAATCGGTCCAATAAGTTGGCATAATATTCCCCATTGATTGTTCTTCCCTTTTAAACGTAGTCAATGTGGATTATCCCGCGTGCATCCCAAAAAACAGTCGCCATAACTTTATTGGCTGACAAACCCACCTTGGCCTTCTTTGGCGCCGATTCACCCTTAGAAACCCACTGTTTTGACTGTTGCTTGGTCTCTGGTGTGTTATGATGGATCCATGTTTCGTCCACGGTTACAAAACGGCGCAAAAACTCCTCCATATTGCGATTAAACAACGCCAAACCTTCCTGTGAAGTTGTTACACGATTGCGTTTGTGGTCGACTGTGAGCAAACGCGGCACCCATCTTGCGGAAAGCTTTCTCATGCCCAAGTGATCATTCAAAATGGAAATCACTGAGCCATGCGAGATCCCTACGGCTTCCACAATCTCTTGCACTTTCAATCTTCGGTCGGCCAACACCATATCGTGAATTTTTTCGATTGTTTCGGGTGAAGAGACCTCAACTGGGCGTCCAGGAGGTTCGGCATCTTCAGTGCTTGTACGGCCACAACGAAATTCAGTAAACCACTTTTTTACCATTGAAATCGATGGTGCAGAGTCCCCATAGTATTTATCAAGCTTAGCCTTGGTCTCGGTAATGTTTTTTTTTTCGCAAAAAATAATGCTTAATAAGCACACGAAATTCACTTTTTTCCATTTTTTCCTCAAATTACTGGGTAGTCTGATAAAGATAGCTGTCAAACACAAACTAACTGACGCAGCAAGTTCAAATTTTGACAGGAGTCAACTGACAGATGCCTGTTGACAGGAGTAGTGTTGCTTTTTCAGTTAAGAGGTCAGAAATTCAAAAAGTCACGGACTTATTGACCCGCCCTCGTAATAACCTACAACTTTAATAGTAATATGAACTAACCCTGAAACACGTACAAGCAGCGATGATACTCTAATGTTAGTCCCGTGAGATTTGCGGTGCGACTAGAAACACAATCTTCATAACGTATGGCAGACTGGGGACTCGTCATATATACTGGCTACTAGATTAGTAACGTGAATATAAAATAATAATAATTAAAACTTTATTTAGTTCAGAAAAATACACTGTACAAAAAAAAACTAATAACAGATTACATATGATCCTTGGTTGCTAGTTTTTCAATGAGCTGAACGTACTTTACAATACATCATTGACTGTACGTATGGCTGAAATGTAATAGCACGTTTAAAAACATAATGTCTCTGAGCGGTAAAAATAATGTAATGAGATAAGTTAAAAATAGACTACGATCTTGAATCACAAGATGCATTTAGTAGTTACTGTTTTAAGGTAATCAACACTATGCTCTAAGCTATGAATAATACCCAGCAATAAGCTATGTATAACTCTAATCAAAAATCAACAAGCATAAACAAGCTATGATCCTCATTTGACATCTAAAATTAATTCCAATACTAAATTGACGTGCTAATTGTCTATGACCATTGAATTCCCGCCAATTGTACATGTGACATACTATGTGTTGGATCGAGTAGTTCGAAATTCGAATACGATAAAATTAATCGAGTTAGTCGACTCGATTGAATCGATTCATATCGCCTCATTGAAATTCGTGTTTGATGGCGTAGAACTTCGGAAGGGGATACTCGTAGATTGCTGCCGTTAATTCGCCTCTATTGAGTTCCTAGAGGAAACCGAAGGCAATTATTTATGGAGATTATAGATGTAGTGATGACCGTGATGAGAGCAGTGGTGGCCAAGTGGTAACGTTCCCGACTTACGAGTTGTAGGTCGTGAGTTCGAACCCAAGCAGGCGCTTTACTTTTTGTAAATAATTTAATCACCACTGCTCTCAAAACGGTGAAGGAAAACATCGTGAGGATACCGGCATGTCCTAGAACCAAAAATTCGAAGACATGTGACATCTACCAACCCGCACTGAGCCCGCGTGGTGGATTACGTCTCACTACCTCTCATAGAGAGGAGGCCTGTGTCCCTGCAGTGGGAACGTTATAGGCTGATTATGCTTATGCATAGGCTATAGATGTAGTTGGCGTTTCGCCATTCATAAAGGCAATTTGTGAATAAGTTTAATTGCTTCGGTATGGCGATGGCGGTCTGGCGGAATAGAGAAGGAACGAATCCGTAAGAGGAAAAATAAAAATAGATTTTACCGGAAACCAGAATCTTTATAAATGATTGGTCAGGTAAAAGATCGTGGGATGTCTTAATCATTTATACGGAAATACTATCTTAAGGGGAAAAAACTTTGATCTAAAGGTAATTAAATAATTACTTATTCTAAACTTCTAAACTAATGATATAACAAGGTTAAATTGTTTGTTTGTAAGAGGTAATCTTGGGAAGAACTAGATCCAATAAAAAAAAAAAACTCTGAAACAAAGCTGCACTTTTGCCGAATGCCACCTACAATATCATAATATGTAATATACATAATAGTAGTAGAAGAGCTCTTTGTCAAAGAGCTCATGCATGGAAGTACAAAGTACCACCATATTTTTTCCGCCGAGCAAAGTTGCTGTGTTCCGGTTTAAAATGCGTTGGTGCTGAGGAAAATATTATGATGAAAGTTTTGATTATGAATGTGAATATAAGGGCATAAGGCCGTATGTTCGGCTGCGGCGGGCGGCGGCACGTTCAACTTCTTATGCATGGTTTTATATGAAACTGCTCTCGCTCCTTGCGCCGCTGACATGGAGAACAGCTCAGTACGAGTAGGGGAAGACCAAAGAAACGATGGATGGAATGTGTGAAAGATGGTAAGGGTAGCCATGAGGTGTTTACCCAAATGACGACTAATACACTAAAATTTCATAGAAATTGTTCTATCCGAGTCGCGTCGCGCCTGTTTGTTGGAGCCTTTATGATGGTGCTGGTGTAATTGCTGGCACATGAGACAATTCGCTTTGTCTCTCTTACCTGTTATGCTTTTGCTATTGCACATTTTGTTAGGCAGCGGTAACCACTCGCCATGAGTATCAATCAGTTATGATGCACACTTACATACACTCACACAGTACTTTTATCTCACGACAGACGCGCGCTTTTTTACTGTATTGTATCTAATTGCTGTGTGCTGACGCTACTCGTTTTTACGCATACATTCACAGAGTGTTTGTAGAATTGGTATCCACAAGTAAAGCGCGCGTCTCTTCGTGTGATAAAATACGGTAACAACGAAATAAAGGAAAAGTGTCGTGACAGTCGAACTGTCATTCGCCAAGTAGGTATACAGAGTATAAAGTCCTAAAAGGAACTTCGTGCCAGTACCTAAGTAATGTATCATAGCAACATTAAATTAAATGGTGTGAGAGAAACAAAGTACCTACCTTACAAGTTGATAACATGTTACTAAGTTAATCATTGCTTAGTGAAGTGTAATGAGTTGCGCCTGTGTCTTAACCAAAGTTGTTACGGTACAACTTTAAGGAAAGATTTAGGCACACGTCGGTGGACATGGTGGGTTAAGTGAAAGGCGATTGGCGATTTAAAATTAATCATGGCCGGTGCAAAGTTTTCGCAGAAGGCTTTGCAATAACATATTTCAGGAACCAAATGGTGATATGAGGCCAATATGGGTGAGAGAACATACGCGAAAGTTGGGAGAGCCTATGTACAGACAGGCCATGATTCGTCGGCCGTATTGTACAGTACGCGCTCAAAAGTGCATAGGCATGTTAAGAGTCATATTGCTGTGAACTCGCGGTACGACTGTATGTGTTCTAACGCCACATACCACAAAGATCGCAGTTTTGCACGGCACACACTGATGTATCGTCGCGTACTCGCATCGCACTGCACGAAACAAAAATATATTTGCGTCGCTTTTGTTGGACACGCATCATGCGCGTGATCTGGCAGCAGCAAATTATTATTTTAACATGTGCTGGTACGAGTAGCCGTTTGGCCTAATTAATGAATTCACGTTCAATGAGATCTGAGTTCGTATCAATGTGTGGCTGTTTTTGTTTCTTTGAAACCATAAATTACATTTTATTTTGAATTTTATGAAATAATTTGTTGGGTATTTATGTTTATTTATGCTTGTTTCATGCTTATTATTTTTTTTTTTTATAAGAAGTTAAATATTACATTGTGTATTATTAGTACTATTAATGTGATTTTTATTAATCTCATCGGCGTTGGAAGGTGGAATTAAATAAAAATCGTGCTGCATATGATAATAAAAATATTTATCCGTTTTATATATTTATGAAATTAACAAACTTTTATGACAATTGTGAAGTCACATTCCTACATATATAAAATAAGTTTTCTTGTAACCGTTCATAAGTTTTTTTGTTGCATACCCACTTATTCAATTCTAACATAACAAGGAAAGAATATTCTAATAACACAAATATAATTGTTGGTACCCACTTATTATAGGTATTCAGCAGAGTTTATTGAAAACTAATATAATGATTAAGACTTTATGCTTTTTATGTGACGTCACAATGAATTATAATATTGGGGTTATAGCTTAATTGTTCATTTTCTTGACGAAAAGAAGTTTGAAACTAAACCTCAATTTAGGATCAATTAATAATTACTGATATGTTAATTTGACTAATGATTTAGTTACACCGTCTAATAATTAAAACAAAACATCTAGGTATTAATATTTTGTATAACCCCCATTATTTTCAATGCCGTTTGAGCTGGTTTTCTGTGATGCAAGCCTTCAGCATGGAGGGCACGGCGAACAGTTTGCAATGAGGTGTCGATAATTCCGCAAAGTGTCCAGTTGGTGTGAAACCATTTGTTTCATACTCGCCCACCATATGTCGTCGCTGCGCCTCGCTAATAAGCGATGGCCTTCCACTTCGCTGTCTACTAGAAAGGCTACCCTCTTCCTCATGTCTTTTAATCCAGAGACTTACAGTATTCCTCTAAAACAAAAAAAAAATGTATGTATTAAGCAGCTACAACAAAATACTTAAAGTGACTCGATTTTTATATAATACAATAAACTTTATTTTTACAATATAGTATTAAAACTCTGCATTTATTAATCCAATAATAATCACTAATTATTTATCTTTCAGGCCTCATGATGGATTAAAGAAGAATTAATATTTTTAATCATTATGTCACCAAATAATCTTAGGTATACATTTCAAAACAAAAGTTTAAGTGGCAATTTATAAATATAATACTCACATTCAGTCCGGTTTTATCAGATATTTGTGTTCTATTAAGACCACTTTTATGCAGCGCAATAATAGTCGCCCTCGCCTCAATATTAATATTTGCCTGCATTTTGAGAATAAATACAATACTGCTATCTATTAAACCACACTTCACTAACCAACAACTACAATCAATCGACAACGTTCATTCCGATCAAGTTAAACATTCGTAAAACTCAAGTCTACCTCACAGAAATCTAAATTCCTTGTTTAGTTTTCTATGATCAAGAAAACTTACAAAAAACCTATAGATTTATGCGTGAGATTTGAACTCACATTCGCGCATCTATCTGCACGCGCTTAACCGCTAGGCCATCTTGACTCATGTTAACAAGTTGAAATTATGAACTACAATCACTTGTTGACGACAATGATTATGCGTGTGTCTCTTGGAAATAGAAGGTCGTAAGTCAAACTAAACGTCAAGCTACTGCTTTGTGAGAATGCCTATGGACTTTTGGTCGCCACTGTACCTACTAAACATAACATCACGCCTTGTTTCCCCGAAGGGTTGGGCAGAGGTGTAACTATAGTACACCCACATTTCGCCAGTTATGTTTAAGTCCCATGGAATAGGGGGCGAGCCTATTGCCATCAACCGGGCACAAATCCAGACTCCGGGCAGCTACTGAGAAATTCCAGATAGAAAAACCCAATAACAGGTTGCCCGAGCTGGGAATCGAACCCAGGACCTCATGCTCAGCAGTAGCGGTTGCGACCTACTAATGATAATCTTTGGTTATAAAGTCTTTACAAAAAGTATCCCAGTAGCAATGGCTTTGATTTTGACAATTCAACAACAATAATTGCGTTATTTACGTTGTTGAGAAGCCATTTTTTCAAATAAACAAGGTGTCCCGTGAGTCGACTTCAAGCCGGAATCGGGTGATAGATCAAGTCATAATGTTTAACAGAAAATTATGCATAAACAAAATCTTTGCTATGTATTTTCAAAATTACGGGCATATGTACTAAGGTACATAAAAAAATCGAGAAAATCTACTGCCTGTGACAGTCTTTTAACTCCTGTAACTTTTTTTATTTATAGTATTTTTTTTTTGCTGTTAACTATTATGACCCGTACTGTCACACGACTGCCTTGACGTTGACTTACGGGACAACCTTTCAATAGCAATGAATTATCAATATCCTTCAAAATAATTCAGATTGTGGTTGAGTCTGTTTCGCAATTAGGGTGCAGAACCTATCTTTAAAGACAATCAAATAAGTAAGTAGGTGTAGGTACTAGTCGACCATGCAAATTAATGTTGAATTCATCACCACATATTTTATGCTAATGTCCACGTTTGGCCTGTCAGTATCACGCGCTTAACGCTGTTAAACAAATTCTCGAATCTAAATAAATCTCACCGAAAATTCAGAGTTTAAAAAGATGGATGGCAAGTCTAGTCTTGTGTAACTATAGAGAGATGATAGTTTGCATGTATTAGTTAATTTCGTAGAGCAGGATCCTCTGACTTTGTATTTGGCCGAAGTATGCGAATTAGGTACTTATAATAGTCAGCTTTTCGCTCCTCCTTTACACGGTAGCCCAAAGGAGACTCCCCGATGTTATGATTAATAATTCAGGAGGGACGGGAACATACCTATCTCAATCTCACATAATGAAATAAATTTCCGCCTTTCAAGTTATATGTTATCGTAGCATTACATACTTAGTTCGAACTTAGCTGCGGTTTCTCAACACTAAGAATTTTCATCATGAACTTGGCCGTTAAGTTCAGGAATTTAATTAAATATTTTTGGAAGTTTCTTTTTTGAGGGTTGGCTTTGAGGTCGTGTTATAAGTGGGTTAGTAAGGAATGAATGAATAACGGCTACCTACAATGGTGCGTGTTCCACCTTCAGGTTCATTCATAAATATGTGGAGAACGGCTGCTCCTGTATCATTGGCTGAATTATAAGATTACCTATACGAAAATCGAAGCAACGCGAGGCTTTTATTTTTAACGACGCGGACGTGCCGATACTTGGTCTTATTGCACACCTTCCATCTTGCGCCGCATGCCCTGGCACCTGTGGACTTGATGATTTTATGACTGCGTCAGTAAGCGCAGCAGGATTTTGGACTATAAGTATTTAAACTTTATGTCATCGATACGCTAGAACATTGTAGGACAATATTTAACTCATGTAAGTTATTGACAGCTCTAGAACGCGTTTTAGATGTGCTGAAGGCATTAAGTTTCATTGGTGAAAACGGCACTTAAGGGCAAATTTCACCTATGAAACTGAACGCGTTCAGCACATAAAGTACGTTTAGGAGCTGTCAGTGTCATTATGTTCAATGGAATATCGACACTGACAGCATCGTTTAACTCATGTAAGTTATTGACAGCTTTTGTACGCGTTCAGTAACATTGGTGAAATCGGCACTTAGGGTAGATTTCAACAATGAAACTGAACGAGATCAGCACTTTTAAATCCAGTTCAAGAGCTGTCAATAACTGACATGAGTTGATAGCTACTCCTGAACTCAGTTTACAACACAGGTGCTCTTACTGCCGATTTCACCAATGTTACTGAACGAGTTCAGCACTTCCAAAACGCGTTCAAGAGCTGTCAGTATCAATATTCAATAGAAAATAATGACACTGACAGCTCTTAAACGTAGTTACTGTGCTGATCGCGTTCAGTTTCGTTGGTGAAATCAGCACTTAAGCGCTATAACCACGCTAGTGTCAGTCTATACATCTCGTATTGCGTCGTTCTCGTATTATTATATTCTCGTTTTTGCTTCTAGGAATGTGGCTGTGTTGTGTTTGTTGTTTCAAATTTGATAGTCACATCTATGGATATTTTTTTGAAATACTTTTTTTTTGTAATGACTAGGACGTTGAAGACGTAGGCGAAGATTAGATTCTCTTCGTATAGTTAGTTAGGCCGCGTATTTACGCAACGAACCATGAATTGCTTGTCATCTACCTGCGTTCATCTCTAAGATCGACATTCTAAATAAAATTAAAATACTAAAAACTCCCGTCAACAAGCGCCACACACGACACAGTGTTTGAACTCGTCTCGATCGTGGATCGCGCTGCCTATTTGACTAACAAATTCTCCCATTGTTTGTCCCGAATCAATTGTTTGCCCCACTCGTTAACGGAATGCCATAGCGTCCAGTTTTTTGTTTTCATAAAAAAGTTTTACGTGCACCTAAAAATAAGTAACTGTTGTGACCTTTTTGGATTTGTTTAAATGTGAAGCTAGCAAGGCGAGTAAGATTTTTCTATTGTGCTGGTATGCTCTTCTTTTATTAAAAAAAGGAAACTGCCGGATTTATGGTGGACGGAGATCTAAGTTCTTCATCTTTTTCTGCTCAAATCAAGTGTAACATTATCGCCTTATTTCGCGCAGTTTTAGATTCAATATTTCTAACCGAGTTAAAGCCTAGAGCTTAATGAAATAAAGCTGTTTTTTCTGTAAATTGAGTATCAGAATAACTTTTAACGTCAAAAAAAATAAGCTAGATAGATGGATTCGACATTTCCTATCTAATAAAATAAACTGAACGCGATTATTACTTTTAACCCCAGTTCAAGAGCTGTCAGTGTCAATATTCCATAACAATTTGGACACTGACAGCTTTTGAACGCGTTTTAGATGTGCTGAACGCGTTCAGTTTCATTGGTGAATTTGGCACTAAAAAGTCAGACTAGGTCTATAATCTTGGTTAGATCAGGGTCCTATACTCTCTATGAGCCCATCAGAAAGTAGTTCGATACATCGAAATGAACCCTGCATAAGTATAGCATAGCATGCATAGCATAGCAGCATAGCATAATCAGCCTATCATGTTCCCACTGCTGGGACACAGGCCTCCTCTCTGTGAGAGGGAGTGGGCCGTAATCCACCACGCGGGCCCAGTGCGGGTTGGTAGATGTCACATGTCTTCGAATTTTTGGTTCTAAGACATGCCGGTTTCCTCACGATGTTTTCCTTCACCGTTTTGAGAGCAGTGGTGATGAAATAATTTACACAAAGTAAAGCGCCTGTCTGGGTTCGAACCTACGACCAACAACTTGTAAGTCGCAGCCGTTACCACTGGGATACCACTGCTCTCATAACCCTAATCCCGATTAATTAACTTTTTCGGACCGGCTAAATCACTTCGGGAGCAAGGATGACGGTCAAATCATTTTGTCATTAATTCTTAGATTGGCCCCGAAGTAATCTTATGTCCGTAGGTGATTTCTACAGAGTAGAAAACGCCCGTAAATTCAACCGAAACCACGGATTACGTGCTTAGAGAGCAGACCCTCAGAACCAAAAGCGCCAAGCAGCAGACAAAGTTGCCAAACAATAATCTATAAAGTAAAATAAGTCTATTAATATTAATTCAGCTTTAATTCCTGTAGCTTGGCAACGGCAAAAAAACGTGCTTCAACATCATTTCCAAGAAATCAAAGCCATCATTAAATTAAACCCGCTTTACCACTAACACATTAGCACGGTCGTTATGCAGTTTCACGGTCTTAAAGCCGCTAAGTAATTACCATGTTCTTCTGTCGGCACTGGGCAGAATTCCTTTTAGCCTTTTAGCTCCAAAGATAGAACTATATTGTCGTTGTGTCGAAGTTAGATATACTTGTACTATTGGATGCCCATGGACTTGGCAATTTAATCGGAAGATCAAGTTTTGGGTCTGAGAATTCTGTTAATAATAATCAATCGAAATATTTAGCATACACACAAAACATAACGCCTGTTTCACCAGAAGGGTTAGGCAAAGGTCTAGCTATAGTACACTCACATGTCGTCAGTTATGTTTAAACCAGGCACAAAACCAGACTCCGGGCTGCTACTGAGAAATTCTAGATAGAAAAAACATAATAACACTTTGTCCGTCCTGGGAATCGAACCCAGGACCTCATGCTCAGCAGTAGCTCTTGCGACCACTAGACCAACGAGGCAGTAAAATATTTATTTGCAAGAATATGGTACATATGGTGTTACAGTTTTGTCTCAGCAAAACCATGGCGTGCAAATGTACTTACAATAAGCGAAGTCAACTAACCTAACTTACAGATTCTATTGATTTGTCTTCTATATAGTCCTTATTGGTATAATAACTTTTAAATAAAAATAGTTTGAAATGTATTTTAAGACTATTTGGTTTGATTGTAAATAATAATCTACATGCAGTTAAAAAAAATACTTAAATGATTTAAGTGTTATTTGTGGCAGCCGAAGTCTGTATATAGGCTGTGTTCGGCTATTTGGCCTGTCAGTGTTAGTCTCTAATAAATTATAGTTTCTCTTAACAAAAATACTTATTTCAAAAATATACATACAAACATGGCAGAGGTAGAATTTTATCCCATGATGACCTATGCTTGCGTTGTATTTGCGCACGTTTCCTCAGAAAGGTCACGGGTGCCCCCTTCTATGTCCGTAATATAAATCTCCACGTCGACCTTAAAACGCCTACCATAAACCAGTTCATGAAACGCTTATCGAAGCGTTTGTTTGACTGTGGCATAAAACACCCAAATCCCCTGATTTCAGCGGCCGCCCGCTATACTCCCTTCCGCATTGACAGTATTCGCCGACCAAGGCATACCCTAATCGCCCCCGAAGACGCCACTACCCTCCTCGAGGAGAGCAGTAAGGCCACCAGCACTTTACACAAGCGCAAAACCCGATCGCCGTCCTACCGTCCTCGCCGCCGAGGCCCGCCGCGACGCCCAAATCCACGCCCCTCCCGACCCTTGCTCGAGCCAGCCCGGCGCTGCTGAGCCTGAAGTTTTAAATTCGTCCCTTAATCACTCAAATCCTGATCCAGCTAGTCCTTTGCTGCCCTCTTCCAGCCACGCCCTAAGCCGAGGTTCGTACCACGCAGGGGGTGCCCTTAGCGTGTAGTCGCTTAGTTTTTAGTTAGTATTTAAGTTTAAGTCCTGGCTGGAGGCCTTAATTTATTAGGGCAACCACAGGCAAGTCCGTTTAAGCAGACGACAACCTCATAGGTTGACCTGCTAGACGCCATTCCCAAATAAAAAAGGTAAAATTTAAAGTTTTTGAAATAGTGGCTTACAGCTGTCTAAAAAATGAGCTCCACAAATTGCTCGGATACATTTTTTTTTAGCTTTTAAAACTGTCAAAATCTACTGAGTTACCCCATGTTATAATGCAGGATCGAAGTACCATCCGTAACCACGGTAAGCCAGCATGGCAATATCACTGTTTGTGTTATTTTTTTCAAGACATATATAAAACGATCTATTTTTGCAAGAACTTTATCTATGTGTATTTTCCAATTGCAATTTTTATCTACCGTTATACCCAAGAATACACAATTATCGACAGTGGTCAGGTGAGAATCTTTTTAATGAATGTCTTTTGTATTTATGTTTGAATTGTATTATGTTCGTTTTAGTTAAAAAAAAACTTGCCATTTGTTTGCATTACCAAGAGCTTGGATGATGTAATTTTCAAAATTTTATTATTTTCACTCTTAATCATTATTGTAGTGTCATCAACGAATAGTATATATCGGGATAGGCCCTCATCAGCGATATTACACTTGCACTTTGTAAGTAGGCGTGGATTGTCGGGCGAAGAAAATGGAGATACTAGTTACAGCACAATCACTTTATTTCACTCACAATGTCTTATAAAATAATTACCATGAAATAACCTGAAGGCAGAGGTCCGACATATTAAATGAAAGTATGAGATATAGCAGTAACCAACTCTTTTATTCCGACAGCTTGATAATTAATTAAATAGATCGCGATAATAGCTCTAGGCGCTACGGCAGGCGCACCGGGCCGAGCCTGCCACAAGAATGATCCCCCTCTTCGCTGCGCACTAGCTTACATTAAGTTGCTTGAGAAGTGGGGAGAGTGGGGAGGTGAACGTCCCGCTTTGCACAGCGTTACTCGGCCCGCTGTACCTACCGCTAACGGTGACGCCGACATATACAATCTTTGTCTATCGCCTCCGGAATGTTGTTGATGTAAACTAGAAAGAGTAGTGGGCATACAATACCTCCCTGTGGCGTGCCATAATATTTTTTTTTACATTTCGACCTTTATGTATTTTTTTATTTCCACGCAATGTAAGTACTCTTTGTAAGATAACTCCGATCCAATCGGAGGCCTTACCCCGGATTCCATAATCCTCATGTTTTGAGAGTAGTGTTAGGCTTTTGTCATTTCTAGAAACACGCAACAAACTTTAGATTTTTGATTCAAACTTTCCGTTATGTAATTTACTAGCGCAAGACATGCTAAAGCAGTGGAACTGCCCTACCTAAATCAGAATTGTTATTATTAAAGAATATCACATGCAGTTATTAAGTTCTCTATTTTAATGCACATTACCTTCTCAAAGATTTTGGATAGGATTGGGATTAAAGTAATTTGGCGATAATTGCTCATGTCTGTTTTTACACCTTTCTTATTCAGAGGCTTGACAATTGACCTTTTCAGACTTGTTGGAAATACTCCTTCTGTTAGAGACAGGTTTATAATGAAGGTTAAGGGAGACACTAAAGTAATTGTACATATTTTATAAGATCAGGGGCCAACTACCACTTCTAATAGCAGTATTATTTTAAAATTTTCTTCAGTGTGGAAACGAGATAACATACGTGTTGTATAGCTCTCATCTCTTTTCTACATTGAAGTAAGATTTAAAAACAATATTGCGATCAGGTAATTGTAGGCGTTCTGCGTATCTAACATAGAGCGTTTTAGCTTTGTAACTGCCTTAAAAAAAGGAGGGTTTTCTCAATTCGACTAGTACTACGTTTTTTTCTTATTAATAGTTTTTTACAAAAGTGATTAGTTATTTTCTTTCGTATCTGAATAATTAATGGTGTAAAAAGCTGTTATCACTTTGTAGGTAATACTTTAAAGTACATTGTAATAACAAAACTCTGTTATCTGTTTAAGGTGGAGTTATTTCAGAACAAGTATTAGCAATCATTTTAGGTAAAAAAAAGGAAAGTAAATATAAAAGTAAGTAAAGAAAGTAACTAAATAATAGGAAATACATTTGAATTTTATGGTCACATTATCGCATTACAGTTTTAAAAAAAAGTTTTTTTTTTTTTTTTTTATATTTCGGTTTGTAATAAATAGGATTCGTAGATAAGAAAACCCATAAACTGGCAGGCTAAAAAGCATTTTAGTTATAATAACAACCACGAGTATAAAAAATATTAAAAAGTTTAAACCTTTTTATTCAACATTCAATAATACTTAACCGGACATAAGAACCACATTTGAAAACCATTAGTTATCAAAATAGGATAGTTAACCACATCCCCTTAACTTAAACCCGACTTATCAGTTAACGTGAACCAGTTGGTTAAGTTCACCGAGGTCATCAACCCCGCTCCCGTATAAGTCTGCTTTTTTTCTTTTGTCATCATACGGCTTTTGTTATGTTATGTTGGTAGAACGAACTTCAAATAGTAATATCTTTACAAACTTTTTTTGTACTGGTAAATTGTTACGAAGCTTTTTTTTTTCGATTTATGCCTACTTACATCGGATGTAAGTAGTCCTGGCCCATAATACATTTTTTTCGATACATTGTAATTTAATGTCTTTAGTGGGTTTCTTAGATAAATATTTTAATCATCCTTTTAGAAATCAAATGGCTTCATGTTTTTTTACCTAGTCCTCAATCTTAATGACACTTATCGTAAAAATTTAATGAGGGTTAGAACCGATTGAAGGCTCAGGCAAACAGGCGCGACGCCACAGCGCGACACAAAGGCGCTGCGTGTCGTGCGTCGAGCAGTGCCTTTGTGTCGCGCTGTGGAGTTGCACCTGTTTGCGGGAGTCTGTATCTCAAATAAATTACTTTTTATTTCAAAGTTTTACGTAGATAACGAATATCTATTTCGCGTCTCCCACTCAAGCCTCTTTAGCTCAGTGGTAGAGCACTGGTCTCGTAAACCAGGGGTCGTGAGTTCAAACCTCACAGGAGGCACGAGTGTAGATAACTTTTTGCTGTTTTGTAAAGTATTTTTTTAATGTTTTCTTTTATTTCAATAATAATAATAAGTATAACATTTGTTTCCATTTTTACAATTTAACATTTACCACTTGATACTCGTATAACAGGATAAATTTGTTTTTAGACTCAAGCTTAACCAATTTTCAAGTCAAAATCAGAGACAAATAAAAGCTCGGAATTTCACAGTTTAGGTATAAAACTAATAACTTACTAGAAAATAAAGATTAAATGCACAAAACTAAAGTTAAAAACCGTTTGTATAGTAAGTTCTCTGTGTGTGTGTGTGTGTGTGTGTGTGTGTGCGTGTGTGTGTTGTTACGTTGTGTTGTGTTGGTGAACGGTTTGGGTGAAACGGTATACGTATTGAATTTTTTCCACCTCGTCATAGCTAAGGGTCATTATCCATTAACGTACCTTACCTTTACAGTGAAATATATTAAACGTGTAGATGTTACATTGTTTGTTGAAAAAAGATGAATATACGACTAACAAGGATATTGAAGGACGTTCTGTGGGCCTAGTGGGCCGCGGTCGATGCGTAAAATCGAGACGGTTAAAATAAACATTTTAACCGTCTCGATTTTACGCATCGACCGCGTTCAGCGCTCCGATTGCCAAGGGCCAACGATCGAATGGTGAAAGGCCAATCGGAGCGCCGAACGCGGTCTATGCGTAAAGTCGAAATGGTTAAAAGAAACTCACACTAAGGCCTCTGCAAGTTTCGTTCTGTGCATCTCTATGGGACACACGTCTGTGATCCTACGTTTTGTCAACGATTGAGATACAACTGTAAAGAAACAAACGTGTCTACAGTACGTACAGTTTAACATACGTACAGTTTAACATAAAACATTTTTTAAATTGTAGTTGTTTTTCTTCTTTGAATACATAATCTAGAACTTAGAGCCATTGAATGTATGCACGAAAGTGTAGGTACCTATCTAATTTTCTACTGATTTTGTAGGTTTATCAAAGTATTGTTTCGTTTTGAACACAAAGGTCAAAAGTGTAACTTTAAAATTGAAATCCAAAAAAAATATGATTCTAGCAAAAAATTAAGGCAATAATAATATTACAAGGAAACGAAAATCGAAACACTTGAAAAAAAATACTCTTAGTCAACAACAACCAAGAAAATAAAAAAATTTGATTGCGATGAAAGTTGAACAATAGAATAAAGTTAAGAAAAAGTTGGAAGAAGTTTACGCTCGAACGCAACCCTAACGTAATTTAATTTTTTGTTACAGAACTGGCGGTTCGCAGAAATTCAAATTCGGAATGACACATCAAACAACGCGAGTCCAAATTTAACAATTTAGAGAACACCCAAAGCAATTTTTCGTGAACTTTTCTATTCAGCGGTCAGCCATCTTTGTTTTTAAAGTTTCGGTCATAAAAGTTAAGTTGTTTATTAAAGAAAAAATCGTAAAAAAAAAACAAAATGCTTCGATATTGGTTGTGTTTCGCGAGTGCAGTGTGTTTGGCGGGTCATTGTGGGGCGAATTATTGTAGGGACGCGAATCTATGTTGTCCGGGGCGGGATAGTTCATGTGTGATTCAGAAAGCGCATCAGAATGCCATCATTGAGGACCTGACTGATAAGCCATGCTACTGTGACCATGCTTGCTTGAAACTGGGCGATTGCTGTCCTGATTTCCGAGAAACTTGTGGAGGTAAGTTTGTTAAATTATCTTAAATTATTCCTTAGTCAAAAATTATCAAGTAATTTAAAGAAAAATACTGGTTGATAGCGAGTTCCGTACTAATTGACAGTACTTTGTTTTTGTGATCGAAAATGCTAATTACATAATTACATGGACTTGTATATCAGAAAAATGCTTTTTTTTCTACATTGAAGTTAAAGCTAAATGTCGACGGAAGAATAGACATCTTTAATTCATCTTTCATTTTGTCTATTCATTAAACACCTTATCGTAATTGGGTCAGTTGGGATGATGACAATTTTTTTTCTCAGAAAAATATTTTATTCCAAATAGTGCAAACAGTATTACAAAAAGTGTAAAAGCTTAAAAAATTGCCAAGTTATAAACGTTTTAAAATAAGTGTTAGACAAGGACAGCACTATCGTAGAAGTGACACAGTCACACCTATGAAACTTACTAGCACCGTACGTTGCCCGTACCGAGCGACAAGGACGGGAATAATCCCCAGCGTGAAAATTACATTATTTTTACGAACTTTTTTATTATACTTATTTGTATGTATGTGCTCATTTTTCTCATGTGTGTGATTTGGTCTAAGCAATTAAGCCAATTAACTACAGAATTAGTTCATTCAAATATCTACTGTTTTAGTTGATTACATTTTCAGTCTAGTTTTGTGTGAATGTAGGATATGATCTTCCAGTTGCTAATTGTTTTAGCTGTAAATTATTGTGTAGTGGTAAGTAAGTATCTACGATAAGTCCTACTATCTTTTAGGAATTTCTCCTAAGGCTAATACTTTTTAGGTAGTATTTTTTAAACACAACAAAATCATAGCATTTATTTGAAGCGGGCCATTAACTTGCACTTTTGATCTTTAACACAAAGGCTCAGCTGTACGGGTTGATCAAAGTTTAAGTTAAGTACGCTTTCCGCGGTTGGTTCCTAGTTGGGTGGTCTATTAAGCCGGCAATACATGTTGGCCAAGCCTCAGCCAACGCGAGCGTAGGCAAAATAATACAAGGTGACTGCTACTGTCTACATGTTGACCCAGCGAGCGTAGGCAAATTGATACCGACACTGCTGATCCGAAGTGAGACGAGTCGTAGCGAGCGATCCCGAGTGGTGGCGAGGCACGCCGAAAGAACCGTATACACGTTGGCGCTCGGTTGCACTCGGCCAGCTAGGCGAGCGTTGACGAGCAATGGCGAGGCTCGCCAAATGGGCTGTCTATATGTTGGTACTCGCCTTCGCTCGGCCAAATATGACCAACATTTATTGCTGGCTTTACATATCGAGACTCCGCAGTGCTTCGGAAAGCATGTTGAGCCGGCTGTCGTTCTTAGATCTCTTAGAAACCCAAAATGTCTGACAACCAGTCTTACCAAGGGATATCGTGATACTCACTATCTAGGTTGTGGTGGAAAGATAGGCCGTCGCTCCATGTAGAATACTGGTATTCAGCTGCGTCTGGTTAGACTAGAAGCTGACCCCCACATAGTTGTGAAAGGGATAGGCAGATTGATTGAACATTAAGACAAACACTCAGGCATTATCGAAAGTCGAACGTAAATATGAAAATAACAATAAACAAAACACCATCGGTATTCAATTTGTAACTTACTACGATACGAGTAGGAAAGGTAAATAAAATAAAAACAGAAAATACAAGAGGTATCCCGGAGGTAGAGGTAAGCACTTTCCCGCCGTGGGTACACGAGCAAATTCAATAAAAAAACAAACTTTTAGCAAACTCGTTTTCATAGTACAAATATGTACTTAATTCCCAACCACAGACCACGAATTCGTGGCAAAGGCATGCAAAAACAAACAGGTACAGACAGCCACAATCAAAACACAAAAATAGCTTGAAAATCCAGCGAGCCTTTTAAATCCTCCTTTTAATCCCTTTCATGCCCTTATTCGGTTCCAATTACGCGAAATTCTATGAATGATTAATTTTTAATCCCTGGTACACTTCAATACGCGAGGGTTAAAAATAATAAATCTGTTTTAAAAAGCAATTTATTATTATTCTTTGAGATTATGATATTGCAGTTCTTAAACAAAATTCGTTTTTAGGAAGTAAATTAATGGTGACGGGGGATGTTTTCTTAGAGAACCTTACAGATTTTTGTAAAAAGAAATACCTTTTTGCGTCCATCAATATTGCTGTTGATTGAAGTGTTTAAGAAAAAATACTGGGTACAGGTCAGCACAAAATACATTTATTATTTTAATAGTCAGAGAACAATTTCTCTATGGGAACTGATTGATCGAAATATAGACCTATTATAACGTACCTCATTTCGGTAATTACAGGTATTAATTACTAGCAATATCAGCAAAAAGTTGCTCAAGGCGTAATTTTGGACGCAACAAAAAGTTGTAATGTAATTATTGTTTGCTACAAGAACTGTGCGTGTTTTTGTTGATCATAAACTTGCCTATCTTTAGCCACTACTATACTCAAATACGATTGAACAAAACATTGTAATACGTGTTATTTGGGAACAGGTGTTCTTAATTGCAAATATTCGAAATATGGACAATAGAGAGTAATAAAATTCGAACATTTATAATCGTGTATGTCGAGGGACATATAACTTAAGTTCAGGTATTTTAAAAAGGTACACGGTTTCGTTTGTGGATGTAATAATTGGCTGTTAAAATATGTGGTTAAGAGGTTCTTTTTTAAAGTCTTTTTGTACGCACTTGTTTCTGACAAAAAAACTATTTTCCTTGTTTTCTTTATTTCAATGAGACTATTAACATCCATCTAAAAGGGTTGGTTTTTGCCTTAAAGGACTACAAAATGACATGTTTGAACATGTCATTTTGTAGTAATTTCAGGCATTTAGCCTGATCGGTTGATTTTAAGAAAATGGTGCTCATTCTCATGTTTACCAACTAAAATAATATTAGTGTTTTTATTCGACATGTTTAGACAGGAGAAAAACATACCAATATCTTAAATTAATTTTGGTGCACATTGGCAAGTAATTTTCCTAGTTCAGCTTGAAAAATATTCATACTCCAAGTCCTAAATCGCATAGACGTGTCATTCCCTATCTTCCATAACCAGATCAGTATCGATCTCCTAACTACGTTTGCTTCATTAAGCGTTTTGCCGTTCTCATTGTTGCAATCACTGACAGCAATCCCCAGCGAATAAGATTGGATTCCGATGTTATAAGCAAAACAACCGGAGCGACGGTTGAGGAGTTGATAAGCTCTTCTTCGTGTTTCCAATATGTTCTACTCGCTCATAAACTACTGGTGACCAATAATAATTTTAAAATGAGAGTAGAGGCTTTAGGCTAAAGTAAAAATTTGTAGCAACAAGAGTTAAAAGAACGTCACAGGCAGTAGATTTTCTCGTATTTTTTTTTATAAATCCCCGACATTTTTAAAATACATAGCAATTTTTTTTTTGTATTTTTGTTTACTATTATGAATTAACCTACACGCTGACTTGACATAGATTTACGGGACAACTATGTAAATTTCTTATTAATTCTCTAAATAACGGTGAAAATCGCAATAAAATCTGTTGCGTAGTTTAAAAAAACAACGCGGTCACACAGACAGACACGAAAGTTGACTTTACTTTAATGAATAGGTAGATTTCAAGCTGGCATAATAATGAAACAGCTGTGTGAAGAAAAAACGCAAATATTGCTTGTCTTATTTCCTTTAACATTAATAAAAGAAATCTTTCAGTTTCAGAAATTACCAGTCTCCTTTCCCACAAAAAGCAACACCCTCACCATTCATAATTATTTAATAAATAAAGTACTCCTTTAGTTCTGTTTAGAAAGCCAACGAATACGGTTGGGGCCACGCTAAAAAAATGTACATTTAATATTTTGGCAAGGTAATAACTGACTAATCCTCGGGTAATACAGTCTGAGCCCTGCACCACCCTTTCCGCCGACCTCTCTCCTCCACCCTCTCTTTGAGGGCTCGACTCCCCTTTATATAAATCCTGGTCGTTTGCAAACACCAGTGTTATGACAGCTTAGTTAAGTTTCACTGAAAAAAAAAACTTGTTTAATGGGTAGAATTTTAGTTTAATTTAATTTAGTTTTATAGGTGCGGAAAAGTTCGGAATTTAAAAACTGTCAATGATTTGTGCGTGTTTGTTTTGTGTTAGAATATAGAATTCAGTATTGGATTGGCACATTTGTATGTTAAAGTTCGTTAACAATTCACAGAGAACACAATATAATAGTTCATTTCCTGCCTTTGACAAAAAAAAGGAACTCTAATGTAAAGCGCTGTTATAATCTAATAAACTACTGCACAGTCTGAGCGCCCACAAAAAGTGGATTAAACAATTACACAATTCGCATCACACACCACAAAACACTTTACAACACCACTGTACTACTAACAAATAGAACACAGTTACGAGAACACGAGATTACATTTTAATAATGTTTTTAATATCACTGTGCTGGAGCGTACCTAGTCGTTCGTGCTCGGAATATGATGGGTAGGTAATACAGAATTTGAGGGATTGACTGTAAATCGTGTATTCGCGTGGCTGGGAATAACTAATGTTCTGAGGATTTATGCTGACTTTGCTTGTTTTTTTAAGAATATATAAAAATACAGAATTATTTTTATTATGTCTACGATAAATGTGGAACATGCGATTACATACAGTATGTAGTAAACATAAATAGAACAGTATTTTTTTCAAGAATGTTACGTTTTTTTTTTCATTTCATTATAAGACGTTATATCTTAGCCTGGAGCAGTAAAATTTATTAGGTACTATTAAAAAACAAGAACAATCTAGTTCTATTTCTCTATATAGGGTACCCTATATAGAGTAATAAATATAATATATAATAGTTGTAATAGGTACAACTATAAAAACAGCATTGCTCACTGTCAACGGTCAACTCACTGTCAACACAATATTGCGCTTAAAAAGTTTGTAAAGTCAAGAACTTTGTAATTTGATTAGTTTGCTTTTTATACAGTCAGCAACAAAGTTAGGTTAACTATCATATCTAGACATTTAGCAAAGATTTTAGAGTAGGCATAAATCTTTTTTTAAAGAGTAGGTACAGAAAATCTGAAGAAGTTATGGAAATATTCCATTCTCTCGCTCTTTATCTATCCTTGACTCAAAAAAAAATGTAATGTACCTACAACGATATTAAAAATTCCGAAGTGACCTTTGACCAATGACTCTACTTGACTACTTGAACATTTTATAAAACGCATTTCCAAAATTCGTTTTACTACAACTTTTAAACTCCGTTTTTGAAGGTATTTGTAGTAATTAAACATACATTATGAATGACACTATTATGTTTTGTGCCATTTATTATGGTCTGAAGTGTAAAGAGAACTCAAGTAAGTCACGGGCACCAATGTGCCCTACTCACTTACACTTGCTGCCATAACTAATGACCGACTGTGGTTTAGTTTTATTCCTAACCTTCCTTGTTACGCTTTAGTTATTTAGAAGTTTAGAGCTTAGAATACAAAACTTGCGACTTGTATGCGAATTCAATACAACATTTAAAATGTACACTTCCCATAAAATCGAGCGTCCATGCATTTTCATGTTAGGTAGGTATAAAAACCATTAAAATAATGATGTGAGTTCCCGATTTGAATTCACAACCATTTAAAAGTTAAGTATTAGAAAAAAAAGGTGGCTCGATTTTAGAATCCAGGGGTGTATTCCTCTCCAACTTCCACCTGACACAGGTCCTCACTGGACACGGTTGTTTCGGGAGGTTCCTGTTTCGCAAAAGGTAAGGGGGGGAAACGCCCGGGTGTCAACATTGTGGTGTGGATCGCCCGGAGGACAAGGTGGTCTGCCTAGCTTGGGTGGAGCACCGTAGTGTCCTCGCGGAGGTGATCGGCGGCAGCGATCTCTCGCGTCCGATCCTGGTCTAGGCCATGGTCCGGAGCGAGAGAGAATGGAAAGCCGTCACCGTCTTCTGCGAAGCAGTAATGCTTGCGAAGGAGGAGGCGGAGCGCGTGAGGGAGAGAGCCTTGCGCCCTCATGGCCCCACTAGTCATCGCAGGAGACGCCCTGGGCGTCGTGAGTCGCCTGCGGATTCCCGGCCACTGTAGGCGCGGGCTTGCGGACGGCGAGCAATGGGTAGCTCGCCGTCCAGTAAGGACCAGACCTGGGTCGACGGCGCGTTGTTTTCCATGCGCGCCTCAAAGAGATGTCAGCCCAAAATGTGGTCCGATAGGGCCGACGCCTAGGGGTCGCGGGAAATTCGAAAGAGATAACCGTGGCACAGGCAACTGAAGGAACACGGGTGGGTTTTAGTCGGTAAAAGTCTGACACGCCCTCCCGCTCCACCCAGAGCGGGAGAAGTCATTTGATGATTTCCCACCAAAAACAAAAGGGTGTGTATTCCTAAATCTGACGTAGTTTGAAAATAAAAAAGGTTAGGCATGTAGGACAATACTTTTTTGTCTTCTTAAACATTACTTGTTCTAAGAAAAAAAGTCACAATAAATGTGAGGCTGGAAAGGAGAACTACATATTTTTAGGGTATAAATACAATTATATTTAAATACTCATTCAAGTCAGACAAAGTGATCCATATTTATGTTAATATACTTACTTGAAAATTATGTTAGTGACAAAACATTGAAATACATTCCGCAATCGTGGTTAAATCGCTGAAGTACCTGCATAAAATCAAATTCACAAATTAAATCGCAAAAATCTATAAATTAATTAGAATCGATATCAATTAAATCAAGAAATTACTTAAGATTATAAAACAAACATTTACAATGAATAAAATTATACCTAAAGCGATTATCAAGCAGTTTTTTGCTAGTTTACGCTTCCCAGATACAGTGGTCTAAATCGTCAAAGTAAGATAAAAATATTTCGTTATGGGTAGGTAAATATGTATGATCAGCTAAGTATCCTATCCTCTGCCCAACCCTTTGGGGAAACATGATGTTATGTTATGTTGAACTATGTAATTATTATTTTGGTTTGTTACCATTTGTCTTAAAAAATATATTTTGCTACCATTTCCATTGTCCTTTTTCGCTCTTTTACTAAATTCAAAATATGTATTTGTATTTATTTACCACCATATTTGTATCCATTTCCATTGTCCTTAATTTTCAGTGAGAACATGACATATCATTTTAGTGGATTCTCATTCACGTGGCATTCATTTTCATTGTTAGTTAGTTAGTTCAACGTGAAATGAGAAATTACGGCTGTTTAGCTGAAAGCACATGAAATGTTGCACCCATATATAGTTTTTTAATGTTTTTTGTATGTAAAATGTGATTGATTTATTATGTAAATGGCGAAACTTTGTTTTAACTAAATTATGTAGTACGTTCTCTGTTGACGGATTGACGAAAAACACGGGTCTTTTCCCTGTGGATAAAATGGTTTTAATAATATATGATCACACCTACGTACACAATTATTATTATCTTCAATGTGTTGTAGCTGATTTAAAGGTTAATGTATACAGCGTGTGCCATAAATGTGTGTTAAAATTTAAGGGACCAACATCGTAAAAATAAATCAGCTGTCGCCCACGCAAGACTTTTCAAAACCTACTCGACGCAAATATATATTTAGCAGAGTCTCCTAATACAGTCATTTTTTGCTTACAAGGAGGCTCCAATCACTAATGTGTTTTTTTTTTAAATTATGGTTACGAAATAAACCATTTTTAAATTTTCAACATATAAAACCAAGTCGGGTTATCTACACCATTTATAACTCAAGAACGGCTGGACCGACTTTCATGATCTTTGATTTGTTCGATTTGTCTCCGCCCCGAATAGCTGATGAACATTATAACATGAATAATTAAAACATATGAGATTCACCAAAATAAAAAAATATCCTGAGGCGGTACGATGTTCACCCTGTCAGCTAGTGTATTTTAAATAGTAGTAATACACTATGGTTTTAAGGGTTCCTCACCCAGCGTGTGCCAAAGAAATCTTAGTCCGTCCGTCTGTCTGTCTGCGGGTTGTATCTCATGAACCGTAATAATTAGGCAGTTGAAATATTTACTGAGTGTGTATTTCTATTGCCGCTATAACAAGAAAAAAAAAATACAGTTCAAAATTAAAGGCATACAGGATACGTGTTCTTGTCGGCGTTTTTATCTTGTGGTACGGAACCCTTCGTGTGCGAGTCCAACTCGTTTTTAGGGTTCCGTACCTCGAAAGGAAAAAACAAAACCCTTATAGGATCACTTTGTTGTCCGTCCGTTTGTCTGTCTGTCACGACCCTTTTTCTCAGGAACGCGTAGAGGTATCAAGCTGGAATTTATATCAAATATTTAGATCTACTGTCCCTTGGAGCTGAGAGAAAATCAAACTTCTAAGACAACGTAGTCAAAAGATACAGCCGTTTATGCCGCAAATTTCCGCAAATTTTAGCCACTCGCAAAGGAATCAACACCTACAGGGTACTTCCCGTGACCACCGAATCTTGAAATTTGGTACGAATAAACGTCTTATAGAACAGATAAAGGAAAAATTGCGAAAACCGTAAATTTTTAGTTATGTATTATATGTATAATCAAAAGATTTTTAATAATTTTAAACTTACTACCCCTTTCCCCATGAACGCGTAGAGTTATTAAATTGCAATTGATATCAAATACTTAGGTCTTATATACCTAAAGGTTTGTACGGAACCCTCGGTGCGCGAGTCCGACTCGCACTTGGCCGGTTTTTTTTGTAGGTTCTGACATTACGGCCGTAAAACGTTTATTGCTGCGAAAACAACATGTTTTAAATAAAAACATACCATTAAAAAAATTAAGATCTATGAACTTCTAAACACTCTTCTAGTTTTTATTTATAGCTTAAAAGATCACACTCAAAACTCCTTGCCTTGTGACAAGTCTGCTTACTAGGAAACAACATTTAAAACAGGATAAAATAAAAACAAAACAAGTCAGTAGAGATCAAGTCCGGACTCCATACATAGTTGTGGCTTGAGGTCATCAAACTGGTTGGACCTCGGTCAACTTAAACTATTAGTTAGGAGGCTAGGCACATCATTTATCACAATACGTCAAAACTCCATGATTCATTGAAGTGGTCTGCCTGCCTGTATAAGTTGAATGGTAGTGAATGACATTATATATATAGCATTGTTTGTGTATGTTTGGTTTATGCCCCATTTTTGTGCTAAGCATCTTTTGGCGCGTACGCCGCCATCTTGTGTTATCAATACAATTTCACCTACCAATTGCACACATGTTTACCAACAGCGCCCCCTATAAATGTCATTCGAGCGCCAAAAGATCATTGTAGCAGTGTATTTGCATAGCTGTATTCAATAAATACCTTTATCTCGCGCTATGTTTAAATATTTACGTTGTTAAAAACAATGAAGGATTTAAATAGTTAATCCGATAATTTCTGTCTAACCTTTTAGAGATTAGGTTACATAATAGTGTGAGACAATAACAATACAAATGTTTCGTTTATTTTAACAGCAATTCACCCACTATTTATCCCAAACAATCTTCTTTAAATTCTAGATGTTTCCCTAGTAATAAATATTAGGTCTTTACCTATGAAATGGAGATTTGTGTGAAAATTTTAAAATTTTGGTATTTTTTTATTTCAGCTAACCAAAGCCCAAATTATCAATACAATTTTGCCATTTTGATGGCAGTATGTTTATCCGTTCACAGGGAACGCGTTTTGTACTGCCTCTCGATCTTGGGTCTTGAAATTTTTCTTTGAAACTTAAGAAATTGTCTAAATTTTGAATAAAGTAAAATCTGTTGGGACAAGGTCCGGTGAGCACGGTGGTTGACGGAGTGCTTCCAGCTGTAGCTCTTGTAGCTTTGCGATAGTCTGTCGTGAAGTTTGAGCTCGCGCGTTGTTGTGGAGAAGCAATGGGAAAGAGCGATTGACCAGTCTTGGTTGTTGAATTGTTTGCAATTCTTGGCAATAAACATCTGCCGTCACTGGTGTCTACTGGTCCACCAGAAAGTCACCATCATCTTCTACTCTAATCTTCCTTTGAGTAATATTTTTTTTAGCGCACTGATTAGGTGCTATATCCGGGTCCTCCCACTGAAAAGAACGCTTACGGTTGTCGTACAGGATCCACTGTTCATCGCAGGTAACAATTCGATTTAGAATTCACTCGTTTCTATGCCTATTCAGTAGTGTTATGCGTGTTTCGACGCGTTAGTCCCGCTGTTGGTCGCTTAGTGCGTGTGGCACCCATTTATCTAGCATTTTTTTTATGCCCGCAGCAAGCGCAGCCGTAGATTGAGTTGAATCCACTTCCACTATCGCCTTCAATTCGTCGTTGTTGACAATGTTTACCGGCCGACCGCGAGACTCGTTCTTCAACTCAAAATTTCCAGATTTAAAACGATTGAACCAATAATGCACCGTGTTTATGCAAGCAGTGTTAGGCCTGTACACGTCGTTAATGTTTCGTGTTGTTTGCGCAGCGCTATTTCCACGTAGGAACTCATTTTCGAATAATGTACGAATTTTCAGTTTATACATGGCGCCAAAAATAACAAATTTTCACAAAAAAATAACTATCTAAAAACAAATGACATAATTTTAAATTAAACTAACACGGCTTTCGAATAATATTTATTTGAATTTCGAATTGCACGCCAATCCACAGATAATTAATTGCCAATTGTTAAGACCTATTATCAATAAAATGTTTCACACTCCTATGTAATTTTACAATATGTGGCCTGTTTTTAGAACATAATAAAGTATAATATAAGTCGGATATCTACACGATCCTCCAGAAATAAATCCCCTCGCACACACACAAGGTTTATCTGCGTAGCTATGTCCCTAAGTAGATATTTCTAGTCACCAAAACCTCAGTTATATCAAAATAATGCAGGGGACACTTTAATGGATATATCTACCATCCGTGACAGTCATCCTTGCCCATCCTTGCCCGAGGCAGCATAAATTTATCCGTCTAAATTCACGCTCCACGGATTTACCGAAATATGAGGTATGTTTCGAAAAAATGGGGTGACCAGTATATGTTGACCAATGTGTGTGTAAATTTCCGGGAAGCTAAGGCTAAAATATGTCCGTAAAAATATCATGTTCGTCAATCGCTATGAGATTGAACAAATGCCAAGGTTAAAATAGTCTTCAAGAGTTGTTGAGAATATTCTTGAGTCTCGGTTCTTAGGCCCGACGCGCCTTGGGCAGTTAGCCCTGGTATCACCACGCGCTGACTGCCATCATTCTTGCTGATGCGAAAGAATGGACATAACCGAACTAATTAATCATTAGCATAATCAGTCTAGGACTCGTCCCACATACCGCAGTGTCTCAAGACGAAAGTCTTTGACCAGCGCGTGTTGCCAGTGATGACCTATGGCACTGAAACGTGGTCGCTCAAAATGGGCCTTATCAGAAAGCTTAAAGTAACCCAAAGGGCAATGGAGAGGGCTATGCTTGGAGTTTCCCTACGTGATCGAATTAGAAACGAAGAGAAGAGAACGCAGGAGAACCAAAGTAACCGATATAGCCCGAAGAACTGCCAAACATAAGTGGGCAGGGCACATTGCTCGCAGAACTAATGGTCGATGGGGCCGAAAGGTTCTGGGGTGGCGACCGCGTAACGGAAGACGTAGCGTTGGAAGGCCTCCCACAAGGTGGACCGATGACCTAGTGAAGGCAGCAGAAATCCGCTGGATACGGGAAGTGTTCGAAGTGGCGATGCTTGGGGGAGGCCTATGTCCAGCAGTGGACGCCTTTCGGCTGAAATGTAAATCAGTCTGTAATGTTCCCACTGCTGCTACAAAAGCCTCCTCTCTGCGACAGGGAGTGGCCTACGCGGGCCCAGCGCAGATTGGTGGATATCACATAACTTTTAATTTCTGGTTCTAAGACGTTTCCTTACAATGTTTTCCGACACCAATTTGAGCGTAGTGCAACTGGGCAGATTCCACTGGCCCACCACTGCTCTACTATATTTATTTAAATTACAATTATAACACCTTTACAGACGTGTCGAAGGCGATGTTATAAGTCACAATGTCTTAGGGCGAACTTCACCCAATGAAACCGAATGCGATCATCGATCATAACAAAAACTATACGGTACGTGTAAGATCTGTGCCGATCGCGCTCTTTTCCACTGGCGAAATCAGCCCTAAGTAGATCACGCAACACAGAGTACAGTAACAGTACATGATTTTGAAATTTTTCGTCGGTTTAAAAAAAAGAAATCTACGGTTTCATAAAAAAGTGCAATAGCTACGCGGTCAAAATGTATGGAACAGCTGATTGAAAATAATAAAACTATATTATATTTAAACTGACCTGTAAATTGATTTATATCTTTATTCAGCGGCTTGCGTTTCAAAAAGACAGAAAGACACACTACCTAACTCATGGAAATATTTATAATCTTGTTCTGATAAATATTCATGTTCGAGCAAATGCCTGCTCGTTTGGCATCAGCAATTCAACGACCAACGTACTAATTAGATGTAAGGATCCTCTGTACTTGCTTGTCATTATGCTTCCATTTTTGTTCGTCATCGAGGCAATACACGTTTGACTAATATTCAGCAGTTTTGGAGTTTTTTTGAACAGTCACCTAAAATTACCCAACAATTCATAATAGTATTTCATCATTAAACAAAAAATCTTAAATCATAAATCAGCGCCACCTGTCGGCTATCGGTGATATAAATACCAGGCCACTCAGAAAGTATTGCGAAAAAAAGTTTTTATACATGTCTATTTTGAAAATATGATTATTTGTAAGTAAAATTGGTACGTTTTAATTTAAATTTCCCTCCAAATGTGGAGGGAAACAATGGTTTGCAAGCTAATTTAAATTATCGTGTTTCTTTAAAAACGCATCTGCGCCGGGAACATTTTCGCGCTAGAATCATGTACTGATCAATGGTAACAGTTTGAATGATCGAGCCAGCCTGTATTTATGCCGTGTTTTTTTTTTCTTTGCCAATAGCGATATTGTGAAGGGCCAACTTAAGCTGGGTACTCTAAGCTCGCCTGAGGTTTGGTTCTGCCTTGTTATACCCGGGAATGGAAAATATTATATTTGTTGACGTTTCTCCTTTCGTTTATGTTATTGAGTGAACGTATTGTTGAATTGATTTTCCATTGAGCATACGATTTCGATACTGTGTAGCAGTAATACGTAGTCTTTATTTCGATCGACAGTACAAATACCTACTTACTTACAAACTTTTTCTGATTTGATTTTGTGCTACTACTGACCCGCTTCGCACGGTTCTTACGACTAGATAAAACATCGATATTTCTTTTTTATAAGTTAGTTTGATATTAGTTTATTCTACTCATACATCTTTCGGAACAGTTTATATAAATGGTGGTGAAAACCGTAATAAAGTCCGTTGCGTAGTTTAAAAGAACGACGCTGTCACACAGACAGGCACGAGAACCGACTTTCATTTTTATTTGAATAGATATAGAGTTATAGATGTAACATCTAAAGTGCGGTCACTGTCAGACTGCATAAAAAAGAAAGAGAAGCGCGATGACACAACACTGGTAACTTATTGCAAAAAATAAAGCAATTACCTATATATTTACAAAAAAAATCTATTGATTGGACTTAAAAAATGAAAACACTTTAATAATGTTGCTTTTAGAATAATCTGAAAAAAAATTAATGATTGCACGTAATTTAGTTTGGTTTTTAATCGTTTAAAGAATTCATCAATCGTTATATTTTTTTCTATCGTATCAAATTAGTAGTATTATGTATTCACACAACACACTATATAAACAGCATTTTTCTTGAAGAATTTCATATCGTTTTCTGATTTTGTTTTACTGCACTGGATCATATGCTTTTAGTCCCCTTATGTTCTCTTCAAAATGGTTGAGCTGAATGGTGCTGATACATATGTCAAGTTCGTGAACGGGCGCCATCAGTAGGGACTGGTCGTTCTGTCTGCTTTTTGAAATTTCAGAATTTTTACTTTGTTTGTTTTTTTTTTATTTGTATTATGGACACTTTTAACATGCTCGTCTACAAATATCGTTGAATTACATGTATAATTTTAACATGAATGTTGTAAGCCATTTTTTTGTTACAATATTTGTGTCCGTGGAGTTTCTTGCCCGTTCTTCTCCATAGGTAGCTACTAAGCTTTGGACTGGACAACTAGCTTCATCTTTCTGACCGCCCGACCCCTTGACAATTCTCCAGTGCCTGTAATTGCGTTATTTGAAATAAATGCTTGGAGTTTGAGTTTTACAAAGAATAATGATGTACCTACTTATAAATATCTGTCCACACAAAAACAATATTTCACTCAATCCTAATACAACTCTGCCCCGCGACTGCACCCCATTTTATTTACATGTGCGAATGACCTACTAACAAGGTAGCTTGACGCATCTACGTATCCCTTATTCATCACTACGGGACATGTATTAGCATAATGCTGGTTGTAGCCCCGGTTCGTGTTACATAATCTATGGTACCGAGTCGGATTATATGGGTCATTGGGTTTTAGCTAATCTATCTAGTCTTTTCTTTTTGGGGTCAGCATCTAGTCTGACCGGATGCAGCTGAATACCGGTACTTTATAAGAAGCTATTGTCTATCTGAGCTCCATAACTCAGTTCCTGGGTAACATTTCCCTTGGTAATTCCGTGTGCCCTTTTTTTGGGGCGTGTCAGATTGTCACTGACTAAAACTCACCCGTGTTCCTTCAGTTGCTTGTGCCAGGGCCACGGTATCTCTTTCGAACAACCCGCGACCCTAGCAGGCATCGGCCCTAATGGACCTCGTCACTAAGTGCTGACATCACTTTGAGGCGTGCGTGGAACACAACGTGCCGTCGACCCGGACTACGGCGTCTCCTGCAGCGACTAGGAGCGTGAGGGCCAAGCATTATTGCTTGGCAGAAGGAGAATACCTAGTGTCCTACGTACATTATTACAATTAACAAGGTATTAAAAAACCTACAAAATAAATTAACTACAAAGACATGTCCTGAAGTGACCATCGACAGGGAAATTGCTCGTTTTGGCACGGATTCCATTATTTTTATTATGGAATCCGTGCCAAAACGAGCAATTTCCACACCCCAAGACGGAAATAAACTGCCTGAATTAAAATGTTATAAACTTGTACAGTCAGCCGCACATCAGTAGTAACAATTAGACATTGTCAGCGCCTTTATGCCGTATGAGTAAGAGCGATTTTTGTAGTACATGTGTTACTGAAATCCAAAAGTTGTTTTATTATGCGTGGGACTAGGTTAGCATTATAACCACTATTTTACAGCGTGTAGTCTGATATGTTTATACAGGCTGATGGAAATTGATTTAGATAATGTTGTTAGCTTAGCATCGTGTATAATGTGGTATAACTAAAGGGAAGTTCAGGAATAACATCAATGAAACTATAGTACACCCACATTCCACCCCACACGATCTAATAGGGGGCGAGCCTATTGCCATCAACCGGACAAAAACCCAGACTTCGGGCTGCTACTGAGAAATTCTTGATAGAAAAATCCACTAACACTTTGCCAAACCCAGTGATCGAACCCAACCCCTCTTTCTCAGCAATAAAATCTGGCTTGCGACCGCTAGACCAACGAGGAGTTCAGGAATAAGGTAGGGAAATTATTATTAGCTTAATAGGCTGCCGTCAACCACAAAAGGAGTGACCTAGCTAAACAGCAATAGATTTAAGAGGGTAAGCGCTTGCTGGGGTCGGTTTACAGATCGGTTACCTTTCTTTATGTCTGTCATTAAAGTTTGAATTTAGAGGGTTCACATACCCAGCAGTAGCTGTTAAACATACTGCAGTAACCCACTGAAGTATGATGTAACTAATTCTACACCAGCTTGGGACATCACAATGACCCATTTTCGCTACTCATTCGCTTACAAGCTGACAGCAGCCGGTTCAGTGTTTATTCAGTTTAGAAGCATGGATTATCTTACACACAAGGGCGGCACTTCTTATCGACATAGATTGCCTCAAGAGGCTACACCCAGTCAGCCAGTATTATGCATACACAGGTCAGAGGCAAAAAGAGGCAAGGCAGATGTAGTGCCAAAAATTTAAAATAGATCTATAGATAGACCTTCTTTTTAAATATTAAAATCAATTGCTGTAGTCTCGCTAAAATTCAAAAACGGCTTAACAGAATTGTTTTTTTTTTGTTTCGTTCGCTCATAAGGTGTGAATTGGAAACAAAAATATAACAAAGGAATTGCAACGCATTCCGGGCATTAGCTTGTTTAGTATATAGTTTATAATTAATCTTAATCGAGAAGGGTGACGCTCTATTAATTTGATGATAGGGATGCTGACATTTTTTTTTTTTTTAAACTAAAATAATGTAAACAGTAAAAGCTTAAAACATTCCCAAAATATAAACATTTTAAAGTAAGTGTTATATAAGGACAGCACTAACGTAGAAGTGGCGTCACGACTACGAAACTTCATACTAGCGCCATACATTGTCCGTACCGCGCGACAATTTAAGGACGTTAACAACCCCCACAAAAACTTTTAAAGCGTGTAGTACTCGTAGCTTCTTCGTATTTACATAGATTTAACAGATTTTTTCGATGATCTCATTTTTATTATGCCTTCTTTCAAATTAGATTATTTTTTCATTATTTTTTTATATTGCTCATCATCCTTATTAGGTTATAAATCTGACCAGTCTTACCAATGGGTATTGTGTTACTTAGTTACTGAGTTTTGGAGGTCAGATAGTCAGTCGCTCCATGTAAAATAACTGATATTAAGCTGATACCAGTTGGAATCCCGTTGGAATCCAGTTGGACTGTAAGCCAAGTCCAATGGATTTAAATAATATCTGATGTAACTAAGTCTACACTCAGTCAACTAGCATTTATGCACACAGTACCCCAGCGTGTGAGCAGTGGTTGCCCAGTGTTATATATGTAGAAATAGAAATATGTAATATTAATTTGCATAAAACATGGTATGTAAAGTTGTTTTAAAATCCCTTATAGATCATACATGTTTTGATTATATCACATAGCATGCAAATATGATAGGTTTACATTACAAAATGTTTCGCGTTGATAAATTCTTTAATTCTGTAAAAAATATCGGGTTTTAACCATTTATGTAGTCTTTTTTTGAACAATCTAAGATCGAAAGTGTTTAATTCATATGGAATTTTATTATATATTCGAACACATGTGGCTAAACAGCTTTTACTTTATTTTACCAGCCCTGGTAAGTCATTTAATATATAAGCCTGTGAGGATTTAGTTTCGTTGATATACATTGTTTGAGTTTTTATATAAGTCAAAATGCTTCTTAACAAACATGCATGCTTCATGGACATAGAGAGCGGATAGCGGCAATAAACCAAGTTCATTAAATATTGGCCTGCAAGATTTGTCAGGTTGAGGCCCATATATTGCACGAAATGGCGGGTTTTTTCATAACGGCAGTGACTTACGAGTTGTATGTCGTTCCAAACCAAGACAGACGCTTTACTTTGTGTACATTATTTCATCACCACTGCTCTCAAAACGGTGAAGGAAAACATCGTGAGGAATCCGACATGTCCTAGAACCATAAATTCGAACACATGTAACATCTACCAAACCGCACTGGGCCCGCGTGGTGGATTATGGCCCACTATCTCCCACAGAGAGGAGGCCTGTGACTCAATAGTGGGAACAATAATAGGTGATAATTATTGTATTATTTAACCCGGGCGTAATAATGACACTGTCACACATAAACAGGTCAGAGGCGATGCTCTATTAATTTGATAATTATACAGCGAAAGCCATGAACTCGATCATAGAACTCGGAACGATTGAAAAATAACAAAAAGAAAACACGAAAAATCTAATTTATTATAATAATATAATAATAATAATAAGTTTTTATTTATTTTCTCTCACAATGGTTTTGTAGTAGTTAACAGTTTTGAGCTCTCTAGGTCACATTGTGAGAGCTGGTGCCTGAAGTAGGTTTTAGAAAAACCTGTATTACAGGTCACCAGACCCCACTTAGTGGCATCATAAATTAACAGGCTGGAACAAGTTTTTCTACCAAACAATTAAAAACGAAAATAAACATGTGAAAAGTAAGGAATTAATAAAATAACGTTGTATTTAATATTGTTTTTTTACTGTGAATAGATGTCAAATTTGGATACTGTTCGCTTGTGCTGCCATTCGTCGATACGTTTTTCATACTTACGCATTGATCGCAAAAAAGCGTTACTTCGAGTTCTCAATATTAAACAAAAAAAAAAAAAAAATTGTTTATTTTTTTATTTTTTGTTATTGTCTCAATCGTTTCGAGTTAGATGATCGAGTTCATAGCTTTCGGTTCCAGAACGACCTAAATTTAACCGTGTGTGTTAGTCTGATAACCAGTCTTATTAAGAGGTTAGACTGTAAGCTGACCCAAACATAGTTGGGAAAAGGCTAGGAAAGAGAAAGAAAGAAAGAAACTACTAATAGGCAGATTGTTTTTTTGCTGTCACGTCATACTTATATAAGTAGCTACAATCAGCGTTTTCTAATGAGTAAGTTAGTGAACGAAATTCTTTAACGAAACATAAATCAGTGTTACTTCGTATTCATATTTTTACTAAAGCAAATCATTGTGTCATGGTTTGGCTCGTTACTTGTAGGAGGATGGTGCCCGGTGTCTGTCACACAGTTAATACTAGCACAGAGATCGTCGTTTACTCTATCTTTAAAATACTCTAAGATTTGTACATTGTGTTTTGTTAATGATAGATGAGATGTACCCACATGTGTTTGTTAATAAAATTATAAATTATTGAAAAAAAACTGTCAGGATTACTTTATCCTTTATCACGGTGTGAGCAATTTTTTATACCTTCTTAGATTTTTCTAAACGGAATATTTTATTTTTATTTTAACACCTATTTCTAAAAATAAATGGCCTGCTTCATTATAGGTCGCATAAAAAATAGGTTATAGGTCAACTGGGCTATCTAGCAGGGAAAAATTCTGAAATCGATTTGCAAAGAATTCTCCAATAAAATGTTCACAGGGGTTGTTTGCCTTGCTGACATGGGAGTAATTTCTGTTTTAAATTAGACAATTGGTATGATAATATTTTATTTTTATTTATTCATAACTAGCTGACCCAACAGACGAAGTACTGTTTAAAGTTCAATAGTTCATACAAAAATCCTATTCAGTTTTTCCCGAATTTGAATATTTTTCGGGAAACTTTTAATTTTTTCCCCCACTAAAGCCTATTTATGACTATTACGAGCAATAGCCAAATCAGCCTATCAGTTCTCAAGTAATGCACTTACCAACGAACATCATTTTCTAATAAATATAATTATATTTTCAAACTCAAACTCAAATCACTTATTTCAATTAAACCATTTACGGGCACTTTTGAATTATCGAGAAGTCGGTCAGGCAGCAATATGAAGCCCATTGCAAAGCGTAGTAGGTACCTATGGAGAGGAAAAGGCAACAAACTCCATAGACACTCTTTAAATAATATTGTTATTATATTTAAAGTTTCATGCGGTAAACGCAGAAAAACCCAAAACTCGCTTGCTATAAAGATATCTCCTCCTAAACACACGAGTAGGCAAGAAACCCATCTCCTGCCTAAAATGTCCATTCGACGGTCCTACTTTAATCTCAAAAGTACATACCTACCGTAAAGTTTACCTGAATCTAGTTGTGCACACACTCGTGAACCGGAAACGTTCATCGGAAGTCCAGACGGAAGCTTTTTCTTGCAATAATAATTTTCGCGCGTAATTCCACCGGTAATTATGCGCGTAATCCTCGTTTAATTTCCAGGGGGAACAACCCGAAAATTATACGGGGCCTTCATTGTGTAAATTTGTCCTAAGGTATGAAGGCAATAAGTGACTTTCGTCTACCTAAGTCTATCCATAGCTAGTTAAGGTTTTAGAGCTATTAAAGAAGCTTACAGGTGTTTTTAATTAAAAGTATTGTCCTCATTGGTTCAGTGGTACTGCTGCCCATTGCGAAATCCTGAATTTGAATTTATTTCCATTTTACGAAGACGATTCAGAAGTGTTTAAACTGTTGATGTTGTTTCGAATCATAAACTTACGACATAAAAATAATAAATGTATAATAAAAACACTTTGGCGTTTAGCTGGCCTAGCGCTGCGCGGAGTTCCATTAGAATAAGTGGCCAGCTTATTCTGTTTTTTTTTTATAACACTGACATGCGGCATACTGTTAAGCCATTTGTCCACCGCACGCCGTCACCAGGACGTCAGGCTCGGTTCTTGCTTTGCAAATTCCAACCTTATTTAATATCAGATTGCAACTGTCCCACTCCAGCGCAAAGTTTCTTGCTCTTTTCATAAATAGCACAACGAGCATTGATCACAATGCTAAGGTAAGTACGTGTAAACCCCTCGACCATAAATTACCATAATCTTAAGTCACTACAATCTTTCCACTCATCCTTTCGACAACAACGAGAGTTACGATGCCATAAATAATGTAACACCCCTAGGATTAAAGCCATCCAAAGCCACACTTACAATACGTCATCCTTCTATCCTCTATTCACATAGTTCAAAAGTAATCCCAGGTTATTGGACGAGGTTGCATCGCTGTAATAATTCAGAACCTCATTGTCCTCTGACCATCAGCTTCCAATAAATCAACAGTGACTTCTATGTTGAATATTACGCCACATACTGGATAGGTGCAGAAGGCTCTATATACAACGAGCCCAAACGCAAGCACACTTAGATAAATTTCAAGTAAGTAGAGCACGGATGGGCCAGAAAACGTACTTGTAGATGCCAATTTGTAGAGCCACTTACAAATGAAATGCTTTAATTTGATTATTTGAACACTGAAACACGAAAGGCTAAATCACAATTAAGACCAGAGAGAAGAGTTATTCGACCCTGACTTAAGAGTTGTAGGTCGTAGGTTCGAACCCAGAAGGCGCTTAACTTCGTGCTATTTTTTCATCACCACTGATCTCAAAACGGCGAAGGAAAACATCGAGAAGAAACCGGCATGTCATAGAACCAAAAATTCAAAGACGTAGTATCTACCAAACTGGTACATTATCGCCCCCACCCTCTCACCGAGAGGAGGCCTGTGTCCCAGCAGTGGAAACATTATAGGCTGATTTTGCTTATGTATGTTATGTAAGAGGTTTTTAACGTATGTGGGTTCAGTAGTGTTATTTTGTAACTATGTCACCGTGAAAACGTAGGTGAAGTGAGCGTGGACTGAGCTGTCAGTGCCACTGATGCTAGGGATTGACCAAGTCGGGATGACACTGACATCTCACTCCACGCAAGTCACGTCAGTTCACGGTGAGATTTTTACAGAATCGATATGTAGAATCCTGTCTTCCTGTATATAAGGACACCCTAAATTGTTTAGGTGCAAGTGCAGCAGCAAATGTGGAGAAATATAAAGTTGAAAACTTCTAAACAGATGAATGTGTTCCTAATTTCTTTAAGTGAGTGATTGCATAAGAGTTAAACCTGAACATGGTTTGTTTATACTTTCAACAGATATTTTACACATACCTTACAGATATTTTACACATACTTGGCAGAGATACCGACTCGGAAACTGTAACAATGCACATGATCAATTTTTTTTAATCATTCCCTAGCGTAGAAATATTTCGTCGGTTATAAAAAAAGCTGCTGGCTCATAAAAAGTGAAGTGACCTTCGCGGACGAAACGTATAGATTTTTTTTTTAATAAGCATCGAAATATTTTGACGCGGGGGCGTTTAGAATCGTGTAATGACAAATAATATAATCCACGAGAACAGTTTGCGTTTCGAAGTCCATTGCAGTATATGTTGTGTGAATGTATGTGTTGTGTGAACATAGCAGATAACATAACAACACGTCTGTAATCTCAGAAGGGTTAGGCAGTGGTGTACCTATAGTACACCCATATTTCGCCAGTTATGTTTAAGTGCCATGTAATAGGGGGCGAGCCTATTGCCATCAACCGAGCACAAATCCAGACTCCGGGCTGCTGGTGAGACAATCTAGATAGAAAAACCCAATAACACTTTGCCCGACCTGGGAATCGAAACCAGGATCTCATGCTCAGCAGTAGCTCTTGCGACCACTAGACCAACGTGGCAGTGAACCTTCTGTACCTATATATTCTCTGATAACACTATCAGCCATACGCAGTATGTATCTTGTTGGTTAATTACATGCCTGAGAGATGGGTTCAGCTGGCCATTTAATAATACACTGTCGGCCGCCCCTGTAGTAGGTAATCCTTTCGGTTAGAGTGATGTAGTACAGTTGCTTGCATGGGTATTAAGTCCTCAACTCCTGTATTGATAGGTCGTAATCATCAATTAACTCGGCCTCTTGCCGAAGTAGGACTTAATTTAATGTATGTTTCCTGCTTTATGTATAATGCAATCTAAATGCATACCTACCTAATTATTTACGTCTGATAGACTATGTCACAGTCCTTTGTTTACATTAGCAAGAGTATAGTGGTAATAAACTAGCATAACGAAACAAACATGAAAATGCAAATGGCCAATTATATTGCTTTACTTTCACCTTCCTGTCTCGGGTAACAGACTCTCTTCCACCTATTGCGAATATTTTTCATAAAATGTATTATAAGTTCCGTCACACACTAAAAAGCTTGCTTTAAACTTTGTGAAAAACTTTGTAAAGCGAGCCGCTAAATAGAATCTCACAATCTACACGTCATAAACGCCTGACAAAAACTGTAACGCAAAATGAAATCATGTAAAAAGATGAAGCGTTCGCTTACAAAGCGAAATAATGTCCAGGCGCTTTAAAAAACTATTTAGTGGCTCTTGTCGTTTAGTACGTAAATGTTCGCATTTCTCATATATTTTATGAACTCCACGGTTATAAATATGCCCAGCGCAAGCTGAAGGCTTTAAGTAGATAAATGTTTATGTTTGCACCCCTTTATTTATATTTATAGCCGCAAAGGCCTTCTCTATTTAGCAACGTTTGTTTATAATGTCTTGTATGTGAAGCTTCTATAAAATTTTAGTGACGAAGGAATTTCTTTTAGAAACAAGAGAATGTGTAAAATATTTTGACGAGGGAATTATGACATAAAAGTGGTATGTTGTTGACATAAGAGGCTCTAAAAGTATATCACGGTATGTTAAGATATATGATTACTTTAAGAGAAGTATCTCATGTATGTGATTTATTGCTGTGATAAAATTATTAGGCGCTGACAATATTTTAGAATCTTAAGAGCAGGGCGAAGTCTGAATTGTCCATACAAACGTAATACCGAAACCATTTTCAATTTAAGCATATTTCCACCACATTATGCTTATATTCGGATTAAGACGGATAAATCTTTCCTCTTTATAATATTAGTATAGACAAATCACACAACCTTTATAATTATAGTTGAGTTTCACACTACTAGGTACCTAAGTATATTTAGTATAAATTCAAACAGGTGCGGGTTTCGACACCTAATTAAAAAAATAAGCCTTCGTTATTTAATTAAATATTTCCTTGTGGAGTATGCGGTATAACGATTGATAGTAAACTAACAATGGAAACCGCATATCGAAGAAATTTGTCTGAAATTAAATAAATCTGCTTATGCACTGTTTCAGCTGTCAAAAAAAAGTTAATAAACAGACACTTCTAATAGCGTATCACGGATTAGTTGCATCAATTCTGAGGTTTGGTGTTATTTTTTGGGAGATATCTACTGAAAGAGATACTGTTTTTAAAGCACAAAAACGATGTGTTCGATCCATGTGTGGCTTAAAAACTATCGAAACTTGTGCACCCCATTTTAAATCTTTCAAACTACTTTCTATGCCAGCTATGTACATCTACGAGACTGCCTTGTTTGTTAAAATTAATTTACACCTCTTTCAAAAAACTTCCGATGTAAAAAAGACTCCAATGCGTTCTCAATACATAAATCAATTATGCGACATAAAATGCAGAACCGCTTAGATGAAAAAGAGTATTTTTGGAATGTCTTCGAAAATTTATAATGAAACACCCGATAATATAAAAAATATGCCACTGATAGTGGTATAAGTTCAAGAAAGCTCTCTCCTCGCTATTAATATAAAAATATTAATGTACTGTACCAGATTTTATAAATGATAATTTTTAATATTTCTTAATTTAATTTTGTCTAGTTGTGTGTCTAGTGTTTGTTTTATTAAGTTTTTAAGTATTTTATTTTTAATTTCATTGTAAAACATAGCGCCCAAATATTTTAACCTAACACCTTTATGTAAATACCCATGTTTTACAAATAAATATTCTGATTCTACATATAAAGACTTTAATTTTTTGTGCGTGTGGTTCTATAATTTTTAGTGCGTGATAAAAGCTTGTTTTTTTTATGTTTAAACTAAAACAAAACATAACATCATAACATCACGCCTTGTTTCCCCGAAGGGTTGGGCAGAGGTGTACCTATACCTACACCCACACAAAAAAAAAAACTTAAAACATAAATCTAGCAAAATGAAGGCTTTTAGTAAGCTTCGATTGCAAACGTTTCTACGGCCGGATACCAACCATCAAAATCAAATTACGCTTTCACAGACTGCTAGGAAATGCTTTAAAAGTTCATAAAGCTTCGAAACCGGCTTGGTATTTGCCTCCATGTTTAATGGACCTTCTTCTAAATATTGCATTCTTTTCTGAAGCAATCGATGCTACTTGAAAAACTACTCAATGCCATAAGTAGCTAGAGGTATATTGCATTTCCTTTGAGTATTGAATTTTTGAATCGCTCGATATTTACTTCACTGGTCTTGGAAAGGACGCTTGTATTTGTTGTATGGAACTCGTTTGCTTATTAATTTTTAATAAGTACTTTAGGAGTATTCAATCAGAAACTTTTTTGCTTTTTCTGTATCATTAGCTTTTGCCCGCGGCGATAAAAAAAAAACATTCTGTGTGGTAATCCAGGTTATAAACTATCTGTCAGCCAAATTCCATTCAAATCTGCTCAGCCGTTTTTGCGTGATTGAGTAACAAACATCCAACTATCAACTTATAAAAATAATTTGATTGGATAATAATATTTAGAAGGATTTCGTTTTAGTTACACATATTATAAATAATAGAAAAAAGGAAACAATTTCGTGAATAATAGAAGATTTCAACATCAGAAGGAAAGTAAACAAAAATATGCGCAACTATTGCAAGCAGTGTGAATGACAGGAATAAGTAATAATCGTTGTTTTACAGATCCTTAGAAACCTTGTTTGTTTGGCGATTCAAAAAACTCTATAATTTACATGCACTTTAGTAAACAATTAGTGAGGAAAATTATCAATAAATTAAAATACCGCTTGACTGCATAACAGCCGCAGTCAAGCCCAGACGGTGAACGGTAAAAAGGAACCTTTTCAATCTCAATGCACAATTTTCCAACAGCCAGGTATTTGTTAAATTTCCCCTGAATCGCTTTGTGAACGAACTCGCTCGGGATATTTCTAAGGAAATTCTTGAATTCTTACAAAATTATGAGCGCAGTTTGTTCTTTGACTTGGACACATGGTTTGTGAGTAGAGAATGAATAAAATACTTTTAGTTGGATTATAATTATATTCTTATAGTGCAGGTATTTTGCTAATTATTTCTTGTTTACTCATTCTGATATGATTCTGTTTTTGAAAAAGTTCATAACTATCAATACAATGAAGGTAGGGGACACAGACACATACATACATAAAGTTGTTTCCAATAGGGGTGGGCAGAAACTACAGAACGCCACCTGGTGCGATCCTTCCTTCATTTATTCTTGGTTATTTCGTTTTGAAATAAATCAGTCAGAATAATAATTAAAATTAAAAGATGTAGATTATTGTCTCATGTCAACTTTACTGAAATCGTTTGGGAAGTAGTATGAAGATTAGTACAATCAGCCCCAAAAAGATGTATACACGGATCCGTGTATACATCTTTTTATTGTCAACAACCTTTGTTCCGTGCCTAACATTGTTTCCACCGTTTATGCACAAAACATAGTACTTATGCAGTTATTTTAATGAAACAAAGTAATCATTTTATCCCAGAAAATCTATACACCCTACTATTGTTATATTATTTTAGAGTTATTCTAGGAATAATCTGTAAGAATTAAAAACACAGTGTTCTAGAAATAATCTGTAAGAATGAAAAAATCAGTATTGTGCTATTAGGTAGTATATATACAGGAGCACAGGCGTTCATGCATTCACGAAAAAACAAAACACTTCGGAAGCAATGGGAACTTGCTTCTGAAGGCTGCGGGTGTTGACCTCAGGACGAGCTGCTTCTCAAACGAACAACTGTACGTCGCTTGCTGCAGCATCCTGACCCTCTTTATATTTTGACTGCTGAAACCTAAACTTCAAACGTAGTATACCAACAGGGAAGTTTTATAAAAATGTGACTATTATTTTAGTATATTGTGGTGTCTTTTATTATAAATAAAGATAACCTTTTCATTGGTAATATTTGGAAATACTGTTCCGTTACAAACGAATATTTCATTGATAAATCAAATCAAATCAAATCAAAATATTTTATTTCACATAGACCTACATGGGCACTTATGAAACGTCAGATTCTAGGTGCACGGTTCCAATTGGTCGTTTCCCATGGAGAAGAGCCGGCAAGAAACTCCATGGTTACTCTTTTAAAAATATGTCTTTTACAATGTTTTCCAATTAGTGATTAACAGGTATGGGAGGACAGTGTAGGCCTGTCAACAGTTATATGTTAAACAAATAGACAATTGTCTATAATTTATAATCCACAGGGCCTACGACGTTCTCACATTTACAAAATATAAAATAATCTAATAAAGTAAAATAAAAATAAAAATTAAAAAAATTAGGTATATAATGTCAAATAATGAAAGAATTATGTCAGAGATATGTAAAAGTCCATATCTAATAATAAAAAATAATAAAAATTAAACACCAGTAAGCTATACTATTGCCGCGAGTATCATGACTTGTTTTATGATAGAAAAAGATATTTAATTCGAACGAAGTCGCGGGCTTAATCTAAGTAGTTTAACATTATTAAGTTCTCAGACTCATTCCGCAATTTTGTCTCAAGATACATGATAGCAGTGTTTACGTGCGGTGTGTCTCATTTCAAAAGCTATTTATGCGTTCGTATTCCTCTTGTGCCTCAAGACGTCAAGGCCTCTCACCTGCCGTAATTAGCATCAAAGGGTGAAATGAGATTGTCGAGAGTTGGAGGGAATCAGGGCGGAACTCGGCACGACCCTTGTAAATCAACCAATAGGAATACATTGCAAATTTTTGAGTTACTGAGTCTGTCTGATGAAGAGGCTGTCAGCAAGGAGCCTATAGTTTATTAGACAAGTCTATTTTAAGTTCAAGCTATAGTTCCGTAAGTTCTCGGAAAAAAAGTCTTAAAGAATGCTAAATCGAAGTAATAGCTCGGGCTGGCGATGCGATGCGATGTAGGGTTGCACCGCATCTAAATCACCCCCTACATAAGAACTGAGAAACAAACAAATTTAACCTCTGTATAATATTATTACTATCTGACCCAGCGAACTTCGTACCACCTCAGCATATTATCTACATTATTATTTATTTCGTGAATTTTTCTCACGTTTTAGTAGATATTTTGAAATTCGGAGCCGAGGCAAATCCAACAAATCAAAGGTCATAGAAATCGGTCCAGCCGTTCTTGACTTATAAATGGTGGTTCTAACCCGACCTTGTTTTTATCTAAATTAAAAGTTTTGACATTAGGGTTGCCTGTAACAACCAGGGACCAAGACCAAAACTAATTAGTTAAGGAGAGCTAAAAGCCCGCATTACCAATCGAACCGAAAAACCTATTCAATTGTTCATAAAACTATTTTCTCATTCATTTCGTTCACTCACACACAACGGAGGTTTATTTTCATTGAAACAATATTACCCAATATTCGCTGACCGAATGTAATGTATTGGAAAATCTCATTGAATAATAAATGGGGAATGGTTTTATGTTTTATCCGATTTGACCTGACGTTTGAGGGTTTAATGTGAACGGGGCATATTATTCAACCTTTATTGTAAGTACCTCGTTGATAATGTCAAATCCAATTTTAACTAGGTGTAATCCTATTATGTAATAATATTATAAAAGTGAAAGTTTGGATGTTGGTTTCCTAATCTCGCAAAAAGGACTGAACGGATTTGGATGATTTGACGCTCAGAAAGTTTATAACCTGGATTAACACATAGGATACCTTCTTTCTAAGCCCATGCAGACAAACTCGCGGGCAGAAACTAGTTGTTTAACAAGATAATATCAAGCTAAAAAAAGTAGTTATTTCACTTTTGCTTTAGACCGCTGGTTATTTTTGTATTCCATCACACCTGCCTTATTTAGGGCATCCATCTTTGGTCGGGACTTTAGGAGCGATGTGCTCAGATAAAATAAATTTGAACTCATTTATTTCAGTTAGAGTAAGTATCAGCACGTTTAGATCTTTAAACATTACAATAGACAGCTATTTGATTCAATATTATGTAAAAAAAAAAAACTTTTTGTAAAGTGCGCATTATATTATTAACCCACGCTAAACATGAACTCAAATCATTTATTCCAATTTAACCAGTTAAAGGCACTTTTGTATTGACAAGGGGTCGGTCGGTCAGAAAGATGAAGATACCTATTCCAGATTTAGGTTAGTATAGAGAAGAACGGACAAGAAACTCCACCGACACAAAAACGCAGAGAATAAAGTATTAGGCTTCTAAATTCTTGTAAGAGTAGGTATGTCGATCTAGATGGATGGAAAAACCCAACAGAAAAAAAAAACCTTTTTCTTGTAGTCAAAGCATACTGAAAGAGCCCGCCCTGTAAAGCAAACAGACACCAACAATATCGGTGACTTTCTGAAAGTTACAGCCTCAAGTGTTCAACAGGCGTGTTCGTATGTAAAGTTGCTTGAATATGGAAGAGGCTACGAAACGTGTAGCGCTCGTAGGCTCGTAGCGTAGCCGCGTAGCACGTAGCCGCAGCCGTAGCGGCGAAGTTTGTACCTATTCTCTCTAGAGAGGAAAGCGGTATGAAAGTGCACGTGTATGTTATAGAATGTGCATTTTATGATATTGTAGTTTTATGCTTTATGATAGTGTTGTTTTTTCTCTGTAAAGTATCAAGCATATGATTATAAACGTGCAATCTTATAATGTTCTATGTATATATATAAAATACAATACACTTTTATTTTCACTGGTCCCATCCCGAAATTACGACGCTATGGCAAGCGCCACGATCGCGGTTCGAGGGTTGTTTTATTGTGTGTGTTTCGACATACACTTTGGTATCCAACAACTTGTGTCTATATTTTATATCAACACTGCCTTGGACGCTAATCCTGACTGTGATGTGCTTGCGGGCAAATGGAACAAAATTTTGTCAATACAATATATCTGGAGTATTGAGAGAAAAGCGTATGAATGTCGTGTAGTTGTATACATTCTATTATAGTTTTGTCTTAATTTATTAATTTTTGGGCTCATATTATCATATTGCATTCCATAATGTACTGTAATTTTTTACAAGTTATTCTTCTATTCAAGGCGGAGATAATTCCAACAAATCAAAGATCATAAAAATCGGTCCAGCCGTTCGTGCTTGAGTTATAAATGGTGTAACTAACCCAACTTTATTTTATTTACATGGATAAATAAGTATCACTGTTGTTCAATGCCCAGCCATATTTTTTTTAAAAGCCTCTTCTTCATTATTGAACTGAACAATGAGTCTATTGTTAACGTTATTCGTCTCATTATCGCCTCATCATTTCCGCAAACCGTCATTACCATATTTCAATGAAAGAAAAAATTAATGCTTAAGAGTAAAACACGACAATACGAAAATTAAAATTTTAAAGGCCATTGTCGCATCTACAATTCAATTATTTCTTTCTCTTTTGTTTGGCGTACTTAGAAGATATTATGCTTTGTTTTTTTTTTTAAATGTTTTTTCTTTGATCTCATTGACATTGTTCTCTTTGAGTTGTCTTGGCTTTTCAAGGACGTTTGTCGGATAAGAGTATAAACCAGTGAAGTATTGTGAGGAACTGTAATTGCCCATTTGTGGGTGGTAATTTAGTGGACAAAAGCGTTGTAACAAAGTTTTGGTTAGTAAGTAAATCCTACTTTAATATTATAAATGTGAAAGTTTGGATGTTTGTTACTCAATCTGGCATAGACGGCTGAACGGATTTGGATGAAAGTTTGCACACTTATAGATTTTTCTCTCGGTAGTACGATTCCGTCAGATAAGTTCCGACTTCAGCGCGGGCAGAAGCTCGTAACCTCTTGACTACCCGCAACAGTGTGAACCCATCCTATAATATATTGTTTGTTTTAATATAGACATGGTACTTATTAACAGAACAATAAACGAACATTAAGCTATCCATTAATTCATCACATCTTTAGTTACTCCCTCTGTCATTGCCAACCATATGACAATTGGTACTAGTTTAACGCTTACAGCTACAGTTTTAGTTAGTCTAGATTCGTTTTAAAATAAGATTCAACGTCTTTTTTATCGATGGCCGATTCCGAGATGTTTTAACAATGTTTAAAAAACCACCGAGTGGTTTGTTTTAACGACTTCTTTCAACCATCGACTCGCCGTTCAAAAAAACAATCGATGTTTTTCGATTGTTTCGAGTCAACGGAATCGACCCCTAGTTTTCGATTGTTCGAAGAATTCGTTTGGATTCGCAAACACAACGCAAGTCAAGAACTCGCGAAACTCTAAACCATCGAGGAACAACTCGCAAAAGAACCTGCCTTGCACCAGACGCAATAAAAGACCGAGTCAGACTCGAGTCCAAGTCGAAACAATCGGGTACCATCGAGATGTTCTAACAATAGAAGTCGAAACAATCGAATAAAAGCTCTCGCCATCGCGCATCGCTAGTTTATTTATACTAACAGAATACGGCTCTAGACACCCCATTCTCTCTAAGACAGCCATATCATAATAAAAGTGACGCATACAGGTTACATGAGCGTTTTATACTGTTTTATTATGCCGTATATTTTCGCCTTATGGCCGGGTAGACGGGTTCATGCAATGCAATGATCCTCATTTGTTTTGATGTCCTCCTAGAAATCGGGGCAATGGTGGGAGTGCCTCCAAATGTGAGTGAAATAAGGTTTTAGTTCGAAACTCTGTCATTCTTGTAGACTGGTGGATGGTTCGGAGGAGAATTTTGGTTAGATGAGAATAACGTGTCATTAACATGTAGTGTGGTCTTTAGTCTAGGTGTCCGTTGTCTGCTGAACTGTGTCTTGGATTTGTATCCCAGATCGGGAATGTTCTATTAGGTTTTTTCGTCAGGACTTTTTTAGAAGGAGGCCGGCCGGTCTGGTTTTGAACCTGGTTGACACCACTGCCTAACCCTTTGGGGTATACAGTATTCCTAATATGTTATGTTAGTTCCATGTTTAATGTACTAGTTTTCTAGACCCATTTTTTAGTATACTGTTGACGGCGTCGTTGGTCTAGTGGTCGAGGTTCTAGATTCGATTCCCGAGTCATGCAAAGTGATATTGGGCTTTTCTATCTGGAATTTCTCAGCAGCAGCGGAGTTCTGGAATTGTGCCCATTTGATGGCAATAAATAGGCTCGCCCCCTACACCGTAGGCGCGGGCTTGCGGACGACGAGCAAAGGGCAGCTCGCCGTCCGGTAAGGACAAGGCCCGGGTCGATGGCGCGTTGTGTTCCACGCGCGGCTCAAAGAGATGTTAGCACTAACAGACGGGGTCCGTTAGGGCAAATACATGCCAGGGGTTGTTCAAAATAGATCCGTAGCCCCTAGCACAGGCAACTGAAAGAACACGGGTGGGTTTTAGTCAGTAAAAGTCTGACACACCCTCCCGCTCCGCCCAGAGTGGGAGAAGTCATTTGATGATTTCCCACCCAAAAAAAAAGGCTCGCCCACTTGGGACTTAAACAGTTGGCGAAATGTTGGGGTTACTATAAATACAACTCTGCCCAACTCTTTAGGGAAACAAGGCGTAAAATAAGTAAATACAAAAGCACGAAGAAACAGTCTGTATTTAAAAGAAATACTGAATTATTTCACCAGTGTTAACAAGGTGTGCTTGGTACAAGAAAGTAAGGATTAATTTAATGTCAGCCTTTCACTAGTGTTTGAAAAGCTAAGAAGCAAATGTTTTCTCAACCGGCGGCGGCGGCGTCTCTCGCTTGAGATAATATTGTTATCTTCTTTGAAATAATACCTAGAAATTGAAGACAATAATATGGTGTTACAGTCTACTTCATTCATATTAAATTATAAGAGTTTATATTTGAGTATACGACGTTTATAAATGTCGAGCTTACTTATAAGAGGTTTGATTTACACAAAACTTAGCAGACAATGGCATTCTTGTTCTTTTATGTCATAAGGATGGGCATATCACCATTTTTTTTTAATGTTTTTATTTTATTGAGGGTGGGGATGGGGACGTCAATACGACAACTTCCAATAAATATTTAGATGGGGACGTCCTAAGTACTTATTCGAAGTTGTTCGTATATACAGAGTATATAAACAAAGATTCATTCAAATACAAATTCTATTACAATATCCAATTAGTCATTATAACACTATTTCCACATCTATATCTGTAATTGTTACGGTATACGTTTATTATGAACTTCTTTTCTTTCAATAAAAATTCGACTCTTTGGCAAAACCCATTGGCCCTTCACTTTTATTGTAACAATTTTTGGAACGAACGTTTTTTTCACTTCTTGCCTTGTCCTGCCGGTAGGACAAGGCATGAAATGGAGACGAATATTTTAAAATACTTTTTTTTTAAGCAGCTTCGGTCATAAAACTTTATTGCTATTTGGTCTTTGCTTTGTAAAACAAATTTAAGTCATGCGCGTCAGGTTGATTTTTATTTTATTTTTTAAATCATTACTATAACTTCATACCTATGTGACAGCTTTGAGTGATACTTTTGTTCGAGACTGTTCATCTTGGGCTTTTAGTACTTACATCAATGAATCTACTAGGTTCTGCCTAACTCTTCGGAAATCCTGGTGTGATGTCATGTTGTTATGTTTCTAGATTCTATTGTAATTTTAGCCTGCGGGGTCATTGCGTAACACACTATCAGTAGTAATCTCTTTTGTTTTGACAGTTCAACAACATTCATTGCGTTATTTACGTTTTTTAGCAGACAAATTTTTCGAACATATGAAGCAATGGATTAGCAATAAGGGTGCTCGTCTTGTTCTGTACATTCTACTGGTTTACCCTCCGTATCTGCATATTAAAATTTCACGAGCAGATTAGGAGTCTATTATGTATCTCATTTCCTGCCATAACGGAACAAAATGGGTAATATTCACAGTTAATTTAACCTGTGGTGTAGTTATGGGTGATTATAAGCGTTTAGACATAAGATAACGACAGTATTCTCCGACGGGGTAAGCAGAGATGTATAGTTGGCTCTTGTTTCGCCAGACATTACATAAATGTAATAATAACTGTAGCCTTACTCTAAACCGGACTTCCACAAAAAAAAACCATTTCCAAAAATCCCGATGGCAATAGTGAGTACCTACTATTGAAAATATCCTAAATTATTAAATTAAATAGTTATCGTTCGTTGACTGATGGTAACAATTGAGTTTTTCAGTGTCTTTACTTCTTTAATCGTGTCATTTAGTTGGCTGTGTAAAGGTTCGAGATTCATAAAGCATTATATTTCACCAAAAAAAAGTTAATTAAACATTGCGTTATAAATTACGAGTTGAGCTATTAATGACATGAAATTAATGACATCTTTTACGATTGTTTGAATGGCAATTTATTTCTTCAGACCCTACCCTGAAACAACGCATCCAATTTACCTAACGATCTCAAAAACTCTTTATAAACTGCTCAATTAATCACAAATTCCTTCGCGTTGTTTACATAAAAATATCCTTTATTTAACCAAATAAGGTTTAAACTGCCTCCATCGAAAGCTCGGTTCACTCTAATTATTCAAGTTAATTGAAGTTTTGTCGGGACCCCAATCTCGCTCGGAGAGTTATACGCCCTTTCGGACCCTAATTCGTTGCTAAATTAAAAATACTTTTGAAATTAAACCTGGAATGAGTATGTGAGGGAAGTCTGAAACTGGAGAGGAAATCGGTTGTCATGGAATGCGCATGTGACGCGGAGGAATGAGAAACATATCGTGGGGAAAATTTTGAAATTTCACGAGCGACATGAGAAAACAAATGAATGTGGATGCTTACCCCGTGGCCACGAGATACAGACTCAAGCGACACGCGCCTTTGGACAGTAACTGTGTAGAAAACAAATGAAGGAATCGTTTAGAGCATGCCACAGTCACCGCGACTGGACTTGCGGAGTGACGATCGACGAAAACAGTAGACGCGCGCTCGTGTCACTTGACGCAAGTCGTCGTATCGCTCAAGGCCGTTAACGAGCCTTCCAGTAGGAACAAGACTTAATAAACTATGGTTAGATTATGTGAAGATGGTTTAACTAGAAAAGCGGTGAATGTTGAAATAGCGGCTGGTAAAGATGTATGGTAGAGGAAGGCAGGTTATGCTGACTCTAAATAAATGGCGATATCAGCAGGAGTTTCGCATTTATAGCAGGTATAAAGCATGATCAGCCTATTATGGTCCTACTGCTGGGACACAGGCCTCCTCTCTGTGAGAGGTAGTGGGCCATAATCCACCTCGCGAGCCCAGTGCGGGTTGGAAGATGTCTCATGTCTTCAAAACTTTGGTTCTAGGACATGCCGGTTTTCTCACGATGTTTTCCTTCACGGTTTTATAGAGAGTGGTGATGAAATAATTTACAAAAAGTAAAGCGCCTGTCGGGGTTCGAATCTACGACCCACAACTCGTAAGTGGCAGCCTTAACACTGGGCTATCACTGCTCCAGCAGATACATGATGCCATTTTTATACATGATATTTTTCATTTATCATTGATATACATAATATTTGTGTTGGTATATAAATAAAAAAGATTTGTTGTACACGTTCCAGTTTTGTATTTATTTTTGAAATTTTGTGCTTTCTTTTTTTTTCAGGACATTAATTTGATTGACGACCCACATTTACCGTGTTTTTATAATTATGTCGTTAAGATTAAATATGTGATTTTTTCTTGTTTAATCGGTGTACGTGTTTCCTGTTTTTTTTTTTTTTTTATAAATGGCATCTCGCAGGTCAACCTATGAGGTTGTCGTCTGCTTAGACGGACTTGCCTGTGGATTCCCTAATAAATTAAGGCCTCCAGCCAGGACTTAAACTTAAATACTAACTAAAAACTAAGCGACTACACGCTAAGGGCACCCCCTGTGGGGTACGAACCTCGGCTTAGGGCGTCGCTGGAAGAGGGCAGCAAATGACTAGCTGGATCAGGAATGATATTATTTAGGGACGAATTTAAAGCTACAGGCTCAGCGGCGCGGGCTGGCTCGAGCAAGGGTCGGGAGGGGCGTAGATTTGGGCGTCGCGGCGGGCCTCGGCGGCGAGGACGGTAGGACGGCGATCGGGTTTTGGGCTTATGAAGCGTGCTGGTTGCCTTACTACTCTCCTGGAGGAGGGTAGTGGCGTCGTCGGGGGCGATGTGTTTCCTGTTTTAGTGTTAGATATGGTATTGACTGGAATGATAAATCGGTTCGGGTTTTATTTCGGTTATATTTTACTGTATTTTGCTTTGTTATTTTGACCTGAACAACTGCTACGGGTTGTTTATGTTATTTTTTTTTTTTGATAGAACGTGTGTTCCCTAGTTACAACTAGTTTTACCTAAATGCCTTTGTTAAAACTAGAAATACCTAGTCAAAACTGGAATTTACCACTGATATATTTGATTTTCAGATAAAACTAGTTGTTACTCCGAGCTTTAGTTAAAACTAGCACTAGATAAACTAATTTGGGATTGAAAACAAGATAATATTATACTTTAAAAATATTTATTAAAAAGACAAATTAGTTTATCTGTTTATTATTATCCTTTTGAAAACGTGTTTTTCGACTCGAAACTCGTTCGATTTCAGTAATATTAATAAAAGTTATAAACTTTTCTTGTACGAAAGCTTACATTTAAAATTCATTACCAAGATCAATTATCAAGACCTTAAATAGTTTTTAACCGTTTTTGGTAGGTAGTTGATTGAACGTTATAGTTAAGCAGTTGAAGACATTTTCAAAGCCGGAAGCGTCATAACAGTTGTCGAGCGTCTTCTCCAATATTCGTCCCTTAAATCGGCCTCGTAAGCTCCTGTGTCGGCTAGGTTCTGTATTGTTTCCAAACAGTTGTATTGGTTGTGGGACTAGTAATTTACAAAATTAATGTACAATTCGTAATATTGTAAGGAAACTCACAACGCGTACTTTGCGTTGTTTCATGTGGAAATCATTTACTTTGCGCCGTAGCATCAAGCTTTATTATATTACCCTGGGGGTTGAGTGGTACCTCAGGCACAACTACACGCGTATCGTCTGAAAGCACGTCATGTCAAAGACCGGCCTCGTATTATGTATAAAAAAGGTTAACTAGTGTTGGAAACTTGACAGTGGCAGCTTGCATCGAGAAGAGGTATTTTTCTTTAATGAAGGAATTATATAAAAGTAAGGTTCCATGGTCAAAATATGAAGGTTTAAAAAAAAAGATAAAACTGCTTAAAAATAATACTGGGATAATATTCCCATATTTATCACAATATCTTACTCAATTCGACTATATCTCTCTCTTAGCGAAATATGGGTGTACTGTAGGTACACCTCTGCCTAACCCTTCAAAGATTACAGGCGTGATGTTATGTTATGTTGTTATTTACTCGTTCTTTAACTTCATATGGAAACAAGGACTATAGAAAAACAAACAGGGCTCGAACGGTTGGTCCTTATTTTCAGAAGTTAAACATTCTTTCTTTGATAACCAAAGAAAGAATGTTTAACTTCTGAAAATCCACGTCGTTATGCCATAAAATACGAAACAGCTACAAATAATACTCCAAAAATATTCATAACAGTGCACAACCGCGAGATAAGTAACATTTCTGTTTGTCTTCTTCTAAATAACGACGATGTCATTTACGAATTAACTGAAGCTCGTTCAGTTTCAACAAACATTGCGACAACAAGACAAATATTCAAACCATTAAGCCGAAACATTCTCTTCTAATTAAAAGGCTTTAATCTTGAGGCCCAAAGAGGAACAAGCCTAAGGACATCACTTACAGGGCGAGCAGACGAACAAATAACCGGAGCAACAATTAACTGCTGAAAAAGATATTAAGCTAATTTAAAGCGTTATTCTTTTGAAATCATCATCACATCATCTTGTTGCCTTTGTCCCATCTTACTTTGGGTCAGAGCAATACGTTTTGTTCTTCCCTGTCAGGCTATCACTCCCTTCTCTCTCATATAATTCTTCTCCCTCTCCATCCATTAAAACCTTTAAAATAATCACGATTTTAGTCAAATGTATAGCGCTAAAACATTTTCATCTGCTCGAGTACCTGCAGATGACAATTGTAGGAGTTAAGGATAGAACGGGTTGATTTCAGAAGAAGTGCGAAAAACGTTTGCCGCGCAAGTGTTTTAAAGTCCGTTGAAAACCTGACACCAACTGTCGGCATAAATTTGAAGTGGTTGCACCAATTTGTGCCGACAGTTGCCCATTTTTCTCTTTCGAATTCAATTGCTGAATCGAATGGAAAACAGGCTGACCGAAGAAAATATGGAGGGATTATGATTGAAAGTTTATAAGAAAAATAATGTTCAATTTCATCTGTATGTAAACGCAGTCCTAATGGTAAAGATGTAGAGAAGAAAAATACCACAGTTGAAGACTATTGGAATTAAGTTGGAATTAGTGTAGGAGAACGGCGATGATGTGGTTACTACACAATCCTGAATTTATACTAAACAATATAAAGCTACCGAATAAGGCGTGATGCGAAACAGTCTTCGGCAACAAATTATCGCTCTTAAAGTTGCCCGTGTGCAAGTTTAGGGCTTATTTACATTGCTAATTGTCGAGTGTCGTTTTATGCAATCTCTTATTCAAATCCTCGACTGTGTTCAGTTGGATTAATGAGAAAGTTAATTATGTACGTGGATTGATGGCTAAGTGGGGTAGTTCGTTTATTGGGACTTGTCATTTGTTCATTCATCGGAGTTTAGTTACTCTGCATAGTCGTCATTGTAGATTTGTAAAAAAACACCAGACTCTGTAAATAACAGAACAGACAGAACTTAATAAGTGATATTACGAGTAATAAGGATACGTCTTATTTATGTTTTATATTGTATAAAATGTATATTTTTATTTAAAAAAACACTTAAGTTTTTATAAAAATAACAGCCGGGGGTTTTGAGAGATTACAATACGACGGAAAGAATCCACTCTCCACTAGGTATACCCTAGAAAGAATTGTGAATACGAAAATACTCTTTGTAGTTCCAACTTTCATATCACGTAAACGATCCAAACGAAATTCATATAATGTAACATGTTACTATCCATATATATACGTTACCAAACACCAACATTTTTCATACATTGACAGTTAATAAATATAAAAGAAAAGAGTATAAAATCAATAGTAACAGCGCCAATTTTGTCTTTGTCGTCGAAGTGCCAGCCCGCGCCGTAGCTGAGCCTGTAGCTTTAAATTCCCATGATCATAATAATCAACAAAATCTGATCCAGCCTGTCCCATCTTGCTGTCTTCCCGTCAGCGACGCCCTAAGCCGAGATCCGTACCCCACAGGGGGTGCCCTTAGCGAGCGTTCGCTTGGTAATGTAAGTAGTTTTACGCCCCTGGCTGGAGGCTTTGAGTTCGCTTAAGACAGCCACAGGATAGTCCGGTTAAGTAGTCACGACCTCTCAAGGTCAACTACGAGATGCCATACATAAAAAAAAAACAATTTTGTACTTTCATCAGGTCCCTTGCGTAATAAACACATGCTTGCTTACAAGCGTACAAGTTACGATTATCTAAACTACAATATTATAGAGAAAATATTTGTATGTTTGTTTGTTACGCTTTCACACTCAAGGCTCGCAAACAGCCTTAAGACGACTGAACGGATTTGCATGTGATTTAACACAGTGTAGACCATGGTCTGGATTAGGGATAGCATGGGATGCTTTATATCCCGATACTCCCACGGGATCGAGACTTATGCGGGTGAAACCGCGGGGTGCATATGGTATTAGATACAATTTTAAACAAGGATCTTTTGGCGCTCGAATGACATTGACAAGGTGGCGCTGTTGGTAAACATTTGTGAGACAGTTCTTTGAAATGTATTTAAAAATCCCCATGGCGGCGTTAGTTCCGATTTTGGCCACGCGCCAATAGATCTTGTACATCTATACATACTAGCACGTTATGTTCACATCATAAGCGTATCCTTTTCGCAAATATGTTTGGGTCAGCTTCCTGTCTTAACTGGAAGCCGAGGAAGGAAACGGATAGGCCTGATGTAGCTGAATACCAGTATTTTACATCTACAACCGAGTTACTGGGTAGTACGACACCCCTTGGTAAGACTGGTAGTATGACTTTCGGGCTTCTCACGACCCGTAACGACTGTCAAAGATCCAAGAATGACAGCCGGGATCAACGGCTTAAAGTGCTTTCCAAGGCACGGAGGAACTCGGTATGTATAGGTGGGCCACCCATCCAAGGACCGACCGCGGCAAGCGTACCTTAACCTGACCGTTCGACCCAAGCGGCTGTTATTTCTTAGCGACGAGGCCCTCGAGCTAGCAACTTTTTATTTTTATAAAATTACTAGCTGACCCCGCAAACGATGTTTTGCTTCTTTTTTTAAATAGATGTTGGTCGATTCTTAGAACTACCCGATATGCACACAAAATTTCATATAAATCGGTCCAGTTGTTTCGGAGGAGTTGCGACTCGAGATTTTTATACATATATTAGATCGTGCCTCCGTAATCCAAATTGCGAGCAGTACTTGCATAAACATTTAATTATGATCTTCATAGTATTGAACTCAACTGTCCATATTATCAACAAAACAATTAAATCAAAACAAGCATTGAGCATGAGCGCATGCCTATGCATTAATGATTGCCAAATCAAACAATAATCAAGTGTATTTGAGCTCTTAGAGACAATATCATTGAGTTCTAAGATACTACAGACCTCTATATGTACATTATATCGGCTCTTCAATGTCTAGTAAGATATTAGTGGCAAGGTGTTTGAACAGCAAATTAATTGATATCATGTGGCTAATGGCACATTACGAGGAGCTTGCTCAAACAGTGGTATGAATTTCATAAAGGTGTTTTGAGAAGCTTCTTAATTATATTGTGTCTGTTTGTTTACTTTACTGGAACAGTCTGACTTTTGGAGTTGAGACACTAATATAAATTAGATTAATTAACACCGTTATACATGAACTTTTTTATATTAAAACCGATTGTTGTTATTTTAAGCTTATAAATTAGTAGTTGTTTTATATAGATTTCATGTAATTAAGTTGTACCTACACGGCCTTTGTTGACAAAAATAAATAACATGGTATGTATAATATCACCATCTGCTATCACCATGTGATGATTGGAACAGATTATTAGAAAGTAACTTTACACCCATAGGAATATAGCTACCTCGTTAGTCTAGTAGTGAGCATGACGTCCTAGGTTAGTTTCAGAGGTCCGAAAATGTGTTATTGGGTTCTTACTTAAGGAATTTCCCAGTATCAGCTATTCTACCTTGTTAGTCTAGTAGTGAGCATGACGTCCTAGGTTCGATTAAGAGGTCCGAAAATGTGTTATTGGGTTCTTACATCAGGAATTTCCCAGTATCAGCTATTCTATCTTGATGCATGCACACATGCATTGTAGTAAAAATTGCCCCGTCACCTTTTTATTATGTAAATCGGTCAACTGCATTCAAATCCCATTTTGTGGCTGTCGCACGCTCTGTGCTGTCCAAGATCTCTACAGCGAATTTGTTTCTACTCCAATTCGGATTTCATTTGTTTTGTGCAGAAATAGTAGAATTAAAGTTGTATGGTTGCTTCTTACGAACGGGTACGTATCTTCCTACAAAATTCTTACAGTTGTTACTTTATTATGATTCGTTTGTTAGAAGGCATATACAGGGTCAAATTAAATTAGTTAATGAAACTCCGCAATCGTGATGGGTATCCATATCAAAATAAGAAGGTGAAAAGAAAAAATTGGGGTCAACTATCGTAGGCCGTTTAGTTACTTGAAATATCAGTTTCAGTGCCAATATAATCAGCACATCTAAAACGCGTTCAAGAGCTGTCAGTGTCAATATTTCATAGAAAATAATGACACTGACAGCTCTTAAACGTAGTTTATGTGTTGATTGATAACGTTCAGTTTCATTGGTGAAATCCATCCTAAACCGCGTTCAAAAGCTGTCAGTGTCAACATTCTACGGTAAATAATGACACCGACAGCTCTTAAACATAGTTTATGTGTTTGTCGCTTATAGTTTCTTTGGTGAAATTCGCTCTAAAAGTCCCGTTTTCTGGGTAAACATCACAGACGTGATGGATGGAAGGGATTTGAATACAATAAATACATAAATCAAAAAACTGATTTTCTCAACTCATGCTTCAAGTAACTGCACTTCCAACTGTCGTTGACCCCAAAACAATCTACATAAAATATTTTATTTTGTTTATTCTTGTTTAGATTTCGTTTTCCTAGAAGTCTGTGGAGTTTCGCTATCTAATTTAAAATTACCCTGTATACAGATGCAAGACTTACAAAAAAAAATAACTGGTTAATTATAGTAAAATAATGTCACCATAACTTTGCGACGAAGATCACTAGTGAAGCGATTCCTTTGTACGTTATTGTACTCTTTATAAGAACTTTATAAAAGCATTTAAATTACATTGGAACTTGTCTTTGTAATTTTTATGTACCAATGAAGTTAGAGGGTGATAAACTATTAATAATTACATTTTTTTTATGTTGTATACGGAAGAGAGAAAACTTTTACTTAACTCACTTAATTCGTAAGTTATCCTCGTAGCTGCGTACATCTATCAAGCTAACTTAGAAGAATAAACTTTTACTCAGTCCTAAGTAACAGTGCAACACAATAATTTGCCAATTTCACTTTCAGACTTGCCCGAATTCTGTCTTCGGAATTGGGTCAGTTCGGAACTGATATAACGCCTCGCTCCAACGTTCACAGAATCCCTATTGTCCTTCATTTTAAGCTGGCAGCTTTGTGTCAGCCTCATCCTTATTAAACAGCTGAATATAGACCGCGTATTCATGAACTGATTTTCGATTCAGGACTGTCGTGAAGGCCTTTTGATTCTCACAAACATACCATGTCTTATAGGGTAGCGTCAAAAAATGATAGAAGATTTCTTACAACGTGAAGTCTAATGGAACTACAAGTCGTTACGAGTATCTTAGAGCGTTAAGCTCTGGATCCGATTCATTGCGTTATTTACTTTGTTGAGCAGACAATTTTTTTAAAACATATTATGAAGCAATGGATTATCAATATCCTTCAAATTGTGATTCAAAGTGTGTTACACAATTAGTGTGCTGGTCTATGAAGGGTTCATAGGTACTTTTGATTGAGTAATTGCGCACTATATCCGAATTCCATTCATCTGACTTATAACAATTGGTTCAAACTGTTATTTTTCATACAAAACCGCTCTGAGCCTTCAATACTGACAGCTTTGCGTATAACTAACTGCAATCATCCACATTTACTTTAGTATTTGACGTCAGAATGTCGAATTTGTCAACATTTGGCATACGATCATCGGGATAACATACAGCAGCATATCGATTCTGTAAAAACCGAAGTGAGCTGTCAGTGTCATCCCGTCTTGGTCAATCCCTAACCACAGTGGCACTGACAGCTCACTCAACGCTCACTTCACTCAGGTCTTCGCGGAGAGATGGTTACAGAATAGCACTACAGGTAATATCTTCACAGGATGATCTCTAACAATAGCAGAACTCGTAATGAAATAGGGTCGGATAATATTGTAGAATAGGTTGTGTTGTTCAGATAAGAGTGCAATAATGACGTGGAGATTGATTTAAATTTCTGTAAGTAGGTTTGTACAAACACTTTATGGTTTAAAACATTTGTTTCTCAAAACAGTTAACACTTTTATTCTTCAATCCTATTTTTTATTTAAACTAGGTGATGTCGGCGTTTCCTATCTGACTACTCTGAGAAGAAAGGCCGAAACAAACTCAGAGGTCCTATCTTGGTCAAATCATGTGAAGACAATGTAGATCAGTGTCTGTAATGGTATTTTAAGGAAATAACCGCACAGATTGAGTGGACCTGAAAGTCAGTGCAGTGCACGCATTTGTCAGTTTTCTTGCAGCTCAACTTAGAACTTAACGACGACAACGTTGAGCTTCTTAACGAAGAGAGCTTTTGAAAAATTGTCCTTTCCTGCCTACATTATTAGTACCGGCTTTGATACAATTTTACCGCAGTGTCTTAGTGAAATGAAGTTTTCTTTAACCGTAGTAGGTAGAGGATTATATTATGTTTATTACATTTATATTAACTGTACCCATGCTGTGTATTATTATTATCTGTGTTTGTTACGTTTGTAAGTCTGGGAAACCGTACAAAGCAGAGGTGGGTCGCTAGTAAATAATAATATAATGCATGGTAAGTCAGTTGTTAGAATAATGTAGGTGTCACAAATCCAATATTAACATGTTACCATCGAGATAATATATTTAACTTCCGAAAAGTTTAGTATAAGTATTTGTTTGATGTGTAAAAAACCAAACCAACGACTCGACGCTCGACTCTCGCCGCGGACGGACGTGTTTGTGCGCTCTCCCGCTCCAGTGTTGTGTTTCGTGTTATTATTCGTCGCTGCCACGTGACGTCATCGTAGTCGCCCCGACTACTCCGATTTAAAATCAAATCAAGAAATTGATTTGATTTTAATAACTCAAAAAACTGCCTTTTTCAAGGCATCCCTGTTTCATTAATAGACGTTTGTGAGTAGCTTCACTAGGCCCCTTCTGGGTAAAACCACAGTTTCGTGGTCCTCGGTTGAAACCTTACGGTGTCAACGAAGCCGAGTGGGGTGTTGACCCAATTCACACCCGCCGAACCCCTTCAGGGCAAGGCAGTTAGTTGGACGGGTCCCAGATAACCGGCCTTGGGGGATCTCCTAGTCGGCTCTGGTGACAGTTTTGCTTTTCAGCTACTCACCTAGTGTCTTTAGGGTGTGTCTACACCCTTCGCGCTAGACTGGTCAGGGCCCCGTTCGCACAATAAGACTGGCGACGGGTTACAAGCTTAGGGCTCACCAATAGGTACACAGCTCTCTGTCTACACCCGACAGAGAGGGTCACACATCCCCGGGCCCATCCACCCGGGGAGATAGGTATAGGGTTTAGGCCACGTAGGAAAATTTTTTTTCCACCATTCCCTCCCTAAAATAGCTCCTCCTACGACCATGGAGGACGCCTTTATTTTGGCGTTCTTCAGAGAGGTCCTTTTTAAGGACCCCGAGTTCTTGGCGAAATATGGCGCCAAAATACGCCAACGGTCCACCCCCACTCCGTCCCACGGGTCACTTGTGGAATTCAGTGACGCACTGGAGAGCCCGCTATCGCCACCTGCAAGTGAACAAGGCATTCCGCCCTTTGTTCCGCACCACAATGTTCCGGCAACTATCTCGGCCCCCATTGTGTCACCCGCCTTTGTTCCGGTAGACAATACTCCGGCCGCTAATCCGGCCCCTATTGTCCCGCCCGCCATTGTCACGGCCTCCATTGTTCCGGCCGCCATTGTCTCAGAGACAACGCAGCTGCGCGCCGCTGTAACAAATACGACGGAGAGCATGGACACGTCAGTCCCACTCTCCGAGGAAGAAGCCCGCACCTCCTCCTCCAGCGATGACGACTTCCAAGTCGTGGTCAAAGGAGGCAAGAGGAAGGCGGCTAAATCCTCCGCCCCCGCTGGCCCGGTCACCAAGGCCCAGAAAAAACAGGACGACTTATCGTCCAGCTCCACTTCCGCCCCTAGTCCGCGGGCCAGTCGCCCCGCCAGCCCTATGGCTTACCCACCCGCTCCTACCGTGAGGAAGCAGAAGCCCCCTCCCCCGATATACGTCCAGGAAAAGTCCAAATGGACTGAAATTTCCAAGATGTGTGTTGATCGCAAGATCAACTACACCAACGCCCGATCCACCCTCCAGGGGATCAAAGTTACCGTCCCCTCGTCTACGGACTTTAGGGATCTCTCCCGCGCCCTACGTGAAAGGAACTACTCCTTTCACACTTACTCCCTTCCGGAGGAAACCCCTACTCGCGTCGTAATAAGGCGCGTTCCTCAAGAAATCTCCACCGAGGAGATTAAGAGCGACCTCATCGCTCAAGGAATCCCAGTGTCCGCCTTCCATCGCTTACATAAAGCGAGGCAGGGCCTAGTCTACGACATGGTCCTGGTCATCTGTGACCCCACAGACGGTCACCACCCGATTTTTAAAGTTAAGTCGGTGTGTTCGCTCTCAGGCATCTCAATAGAGAAGCCTTACAGAGCTCAATTAATTGGACAGTGTCATCGCTGCCAATTATATGGTCACTCGCAGTCCAACTGCTATGCCACCCCTAGATGCGTCAAGTGTCTAGGAGAGCATGGCACCGCCGACTGTACCCGCCCAAAAGATAGGGAACTATGTTTAGAGCCTCCCAGCTGTGTACTCTGCGGCCAATCAGGACACCCGGCAAATTACCGGGGCTGTCCTAAGGCCCCGAAGTCCTCCTCTTCCAAACTCGCGAAACGCGCGAGCGACCGCCAGCACAGGGAAAGCCCCTGGGGAAAGCCTCCTTCCGCGCTGATGCCGGAGCGGCTCAGTCCGCAGAGACCATCTCCCTGGGCTAACCTTAATCACCTGAAGGCTCCCGCAGCTTCGGTGCCCTCTATTCCCGCGCAACCAGCGCAACCCGCTCAACTTCCAGCGCTGATGGCTTCCGCCATCCCAGCGCCTTTGGTAGCCCCCGCGGCCCCTACGGCCTCTCCAGCGAAACCTCAGGGAACCCAGGGCCGAAACAGCGCCCAAATTATACTTAGTACATACGCGGCTCTCTTCACCACCGCCGCGGACAAAATGGCGGAAGAAATCGTTGCTGCAAACGGCAACGCACTCCGCCTTATGGAAATCCTCAGCGCGTATCCCGAGATCGCGCAAGTTCTACACTCACTCAAATATTAATTCTCAATGGATAATACGAGAGTAAGCAGTAACAAACCCCGATCCCTTAAATTAGGCTTCTTCAACGCAAATGGCGTTTCAGGTCAACGCGATGAGATCGCCGCTTTCCTCCGCGACCATCAGCTTGACATCCTCCTCATACAGGAAACCTTTTTAAAACCGCATCACCGAAACCCGAATATTGCCAACTATAAACTAGTTCGCAATGACAGGTCTCGATGCCACAAGGGCGGCACACTAATATACTTTAGGAAATCTTTGTATTGCATCCCTATCGACCCACCTTCTCTCTTTTCCCATCTGGAGACCTCTATCTGTCGGCTCGGCATGACTGGTCATCAACCGATCACCATCATCTCTGCTTATATTCCACCAGACAATAGTCCGGAGGATCCCATCTCGCTCCAAAAGGACTTCACTGCCCTCTTCGGTATGAGTGACTCCGTCATCTTGGCGGGGGATCTTAATGCCAAGCACCCGGCGTGGAATAGTAGCACAACTTCAACCAGAGGTAGGATAGTTTTCAAGTTAGGCGAATCCCTTAACTTTGACGTCATCGCTCCAATGAGCCCGACTCACTTCCCAGGTAATCCTAATCACCTTCCCGATGTTCTCGATGTAGCGCTGCTCAAGAATGTGAACCTCCGTTTGCAATCGATTGAGACGTTCCACGAGCTAAACTCTGACCACCGCCCTGTAGTCATGCATCTTGCACCCTACTCGGGCCCGATCGACCCCCACCGCCCCCCTCAGACCCAGACGATAACCGACTGGAGGAAAGTAAGCGAAAGACTGAAATCCACCACGTCGCCTCACTTAGACACCATCCCCGATCACTTAGTGTCAGTCGCCGACACGACGGCCGCAATCGACTCGTTTACAGAGCACATACAATCCGTATTGACGGATTGTTCACGGGAAGTTCCGGTGATGGAAGACCATCGCTGGAAACTACCTGCTGACGTACGTGACCTGATAACCGAGAAGAACGCGGCCATCCGTGCCTACGACTCCTTCCCTTGTGACGCGAACAAAGCCCACATGCGCCATTTACAGCGAGCTGTAAAGAAACGCATAGGGGAGGTTCGCTCTGAGGGCTGGAACAAGATGCTCAGCGAACTCGAGCCCACTCATCAAGCCTTCTGGCAATTACAGAGGAAATTGCGTTCCTCAGAAGAGGTCTCTATGCCTCCTCTCATCCGCCCCGACAATAGTGTCGCTTTCGACAGTCCCGATAAGGCTGAATGTCTTGCCGACAGCCTAGAGTCCCAATGTTCTCCCAGCTCCCAACCAGTAGACCAAGCTCACCTGAACAAGGTCGACGCTGAAGTCGAACGAAGAGCCTCCCTCCCTCCCGTCGAAGACCCTGATGATCCTCTGCCTCCCGTCACTCCAGACGAAGTGCACGACATCATTAAAGGGCTCCATGCTCGTAAGGCCCCCGGTCCGGATGGTATTACCAATAAGGTATACAAACTCCTTCCTGCCCCGCTAATAATGCTTATGACCGCCATCTTCAATGGCGCCTTGAGCAACAACATCTTCCCTCAAGCATGGAAAGAAGCCACCGTCATCGGTATCCCAAAGCCAGGCAAGCCAAAGTCTGAGCCCTCCAGCTACCGCCCTATTAGTTTACTCAATGTTCTCGGCAAAATCTACGAGAGGCTTATTTATAAGCGTCTCAAAGACTACGCCGAAGCAAAGAGCCTCATTCCCAACGAGCAGTTTGGTTTCCGTAGCCAACACTCGGGCACCCAACAGGTCCACCGTATAGTAGAGCACTTATGCGCTGGTCTGCAGCGTAACGCGATGACGGGTGTGCTATTCTTCGACATAGCGAAAGCATTCGACAAAGTCTGGCACAACGGCTTGATATACAAGCTCTACCAACTAGGAGTGCCAGATCGTCTCGTGCTCATCTTACGAGACTTTTTGTCGAACCGGACCTTTCGCTATCGCGTCGAGGGAGCACTCTCGTCCCCTCATCCTATTCGCGCCGGTGTCCCTCAGGGTTCCGTACTATCTCCTCTCGCCTTCACGCTGTTCACTAGCGATATCCCAAAAAGTAAAAAGGCTCAGTTGGCTCTCTTCGCCGACGACACTGCCGTTTACTATACCGGTCACTGTCCCAACGCTATAGCTCGTACACTCCAAACCTCCGCAAACGTCTTAGGCGCTTGGTTCCGGAAATGGAGAATCGAGGTCAACCCCGATAAGAGTCAGGCGGTTCTCTTCTCGAGACGTCGTCGACTCCCTCCCCCACTTCCCAGCCCGATCACTATGTACGGCAAGCCCATCCCTTGGGAGAAGCAAGCCAAATACCTAGGCGTGATCCTCGATGAGAACCTTACTTTTAAGGCTCATATTAAGGCGGTTCGCGCGCGCGCCTCCTTCGCTCTTAGCAGGCTGCAATTCGTACTGACAGCCCGTAGTAAACTGTCCCTCAAATGCAAGCTCCGCATCTATACCGCAGTCATCCGTCCCATCATGACCTATGCCTGCGTTGTATTTGCGCACGCTCACCCACGTCATCTCCATAAGATGCAGACCCTCCAAAACCGTTTCCTCAGAAGGGTCACGGGTGCCCCCTTCTATGTCCGTAATATTGATCTTCACGTCGACCTCAAAATGCCAACCATAAAACAGTTCATGAAACGCTTATCAAAGCGTTTCTTCGACTGCGGCATCAAACATTCTAACCCCCTGATTACAGCGGCCGCCCGCTATACTCCCTCTCGCATTAGCAGTATTCGCCGACCAAGGCATACTTTAATCGACCCCGACGACGCCACTACCCTCCTCCAGGAGAGTAGTAAGGCTACTAGCACGCTACATAAGCCCAAAACCCGATCGCCGTCCTACCGCCCTCGCCGCCGAGGCCCGCCGCGACGCCCAAATCGACGCCCCTCCCGACCCTTGCTCGAGCCAGCCCGCGCCGCTGAGCCTGTAGCTTTAAATTCGTCCGTAAATAATACCAATCCTGATCCAGCTAGTCATTTGCTGCCCTCTTCCAGCGACGCCCTAAGCCGAGGTTCGTACCCCACAGGGGGTGCCCTTAGCGTTGTCGCTTAGTTTAAGTTAGTATTTAAGTTTAAGTCCTGGCTGGAGGCCTTAATTTATTAGGGAATCCACAGGCAAGTCCGCTTAAGCAGACGACAACCGCATAGGTTGACCTGCGAGATGCCAAACAAACAAACAACTAAAAAACCAACATCACACTCGAATGCAAACTAAAGTTTCAGATAACTATGTTTGATCAACAAACAAGGCGAAATGAAATGAAAGAAAAACATTTAATCCAACAGTTTAACTTTGAGGAGGAACTTTTTAAGCACTTTTTAGAGCGTATTTATACCGTATCAAAACTGGGATAAGTTTGTTTTGGACATCAGCTGAGGTTTTTGTGCCTTCTAACTACTTTAATTAACAAGTGGTGTATGCGCGTGCTTTACTTGTGGGTACCAAGTGTATAATGTGAATGTGAGCGTAAGCGCAGGAGCTCTCGGTAGGTCGGTACCGTCCGAGACAATGGACAAGTCGGAAGTGTGTGTGTGCGTGAGGGTGTAATGTGCTGACGCTATTCGTCTTCACGCACACATTCACAGCGTGTTTGAACGCTTTGTTAGCACAAGTAAAGCGAGCGTCGTATCGTAAGATAAAAATACTAAAACCAAAATAATTTTAGTTACTTGTCTGTCCATGCGTTGTAGACAAAACGAAGTAGGCACCAATCGGAGATATATTAATGGAGAGGTAATCCTTAAGCTTCTACTGACACGTAGTAGAGATAACGATTATTAAACACTTTCCACTGATTTAAGAAAACGTAATAACAAATATAAACTATTGATTTCCTAGTGGTGTATTTCCACCCAACTCCGCCCGTCCGCTCCGTTTTAGCAATAAATAGTGTCTACGATACTTTTTCGAGCGTATCTAAAAATAATATATAGGCTTCTAAAATGTCACATCCTAAATTCTTCTAGTTGAGCACCAATAAAACCCAATCTATGCCTCGGCAAGGAAATTGAGTTATCGAAAATGCAGTCCAAACGATCGACTCAGGTATTCCGTGCTCCCCCAAATGTCAATAAATTTGCAATAGACTCCCGCGAACGTAGTGCCACTCGTCCATGATAAATGGCCTCTTAAGACCATTTTATAGGCCATTACCCCCGCTCGGTATCAGTGTTCGAACATTCTCATGCTTCGTAACGACATTTTTGAATATATTGCTTATTTAATCATGTAAAATTGTTTTATGCCCATAAATCTTTGTTGTGATTTATGTAGGAATGAGGCGAAGGACCAAAGTAAATGACGCGGCAAATTGGTGCTTGCGTGGAGTGAACTGGGTATCAAATGTGAGCCCTAAAGCTTGTCTAATTTATTGATAGGGTTATATAGGTGGAGCCAACCTTCCAATCAATCGATGGAAAGGTGTTCAAATTCACACCCTTGTCAGGTGGGTAGTCTCGTCCATTGAAGACATGACAGACAGTCCGGAGCATTGCAGCACCCGGCAGTAAATATGGCACATTGAATTAAAGAAAATAAATCGGTACTCTACTGTAACATAGGCAACGCGATTGTGAATTCGATTAGCGTTAATAGGTACGTCACTAGGTACCAATATAGAATATTGAGTAGTTAGGACCTATAAACATTATTTTTATTACAGTATTTTTATCTCACGTAGCGAAGAACGCTTTACTTGTGGTAACCAAGTGTACAAAGACGCTGCGAATGTGTGCATGAAGACTTCCGACTTCGCCATTGAATCGGACGGTACCGAAAGCACATAATTAAAAACCGGACTGAATGAAAGCTTCTTATTAACGCCGCCGCACCGTGCGCGGGTACACTACTACACGCACAGCAAGTGTTTGTGACTTTTCACATATAAGACGTACGGGGCGTGCATCAGCGGCGGCGCCACCTCGGGTACAAACCGGTTTGAGCCAGCTCAGTAAGCGGACAGAGTTAAGGTTTGTTCCAGTGGCAGCGATGCGACGCGGACGTTTAGTTTTATATAATTTTTTTAAATTCCAATCTGTTGGATAAGAAATTCTAAAGCATGATTATACTTACACTCACGATATATACGAAAAGTACACTATCGCATTAGGTTACCCTGTAATTATAAATGTAAATTACCAATTGATTATTTAAAAATATTAAATATTAGGTTAACCTAATATTTATTTCTAAGAATTCATCACAATTATTATAAACATTAAATAATAAACAACTAAAACCCAAGTAAAATAGGAACAAACATGTTTCAAGAGTTGGAAGCTTGTAGAAACTAAACTAAATACTTAATTGTTTGAATAAAATATTTTTTAGATTTATATTTTTTTCATATATAACAAGAGAATGTACCTTACTTTGGATTTGTGATTTGTGTCCTATCTACTTAATTTTGTAAGAAACTGTTAACCTATTTAACCATTTCGCCTTTCAAAGCTATTTTTCATGTTCTGTACCAAAATTGTCTGTCCGCCTGTCCACCCGTCCATCTGTCCGTCCGTCCGTTCGTGCTCATTGCCGAATCCCAACTCGCACTTGCCCGAACTCGTTAGGAAGCTTTAATTCTGATCGGTTAAATATTCATGTGCTGAAGTTTCTGCGCTTACACACAAATTCACAGCGTGTTACTACACGTGTAAAGTGACCGTCTCTTCGTCCGATAAAAATACTATATTGAGTTAAGAGTAGATAGCATGTGCTCGATTTTCTAATTGGAGATAGGTACCGTTATCTGCCAACAACATTCTAAAGTAATTACTAAAGCCAACGTATTTAAACTTTATAAATACCACAAGCCTGGTGGCCTATTGCTGCTAAGATAAGATAGTGTTTATTTGCTAAAACGAGTTATTGCCATTTGCTTAAAGTCTACATTATTAGCTATGCTAAAATTAAAAAAAAAAATTGACGCAAAGGAAGCAGTTTGTTTATGAACTCCACACTAGGTCGAAACTGTCACGTGGAGTCCATGAGTGACATTACAATATAATGGAAACGCGCATTACATTAATAATGATGGATTGTTATAGTCGAGAAGCACATGACAAAGTCTTATGGCGAATTTCACCAACGAAACTGAACGCAATCAGCACATAAACCACGTTTAAAAGCTGTCAGTGTCATTATTTTCTGTGGTATTGTGGCACTGACAGGTCTTGAACTCTGTTAAAATATACTGATCGTGTTCAGTTTCATTGGTATAATTCGCACTTATTATTTAAAAGTAATTAGAGCTGAAAGCTGTACTTTTGCTTTTTGTAAGTAGTAAACTTTTATATCCTCATGTGCAAGAATAATAATAAGCCAATTTCCGTCAATCTCATCCTTTTACAACGAGTAGTAGAAAAGATTACCGTAATGAAAGACCATACGTGTAAACGTGCTTGAAACAAAACTAACACGCCAGTCAAGATACTATTTGCCCGTCGAGAAATCCAAGTGCAAAGTTCCAGCTTTAAAACTTGCAGTGGCAAGTCAGGCTGCGATACGATTCGGTTACACCAACTTGAACGGTCTTTCAAGTTGGTGTAAGCTACTACAAACTACAGCGCCAACCACGATGTGTGGTTAGTGCCAGTTGTCGTAAACAGGTGACCGCCACAGATTGTGTAGAACTTTATAAATGTACTGTATTCAATTGCTATGTAAAGTTTGTTTCATAGTGTTGTTGTTATCCCGAGGTTGTATATTTTACACTTTCGAATATTAGATACTAGTTTTTTCCCGCGGCTCCGCCCGCGTGGTGGTCGGGAATTATCCAACGGGGACGTAGGTACTACCGCGAATAGAACTATCCTATATGTTAATTCAGGTGATAAACTATCTCTCCTGCGAGGCGGCGAGCCTCCTTGCCGGATTGCCGCCATGGGATCTGGAGGCAAAAGCCCTCGCGCACGTGTGGGAGTGGCGCGAAGAGGCAAAAAGCCGGGGTGTAACTCCGCTGCCGCGAGAAATCACGGTACAGCGGACAGAGCTCTGGCGGGATCTCATGGCGACATGGAGGGTGCGATTGTCGCAACCCAGTGCTGGGCACGCCACAATAGCGGCGATAAGTCCCCTCTTTGAGGAGTGGTTGGAGAGGCGCCACGGCGTCCTCACCTTCCGCCTGACACAGGTCCTCACCGGACACGTTTGTTTCGGGAGGTTCCTGTTTCGCATAAGGCGGGAGGAAACGCCCGGGTGTCACGACGGCGGAGCACCGCAGTGTCCTCGCGGAGGCGATTGGCGGAGGCGATCTCTCGCGTCCGACCCTGGTCCAGGCCATGGTCCGGAGCGAGAGAGAATGGAAAGCCGTCACCTCCTTCTGCGAAGCAGTAATGCTTGCGAAGGAGGACGCGGAGCGCGTGAGGGAGAGAGCCTTGCGCCACCGTAGGCGCTGGCTTGCGGACGTAGGTAAGGACCAAGCCCGGGTCGACGGCGCGTCATGTTCCACGCGCGCCTCAAAGAGATTTCAGCACAAAATGACGGGGTCCGATAGGGCCGACGCCTCAGGGTCGCGGGTAATTCAAAAAGAGATAACCGTGGCCCTGGCACAGGCAACTGATGGAACACGGGTGGGTTTTAGTCAGTAAAAGTCTGACACGCCCTCCCGCTCCACCCAGAGCGGGAGAAGTCATATGATGATTTCCCACCAAAAAAAAAACAAATTAAAAATTAAAAAAAGGTGATAAACTATCTGTGTGTCAAATTTAATTTAAGTCCGTTCAGTAATTTTTGCTTGAAAGAGTAACAAACATCCATCCATCCATTCGCACAAACTTTCTGGTTAGTAATATTTGTAGGATCAGTAGTGCTATTCTGTAACCATCTCACCGTGAAAACGTAGGTAAAGTCAGCTGTCAGTGTCACTGATGCCATGGTCAATCCTTAACGGTGACATGGTTACAGAATGTCGATTCTGTAAATATTTCACCGTGAAGACTTGCGTGGAGTGAGCTGTCAGTGTCATCCCGTTTTAATCAATCCCTAGCGTCAGTGACTTTGACAGCTTACTCCACGCTCATTTCACCTTAGTTTTCACGGCGAGATAGTTATAGAATAGCTCTACAGAATAGCACATATTTATCTGTTAAATTTCAGCATGCACCAAAAATATTAGGGGCAGATTTTGTTATGTTTTTTTAGATTTTCCAATCGGTGCGTTGTCTGCCAGTCAGTCATGGAACTGTTTCTTCATTACCTATAGCATTTCAAGCTGACGACACAAACTTTAATTTATAAAAAATTAATCGTTGTAAAGTTCCACAAAAACGGAGCAAAAGCTACTTTTCTTGCGCTAGGAAAACTGCAGTTTTTCAGCTTGTCAAAACCTTAACATTGTGTACCTAACAATCTCAGTATTTTTTTTATTCTTCCGAAGTGTTTCGTCCTCAATAGTCGAAACACAATTTTAATTAATCCCAAATTTTGACGAATAAACAGCAAATTAATAAAAAAACTACCATGATCAATTGTATACAGCAACAGTAAAATATAGCCGCCACTCGCAAATATTGCCAATGTTTCCAATCTATGGCCCCCACTCAATAGCTTCAGGCCTTTTTGTCAAATTGCCCGAGCCAATGATTTTTCGGACCACCATAAATAAACCGTGGTACATTGTTGCTGAAATGTCTACTAAACGAATTCATGTGGTCTGTATTTTATTTGTCGATCTAGTTTCGCCACACTGCTTTAGTATAGGACACGGTACGCGAATATTTTTCAGTTAGTATTACTATCAAAGGATAAAAGTTTTAGGTTTTTATTTGTTGGTTCGTCTGTCAGACCTAGTGAATTGGAATACGGTTTTTATTTGTCGAATGAAACAGAAAAGCTTTGACGCTATTGTCGAAAAAATATCTACGCATTACGTTTGGTAATAGTGTTATTTATGAGTAGATAGATTAATCATTTATTTAGTGTATACAAAAAAAATATCAAAATATAAAAGTGGAAAAGATTCGTTATGTATGTTTTTCTCCATCGGAAATCTTGGAAAATGTTAATCATCTTCGTAGTAGATAGGTACCGGTATCTACGAACAAATATAAAAGTGATTAATGAAGCCAGCATTATTAAACTTTATAAATACCACCAGCCTGGTGGCCTGTTGAGTGCATTGACCTGCGAAGGAGACCACGCGTGTAAATTGGTGAATAAATAAGTCCTCTAGTGTTACTACCTCAGTGAGATACCTACAGAACTTTGTACCTAAACAACATGTAGGTAATTGAAACTGTTTCAGTAATACGTAGGAGGATAGAACTTAGGTTACTCGGAAAATTACTGTTATGGTAAGTGATTTGTTTCCCTAATACGAGTACCTACGTGGGCACTTATAATGACGATCTTATTCGTTTTGAAGGATATTGCTAATCAGCAGCCCGGAGTCTGGATTTGTGCTCGGATGATGGTAATAGGCTCGCTTAAAAACATAACTGGCGAAATGTGGGTGTACTATTGGTACACCTCTGCTTAACTTAGCCATCAGCACTGGTGTATTTCCTGACGGTTTAAAAACATTCATAGTCAAACCGCTTCACAAAAAGAACTGCAGGGAGGATATAGCTAACTATAGACCAATTGCTTTAATTCCTGTGTTTTCCAAAGTGGTAGAAAAGGCAATATATTAAATAATCAACAACTTTCTGACAAAATACAACATACTATGTAAAGAACAAGCAGGCTTTAGAAAAAATAAAAACATTAATACAGCCATATATGATTTGTTACACGAAATAATGATAAATGTAGATAACAAAACACCTATCTGTGCCATTTTTACCAACATGACTAAAGCTTTTGACTGTGTCAATCACGATTTTTTATTGAACATGCTTAATAGATACGGTCTAAGGGGAAACGTGCTGAATCTCTTGAAATCTTACCTCAGTAACCGCACACAATATACGGAGATATCCAGAATTTGTCTTAAATCAAAATGTGAACAAAAATATCAATCTGATGGAAAAAAAAATCGCTGTACCACAAGGTAGTGTCTTGGGCCCCCCGCTATTTTTGCTGTATATAAATGATCTGCCCCGTCATATACCAAATCCAATGGTTCTATTTGCCGATGACAGTACAGTTCTGATAAAATACACAAATATTCATAATTATGAACAGGATATGAACATTAGCCTTGGAAATATTATTTAATGGCTTGATAAGAAAAACCTATTATTAAACTTACCAAAGACTAACGTGATACATTTTCATCAACGTACAATACCACCGAACGTTAATGTACAGTACAATGGACAAGTGATCAATAAAACAAAGGTCGCGAAATTTTTAGGAATTCTATAGACGATCAATTAACTTGGAAACCGCAAGCAGAAGAGGTGTGCAAAAAGCTAGGCACTGCAGCTTATGTTCTTCTTAACCTGGCAAAAAAGTTGACATAAAGACTAGTTTAGTAGCATACCATGGTTTGGTCGCATCGGTATTGAGGTTCGGAATCATTTTTTGGGGTAATTGCAGCCTAAGAGATAACATATTTAAAGCCCAAAAACATTGTATAAGAGCTATGTGTAATCTTAAACCTAGAGATAGTTGTGAATCTCTATTCAAGTCTTTGAAAATTCTTACTTTTCCGTCGTTATATTTTTGTAAAAAGTAATATAGAATACCTCTTAATTATCGGTGGCTATAAAACAGCACTACTTAGGAAAAGTGTTTGCTGCATGGGCCCAATAATATTTAATAAACTACCGGACAGCATTAGAAGTGACACCCTTCAACAATTTAAAAACAAACTTAAGGCTTTTTTGATTCAGAAATGTTAGCGATTTTTTATATTTCGATTTTTTTATTTGATCTCAACAGTTTAATATTATTGACATTGTTTTATACACTTCTGACTTGTTTAAATAATTTATTGGTACCACTCTATTTCATAATTTTATGCATTTATGCTTATTGATACTGACATTTTTAAATGTTGAATGCCAAAACTCAGGCAGAATGTACCCGGCTCACTATATTTATTAAAACAACTTTATTGTACAATACCTGCATTCTATGCGAATAAATGGTTTGATTTGATTTTGATTTGATTTGATTTAATTACAGACCTTTTGGGATTACAGGCGTGATGTTATGTGTGTGTGCTAACCCATTGTTTCATTATTTTCGAAAAAGAACAATGGCAGCTTCCCATATATTATTTTATTTGAAAAAAATTACTGCGTCTTTAAATGAAAAATATCTTGTTAAAATCAGCGTTAGTTTCTGAGCCAGTTTGTGCAAGTTTTTTTGCTAGAGAAAGACGAACTATTGAACAACACAAGGCAGAGTGCAAGGAGTTGTAACGGTAGTTTTCAATGAAGTCTGTGGTCAACACTCGACACTGGCAACAATGGCTAAGGCCGCTTGCCACAATCAAAAAGAAGACGAAGAAGAAGTCTGTGGTTGTAACTTTTTAAATAAACTGTCAACGGTTGTCAATGTCAACCACCAAGCTATATTTTTTTAAGACTTTGTCTTTATAGTTCAGCATTGCCGTAACATTTGATGTTTTTTCTACTTCACTGCAATATTCTTATCTAAGTAAGAATACAGAATCGACTTAGATAAACAAAAAAGTAAAAGTGTTAATTTATTCATTTACTCCATGTTAATGTAATAACAAACTAAAAATGATAACAACACCCCTCGACAATTACGCTTGACCTACTATTTAGTAAAATAAATATAAAAAGGCATTATTAAACCAATCCAACCAACAAGTTGTCAAATAACTTTTCATTGAACATTATTTTGAAATGATAGTTAGAAAAAACTTAAGTAGTTGATTGAAATTCTTTCGGTGAGGTGACACCGTTAGAATTTATTATGAATTAATAAATTAGAGGTATAAAAATAAAAAATAAAAGATTTCGCCTTTGTTCTTCGTCTGCTCAACAATGTTGTTGAACTGTCAAAATCAAAGCCATTGCATTGCTACTGTTAGTGTGTTACGAAATTACCCCGCTGGTTCAGTGGGTACCTTTACAGCGCTCTGGCCAAACTGAGGCGAAATCCCGCGCGGGTCTTTCTTCGTCTGCTCAACAATGTTGTTGAACTGTCAAAATCAAAGCCATTGCATTGCTACTGTTAGTGTGTTACAAAATTACCCCGCTGGTTCAGTGGATACCTTTACAGCGCTCTGGCCAAACAGAGGCGAAATCCCGCGCGGGACGCAGCGAAATTCACTTGCGCCGGTTGTGTCAACTAACTTGTATGGAGATGTCTAAACTGACGCGTATAGTCGTGCCTTTTTAACCATTATGATGAAGAGAAGTCGACAGACGCAAACGCACACGTTCCACATCCCTCACGGGATTCGTTTCAGTGTGGGCAGATCTTTAAGAGGTGGACGCGCCGCAGGAGCCGTACGCGGCGCAGTCATAAATATACTACAGCACTATAATTATATGTGGGTCATTTGACGCGGATAGATGCGCGAAAAAAACGAGATGATAGTGTTTTTTTGTACCAACATACGTCGTAAACCATTTTTTATTAGCAAATCAATTTTCTTGACAGTTTTTGAGAATCAGCATCTGAAAAATCTACAGTACATAGTTCTTTTCAGTGTAGGTAGGCGGATTAAAGTATTTTAAGATTTAATATTAAAGCATCTATGTACATTATTAACCTTTGTTCTCTCCTTGTCTTCAGTAATCGACTGCGTGGTCTCCGGCTGGGGTCCGTGGTCGGACTGCGACACAAACTGCGGGTCAGGCAGCATGGTCAGAAGCCGGCGAGTTGTCCAGGCCCCTGCACACGGTGGCCGCCATTGTTCATCGTTGGTACAGCGGCGAGCCTGCCAAGAGCATCGGGGGTGCTCTGCTGACAGCGATGTTCCTTTGAGAGGTGAGGGTTTGTTTTGTATTGATCCGATCCTGCTGCGCACGAGTATAATAAAGAGTGATACAAATGTCTTTGGACGCTTGAAAGTCGTAGACATTGGGGCGGTGTTGGTCAACAACATAAACTATCCAAAGAGCTAAGACAAAGAACATACGAGTATTTACCAAAATAATAACAATAATACCAGCCCACTGCAGAGTAAAGGCCTTTTCTTCCAACTATGCTTTAATTTCATCACAATCACACTAAAAACTCAGTACAAAGCGAGTCTTTAATGCTCTAGAGCAATAAAAATATATGAAATTTCATCATTGCACAATTTTTTTTTTTATCGCACCAAAAGGTGCCAATCTCAATGGATTAGCTCTATTCAGCCAGCCGATATCAATACATTTTTTTTTACGATATTTTTACTGGTTTCTATCCTACTTGTTCCAAATTTAAATATAAATTTGCCCAACAAAACTCTTAACCTTACGTTTAATAATTGCTCAAGTATAACTTTTAATTTCAATAATTAAACTTCTATTTTAACTGTTTGATATGAGTTTCTTTTATCTACTATTCCTATAGGTAATAGTTGAAAGAAAAGCAGATTATGCACCTCGCCTTAAGTAATTTATATTGCCCTCGTGCCTGTTAGATTAGAGCCCTGGCTAACGCTCGGGCTCTAAATCAGGCACTCGGTGCAATAATAAATTACTTTGTGCTCGATGCAATAATCTACTATTAATAAGACGGAGAATGATATAGATTACAGGTCTTCTGTATCTATACAGAAGACCTGTATTCAGAAGGATCAGAACCAAAGGCATTGGGCGCTCTACCTTTTTCGAAGACTAAGCCAAACCAAAGCTTTCACACAAACTTCTTGTAATATTACCCTTTCAAAAAGCCAATGTTAAAGCTTTAAAGCTTTTTGTTGGTAGAATCTCTGATGCTGACTTTTAAAGATACACTTTTCTATTAGTAAAGCACACTCTAGTTCTAGTTCTAGTGGTCACATCAATAGTAGGTTTGTAATTTAATTCAGTTGTCAAAGCTACACATTGTCTTGTAATACACAAGTGAATAAGTAGAGATCGTCTAATTTAAACGCTCCTCCACTGCTTGTTGTACGAGTATGCACATTTTAAATGTTTGTATAGAAATATGGTAGAGGGGCGTGAAGTTTTATATATGACGATCACTACCTGTATATTTACTTCGTGATATAGGTTATCACGAAGTAAATATACTACCTTGCAATTGCTATAGTAATTTCGACAAAAACTACCAGTAAATGGAATCTTCACTTAAGTAGAAACAGTCTAACTATCACTTCGATCTTATGGTTAAAAAAACGTGTGGGGTCGGGAGACCCCCGTCAGGAACAAAGTTCTTACGCTTTTACTTCAATTTCGACTGTAATCGACTTCATGATCGGCTAAAACACCCTCTAAAACCATGATAAAAAAAAAAAATGCACACATTTTGACCTCACTCTTGGTTTCCAAGAGCCAAAGCTTGGAAGCCAAGAGTCAGGTCAAAAGCAAAATCCATGAAAACTGTTTCTCTCGCTCTGTCTCTTTTCAATTAATAATATAAAGTCCCATGGTGGGGACTTCTAACATAATTTTCATTATTTTAATTCAAGATGGCCGCCAACGCTTTTCCATATGTGACAATTTCTACAATAAAAAATAAAAAAAACTTACAGTAAGCTGCGTTAAAGAACTTCGTTACAAAAGTCCTTGACGTTTTGTAACGTGCATGTTTCATTCAGCCTTAGGGTTGCAAGAACAAGGTCCGCTCTAAGAACCTTGTTCTTGCTTACCCGGTTAGGATCTGAAAGCATCTGAAAGACCAGTCGTCAGTTCATTCTGTTTCTTGTTTGAGTACGTTTAAAAATAACTTTGCTAAATTATTTTAACAGATGAGACTGCTATGCTTCTACCTGGAGGCCTGTCAGTGAGCCGCCACTCTAACGAAACTGTGGACATCCGCAAGAACCTGCGTTTGCGCAACCCTGATGACCCTGAATCTAATTCACACAGAGAGTAAGTAACAAAACATTCTGCCATACGTTACGCATGAAACTTCCATGAATATTGACGACGCAGCAATCCAGTAAGAATGTTTTTTGAAAACTCCATATGCACGTGAAACGGGAGATTAAAGTGTATGCGAACAAATTCGGGAGGAATGGATGGTGTAGAAACGAAACAAACGTTTTACACAATTATGAATTGATTGATAGACTTTAAAAAGTCCGGATGGCGGCAGCCCAGAGATAATAGATAATTAATAAATTAATAATAGATAATCTAGAGCATGGTCACTAAGCCGAATAATTTATGATCCAAATGGATAGATTAAATAAACAGTGATAGCTTTAAATTATCAATTTAGAATTAAAACATTGTTCATTTCAAACAATGCTCATTCAAAACATGATACTCGTAGCAGAAATGTAATAACGTTTTATCTGAAAACCCTTTGTTCTTCAAAACTGAATAAACATGATGTACCGAAAACATCCGTTTTGTGGTCTAAAATAAATTACTTTTGAAACGAAATTTGTTTTATGTGAATGGACCAGCCCACGTAAAAAAAATTGTTCAGCTGATTCATATCATTGTCTGTTTTTTTTTATATTCATTGAAATGCCGATACGAACAATTATAGAAAAAGTGATTGTTGCGATATTATTGACACTAGATATCAGGGGTTTAAAACAAGATTTTCTATAGGGCCATCTACAACGGGCCAGGCTCAAAATAAATCACATAAAGAAAATAATAACTTTCATGATATTATTTTCTTTACTTGACTTAACTATAGTCGGGAGTGTCTCAACCACTTTTGAATGAATATACCTTTATATTTTTGGTCGTTACTTATTCCGAGCTGCCAATGTCAATCATTGTCCCACTGTACCATATGCAATACAGCTACACTGTGGCAGAACAATAACTGGCTCAGATACAGCTCGGTCAGTTTGGTACAAAGGCTCTAGAGGATCGATATCTCTCAGCTATTGACACGACAAGGAAATGAGAAGCTCTGCCAACCAAATAACGAAAACTGATTGTATGCATTTAGAACTATGTATGTGCATTCTGTTTTGTCTGGGTCTGCGTAGAAATTGATTTCTTACGTCTGTTCTATTTTGTCGGCACTTTATGTGAACGGAACAAATTTAAACTTTTTTTTTGTATGTTTGTAGGTATGTTTGTTTGTTACCCTTAAGCACTAAAACGGCTGTACATATTAGAACGAAGGATACTGTTATCCTGATATTTCCTCGGGATGGAGACTTTTTATTACAGCGGCAAAAAAAAATACCCAGAGAATCTAATATTTTCACATATGTAATTGCACATTGATAACAGGTTGTGCCGAATCTGCATGTTGAAATTATACTGCCGTGGTGATATGCGTTGTGTTATCGCATTTAGTTTATCACGAAGTTTGTCATAAAGACCTTGTGATAACACGTAGTCTTTTCTTCGAAGCACAGATCGATCACAAACAATGCAAACAATTGCAGCAGCATGTTGAAACATTTTGAACACATTAACAAGTGAATCCAAGGTTTTCATAATGCAGAGATAACCAATTTCTCAAATGCCATGGTCAAAGCCACCGCTCGTAGCGCGATACGCTGTGCCTTTGTGTCGCGCTGTCGCGTCGCGGCATTGTTTACGAGCCATTAAATAGATTTTGCGTAATAAATAATGTTACAGTAGTTGAGACCTTTCGTTTAAGGTGCAACACATTTGGACCAAAACTGACATTCTCCTTTACTAGAAAAGAAAACAAGAAACGATCATGATCTGATGTAGAAGAAAATCAGAAATAAGCAAGATTAAATTTTTTCAAGGAAACATAAACATCCAATTTACAAAAGCCTACTCACCTACTTCTATTGGGATTTTGACTAGGAAATGTATGGATGTAAAAGTAACTAGGAAATTGGTTTGTACGTCTGGATTAAGTCATTCGAAACACCGAATGAATTTCCGAGGCCTGCAAAAGCATTTGTCATACATTTAAGCCCAGAATAAGCACAAAGCGATCCTCAAGCCAATTTCCTGTACGGAATTGAACAGATATTTTTCCGAAACGTTTTATAACTGTTATTTGTATCCCTATGTTTTATTTCCACGTTCTATTGTACAGGTACTGTGCCCAGTTCGAGGTCACGAAGGTGTCGAAGGCCTGCCACACGGATTCCGACTATAAGGCGTTGAGAGAAGGTACAAAAAGGAACGTTTTTGTTTGTGTAAAGTTAACGACGAGAAAATTGAAAAGTGGGAAACCAATCTGGAATTTCCGGAGCTTGTGCTGTGTAAAGGTTGTGAAAGTTTTCTCTTGAGTGCATTTTGAGCTTCAACTATTGAATTAATGAAAAGAACCACACCTTGGTTAGTTGCAAGGCAAATGAAGTTACTTGCTTAATTAAAAGCAGTTGATTTTTTGTGAACTACCGTTCATGTAAATTACGTCTGGGATATAATGGATGAGAAATGTGGAGAATCGGGTATCGGCAAGTTATATGGGATAGACGTATGTCCAGCATCGGACTGCCATTGATAAGATCGATCAGTTGTGGTGATCTGCAAGCTTCCTTATGAGATTTGGGGCTGGTTTCTTAATCGTCAGACAACTTTAAGCTGAAGAATATCGGAATAAGGCTGTTTTACATATTTTTTATACAAACGCTTTCAAACCGTTAGTGTAAAGTCCGGAAAAGCTCTTACTTCTTTAATTCCTAGTTGGTACTACTGGTCTCAAGAGTAACTGCTAAGGAAGAGGTCCTGGGTTCGATTCCTGGGTCGGCCGAATTGCTATTGGGTTTTTCAAATAGAATTGGTCAGTAGCAGCAAGGAGTTTGGATTTGTGCCCTGTTGACTACAATAGCCTTGCCCCTACATGGGAATTTTAACCTGCGAAATGTGGATGTTATACTATAGGTACACTTCTGCCTTACCCTTCGGGGACTACAAGCGTGATATTTCTGTGACAAATACATCTATTTTTCTTTCTTTCTTCTATCTTATGTTTTTGTATTCATTCCCCCAGGCGCAACAGTATGCGTTCTCTGCGAGACGGCCGCGCTCCGACGGGATTTAAAATGGCGCTGCAGCGGGCACGGCGTCGCGGGACAAGCAACACGTTTCTACGCTCTTGTCGCCCCACACTGCCACGGAAAATGGGTGAAGGCGGCACAAAACCCCGACAAAAGGAGCGACTGCTGCGCAAACCCACACTTTATATTCGTTTAGAGTTGATATTACATTTTAAATGTATGTAAAAGTATGGCTTTTCCGCTCTAGGGGACAACATAATGTACAACAGCGGACAGGTTGACCAATATATCCTATGGCCTTTGGTTGAAAAGTGGAAAACCGCTACTGTCCGCTGTTCTACTTATTGTGCAAATTGACACACGAATCCTGTAAAAGTGCTGATAGAACAGTGTCCTAGTGTGGATAAGCCTTTACATTTGTTCGATGAATACATAGTTATTTGGAATAAGTTTAGATATTTTTTGGAACGAATAGAATTGTTTGGTATAAGAAAAATATTGTTTTTAGTCATTCTAAAACTAAACGAACGTCGAAATTATTTAGTCCCACTAAATAATTTTGAATTTGAGTTGAATGAAATTTTATGATGGACCGAAAACTTATTGAGTGCTGCATTGCATTTATTAATTTTTAAGAAATATCGTACGATGGACGACAATGGAAACAGTCACGATTTCGTTTTAATAAGACTTATATTGGTGCCGATTCTCTTGTCACAGATGCCTCTAAACTAGACTAAAAATCACTAAAATTTGGTTTAATTCTGTCAAATGACGATTTTCCATTCTGAAATTGACTATAGTGACGACACAACTTAACTATATTTTAGTTTGACAGCACTAAGATTGCACTGAGTTATAAATTTTGTGAAAATGGCAATTGTGCTATTCTGAATTTTACGTTTTTGAACTAAAAATTTGATTGTCTAACTAAATCTGAACATGAATCTGACTATTTTTAATCGCGATTAAAAAGGTGTGGAATAAAATTAGGTGGCGTGGACTAAAATTCACACCAACACCTCGACTTCAGACGTGCAAAAACAATACTTTAATTTTCTTTTTCTTTTTTGCTCATATCTCGAAAACGGTGTGTCCTATCACAAAAATAATGAAAATTTCGACCCCCTTTGTAACCCTAAAACCACCAAATCTCTACATTTAGAATTTTTTATTTTATATTTTCCACACAAAAAGTCAAAACTTCCATATAAAACACGTCGAGGCTGCCCCAGGCTGCCACTGGCTCTAACAAAGACGTTGCGAAACACAATTAATAAAAAAACACGTGGACTCGCGATTGTCAAATTCGACTATAGTTGTGTCAAAATTATTTTTAAATTTAGAGATTATTTTTCGCAGAATAGCTTCAAGATTTTCATAGTAAAAAGTAAGGAATTTTAGTGATAGTTTAGTTAGTTTAGTTCGGTGTACAAGAGATTCGGCACCATTGTAAGCTCAATGGAACATGTAAATAAAATAACTTCTCATGTAGGTATTGGCAAATATTTAAATCGTTAGATTCACTTTACCAAGAGATAGTAGCGTTTAAGTTTATTTTTGACACCTTTGACACACAATGACTTGACTTGATTGTCAAGGAAGCGGTGTTTAATATTGTGTGAACTCACTCTTCTCAGTATCACGTTTTCGTGTGACTAAGTACGGTGAGGTTAAACCTAACGATTTAAATCTTTGGGTATTGGTTGAAATTGTTTTTTACAACACCATTGCCTTAAGTGTAGAACACTGCTACGAAAGGATTGGATTCGATACCTGAGTCGAGCAAAATTAAAAATTATGTTTGAGTTTTTGCAAAAGTAAATTTTATCTTTACCTTGAAAGAGGTTTGTGTCAAAGTTTTAATGATTTTAACTTTAGAAATAATTTTAATAGTACTACTTAATTAATAAATAACAAGTAATAGTTTGTGAATACATATCTTAACGACTTATGTACATAAAAATGTTAAATAAACTCATTATGAAATGACATTCTTTTTATTTCTTAAGACCTATTCGTTATGTAGATATGTGTGGTCACGTTTCATCCCTTAATGGGGTGCGTTCCACCCCAGGAGTGTCATTATAATATACGTAAGTACGACCTTACGACTCTGCTTGGAAATTAACATGTTGTTCAAGAAATTCCATCGGCATCTTTTATTAAAATATATAAATATTTGAATTTAGAATATTAATGATTCAAAATAAAAAATTGGTCATAAACAGTATAAAAATTAGAAATAATCTAGGTATTACAAAGTATGGTGTCTGTACTAGGATAGACCTGCATCACAGGCGGCATGAGTTCTTTAATTACTACCGTCAACTGTGGCATCTTTACTTTCCATGAGCTCTCCAATAGTTAATTTACCATGTTATAATTTACATAACCACTAATAATTAAGGTCTTAAAACATGTGTAGATAATTTCTAAATTCTTTACGAAAAATAGTTGTTAACACTTAGTTACACGAATATGATTGAGTCAGCAGTATGGAACTAATATTGCTTTTAGCGCCAACTACGTTACATCTTTGAAGCGGTTGACTAATGTACGGTAAGTCGATGATACTCGTAAGTAGGACTGCTCAGTGGTCAGGCAAAATGTTTGAGTCAGGAAAGAGCGGTACAGAAGTCTGGCCTTGACTATGAAACATTAGGTGCCCTCGTAATCGATGGAGTTAATAATTATATGAACTGTATTCTGCTATTTTCCTAACAGGGCATTCAGCCTCTCCCGTTTTGTGATCACGGGGCTTTTTAAAGCGTGAATAAATTGCACATTTTGGAACGTCGTGGAATGTCGGCTTTCTTCGAAATAAAGTGATACAGAGGTAAAGTTTGTAAGTTCTAATCTAGGAGGTAATCTCTGAAATTAGATTACTCATCTAATTTTTTAAAATTAGATGAGTAATCTAATTTTAAAAAATCCGTCACTGATAGAAAGTTACGCTATAGCTGACTGGCATAGGATATGTTTTATGTTAAAGCATGCGTACACAGTTGCTGTCAGAAGCTGTAATACTTAATAAGTTCGTGAAGCGTGTAAATTTTTCAATTCCTATACTTTACGACAGACAGAGTTATTGACTGACATAACAATACGGATGTCAAATAGTACGAAAATAAAAGAAATATGTACCGTCTTACTTACAATAAAAAATGTGTTCCAAAAAGTATTTTTTTTTCTATTGTATCACTTTGATATTAAATATCGGCAACAGATTTTTAGTAATTGAGAGATATATGAGTACAAAACTCATGAGTACAGATGCTTATGGAAAGTAAAGATGCCACAGTTGACCGGTACTGTCAGGGAACTTGATTGTCATAACATGCAACTGTCGATCAATGACAATTGAGATTCGAAAATATACGGACAATTAAAGTTGGTTGAAACCTTACCAAATTTTACCAATCATCATTTATCACCTATTTTAATTTTATCCATTCGTAGTCAACATGTCAATATTACGTACCTAGAGGTACATAACATTGACATGTTGACTACGAATGGATAAAAGATCAGATACCCATAGGTATTTGAAACCCCTGCTTGGGTTTGGGTAGAAGGAGGTAATAGTATTGAGCCCAAAACAATAAAAAGGGTTGCTCAATCGAGCCTCTTAACTGTGACGGACAGATTTGTTCCGTAAGTGGATCAGGTAGGGTTTCAGGATAATGAAAAGGACGGTGAAGGCAATATTTTGTCGTAAGTATACATTTCTTGTAGATTCACAAATAAAATTCACGTTTTTTTTCAATAGGGGTAGGCAGAAACCACAGAACGCCTGTTGTGTCTGGTGAGCTACCATGTCCGGATGTTGTCGGTTGTCGGTAAACTTTGATTTTGCATGACGTCAGTTGTGGTATTTTGTTACACCAAAATCACATCTTATAATCTATTTATCTATTTAAGACCTAAGGAGCGTGCACAGCAATTCTTTCTATGATTCAGGAGGTACCAAAATCTTTATGAAAATTGTATGACACTCATTTAACTTACATGTTAAATGAGTGTTAATATGAATATGAGTGTTAATAATACGCGACCAGTGCACGTGTGCATAATAAGAACGCTGAATCTTTCGGAGGTACAGCAGGCGCTTAAAAGTCTCAAGCCAAAACGTTCATCTGGCCCAGACGGTATACCAGTGTTTCTATTCCGAGATTGTGGGAGGGTACTGGCGGAACCACTACTTCACATTTTTAATGCAAGTTTAGAACAAGCGACGTTCCCTCCTAGGTGGAAAATCACGCGCGTCATTCCGGTACCTAATGGAAACTCTGGTCCGGATATCAGTAACTATAGGCCGGTAGCTGTACTATCGACGCCTGTGAAAGTAATGGAGTCAGCTATTCAGCGCTCCATGCAGGCACAAGTGCGAGCGCGTCTATCAGATGCGCAACATGGGTTCCGGACGGAATGCAGCACTGCCACAAACCTGCTCAACTTTATGGTGCAGGTGGTACCATCAGTAGAGTCTGGAGTACAGGTAGATGCTGCGTACTTTGATTTTAAAAAGGCCTTCGATACGGTTGATAACGACGTCTTATTAAAGAAGCTTGCGAAAATTGGATGTACACTGCCTCTGCTGCAGTTTTTCGCAAGCTATATGAAAGATCGTCAGCAATATGTAGATTACAATCTACATATTGCTGTGAATCTCGCCCGTATTACACTAGGTCCGGAGTGAGCCAGGGCAGCAATGTAGGACCACTCGAGTTTATTATAATGATAAATGACTTACCGGAGGTCGTCAGACATGGGACTTGTTTATTGTTGCAGATGATCTGAAATTGCTGCTCGAGGTTAGGGATCACTCGGATTGTGAACGCCTGCAGGACGACATCAACCGAGTGGTAGAGTGGAGCATCGGCAACAATCTTCATTTTAATGTAGCCAAATGCTCGGTGATGTCTTTCACTCGCGCTCGGACTCCTTTGTGTCATCAATACAAGGTAGAGGATGAGCCGATGCAACGAGTGTCACAGGTACGAGACTTAGGGATAATCTTCACTCAGGAACTAACCTTCCGTGAGCATATCAATAAGATATGTAAGAAAGCATACCGAAACCTAGGTTTCGTACTCAGGCAGACTCAGGGGTTTACCAACATCACGACCCTCAAGGTGTTGTATGATGCGCTAGTCAGAAGACACCTTGAACATAGTGCAGTCATATGGGCTCCTCATGAGGCGAAATATAGTGTCATGTTGGAACGTGTCCAAAATAAGTTCACTAGACACTTGTATTTCAAGCTGTATGGGGTATATCCATTCTACCCATTGATATACCCTACACTATTTGTACTGGGTATGGTAGGGTACAACGCGTTAAAGGTGCGACGGGACTTCGCACTTGCAGCGTATGTAGTGAAGCTACTGCGTGGCAGGGTGCATCACCCGGGAGTGCTGCAGCACCTGGAACTTTGCGTGCCTGACCGGTACGTGTGGAGGCGGCGGCGTCCGCCCCTACTTGCCGTGCCTGCAGCCAGAACCAAATTACTGGCGAGGACTCCTCTTACTAGAGCCATGGGTGTGGTGAACGAGGTCCACGAGAGGGTTGATGTATTGTGGTGCAGCTTGAGTGAGTTCGCAAAAGCTGCATTATATGTGATATGTTATTTAGATGTAGGTTAAGATTTAGGATATAGTGTGTTATTTTATAGGATGGTTAAGGATTTAGCATGTAAAGCCTCTCTATCGCATTGGATCGCAGATCTGTAATGGTAGTTGTGGGTAAGATTTGCGTAAATAAATAAATAAATAAATGTGTACTGATAATAATTGTTGTTCTGCTGAAAAGCAAACCTTTAGTTACCTCTGTCTATTTTTCACATCCAATTATCTAATTTTCATGTGATCTCTTATTATTTTCCTTAGATTGAATGTTTTGACATTTTTTATCTTACATTATCATTTGTCTGTTTTATTTTTCTATGTTATAGGCCAAAGAGGCCATCTATTTATTGTAAAGCTATTGTAAAACTAGCGTAAATCCAAGTTCTCACTGTAAGCCAATTTTATTGTTTTTGGCCAGTAACCAAATATGACGTATTTGGATTTATATTTGAGAAACTAAAAAGTCACTTCTAGTGACATTTTGACTCGGTTCTTTTGACTCGGTTCTTTTGACTCGCTCTTTTGACTCGCTCTTTTGACTCGCTCTTTTGACTCGCTCTTTTGACTCGCTCTTTTGACTCGCTCTTTTGGCATCTTTCCTTTTGTACTTCTTCTTTTCTGACCTGTCTTTGAGTTTCTAAAGCTACTTAAATATACACCAATCTTTATTTCTGAGTTTTGTACATTACAGTTTTAATATATAATGTATTAAAACTGTATCAGTTAAAATTCAGTGAATTCATTTCATCATAGAATTATTGTGTGCGTGAATGTGTTCTACTCTCTCGTCTTTACCTCCGACCCTCCCACTTACTGACCGGGGGGCGGGCCGGTGGAGCGGCCGACGCGAGGTGCTTCGCGACGGGCTCTGGGCTGGTGGAACTGCCGACGCGAGCTGCTTCGCGTCGTCTAATCAACTTTAATCTTAATTTCCTTTCTACATACTTTTTTGTATTTAATTTTCTAAAATTATATTAACTTGTGATCACGTTTGTCCAGTCGGCTAAACGTTTCGTTATCACAGTGTGATGCGTAGTTCGGATGTGGCATTTTAGATGCCGCCACACGCACGCTAGTTGTGAGTACTACGCACCTGACGTTTCTATAGAACACCACCAGTCAGTGTATGTCCCTATTGGGCGTTATCTCTTCTTGTTGATTCGTAACAATGTGTCCCTGATGGACGTATCCATTTTAAGTGTTAATAACTAAGTAATTAATTTTTTTATAGTTTGGTATTAAAACTAAGTATAATAAAATCAATTATAATAAAATTGTTCGTCATTCATTTGGGGGGTTACAATAGCATCGACTTCCAGCACCGATAATTTCTCATCAGAAATAATATAATCTAAACAAGGGGTATCGTGTGACCCAGTAACTGGGTTGTGGAGGTCAGGTAGGCAGTCGCTCCATGTCACACACACACACACTACGCATACACACCCGCACGCGCGTGTAGTGTCTACACTATTACTGAGCTGCATCCAGTTAAACTGGAAGCCAATAGCGTTGAAAAAGCCTAGGCAGATTGATGGCTCATGAAAAATAATATCACAACTTGGTCTTATTTCCCGAATACGACTCAATTATTTGGAGAAGCCACTTGTTTACACACACCATTACTTTCGTATTGTTATTCAACGCCATAATTATTTCTTTATTTGCCGAAATATAGACATATCTTGCTAGTACTCTTTCAACTGTTTTTGGCTTTGTAGAGAGACGAGGGTGTTGGCATAATGTGGGTTCAATTCTAAGAGGTTTGGGGGAATTGGGATGAAATGTGTAGAAATGTTCGAACTAATGATATAATTTCAAAAAGGGCATAAAACAAAAGATTATGGAAAAAATCTGTAAAATCGGTTGAAAAATGAAGAAGCTTTAAAAGTTTTTGGAGGGGATTATATCCATCCTTGTAGCGCGGTACGGACAATGTATGGCGCTAGTATGAAGTTACATAGTCGTGACGTCACTTTTAAAACAGTGCTCTCTTTGTTTAACAGTTATTTTAAAACCTTTATAATTTATCAGTTTTTAAAGCTTTATTTATTTATTTATTTATTTATATATACTTTATTGTACACCACAAAAAAAAAAATTCATACTAAAAAACATACAATGGGCGGCCTTATCGCTTTCTGCGATATCTTCCAGGCAACCTTAGAATGGACAGTGATTTGTCTGGACATAAAATGGGGCTGTCAGTGGTGCAAGAAATAAATATACATTAAACTAAAATAGATACACAGATATATACATACTAACATATCCTAAGGAATAGATACATAAATACATCCATACATACGAAATATAAGAAACTTATATAAATGATAATTACAGTTTACGAAAGCAAGATCACAACGACAAGTAATGATCCTTCACGAGTCTTTTAAACGCAAATAACGACTGCGCGCGTTTTAATTTTTTTTGTAATATAGTTTTTTTTTTTTTTGTGATAAAATGAAATGTCATCATCCTTATTTTATATTGCGTGTATCTGAAAGGTGTACATTTGAGTCGAGTAGGTATTGAAGTTTTGTATGGGACAGTACAGTGCAGCCGAAACGTGGACACACCATAGACCTGATCCACAAATTCAAGATTGCTCAGCGTGCAATGGAGAGAGCAATGCTCGGGGTTTCTCTGGTGTATAGAATTCGTAACGAATTCTTTCGCCAGTGAACTAAAGTCACCGACATTGCGCGTAGCATCAGCATCCTGAAGTGGTGCCCGCCATGTCTGTGGACGGACAGACGGTCACTGGAGCAGACATGTGCTAGAGCAGACATGTGCTAGAGTGGAGACCGCGTTAGGGCAAACGTAGTGTGGGAGCCCTTGCGGCACGATGGGTCGATGATTTGAAGACGGTGGCTGGCAGCGGATGGATGCGGACTGCTCAGGACCGGGATGGTTGGCCTTTCAGCAGTGGACTGCAATTGGCTGATGATGATGATGGGACAGTTGATATTTTTTTCCCGATAACGGTGGAAATTCCATAGAGAACGTTGTTCAGTTTGATGGTCTGTACCACAACCTTTTAATAAAACCACACCTTTCTGGTACATGCGATAGAAGTTCACATAGTCTAACATCACTCCTGATTGTGATAGAGAATCACCAATGGGGTAAGGGAAAGAAAGTGCATCAAGTACAAGTAAGTAAGTACTTCATTAGCAATAGAAAAGTAATCGTGTCTCATTAGTGACAGTTGAGCTCCAGGCCACAAATCCTGACTGCAAAGTCAGAATCAAATCATTTACTTCAAACAGGCACTTATTATGGCAGTTTTGAACGTCAACATTTACAAATTAAAATATAATTGATTCGTTGCCCCTTCCAAAAAAAATTGTTGCGTTGCATAAGGAGAAGAATGGCCATGAAACTCCACCGTTACTCTTTTAAAATGTTTTACAATATTTTGTATTTATTCATTAATTATTTAATCATATGTGAAGACGCATGCACCTAGAATAAAGTTACTGTACCAAAAAAGGTAAAAAGAATTAAATATAAAGCGGGCCGCTACTTAGGAATCCAAAATGGTAAAACCCAGTAACACTTTACCCGAACTGGGACTCAAACCCAGGATACCATGCTCGCCAATCGTTCACGCATCGAGTCGTTCAGATATATTTTTTATCAATTAGTGGGTACCAACTTTGGTAAAAAGGCCAACTGTTCACCTGATGGAAAGTTCCTAGAAAAGTGCATATGAATTTTTTTTCTTTAACCCTGGTAGACCAAACCTTATTATATGTATAAATAAAAGCGCCCTATTGGATTTACTGAGCCAAACCTTAAAAATCCAACAGTTTTATTTAGGCATTGATTTAAGTGTTGCCTAGACTTAGTGAAAGCTTCCATTAATCCTGTTTTTCCCCAGTACAGAAGGCCCGGAATACAACAACTCATTTTGTTCACAGAAACTCTCAACACTTGCCAAACTCTTCAAAAACATTAGGTATACAACTAAATCCTGTGATCAAAATCCAACTATATTAAAATTTGAAGAAGTCACTTGTTTACCAATCATCCGTACATACTTATCTATTGTGATCCGTATGAACCCTTTTTCCGAGAATATTTTATTTGTTCGAAACTCATTGTGGACAATGTTTGTACAACAACAAGATCGCCGGTGGAGTGGTCAACTGGACTGGCGGGAACTTTACGTTTGAAGTCGTAAATGAAAATGGATAATTAGAGAAGGACGGTTCTGAAAATAGCCTCAAGGATTATCCTTTGCCTAACGACCAGGCTTATTTGTCGCATTAACGCCGAGGAGACGTCTGAGGGACGGGAAAATCTAGAGTGATAAAATAAAATCTAAAATTAAGTTCAGTAACTTATTTTATTGGAAAGTTAGTCTTGTTACATAATATAAATAAAAGGTTTAAAAATAAAATATAGTATACGATCCTTAATTAGTTTTAGGGACTGTGGCGGCATCTACACCGCCACATGCGAACAAACGCATCAATCCTGCATCGCGCAAGCAGAGTTTACCGCGCAGATAGCATATATGTATACAACTTCCCGACAACAATCATCGGCCAATCCTGATCCAGCTAGTCATTTGCTGCCCTCTTCCAGCGACGCCCTAAGCCGAGGTTCGTACCCCACAGGTGGTGCCCTTAGCGTTGTCGCTTAGTTTTAGTTAGTATATAAGTTTAAGTCCTGGCTGGAGGCCTTAATTTATTAGGGAATCCACAGGCAAGTCCGCTTAAGCAGACGACAACCGCATAGGTTGACCTGCGAGATGCCAAACAAACTAACAAACAAAACAACAATCATCGGGCAGTTGCCAACCAGATACGACATCCATCTGGTCGGAGGATCCTCCCTTTTGCAAGAGTATGAGTGAACTTTACACCCTGTTCCTCATATCTCTTCACTGGTGACCCCGACGTGATCTGAATATCCCTTCAGGACTTACTTCAGTTCCTTTCTCTATAATTATTTATAAAAATCAACGTAAAAATAAAAAAATAAAATTATACCATATAAACATTTATCAAAATATAATACAATTTAAAACAAATCAACAAAAATATGACAGCACCTCAATCCGATCGATGCGATGGCCACTGGGAGAATTAGCAGTCACTACATACTTATATGCAACAAGTAAGGCACATGGGCCTATTACACTTATGACAAGAATACATTTTACGTTACGGTCTTTCGAACAGCTGGACCTGGAACCGAGTCATTTGCAGGCTGTACCACTGGTGGAGATTGAGGCATATCATTAGAGCCTATAACTCGTTGAATAGTGGAGTCTTGTTGTTATATACCCGCAATTACATTTGGGGTAGAATTAACGCTCGTGCAAGTGAGAGTTAGAAATGGCCACGTCATATAGTTTCCTTATTTTTACTATTGTTATACAGCACATAAGCATTGACACCGCTCAGATCTATCAATCCTGTAAAACAATACCATTGACCAGCGTCGTGTTCTTCGAGAACATAAATATTTGGAACATTTTTTATCCACTTCATCAACAATCAATATATTTGGTTATAATGTCAGGCTTTCCAGTTGCAACATCAGTTTCTCTTCAGTAGTGCACTGAAGATACTATTATGATACCTTTTTTAGGTTTAGGCACATAAGACAACATGGCTACCACTCTGTTTCTACTGGGTTGAAATTCTGGCGGTATTTCTCTTTTATTCTTCTTCAAGGTACCAAAGTAGTGTCGAAGAAACGATGTCATGTCCATGAGACATAGCCTTACTTACTTAATTACTGAGGTTACGACCAGGAGACGTCGTTGTTTGAAATTAAGTAAAGATTAGCGTCCGCTTAAAAATGCCACTTTTGACTTTTAACGGCTCTTAACTTATACATACAATAATGTTTATAAAAAAGGGGGTAATTTCTTCAAATGAGTCGTTTATAAATAAGGGGGTAATTTCTTCCTTTTCATCATACAATAATGTTTATAAAAAGGGGGTAATTTCTTCAAATGAGTCGTTTATAAATAAGGGGGTAATTTCTTCCTTTTCATCATAATATTGGTAATGCGCAAAATACATATTCTCGCAAGAATTGCAATTTATAAACATTTATACAGTACGGGTCGTAATAAAAACAAATGTCTATCGATTTAAACTAAAAGTGAGGAGTTTTTGGTTTAAACAATAAATGCTATGTTAGTGTTGTTAGTACTCGTATTTGAATTAATTAAAGCACAAACCTATTGCTTTTTTCACCCAGTACCCTCGGATGAGGCAGTCCGGTCTGTCAGAAATCATTTTTAGAATACTGTTACGAGAGTTACGCAAGCGTTGTAGTAAGGAATCCGCTTTTTTACGCATGATGGCGTGAAAGCCATCCGTGGGAGCTTCAGCAAACATTTCAAACGCAGTACAACGCCGCGGCAACTGCAACAGCATCCTGAAAACGTTGTTATGATGTTGTAGGCTCGGCTCGAATATGACCTCGGACTGTATATCCTATTATGTGTATGACACCCACAGTCTGCTTGAGTAGAAGAACTGACAGAACGCCTTATTTTTTACCATATTTGTCGCTCGTGTTGTGAGGAGACCGTGTCTTTTTGCTAAGGTTTGTCGAGCCCAGAATATTTTGAATACTAGCCTTTTAAGGACGTTAACCGACTGTAAAAAAAGCGTTCTGTATTTAACCCAAGATTATAGGAATAAATTGTAAGGAACAAAATGCATTTGAGATAATTATTTTTTTACTTTAATAATAATTTTGGCACAAATAGTCGACAACCGAATGATACAGAAATTTTTGAGTACTCTTCAAGCTTTATAACTGAATTTAAATTGCTTCTATGATTTTACATAGTCACGATACAGTTTAGACCTTGGCATAATTTGCAGACAGACTTTTTGATCGATTAAAACAACATGCCTTGTTCAGACTACTTCTTTTTCTTCTTCTTCGGACTTCTGTTCTTGAGACTAGTAACTTCGGAAATGACTGCATCTGTAAAAGTGAAAACAAGTTAAGCAAATATTTGGAAACAGAGTCTTAGAAGATTGTAAAACCAGCAGTATCGGCAAAGAGGCGTACATAGACTAGCTATCTAAGAATTCCGTAACAGCACAATTAGTGCTCTATAAATTTGTTTACTGTTCGTTTTTTAAACAATTGCATTTGTAATCAGTAATTCACGTAACAAAAGAAGTTTAGATGCAGTGCAGTTGCGGTGAAGTTTTGATCAAAACAACGTTTTTCGTATTCACTACCGCTATCAGATACGCTCGCGACAAGTTCGCGTCACGCGAGCACATTATCGGTATTCTCCTACTGCGCGTCATCAGTGCGTGGTTCTGAACGCAACAAGATCGGTATTTTGCTATTCGTTTGACGTCTCAAAATGACACATTTTAGGTTTCAATTCGATCAACGTGCAGTTTCGGTTACGCACAACATAAGTTCCTCAATATTTACTTTTGTTGGCATCAAATTGTATTTTGTGTGAATGTAAGTGTTTAAAATTAAATATTATACGTTTAATTGTTAAAACCTGTTATCTACAAGTCGTTTTCAATTAAATTCTTAATGTTTTTTACCTTTTTAGTGAACATGAGTTACCAACTTGGGTTGAGGATTTTATCCCTCGCTGCCGAAATAGATGTCCGAGAACGTCGTCAAACCCTAAAAAGGCATAGGTTTTTTGTGGATCCATTCCGTATTTCAGATCGGGGATTCCAGAAAACCTATCGTCTGAGCAAAGACTTGACTCGGGAATTGATTCGAAAGCTAGAGGCATGTATTCCGAAGGAGAGAAGGAAGGATGCTTTGAGTGTACAGGCAAAGGTTAGTCCATCGTGTTTATCGATAGTAATTTAATTAAGCTGAAGAGTTTGTTTGAACGTGCTAATCTCTGGAACCAGTCACTTCCAAATTCCTCAAGAATTGGGCTATCAAATTGTGATAGCCCGGTTCTTGAGCCGAGGGCAGGTGAAACCGCTGGGCACAGCAAGTACAATTAAATAATGCAAAATACATTATATTTGATGGTAGGTAGTGCATAAATAATTGGGTGAATTTCAGGTTCTCATAACACTAGCTTTCTTGGCGAGCGGATCTTATCAGACTCTGGTGGACCAAAGCAGGTCCCATGGGGTATCACAGCCCTATTTTGAGACTGCTCCAGCTATGATGATATACGAGGCGCTGCAAAAAATAAGATTTAAAAATGTATCTATAAAAATCAGTTAATAGGTAAAATATAATCAACCTAATAACAGTTTAATGTATTATTTTCCATTACAAGTGGATTATGTATATTGTGTATCAATAATAAAATGACAAAATGTACATTGCCTACGTCGTGGGGTGCAGGCTAGCAAAGCAAAAAGAACTGCGTGGGGTGCAGGCTAGCAAAGCAAAAAGAAAAATACCACTGTCAATAAGACCGAGCTTAAATACGATAAAAATAAAAAATAAACGTATTCAAAAACTTACCGACAAGGGATTTATTTGCACCTCATTTTGGGGCGTGCCACTTCTCCCCACAATCTCAATGCCTGCACCAAGCAGAACAGCAATTCTCTCATCTAAAGGGTATAAAGAAGTGGGTACGCCTGGCCCTCCACCTGTACCTTGTTGGTTATTCCGAATCTGCCTAATTCGGTTGAGCAAGCGGCTCTTATAGTCGGTGTACCACTAAAAATATTACAAATCTAGTTATTTACCCAAGTATAATGTACCGATAGCGATACACATAGGTGCAATATCGATATGATCTACCTAACTGACCTTGTTCCAGTTTTTGGGAGTTCTTGGATCCCCGTCTGCCTCGGCATTTAAGATATTGGCGCACTCTGACCAAAGGCGTGATGTCAGGGCATTCCCTTCTCTAGATTTTACTCTGCCACGGGCAAAATCCATGTGGCCCTCCAAATACTCGACCAGCAGTTCCATTTGCCGCACAGACACACGTTTGCGTGAAGTCATATCTACTGAAGAATCAGGATGAAACTTACATGAAATGAATTTAAACTGCTACTACTTCGTATAATTCACTGTACCTACATCCTTAATAATTTTATTATTATCATTATAATTTATACTTACCATCTAAGTTCACTGAGTCTTGAATTTCGCGCTCTTTAAGATATAAGCGCGTTTCCTCATAATATGACAGTTTTAGTTTTATGTGGCAATGTTAGACCATCATTCAGCCAAATTATAGCAAAATATATCTTTGATTGTGAATCAAAGTCAAAGTCAAAGCATTTATTTCAAATAGGCCCATAAAATGGCACTTTTGAACGTCAAAAATTACAATAAAAATATAACTGATTCTAGGCGCCACTTCCAAAAAGTAGTTTCGTATGGAGAAGAAGTGGCAAGAAACTCCACCGTTACTCTTTTAAACATAATTGTTCGTTTATATGGTAAGAAAAAGCACTACAATCAGTGCTGGGGTACTATTTCAGTAGTATAATAACGTTATATTCATGTTAATGTAATCGATTATATTCGATTATTTAGTGAGTATTATGTTTTCTTTCATGTGGCCACACCGTAGGTAATTTGGTAGAGTTTGGCATAGACTACTACGAGTTTGGTTGCAGTGCAGTTGACGTGCAGTTTACGCGCAGCTGACGCGCAGTTCAAAGATTACGAGAATACCCTTTAACACTCAAACCTAAACTTAACTGCTCCTGCACTGCAACTTCATCGGTGCGTCATAAAATTACGTGAATTAGCCCTCTCTGATTGGTATTTTGCTATTTATTTGAAGTCTTAAAATGACATCTTTTATGTTTCAATTCGATCAACGTGCAGTTTCGGTTACGCGCAACATAAGTTACTCAATATTTACTTTTGTTGGCATGAAATTGTTTTTCTCAAAAAATTGTAGTTAACAGGTTTTAATTCTAAATGTTTTTTTTTCCTTTTTAGTGAACATGAGTTACAAACTTGGGTTGAGGATTTTATCCCTCGCTGCCGAAATAGATGGCCGAGAACGTCGTCAAACCCTAAAAGACATAGGTTTTTTGTGGATCTATTCCGGATTTTGGATCGGAAATTCCAGAAAACCTATGGTCTGAGCAAAGACTTGACTCGACAATTGATTGGAAAGCTAGAGGCATGTATTCCGAAAGAGAAAAGGAAAGATGGTTTGAGTGTACAGGCAAAGGTAAGCCACTTCTCCCCACAATCTCACTGCCTGCACCAAGTGGAGCAGCGATTCTCTCATTTAAAGGTGCTAAAGAAGTGGGTACGCCTGGCCCTCCACTTGTACCTTGTTGGTTATTCTGAATCTGCCTAATTCGGTTGAGCAAGCGCCTCTGATAGTCGGTGTACCACTTAAAATATTGCAAATGTAGTTATTTACCCAAGAATAATGCACAGACAGTACGTTTGCGTGAAGTCATATCTACTGAAGAATCAGGATGAAACATGAAATGAATTCAAACTGCTACTACTTCGTATAATTCACTGTACCTACATCCTTAATCATTTTGTTAAATTCATTATAATATATACTTACCGTCAAAGTTCACTGAGTCTTGAATTTGGCGCTCGTTAAGTCATTAGCGCGTTTCCTCATATGTCAGTTTTAGTTTTATGTGGCAATGTTAGACCATCATTCAGCCAAATTTTAGCAAAATATATCTTTGATTGTGAATCAAAACATAATTGTTTGTTTATATGGCAAGAAAAAGCACTAAAATCAGTACTGGGGTTGTATTTAAGTATTATAATAATGAAATATTCATTTTAATGTAATCGATTATATTCGATTATTTAGTGAGAAATAATTTTTCTCTTATGTGGCCACACCGTAGGTAAAAGTCTGGTAGAGTTTGACATGAGTTTGGTTGCCGTGCAGTTGACGTGCAGTTCACGCGCAGCTAACGCGCAGTTCAAAGATTACGAGAATACCTGTATCACTCCAACCTAAACTTAACTGCTTCTGCACTGCAACTTCATTGGTGCTTCATGAAATTACGTGAATTAGCCCTCAGGTAGAATTAGACCCTTGTGTGTATTTCTTGTTTGGGTTAGGTTAGGTACCCTTGGGTTTTAGTTTATTAGCCATGATTGAGGCAACACACATTGGTAGAGTAAACAAATATTGAACCATATTTGCTGCAATACTACTGATCAATGATAACTATAGTAGTCAAGACTGAGAGACTGAGGCTTCATTTTGACAGCATGTGAAGGTCATTTGTTTTTGATTTGGTCATTAATTCAATCAATTCATATGTAGTGATTGTGTTTAGTGAGTTAAGTGATTTGGCTGTATTTTTCTTATAAATAATTAAATTTGTATCTATCAAATTATTTTTAAAGTGATTGTTAAACGATGCACTTTTGTCAATGATAAAAATATTATAGTGATATTTTGGTTCTTATCTGTGCTAGTGTGGTCAGCGTGCATCGTTTGTTACATACAACTGCTGATTTCATCGTCTTACGAATAAGTGAGAAAGGCGACAACCCAAAGACGAGGCCTCGCATATCTTCAGGCGATAAACTTCTTCACAAAATGTTTATGACACCCATAATGTTTCCATGGTTTTCACTTTTGAAGTTCTCTTGCGGAAAAGTAAATATTGACGTTATTTCGTCAACTACCGCAATTCACAAGACTTCTGGAAAATGCTGCAGTTTTGTTATTACAATTTCACTATTACAAGATACAAATTTGAGTGGGTAAATGAAATATATTGTAAATTAACAGAAGTTTCTGATTCAGAAAGTTTCGAAGACACTTTAATGGCGGTTGTAGACAACCACCGACTAAGAAAGACTTACACAGCAAACAAATATGGCGACGATTGCACAGGCGACAAATGGGAAAGGGACGAGGGGCATACCATAGACCATAAACGAATACGTCTTGTAATTCCAGAATATTTTGTTCCAAGATTACCAGCCGTGGAGCGGACCTACGGGCGAGCATTTTGCTCCTCATCGCCAACACCCTGCGGTCGCGCCCTATATCAATATAACAATATCTTGTTTTCATTTAGTTTTTGTTTAGTTTTCGTTTCCCTACCTATCCGTTTCAGCCTTATCGATATAATCAAGTTTATTGTGTTACTTACAACTTTTCATATCCAACCTTTCTAAATAAACTACTTAAAACTTGATTAAACCTATAACTAGACCCCAGAACAATCGACCCACATCAGTCCTGTGGCTCCTGGGGCGTTACAGTGTGCCAAATGTGTGATACATTAATAAACATTTAGCATAGTCACGGCACGACCATCACTTTACCCACAGACTTAACATACCTACCTACATAATTATTATGTTGATACTTGGGGAGCCAAAGAGTACTATAATTATTGTGCTGTGCCTCTACCCACCCCTTTCAGATTACAAGTGTGATGTAATTTTTATGTTGTTTTAGTAGGTACTGCAAACGTCTCAGAATAGTCACTACAAAATGTTCACGTACCTATAAATAAACATGGCAAAACCATTATGATGGCTTGTAATGTTTCATGAGTTAATTCCAATTAATATTGACGGCAAAATGTGAGGAAACAGATCATCATTATCATAATCAGCCTATAAAGTTCCCACTGCTGGTACATAAGCCTCCTCTCTGTGAGAGGGAGTGGGCCATAATCCACCACGCGGGCCCGGTGCAGGTTGATGGATGACACGTGTCTTCGAATTTTTGGTTCTAGGACATGCCGGTTTGCTCATGATGTTTTCCTTCACAGTTTTGAGAGCAGTGGCTATTAAAATAAAAACACATAGTAAAGTGCTTGCCTGGGTTCGAACTCACGACTTTACTACTACTACTACTACTCTCGTAAGTCGGGGCAGATACCACTGGACCCAGGGAGGCAGCTTTGCTGGGGACCGCTGCGGTCTCACAGCCGCATACGGAAATATCTAGGCCAGGAGGCCTTCAATAAGTCAGAGGCCATGACATTTCGGGCACCACCGCCAGGATCTCACATAGTGGTTGGGGAGGTAAAAATCGCTGTCGAGCCCACCATGAAGTACCTGGGATTGGTGCTCGAAAGCCGGTGGGATTTTGATCGACACGATCTCCTACAAGGTGGCTTGTGCACTGGCCGGATCCCCGCCCTGGGACCTAGAGGCGAAGGTGCTTGCGTCACTGTTTCGGTGGCGCGAGGAAGCGAGGGCGCGAGGCAAGCGGCCGATGCAGCGCCATATGGAGCAGCGTCGGTCGCAGCTTCGCGAGGTCGTGGGTCGGGTGGCGGAATGGCGGGACAAGCTCTCACGCCCTACCGCTGGCCTCGTCACCATCAAGGCGGTCCGGCCGGTGCTCGACCTCTGGCTCGACAGGAGGCACGGCTCCCTGTCGTTTCGGGTGACACAGGTACTTTCGGGGCCTGGGTGTTTCGAAAGTATCTGTGTCGCATAAACAGGGAGCCGGACGCCCGGTGTCACCACTACGTCGACTGCCAAGAGGACACGGCGTGGCATACGCTGGCAGAGTGTGCCGCTTGGGAGGAGCCGCGCTGTGCCATCTCAAAAGTAGGCAGTGAACTGTCGCTGCCGACCGTAGTGATGGTTGGGACCGTAGTAGTGGATAGTTCGATGTTCGGCAGCGACGGGTCCTGGGACGCGGTGGTTTCCTTCTGCGAAGCAGTAATCTCGCAGAAAAAGGCTGCGGAAAGGGAGAGAGAGATCTCGTCCACTCTTCCGATCCACAGCAGGCGCATCGGGCGTAGGCGGAGGGCGGACAACGCCCTCTTCCAGCCCCCCTAAATGGGTCCACGGACCGCGGGCTCCAGGATATCGCCGCCCCCCATACATCAGGACCCGAGTTGACGGCGAGTAGTGTTTAACGCACGGGGAGTGACGATTGACGTTGTCCTTTTCCGATTGACGTTCCAATCTTAGACGTTGCGAGGGGAGTCAAACACCTCACTCCCAACCCCAACCCGAGGAGGCCCACGACCCCGATATAGGTGTGAGTTGGAACACCGTGGTGGATTTTAGTCAGTAAGAGTCTGACAAACCCCTCAAGATACCACTGGGCCGCTACTGCTCCTAGGAAACAGTGTTGGACAAACCACAATAACAACGTACCGATAGAACAGTAATTTATCGAGAGGATAGGTAAGCTGTTTTTTATCATTTCTAGGCTGTCACAAGTGCCATCATACTGAGGCGATGGTTTAGTTTACAGGCAACGCTCAAAATAATTGTGTTGGGGATTTCATTCACACTTGGCTTATAGATTAGGTATACAGGGTGGCAGGGACATCGACGAGAAAACCGTAACCCTAAAGACATTATTCTAAGCCCTGTTATCAAAAAGTGCAACACCTACGCGGTTAAAATGTTTGGAACTGCTTTTTTTTTTGAATAGCCGACGAAAAAATTCAACGTAGGTTCAGAATCATGTACTGAATGTATTGTAACAGGTTGGGCGTCCCTGCCACCCTGTGGCGACATATTCTGATAACGAACGCAGTAATGCTCCTACAAACAGACGCGACACGTGACGCGACACAAAGGCATCGCGTGTCGAGTGACGGGTGGTGTCTCTTTGTCGCGCCAGTCTACACGAGCCTTTACTTAAGTGAACGTTAATTTTTGTTTCATTCTACTTTGACCCGACACCGATAAAATTACGAATATGTAGGAATGGACCTTCATCTACTTAATTCATTTCATATTTTGATCATTAGGCGGGTAAAAGTTTGTTGGATTGGTAACGAATTCATTTCACACTTTTGAACCATTTTGTATTCCAAAAATTGAAGCGTCTGATATCGGCAACGACTATCTCCGAGACCTAGTCATAAAAATAAAGTCCACAAACTACTAGGCGATGAAGCAGTTACAAGTAACTGTTCTACTAGTATCAACCAAACTATAAATTGAATCATTAAAATGAAGGAACACCTCACTATACGGATACTACATAGAAGACTTAACGAGCTAATAAAGTAAGGAGACGTGATATATGGACGCGCCGATAATGGTTTAATGTGTTGTAACAGGATAACTGCACGGTAATTGACATACTGCGGTTTGTTACACTGTGGAAGAGTGGAGGCAACAGAAAACTCGTGAGCATAAGGTATATGGCACGGTTACTTATTGTTTTATGTGGTTTATATCTAGAGTGGATGGTTTTAAGTTGAAGGAGATTTTGTTCCTTTTAGCCCAGCACTTACACCCACAAATACAAGTTGTGATTACATGTATCATGTATTGACGTTGCTTCAGACCTGTTATTCATCATCCACAGCTCGACTTCACCCACTGCTGAGCATCTGCTGAGCAGGACGTTGTTGCAGACATGTAACTATTTTGTTTACCTTGTTACATTTGTGACAAGTTGTATACACGTTTTCTATACCTGTGTAGCGGTTACTACTGTTAGGTTTTAATTTAATCATAAATCTAGTTATTAAAATCTCGTATACACTGCAGATAACACAAGAACATCCACAATGCATAACACCTCTCAGGGTCGCGGGATGTTCGAAATGATACCGTGGCTCTGACACAGGCAACTGAAGGAACACGGGTGGGTTTTAGTCAGTAAAAGTCTGACACGCCTTCCCGCTCTACCCAGAGCGGAAGAAGTCATTTGATGATTCTCACATAAAAAAAATGCATAACCTCACATCTCTTCTGTCATATCTTGTCATGTCAATGTCAGCTGTAACTAACGTCACTCAAACATTTCATTCGTCTTAAACAACGTTTCAATCATCATTATCTATTACAGGTCATGACTAACAAATAACATATTTTATAACAATTGCTTATTTTATATAATTACAATAAAACTTGTACTAGACATAAAGGGTAAACTAAACACATGTAGAATACATGATATATTCCTACCCGAAAATGTTGAGGCACTTGTTCCAATTCTTACTGCACGCGTAGCATGATCGGATAACGAAAGAATAGACAACATGACAGATTTCTTTCATTCATCTCTAATTTTGTCTATACTGCGTATACTAACATGCGAGAGAAAAAACGAGTTTTTAAAAGTAAATTAAAATGGTGTCAGAAGAACAGGGAGCAAATTAAAATGAATATAATAGCATCTTATCACGACAAGAAGGATTTTGTTGAGTTTTGAAAGCACACTAACCAACTGACTGCCAGGTCGAGCCTTCCGGCGAGTGTTGAGGGTGTTAGTGAGCCTGCAGCCATTGCTAACTTGTTCGGGAATCACTTTGCTGTGAAGTCGCCGCTAGGTTCAATGGGAGAGGCCGTGGCGGCTAGTGAGCCAGCAATGGGACCACTGGTAAGGGTGTCAGCTAAGGAAATAGCAGCAGTATTGAGAGATATGAAGCGCGGAAAATCACCTGGGCATGATTCTCTGAGCATCGAGCATTTACTAAATGCAGGTGTGCATATGCCTAGAGTCCTGGCTTTGTTTTTTAATTTCTGCTTCTCACACACGTACCTACCACATGATCTAATGAAGACCTTGGTTGTGCCCATCATAAAAAACCGCACAGGAGACGCTTCGGACGTACATAACTATAGGCCCATATCGTTGGCTACGGTAGTAGCAAAAGTGTTGGACAGTGTGCTGGACAAACAGTTAAATAAACATCTGTCGCTACACGACGCACAGTTTGGGTTCAGAACAGGTCTGTCAACTGAACATGCTGTTCTTTGTCTCAAGCACACTGTTCGATACTATACGGACAGGAAGACCCCCGTGTATGCATGTTTTCTTGACCTAACAAAGGCTTTCGATCTGGTGTCCTATGGTGTTTTATGGAAGAAGTTGCATGATGAAACAACGCTTCCAGGGGAATTGGTTGAGTTGTTTAAATATTGGTACGGCCATCAAACCAATATGGTGAAGTGGGCAGGCTCGCTATCCGATCCGTATGGGCTGGAGTGTGGGGTCAGGCAGGGCGGGCTTACTTCACCAAAACTCTTCTGTCTGTATGTGGATCGGCTGGTTCGTGAGCTCAGTAGCACTATGGTAGGTTGTTCAATTGACGGAACACTTGTCAATAACATAAGTTACGCCGACGACATGGTGCTGCTGGCCCCATCGATCAGCGCCCTCAGGACACTGCTAGTGGTGTGTGAGCGATATGCGGAGGCACAGGGTCTTAGATATAATGCAGAAAAGAGTGAGTGTCTGCTGTTCAAGGCAGGCACTAAGACCTATGATGTACAGCCTATCACACTCAAGGGGACCGCTCTAGAGTGGGTCACATCCTTCAAATATCTGGGGCACTGGGTCACCGCTACACAGGACGATAACATTGACATGGAGAGGGAACGTAGGGCGCTGTCAGTCAGGAGCAATATGTTGATCCGTAGGTTTGCGAGGTGTTCAAATGATGTAAAGTGTATGCTGTTTAGGGCGTACTGCCAATCTTTTTATACTTGCAGTCTATGGGTCGACTACACGCAGAGGGCTTACGGCGCCGTGCGAGTCCAATACAATAACGCATTCAGGGCACTGTTGGGGCTGCCGCGACACTGCAGCGCATCAGGGATGTTCGCTGAGGCTCGTGTAGATGACTTTTATGCTATTATTCGAAAGCGTATCGCATCCCTGGTGTGGCGGGTGCGTAGCAGCGCCAACAGTCTCATGATGACCGTATCTGATAGGACTGATAGCCTTATTTGGAAGCACTGGACGAAGACGCTAGTGTTGCCGTCAAACCGTGCCCAGAAGTAGTTTAAGTAATTTTAAATGTATTTACTATTATGTTGTACTAACACTAGTTTGTAAGTTGTTTTATGTCCTTACTAACAATATTGGATTGTAATGATCTGACAAATAAACTTTATTATTATTATTATTCTTCCGTCGACAAAATTATTTTTTCTTATCGTCATAGTACGTGCGCAGTTGATCTGATACCATCTGCTACAACAACGTAGAAACGCATTAAATAATAAATGATTTTATTTCTGCAAGTAGGTTTGTACAAACACTTTTAACACGTCAATCATATTTTAAAAGCTAGATGACATCGGCGTTTTCGGCGTCACAGGTTCTTAAAGTCCAGACATAATCTTGGTCAGATCATGTGAAGACCATGTACATTGGTTTTTGAAATGGTCTTTTGAGGAAAGAACTACTCAGATCGAGTGGACCTGTCCAGTCAGTGCACGCTTTTGTCAGTAATCATGCAGCTCAACTCAGAACTAAGGAGTTCAACGATTCGACGAACATTACCAAAGATAGGACATTTGGGCCCACCCAAATTTCCTTTCTTTCCTCATAAATTGCCAGACCATGATCAAAGCTAACAGAGAAAAAAAAATAACAAAAAAGAACACATTGTCTTCACATTCACAATAATTAAAATAATATAATACTTAACAAAGTAATTTATCATGTCATTGTATATTATTATATGTATTATGTCCATCAATGTCAAGTATAATGTAAACTAGCAAGTTACAAATAAAAGTAATGTATTAAGACATTCTGAATAACCTAACAATGAAATAGACAATACGATCTTCGGTCACACAGACATCACCCTGGATAAATGGCAGTATTTTTAATAGTTAGAACGACACTTCCACAAAATTACTACACATCTTCATACGCATGCGTCAGTTTCATTTACAAATAACACCAAAACCAAAAGCAAAACAGACTCAGTATTCCTGACACACCAGTAAACAAAAACACAGTATCTTTCTTCAGTAAACAGTTGTCCAAGTCTTTCAAACTAGATTGTCGCCCATCCCAGCGCCGCCTGGCGGTCGCCCCTAAAACAATTTGTTCGTCTACGCCGAATTTGCATGTATATTGGCACACCTTCCATTTATTTTAGCCTGATAAGAGGGGAGTACCAAAATTCGGCTTTTGAAACGTTTTACAGAAATTTTTTGAAAGCCCTTGCGATTTATTGTAAGGGTAAAGTCTGATAGCGACAGTACTTTGTTTTCGGGGCTGAGTTTTATGGCAGGAAGATTTGGTTAGTTCTCATAGCAAGATTCTCAAATACACTTCGACATTACTTCTCTACGTAAAGTAACCATATTTTTAAGCATATAATTTTAACATTCTTAGAACCAAATGTGACCAAATGTTTCATTCGATTATGAAAGTATACGCTATGTAAATAGTGTTCACATTCTTATGTGACTTTCTTTACCTAGCAACGTCAAGGCAAAATGCGGTCTGTAAATCTTGCTTATCTAAAAATCGTTTGGGTAAAGTTTGTCGTCTGGGCGAAAGATGTCTTTTATCCGGCCGAGTCTAGATAGGATTTTGATAGTATTGCGATTTCAGTAGTACCTATCGACCTATTTTTTTTTTCAATTGGTATCTGAGTTCTTATTCTGGTCACGTCTTCTGCTAAGTAATGGCATTTCGAAGACCACCTCAATTTATAGCTATTACCATAGTTACCCAATTCAATAGACGGATCAGCGAACGTAGTATACCTATTCAGAAAAGAGGATGCCGTTATTTATAAGCTTTTTCCCGCGCATTCGCCCACTTGAATGTCAGAAAATATCCCACGGGAACTAACTACTAAAGTACAGTACAACCGGGATTAAAAGTACCCTATTTGTTAATCCAGGTTTTCGACCTCTTCAACAATCATCGTCATATTTCAGCCAATTACAAGAAAACTTTATCGAGTTTTATTATTAGTCTATTGAAAAGAGTATGAAACGCCGGGAGGGACGTCCTAAGAGGACATATAGAGACCTTATTGGTGATGTTGTTCAGAATGGTCAGGTGCGTAGTACTCGCAACCGGCGCGCGTGTATATTCAGATGTATGAACGTAAACGAGGAGAACGGGACAAAAGGAGGATGTAAGGATCGTAGCAGGTCGCGTTCTGAGGTTTCTGCCTGCCCCCCAGGGAAGGAAGCGTGAGTTTATGTATGTATGTTTCTCGACTTATACATTATAAAACTTCGACATGAATCACTCCGCCGATTGATGAAAACCATATGAAAATCCGTTCGGTAGTTTTTGAATTTATCTTATCACGTTCAGACAAATAGACAGACGCGACTCGACGGGGGGACTTCGTTTTATAATATATTTAGGGATCGAGATTTAGTACTGCATATTAGCCCTTATGTTAAACTTCGGAGCTGTTCTTGTTCTTGTTGTTTAAGTTGCTGGTGATCTCAATAGAGTGCTACATATTTAGAGCAACAGCGTACTTCATTCTTCTCCTGATATAAGCAAGCAACAGCGTACTTCATTCTTCTCCTGATATAAGCAAGAATGATAAGCTATTATTTGCCGTAACGTACACGCTTATTTGCACAAAGTGAAGCGCCTGCCTAGGTTCCAACCTACGGCTTAAAACTCGTAAAACGCAGTTGTTACCGCTGGGCCACCACTGCTCAAAAAAATTCATTGTCTAAATTATTTCATCACCACTGCTCTCAAAACGTTGAAGGAAAACATCGTGAGGATACCGGTATGTATTAGAACAAAAAAATCGATGACGTGACATCCGCCAACCCGCACTGGGCCCGCGTGGTTTATTACGGCCCTCTTACCGAGAGGAGGCCTGTGTCCCAACAGTGGGAACATCATATGCTGATCATGATGATGATGATGATGCCACCCTTATTTCGTTCCACCATAATTCCAATATTCTTCCTCAAAATTAAACCTGAACTAATTGCTTTACCTCACTAATTACATATGTTTCAGTATATCACAACGAACACAACCAAATACAGATTTTAACTTAAGAGTACATACGTGCGATGATGCAAATAACTGTCAATGTCCAATACAGTCCAAATAGTCAAAGTGTCAGAAACTAAATATCTTGGTGTTATTGTTGATTAGAGACTATCTTGGTACCCCCACCTTGTACAGGTGACTAACAGAGTCCGAAAATTGTGCTGGATATTTAGAACGCAGAGGTATATCGTACCGAAAAAAGTACCCACCAGCACAAGTACCCCCAGAAACCTACTCAACGAAATATACATAGCGTTAGTACAGTCCGTCTTAGTGTAGTGCATTCCCATATGGGGGGGTGCGGCTAAGACTAAGTTCATAGACCTTGAGCGGGGACAAAGGGCTCTAATAAAACTAATGTACTTCAAAAACCTTAGATATCCCACGCACAGTCTGTATCAAATTAGCGATTTACTCTCTGTGCGCAAACTATACATAATTAAAACTGTTCTAAAGCAGCACGAAACTCTTCCTTTTGACCCCAGCATAACCTTGAAAAGAAGAATAAATATAATAGCTCAAGTTCCACAAACTAAAACCAAGTTCGCCGGTATACAATGCAAAAAAACGTTCAGCTCAGCCATACAATAGACTTAACAAAGAGATTTACGTGTATATTATGAAACAAAATGAAGTAAAAAAAATTGTAACTAATTGGATAAAACCTGTGAGGAGGCATTGCTGGAATAAAATACAAGCCTTCACTTAATGCCTGTACCAGTCGTAACCTCGCGCATACAGTCTGATTGATTCTTTCTTACATAGTGTGTGACTGTGACACACTTTCACACTCGCATGCCTGCGTGCGTGCTTCATGTTTAGTTTTATTTCGATTTCATTCTTAATTTTTTGATTCATTCCTGCTCGCATTCAAACACGGTCACTCACCCTCACATTCACCTTCACACACCCTCACTCTCACACACACACTCGCATGCCTGCGTGCGTGCTGCATGTTTATTTTTAATTCTTTATTCTTTTTTTGTATATAAACAAGTAGAACAAATCTGTCTAAGTTGTGGAAGAGCGGAGTCTCCTAACACAGGCTTGTCTGCTTAAAAGGAGGCTCCAATCACAAGTTGTTATAATGTGAACTGGTTTGATTAATAAACCATTTTATTTATAATTATTTTTTATCAATCCCTTCCGAAATGGACACTATTACACCAAATTTAACAAAATCAACACCTTATTAGCCTTAACGAGCCATTTAAGAGAATAATGATAATAAACAGCGGCTCTGTAATGGCGGCTTGAAGCTGAAGTTTAGAACAGGGGAAGTTTAACCACGGTGAGAATAGGAACAAAGTACAATGGACGCGGCTGACTGGAACTAATTACTGTGGAAGAGATTGGACGGTATAGTGTATTGTTGGTTTATTTTAGGGGAGAAGTGGCGTTTTCAGATTAGATGTGTAGGTTTTTGAGGTTTTTCAGTTCCTATGGTTTATGTCAAAATATTACGACAGTTTTCTGTGATGCGATAGTAATAGATATGGGTAAAGGTTATAGTGATGTTATGGGTCTATGGTGCCAATACCAGTATGGGCTATTTTGTCGCTTAACAAACATAGGTAGTTACAACAGATATAACATTACGTGTAAACAAAATTGACTTGTACCCACTAACGTATAAAGAATGTTCAACGGCCAAGTCATACAACTTTAACTATAATAATAAAGAAATCGCAGTAAGGAACCTTAGACTTGGCACGACTTTGTCTAGATTTCATTACTTTTTAGAGATAAACAAGCAGCTCCATCGAGACTTGGCTAGTTTTTTTTATATGATTGTTTTTGGTGGGATTTCACTTCTTTTTGTAGAAACGTGGGCAAAGCAGAAGGGGAGGCATTCGCCCAGCAGTGGGACGCTATAGGCTAGATTAAATTAAAAGATGTGTCCCACTACGCTGGGTTTTTGCAATGACAGTAGATTTTTTAATGTACCATTAGTAGAAGGGGGCATTACCATATCTCTAATACAGCTGAGACCAGCTGAGGGTTCTTCATCAGATACTTCAGACCTTCCATTTTTGACATCAAATGAAGCGGCCCACCAAGTTGAATATTTTTTGTAAAGGCGGTATGTCGATCTACAATAGTTTGGTTGGGCTCTTGTGTTTTCTAATCAGGGTCACCAGGTACTCCAGATCTTCGATTATCCTAGTTTTTATAGTGTTCCCTTTATGTGACCATTAAACTCTAACTCTGTACCAAATTTCAGCTGTCTGAGTTTATGGGAAGTACTAGTTCTATTCTGATGATCATGAGTGAATGACTGAGTGTCATAAATGTGAAACTTTGCTTTCGCTTAACTTCGGACCTAAATGACCTACAGACTTGAAATTTTGGATTTTAAGTATGTGGTTATAGCTTACTGGATGACGAAAATTTCTGTGTTGTGGTCCTATCCAGAGGTTCTCAAATAGCCTGAAAATGCGGCGAAATGGTTTCAGTAAAGGATGGTACGGCAGTATTTGCTTCGCGCTCGACTTGGCGGGGGCACTACCGTGCCCCCCGATTAGAGACCTGTAAATTTGTTCGTAAGCATCAAGAGTTCTGTACAAAACGCGAATCTTATTATTGTCGGCTAAAAATACGTTCTATAGGTCCTGTAATGTCTATTAAAACATTTAACAAACTGCCTGAATTAATTAAAAAAGAAGACATTTTTTTATACTAAGAAAATACTACTATTGTGTTTATGAATATTTAAACGAAAACATTTAAGTGCTAATGGGATGTTTAATGGGTGTAGTGGGTCGATTTATATTTATTTTGATTTCATTTCTTTTGATTTATTTTATTTGTGATTAATTTGGCTTGTTTTAATTTAATTTTATCCTGGATTTTATTTTGTTTTATTTGACTTTTTTGACATCATGTAAAATGTCATGTGTTTTATAAAATTTATTTTATTTTCTTTGATTTAATTTGTATATTTTTTTGGTTTTATGGTATTTCTGTTAATTTTCTATTAATTTATATTTGGCAATGGGTGCTAAGTATTAGTAAGTAATTATGCATGTTTAAAAAAGAGACAATATGATATTATTAAAGAGATAACCTAAACTTTGCAAAGCTCCCTCTCTAAAGTATTTTTGCTGTGCCCGACAGGGTCCATAGTGATCACATTTAATTTCAAGTTACCACCATAAGTAAACATTGTGGAATGCGAATAAATTGAATTGTGAGTACCCCATGGGTAAAACGTAAGTATGTTATATTCATTTAGAATCAATTCATCAAAGACTTTTTAATAAGGAAATCTTAGTGCTTAGGTATTTTTATTCTACATGAACGCCCTTACCCAAACTTAATTTTCCGCCATTGTGCTTTCCAAAAAATATTATTCAACACTGTTTGTGAACCTCTAATGATTCCTATTTTGGGGTCCTAAAAATTCTAAATAGCCAAGTAACTGCAACCAACTTGGATTTAGCGCTCGTCGGTCGCTCGGCTCGCTCGGCTCGCGCGCCCACAGTTCTATTTAACCTAACTTATTAGGTCCGGGTATCCTAGCTTAGTTGCTGCGACCAACTGTGGGAATAGCCAAAAAGTTAAAAAGATGCTCATTTATTCATTAGAAGGTCAAAGAGTTTTTAGAGGATCTGCAAAATATTTACCTTTTTATTCTTCGTCTCCGGTCATTTAAGTTTTTTTTCTGTTTCAGGAAACTCCAATTGAAACAATCAAATTTTAAAATTGGAGTTTCTTCGTTAAGATAATATTTCCCCGAGGGCAAAAAAAGTTTTTATTAATTTAAACGGAAGAGTGATTCTTTGTGTTGATTCGCATCGAGAAGTTCTTTTTGTCTTTTATTTATTTTAAGTTAGTTTCTTGTTTAGAAACATTAGTGTGTCCCGAAAGTGAAGTCTGCCTTTTGGTACGACGAAACTGGCGAAGTTTAGAAGTCCTACCAGGCTTTGTAGCGCTTTCAACGTCGTATTGTTTTTGTGTACCAGATCCAGTACCTTTTCTGTTATTTTTAAGATCTTTTCGTGTGAAAGTCGTAGGAATCGTATGTGTGACTGGTGTATTGGCAAATTGAAGTAGGCCTGTGATAGGTCGACTTTGCACAGCCAGTCGTTTTTCTTTTTTCATTCTATTTATTTCTCTTGTATCTACAGTTTTTCTGTTATTTAAAGCTGGCTAACGGGCTTTCATCAATGCGTTATGTGTGTGTTTATAATGTCCAATGTGACGATATTATATTGAACGTCAACGTCAGACAGAGAAGTAAAACGTACGGAAATACGAGTATATGAAGTCGCTTCTAAATTATCGTCTGCGGTGACGATATAACGTGCACGTATTTCCATACATTTGATGGACGTGGACGTGGATGCACCCATGATAATATCGTCACTTAAGAAATTATAAAAGCGCACAGTGGGAGACCTCATAATAGTCTAGGAACTAGAGTGGCACATAAGCTTCCCGAATGTGTCCTGCCTATCTTGCTTTTGTTTGTTTTTTGACATTTGACATTGACAGTCATTGCGAAGTGCATTCATATCCATTTAATGAATGCGTGTAAGCGATTTCAGATATAAAAAACAAGTTTATTTGGTTAGCACAAGCAACATGCGAACAACGCATCACTCTGACCTCACACAAAATCCTGCATCGCGCAAGCAGAGTTGACCGCGCAACTAGCTTATACAACCTGTTATTTTATATCCCATAACTCTAGGGGTATGATTGAGACCATATCAAAGAATCAACTGGCATATGAATAATGTTTCAACAATCCTTTTACGTGAAATATGACAACGTCGCATTTTCTTAGCTTTTAATATGAATGATTGGTTTGAATAAAAAATAATTACTCGTATTTATCAATGAAACTTAGATACCTAGACACATCGAGGGTCTATTTTGTACGGTAAGCAAACAAAATTGGCAACCTCGCAAAAGTAAAGATTCGTCATACTGGTATTTTTTTTTGACTTAATTTAATTACGATTGATGATAATCTCCGAAACTATGCATTTTTGGACCACCTATTCTAGGAGTTTTAGTATTATTATTACCTACAGAATACAACCCGAGAGTTATAGGATATAAAAAAACCGGTTGTATACAACTTCCCGACATCAATCGTCGGGCAGTTGCCCACCAGATACAACACCCATCTGGTAGGAGGATCCTACCTTTTCCAAAGAGTATGAGTGAACTTTACACCCTGTTCTTCATATCTTTATTAAGACCATTTTGGGTCTTGGCATTGTTATAATTTTCTCCATCATACCTGCTGCCTGCGAGTAGTCTTTTTAACTGGCAAAATGTGTACAGCATGTCGATTCTGTAATAATCTCACCGTGAAGACTTGCGTGGAGTGAGCTGTCAGTGTCATCCCGTCTTGGTCAATCCCTAGCATCAGTGGCACTGACAGCTCACTCCACCTTAATTTTCACGATCCGATAGTTACAGAATAGCACTGCAAGTACCCCTCTGACTAATCCTCCGAGGAATACAGGCGTGGTGTAGTATTTTAATATGAAACTTTTCTCCAACTTAATTGCAATATTTATTTAGTTAAGTTGACACAGTCACACATTTTACTCGGCTAACCGTAGCTCAAGTTGTGGTAACATAATTATTACAAGGAACTACTGAAACTTCTGTCAAGGCAAAAGCAACGAACGTCCTCTATAATTTTCGACGAAAACTCAACTAACTACTGAATCTGAATGCAACTGAATTCTCTTGAAGACGTAGACTTGTTCTGATTTAATTACAAGAATCTAGTATTATAATTGTAGGTTATAATAAAAGGGGAGTTTGCATAAAGATGTGATGTGATGATTTTAATGAACACTTCAAAAAGAGTCAGAGCAGTGTTGCCCCAGTGGTATTGGCCCCGACTTATGTGTTCTAGGTCGTGAGTTCAAACCCAGGCAGGCCCTTTTCTTTGTGTTTTTAATTTGATCACCACTGCTCTCAAAATGGTGGAGGAAAACATCGTGTCTTAGAACCAAAAATTCGAAGAGATGTGACACCCGGTAACCCGCACTTGTTGATTATGGCTCACTCCCTCTCACAGAGAGGGAGGAGGCCTGTGCCCCAGCAGTGGGAACGTTATAGGCTGATTATACTAAAAATAAGTGTTTCAGCTTCATATCAGCCAAATATTCCTCAAATAAATGTTGACTACTAAAAATGTTGCCATAAGCTAGCTAAAGTACTCATGTATTTTATGTCTATTTTTAATGAGTCAGGTTTGTGCTGAAAAAAATATATTTCTGTTTTAGTTTGTTAATAGTTTTAGTTAGGTTAGGATATTTTTTTTTCTTTTAAGGCGAAGCGCCAGCGAAATTCAAATATTCTTTATTTGGGTGCAATTTATAGGTCATTGACATGTAAGAACTTAGAGGGTTATATTGAGCATATAAATGATTATAATTCGGTAAACACGTATTTGTTACGGTCGCGAAGTATACCTATGTTGTTCAACATAAATCTTTTTTTTTGTGTGGGAAATCATCAAATGACTTCTCCCGCTCTGGGTGGAGCGGGAGGGCGTGTCAGACTTTTACTGACTAAAACCCAACCGTGTTCCTCCAGTTACCTGTGCCAGGGCCACGGTATCTCTTTCGAACAACCCGCGACCCTGGCAGTCAACATACAACTTGACACTGTCCAGCAAATTGTAAAAATCTTAAGTTTATATTTCGCGGCCTACCCTGGCGCTTCCCCTTTTTTTTACTTAATTTGGTATATCCAGTGTATATATTTTTATCGTATTAATATAATCCAATCATAATCCATTTTGGTAATATTTTTCTTTCTTGTTTCTTTCCTAGCCTACTGAGACGGCCGTCGAGAGAATGCGTATATCTGACACCCGTCATTGCGACAATGGGGATGATGACAATTTTTTTATTTTTATCTCAAAAATACAATTAATTTTGAGTATATGAAACGGGGAAACTTAATAAAAGGAGTTAAAATGAATAAATAACCAGGAATTCCCTGAGTATCTATTTATGTGTGCCGGGTGTGTGTTTGGGTGAGTGTATCTGTGTAAGTGTGAGTATAGGTATGTTTGGGTGAGTGTGGGTGTGTAAGTGTGAGTGTGTGCCTGATTTGTTTATGTTATGGTTTGAGTAATTCTTCACAATCATCATAATTTGGAGTGAGCAGATATTCTTTAATTTTTTGCTTGCATTGGAATTTGTTCAAAGAATGGATGTTTAATGTGTTGTGCAGTTTATTGTATAGTAATGTGCTTAAATAACGGTTATGCCGTCGTGCAAATGTGGTATTTGTACAAACTTTGGGGCAAACGGGTTTGGGTCTTCTTCTGAGCGTAGGGCTTTTACATCTATTGGGAGGGGTAATTTTGTGTGTACGTGTGCTCGCACAAAGCATATACATTTGGCGAACTGTCAGTACCTTAAAATCCGAAAAAACTTTTTGAGTAGGATACCTAAATGGTTTGTTCAACATTACTTTGATTACTGCACGTTGGGCTCTTTCAGCTGGTATGAGGATTATTTTGGCGGCACCGCCCCACGCAACGATACAGTAACTTAGTGTTGATTCACATAAGGCGGTGTAAACCATTTTTAGGATATCTCTATGGGCAGAGGTTCTTAATTTTTTGAACACGTAAATGAGTTTTCTGGTACGCGCAGACAGAGATTCAATGTGGGTCTTCCAGCTGAGACTGGAATCAAGGTATAGGCCGAGATACTTGACGGAGGTGGCTCTCATCACAGTTTGGCATGAACAGAGATGGTTTCGATCACGCTCGTCACAAACATGGGCCTTGATTTGTAGTGCGAGCTCAGGTGGAAGGGTAGAGGGTCTGGAACCAAAGGTTATAAAGTTCGTTTTGTTGATGTTCAGAGTTAAGCTATTATGGCCCTACTAGATCATAACTTGGGACAAGGAGTTTTCAGCGGCCTCCCTTGCGTTTTCCCAGTCGTGTCCACTAGACAGTAAAACCGTATCATCAGCGTACGCTATAATGTGAGTAGAAGGGAGGGTAAGTAGACAGAGTTCGTTAACATAGATTTGGAAGAGGAGAGGGCTAAGTAAGCTTCCTTGCGGCACACCAAAATTTAGTAGTTGTTCACTACTGATGTAGTCGCCTATTTTAACGCACTGGGTGCGGTCTGACAGAAAGTCCTTAAGCGATTTGAGAGCTGTGCCGCGTATTCCAATCTGTTCCAATTTTCCGAGTAACTTAGGGACAGAGACAGTGTCGAAGGCCTTGGAAAGGTCCAAGAATATGCCGACACATTTGTGTTTAGAGTCGATTTTGTTGACAACAGAGTCCAGTAGGGCTAATACAGCGTCTTCCGTCGATACCCCCTTTCTGAAGCGGTACTGGTTTTTGGCGATAATTTTTTATTTGTCCAGAAATTTGAGTAGATTCTTATGAATGATCCTTTCCAGTATTTTTGAGATAGCTGGTAGTACCGAGATAGGTCGATAATTATTTACACTGCCTCTGTCACCTGATTTAAAGATTGGATGAACAATGGCTTTTTTGAGGGTCTTAGGGAAAGTACCAGTGGATATTGCAAGATTGCAAATATGCGTTATGGGTGGGACTAGTTTGTGACAGGCGGATTTTATAAATTTGGGAGAGATATCGTCCCAGCCAGATGCACTGTCTACGCGGAGGTCATTAATTATAGCCTCAACCTGTTCTTCGTCTGTCTCTAGTAAGACAATTGAGTTAAGCATCGAGACTGGTCGGTGAGGAGTACATTGGGCATTGCTTAAATGTTTCGTGATGTTGTTAGCCAGGTTGCTGCCTACATCAGCAAATAACCTATTCACGACATTGACTGACACGATTGGGTCATTGTCTATTTTAAGGAGATCAATCGGAGCTACAGTATTATTATTTGTGTTAAGTACATTACGTATGGCTCCCCACATCTTTTTTGGGTTATTTTTAGCATCAGAATAAGCACTTTGTTCATACGCAGTTTTGAGTTTTCTAAGCAATTTGTTACAAAAATTCCGGTAGCGTAAGTATGTTAGTTTTAAAATCGCGTTTTGAAGTTCTTTGTTTGATTTTTTGTGCATGTAATCGCGGTTGCGTATACATCTCAGCAGACCAACCGTTATCCAGGGTTTAATCATTTTAAATTTACAGGGGATGGTTCTATATATAGTATTCCTTATTAATATGGGTGTCAATATTTCATAAAGTTTGTCCATAGCAAGATTGGGATCATTTATGTTTGCGATAATAGAAAAATCACAGTTTTCGATGTCGCTGATAGCACAGGATAAGTTTAGGCGGGAAGAAGCGCATCTGTTAGTGTTACGGATTGGGGCTTTATTTTCTAGGTTTAATAAAACTGCGGAGTGGTCTGTTATTGATGTTTCAATTACCAGCGTGGTTGCCTTATGATTTGTTTTTAATAAAACATGATCCAAACAGTTGTTAAGCCGAGTAGGGGTCACATGGGCAGGAAGAAGACCGTGTGAGGCTATCAAATTTAGATATTGATAGGACCCGGGGTCATTGTTGTTAGGAGCAATGTTAATATTGATGTCTCCTATTACGGAAACGGTTTTATAGTGCCTACAATCTGTCAAAAGGTTATCTAAGCAGTTCAAGAATTTGTATTACAAAATGTGTAAAAGCTTAAAAAACTGCCAAGTTATAAACGTTTTAAAGTAAGTGTTAGACTAGGACAGCATTATCGTAGAAGTGACGTCACGACTACGTAACTTCATACTAGCTAGGAATAATCCCCTCCAAAAACTTTTAAAGCGTGTATCTTCTTCATTTTTACATCGATTTAACAGATTTTTTCGTTTATCTCATTTTTACTATGCCTTCTTGGAAACTACATTATTTTTACGAACAGTTTTAATAGTAGTCATAATCCCAATTCTAGTAACTATTAATGATCAAATTCGCAATACACGTATTCGTTTGTATGAAACTGACAGGGTGTCAACGAACGCGAGAATGCGGTTATTAAAAAAAATGAAACTTTTCTTACTTTTCTATGAAACCTGTTTTTTTTTTTTAAACAATGATTTATTTTACCATGAATTCAGCATTATGATTCTAATTATGTGCTGAATTAATAGTTTCAATTTGCGCGTCTATGTTTCTGCCACCCAGTCAATGAACTTTGGTAAAACACGTGCTAATCGATACCATAATTGGTAACAGAAAAAAACCAGTACAACCTAGTTTCTTCACACTTCCCGTAAAAACAGAGCCTAATTATATAAAATAGCTTGGCAAAATTTCCTGAAAGTTGTCGGCAATCCTTCAGGTCACTTAGTGGAGTCACCCTTAATATAATTTACGGACTCACATGGAGCCCCCAAGTTATAAAACTACGTTCAAGGGGGAAGACAATGGGAAAATTTGGAACTGAATGGTAGGTGTGAGTGGTGCGGGAATTATTATTTCGAAGTTTAAATGACTATTTCACAAATGTAACTGAACGCGTTCAGCACAAAACTATTTTTTACACGAATGCCCAGGATTATGTTTTGAGGTTTAATGAATTTAAGAAGTTTTGCAAGCTAATTGAAGCTGACCACAAGGTCAGCTTCAATTAGCTTGCAAAACTTCGTAGACGTGACTACGGGGTCAACGGCCGACCTACGCAGCCCTGCAACTGTCAAAATATGGTTAAGGATTATGTTTATTGCAGTTTTACTTAAAATCTTACATAACATAACATCACTCCTTGTTTCCCCGAAGGGTTGGGCAGAGGTGTACATAGTACACCCACATTTCGCCAGTTATGTTTAGGTCCCATGTAATAGGGGGCGAGCCTAAGGCCATCAACCGGGCACAAATCCAGACTCCAGGCTGCTACTGAGAAATTCCAGATAGAAAAACCCAATAACACGTTGCCCGACCTGGGAATCGAACCCAGGACCTCATGCTCATGCTCAATTGATGGTCTGAAACACAGGTCTGAATTAACCTAGATCGTGCGGGTCGCTGCCTTAAATTTCAATTCCGAACCATTATTACTTGCACTTGCTTAAAAATATAGTTTTAGATATTTTTAGGCACTATAATTGTATGGAAACTCTTACTACTGCTGTACCCTTTTCAAATAACTTGTCAAACAACAAATCCAATCTCCGGGCTGCTATTGAGAAACTCCTGGTGAAAAGAATTCAATATCACGTTGCCAGACCTGGGAATCGAACCTTACATAATTAAGCGTTTTTACAGTTACTTAGTTATAGTGGCTCCCTCAAAAAGGTGCGACGCTACATGGCGGCACAAAGGCACTGCTGCTCGTCGCGCAACACGCGGTGTCTTTGTGTCGCGCTGTAGCGTCACGCCGGTGTTTACGAGCCTTAATTCTATCTCAAAGCCGAATAGGTATGTAGGATGCATAATTGAATAGTAATTGATAATAATTGACACCACTAATAACTAATCCTTCCTGCTTGATTATCTAAGTTAAGCATTTATTGTCTGTGTCTCACAGTTAATTGGGATGATGTCTAATATTAAAAATGTTCGTAAAAATAATGTAATTTCAAAGAAAGCATAGTAAAAATGAGATAATCGCAAAAATCTGTAAAATAGATGTAAAAATGAAGAAGATACACGCTTTAAAAGTTTTTGGAGGAGAATAATCCTGTCCTTGTCGCGCGGTACGGACAATGTACGGCGTACTAGTATGAAGTTACGTAGTCGTGACGTCACTTCTACGATAGTGCTGTCCTAGTCTAACACTTACTTTAAAACGTTTATAACTTGGCAGTTTTTTAAGTTAAGCTTTTACACATTTTGTAATACTATTTGCACTATTTGGAAATAAACATTTTATTGAGATTAAATGAAAAAAATTGTTATCATTCCCATTGAACTAAGCTTAGAATAGAGATTGCAATATCTACGAACCCCAAAAGTCTCACAACTAGTTTTACCAAGAGGTATCGTGTTACCCAGTAACGGGGGTAGAGGTCAGATATGCAGTCGGTCCCAACATTGGTATTCATATGCATCCGGTGAGACAGGGAGCCAACCGCAACATTGTTTGGAATCGGCTAGGCGGAATGTTTGCAATACCAGTATATAGTAGTTTTAAAAAACTGTTACCCGACTACGGAGAAATGAAAAAATCTACGAAACAAGAAAATATTTCAGACAGAAATCAAGACATAAGTACAAAAATGGTCAGGGTAAAGTCGTGGTCTACCAAAATAAATATAGGGAAAATTTACTTAGCGTTTTTCACCTAGATCATTATTACGAACCGATTGATATCTCATTCATGAAAATCGGTTCAGTAGTTTAGGCGCTACGGTGGAACACACGTGAATACATTCAAGACTGCTAAAATCAAAACCCTTCTTTTTGTCCTAATCCAGTAATTATCTGACAAATAATCAAGGGCTCGTAAACTGCTATGATTGGTTGCTTGTATTAAAACGACCAATCGGATCAGAGACCTGGTGTTATAGTCGCAGAAACCCTCTTCTCATACAGAGAAGGCAAGAGCATTGATCAACACGCTTGCTCAAGACGGGTTGGCGATTTCAGACTTATATTGACTATAAGTCCAGGTTTCCTCACGATGTTTGGTTTCACCGATGCCAGTAATGTCCAAGATGATAAATTCTGTCACTGTGCTATAAGTTATTCAATCGAGGAGTGCTAGGCTAGATTCATTCTCTATCAGAGGATATCTCTTTAGCTTAGGGCAGACTAATTAACCTCAGGGGAGACCCCTTTTCAGTCTCCCCAAGGACGTGCCCCAACAGGCGTTGCACAGAAGGGGTTCTGGAGTTGTCTTATAAGATTTGGTGCCCACCTCTTGGTTGTGAGGTGGTCATGTAATAATGGGAGCCATCGGGGCGGTTTTAGTGAGTAAAAATCCCGGTATTATCCCCGAAGGCTGGGGCTTTTGAGGGTTTCCCCAGTCAACGAAAATAAAAACGTTGCTATAAATCAGATGGGTAGATAAACTAAAAATGCCATTCTTTGAAGGAAGTAATTTTCTAAGATTATTAATACGCCTTTCTTCTCCTTCCTTTTTTGAAAAGGTTAATTTAATATACCTACGTACTTATTTTGTCAAGAAGTACTTTGAGGTACGCAACTTTATCAATAAATATAGATTAGGAAAACTCAAATAATTTTAAACTTATCCACTGAGCCTTCATTGAAACTCTGGAATTAAATCATCCTCCTATTTTCTCTTTCTATTACCGTAGGTAGGGTATTTTTGTATTGCCTACAATATCTAAAAAGTTATTTGTACCCAAGGACAGATTTATTATAAACTGTAAATATATCGTCCCCGAAATCCCAAATATTCTATTAAACCATGATATATTACATAATACAACATTTACACAGTGTTGCCACATCCATCCTTCTGTGTGCCGCGTCCAATCACAAAGGATCGTGTATTTATGGCACGTCCGCTCTGTCAAACATTGTTGATTTATTGTACGAGAGTTGATATGTGTGTTATGTGGAACTAACAATAACAAATAATGTTAGTTTTGGATCGTTTGAGATGCTACTTAAGTATTTCTTACATATAATAAGGATGGAAGATGGAGCGTTGGAACCACAGAGTGGACCGATGACCTTGTGAAGACAGTAGGAATCCGCTGGATACGAGAAGCACAGAACCGGTCGAATTGGTTATCCTTGATCCCAAAGCCTATGTCCAGCAGTGGACGTCTTTCGGCTGAAATGGTGATGATGATGGTGATCCTCTTGACCCTTTATTATCATAATTACATTACGTTCCCACTGCCTCGTCTCTGTGAGAGGGAGTTGGCCGTAATCCACCACGCGGGCCCAGATCGGGTTGGTAGATGTCAAATGGCATCCTTTATAACAGTTTATTTGGGGTCAGTGTAGGTATTCATCTCAGTAAGGGTTCTAATCTTATATCATGTTCACAGAATCCATTTTATCGATTATACAGGTGGAAGGCAGGTGCCCTAACCGTTTCAGCTACAGTAGTGCTATTCAGTCTGTAATCATCTATAAGGCTTCATCAAGACGGGATGGCACTGAAAACACACTCCACGCAAGTCTCCACGGTAATTGTTACAGAATCGACATGCAGAAAACCGTTACTTCCGACTTTGTCAAATCTGCAACATGGACTTGAAAAAAATACAGTCGGCGAGGAAATGGGCAATAAAAAAAAAAAAGATGACAAATGACGATCATCGACTATGTCGTTGGTGAAATGGTCGCAAGCGCTACCTACTGCTGAGCGCTGGGTTTAATTCCCAGGTCACGCAGTGTTTTTGGGTTTTTCTCAATCAGGCAATAGGCTCGCTACTTATTATATGGGACTTAAACATAATTAGAATTTGGGTGTACTATAGGTGCACTTCTACCTTTCTCTACGGGAATAATTACATGCGCGATGTTATGTATGTATGTGAATAAAAATTTCGAGGAGCACGCCTTATTATTTTAATGAAAATAAAATCATTCCGAGCATTAGAGCTTTCAATGTTTTTTTATGTTTTTATTTGAGGCAGTATGTGGACAGGCTGCCGCTGTGCTTTTGTTTTGTTTCCTAGCACTGCGTGGCATATAAAATGGATAACCAAAGCCCGTGGTGCAGTTGCCTCTTTGTACTAGAAAACAAAACAAAAGCCAAACGACTCCGTCGCATTGCACCGCGTCTCATGTGAACCTCTTTGGTGAAAATCACATAAGAATGCTATTTTTAAGAATGCTGGAGAACAAAATGCAAACCCACCGTATAAGAAGGTTAATTAGTTAGTTGCAAATAGATCAAATACATTTATACAGCAAAGCTCTGACAGCAGCAACACAATGCAATCTTATTGTAACGACTATAAAGATTATTGTGAATTTGACAGACTTGTCAATGGCAGCAACCCTTATTGCAACGAAAATAAAGAACACTGTGATTTTGACAGTGAGGTATTGTTTACAGACTGTAATATAAATAGTATTCCAGAAAACATTAAAAGAACGAACTAAGTGGCGTTTCTACACAGATTTGCAAAAAAGATTGTTTAAACTACCATGTTCCGGTGTATACTTACTGTTGCTAAATAAACTTGATTCTTTCTTTCAAATGCACTAATGAATACCTAAGCATCGTAATCATATATCAGTAGTGTTATTCTGTAACCATCTCACCGTGAAAACTTAAGTGAAGTGAGCGTGGAGTGAGCTGTCGGTGCTACTGATGTTGACCAAGATGGGATGACACTGACAGCTCACTCCACCCAAGTCTTCACGGTGAGATTTTTACAGAATCGACATGCAGTTCGTAAGTAACTGTGATTGCTGAAAATGGCCCTCCTAATGATCGCTTCCACAGTTTCAACATTGCTCAAGGAAGAAATTGCTCACCAGTCTTGCCGGAGGGATAGATGATGACAATCTGTAATTATTAGCAGACTGCAGCTAGTTGCTGTTCATCGTCTTGACAACCACGAGGAAGGCAAATCTGCATCGTATGAAGGTTGCCATATGTGATCCTTATCTGCATTTAAACCTATTTATGGACAAGTTTACTTGTTCTGATCGGATCCCACAATCTCAGCTTACTTAATGGAATTCGTTAGAAATGTGTATAATAGCTATTTATGCCACAATTGCGGAAAGTAGGAGATTTCATCTTACGCACGTGTTTCATCAAACGTTTTACTATGCATTGTGCAAGGAAATAAAAAAGTTAATACTGGTAATTAATTCATTGATCATAATATTGTACCTTAAACAGTAATAATAATCTGTAGTTAACTAATTTGTAAATCTTTTCTCAAATAATAAAAACTATTTGCGTTGGTTGACGGCGGAGTTAAAAATAAAAAAGCTACTGAAAAGTAAAAAGCCTTTCCGCGCAATTTGGCTGCTTGGAAAACGCAAATTTCGAGCACATGCATTGTAAAATCAATATTTTGCTCCGAACATCGGCCTAGTGCCAACCGATCCCATTAAATGAAATTTTTGTACTTATTCTTCCTACTTATAATACTCGTAATATTATAAACGCGAAAATTTGTGAGGACGAATGTATAATTGTTACTCTTTCACGCAAGAACTATTGAACGGATTTTGATGAAACTTTACAATAATATAGCTTATACATCAGAATAACAAAAGGCTACAATTTATAAAGATTTTGTGGGATTTAACATATCGATAACCATCAAGTAAGTCGGAAAAATTCCTGCCCTCTGAGAGCTATCTTGGCGTACGCTGTCTAAACCGTCACACTTACACGAAGATAATGCAAGGAGGATTGTTTGTCCTTAACAATTCTCAATAAAAGTCCGGGACAGCATACACAATTATATCTAACTTTGAAATGCATTTAAATTGGATACTTGTTTTACAATGCACATTTTAGAGTAATTAGTTAATTCTTATCAAAATTAATCACCTTCGGTACATAATTTAGATAAACTTTGTCTTTTACACTTCCTAATTTGAACGGATGGTTCAAAAGTAACCACTATAGTAACGGCGCGGCGGCGGCGGCGCGTACGGTGCGCAGAGCGGGGCTGTGATGTTTCACGGCTATACTCCGCTGAGCTGTGTCTGAACCCTGGGGATTTTTTTTTTTGGGAATGGCATCTCGCAGGTCAACCTATGAGGTAGTCGTCTGCTTAAACGGACTTGCCTGTGGTTGCCCTAATAAATTAAGGCCTCCAGCCAGGACTTAAACTTATGTACTAACTTAAAAACTAAGCGACAACGCTAAGGGCACCCCCTGTGGGGTACGAACCTCGGCTTAGGGCGTCGCTGGAAGAGGGCAGCAAGGGACTAGCTGGATCAGGATTTGGGTGATTTAGGGACGAATTTAAAGCTACAGGCTCAGCGGCGCGGGCTGGCTCGAGCAAGGGTCGGGAGGGGGGAAGCCTGGGGAAGGGCATACGCTACTTTTCAACAAACACCACGCGGGCAATGTCGCGGGCGGAAGCTAGTTATCGATCTAAATAGTAAAGTAACAGATAAGACCCATAACTGTTGCTGTTTTAAATAGTGAAATAAAAATAAATTTGATCTCAACAATAGATATTGTAAGACCACGTTTTCACGGACGTAAAACATCACCGCGGGATTTCATCGATTTATTTCCATAAGGCTTTTTTTATTCATCCCCTATAGTCAAAAACAAACTGTATTATCAAAGAACATTTGGTATAAAATAAAGTGAATGAAAATGAATAAATGTGACAGGCTACCGCGGACGATTTAATGATAAATGATCCCGATTCAGACTACGTCCCGATGACAGATTAAAATCGGTTAGCTTGGGGCCATGAAAGCAGCGGGTATTCAATATAATATAATATAATGTAATTCCAAAAAGGCAATAGGCTTTCTTATCAATTACAGCAAACTCAATTCGCCAGTAATGTTTCACAAATCCAGCCTCCGGGCTGCTACTGAGAAATTCATAAAGGAAAACCAAACCCACGTCCTCAAGCTCATCATATGCGCTCTCGACCTCTAGACTAACGAGACAGTAATCAGCGGTATCGTAAGCTCAATGTAGCTCGTTTATTGCAAAGCCGCTAATATGATACTAATGAAAAATGAGGAAAAGTATGAAAAATTACCGCGTTTCACAGCTAGAAACGGCGGTTTTATCGTAAATCGTTCAATCGATTGTTATTCCACATTACGGATCCGTATTTTAAATCTTAAAAACCCTCTAATATTGTCTGAAATCAATCGTATAGGTACCGTACCCGTACCGTATTAGTCAACCGAGATTATTAGACAACTGTTTGGGATGTAGCTGCAACAACCTTAGATCCCGAGTTTGTTTGAATACCATCAATCAAATTCCTCTAATATTTGAGGATGACGGAACTACTGATGATTGTCTAATGAACTCAATGCAAGTTTTGACTTGAATACGTCTGTGAATTGGCTTTCATAATGGGAGGCCATTAAAAAAACTGATTATATCAAATTTGGGGGATAGTTTGGTGTTGCAGCTACATATCTATACCTCCAAAATATAATAGGGATGATGACAATTTTGTTTTCATAAAAATAAAAGTGTGTTACCAAATAACGCAAACAATATTCACAATATAGGGATCCTATTCGGTTGCAAAGGGCTTCTCAAGAGCAATCCAGTGATACCCGTAAACACCATATGACAGAGCGAAGCGGTGCTGGGAACGTAAAAGAATGAAGGCGTTCGAAAGGATCAACGACGTCGCCAGTGGGTACATCTGCAGCTAGGGCGGCAAGTGGATGCTGAAATCGCTTCTATATAACGCCGGACTGTATAGACATCGATTGTGTGCGTTCACCGATTGTGAAGACACATTGTGCAGCAGCTAGTGCACGTTTCACTACTACATTTGTAGACAATCCATTCGGATAAAAGTGCGATGTGCGTGACCGTCTATGGTTTCTGCGCTCATTGAAGCCACCACTTCAGAAAATATTACTCGTTACGTTCACATATTCACGTAAAACACACGACTGTGTCTGCGACACAGTCCAGCCCCTTTTTTATACCTATGCAATCGAGATATCGTTAACTAAAAAGCGTCATCTTATGACAAAAATGGTAAACACAATTTTATTACTCGATAGAAAAAGAGAATAAGATAAGTATACAAACTCGCACTAGGCTCTCTGATTTTGACTTTTTACAGTAAGAACTAGTCCGCACGGACGTAAAAATATTGCGACGAGATTTTATCGTACACTGAATTTTCAACCCTCGGCGCTAAGCAGTGCGTTAGAGATCCAGCGCGCGAAAATATCTGGCCGCGATATGTTAACGTCTGTGCGAAGGTCGACTTATGAGGCTGACAAGAGCTAAAGCGCGGAAACTGTTAGACTGCATAGAAAATAAAGAGAAGCGCGATCACACAACGCTGATAATTTATTGCAAAAAAATATGCAATTATCTAGTTACAAGAAATCTATTGATTGGACTAGAAATAAGACAAAAAATCAGAATGATTGCATGTTTATTAGTATGGTTTTTAAACGTAAAAAGATTTTTTTAGAGGAGATCTTCGCGATTTTTTTTCTATCGTATCAAATTACTTTACTAGCATATTATGTCCTGAAGATCATCGCAAATTTCTGTCCTGCTGCTTTCTTTTCCAGAAATACTAAGAGAGAAGGAACATGTATTTTCGTTAGAGCAGGATTGCAGTTTAGAGAAATCACGGACATAGCAAAACAATCAGTTTCAGGCATCTTTGAATGCTGCGCTATGGAGATATTAGCTTACAATTTCATTATAATTTGTATTTATAGGATTCCTAAAAACAATTTCGAGGTGTTGTTCTATGAAAAATTAGATTATATTTTAAATAAAGTTAGTATAAATTCAAATAAGAAAATAGTCTTGAGTGGAGATTTTAATATTGATGTTTTAAAAAGGAATAAGGCTACATTGGAACTCGAATATTTTCTAATGAACCACAATTAAAACCTAGCGCTCTACACGCCCACTAGGTTAAGTAGTCACACTTGCATTGACAATTTTGCTCACAACTACCAAAAATAATGTAGCTGAAGTTGTAGATCTGGTTCTTTCAGATCATACATCTCAGATACTTAAAGTGCCTATTAACAAAACTTGCAAACTAAAATATTGGAAAACTAAAAAGCAGATTACCTTTAAAACGCACTTAAGGTGTTATCTTTTACGAGTATGACAGTATATGATGTCACGGACGCAAACAAAGCTTTTGACAATTTCATGAACGATTTTTCTCTTTTGTAAAAACTGTGCTTTCCTGAAAAAAAATTAACAATAAAAACTAGCGTCAAAATTAAATTGATCTCTCATGGAATAAAATATGTAGTAAGAAGCAAAGGCAGTTACTTTGGGCACATAGATTAAATCCTAACTCAAAAAATAAAATTGTTTCTACAAAATACACTAAACTTAAAGGAAAATCATAAAACTAACACAAAAAGCACAGAATAACGATTTCATAAATAACGCCCAAAATAATTCAAAAGCTACCTGGCAAATAATAAATAAATCTAAGATGTGTTTGCCGCAGGAGTCTATATTGCGTGTTGAGAGAGAACATTTGGCATTTACACACCCCGTGGACATTGCGAACGAATTCAACAAATTATTTATTGATACAATTGAAAATAATGAATAAAATTAATTTGGACAATCAGACATTAAATTAATTATTCATGCAACGCATTACCATTGACGACATAATAAAAATAATTTGTAGCATAAGAAACACGAACACTATTGGATATGATGGCCTTTCTACAAAAGTTATAATATTTACCAAAGAAGTAATTGCACCAATATAATTAACCTGTGTATTACCGATGGCGTTTTCCCAAACTATCTGAAAAAAGGAATAATTAATCCCTTTTATAAAAAAGATGACAAGGCAGATTTTAAAAATTACAGACCTATTGCAAAAATTCCAATTTTTTTCAAAAAATCTTGTCAAAGTCATCTATCATTCTTTAAATACCTATTTCGAAAAGTATGAATTATTTTGCAAAGAACAAAAGGGATTCCGTAAGAATACCACGATTAATATTACTACCACTATTTGATTTACTAGCTTATATCATGTCCTCTGTAGATAAAAGAAATCCTGTATGTGCAATTCTTACTGACATGACCAAGGCTTTTTATTATGTGGACCATAACATTCTTTTACAAAAATTAAATAGCTTTGGTTTATGAGGCAACGTATTACAGCTAATAAACTCGTACTTAAGTAATAGGATTCAATATACAAAAATTTCTAGAATATGTCCAAAGAGTAAATTAGAAACCATTTATATATCAAACCCAAGACACGTAAGATATGGCGTCCCACAGGGTAGCGTACTAGGGCCGCCACTTTTTCTAATATATATAAACGATCTCCCGAAGGTAACTTTAAACAAAATGGTTCTCTTTGCAGATGACAGTGCAGCTGTAATAAAGTGTACAAATTAAAATAATTACGAACATGACATCAATAATTGCTTACGTGACATTATAAATTGGCTTCATAAAAATAATTTAGTAATAAACCTAGGTAAGACAAAAGTAATGACTTTCATCAACGCTGCGAAAACCCAAAAGTTAGTATTACCTACTAAGGCTGTGATATTTAGGAAGCAATAAAGTTCTTAGGCATAGTGATCGACAACAAACTCACATGGAAACCTCATGTTGAAGAACTGTGTATGAAAATAAGTAAATCGGCATATGGTCTCTTTCAACTTTCTAAGAGATTCAACAGTCAGACTTTTGTAACGGTATACCATGGACTAGTTGCCTCTGTTTTGCGGTATGGCGTTATTTTTAAGGGACAGTCTACTGATAAGGAACTTGTGTTTAGGATGCAAAAGCGATGCATACCGTCAATGTGCGGTCTGAAGACAAAAGATTGCTGTGTTCCTTATTTCAAATCTTTGAAAATATTAACATTTCCGTCGTTATATATATTGGAAACGGCTTTATTTGTGAAAAATAATCCACATCTATTTCAAAAATTGTCAGCAGTCAGGAAGAATCCTATACGAACTCAATCTGTAAATCAATTATGTCAAGTGAAATGTAGAACCGCATTAATACAAAAACGTTTTTTGGTATTGCCCCCCGCATTTATAATAAAGTACCTGATATTATAAAAAAATATGACTGGATTTAAATTTAAAAGGGCACATAACAAAATATTAATTGAAAAATGTTATTACACAATTGTCGACTTCCTTAATGATTAATCACTAACTGATTGACATGCTATTATTCCATTTGACATTTTATTTTATTTTGTTACTGCAACCTTATTAACATTCTGACATTTCTGTATTATTATGACATTTTTGTATTATTGACACTTTTACTTTAATTGAAAAGGTTTGACATTACTTTGTTTTTTTTTCTGTATTTTGTATTATTCTAATTACATAATTGTTATTTAAAATTACTATGTCTTTTAAATTTGTGTACATTAAACACGATTTGCATGCCCATGACGGTAGAACATGGAGCACTATTAAAAAAAGAAAACATCTCTGTACTAATTACCCACGTTTGCGAACGAATAAATATTTGATTCAAAGTCAAAGTCAAAAGTTTATTGCGAACTAAGTGTACAATGTTGATGTTATTTTATGATAGCACTTATGACTTAGCAGCCTTTTACAAGCATTGCAATTTCATTATATCATAAGTATTTCCTTATATTAGTATAATTCGTTTGATGAATTATAGTTATGTCAAAATTAAAAGTCAACGAGTCTAATAAAAAACAGCAATATTTATGTCATCCTATTCAGGTAGTGCAAATTAAAAATATCTTAAGAAGTTAAATAGGATAGACTTAATCTTATTGTTTGTATAGGACAGATCGCCACTTTTGTACATGAGAGAAACACGTTATTTTAAGCTAGACTCTAAATATTCTTTTACTGAGTAGAAACATTTTTGGATTAGGTATAGTTTTAGTCTTTTTTGGAATAGTATTACAGATTTTTCAGTTTTAAACATGTTGGGCAACTTATTATAAATTTTTATTGCCATATAATACGGGCTATCACTTAACATTTTTATTCTTGTGGATGGAGCGCATAACCTCTTTTTATGGCGGATGGCGGTGGATTTGATTTGAACATCATATATTTTTCTGATGTTGTTTACTGCAGTGGAGTGCATATACTTTTAGGCATTAAAAACTTGCGTTTAGGTCTTGTAGTCCCTTTAAGCTTTGACTTCCTAAGAAAGTGGTGACCTTATGCCAAAAGCGCCAGGGTAGACCGCAAAATTGAATGATTTCTGGAAATCATTCAATTTCGTGGGCAACCTGGCGCTTCCTCCTTAATGTCAAATAATGGTGAAAATTACAGATTTTTGTACCGTTGCTTTTGCAATATAAAATATCTTTACAAAATGTATGACGATCGCTGTCGCTAATTTTGTGGCCTCATGTTCAGTGCCAACATCAAATCCTGATTTCAATCCGATTAGCCGCTTTTATCGGGGCCCAATATTTTATGCCGTTTCATTCTTACTATTGATTGAAATTATGTTTGCAATGTAAAACTGAACGACTGCCTACATTTTTTAAGTTTAGGAATTAAAGATTTCTACGTAAGTACAATTTTTTTTTTTGTATTTATGTTTCATGCTTGATTTAATCTGTAACAAACAAGCCAACAAAGTGCATGTGACATTACTTTAACTTGGAAGAATGTTCTTTTTGAGTTTTTCGTAAATATCTCATAAACTAATTTTTGACTGCCTCGTTGGTCTAGTGGTCGCAATCGCTACTGCTGAGCATGAGGTCCTGGGTTCGATTCCCAGGTCAAGCAAAGTGTTATTGGGTTTTTCTATCTGGAATTTCTCAGTAGCAGCCCGGAGTCTGGATTTGTGCCCGGTTGATGGCAATAGGCTCGCCCCCTATTACATGGGACTTAAACATAACTGGCGAAATGTGGGTGTTCAGGTACACCTCTGCCCAACCCTTCGGGGAAAAAAGGCGTGATGTTATGTTATGTTATCTCATAAACTAGACGTCCAACGTTAAAAATAAAAAAAAGTAGAAAGAAATCAAGTGGGGAAGCAGCTTTAGAGAATAATGCCAATCTTTGCCATGGCCTGAAAATCTCTGTTAAATGAAAAAAAACTGTATGCCTACATAGACTTACCCTTTGACCCCTTTTTGGACAGCTATAAAATTATGAATGTGTTAAGGGGCTATAGTAAAACAACAAAATATCATTAAAATTAATATATTGAACTTTCCCATGTACAAAACCCCTTGCTTAAACGTCTATTAACAATAATTTATTACTTACAAATTAGTTCATATGCCTACCTATTCATAAAATTCCCTTTTTAAATATTTCCCTCCGTAACGCTTAAATTATTTTAAGTTTAAGTTAAACTAACTTGACCCCTTAAGTTACACTTAGTGATTATTTGTTTGGTACTGGTGTCCTACGACGTCTTACTATATCTATCAGTTACTGAGTAAGTTATTATATTTATTAAAATACGGCCATTTTTTATGATTATTTTTATACACAACAATAAATTAAAACATTAATTAAATCTTTATCCCTTACCTTAAATAATACACGAAAATTATGTAAATACTCTTTTATAAAAGTTTGATATAACAAGTAAAAAAACAGTTACGATCTAGGCTTTGACTTCCCTAGCGTTTTCAACAATGCTTGTCACAATATTTTCTGTAGCCTTTCCTTTCTGGACTTCATTTTCGACCACAATCCTATTGATGATATTAGCACAGTCCTTATTCTCAATTATACTGACATGGTTGCCTTCCAGAAAGTGTACAGTGACCGTGTTCTCGGTGTACTTATCAAGACCGTAGTTCTCTTCAACGGCCATGTAAGCAGGGTTTTCTTTGGGACGAAGGAGAATGACAGGAGACTGTAGTTTGGTGAAAGCTTTAGGATTGAAGTTGAGGACTGCTTTGAGCCTGTCGAAGGAGACTCTAGCAATATTGGCGATGAACTTATCGGAGTAATTGCTCTGGACTGGGGAGGTTTTAATCGTGAGAGCGACTCTTTCGTCATAGGACTCGATTTCGTTGAGTTTCTCCAAGAGGCCCTTGGTGACATCATTGTTGGGGGCTATAGTGTCGACGGTGTGACAAAGAAGGTTGTTCTGCAGTTGCTGGTCGTTCTTGAAGCTGATAGTCATTGTCAGGAGAGTGTAGAGGAAGTCAGGAGCGCCGTCCAAGCAGAACACTGTCCCTCTGAAACCTGGACGGAATGGGGATTTTAGTTGATGGGAGTTTAGTTGAAGTCGCTAAAGTAAAAAAGGTGGTTTTAAAAAAATCTACATACATATTGTCAATCTAAGAAAATCTTATTTAAATTGTTGGTTTAAGAAATGCTTAGAGAACTGTACGACTTTTTGGAAACAAACTAATTCTTTACTACACAATATATTATGATGGTGCTGTGAAAGAAATGCTTACCTTCCTTCTCCAGTCTCGAAGCCAACTCTAAGATAAGGAGAGTACCAAAACTGTAACCGAGCAGCCAGAACGGAGCACCAGGCGCCAGTCTTGAGATCACCGTCTGAAAAAGAAAAGACAGTTTTACAAACCACCAAATCTAAATACTTAATGATGAATCGGCTAAAATTTATTTTATTGAGACCATTATTCATTTCTAAGAAAAACGATTTGGGCCGATTATTCGATATCGAAAATGGAAATAGTACATGCAATCAACAATAATTGGATTTGGCAGATTGCATCAAATGCAATCTACTGTTCCAAACAAACTACTTATCAACTATAAATAGTGTATTTTCCAAGCTTCCTAATAATTTGAGACTCGTGAAATAAACGACGAAATGCTGTGTGCTGTGTGGTACTGAATACGGTTGTGATGTTTTGTTGATGGAATTTTTAAGCGTCACCGCGTCGGTAGGCATCCGCTTTCTCTCAGCTAGACCTTCGACCTGTTAACCAAGCTATCACCTAAGAATAGAACACTCACCTGAAACAGTCTATCAACCATCTGGTCCATCGTCTCATCCTTGTGTTCCACTCCAAGTTGCAGCACACCGACCTTAATCTTCAATCTTTTGCAGAGCGGTTCCAGGACTGCTGCGCAACCTTCCAATCCTGGCAGCATGAACAAGACATTCTCCATCACTTGGATAGCCTCATCACCCTAGAAAGAATAAATACAGTTTAATAAATGTTTGGCAAAAGCTCTGGATTGGTGACAATGCCGGAAACGGCAGCGTGGGTAGGTGGACCTGGTGATGATCGTAGGAATCCACAAAATGTGGTAGTCACAGCCAGTCAGAGGACGCTGTTGCAACAGTGGACGTCTTTCGGTATAATGATGATGGTTTGGTAACAATACTTGACACTGATTTCAAACAAGACAAAATGACCTTGGTTGTATACACTATGCAAGTGCACACAAGGACAACCAAGGTTCTTTATGTATGATTAATATTCCTAACTACTCTTCTTGAAATGGAATATGAAGATAATGCAATGCACAAGTAATATTCACAAAATTTATAATTTAACTACAAAATGTAATTATTTTAACTAAAGTAACGGAACAATTTTTTTGAACTAAAAGGATCTTCAGAAGCTGCTTCTGTCCAGAAAGTTGTAGTAAACTTGCACCCGAGAGATATATCACATGTAACACGACTTTCACGAGTTCGATCCAGTTTCTTATTAAATGATCTATTAGAAAACTTTATTGTGTTTCCCTGAGAAAATAAATTTTGCTGTGAATTTAAGTTCATTGTGGACGATTCGCTTTTGTCAGATTCACCTGCATACTATTACCTCAATTATGTTTTCTTATACTTTTTAGCTAAAAGTTACATAAAACGCATTTTACTTCGAAAAATATGAAAATCTACCAAAAAAGAATTAGCTTGATTGAATCTTCCGGATTAATTATTACACGTTTTTTGACACCGTAATGACAAACATCCACCAACATTGTGGCCGCTGTATTAAATCACCGTTTCATTTTATAACACATGCGTTACAAATATCAATGCCAGTTTCTGAATAATTTATAAACTACAAGCGATCCGCCCCTACTTTGCACGTTTTTTACGACTTGAAAAAACATAAAGATTGCTTTACTACGAGTGTATGTGATATTATACTCATAAAACTTCGGAAATTAATTCTACATTAATGATTATAATAATAAATAATATTATCTCTGCATGTCTTTGTTCTTTGTACTTGCACAGGCATAACCAAGCCAGGATTATTCACCAGCAACTTGCTTTGAAATATAAACTTGTGGATTGTGAGGTACCGTATTACAAGTATGTGCCCGACCCAGTTCTCGAAAATGACCTTGTCACGTTTTACTGGGATCGGTCTATCATTACTGACAGGACTATTATCGCTAATAAGCCTGACATAGAAGTGATAGATCGATTAGCGCACCGCAAAATGATTATCGATGTTATCATTCCACATGACGAGAACCTCGTGAAAGCTGAGAAAGAGAAACAAATTAAATATCTCGACTTAGCACACGAGGTTGTTGACATGTGGAATGTGTACTCGGCTTTCATTGTGCCGATTGTCGTATCGGCCAATGGCCTGATGGCCAAAAGCCGCGATCAACATCTCTCGGGGCTTTCGTTAGGCGGTTGGATCAAGGGCCTGATTCAGAAGGCAATACTCCTCGACACGGCTCGCATCGTGAGGAACCTCCTCACTCCTGTCTCTGGAGCCCTAACCACCGGTAGCTTGGACCCTGCTCCCGATACCGGCGGCCCACATTTTTTTATTTATTTAAATGTGTTTTTATAAAATATTTTAAAATGTTGCAAAATAAGTACAAAAATAAATAAACGAAATAATAATAAAAATAATGGCTGTACTTCTGGATAAGGCTCGCATTGTCAGGAGGTTCCTCTCTCTGGAGCCCTGACTGCCGGGTAGCTTGGAACCTGTTCCCGATACCGGTGGGCTACAATTTTTTATTTTTTGAAATGTTTATATAATGAAAATATTAAAAATGTAAAACATGAGTTTTAAAATAAAAAAGGAGATATTAATAATTAATAATAAGAATATTAATAAGTAATATTAATTCGAATTCACATGATGGTGTAAACCGCATCAAAGTCCGTTGTGTAGTTCAGAAGACCAACGAGTTCACACAGACAGACACGAATGTTTAAGTAGATACAGAAGCAGAAATCACACGATGGGATTATTTTATACAATTTGTTTGCTAACTACAATACGCCTAGAAAAAGTCAAATTATTAAGTAGGTAATCTTACCTCAACGGCATCGTTGACCAGGGTAGGTATATATATAAGGGGCTCAGACACGGTGTTCTCGTCTCCGAAGTTCCTCATGAGCACCCTAAGACCGACGGCTCCTTCAATGTTGCTGGGACGAGACGCCGACGTTGAGGCAGCGGCTTCACGCTGTGCCGTTAATTCTACCAGTCTGGTGAAAGGAGATAATATGCAGTTAGACTCATAAATATAATAGAATAATAGTTTTTATTATGTATACTATACCAATTACAGATACATTATTATACATAACACAACATAACATCACGCCTGTAATTTAGGCAGAGGGGTACCTATAGTACTCCCACATTTCGCCAGTTATGTTTAAGTACCATGTAATAGGGGGCGAGCCTATTGCCATCAACCGGACACAAATCCAGACTCCGGGCTGCTACTGAGAAATTGTAGATAGGTAAACCTAATAACACTTTGCCCGACCTGGGAATCGAACCCAGGACCTCATGCTCAGCAGTAGCTCTTGCGGCCACCAGACCAACGAGGCAGAGAGTATAAATGTAGAAATTTTAAATAGGGTAACTAACACAAAGGGCGTAGCACATCACTAAAAGCGAACTTTTAAAGACCGCCGGACCAACGGTTAGACGGACCAACGATCATAAAAGGCAGCTGAGACAGATTCGATACGGAAGGCGGTAACCCGGGTGTTATTATTGACAAGTCTATGATTGGATGGCAGGCTGAGTTAAGCAAAAATAGAGAAGTTTTTTCTGTGAGACTTAAATTATCATCTTCCACAACACGACTGCAGGGCACAGGTCTCTAACGCGCTAATGAGGTCTTCAAAATTACTAGGCGTAAAAGCTTGTGCGAAAGAGCATGCAACGATGTGGAATAATCGGGGTAATGAACGGAATTCTTCTTTGATTCGCGTTATGAGGTAAAAGGCATAAAATAAAACGTAAATAAAAATTATATAGAATTAGAGTTTCCATCTCTAATCACGTTTTGACTTCGGGTGAGGATCATGATTTGGAGAAGATAAAAGGAAGATCGAATAACGATAAGCATGAGATTGACGCTTTGACGTTAATTAGGTACCTACATATCAAAGATTAATATCCGACATCACAGGTAAGTATCAAAATAACGAACAAGAACAAAGGCGCCTAAAAATAAAACCGAATATTCAGTAAAGTTAGGTCGAAATCTGATCGTTCATTTAATTTGCGGCAAAAGTCTGTTACATAAAAGGCCTTTATGAAATATTTCAGATCCCACAAAATGGAAACATAATTCGACACACATTTGTTTATTTTGTTTGTTGACTGCCTCGTTGGTCTAGTGGTCGCAATCGCTACTGCTGAGCATGAGGTCCTGGGTTCGATTCCCAGGTCGGGCAACGTGTTATTGGGTTTTTCTATCTGGAATTTCTCAGTAGCAGCCCGGAGTCTGGATTTGTGCCCGGTTGATGGCAATAGGCTCGCCCCCTATTACATGGTACTTTAACATAACTGGCGAAATGTGGGTGTACTATATACTATAGGTACACCGCTGCCCAACTCTTCGGGGAAACAAGGCGTGATGTTTTGTGTTACACATTTATTTCGTGATTTTTCTTTGTGCTTGGAATAGCATGTTGTTTGAGAAAGAGTTTTGTATTATTTTCTTTAGCTAGTCTTTGTCTGAATACCTCGTTGGAAAAGCGAGGCGTTTCGAAATGAAAATGTTATTTCAAGTTTGTATACGTGGTGGTATTGGAGATTTTGTCCGGTGTTTAGATAGCTGAAGAGTGTTATTTGTCAACAGTTTGAGCGACAGATTTTATATTTTGTGATGATGACAACGCTACAAAATTAAAGTGAAATTATTATTTTCATGACGGAAAATGTTCAACACAGAAAAAGAGTCGTGCCAGAAATAACTGCTACTGCAAGGGACTCAAAACATAACTGGCGTTATGTGGGTGTAGGTACTATTATAAATACACCTCTTCCTACCTCTTCCTACCTCTTCGGTGATTCCAGGGGTCATGGTTTGCACTCCACACTTCGCAAGTTATGTTTAGGTCCCATGTTTTAGGGGGCAAACCTTTTGCCGTCAACTGGGCACAAATCATACTCCGGGCTGAACATTATCACGCAGAATGATGAACTAAAGTTGAACACTAATTTATTGATCTATGTCTTACCTAGCGAACGTCAATGTCCTAATGTCCTGAGCAGTGAGGAAGATCTCGAACTCTCTCTCCAGCGTCTGCTTGATCTCCACGGCCATCATACTGTCCATACCCAGCTCGGCAAGGGACACCTGTTGGGACACAGTCTTCAGGTCCTTGATACCTAGTGGACAGAACGTAGATGTTGAATCAAAGAAATAAAACAGTCAAAGTTTATTCACGGATTCAGACGTGGCTGTAGATAAAGCCTTGCATAGGCGACTAGAGTAAGCATACGTATACATATTCCGCCTATAATGTTTCCTCTGCTGGGACACACGGCTCCTCTTGGTGAGAGGGAATGGGCCGTTATCCACCACGCGGGCCCAGTGTGGGTTGGTTGATGTCACATATCTTCGAATTTTTGGTTCTAGGACATGCCGGTTTCCTCACGATGTTTTCCTTCACCGTTTTGAGAGCAGTGGTGATGAAATCATTAAGACAAAATAAAGCCACTGGGCGACCACTGCTCTTACTAAGTACATGAGTTAGCATTATCATTTCAGCCGAAAGACATCCACTCTGAACATCTAAGTAACCGATATCCATTTGTGGACATATGTAAATACTCCGCCGGATATAATCGAGATTATCGGAGTATTACCAATATCATATCAATGGAATTATTCGCATGTAACTAATCTTCCAACAGATTACGTTAATGTAAATGGTTAGGCGCTAACAATATTGTTATCATTGCTTAATGATACGGCAATATTAACAACAGTTCTGGCTGTAATTTAATTGGAAACCTACATAACTTAATGATTGAATTTGAAACTTAATTTAAATTTGACTGGGTACCTACCAAGTGAAATTAAAATTATAGATCGCAAATACGTTTTATTTTTGAGTTCATTGCGATAATAACGTTTTTGTGCCGACGAATATTTCAAACCAATAGATAAAAATAAAAATATATAATTTTATAATCAATGGATTAAGCATTTCCTTGGATTGTGATTAACACAATCAGGGACCTGATTAGTGAACTGGTGTTTAAGATACACAAATGTGTCGTTAACAGGAAAATCTTGCAAAACCAGATTACCAAACAGATTATCTTTCAACTCAAGTCAATGTTAAGGTGCTTCTCCCGCGCATCTGCACCATAGTGTAATCAAATCTAGAAACTCTTACCATCTTCTTAACATTACCCTGCTTCTTATTCCGCGTGCATGCTTTTTTTTGGTATACAAAGTACGTCTCTACAGGCTATAGGTATAAAGATCCATCACATAACCGTTGTCTACGCATTTTGTACATTAAACTAGGTAATATTGAGAAATTATTGTTGCTGGATAAAAATCGCTGTTATCGGCGACATATTGTGCATGTGGGTGCTTGCAACGGCACAGGAGTTAAAGTGGTCTGACATGAAAAGAAGCTAAAACTTTGACCTTTAATATCTCCGTGACCAGGAGTTTAAGTGGTAGTTAGCCGTCTTTTTACGGCCGTTCTAACAACCAACTCACCCATAATCTGCGCAACAGCATCCACTATGTTGCCACATCCGGATCCGCCAGCCTTCTTCTCAGCCACGACGATGGAAGATACGATGGTTGCGTCCTGTTTCATGAACTTGTCCAGAGCAGACAGACAGGAGGATATTCTCTGTTGGAGTGTTCCACCGATCTCCAGTTGGACGTCTTCATCCTGCATGTCGGCTACGAGACCGACCTGTTATAAAAATAAGATTGGGGTAAAATCAAAAGATAGCACTGGTGCGGTCAACGAGATGGATGACATGAAGTATTCGTCGTCCATCAAGACCGTTTAATTTTGCGGATATTTATTTAATCAACTGTCGTGCCATCGACACAACAAAGAAGATCAGAACCCTGTCATTCTGCGGACCGCTCCCTAGGTCTTCGGTCTCGTTTAACATGTGATTATGAAAAAGTTTTCGGGTAGTCATAATTCCGAAAACCTATACATCGTTACTGTCCGATGAAGGGATGGGAAGGTAGGAAGATAATTATTTCAATTAACTTATAAAAACACTGCAAATATATTCTATAATAAATAAATAATAGTAAATAAATAATAGCTTAGTTTTATAAGCTAGTAAATAATTATGACATTTTAATAATCATGCTCTTCTACTAGTATATATTTGTTTAAGCCTGCCTATGTGACGAAGCTTACACATTACCAAATAAAACAAGATAATAATATAATAATAGAGATATACTACTTACATCACCAATAGCTCCCCATTGCACGGCCAACGCTGGAAAGCCGAGCTTCTTCCTCCATTCGCAGATCCTCTCCATCACGGAGTTGGAGAGACCGTAGTTGGTCTGACCGGCGTTTCCGCGACCGCAGGATACGGAGGAGAAGATCACGAAGTCCCTAAGAATAGGATAATACTGTTAGCATCCATCTGAGAACCATAAAGAGGAATGAAGATCTAATAAAATACCTCAAACAATGAAAAACCCCGATATATAAGGGAGAGATTTTAACTTCGTTAATATTGAGCCATAATAATATAATTATGATAAATGTTTGATCAAGAAAACCTTTACAAAGCCTTAAAATAAAAGCTAAAAGCTTAGGCCAGCCAAAATAGTTGGTAACAGCACCAAAAAATCCGCTTTGAGCTCTTCCTAGTTGTTCAATATAGTTATGAAAGAATACTTAGCTCAGCAAATTACATCACCATCGTAAAAAATTAAATATTTATACAATATTTAATTTTACTGCTGAGGAGATAAATTCCACAACCGTAGGCACAGAAACCTGCGCATCAAGTTTGTAAACACCGCCCTTTGTTTTTGCTTCCAGAAGGGATTAATAAATAAATTCTGGACACTATAATTGAACTCCCGGGGAGAAACTTCAGTCGTAAAACTTGTTCAATAATCTACTTCACTGAGATACTTCAATGTTGCTATCATAAAATAAACTTGAGAGCAGATTTTATGAAGTACAGGATAACATTTTATCGTTTCTCATTCTATAAGTCGGAAGCGGTGTACAATGAGATAGTGGGGTACACCGAAAAACATCGGATTTTCATTCTCATGTTATCCACCGAAATACATCTACGGTATTTCCAAGTATCAGCCTACAACTGAGACATTTTCAACAAAATATGATATTTCTTCCTCTTTCCTTTACATGAGAGTTTAACCATAATGCTCAGTGGATCAATGGTGGCCCAGTAGTATCAGCCCCGACTTACGAGAACGAACTCAGGCAAGGAATTTACTTTGTGTATTTAATTCCACTCCTCTCCAACCACTGCTCTCAAAGGTGAAGGTAAAACACTGTGAGGAAACCGGCATGTTCCAGAAAAATTCAAAGATGGATATTCCCACTGCTGGGACACAGGCCTCCTCTCTGTGACAGGGAGTGGGCCGTAATCCACCACGCGGGCCCATCCGCCAACACGGACTGGGCCCGCGTGGTGTATCAGCAGTAGGAACGTTATAAGCTGATTATGCTTGGTAGATGGGTGCCTGGTCCCCACTAATCAGTTTATACACTAATGACAGTATACATTCAAATGTTCCTTCAAAACCCAAAAAAAAACTGAAATATTTTCCACTTACTTCAAATTAGGGCACATTTTCCTCGACAGTTTATCCAAATGAACGGTAGACAAGGCCTTAGGTCCGTACGAGATTTTGAAACTCTCAGGAGTCTGGTTCTGGAAGATGGAGTCCTTGAGCACCACAGCTAGGTTGAAGATGGCCTCCACAGGTCCCATGTTGATAGCCATCTGGAGCATTTGTTCGCATCCAGCCTCGGTGGTGACGTCGTGTGTCGAGATTTGGACGTCGGCGCCGTAAGCTGCCCAAGCCCTTGAGAAGAAAGGCAAACCAATATTTTATTACAAAAGAATTCGGACCTTATTTTTCTGCCACGAAATCTACTTTTGGAATTATTAGGGTGCCGATCGTTTTGTAGAAATGCATTTGGGCAATAAAATTAACATTTTAAAAACTCGATGTTCAATATGAGGCGTGTCACAAACTTGTACTGGCTGAAATTTTTGTGGCCAGATCGAACATACAGATACAGCGAAGGTAGATGTCGAACGGAGTTTGTCGATCGGCACGAGCCAAATGAAAGCTGAATATGTGAAGTGATTGCTTCGGATCGGCTCTATTGTTCAAAGAATACTGCTGAATCAAATGTGCTGACCGGAACAAGTGCGTAGCACCACTTATGTACTGTAGGTGTATAGTAAGGGTGTACGGTGTACCTATATAGCAAATATACTAGGTTACAAAAACCGAGTATGTATAGACCCGAGATAGCAAGCAGAGAAGCTAACGTCTAAGTAACAGCACTGATCATGACATCGTCGTTTTCATTAAAGTTTCTTCAAAAATACTAGATATCCACATTGGATTTAAATGTCAGTATAACAACATACCTGAGCCTCGAGGACTGGTATCCGTTGGTGATTCCTCTGCGGGAGGTGAGGAGGATCTTCCTGCCGCCTCTCATGATGAGCCAGTCAGCCAGTTCCAGACCGAAGCCTCCCAGACCTCCAGTCACGATGTATACGTGATCTTCGTGACAGATGTACCTGGTGGGTTTGATAGATTAGTATAACCAAGGATAAATACTGGTAATAGTAAAGTTTAAGGAACTAAGTGGAATATGCCATCCGCTTAATAAAAATAGCACCACAAAGTCCTGGAAAAACTTAACACCGCTTCCTTCAGTGTTTAGACGCGTAACATTTTATTTTCTGTTTCTGTTCCCTTCGATCTTGAGCAATATAAACTACGAAAACTGTGCAATAGGCAGACAAGGTCACAAAGTTTCATCATTTGAGCGCACTCACCTAGGTACAGCGTCCATGGGTGTGACGACGGATTTCACTGGACGGTTGGTGCGGTCCTCATCACGGATCTTGATGATTACCTGTGATTCAACAATAAAATATACGTTAGCGTCGATATCATCATTTGTCCAGCCAGCCCAACAGCTTGGCTCTTTCAGCACCTACTCCTTCAGCGTAGGGTGGCCGGGTTTTGTCGACGGACGAATCAACAAGATGACAGATAGAATAGACAAAATGACAGATATCTTTTTTATCATCTGTCATTTTGTCTGTACTTCAGTCGACAAAACTCGTTTCTATGTTGTTTGCTACGCGAGCAGATGCAGCTGAATGCCAGTGTTTACATGGAGCGTTAGACTCGAAACAAGAAGCAAAATAAATGGTAGTACGCAATAAAACAGGCACAATCTAAGCAACGTCAAGAAAAGAATTGTTTGAAACAAGTTGCAAAGTTTAGAAGGGTATTTTTTTAAAACTATAATAAGTCTTTACTAAGCGGTCAATACGAATATGAACTTTATTATTATGCCAATAATGTTTATAAGCGAATGTGAGCACTCTATTTGAATAATGTACATGAATGCTTTACAAATAATATTCGCATTCGTCTGCGACGCTTATTAAACTTAGCAAAAGAAGGTCAAAATGCGGTCTATGAATCTTGGCCTAAGTATAGAATAGAATAGAATGAAGTACAGCAATATACTTTATGTTTTGTTGGAATTTAAACATCTTGCACTAGGATAGGCCTTAAAAAATTCCCATGAAGTACAAGAAGTGCTTTAAAATATACACGTGACGGTTTACCTTTCCGATGTGTTTACCGGCCGCCATGTAACGGAAGGCGGTCTCCACCTCATTGGCCGCGAACGTGCAGTACGTCAGAGGTCTGACGGCACCGTTCTCAATACCACTCAGCAATAGGTCTTGCAGGCGCTGTGTAAAACGAGGAGAAATCAATTAAAAAGGTCAAGGATGAAGATGATTAGCTTGATTATGCATGTTTAATATATTAAGAACTCTGGTCTAGAGAGTTTTTCAACACAACCTTGTTTTTTTTTCAGTGAAAGTTGAGAAAAAAAGGGTTGTGTCGCCTATTGAAAGACTTTAAGAAAGGAAGCGCCAGGTTGCCCGCGAAATTCAAATTTTCTTACGACTTTTTTGCAACTCTGACACTGACCTGCAGGTCAGTGTCAAGTTGACCACAATATGATTCACGACATAACATAACAAGTATGTATTTACAGAATTATAACCATAAAATCATCAATACAACCCTCTAAGTTCATGGAATCCTATTAAATCACAATTTCATAAAATATCAATCAATAGGATTATATGAGCTTAAAAGGTTGCATTGAAGATAATTTCGGGGGCTGGCGTTTTCTACTTAACAAGTCACCGCTTCTGAAAGAAGTATTTAGTCATTTGATAGTATAGCTAATTTTCATAAAAATATCATATACAGTCGTAAATAGTACATACTAATTCCATGGTATTTTCATTAAAGTCGCGATTTCATAACGCAAGTCTTGCATACAAGTATGACGTCACATTTGCGTACAAGTTGCTTGCATTGGAAACGTGTTTTCGAGAGTGTGCAAATTGCATGCAGGTTTAACTTGCATACATGTGGAGTTATTCAAGAATTGAGTAGAACATCATGGGTGGAAGACGTACAGGTCACTCGTTAGCAATTATAAACGTGCAAGTAACTTTTGCGCGTTCAATTTACTTTACTAAGCATCGTTATTCATTAAAAAAATAAGCAATAATATTTATGAATACTAACCCTCCTGAAACTGAAGGTCTGGTCGAAGATGTAATCCAACATGATGCCGTGGAACGAGGTCTCTTTCAAGAAGAAGTACATTCCGATGGGCGTGTTGTTACTGATGTCGAACTTTCCAATCTCGAGGAACCGACCACGGTAGGCTAAGCAACGAACGGAAGCCTGTTGGTGAAAAAAAGGAAAACAATGAATTCAAGTTTGACTCCTGCAACTGAAAGTCATATCTGAATCATTTGTTGAAATCAAATATGTATTTTTATTATTATTTATGAATATGTTAAACATTTATACTATTCGAGTTATTGAGTTATAGAGTTTTTCAAATTTTACCTGTAGCTTCTCGTCTGACAAGGAGTTGAGCACCATGTCGACTCCCTTGCCGTTGGTCTCACGACGGATCATGTCCTCAAACGTCGCGTCACGAGAGTTGCCGATGTGACTGTCTGTAATGTTTTTACTCATTTAGTGTTTATGTATTCAATGCGCCCTCGGGTTAAAAGGAGCGATGATTTTGAGCGGTTGGAGACGCCTATGTCTAGAAGTGGACTTATATAGGCTGATGGTAATGATGATGTTGATAACGATAAAAAAGTTTAAGAAACGAACAAAAATACCAGAAGTACAAGAAGAATAAAAAGACGAATAAAAAGATAAGAAGTGACTATCACAAAGAGCAAAAGTTGAAAGTACTATAATCATCAGCAACTGCTTTGCCTACTTATGAACTGTATTTAAAAAAATATAAAATATCATTAAAGAACATTAAAGAAAAACCTAGTTAAATTTGAAAAGGTTTGATTCCAAAAACCAACCTTTAAGCTGCGGGAACAGCTTCTTGATGAAGGCCCTCTTCTCCGCTGTACCCACAGTAGTGAAGACCTCGCAGCCATAGTGGAAGGCCACGTTGATGGCCGCCTGGCCCACTCCACCCGAACCAGCGTGGATGAGAATGGACTCACCGCGTTGGATCTGACCTACCATGACCTGGATACAAGGAGGATTTACTTAGCAACGAAAGTAAATAATTATCTGTGTGTTGATAATATAGCAGAAGAATTGCATGATGTGAGATTGAGGAAAGAGGGTTGTGAGATGACTGGAAGTTGTTATATAGTCACTGAAATTAATATATTCCTAAAGCTATTAAATCAATCTCGTTAAGCACCATTTCCAGAAGTGTAAACTGATTCTAAGTCAATTTGATTTTATGACCTGATTCCCAAATCTTGGGAAGGTTCTGATTTTAACGACATATGAACATAAAAGGAATTACAACAATGCCGATAAATACAAATGTACCTACATAACAGTGTAACAGAAATATTACAATACTGATGATAAATATAACATACCAGTTTATGTAAACTACAGTACGGCCGTCGCGTCGAGAGAATGCGGACAAAGCGAATTCGCAAAACACGTATTCGCTTGTCTAAAACTGACAGGTGACAAGAACGCATTCTCTCGACGGCCAGACTGTAACTAATAACTTACCATGGCATAGTAGACAGTCCCATAAGCAACTGGAACGGTAGCAGCTTCTTCGAAGCTCCATTCATCGGGGATGGCCCACAGCAGAGCCTTGTCTCCTTCAGCCAAGTTAGCCAAACCACGGTTACGGATCATACCCATGACGCGGGAACCACTGTAGAAAGAATCATCATGTAAAAATTGTATACTGCTGACCGAAATGTGCCGTTGGCAAAAGTGCATAAGGTCCATTTTGTAAAAAGTGGTTATGCTGCATAGAGAGCAAGGGATTAACTGATATTTCGCCAACCTTTGCTTTGGAATAGCAATGAACCTACTCACGTGTCACTTAAGAAATATTGTGTCAAAAATGTTGCCTACATAAGAGGTGAGTTTTTGACTTAATTAAAGAATGGAAATGGATATTCGAACTTCAATTGAAGCCAATTTTTTTCCCTAGTTTAAAGTCTCCTTATGTTAGTTTAACATAAACTCAGATTGAATATAAAAGTTTCGTAAGTAAAACATACTTGGGAGTCTTTCCGACAATCTCGAAGCCTTGCACGCACTCCTGTGCAAGTCGACCGCGAGCGACCGCGTCCACTGTCACACGTCCGGTAGCTGTCATGACGTCACGGAAGTTGAGAGCCGAGCAGTACACCTGATTAAGGAAGATTATTTACGTAAGTATACATTGCTAAAAAAGAGCTACCCACCCCGAAAAGACATTATTGTTTCTCACAGTACTAGTTGGCTTCTCCAAAGAAACTACCCATAGGCTTCCGTAGCTTCGATTGAAATAAATTTAGTGTTCATCATAATCAGCCTATAATGTTCCCACTGCTGGGACTCAGGCCTCCTCTCTTCGAGATGGAGTGATATGTACCAACCCAATTCAGCCACAAATTTAGTATATACTACTAGCGTTATATCTATGACTAAAGCAATTAATGGAAAAATAAACGCAAAGGAAAAGGCAACCTGAAGTACGTTGGAAAGATTGCTGGAAACGATTATTGGTCTAAAGAAAACTATTGAGAGGTAACACGAAAATAATCGAACAGATTACTATCAATTTGTTCTTGTTGTTTACAAAAAGTGGGTTGTTATAGATTTCCTTCAAGAATTAATAACAAATTAAAACAATACTTACATTAACAAGAACTTTTTCCTTGTCCTTGAACACTTGGTTCTCCCTGATGGGTCCTTCCACCCATTTCAATGAGGACAGGTCTCCGATAGTCAGGGTGTTGACGTAGGCGTGGTTGGCACGGACAGTCTCCAGGTCACCCAGGAGAAGATGGCGGTACGTACCCCATTGACCCTTCGATAAAGACGGGAATATTTGAAACATTAAAAAAATGCTACGAAGCAGACACAAAATTTAAAAGATTTAAAACTGTGCAGTCAGGTAAATTAATCGTCAACGGGTTAGCATCAGGTTGCCGCCAAATTTATGTTTTTTATGTTTAAAATGTAACACTGTGTATTTCGCGGGCAACCTGGCGCTTCCCACCTGAACAAATTGACAATTGATACAATGTCAAATTGATGTCAATACGTTTGCCTTGTTAGAGCCATGTCATGCAACTGTCAAAAATTTACAGTTGTGATTTGACAATTTGATAGAATAATTGCTTAGCAATTAAGTTTAACTTTACATTTTCAAACTAACGATTCGGACTGAAAGCATCATTGTGTGAAAATCTGTGTTCCGTAGGATCTAATAAAATGGACCATAGACTTTTCTTGCTAAGGCCCAAAAGAATGCTGCAAAAGTTTCAGTAATTTTTATCTTGGGAGTCACGCTCGATTATGCAAAACAATATTTCACATTGGAATATCGATTCAACTCGATAAGTTTGCGTATAAATTTATCATATAAATTTGTCTGATTCTAGTGGCACATCGGCTCACGATTCATTTAAAATTACTCGTAAATGTATGTACATTTACACATTTTTTTTTTGAGATAGGTTGTAGTCCTGCCCTGTTATCTCTCCACCACCCTTGGTCGACTGGTAGAAAATTGCTAAATCATTAAGTCTGCCGAAGTATCTTTATTGTGCACAAAGTTTAATAAATAAATAAAATAAAATAAGTACTTACATCCTGATAAACATTGAGGGCCAAATCCTTATCAAGCTGTTCCTCATAGAATTCCAAGTCAGGGTTGAACGGAGGTGCAGATGGGTCAGAAATAAGTAGACCATACACGACCTCACCACCAGGTTCCTTCCTCAAACAGTTGACCAATCCCAAAAGACCGTTGATATGCTCATCTTGGGTATAAAGGACCACTTTCTGGCCTTCTTTGAGTTCCTCCTTGACTTTGTCGATCCAGGCGAAGCTTAGATCTGAGGCAAGGATTCTGACGAACTTGGCGGGGCGGGCTCCAACGCGTTTACGGAAGAGGACCAGGTATTCGAAGCCAGTGTCGTGGATGGTGACGATGTCGTATTGGTCTGAGTATTGCTTGGGGTCGGGGCGTTCCTTTTCGCGACTGATGAGGAAGCATTTGTCACGGAGGGTGCCGGCTGCTTGTGTAAGGATCTGATAGAGGGAATAATAAGATTAGCATTTTAAAAACTATTCGATACAAATCTCTCTTAAAGAAAATTATGTAAGAAGTGAACCGGGTTATCTTTGATTTAGATTTTAGTTTTAATCAATGTATTTTGGGGCTTTAATAATGAAGCTGTATAAAACTCCTCCCTTCAAATTTAATTTTAACAATTGTTCCTAGAAAAATATATTTTATTTTTTTAATTTCTTACCTCAGGCCTGCCTAGAAGATTAGCACCTACAAACAGGATAGTATTACTCTCTCCAGTTAGTTTCTTGTTCTCAACGGTAATGCTAGGAGGCACTTCAATAGGCTCTTCGGAAATTATGAGAAGCTCAGCCTGTACCAAGGGCAGGTCTCCAAGCATATCTCCAATAGTTTCCAGAATTGGTTCCAGTCCGTTCTTCTTGTACTCTTCGTCGACTAATTCTATGCTCTTGACCTTGTAGGTTTGAATGTTCTCGAGAACCAGTTGGATGTTGGCACGGAGGATGTCTTCGATCTGGATAGGGGTAAAAGGTTCATGTAGATTCTTGTCATAAAAAAAGTGTTGACTAATTTTAAATTACAAAGATTTTAAAGAATTGCTTCAATTACTAACTGGAGTGTTCTTACCCTCATCTTAGACTTTCCGAAGTTGGCAATGAACTCATTCTTCTCAAGCACAGGCACTCCAAGAGGCAGCCTCTTGGTGATGGGGGTAGCATGGAGACCACGGACCTCGACACCACCAGCCCTGAACAAAAACAATTGAATTAATACCATCAGTTACTATGGCATCCACGAAATGTAAAAGCAGAACATTGCAGGCTGTAGAGACGATGAAATATTAAATTGCTTCCTGAAAGATGAATACAAATACGAAACTTATTTGGCAAATGGTTTGATAACTTTATGTTTTTCGTCATATTAACAACGTTCTTGTATGCTAGTTTAATACGTTGAGTTGGAATTATTCATGTGGGTCATCGATATTGCAAGGGATACAGATTTTTTACACAGATACAGATTAAGAACCTAGGTTCTAAACCTACTAAATCGTAGGATTATGATCAATCAGTAATTTGACCAAGTATTTTGTGTTTTTAAATATAATTCTCGATTTTATTGCCTCGTTGGTCTAGTGGTCGCAATCGCTACTGCTGAGCATGAGGTCCTGGGTTCGATTCCCAGGTCGGGCAACGTGTTATTGGGTTTTTCTATCTGGAATTTCTCAGTAGCAGCCCGAAGACTGGATTTGTGCCCGGTTGATGCCAATAGGCTCGCCCCCTATTACATGGGACTTAAACATAACTGGCGAAATGTGGGTGTACTATAGGTACACCTCTGCCCAACCCTTCGGGGAAACAAGGCGTGATGTTATGATGTTAAATATAATTCAAGGGAGGTGCTTCACAGTAAAACTTTTACAATTATTCAAGTAAGGCGAAAAGCTCATTGCGCATGAAAAATTCGTCCGCATTGCTTTTCACCTTAATGTAAATACCTATGTTTTAAAAATAAATATTCTGATTCTGATTTAGCAATTTTCAAAATATGACGGTATATGAAACTTATGATTATTCTTCAGTAAATTAAATCATTCCTACAGTCGCAAATTGCAGTTTTTATTAACATACGACGTAAAACAAAGTTGCAATTTGCAAAAAACCAAAGAAAATTTGAATTTTGCGGGATGCAGCTTTAATTTTTTTTTCTGATTCACCTTAAAATCAAACAATAAATGATTGCCTTAAAAATAGATGACTGTGAAACCTATAATTATCTGGTGTGCCGTTTTTTTGTCTAAAAGTTAAATGAGATTAAGTCAAATAAACGGCCCTTTGCTAATCAGTCTCATCTTTAAATGCCTACCACGTCCTGCCAATAAATTGGGTGGTGACGGTGCGGCTTTGTTAAACCGATCTTAACAAAATTATAAATGCTAATTGAGCTCGTGCCCGTTTAAATTGGCACTCTAAGCTAAATCTGTTGATGTTTGTTCAATAGTTAGCACAATGTGTTATGTAAATTATGTTATTGACACAATACTCTTCGAATTTATGGGAGGTATCTAATGGATTATAGACACGGGTACATAACTTAGTCAAAGCACGAACTAAGTTTATAGGACTATAAACTTCAGACATGCAAACGTCGGGTTCTAGATATACTATACTGACACTATTGTTATTACTTAAAACATAATGGGCCTTACAAGTTTAGACAGCCTATTTAGTAGTTAAGTCAAATTACAATCGAACCCAATTAAAAGTAAATAAAGTAAGAGCTAACTTTAAAACGAAACAAAATTTTAATTTAAATCAAAAATCTGTCCCGGCTAACTTCGTATCGCCAAGTCAGAATATTATCTTCACAACTTTTTTTTCGTAATTTTTCCCATGTTTTAATAGTTATTCTCTCACGAATCCAACAAATGAAAGATCCTAAAAATCGGTCCAGCCGTTCTTGAGTTATATATATATGGTGTAACTAACCCGACTTTGTTTTATATACACGGTGAAATTATAATGATTGTTTTCCTGAATTCGAATCGAATCATGGAATTAACATTTTTTTGTTTTGTTTTGGGAAAACAACCACCACAGTTACAGCGTATAAATAGATTACACTAAAGGTAGAAGACCTGCGAGATGCCAAACAAAAAACAAAAACAAAAAAAAAAAGTAGAAGATCATACGAAAGACAACAACAAAATCTTGTTTTCTTTGAAGCACCCTATTTTTTCTTCAGTTAACCTTTTCCTTTTACGTAAGGTTAAGATTCCAATATTTGTTCTAGAAAATTGAGACGATCCTCAGGGAATATCGGAAAAACTATTTCACCTTCTCAATGCATGACGTAGGTATAAAACTGGGGCTTGTAGCTACAAACATGTCTAAATATTTAATTTTTCATCCCAAGAGAGTGAAGTCTGTGTAAACAGCTCGTAAACAACATCTACGTGACTGGACTGTAAGTTTGAGGTAGGTTTATGGAATAGTAGCTACTGCCGCGGTGTTAAGATACGGTTTGCTGTCTGCAGTAAGGTTGACACTAGGACTAACTGCCCGAGGTGTGTAAGAGTGAATGAAAGCATGTTTTAAATAAATGTAAACTATTTTTTTTTTTAAGTCTCGAGTCCTTACTCAAGTCTTTTTGGGAGGTTTAATTTAAAATTTCACCCCGCTCCACTAAAGTTTCTAGACAAACATTTAAAATCTTTAGGAACAAGCATTGGAGGGCGTGAAATTTTAAATTGGCCGATCTCTAGCCGCTTTTGTCTGTTCAATGCATAATCTACTATTACAAGAGGGGTTGGCATTGATTACCATGATAGGCCAACTTTCTTCTTAATGAAATTAGATTTTTACCGATAGCTTGTCTTATTCATACTCTAAGCTCAAGCCCTTGGAATTAATACCGCTCTTTGTAATTTCGCGCATAGTAAAACAAATATGCTTGTATAATTTTTAATCTCAGTTTAATAATCTTTAGAATTATGATTTATTGCATAACAAAAAATAAATCATACATACATACAAACATAAACTCACGCCTTCTTACCATAGGGGTAGGCAGAAACCACAGAACGATACGATCCTTATATAGTCGTTTTGCCTCGTCTACGTTCATAAATCTGGTCATACACGATCGCTGGTTGCGAGTACTACGCACCTGACCTTTCTGCAGAACATCACCAATAAGGGACCAACGCCCTAGGAGAACATATATCACTATATGTTCTCCTAGGGCGTTGGTCCCGGCGTTTTCCCTCAAATATAATATCGAAGACGCTACACTCGAAGTCGTGGTCGAATATGTTTACCTAGGACAAATTGTCCAGTTAGGTAGGTCCAACTTCGAGAAAGATGTCAATCGTCGAATCCGACTCGGCTGGGCAGCGTTCGGGAAGCTACGCAATATCTTCTCGTCCCACATACCGCAGTGTCTTAAGACGAAAGTCTTTGACCAGTGCATGTGATGGTGTGATGAGTGGTGACCTATGGCACTAAAACGTTGTCACTCACAATGGGCCTTATCAGAAAGCTGAAAGTCACCCAAAGGGCAATGGAGAAGGCTATGCTTGGAGTTTCCCTACATGATCGAATCAGAAATTAAGAGATCCGCAGGAGGACCAAAGTAACCGACATAGCCCGAAGAATTGCCAAACTTAAGTGGCAGTTGGCAGGGCACATTGCTCGCAGAACAGATGGCCAATGGGGCCGAAAGGTTCTGGAGTGGCGACCGTGTACCGGAAGACTTAGCGTCGGAAGGCCTCCCAAAAGGTGGACCGATGACCTTGTGAAGGCCGCAGGAATCCGCTGGATGCGGGAAGCACAGAACCATTTAAATTGGTGATGCTTGAGGGGAGGCTTATGTCCAGCAGTGGACGTCTTTCGGCTGAAATGATGATGATAAGTAAAACCAACCATAATATTCAGGGTGGATTTAAGGCAAGGACCTTGACCGTTTTAGCCACAGGAATACGTTCTTAAGAAATCGTTTTTGTTCAACCTTTTATAACTACTTTTACAATTACGCGAGATTTATTTTTAATGATGCTGTAGGTAAAAATACACAAAGAAGAAGAAAGAGAAGCAGAAATAAAACATGAACTCTTACCTGATAACATCAACATCAGGGTACACGCGGATCTCGAACGAATTCTTAGTAGAATCAGGGTTCATTTTAGAGATGGCACTGTAGTGCATATTGGCGTCGATGGAAAGCTTTTCGATCCTGGTAGGAACGAACAGTCCCCTGGTATCCTGACCGATGATCTTCATTTGTAACATGCAGTCCATGAAAGTGACCCAGTTGTTGACCCAGGCGAGACGACCACGAATACCCTCGACGTTGCAGCCGAGGACTCCACGGAACAGACCGCTGTTGAAAGAGGAGAGAGTTATAAATGCGTTTTGTTCGAGTCAAGAACGAGAACTTTAAGCGTGACAAATGGCGCTTTTAGTGCGCATACTTGTTCATTCTTTCACACACTTAACGATAAAAAAGGAAATATAATAACATAACATAACATCACGCCTGTAATCCCATAAGGGTTAGGCAGAGGTGTACCTATAGTACACCCACATTCGCCAGTTATGCTTTAGCCCTTGTAATAAGGGGCGGGCCTATTGCCATGAACCGGGCACAAATCTACACTCCGGGCTGCTACTGAGAAATTCTAGAAAAACCCAATAACACTTTGCCCGACCTGGGAATCGAACCCAGGACCTCATGCTCAGCAGTAGCTCTTGCGACCACTAGACCAACGAGGCAGTCTATTATTATATTTCCTTTAAAGACGAAATTATTCTTATCATACGCCACAAAGTTGTTAGCAAATTTCGCAATTTTTACGCAAATTGTTGGTCTAAAACTCTAGTTATGAAGATACATAAAATTTTAATAAACAAAGCAGTCGTTTTTACTTAGAATGCCAAGTAAACTCAAAGATAGAGAGGGTTTTCTCAGATTAGTTATTTACAACACTACCCTCCTAGCTCTTATTGGTTAACGTAACTTGAAAGGTATTTCGTGCTTCTATTAAAATTAAGACACTAACTGAAACATGTCTTGCAGTTTTCGGCAAATTGAATACTTAGAAAAGCACTTTGTTAGTAATAATCATACCTAGCATAATAGCGTACACTGACGAGCAACATAAAAAAGCCACTTGAAAGTGCCTAAAGAAATCTAAATATTTCTTAAACCACACAAGTTATTTCCATAACATAATCTTGAACAGTTATTATATTGCAAATTAAAACCGTATTACATACTGGCTTGTTTGAACTCATGGATAGAAAAATGAAAAAGTAAAAAGTTTGTCACGTTTCATAATTTTGGATTACATTTGAATACAAACTCAAAACTCAAACTCATCAAAGTATCAATATGCCCTCTGAAAAACGTCGAGTGTACAGAGGACCAGGATAAAGTTTAACACAAGCATGTTTCGAAGAAAAAGTTCATCAGTTGGTCGCACGGCACTAGTGCCGATAGAAAATGGCAATCTGACCGCTGTGAGATATGTGAACGAGATTCTCTATGAACGTCCGTATTTGGTCAATATGAGCGACAATGCATGTTTATGCATGATAATGCCCGACCCCATACAGCTCATGTGGTAAGCGATTACCTTCAAGACGTGGGAATCCATCAAATGGAGCAGCCAGTGAGAAGCCCTGACCCAAACCCTGTCGAACATGCCTGGGACGAGCTTGGCAGACGTGTTGGATGCCGAAACCCATCTCCATGAATTTGTAATGGAACGAAACAAACGCTTTTTTAAGTTCCGAATTACTGCACCGAGATAAAAACCAAGCATTCTTCTTTTTTCATCTACCTAGTGTAAAAAATCGAAATACTACTATTGGCTCAATTAAGCATCTGGCTCGTCATCCCTAATATTTTTAAATCTTTAATCTACCTCTTTGACATTATATAGTTTTCTACAAAAGAAAAACAACGAATTTCCGAAAAAATAACAAAGTGTCATATTTTTTAACGTTTGAGTTGTGTAGTTCCACACAAATTCTTGCCATGTATTTTTTTTTTTCACATAGCAAGTAAGGTTTCATAATGTGAACACAGTCGAAGTGGATTAAATAAGTATATTTGAAGTTAACTCAAAGACCAATTATCCGAATTTGATCAAAATAAGGAACCACCACTAAGGTAACCTAACCAATAAAATGAATGAATCATTGAAATCGGTCGACGTGGTAAAGATATAACGCTGAGCATCTAAATATAATCGACGGATTGAGAACCTCCTCTTTCATTGAAGTCAGTCAAAAAAGGAATTTTTATTCACCTGTACTGGTATCCTCTAAGACGCAGTTCTTTGTAAAAGTCCTTGGTTAGCATGTGCTTGATGCCGGGGCCGGTGACTTCGGGCAAGTTCGGGAGCACTCGGTAGTCCTGGCCGACGTTCTTCTTCGCGTAGATGCGACCCGTCACGATTGAGGCACCGCTTTCGACGATCTAGGGGAAAATCGTTTTTACCAAGTGAATTAAGTAGAAAAACGCTTTCAGTTGGTACGCATATATTTATGATGGCCCACTCTAACGCAGGTAAACACGTAACTGCAAAAATGGCCTGGGCTTTAATACATACCTTACTTACGGTGTTTAATTTTTATTTTTTATTATTAGGTATGGACTTTTACATAGCTCTGACATAATATTTTCATTATTTGACATTATATACCTACAATTTTTAATTAGTTTTTGATTTTACTTTATTAGATTATTTTATATTTTATAAATGTGAGAACGTCGTAAGCCCTGTGGATTGTAATTTTATAGACAATTGTCTATTTGTTTAACATATGGTACTTGTTGACAGGCCTACACTGTCCTCCCATACCTGTTAACACTGTAATTGGAAAACATTGTAAAAGACATATTTTTAAAAGAGTAACCATGGAGTTTCTTGCCGGCTCTTCTCCATGGGAAACGACCAATTGGAACCGTGCACCTAGAATCTGACGTTTCATAAGTGCCCATGTAGGTCTATGTGAAATAAAATATTTTGATTTGATTTGATTTACTAGAAAACACAGAAAATTGGTAATCGCGTAAAAAATATAGATAAAGATATAGACAGCTAGATAGTTCGAAAAAAAAAACCAGTTGCCTTTAGCGTAACCCTTGAAAACATTCCAAGAATTATCAAAAATAGAAAAAAAGATTGAAAACAATCAAATTTGTGGGCTGAGGACTCAAGGCTATTGAACATCCGGACCAGTGAAAAGGTCCTATCCAAATTAGGCAGAATAGGCACAACTATAAATCTGCCAAATAAGTTTACTGATTTATTATAAGTAAATTCTTGATTATTCAAGAGGTGACGTTTCAAAAACTGATTCAATATCTCACCTCAAAGTTACCACTGCCTTTCTGGATCATGATGATGAACTCGAGGTTTCCTTCCTTGGGAATGTTGGTGGCTCTCTGGAAGCGTACGTTTTCGAAGACGACTGATATTTCAGTGTAGAGCTCTCCCATCATCATACCGAGGGTCTCCCAGACCAGGACCAGGTAGCCGGTAGCGGGGTATAAGTTACGGCCTAAGGAGAAAGAGTATAATAGAGTAAATCATTTGATTACTGATGAGCTGAACATAAATAAACTGAATAGCAAAATGCAGCTATTTTTTTCCTTTTTGCCAACCATCTTCAGGTTGCTTCGATACATTTGATTTTAAATAGTCACTGCCGCCTTTCAATATTTGCAATGGCAAAGACATCGCAGATAGGGTGCCATCCCAGAGACAGAGTTGGAGTGTCTCTCCCTGTGATTACGTCGGCACCTATAACCTTCAAACCGGAATGCAGAAATAATTGGTGCTATATTTTCTTGGAAGACCTCAAGAAACTGTTCGACTTTTGTAAGCTATATTGCCCACCTTAATCTTGGAAATAGTCAGTAAATTATTGTTACATAGTTAAGAGATTAAGGCAGCTTAAGTTTTGGGAATTGTTGAATACTTACTGTCAACAACGTGACCAGCCATGTACTCGCAGTCCTCATCAACGATGGACATCCTGACAGTTCTTTCTCCAGACTTCATCTTCTCTTGGGCCTTGTATGATGTTACGTACCTGGACACAAAATATTACGTTATAAACAGTCCAAACACAACGTCGTCGTAATATTTATAACTTTATATCAAAATCTTATTAACTTGTAAAGCAAAATGCTTTTAAGTATGATTGACTAGATAATATCATGTTCTTGATGGATGTACTTAATTAATACCAACGCATATCCATACTAATATTATAAAGAGGTCAAATTTGTTTGTTTGTTTGTAAGTTTGTATGTAGGAGTAATCTCTGAAATTACCGGTCGGTTTTTTTGTATTTTTTTGTGTTTGGTTACCCAATTCTTTAGAAATGTTATAGGCTATTTAACATCACGGTATTACTTTAAGGAACCGTTAAAAAAGAAAAACTGTCAGAAAAAAAGCTAAGCGAAAACGATGTGATAGCGCGGGCAGCTGCCCGCTGCAGCAGATGCGATGCAACGGGGTGAGTCGTTAGATATTTTTCCATTTTCGTCTAGATATTATAAACTTTTATACCTCTGCCTAACCCTTCTGGAATTACAGGCGTGATGTTATGTGTGTGCGTGTGTGTATTTAATTTTACCGGTTTTAATATCTTTTCATAACACGTAATGACACTCGCCTGACGGTAAACGATGATGCGCTCGAGGATGGTGCACGTTTATTCTCAAAGAAGGATGACCTAGTTCCTCAAGGCTTTATAAAAACCTATTACATCCAACTTTAGATCAGCATCGTATTGAAACTATTACCAATCTATTCTCAATGCACAAACTATCGATTCAACATTCAAACTCGCTATTGAAATCACAATTACTTTCGACAGGTGTTTGAGCTTGGCTTAGATATATTCAAGCCTTAAGATATTCATCAAAAAGATTAAGGTTAACTCTTTAGGAATTGTATGAAAACAACACACAGTTGTGTTTGTGAAAAAAAATAATCCTAGAACCTTTTCTAAAGAGTTTTAAGTGTTCTGCTAAATAAGGTTAGGAATTCACTGTGTTTCATTATAAAATAGAATTCCAGTGACTTGAATGTCAAAGAGGTATAAATGCTTTAAATATATAGTTCTCTGGCACTTGAGTAAAGCCAAATACAGCGGTTAAGAATCGAATGAGAGAAGCTCAAAGGATCACATCTTAGAGCCCGTATCTACACTATTTAATTCCCTATGGATAACATTTGTCCATAAGTAAGTTTACATACAGAATAAAATAAATTTTCACTTGAAAATTGACACATCATTTTCCGCCATAGTTATTACGTGTGTTTTGTAGAGACGCGTTCCAACCATTCAACTCCCTAACACCGCACAAAATGCACCATAACCATTTTAAACTCCCTCCTAACCGCATTGCACCAATCGCAAGTTCATGAATCATATCAAAAATGGAACTGGTCAGTTCTCTTTGAAAAATAGCCGTTAACGTCCCGGTATATTGAAGTTGGTACAAAGTGGCTACCATAGATCACACCCCAACGATTTGTTTGTGGCCGACGGACGGATGGCCGGTGATTAATTTAACCGGGTCTTTATTGGAACTGAAGTTTGGCTGCGTAGGTAGTCGCTTATTGGTAGCGTTGGCTTGGAACGTGTTTGAATGTAAGGAATAATTTTGAAGACAACATTTTAGGGTGGGATATTTGGTAGTAGTTCTTTTTTTTATCTTCCAGTTTTTCTTCTCTTTAAAATTAACAAAGAATTTTCGTTATTATATCGAATTATCTCCTTTATGCGGTACGGAGGGTACGGAGTTGAACTAATCAATTATTCAGGCATTCAAAAAAGTATGGTGTGTTTAAAAAAATAACTGCTAATTATTATAATGAAGTCTGTGGTCCACGTATAATCAATAATGACCTTAAAATTGTTATTTTTTAACCAATCATGAAAATTATTAAGAATAAACGTTTTTGGTGAAATCCATTTTTTTTTCTCCAGAACTTTTACTTTATAGGCAAGTTTATTTAATGGAAGCATTTGGCTACTTACCAATCTTCGCTGTGTTCCCACTCAACGAGGTGAGAAAGAATGGGTGTTCCCTGTGACACAGGGAATGGCACGTGCGGGTATATGTTGGCGAGGTGTGGGTTCAGACCTGACTCGTACAGTCTGTGGAATAAATACGAAGTTACTATGTGAAATCCACCAACCCGCACTGGGCCCGCGTGGAGAAATACCCCTCTCACAGAGAGGAGGCCTGTGTCCCAGCAGTGGGAATATTATTGGCTGACTATTATGCATGCAAACGAAGCTTCAGAATATATGAAGTTAGACTGTCTAGCTTTGGCATCGTAATGAGTTTCTGTTTATTTCCAGCAGAATTAGATTAAACAGATTAATGCATTAAATCACGCATAGTGAAAAATATCCTTGTTCATTCAACATTACGAACTCATGAAAAGTTCAGTTAAAAAGATGCACTTGCAATTTATCTGGTAGATAGTGCATAACTGAGCTCTGGAAAAAATGCCTGAAATGTTTAATTGAGCCAGTCACTTTTTAGATTTACGTACCATTTTGCATAAGAACCTGCGCCTGAAAATTCCAAGGAATTGAATATATGAAAAAAAAAAACACTCACTTTCCGAAGGCCGTGAACATAACTTGCACATTGTCCTTGTGGTTCCTCTGCGTCAGCGGAATATTGATGACGTCTTTCTTCAGCGAGCTGCGCAGGATTGCCTGTAGGAGGCCGTGTGGGGCGATCTCGATGGTGATCGCGTTCGGCTGGATCAGGCGGGATGTCTCTTCGAAGAGGACTGGACTCTGAGGGAGGTAAAATAATATTTACATTTTATGTAGGTTCAGCACTTCATGGTTATTTTAATGAGTGGGCAAAACCGGAACTAACGTCGCCATCTTGTTTCATCAATACAATTTCAAATGTTTAACTACAGAAATTAGCCCCCCAGTGCCATTCAGTGCCGATTTCACCAATGAAGCTGAACGCGATCAGTATTGTTAAACATAGTTCAAGAGCTGTCAGTGTCAATATTTCTTAATTATTTGTACACTCACAGCTCTTGAACGCGTTTTATATGTGCTGAACGCGTTCATTTGCATTGGTAAAATCGGAACTCAGGTGCCAAAAGATTCTTTTAGCACTCAAAGCAGATGTTTCTCGGGTTTAAATTCTATTTGGTGATAAAACAAGAAGATATTGCAAGCTAGTTTGGATAGTAGAATTCAAAACTTTTCGTGTAAGTCTCAAAATGTTCTTTTCACGTTTGAAAAATGGCGCGTTTGATCGAAATTGGTAGGTATCGGTAAGAACCTACATACTTTAGCCTTTTTCGTTTACAACGTAAGTGTACTTACCAGAAGAAGACATAGTATTTCTAGGATTAAAACATTATGTACCTCTGAATCGAAATCTACGTAAGTCTAGACTTACTCTAATCGCTTAAAAGAAAACGTTTTAAGTGGATTTTGTAAAAAAAAACTTTGAAAGAGGTATTTTCTGCAGCACTTACTAGCAGGTTATTATGAAGGGGTATCGTGCTAACCACTGACAAGGTCGCGGAGGTCAGATACGCATTCACTCCAAGTAAAATACTAGTATTTAGCTGCATCCAGAAAGGCTGAATGCCGACCCCAAAATGTCTGGGTAAGGCTACATAGATGATGGACTTACCAGCAAATTGTTGGTGTGGTATTCCGCTGAAGAGAGTGCAGGCTTGGCTTCTTTCCATTGTGCTTGAGGCAGAGAGGTGGACACCCACTTCTCTGAGCGAGGTTTGGGGTCCGTGATGACCTGCTTCAGGTATTTCAGCAGGGTTGGGCCTAAAATAATTGTTGATTTTTAATGAGCCATACTTCCGTGTGATGGGTTTGGCGGCAAAAAATCGAAGACATGTGACATCCACCAACCCGTAATGCGCTTGCGTGGTAGATTACAGCCTATGTGCTCTTACAGAGAGGAGATCGGATTTCGGGCAGTGGGAATATTGTAGGCCGATTATGTTTTTGTTGAGAGAAGAGAGTCCATGAAGTTTATTGCCCGTTCTTCTCCATAGGGACCTACTACGCTTTGGAATGTGCAACTAGCTTCATCTTTCTGACTGATCGACCCCTTGACAATTCAAGTCTGTGATTGGTTTATTTGAAATAAATGGTTTGAGTTTGAGTTGATAGGAGGTTTATGCCCAACAGTGTAATCTTTTATAATGATGATGATTTCTTTTTTCTTTGCACAAATTTTGAAATTTCATCACTCCAGATCTTAAACAACAAATATTTGGGCCGTCAATTATGTTTGAAAGCTATATGATTTGTAATTGAAGCTACCGTTTCACGTCAACAAATTAGAGTAAAGGATAACGTAATTAACAAAAAGTTTGATATAAAAATTCAAAGTTTCGTTCGTTCAGACGTTAATAACTCACGGTTTTACAAATACGTTTGTTTCTTAGAGTTTCTCTATATCTAACGCTCTTGGTTAAGTTTTGACACCACAACAAAACTCGAAAATACAAGTTTATCAAAATATCTTATCGATCTATTTGCTCTTGAGCGTATGATCCTGAATAGTCAGATAATGTGTAATTGGGTTATGAGTACTGGCATTAGAAAATTCTCAATTCCGGAGTCTGTCAGTCGGGAGAGTCCTTTGTTCGACAGAAGGGCGTCCCTTACTACATGGGACTTAAGACATGGCTGGCGAAATGAAGATTTTAGGGGTACAACCCCTGCTAGGAATACATTCCTAATGTGTAATGTGTTTTTAAATAATCTTACCAGCTTCAGAGATATAACGGGAATGGTAAGCGATGTTGGAGCATGGCACCTCTTTGGCGAAGATGCCTTGTGCGCTAAGCTTGGCGACGAAGGTCTTCATGATGTCAGCAGGTCCTGAGATGGTGCTGGAGTCGGGGCCGTTGTGGCAGGCCACCTCGATCTCCGGGGGGCAAATGGTTTTTATCTAGAAATGAAATTCAAGAATATAGTATGATGTTGTTTAGGGTGTTTTTGCATCTAGCGTTTTTAAGCTGACACCACAATGGTGCACTGCTTAAACGCCGCATGATCATGCAAAAAGCCGTGTTGATCAATTATAAAGCACGTTAATGAAGCGGATAGTGAATATATTCGTCGAATACCTACGATAAATACGATGAGTACCTTGTTTTATCCCTAACTGGTTGTCACACAGACCCAGTTTTTTGAAAAGACAAAGGAAACGAACATAGACAAGCGCTAAAATATAACTCGTAATAGAATTTCGAGATACCCATTTTCGTTAAAGAACTTAACTTAGATAATTTAAGTGTATTTGCACTTAACCAATTATCTTCTTTACCGTTATGTAGTCTAAGTTGCTTTTTGATTGACCGCTTGTAATAAAAAGGTTAAAAAAAAATCGAATGCAATGCAATTTAAACTTTGTCATGCATGACGTCAGTTAGTGTTTCCAAAATGTGTTAACAAAGTTTCTGAATTTAAATGCAGATAATATTACAATAGTCTTCAATTACCTGACTGTATCCAAGACCGATGGCAGCCATGGATCCCTTGATCAAGGGCGTTTCGATGGAGGCAAGTCCTCTGCTGTATGCGGACAAAATCATCTCCTCAGCGGTTAAGCAGCCATCGGCATACGCACAACCAAGCTCACCGACGCTGTGTCCTGTTTAACATTTTAAATTTAAGTCAAGAAAACACAAGGCACAAAGCGAATGGTCTTTTTATCTTCTATATTAAACTGTTGATAGAAACAAAACCGCTATAAATTAAGAGTGCCCTTAACCAGAAAGTTTTTACTATTTGGAAAATATAACTAAATGTTTCAGCCAAATATTTTACACCAAAAAGTTATCCCTTTCTCAACAAGCAAATAGCAACTAGGTTCTTTTGTAGAAATGTTTTTTTTTTATATCAAGCTTACCAATGATGTGATCAGGTTCAACGCCAATAGTTTTCAGGACATCGGTAAGACCGACCTGCACGGCCGCGATACCGATGAAGGAGTTCAGGATGTTATCGAAGATCTTGGGGTCTGGGTCAGTGATGATCTTCGTCAGGTTAACGCCCTTAAGTGCTAGAGCATTGTGGCACCTGGTGAAGAATAGAGATGTTAGTTTATTACAACATAGAAGCGTAACCTTAGTACAAAAGTTGGGATGAAAGTCGTTGATATAAGTACCTTAAGTAAGGGAAGTGAATTGATAACCAAATTGACTACCTACCGACTTTTATTGTCTGTATATGCATAATCACAATTAGTGAATCTTGACAGTTACATGAAATGGCATAGGGTGTTCATTTGCTTAACAAATAATTTCCTTGTGCTGTGTAAACTGTGCATGATATTTGCGACTGTTCTCTTAATGTCGTACCGGCTATATGTTGTTCAAAGTGACGTGACTTGTACATTTAACTCTCACGTTGACAACTAAAAAACGTCCAATTTATGTTTGTGGTTTGTGCGATTGTAATTTGTTTTTTCAATGAAAAACATCGGTTTCCCACCGGGGGAATGGCTAGCAACGACAGTGGTCCAACGACAAAAACCGTCACAATGGAAATAAAAATCCTGGCTTAGAAGCACAAATTGTCTATTTAGATGAAAATAAGCTCAAATAACTAAGGTATTCCTATGCTCCCTTGTGTGCATATTCTCGTGAATTCGGAAAGCGAACCAAAGGAAGTTATTTGATTATATTTAACGGATTAGTGAGCGCAGATGGTAATTGCATTAGCATTGACTCGCAACTTGGAACGCATGCAGGAGCTCTCCTAATTGCATTGCATGTAAAGCTTCTCCTTTATGACTGCTCTTAGTTTATGACGTCAGAGAAACGAGTGGTTAACTTGAAGCTAGTTAAAAAATAAACGTAACAGACGTAACTTGCATGATTGAAAAACTTAAATGGAAGTGGGCAGGTCATGTCATTAGGGGTAAAAATGAAATATGGGCTGGAGAAGTAACGAAGTGCTACTCCAGTGAAGGAAAAAGGGGAAGAGATTAGATGGCAGGTGCTTTAATTGAAGCATAACCCTAACCCTTGGTTGACTGGTGGAGAATGCCTAAGTCATTTATTACGCCTTTGTACCTCTTTGGGTTCGAAAAGTTTAAATAAAAAGGGTAAACCCATTTCAAAGACGAAAAGATGACTTGAAAACTACTTCAGGAGGGACGTGAAGGAGAAAAACTCAAGATCGCGAGCAATGGAAATGCCTGGGGGAGACCCAAGCTAAATATAAAGTAATCTGGAAATTTCTGGTGTCTAAACATTTAATTTAAATAAACTGTAAAACTTGTTATAAGATTGCTAAACAATGCAAACATGTTGTAGCATGTATATTATTAAATGTAACTTTTCTCTTAATAAGGCCAAAACCACACATAAGCAAAGACTCTAAGCAGACTAAAGGCGAATTTCACCAAAGAAACTGAACGCCTCGTTCTGACTGCCTCGTTGGTCTAGTGGTCGCAAACGCTACTGCTGAGCATGAGGTCCTGGGTTCGATTCCCGGGTCAGGCAACTTGTTATTGGGTTTTTCTACCTGGAATTTCACAGTAGCAGCCCGGAGTCTGGATTTGTGCCCGGTTGATGGCAATAGGCTCGCCCCCTATTACATGGGACTTAAACATAACTGGCGAAATGTAGGTGTTACTATAGGTAAACCTCTGCCCAACCCTTCGGGGAAACAAGGTGTGATGTTATGTATGTGTATGTAAACTGAACGCCATCAGTACTTTTAAATCCAGTTCAAGAGCTGTCAGTGTCGATATTCCTCAATAATGTTGACACTGACAGCTCTTGAACGCGTTTTAGATGTGCTGAACGCGTTCAGTTTCATTGGTAAAATTTGCCTTTAGTCTGCTTAGACTCTTTGCTTATGTGTGATTTTGGCCTTAAATTAAGTAATAAGTTTTCAGTATCAAGTTAACATTAACTAGAACTAATCTTCTACTAGCTCCAACTTTCTGAACTAACTGACAAACCATACAAAAATATTTGGATCTAAATGATTTACTTGAAATAATTCCTATCAGTTCATCAATTTCATTTATCACAACTGGAAGGCAACAGATGGCGCTCGACAACCGTCATGAAGCTGACAACTGCAAAGATAGTAACGAGTGGGCGCCGCGCGATATAGTATCAATCTTTTACCTTGTTTTTCTGAGATCTTACACAACCTAAAAATGTTTATAATTATAAAAATGTTTACTTACTTCTCGATAGCGGCGGCGAAGACCGGGATCCTCATCAGCTCCGTGCCCATTCCAGCCCATTGCGAGCCCATGCCAGAGTACACGAACCACACTGGACGACGGACTCCTGAGTAGTACTGGACCTCACGCGCAAGGGACACGCTCTTCGTAGGTGTTGATTCTGGAAAGGACAGGAGAGTTACCATGCAGTCCAATATTTGTCAAAAAGTGACACTGATGTGAAGTGTCAAGCGATTTTGGACCATGTTCATGTTAGGTAGGCCAAATATAGTAAAGGAGGAAGAAAATTTGTATTTCAAATAATATTAGATCCGACCTTATCCATTAGTTGGAGATCGATTGATGATATTCCATATTCGCATTTTTCTAGTTGGAAAATTTTCGTTTGTTTGGGTTCGTAATTTAAAAAACATGTAATGTATAAATGTGTACAAAGTATTAAACATTTTAAAAGAGTAACGGTAGAGTTTCTTGCCCCTTCTTCTCCATACGAAACTACCTTTTGGAATCAATCGCCTTCATCAATTATATTTTAATGTAATAGTTCAAAAGTGCCTTTTATGTGCCCATTTGAAATAAATGCTTTGACTTTGACTTTAATTAGCACTTGGGCAAGAGCATTTGATTGTCGCCATTGGCTTGATATAATATGTTTTCGACCGCTATTAAAATGTCTGGAATGTTCTGGAGAATCGTGTTTCGAAATTTTTTGACCGGACCACCTATCTCCTCGACAAGAGCTAGTTTCTTACACATCTGGCTTAGAAACTGACCCAAAAAGTTCTCTAAGCCCTTACAAAGTCTCCAAAAGTGTTTTGAACTTACCCAGAAGCGTGTATCCCCTAACAACATGTCCAGTGATATCATCATCGTGTATAGCGTGGAGTAGACGGACCAGCTCAGCGTCCACAGTCTTGGACTCCAGGTCATCCAGGATCCTGGCCACTGCTGACTCCGTACGGCCTGACACGCAGACCAGGCGGGGGAGGTCGTCGAATGGTATGCCGTTGTTGACCTGGTGGTGAAAACGTGGTTTAGTAGGATATGTGACGCGGTCAAAAGATTATAATACCTACATAATGCACCTGAAACCCCAATGATATTGCACTTGCAGGTAATAAATTGGTCATCAAATTGACAAACTACGACAATTAGCCCAGCTTTTGCATAGAACCGTCAAATAAATGCAGTTCAATATACAGACAGTTGAAGTTGTTAGGCAATTAGATAAACAATTAATTTCAAAATCAAAATATATTATTTCACATAAACCTACATGTGCACTTATGAAACATCAGAAGCTAAGTGCACGGTTCTAATTGATCGTTATCTATGGAGAAGAGCTGGAAAGAAACTCCAGGGAAACTTGTATATTTGGCTTTTAAAATGTTTTCAAATTTCAGTGTTAATAGGTAAGGGCGGGCAGTGTAGGCCTGTCAACAAGTACCAGGTACTAAACAAATTGAAAATGGTCTACACATCTACAGTCTACAAAGCTTACAACGTTCTCACATTCACAAAATATCAAAAGAATCTAATAAAAGAAAAATAAAAACCAAATTATATGATTGGCAACTGTAACAAATCTGAATAAACTGCACACAATTGCCATAAATAAAGAGTTGATATTAGAATTGTAGCTTATTGTCAAATAATTAGAAGATTAAAACAAAAACGTATTTTAAAATACATCGTAATATTGGAGCAGTAAATAGACATAAATCAAGCATAATTCATCTGACTATACATATTCCTGAATATTTATAACTCACTTTATAAATCATCTGAAAGTTGTTTCATGCTCTTCAAAGTTATTAAATCAACCGAACCAGAGAATAGGGATTCCAAACAAGTTCAATGCTTATATTAATCTACTCAAAATTTCGAACAAATTGATTGCCAGATTTCAATAATAAAATTATAGAAACTCATTTTGTTTGATGTTTCATCAATGGAAACAATAGGCGGACACAATCAATCAATTGGATATCAGATAGAACTTCCTTAACTTTTTGAACTCGATGAAAATGAACATTTTACTTGATGATGTTAATTATTGCGGCTTCAAAGGGAGATTGATACCGGCTTCACGGACTGAACAATTTGTTTTGGATATTAGACAATAACTACGTCTATTAATATACCAACTGGGTAATTGCTTTGTTGTGTTTTAGAAATATAATATTCTTCCATCTTAGAAGAAAATAAAGATTGGTGATTAATATTTATGTAAGAAGGTTCCATCCTTGTCATAGACATACAATATCAGACAAAATCGGTTCTTAATGTGTCTAAATTCTTGGCATTAGCGATAATTTATAAACCCATCTAATATCAAAAATGCAAAAGCTAGTTTGTTTGATTGTTTGTTTGGCTTTCACGCTAAAACGGTGGAACGGATTTGGATTAAACTTGGCAAATAGATAGACCTTGACCTGGCTTAGGACAGGTAATACTTTTTTATGTGGGTGGTACTTCCCCGTGGGATAATTTCCGACATTCACGAAGGCGAAGACGCGGGTATTTTTTTTAAACTAATGTCTAATAGTTAGTTTCTTGTTACAATTAGATTTTACCTTATCTCCCCAGAAGGGGTTAATATTTTTATAGGTAGAATCCTACTGGCCGAAGAAGTTATGCGTATTCACAACTAATAATGAGCAGTTTAAAAAGAAGTACCATTTCTAGTGACAGCCAATACAAGAGAAAAAGTAAAAAAAAAAAAATTGTTAGTTCCTCCTTACCTTGACTCTCGCAACATCCTTCAACAGAGCATGGGCGTTAGCGCCTCCGAAACCAAAACTGTTGACTCCAGACATGCCCCTAGACCAGGGGGTCTTGTCAGTCACCACCTGTAGTCTCTTCTGAGCGAAGGCTTCTACTCCCTCTCGAGCAACGTGGAAGTTCAAGTTGGGGGGCAGGTAGCCCGTGCTGTAGGCGATGCACATCTGAAAAGAATGAGGATGTTAGAACAGGTGCACAAAGGAGATCTCAAATTAAAGGACGATTATCTTTCGAAAAAGAGTGCCTGTAGTGAACTCGCTTTTTCGAAGACGCCATGTCATTGAAAAAGCGAGTTTTAGGAAAAAAAATACTATAATGCCTCATACTTTGCTATCACATGTTTTCTTTCGACTTACCTAGATAAGGGTAGTGCTTATATGGGCAAAGTAATCATACAAAAGAGCTAGCCTACTGGCCGAAAAAACTTTGCGTAATAACCATATATATTGAGCAGCTTTTTCAAATAAGGAAGTTAAAATGTCGTCATGTAGTCAACCTGTCTTGTCGCCTCAAAATTCACAAAATGTGCATAGACACACGAGGTCGTGACGTCATTACATGCCGTCTTAATCGGCGGAGATGATGTATCTCAACTCCATGTTGCTTGTGTTAATTAAAGCTCAAAACAGGATGATGTTACCAGTTCCTAGGTATAATATACCTGTGTAATATAACCAACAGTGGCGGTAGCTGTCCAGATACACATAACAACAAATACAGGTTGACTTGTAATTTATCGTATTCCTACCCGGACGTAATAGTTTGACCCATTTTCCAACCTCGCAGGTTTGCACGATGCTCTCTTCCTGTTAAAATCACGCTCTTTCGAGCCTACTGTACTGCTTTTTACACGTGCAGCCTGTGGGCTAGATATACGCGAAAATCATACAGTGCTCTCCGCGTTCAATACAACAATGCCTTTAGGATACTAGTGGGTCTGCCCCGTTTCTGTAGTGCGTCAGGGATGTTTGCGGATGCGCATGTAGATTGCTTTTACGCATCAATGCGTAAAAGGTGTGCTTCCCTGGTGCGCAGGGTGTGGGACAGCTCCAACAGTGTCTTAAGCATGGTTGCAAGTCGATGGGACTGTTTATACGTGGGTCACTGTTGTGCAGTCTCTCATGGGATGTCGCAACAGTGACCAACCGTTACCCTTGTTTTTATTTTATTTTAATTTTCCTTGTTTTTGTTTAGTGTCTGTGCTTACTAACATAGTCGTAGGTTTTTTACTAATAATACTGTTGAGTCTTGGTTACTCCAATAAAGAAAAATTCTATTCTATGCAATTTGAGAGTTTAGAGAAAAGTGATATGTAGTGACGAATTTTGGGACATAAAAAAAAATGAAAATTGGGTTTTCTCGAATCCCATGAATTTTCGCTTAGGCTTCATAGGGTGCTTAACTGTTGCAAATAAGCGACAATGGATAAAAGTCACTCATACGAGTACACAACCTTCAGATATAGATATTTGACAGAGTACTTGATTTGTGCAGAATTGATGTGGATTATTGTTGATGTAAACGTTGACAAATGAACTACAAACAAAAGTCACTATATTGTATTTATAAGAAAAAAAACTATCTCGCTCGTAAAGAAAAAGTCTTCTTTGACTGTTTGAAATTGAATTAAATTATTTATTTTGTGAATAGGTTAACAAAATAACTTGTACAAGTCATGTTTAAAAACATATGTAAGTTGATAATTCCTATTTTAGTTTACCCTTGATTAGAAATGGTTTCACCAAAAATTCATCCCTAATTTCTCAACACATACGGACGTAATTTCGATACCCCAGTCATTGCAACTCTGTACGTAACAACTGTCCTACTTACAAACAAAACACGATAAGGTACCAGCATACATTTGAGAAGACATTCACATTAATTATAAAGTAACATGCTAGCAAGATAACATTAATTACGACGCGACAGTTTTCTCAGGAATCAGGATTGAGAACATTCACTGAGCACCGGAGGGAATACGCTGCAGATCCGAAGAGGGTAATCCTCTGGGCGCTTTAACAGAATTAACTCTGCTAGCTGATAATTATTTTATTTGAATTAGAAGTTCTAAGTAACTGCTATGAAAATTTTATAAAAAATGTCGCTTGGGAAATCACTTGTGTGTTTTTTAACGGAATTGTAGATTTTTATATTTCTGTTTTGTTCCAGTTGCAACTTCATGTCAAAAAAAGTCGGTCAACGCTATATAATTTCGACTGTCTAATACTAAAATGCGAACATCGTTAAAATACAGAGGAATTCAAACCAGTCCTAAATTAATTGTCGAACACACAGCGCGTTTTAAACAAAACAAAAATATGTCAATTTCCCACAAACCCGGTTACCATCAACACTTCAATATAAAACAAATATTTACCTTAGCAATAGAACAGAGACCGGAGGCAGGCTCGCTGTGTCCCAAGTTGGACTTGATGGAACCGATCCAGAGAGGGTCTTTGCGACCCGTGCAGAAGATCTCGTCTATGGCCAGCAACTCTTCGGGGTCACCGACACGGGTACCTGGTGATAAGGAAACAGATGTTAGGAGGCTAAAAGAGTTATGGGCAAACATGTTAAAATCATATAATTTATCAGGGTTCAACGAAGCCCTAAATGTTTTTAGTGCTGATATCTTCGAATTAACTGGACTTAGTTTTAAAAGCAAAACAAAGATTTTGATAAGGACAAGTTTTCTAGTGCAAGCAGTGAATGTTTTTTCTCGCACAGAGTAGCATTCTTAGAAGTACGAGTAAGTCCATTTGTGAAACCGCAACGAAAAAAATAGGGGACTTACTGATTCCAAAACAGTCTCCTATTCGACTTACAATTCAAAAGGCAACTATGTTACCAGCCAGCAATTTTACATGTAAAAGGCAAATCTATAAAGGTTCGCTACAACGTCACTTTCCGGATTGTATCGTTGCCAAAAGTCACCGACTGTACGTAAATGCACTCTTGACCCAACCCTTTTGGCACAACAAGGCTTCGAATTGTACGATTTTACGAACTCCAAGCGCCAAAGACTAATGGCGTAGTTTTTGAGAGCGTTTTCGAAAAAAAGGTATTCGGCTTTTGTGGACAGGAGCCGAGCTTCGAATTTTCGAAGCAAAAGTTAGTTAGTAAACAAATTTTCAGAAGAGATTAATGAATGAATTTTTTCATTCACCATATTAGGTAACAGAAAGAATTTAATACTAATTTATTTTAATACTAAAGAGTAGAGGAAAACATGTTCATTATATTTTGTTATACCGCGGCGTAACAAGGTTCTTTGGTTATATATAAAATAATCAAAATCCTGAAATGACCTTTGACGCTGATTGTACTCACTGACATTTAATTCTTGACTTTTACTAAAAAACATCAAAGTAAAATCATGTCAAAGGTTGGATGCTAATGTCACTCAAAGAGCATGAGGAAGACATCCTACTATAATTACTCTAAAATGTCTCTCGCTGTCTCAATCATTTTTGATATAGGAGGGGACCGTGTCTACCTTAATTTAAAAGCAAGGGAATGCATCGATAAAACATTTAAATTTTCTTAAAGTCAAAGTGCGTCGGCACTCAACTTAATTGAATATAATCATTTGATTAATTTAATTTAAAGGGCATGAAAATGTATACGGCGAAAGATGCTAATATTACATTATTTTTAGCTCTATAGTGGCTCATAAAAGGTGTTTTGCACTTATTATTTGATGAGATTTAATATTCTTGACTTTTCTTCTCATTTCCTACATTCATAATTATCAGGGTGTCCCTTAGGTCGACGTCAAGCCGCAGTCGGGTGATAGGTCCGGTCATAATAGTTAACAGAAAATATATTAAAAAAACCAGTTAATATTTGTAGCATCAGAGGCCCTAGTGTGAGTTTCTTTTAACCATTTCGACTTTACGCATAGACCGCGTTCGGCGCTCCGATTGGCCTTTCACCATTTGGTCGTTGCGCTCCGATTGGCCCTTGGCAATCGGAGCGCAACGACCAAATGAGATGGTTAAAATAAACTCACACTAGGCAGGAGATTTTCTCGTTTTTTTTTTTTGAATTGCCCGTTGTGTGGCGTTAACAGTACAATAAAAATACACCCCTGCCTCAACCAAAATACCAAGGAGTAGAATACCTATTTGGCACAAGTCTTGATTACAGTCGAAGCTCGCACAAATTACTAACTTTAGTCCGTAATCTCCATTTCCGAAATATAATGAGAAAGTTTAGGGACAAACGTTTACACACGCACCAAGTTATCGCATATTTGAGTGAAGGAAAGTGTAATGGTTGGCTGGTTCTCGACCAGTCGAGTTGTTCCGTATTGACGATTGTTTGTCAAAGTTAGGGGTGCGGGAGATAAATATCTGGCGGTACGTTGGGTTGTAACGACAGTAATTTTACTTTCGAATCGTGGAATTTCGGGGTGGTTTGACAGGAATTAAACAATCATAAGACCTACATACCTGAAAGCAAGAGCTTAATATGCTGTGGAACTCGGTTTTTGTTTACAAAGCTGTTTAGAAAAACGTGATAAATAGGGTAATTACCGAAGACAGGAATACACCTGGAACTCTAAATTACACTAAAATTAATAAGATATTCTTAAGTGGAATTCTCGTGTGAATGAGTAAACGCATCTTTGGCGAAAATAAAATTTAAAGGACGTTATTAAAGAAATAACGTCCTTTAAATTTTATTTTCCATGTTGGGGTCGGCTGTTAGTCTAACTGGATACAGCTGGATCTCTGACCTGACTGCCCATCTGACCTTCACAACCCAGTTACAGGATACCACTTGGTAAGACCGATAGTCAGACTAGTTGAGTTGCATTTTGAAGGAGCAAAGGCTCCTTCAAAAAGCTACTCAACTAGACAACTGAAATCACCCAGTGGTAAAACCAAACCTTGTTTCGTGATAACTTGGTAGTAGCCATATATTTCAGCACCACACCAAATGTTTTAGCAATCAAATTGTTCTAAAAGCTTGTAAAACTTTGGTTTTATATTCCACAGTTATGAGCTGGCGACATTTTTGTCGTAAAAGTGTTTTATTTCGGTATTTCAGAATGTTTTACGTTGACATATTACATTTCCTGCTGCGGCTCTGTTTTTGGTTTCGAAAAATATGGTTAAGTACTAGGTAGATATTTATTATATACGTTCACGAATATGTTTATGGGAATTGTGACATATTTGGGAAGATAAAAATGTTTTCTAGTGAGTTTTTCCTAAGTGGATTTATTAGTGTGGAAGATGACTAGTTTACAACTATTCATAAGAAAGGTCAGGTGCGTAGGACTAGCGACCGGTGCCTGTTTGACCAGATGTATGAAAATATATGTATGAACAAGTGATAACGAGGAGAAGCAGGTTCTGCATGTTCCCATGGGAGGAAGATGTTAGTTTACCTGAGTATGTATTCTTTTGAATGCTTACTGATAAAAAACCACATTAGCTTTAACATTTAGTGGGAAAGCCATGTCTAGGATAATCTTACATTGAATCGAATGCGTTGATAATGACTAAAGTATGTTTTTTCACCGAAATTAAAAACAAGAAGGGAGACTTACAATCTCACTTATAATTAAACGAGAAGAATTTAATGATGTTCGCCAGTGAACACGTGAAAATTAGCCTTATTCCAAATTCTGCCATCTCATGTTAATATAACCAAAAAACACCACACCGTAATTACCCTAAAGTAATTACAAAACACAAAATAATTCCATGTTGTTGAGGTTACATTTCCTAAGGTATCTTAAATGCGGTCAGCAGAATGGCCAGAGCAAATATGAAAAGAGAGAGAACAAACAAAACTAATTATTAGCACTCGTGATTATATGTTATTTGTTCCAGTAGGCGGCCATTTTCTTTTTACGAGGTAAATAGAAGTTTCAGGAATTCAGTAAATGTAAGCGATGTTGCTACTGAGAATAATAAAGAGTACTTTTTTCTAGATTATCACGTCTAAATACAGAATCAAAAGAAGTTTATTTTATATAAGTACGCTCATTTATAAATAAAGTATGCTAATCTTATCATTTATTTGATAAATCAATTGATAATAATCCTTAATTGTATTATATCAGTATCTGTTGTTTCATGTAGCTTGCAGTATAGTAAGTTAAAGGTTTTAATTGAGTAAAATATTGAGGTATTACAACAGGTCTTAATACCTGTAAAATCTGTTCTAAACTTCGAAATACAAAAGAAAATCCAGAGTTTCAAATTTTCCATTCGACACGAAACTCATCATCCTCATTACAAACTTCCCTTTAAGCTCGATTAAAATGAATTTAAATTCTCCGCATTACAAGCGTTATACATAAGGTTTACAACCGCTTTGTAACTGTAAACAACGGTTCATTTTAATTTCAGCGTGCCCTTAACTATGATTGCGAAAGTTTTTCTATATTTTCACTTTTAATTTTTCTCTCTTAAAGTTTTCTCGCGAAGTTAATGTGCCGTTTCTTTTTTGAAAGTGCAGATGCTTGAACGTTTTAAAGTGAAATGCTCGGGTTGTGACTAATAAGGTGTTAAGGTGCGAGGTTGTTGGACTAGCTAGCTGTGTCATTTATTTTAGTAGTCCTTAAGTTTTACTCACCAGAGAGTCCGCTTGAATTTTTATTTATATTTTTGGAGGTGACTTTTTACGTTTTAGTTTTTTTTATTTCTTGGCAGTTAGTCTTTGTCTAATTAGTAACATGACGCCTGTACTACTTTATGGGTCAGGCAGATATAGACACACATTTCGCCAATAATATATTTAAGTCCCATGAAATATGGGGCCCTATTGCCATCCACCGGGCACAAATCCATTCAATAAACTTAATATAAACAAAAAAGTACTACTGTTACTTTAAATACTAGTTTTGATGTGTAATAAAAGGCCTTATTTCTCTTCTTAAACATATTCTGTAGGTATTTATCTCTCTCATGAACCAGACTTATCTAAACTTATAACATTTCGCTTCCGTAATAGAATTCAGGCAATTAATAGAAATGGAATTCCAATAAGTACGTAATAAATTATTAGCTAAGGTTTAGATCGGCGTCCGAAAGGTCAAAGGTCCAACAATCCTGTCCGTGGAATGAATGTGGTCAACCGCTCTTTACCCGACGATATTACCTACCTTGGTAGGTAGTTTTGTTGGACCAATGGTAATTAGGATAATAAACTGACTTTCGAAAGCCTATTTCACTGATGAAGAAAGGGCTGGTCTAATACATTTGATCAAAAGTAACAAAGTACGTAATATACAATTAAACACTAGTGCCAGTGTAGCCAGTGAGATTCATGCTTTCCTCTCAATTAAATTAATCTTTTTTCCTGTTTTCTTTCAAAAGTGTCTTCTAATGGTGTATTTAAAAAATATATTTGACTTTGACTTCTCTGCTTTAGTCGAGTTTAAAATTGAGCACTACTGTTATAATAATTGCATTGTCGCTTTTGTTTTACAAAAGCTCAAACCCTGCACCTTTGTGCTTACGCTATAGACGTGGCGCATTTGTTTCTTGAATTTCATGTGAACCTAAATGCTTCAATGGACGTCCATCAGCTGAAATTATAATTGTGATGATAAGGGAATAAATCTTACCTGTGCCGTGAGCCTCAACGAACTCCAAGATGGACGGAGGGATGGAGCACTCCTCGTAGAACTCACTGAGGAGCAGCTTTTGGATGTGGCCAGCTGGGTACGTGATACCTTGTTCTTTGTAGCCGTCGCAATTGGTCTTAGCGTGCAGGAGTTGAGCGTATACCCTGGTGGAAGAAAATTGTGTTAGACTTGAATGTTTGTTTGTTTTAACTGGAAGGAGTTTTTTTCTGAAAAAGTTATGCGATGTGAACATTAACAGCAACACAAAGGGAACCAAAAGTCTTAAATATAATATTACATAACGCCTGTTATCTCTGAATGGTTAGACAGAGGTGTAGGTACTTACTAGTCGTTCAAAAGTCTTTATTTAATTAATTAGTATTGAACATAAATGTAAGGAATATTAATAGAAAATCAATACCTACAATGTCAACAGTTTATGGTATTATGTAGGTAAGGAGTCCTATGGCCAGTCGATATTAACAAGCTTATATTTTGACATTTAAGCTTCAAGAAGTATTACTCGTAATTATCACAGTCTGTCCTACATTTTCTTACAATTATTTTCTAATTGCAAGCTTACCTTCTTGAGTCCTTTGCCTTTTGTAAGAAAACGACCACGATAGCTTCTGAACGCGCGTAACCGTTGGCGCCGTTGTCGAAACTCTTGCAACTGCCGTCGGGTGACAACACTCCCAATCTAGATGAATAAATAAAATTATGATGTGCAATGAGAAGCAATGGACTACACGAGATTCTTTAGTTGGAATAGGCCATGGATTTGAAGCGGAATCTTTGGACATGACGCAGAGAGTACTTAGTTTACTGATATACGAGTATGAGTTCTACTAATGGAGATATATAAGGTTTCGATAAGCCAAAGTCTCGACGGTTATCGTTCATCACAACAAACAACGCTAAAGGATCAGCTCAAATTTTAGATTATATACATAATTTTTAATATTTCGTTTTTCACGTGCAGCGGAGTAAATGTATTTTCGAGTTAGTAAAATAGCTCGTTTTTATAGCAGTATTTACTCATGTAATTTCTGGATCTAAAGGGGAATCATACTACCCTTTTTGAACCACTTCAGAATACGATAACGCGGTAGGTAATACAGAACCCAATATTTCGTCAAAACTTTTATGTTTCAGCATTTTAGTACTCATAACATCAACATCATCACTCGTTTCTTTATGCTGGGGTTAAGTTTTATATGTATCCAGTCCAGTTGCACATTTTATTTTTAGTTGCATTGTATCTTACTCACTTGTATATGCACTTGTATAAAAGTAAGCTTCAATTGTTTTATCCTTACCTGGAGAACTGCAGTGACACATAAGGATGGAGACAAAGGTTGGAGCCTCCAACGATGGCGGCGTCGCAGTGGCCATCACGGATAGCCCTGAAGGCGTGCTCCAATGCGTAGAGGGAACTGGAGCAGGCAGAGTCCACAGTGTATGAGGGACCAGTCACTCCCAACCAGTAGGAGATACGATTGGCTAACATGGCACGGGAACATCTGAAATAAAAGAAATGTTAGGTTTTTTGACATTATTATTATGAAGTTTCCAGATTAAGGGCAAGCGTTTTGTTTGTTTGTTTGGCATCTCGCAGGTCAACCTATGAGGTTGTCGTCTGCTTAAGCGGACTTGCCTGTGGTTGCCCTAATAAATTAAGGCCTCCAGCCAGGACTTAAACTTAAATACTAACTAAAAACTAAGCGACTGCACGCTAAGGGCACCCCCTGTGGGGTACGAACCTCGGCTTAGGTCGCTGGAAGAGGGCAGCAAATGACTAGCTGGATCAGGATTGGTGTTATTTTGGGACGAATTTAAAGCTACAGGCTCAGCGACGCGGGCTGGCTCGAGCAAGGGTCGGGAGGGGCGTGGATTTGGGCGTCGCGGCGGGCCTCGGCGGCGAGGTCGGTAGGACGGCGATCGGGTTTTGGGCTTAATTAGGGTGCTGGTGGCCTTACTACTCTCCTGGAGGAGGGTAGTGGCGTCATCGGGGGTGATTAAGATATGCCTTGGTCAGCGAATACTACTAATTACTAATAAATAATAATTATTATGACATACTATCCCATGGAATATAGACTTTTCTTTCTTGGTATCAGCATAAACTATGATTGAGCATGATAATCACTCTTGACAAATAATTACACATCAACTTGGTAAGCCGAGTGTGCTAGATATATTTACATATAAATAAATATATTAGTCGAGCAGTGGTGGCTCAGTGGTAACGACCGCGACTTATGAGCTGTAAGCCGGAGGTTCGAACCCAGACAGGCGATTTACTTTGTGTAAATTATTTCATCATCACTGTTCTCAAAACGGTGATGGAAAACATTGTGAGTAAACCGGCATGTCTTAGAACCAAAAATTCGAAGACATGTGACATCTTCCAACCCGCACTCTAATGTCTCGCTGGTGGTGGCGTATGTGTTGGATCATTAAGTTCCCTTCAAAATGGTTGAGCTGAATGGTGCTGATCCATACGTCATGTTCGTGAACGGGCGCCGTCAGTGGGGACTGGTCATCTCTTGGCTGCCACGCCTTTTTGTTTTTTTTTTTTTGTTTTTCTTTTCCGTTTTTTATGTTTTTTATTACGGGTCTTTCTACATCGTTCTCACATGTTTAATTTCAACAAGACTGATGTAACAAATTTTCTGTAACCATATTATTTAAAAGAGTGTCCATGGAGTTTCTTGCCCGTTCTTCTCCATAGGTACCTACTTCGCTTTGGAATGGGCAACTAGCTTCATATTTCTGACTGACCGACCCCTTGACAATTCAAAAGTGCCTATAATGGGTTTATTTGAAATAAATGCTTTGAGTTTGAGTTTGAGTTTGCACTGGGCCTCAGTAGTGGGAACATAATAGACTGATTATGTATGTATGAACTAAGGAGCCATTCCATTATGTGCATTCTACAGTTTAACATTAGAACAAAGGAAATATCAAAAGGACTGTTATAAAATAACCGTGTATAACAAGTTTTAAACGCTTTTGAAGCCGTCAAGCAATTGTAATAATGAACACTGAATGGAGTTGAGGCGCGAAGTTGCATCTAACCGCTTTATCCCGTTGCTATTATGTTGGAATGAGTTTATTAGCCGTGCGGGCGAACATTTTAATGGTTCTGACGAATTTTAGAGAAGGAAAGTATTATTGGATGAAGGTATTATGGGAGTCACGTCAGGATAAAAGCAGATTAGGTACGAAAACAGCTGAAGTTGTTTATCAAGGTGCACTCTAGTGGTTTAAGTCTTTCTGTATGCTAAAATATTGTGATCGTCGATGGGTATTTCTCAGATGGGAAGTTAAAAACAATAACAACAAGTAGCAACTGAGGGGCTTGTAATATTGCTTTAGATGATTTTGTGAGAACCGTTTGCACTTAGATAATCTTTTTTCGTTCGAAATCTGATGTTGAAAGCTCCACCTTTGTTCTCAAGCATCTATAAAGATTACTTGGACATCAATCCTAACTAATATTTTAAATGCGAAAGTAAGGTTGTTTGTTAAGCTTTCACGCTTTTTTTACCCGAGGGTATGCAAATTTTTATCATAGATCGCTGACGCAGTCACCGGCAACAGCTAGTAAAGAATCATTACAAACTCACCCAGTAATACCGAAGCCGTTGACCTGCATCTTTTCGTAGAACCATGTCTTCTCCGACTCCGAGAAACAGGCACCCACGAAAACACCGACCTTTTTGTCCCGAAGTTCTTTTGGATTTACACCTGAAAACAAAGTAATTGTTTAAAGACAGGTAACATTAAATGCTAAAGAAAAGGCTGATGCTAGACGAACTCATTTCATTGCCTACAACTTCTACAGCACATGATTTGAGCTAAGCCAATCAAAGCACGGCAGTACTGCTAGGCTTACTGCTGCGTTCCGAGGTACAATATTGACGGAAAGAGTGCGTGTTGTTTCTTTTTTACGTAGTAATTAGTGTTCTTATTTTTTGGTAGTATTACTTCTTCAAACCTCTCTAATCCAAAGAGTTTGACTCAGATATCGACCAAACACGGTCTGATTACGAGTTCTTGACGTACACTCAAAATAATACCAGCCTATTATTGTCCCACTGCAAGGCAAACTCTTCTCTCTTCTCATACAGAGAAGGCACGAGCATAGATCGCCACGCTTGGTCAAGACGGGTTGGCGATTTCAGACTTATACTGACTACTAGCTGATCCCGGGAACGTTTTTTTGCTTCTTTTTTATAGACTTTTGCAAGAATTTTATATATAAGATAAGACTAGGTTTCTTGGCGATGTTATCCTTCACCTATGGTAATAGTGTCCAAGATAAACTCAGAAAGTACAATAAATTGAAGAAGTCTCTTTGATACTTGCCCGGATTTGAACCTACAACCTCATGTATGAGGCCTTAAACTACTGGGCCAACACTGTTTGTAAGGCAGCTATGTATTTTGAAGGCGCTCTTTACAGCATCTCGGCCTACCCTTCATGTAATGTGAATAAGCTACCAATTAAATAAAGCTAAAGCTAACAATGAAATAAATATGGAACACGTATATAAGTACTACGCTAAGATAAGAGGAGTGTATTCAACCTTTTCTCACTTAAATTAATGAAGCGTTGATTGCAAAGTGAATAAAGAAAATGTTCATAGAAAAATATTTAAAACAAAACCTGATCGTATCTAAAGTATTAAATCATCGTTTTTGGAGAATGTATAGATAGTTACGTACTAAATAAATGACGTAGCTACATTACAATAGGAAATCTACAAAAATAATAGATTCATTTGGAAATCCTTGTTCTAAATATTTCCAAAAATGGTCCTATGACTTTTCAAAGAAGGGGAAAACCATCTCCGAAAGGCTCGCTTTCAACGATTTCACACAAGTAAAATTCCAGTAATAAGTTGTAAGTTATAACTGAAAACCTGAAAAGAGGTCATTGTGCTCATAATTGTAAATAACTTATTATTTGAGACTGAATTTCAACTGCCTCGTTGGTCTAGTGGTCCCAATCGCTACTGCTGAGCATGAGGTCGTGGGTTCGATTTCCAGGTCGGGCAACGTGTTATTGGGTTTTTCTATCTGGAATTTCTCAGTAGCAGCCCGAAGTCTGGATTTGTGCCCGGTAGATGTCAATAGGCTCGCCCCCTATTACATGGGACTTAAACATAACTGGCGAAATGTGGGTGTACTATAGGTACACCTCTGCCCAACCCTTCGGGGAAACAAGGCGTGACGTTATGTTATGATGTTATGAATTTCAAATCTCGAAAAAAAAAAAAACAGATATTTCTGCTGTTACACTCTGTCGAGTTAAGCGAACATAATTATTGTATGAAGCTATTGATTTCTTTCGCGGTTTCAGGGTTTGGTACCATAGTAAGTGTTTCATGATGATCAGTACAATTACCACTTTTCAGGTTCAATTACGCCTTGTACCTATATTATGTATACCGAACTAGGTCAGTCAAACTTCTCATTTGACATGTCTGGTCGATAAAGTCAAAGTCGAAATCAAAAGTCAATGCATTTATTTCAAAAAGGCAGTAAAAGGCACTTTTGAACGTCAACATTTACATTTAAATAGAATTGATTCTAGGCGCCTCTTCCAAAAGGTAGTTTCGTATGGAGAAGAAGGGGCAAGAAACTCCACCGTTACTCTTTCAAAATGCTTAACAATATTTTGTATACATTAATTATATTTGAAGTGAAGACGATGCACCCAGAATAAAAATAGTAAACCACAATAGGTAAAAATATTTTAAAATAAAGCAAAGGTAGATAAATAAATCACGTGATAGGTACATGGTGCTCACATATTTACAAACATTGCAAAAGTATTTGAATTTCCGAAAATATAAACTAGGAATAAGTCAGTGTGTGAGTAAAGTAAAAATAAGAAAATATACAATTCAATAAGCAACTATGATTTTGTCTAGCCTCTAGATTGTCCTATGGAGCAACCAGCATGTTTCCAAGCATTCTTATCTAGGATATTCCATCAGAAGGATAATTGAATGCTTCAGAATATTTCGTGTTAATGCGTATCTTGGCTGCTGAATTATTCAGCAGAACTGTCATGTGGTTATTTCTGTTGCGTCAGACTCTGAAATATTTCGAGAGAAATCTTGTGGTTTGCAGTGACATACCTGAGTGCTTTTAACTATTATTAAAAAAAATACTGGAGTGTTTTTTTAACTAATAAATTTCCCGCTATGTTAATTGCACGAAAAACCTCAAAGGCACTTTTATTGAATAAAGTCGAAATAGACTGTTGGCAAAAAACCTTTTTACCTTTTAACTTTTTACCACTAAGTAAAAAGTCACATCATCAGACATCAAATACTCGACGAAGTCAAAAGACAAGCACTTAGAAGTTCCAATTTGTGAAGTCTTCCGAGACTCACAATAAATAGTTGTCATCCAAACAAACCACTACTTAATAAACGAATCGCCTTAGTAATTAATTAGCTTCTTATTTTATGTTTTGCCATTCAATCGTCCATTTTCATTTCTTGAGCCAACATTTATTGGCGCCCAGCATGGGACTCCTAGTGGACGCCAATAAGAAAGTTGCCAAAGATAACATGATAAAAACCGTCAAACCTTCAATTTCTTGTACGTCCAAAGAAATCTACCTGATCGAGTCCACTTTTGAAGTTTTATTATCAAATTTGAATTCTCGGGGCCTGTCGCAAAGGCAAAATTGAGTCATAATTACTCTGTGGACTTGAAAGTTTTAATGGACGTAAAGATAACGGGACGCTTGCCTGCCTGGTTTGCGGAATGACAGCCACAATTGCTTTATTGTGCCTTACATAAGAATTATTTATTAGCACCTTACGGAGTTTTTTTTTGGTGATATAATTTATGTTGCTAGCGATTGCGACCACTAGACCAACGAGGCTTACCCCCATTACTATGTTATTCATCTAAATGTGATGATTAATTAAATTAGGAAGGTTCTTGTAAAGAAATAATCTTCCTTTTTGGTGCAATGTGCCATACAGGATACGGCTGCCATCTCTGTCAAACGAATTCGTGAAAGGAAGCAAATAATCATAAAATCAGTATGGTTTTGAAGAATTTCGGGCCTAATTGGGCATGGAGTTAATGAGATTGAAGTTTTTCTTTGAATTTAACATACAAATGATGATGAAAAACTAGACAACTTGATAAAAAAATATTATGACCTCTCAGAACGTAAGACGATTTCGCAGTTTTCAACTATAATAATATAATAACCTGATAATATTGAAAGATGTATACCCTGCTATATATCTTTCAATATTATAAGGAAAGGGCAATATATTCTCAGTCGGCACCTACCTTAGTTCATACAACAATCTAATATAAGTTAAGCTAATATAAGTTTTAGTTCATTTTAATAAGTTACTTATTAAAATGAACAATGTTCATTTTAATAAGTAACTTATACGCTGTCATCCTGTTACATTGGCTGGAGTTTCAACCAACTTTAAACTATAAGTCTAGACAAATCTAGTAATTGGACATTTTAGACAACCGGAAGTAATTGGACATTTTAGACAATCGGAAATAATAATGAGTTCCCAATTTTGTCTCTAGAACTCATTATTCTCGCAATACGTATTTTGCTTTTTTGTGAAATAGAAAATCAATAATATGGAAGGAGCACCATGCAAAGAAAGATAATCAGGAAGAAGTTGATTGCTCCTCAATTCAAACAAAACAAAAACTTATTGGCAAACAAGCTGGTGGTCCATGGTAACTGGCCACCGATGCCCATGGATATTATGCAATACAAGAGTCACCGTAGATATGTAGCCATGCAACGCATATTTTTTTCTTTCTTTTCTTTTTCACTAGCAATCTCATTCACTCTTGGCATTTTTTTGTATCTTAAATGGACACCGTGGTTAAGTATGATTTCAGCCTAGGATCTGAATATCGTTCAACTTAAACTACACTGTCTTATCCCATCCTTAATATAAATAATTAAAGTAAATAAAGAAGAGTCTGCTCGTATATTGCGTGGTCTGGTCTGCTACTTATGATTAAAGTTGTAATTGGCTCGGAAAACTTCGGCAGCTAATTGAAACTAAGTTGAGTCGAGACGATGTGGCGGGCAGCGTAGTGTTGTGGAAATTATGAGGACGAATTTGTTTTGAATTTGATGTTATAATAGAAGCGTGAGTAAATAATGTTTGGAGTAAGGAGGAAGTCTTATATTCAAAGATCCAAGAATAGTTTTAGTTAAGTCTCATGTAATAGGGGGCGAGCGTATTGCCATCCACCAGGCACAAATCCAGACATCCGGCTGCTACTGAGAAATTCCAGATAGAAAAACCCAATAACACGTTGCCCGACCTGGGAATCGAACCCAGGAACTCATGCTCTAGACCAATAAGGCAGTCAATATCTAAGCTAGTCATTAATTTTAAAGCGAAGAATACCACGTGCTGCGATACTCAAACTTTCTGTGATTCTCTCTTAATAAAACCCCTTTAACTAGCATTTTAAAAAGTAAAAAAAATGGCTCCGTGGAGAATTTAATTCTTCCGAGTGGTTTGACTTGTGATATAGACAAATTGGCGTCATTGTCGCCAAAGAAAGGTAGCTATTGAAAAGCCTACATTGTGGGTAGTAAGTGAAGGACGCTGTAACACCGAAACGAACCGGGATCAAAAGTGTGAACGATCAATGACATAAGAAACAAAAGCCACTCAATTATAACGGTATATTATATATTAATACCATTTTAGATATTTAATACCATTTTACTACGTACAAACTGTTACATAACTGGACACCTCCTCAGTCGCAGGGTATTTCTTGTCACATGCAAACGTAACGTAAAGAAAATAAAAATTGAATGCTTTAATTTTCATTCACCAACCTGTCTGGCTCAAAATCAATATATTTTCTGTTTCCTAGTACTCTTTTATGATAAAACATATTTTACGAGTGCGTGTGTTATAAACCGATTTTAATAAATGAAATTTCGACAAACAGCATGAAATCGATGTTCAGAACAAATAAACAGTACAGGAAATATAAGCTTTTAATCCGGAAAATCCTTCATGTAAAATATGTACAATGTCTTAACTAATTGTTGGGGCCATAATAAAGGAATTTCAGTTTTTGATATTCTGAATTAATTATTGACGGTAAAATTTTAAAATACGAAATTCTGTTACTAATCGGAATTGAATCATGTAAAATCGTATTATGTAGTTACCTACTAATTGTTTCATTAATATAAATAAATCTTGAATACAAATTATTTGAGTTGAAGGTACACAAGATGGATTGTCGATATTACCGAGTCACCCAGAAACCGTGGAAGCAGAGAAAACCCGAGGTACGATGACAAATAATCCTATATACGGCAACACTTGAGGAGAAGAATAACAAGACATTAAAAATAAGTGAAAATCTAGTAAGAACCTTTTATGGCTACTAAAGTTTATTTTCCGTTCGTAACGGTGTAAGCGTCGGAACTCTAAAAAGTTTACCAGAATCAATGTTACTGATTGCAAGAGGGTTGCTAAAATGCTCCGTTTTCCATCCGGCTGATCACTCCCTAAGTCGCTACTCCTTAATCTCAACTTACTGTAAGTATATTGGATCTTCCATAAACCGGCTAACAAATTGGTTAATAATTTACAAATTCTATTACCAAATCGTGATTGTGGCACATGTGTTTTGTGTTTTGGGAAATGTTATCATCATTGGGATTGTTTTCCGGTCCCACATTTTGTGCAAGATTTTATTATGCGTAGTTGTTATTCTTTTTTCTTGGCAACGTAAGGTTTTCCACTTTCGTAACGTAGATTGGTAATACAGAAAATGCTGTTTATGTTACAGAAAAAGGCTGTGAACTGTTCGAGTATTTGAGTAGCCAGAATATTGTTCGTTGCGGTTGTTTTACTCGAACTTACTGTACTTCATTTGGGAACGTATTTCACTCCGTTGGATCGTATCTCTCTAAAGAAAGAATTTTTGAGACATAGTAAGTAGGTACTCTAAATTGTAGTCTACCGAAATTCGTCTCAACAGGCGAGTTAATACTCTTTTTTTTCCCAATCATCGTCTGCCATTCCACAACTAGTGGGTGTCGTCTTCCAGGCTTCCCGTATGTAGCTGGACATGGTACCAGCCCTTAACAAGGAGCGACTGCCTACTTGACCACGACTACCCAGTTATTGAGTAACCAAGACTAATTGTCAGATTTTCGGGCTACTGACTACCAGTAACAACTGTCAAAGACATTCAAGACTTATAAAGCAGGCAAAAAAGCTTACCAGCATCAATAACAGCTTCATAAGCCTTTTCTAGCAGGATCCTGCACATGGGATCCATGGTGTGGGCCTGCTTGTAGTGGACACCGAAAAAGGAAGCGTCGAATTTGTTGACATTGTTGATTTTGCCCGTGCGCTGTGGGATCTCTGGATGAGCCAGCTTCCAACGACGAGTGTCTCCGGAGATTAAGTCCACCTGGTCATGAGAAATGTTAAATTAATTAAATAGAAACAGTAGAAAGAGGGCTGCATAAAGTATAGAACGATCAATAAGTTATTTCTAGTTATAACAGAGGCAAACAACAAAACTGACATTGAACCGCTTCTGAGTCTATATCAATGTTAGAATGCTGGAACCCATAACACAAGTTAAATCTTTCCTTGGGTATCAGAGTTCATACAAATACTGCCTGCAACTATAGTTGTTCTATATAACATGTTAAAAGTAATGGTTATTTTTGATGATTGAGGAATGTACTGATTGAACACTGTCAATAACACAACACAAGACTTGAGCATTGTCAAGCTCTCATGATGACCCAGAACCAGAGTTCCTTTTTTTAAGAAACCATTTTAAAGTGCGTTTTCGGCTTAAAAATTGATGGTGTGTTACTGACCTTATTAAAAAGGTTTTCCTGAAGGTGTATGACGGAGTCCGAGTCGGGGAAGTACCCCGACACGCCTGTGATGAGGACTTCGTCTCCGGGCAGGGGATGCGACAGTCGGTGACCTGACGTCAACCTGTCCTCCGCTATTGTTGTCGGCGCCATCTTCAAAATAAAAATTTACGTTAGATAAGAAATAAAGAATAATTTTTTGGTTATCTATGAACCTCAATCTGGTAAAGAATTTTTTGCTTTATTATTTTGATTATTAGTAAAATTACTGAAAGATCTGTCTCGGGCAACATTAGCAACTACACATACTACTAAAGATTGCAGCAGTTTTGGGCAGACCCAATAACTGTTTAGTTAAGTGTCCCAAGCAGAGTAAGTAGGAATGTAGTTAATGAAACTCATATAGACGAAGTAGTTTTGCTTTTCCCTAAAGCAAATGTACAACAACATGAAAACACATTTAATTTATTCTAGGAGACAAAATAAAACTCTCGCGAAGTAAAGTAAATAAGCCTCTCATTTGCCGGCAAAATCAATTATACAACCTTTCAAACCTCCATTTATTTTGTACCTGTATTTTTAAGCCACACAAATTGCTATTGCAAATTCCACAACGTACGTCAACGAACGTTGTTTTAATGAATTAACTTGTTATTTTTATTTTAAACTTGCACTGTGAACCACTTGATTTAAATACTGGCTCGAGTTTGAATAATTTCGAGCGACACATTATTTAATTTCTTAACAGTGTAGGTACTTACATGTGATGTAAACGTTATGTGCGAATACATTGTTAAACTGATGATTATGTTGACTATTTATTAGGTAAAATTTAATGTAGATCGTAAAACAATGCTGATTTTTAAAAGAAGCTTTAAGCTACTCTTTTCTACCAATGCTATCTGCTTTAACATTTGCAGATTGCTGGATCTGATGTGAAAGAGTACCATTACTTCATCTATTTGTAGCATCTCATACGCCTCATCTTAGCTCATACGCCTCGCCCCCCGTTACATAGAACTTAAACATAACTGGCGAAATGTGGGTGTACTATACCTATAACAGACCCTTCGGGGAATACACTATGTAAAATAGAGATATTGATTTTCACATTTTTTAAGTCACTGGGCACTTCAACCTTGTGCTGGCCTATTACAGAGTTTTAATGGAATAAGAGGTCAGCATAATGCACAGCATACTGTTTTATTACCACTGACGTACAGCCTACTTTACTATACTTGGACCAATCTTAAAATCGTTTGAAACTACTGACTTCCCTTTAAGTCAACTCAAAGAACTTTTATTCATTTTAATTAATTTATTTATTGACATGCACACGCTACCATTACAGTTTCCCAGTTTGGTAATATAATTAATAAACAATTCATGAATTAATTTACAACATACTAATATCCATGCCATACCAGCACCCTAATTGCGTAATACACAATCAATCGGAATCTGAATCGTTTTGAAACAGATTGCTAATCCATTGCTTCTTGAGTTCGATAAAAATTCTGCTCAACAATATATAGAACGCAATGAATGTTCTTGAACCGTCAAAATCAAACAGATTAATCGTAATCGTTTACGAAAATGTGTTACGCAATTAGGGTGCAGATTTACAAATTAAAAACCGAACATGTGTAACGTGGGTAACGTAACACGAACTCGTTCAGTGAACATGAGGATATTTTGAGAGAAATGTTGTTAGTTTCCTGCGTAATAAAGGCTGCGTCATTATAACGTATTTATTTCTTCGCATTAAATTTTATCCTCAATCGCCCAATATTTCTTTAAACCAATTTCTTATTCATTTGACCTTCTACATATTTTCGTAGATTTGTATCCGAGTTTGCAAGATGAGCATTTTTCCCTATCCTGAGGCTGTGTAAACAAATCTGCGGGTAGCTTAAGTGCCCTCAAATTACTGTACATTGTATAGGGAGTTTATCTCCTGATGTATGTAAATCTTAGCTATCCATTTGTACACTGTGTTTTTGTATATAAAAGCTCTCCGAACATAATTTATTTATATCGGTTTTGCAACGACTACGTTGACTATTACAGCCTTGTCTTCTATCTCTACGTTTTTCTTCTCTCTATTTAATAAAAAGTTACTTTAAAATTGGAATACATTATACAAAATGTTTACCACCTAAGTCTACTTTGTGGAACGCAATAAAGAATTGAGTATTGAGTATTAATTAATTAAAATCAAACCGATCGCAAAAAAACACAAATAAATTAATTACATCGTCAGTGAAGATATTTATTTTCATTCCACTGTTTCAAATCATTACGTGATCAAGTATGCTACGCCAGACATTCCAATATCACGTGTTCCCTGGTCACCTTTTTGTTCAATATTCATTATACGGCCACATTTTCCCCGACTGCGTAAGTAGGTATTATGCCTGACAATGGCAACTAACCCCATGTCAACGCTATGCCTGAATAATGACTGCCTTCAAAATATATAAATTATCAATTGAAATTCTGTATTGTTTGGTATTATTTAAATCGTTAGTCGATGGTTGTTTTGTGGCCTATTTTGACTTGATTATATCTCCAAGTTGGGTAGTGTTTTTCCAATAATAATTTATCAGTCCTGAAGTCTAGTTGTATTGTGATGTTTGACCGGGGAGAAACTACAACCTCAAGAATAATGGGACAAGGACAGGCAGTAGCCATACCCCGCGAAACGTTCGTAGGTAATATTCTTCTATGTATTATATTTCTCTGCCTTACGTTTGAGGAATAAAATGTAAATGTAAGATTTGTAATATAACAGATGGAACTGCCTACATCAATCAATCAATCAATCAACTCCGCCTATCGCAATCCACTGCTGGATATAAGCCTTACCTTGATTAGCTTTCATTTCATGTTTTTTAATTTAGTGATCTTATCTTTTTGTATGCATGTGTTTCTGTGTTATCTATTTTTCTTTCTTTCTATTATCCGACTTCCGTATCCAGTCTGTCCCAGTCACCTTTTTAAGGTCGCCGGTTCATCTAGCTGGGGTGGTCTAAGCTTGCCGATACGGGGTCTCTACTCTGGGACTCGTCTGCTCCACCAGCCTACTGTCCTTCGACAAACGGAACTCCGAGTATAGCCCGCTACATGTCGCGCTTGGACACCTAATTTTACTTATATAACAAGAAATTGAAAAGGCAAGTCTGTACCTACTCATCTTAAAATAGAATTAATAATAACAATAACCACGATGTTACCATTATCGATTTATGAAAACGGATTGAGTTGATGAAGCCTTTCATCTCGAGCTCTTTACGTTAAATTAAGTTTCAAGATGACTAAGACTACGTTGGCGGAAACCACTTAAGTACTTCTAATGGCTTTTAGTCTGCCATCACTGAAGAAAGTATTTTATAGTCATTATGTAATTTATTTAAACCTATCCAGCAAGCGGGTTTAATGTTTTTAGCTCCTTCTTCTTTTAAAGAAAATAAATCAATTTGTTATTAATTCTTTTGGTCTATATATACATATAGAGTGGCAATCGACGCGCAACCTGTAGTGCTATTCTGTAGCCACCTCACCGTGAAAACTTAGGCGAAGTGAGCGTGGAGCGAGCTGTTTGTGACACCGATGCTAGGGATTGACCAAGACGCGATGACACTGACAGCTCACTCCGCGCAAGTCTTCACGGTAAGATTTTTACAGAATCGACATGCTGTAGTGCTATTCTGTAGTCACCTCACGATAAAAACTTAGGTGAAGTGAGCGTAGAGTGAGCTGTCAGTGACACTGATGCTAGGGATTGACCAAGACGCGATGACACTGACAGCCCACTCCACGCAAGTCTTCACGGTGAGATTATATAGACATGGGCTACTTTTCATCCAAACTTAACGTTATAAATCTGAAAGTAATTGTCTGTCTGCTCCCTCTTTACGTCTTAGCAGCTAATCGGTCTTGGAACTTTGGCACATAGATAGACCATAGTCTATGGGTTAGTACATAGTAACCTGGGTTAGGCCTGGGTTCGACCTGGGTTAGGACACACTAATATCCTTATCATCCCGATAATTCGTTCCCGTGGGACAACACTGTCCTATCGTTGTTAGAGATAAGACCGCCCATTGTGCCACTCTAGGTAAAATTTTAACATTAATTATGCGTTTCTGTAATTTAGATGGTGCACCTACATAATAAAGAGTATTCTTTTCTATACTCCACGCTACATGAAAGTCAACGCTATTCCCAATTCTAGCATTAATAAAGAGCATAGTTCGCAGAACTGTTTCTTTCGCTTTAAATGGAAAGGTTAAATCTTCTTCCAGGTATCGATGTACGTCGAAACACCGATAAATCCTTTCATACCTTCTCGTAAGAAGTTTCAATTTCCAGGTGTTTTATTCAGCTGAAAATCCCTCAGATATATTACTGAATAAAACAGAAACAGCTTTGGTTAGGTTCACAGAATGACTTGAGATCTTTACAGTGGTGTTGGATTTAGTAAGCTTATGAAAACTGTCTTGTAAATCTGATGGTATTAGAGAGACTTATGTAAAACATAAGTTTATAAGATTAGTTAGTTACCAAACACTAAGCAATAGGTTCCTTCTCTGTATAAGAAGAAGTCTCTTTCCAAGCATTGGGATAATAGTTGGCCGGTCTAGCTTAATCAAGTCACATGTCCCAAAAAAGCCATTAGTACATGTATGTCTTGCTTTACGATTGGTTAAAAGTAATTCAAACTTCAGAACTTAATCAATCAGTATAGGAACCTACCAAAGGTTTATATGGGCATTGGGCGGACGATGCTATAGAAGTCGCCAGAAACACCTGGATGAGGGAGGCCCAGAACCGGGAAACATGGCAGAGAAGGAAGCCCAGTAGTGGGTGTTTAAAATGTACTTACACGCTGAAATTATGATGTTGACATAGTTTTTATATATTTTGAGGCTAGTTTTTCAGCTGAAAGCAGTGTTGAAATTGTTATAGCTTGCTGAAGCATGTACATTAAGTAACATTATATGTAACTGTATTTAAGTATCTTTACATGAATTACATCGACAATTTTAAATTCGTTCATACATTAGACGATTCTATCAGTAAACAACATTCATTATTCAAACCGTATGCAAATGAGAATCGTCGTTATTGACCCCGAGGTTATTGATTGTGAGTGATTCTGAATCGAATCAATTTGACGGAAAGCGTTTTTATTTTCAGTCCAGCCTTTTAATAAATTGATGCGGTTTAGGTAGATTGGTGCGTAGGTACCTACTGCAAAACATAATGTTAATGAATGACAAACTTAAAAAAATGGATTTTGAATTTTAAACGAGAGGGATAAAACTCTGATTGATAAGAACAAAATACATGAATAAACTTATTTTTAAAATAATACTAAGTGGGGAAATATCTTGCAAAATCGAGTGACTTGTAAAGGAGTCTTGCCAATTTCAGACACTTTTTGGAACGATTACACATTTAGAGAAAGACATCGTTATTTACCTCACAAAAGGATCAATCAACAACATATTTATTAGATACTTTTACATTATTAATTACGTTACTATTTATTTTATTTATTTATTTGTGTCCCACAAGGTAAAAAGATGTTAACAAAAGGCTTAGAGCTAAGAGCCATTATAGGCCCTGCCACACTTCTGTATGTCACTTCACACACTGTCACTTTTAACAAGCATGTCTTAAAACTCTCTTCAGGCTCAATTACCTTCAAGTACACAGGTATTTAGCCTCGTTGCTTCTCTGAATAATGCAATGTAATACCAAGATACTGTGAAATCTCCTTAGCCAAAAATATAGTATTATAAATCTGTAGAATCTCTTAAGCCAAAAATCAATCTGCTAGCATTTCCAAACTAGATTATGTTACAGTCGGCTCCCAGTGTAACCCGATTCAGTATTACTGTATTTTACACGGAACTTATTGTTGATCTGAACTCCAAAACCAAGCAACTTGGTAACACGTTTTCGTTTCACAAGGTTTTTTAGGAGTGCAGTCGCGTTCCTAACATGAAAACTACAAATTCCCTTGCATGTCAGTTGCTGTAACCGCGCATGCTATTCACTTGCATGTTTTACGGCGAATTGCATCAATGAAACCGTACGCGATCAGCACATCAAAACCACGTTCAAGAGCTGTCAGTGTCATGATTTGCTGCAACGCGGTTTATATGTGCAGCACGTCGATTCTGTAAAAATGTCACCGTGAAGACTTGCGTGGAGTGAGCTCTCAGTGTCACCCCGCCTTGGTCAATCCCTAGCATCAGTGGCACTGACAGCTCACTCCACGCTCACTTCACCTAAGTTTTCACCGTGAGATGGTTACAGAATAGCACTACTGATCGATGGGCAATGATCTTTTGACGTGTAAAACAGTCTTAAAAGATCTACTAACAGAACAAAAAGAGATTTTCAGCATTGATATTTGCAGAAAATATCTTAATCTCTCTCTCTGTCGATAGGTGTAGGTCGGTTATTGCGGCAGAAAACTTGGAATGAACATAGTGTCTAACTTCATTCTAGCCTGCAAGTTACTAGTATAGTAGTAACGTGCTTTTAGATATAATATTGTTTTCAATAGAATAGTAACTATAAAAGCTTAAGCAGATTGCTTTTTGTATGATTATTTTTGAATGAATATTTTGCCATGAATATTTCGCCATCGGCCCGCCCGTTGCGGGCGGGCCGATGGCGGCCGATGCGGCTTGAATGTGCTCTTGTCTTTAGCACACTGCGACCATAACTGAATACTACTGGTTAGCTTGGGGTTGTAACAAAATGCGAGGTCTATGCGGTTTAGTCTATTCTTAACCGGAGATAATCTATTCGATAGTGCTATTGATTCTACATCTCGTTTTTGAACACTTCGATATGGAAAAACTTAGCAAAGTTATTACATTACAGCTTTGACGAATTAATAGTTAATAAGCATAATCAGCCTATACTGTTCCCACTGCTTGTACACAAGCCTCCTCTCTGTGAGAGGGAGTGGGCCGTAATCCACCACGCGGGCCCAGTGCGGATTAATAGATGTCACACGTCTTTGAATTGTTGGTTCTAGGACACGCCAGTTTCCTCACAATATTTTCCTTTACCGTTTTGAGAGCACTGGTGTTGAAATAAATTTTAATACATAAAGATTAACGCCTGTCTGAGTTCGAACCTACGACATACAACTCGTAAGTCGCAGTCACTGAGCCACCACTGCTCCAGTTATTGATAGTTGATCTAAAAACCAGGCGTGTCAGTGAATTTTAAACGTCCATTGACGTTGCATCCACAGGAATAGCTCCTGCAGGTACAGTAATACAACAGGTACCTATATATTTATTCAGTTATCACTATAGCAGTATTATAGTAAGCACTTCAACAAAAAGCCTTTCTTTCACTCATAAAAATCTAACCCGTCAAGTCCATTTTCAAAAAAAACTTGTCTAAATAAACTGAAATCCGCACTCACCTTTCTATTTATCTTTTAAAATATATGAAATTCACAGTCTGGAACTAAACCTGGGACGTGGACACCGGCAGCCGACAACCACTCGTCTGGACCCTGTGACGATCGCGTTGTAGTATTTAAAACAAATTAGTAAAAAAAATCGTGCACAGGATGTTCACAAATGAGAACATATTTTTCGTCGCATACGATTGTTATGACGGAAAATATATTGTTTTACAGCTCTCACGCGACTGGTATTTTTGCGCGTCAATCAAAGGGATGCAATACAATGCTTTAGATTTAAATGCCTGCGGGTTCGCCCGCGTCGATGTTAGAAAGTATGCCACGGGAACCTAATACCGGTATTAATGGTACCATATGTATTAATCCAGGCTATCAGCTATCCGTGTGCCAAATTTCATCTGAATCCGTTTCGCCGTTTTTGCACCTATCTAGAACATACATCCAGACAGATACCAAAATTCATCCTTACTGTTTCATTCATCCTTAATGTATAGATTTTCGTTAATAATAAGAATCTGTAGTAAAACATAACACTTTTTAAAACTCTTGCAATGATTGTCAACATTTTTTCCCATTTATTAATAAACGTTGCTGAAATTGCCGTCTGCTTAACCAAACATTTTTGACATTAAAACGTCTCATAACTTTAAGCAAAGCTTTTAAATAAACCATTTTATGTAATAAGATCCAGGTAAACGTTTTCCAAACAGCTTTATCTGGCTTATACCGACAAAACATCAAGTTAAGTAATGTCGTACGCGATAGCAAAGGATTAATAACCTTAATACAACTTGAAGTTCTGCGAAGTTTCAATAATCCAGCAAAATTTTCTATTGTCACGTATTTTCGGCGAAAATATGGAAGCCGAAAATGTCTGGCACTCTTTATTCGGCTGACATTCATCTTCCGCGTATTGTCGGACTATGTTGGGGTCGATTTATGATCAACCCACCTACACAACGTATTATATGAGTGATTGGCATGGTACGAAAAGATCAGTAGTCAAACTTAGTAGAAACTAAGACATTACTTTTGGTTGCTAAGTATTTGGGTTAGGTAATTATCCATACATATATTATAAATGTAAAATTTGTTTGTTTGTATGTAGGGGGTAATCTGTAGAACTACCAATGGAATTTGCTTTTTTTTTGCATTTGATTGCTAATTAACATCACGCTAAGATCATTAGGAGCCGAGCAGTAAGAATAAATTCAGAAAGAACGGGAAGGACGGGGTGGGACGGTTGTCAATAAATTTCACGACGACCAAGTCGCGGCAGTAGCTAGTAAAGTATTATGAATATTAGGTACAACTTAATACTACTGATGTGGCATCATTACGATTTCTGTGCTATACCTAAATTAATTTTAATATTACATTAGAACTCATTCATAAACCGTGCGAAATAAATTCCTAAAAGGTTGTTGAAAATCGCATGAAAATTCGTAATGAACTAAGTGGTCAAAGTGACTTTGCTTTATACTGTGTAATATATGACTGTGACCTTATAAAATGTTACTGTACACCTTTTAAATCTATGCCAGATTTAAATGGTGCACAGTAACATTTTACTTAGTATTAATTATTATTATTGTCACATAATATTTGCGACAAAATAGGTACCTAATCAAGAATCTCCTGTGGAATATCTCGAACCAGTACAGTACTGCGTTACGTATGCAGGTAAATTCACGACAATATTCCAGGAAACTCGTCTAATTCAATTCAAACGTACAATGGCTGTTAATAGTGAAGGATTGTTCCTGTACCCTGTCGCCTGCAGGAAATCAGCAAATAATAATTAGCACTTGAACTAAAATTCATACGAAAGCATATTCCTCCATTATTCTGTATTATTTGAATTCATCGAGAATTACGGTAGACTAGGAATCGTCTATTAGTAAAACCTCTTTTGAGATTGTTTAACGTTCTATCAACTTCGATGCATCCTGAATTTAGAAACAATTTAAATATTTCTTTAAGAATCACTTAAAATCAGCCTGTATATGAGTTACGTTACTTTGGTCATTTAACGTCACACTACAGTTCAGTGTTAATTCAGTATTGTTACAATATGTCTAGGATATACTTGTTCGCTTGGTTTTAACTTCGAACAACTCTGAATTTCCATAGCTAAAAATTACGTAAATAGTTTGGAAATAATCACACCAAGTTGTACCGAAGCTCTTTTTTGGAACAGTAAGCATAAAATAAAAATTTGGAAAGTTCTATAAGTCTTGACTCAATCCTCAACCGCAAACTTTAACAAAGCGAGGCGATTCTAGAGAGAACAAAATAAATGCATTGAAAATCTTAAATCTTAAGTCTTTAAAACTATTTTTAATCGAATACAATGATTTTTCACAATCTTACCTAATTAGAACGTCTAATACACTTCTCCAACTGTCGACTTTCCGACTCGCACCGCAACAATTACGGCATTATAGCTGCTTTGTTTGTTAATTAAATGTTTTAAGTTCGTATCGAAGCATCCCCTGACCTGCCACTTTAAATTACCATAAGTAATAAACTAGTAGCTTGTGAATACACTAAAATGTAGTAAAATACTATGATTTATTAGGAATAGTATCTTTTTTTAAAGATGTATCTACTAATCTTGCTTTTACTACATATAAATAAAAATTAAATACTGTTCGTTGAAGTGCATCAGTTGAGGATGGCTAAACCGATTTGGCAATTTTATGTTTTAAAATGTTCGTAGTATTCCGAATTCGGTTTTTATGGAATGGAAAATTAGAAGATTTTTCCGGAAAACTTGAAAACTCCGGAAAGCTAAAAACGCTTTTTCTATGTGGTTTTTGTATGAACTCAAGACCATATTGAAATTCTGTCAGGATAACGTCTATCGGGGCAGCTTATTCTTATGAAAACAACGAAAATACGTTTATATTGCCGCCAAAAACAAATGAATCTCGCTGGGCTATGTTGTTGAAAATATTTTCATAATTTAGGATGCCAAAGGTCTTGATACCATTCTGCCAACGTATGTCTCATCTTTTGACAATTGACGTTGAGCAAAGGTAACACGGTATTCAGTTAAACTTTTTTTCGGTACTAATCCAATCCTTTTTTCCCACGGGTTAATTAGAATAGCATCCATAAGTGTGGCGGTACGTCGTCGTAGGTAAGCTGATGCACTGGCAGAGGCAGTCTTACTACTTTCTTGCTAAATAACATATATTTTACTACATTATCAGCCATGCTTTGCATAGGTTTACAAACATTTGTAGTTTATAATCCATTGCTACTATGTTTGAAAAATTCGCCTGCTCGATAAAGTTTTAGCAACGCAATGGATATTGCTGAATTGTCAACGTAACATCTTGGCAATGCTAAGTGCAATTATGTTCCGCAATTAGGTTGGGGTCGGCTTCAAGACAGTCATGCAGCTGAATACCAGTATTTTACGTGAAGCGACTGACTATCTGACCCCTACAACCCAGTTACTGAGTAACACGATAGATAGCATTTGGTAAGAATGGTTGTTAAAAATATCATGGCGAGATCCTTACATTAATTTGTACGAAAAATAAATTGTTAAAAAAATTTTTCAATGTTGAGAACACATTAACTGGAGTAGATTGATATTATCATATTTTTTAAACCCCGCATAATGAAAAAATATCGGTTTAAAAAAAGTGATAACTGACAACGGATCTATCAAACTGACAGACAAAAGAGTGATAACTGTTGTGAATGTGCTAATCCATGCGTCATAATCGTGAACGGGCGCCGTCAGTTGAGACTGGTCATCTCTTAGCTGCTACGGCGTATTTTAATTCAATTTTATTTTTGAATTGTATTCATATTAATATAACGGACGATTTTAACGTTCCGCTTTGTTCTTACATGCATAATTTCAACATGAATGATGTAACCAATCTATTTTAAACATAATTAGATTTAAAAGAGTGTCCGTGGAGTTTCTTGCACGTTCTTCTCCATAAGTACCTGCTACGCTTTGGAATGGGCAACTAGCTTCATTTTTCTAACCGACCGACCTTGACAATTCAAAAGTGCCTGTAATTGGTTTATTTGAAATAAATGCTTTGAGTTTGAGTTTCTGTTTGAGTTTGAATCGTTGTTTACAGTTGCGCTAAGAGTTGAAAAAGTATATTGTGACATTTTCCATAAAACGATGTGTGGATTGCGTGAAAGACGATAGGGCCCCTAAATAAATAAATAATAGGGGGGTATAACCTCTCTCAGACTGACAGCCGCTGTTTCCTTCTAAAATAATAAGCCCCTCTTTAAATTATTTACTTTAACATTGTATTTTTATTGTGGTGTTAGAAAAATATTGTAAATGCCTGAAGACACTTTTTAGGCACCTAAGAGTATAAGAATAATAATTCCAAATTCACAAAAAAACTTTATTTTTTTGTACAAATCCTGCCATGATTCTTTCGGACTTCTGACGACCGACAAAGATTCACGAATGACAGCCGGGACCAACAGCTTAACTTATCGTGCATTCCGAGGCACGGAGGGGCTCTTGATATGTAATGGATGGTCACCCATCTGCGAACCGACCGCTGCAAGCATGGCTTAACCTTCTACCGACCCGTACAGTTATTATTTACCCCCTAAAATAAATGGTCTCATAAAGAGCTTTTCATGAATTTGTATCTAGAAAGCCTCTAGGAACGACATTGGAGATTCAGCAGTTGATATTTGACATAACTGAACCATTGACATTGTGTTGAATTGTGTACGTATAAACCGCAGGAAGTGAGTTGGGTTAGTGAGGGGAGATTGTACAAAGAGGATGTGGGTTCGTTTGAAAGCGTTAATCTGTGAACAGTGTACAAAACAGTTAAAGTTACTTTTATGTAGCTTTGTTGATTGTAAGAGCATTAAAAAGTAAGTTCAAAAACCCGACTACTGAAAATCACGCTCCAAAAATTTCGAAATAAGAATTTTTTTAGACAGAATTCAAGTACAAAAATGGTCAGGGTAAAGCCGTGGTCGCATGCCCATATAACGTACTTAACTGTTTTTATGTGTTATAAATTCATATAAAATCTTGTAAAATAGTAACTAAAACTATTGATTGCATGCAACTGTTGCTAAAGGTGCCGTTCTAATAATTTGAGGATCACACTAATGAATAGATACCAGGCATAAAGGCATGCCCAAGTTTTGTCGTTTAATGAGAAAACTACAATTGGAACCTTATAGTACTTTTTATTGCTTTTAAAGTATTCACCACGTATTTTAATACACTTTTCCATTCGCTCGAACCAGTTATTAAAACAGTTTATTCCACTCAAAAGTGCGGGTGTTCGGCAGATTTGAAAGCGTATACTGCTTTTTCACCGGACTGGAACCTTTGAACACGATGAGTTTTCATAATTTTCTGAAATTGAAAGAAATCAGTAGGGCTTGGGTCGGTCAGAACTGTATGGAGGATGGTCAAGAATTTCTACGTTTTCCTACTTCAAATACTCAATAGTTTGACGAGCGCTGTGTGAACTTACGTTGTCATGGTGCGTCGCTTTGGGTTAGATTTCGGAAATGAGTTTTGGTAAACAAACTGTGGTATAACACTTTGCATTAACCGTTCTACGATCTTCAAGTGCAATCGTCGTTAATGTAAAAATCTTGACTGAAAAAGTGAAGTGAAAACGACCTTTAGTGTTCGGTTATGCTACGGGTACGTAGCATAACCGAGACACTAGCATAACCGAGACTGCGCCGCAGTCTCGCTCTGTCACGCTCCGTGCGCACGCACCTTTATCTTAGAACTCGATTTTTTTTAATTATAAAAAAGAGAATAGTGATTTAAATAAAATAAACACGTTTTCTGTTTATTTTTGTTTCATTCGCATTCCAATTGGCTACCGCACCGCTAGGAGTAATTAATACTTATTCGGCACCTATATTCTTAAGTTTATTTGATGTTTGTTAGTTTTTTATTCAATCCCTTGAGTGACAAACGGATTGTAAGTTTTCTGATCAATTTTCATTAGATACTGTGGAACAGACCTTAAGCATACACACCTGGAACTTGAAAAATATAAGTAGAGTTCTATACGAGAAAATCTCATAAAATGTAATATAAATTCTATTCTAAGCTACAAACCAGTGTGCGATAACTAACGCATTACCGAATCACCTGTTTCAGTACCACTTAAGTATAAGTTTTGTAATCAAGGTAAAGTTTCTACCTAACATATTATAGTTTGGAACCGAAACAAAGTTCCTAACTTAGTTACGAGTCCTAATAAAGTTAGTAAGCACCTTCTTTGAAAGATTTTGCGTCACTATACATAACCATGCATGGTACATATGGAAGATTTTGAACTATTTTGCGCATTACATTAGGATAATGGTATTTTTAGGGTTAAGTACCTTAAAAGGTTAAAACGGAAATCTTATAGGATCACTTCGTTGGTCATCTGTCTGTCCGTGACTGTCTGCCTGTCAATACCCTTATTCTCAGGCTACCGTGGAGGTATCAAGTTGAAATTAATGTTAAATACGTAAGTCTACTGCACCTTGGACCTCAAAAAAACCTTTTGTTGACCAAGCCAAGAGTCGTGTCAGTAATAAATTTTGTCAGTAATAAATTTGACAAGAAGCAATTTCACACAGCACAATTAAAGGAAAAATTCCGAAAATCGTTAATTTGTACTTTTATCGCATAGAAAAAAATACTTACATTTACAGTTGGAGAATTGACCGCGACGCATATCGATGTATGTAGAGAGAACATGTTTTTCAACTGTAATGTAAGTTTGTTCTTGGGATAAATTCATCCCACCTATGGAACCCTTTATTCTGCGTGGTCCGACACGCACTTGGCCGGTTTTTTAAGTTTTCAGCTGATTTCTGAGGACTGCCTCGTTGGTCTAGTAATCGCAAGTGCAAGCACTAAGCATCAAATTCTGGGTTCAATTTATAGGTCTGGCAAAGTGTTAATTGGAATTATCCATCAGGAATTTCTCATCAGCAGCCCGGAGCCTAGATTTGTGCCCGGTTGATAGCAATAGGCTCGCCCCCTATTTACAAGGGACTTAAACATAACTTGCGGAATGTGTTCTACACACCTCTGTCTAACCCTTCATGAATACGGTGCGTGATGTTATATTATAAGTTTTAACGTTTTGGGTTGCTTGCAATATAATAATAAATAAATAAAATAAAATAAGTTTATTGACACAAAATACCTTTGCATACAATACCAATACAAATACATTTCACAGATACCTACATTGTATTTTGAGAAAAGGCTGCACAAATAGTTTAAAACCCTGTCTCCTAAACTAGGAAAACCCTGTAACCTAGGAGTCAGTGTTCTACTGTAACTTCTAATATGTTTCCAAGTCTTACTTTGTGAAATATTGCTGGCAAATTTGGCAATATATACCAGTCATTAGGAGGAGCAGGCGCTGCAGTAGAACGTACGCTGTGTTCTACGAGTTTCCATTTTCAGGGATTGGAGATACTTGTGAAGGCGAAAGTAACACGCGCCAGTAAGATAGAAAATTGTAATTTACAGGCTTAAAGTCTTACATGAATTAACACACTAAGTTTTAGTTACGTCTAGATGTGAGAAGAGGCATTCATGAGTTCACGGAGCTCAGTAGTGCTATCCTGTAACCATTTCACCGGGAAAACATAGGTGAAGAGAGCTTGGAGTGAGCTGTCAGTGCCACTGACGGATTGACCAAGACGGGATTTCACTGACAGCTCACTTTTTACAAAATCTACATGCTGAACATTGGGAAATACATCCGTGTGAGCTAATAGTTTGTCTAACGAGCTCCCGTATGGTTCACTTGCCAAAAATAGACAGCCTTATTTATAAAAATCTCGCTAATCATTGATTAGCCACTGCTTATCTAAGCATTTAGTTAGTTCTTAATCAATGATTAACTTTTCTATAATTTTAAATGCTAGTTAGCAGGTGATTAGTAGCGAAACGAAATAGAGGTGAAATTATGCGTTCAGCATAGATTATAATCAAAATAGTGGAATATAAAACAGAATTTTAAGAATAAAGTTGTCAAAACCACGATCTTTGTAACTGTCGTGACTTTAACAGACGTACATAGGTACGTTGTCTAGAAGTTTTTGACCTATGTCAAAAATGTCATCGACTAAATTTGAATAAGATTATTTATTACGTTTATTTTATTGCGTTTGCTACGGTAGCAAAGAAAATGATAAGCCACAATAATAAGAGTAAATAGGAAAAGGTATTTCTCCCGTAAATTATATCTACTTACTAATATGAACTGACCAAATGAATGTCAAAAGCAGTAGCCAGTATAGTTTTGTATTTTCATGTCCTTGCATGAACATTCTCTTTTCGAAATGTATGTAGGTAGGAACTTGTGTCATGAAGTGTTCGGTCACACAGATACCGTATATGCGGGTTTGAAGATCAAGTAGGTCCAAGAGTAATTGGTCTGCCTTATTTATTAATACTGCGATGTTTTGATGCATTATTGACAGCTAACAATAGAAAAACAAAACGGTTTAAAATTTCTTCAAATACGTCCCTCGTGTCAGTATTACATACAATTCTCCATTTGGCTTCCACAAGTAGTCTTCTTGAGATTCATAAATTCGTTTTTCACGCCTGTGTTGTTTAGAAGAGCTTGACGACCCGAAAACATTGTGGTATGTCAACATAAGTCAGCGTTTGAGTCCAGTAAATAAGCATATTCATATGTTGCGTTATGCAGATGCAAAAGACTATTAAACATTTAAATCCGAGAGTTGTATAATGTTGTGCAATGACCACATTGTCTATAGGTTGGGAGACATATAATTATAATGGTATGGCTTAGTTCCTCGATGGTATCTTTAACATGGTAGTTATTCTCGTGATAGCTTTTAGTAAGAAGACTCTTTCTCCTAATAATATGACACAATAGTAGTTTTATTATACTTTTTGATCTTATTTTCTACAACTAGTAGGCGTTGTTCAATACTGCCATTTGGATAAGAATAGTGTCTTTAGTCATAATCTGTTGCAAAAGAATCTTCTTAAATGCTGCAGAGTCCATTTCTGTTGTTAGCGCTTATTGTACTTAGTTTACTTTTATTGTTTCTTGGGTCAGGTGTCGTTTGTCAATTAAATGCTCACGTCACACTGAGTCATATTGAGTTGTCTTATTTAACCATCTGAGCATAGCTATAAGTATAGCTATAAGTGTTGATTTTTCAGCCATTTTGGGAGTAAGCTTCATAACTTTATTCGTCGACTTTGGAGTGATGATGAGATCTATTGTAGGAACTGTTCGAGAAGCAGTTTTCCTTTTTTGGAGTTTTATCAACACTGTTCGTTGCATTTTTTTTGTAAACATTTTCCTTTTTTGTTAAATTTTCAATGGTCTGTTTGAGATTTTTTCCGTCGAAATTTAGGGATTCAACTTCGCAATGTGCAGTCTCTAGTTGCAACTCTTTTATTTTATTTTTTTGTTGCAAAATTTCTTCATAGTCCTCATCTTCTATCAGAAGTTCGGTAGATTAATACTAGAAGTGCCATCTAGTTTACTATTTGAAGTTATTATATTATAATATGTCGCGCGTCAGTTTGTGAACAAGCTTTTGAATCGACAACCGTGTCGTTTCCTTCTCTCAGTGCGTTCCAACGAAATCGCGACCCACCTGTTTTGTTAATTAAGCATATTTAATTAAACACCTTTCAGCCCCCCACCGATGTTGATACTAACGACTCCAAACATGGCTTTGAATTTGAAACCAAGTAGGTTAGTATAATATTCGTGAGAAACCTCAATTCTATAGTAGTATGAGGTCCATAATAAATGAAATTGGCGTTTTGCCGAACTGGCCACTTTGGTCTCAAATATCTCGCGTAGGTTAGGAATTTAAAATTTAAATTATGCTTGTATTCTTGTGTTTTTAGTAATTCATTTTGTTTTCGCACCATTTAGTTTTTTTCTTTGACATCGTTTTGTTTGCAAAAACTAAAGAATTCTTCAAATGTCGCATTACTTACAAATACGAGTTCCACCGTGGCACTTGCGCTGCGGAGTTAAAAATCTTAGTTATCTTGGAATCAGCGTACATGAGGGGCAACACTTTTTGTATTATTTGATTTATATTATTAGAGAGACTATCACATTGATCTAGTGCTCACAAGTGCCTCTGGAGTTTATTAATATCAGCCCTTAGCCTGGATTTGTGCCCAGTTGATGGCAATAGGGTCGCCACCTATTACTTGGAAATAAGAATAATAAGGCATAGGAACCTAGAACGAGCACAAAAAGTGAAACAACTAAAACTATACCTAATGCGACATAGCTAGTGCAGCGAGCCCTCAGAGCTCAAGGTCACGCTCTGTTGAGCACAGCTCGCAATGGCAAAAAATATTGCAAAATTACAGTTTGTTGCATGAAAAGATGTTATAGCACATCATGAATACATATAAAATGAGATAATATTACCTTTCACAGTTAAGTACTTACATTCAATCCATTATTTTTACGTAAATCAAGCTCCAAAAATAAAAGTTTCATAACCTAATTTGTCACACTGCAGTGTTGAGGTCTACTGTATTATGATGCTTATTGTATTATGGCGCTAACATTGTTAGCGTCTACTGAAACGAAAGGTAATAATTACGGTAGATTCAAATAGTTTTGGAATTTTAAACCGGGTTAGTTTCATCAAACTAACAAACATCTTACACTTTTTTTTAAACGAACACGGATATTAACGACGGTTATCAACTAACAGCAAGGCCACGCCCATTTTTTTAAATCCTGTTCATATGTTTAAAAAAAAACAAAAACATGGTCACAGCAGACCCGGCTTCAAATTGAGGTGTTCAACAGAATTTGGTATGTCAAATGTGGAAATTTTCATTTGATTTTAACTCTAAAGTCATTCAATAAATGTTCACTTTAATATCAATTTTAAAAAGTGAACTCTATGCATCAATGCCAAAGTTGCGTAATTTTTTTGTAGAGAGCATATAACACTAACCTTCTATGCGTTATTATTCTAAGACATGACACAACTTAAACATAACTGGCAAAATGTGGGTGTAGGTACTAAAGGTGCACCTCTGCCTGACCCTTCCGGAAATACAGGCGTGATGTTATGTATGTAGTAGAGACGAAGTCCTTCACCAAGAGCTCTATCCTTTTGAGCTCGTCCGGAGAGAACTATCATCACCATATATATTTGTACTGCCAAATAATCTTACATGGGCATTTATGAAACGTTGCAAAGCTAGGTGCACGGTTCCAATTGGTCGTTTCCTATGGAGAAGAGCCGGCAAGAAACTCCAAGTTGACTATGTTAAAAATAGTTGGCTTTTACTATGATTTCAAATTACAGTGTTACTAGGCATGGGAGGACAATGTAGGCCTGTCAACAAGTAGTAGGTGCTTAAAAATATAAAATATTCTACAAATCTGCAGTTTACAAGGCTTACAACGTTCTCACATTTACAAAATTTAAAATAATCTTTAAAGAAGAAAAATAAAATAATAAAATAAAACTTATTTAAACCAAATGACATGATTGCCATTATAACTGTAACAAATCTGAATTAATATCCTGTCTACAAAAACCATTAGTAAAGAGTTGAAATTCAAGGTTCAAGGTGCTCGGATTTGTATTGCGTAATAGAAAGGAATTTTGTAAAGCTTCGACTAAAATTCAAGTATATAACGCATTAGTTCGCCCTCTGCTTGAATTCAATGGCACCGTATGGAATCCTCACTAAGAAATCTACATTAAACGCCTGGAAAGTGTACTAAGACGTTCAACATTATAAAATGTCCTCGTTGGTAGATAGAAGAAGGGTTCTAGATCTCACATTTCTTCACAAACTGTTCAATGGGGTTGTTGATTGTAGCGAGCTTCTTGGAAAGCTGCAGATAAGTGCACCATCTCGCTTGCCGCGGAAATGTAACTACTCGTATAACCTTTTCTATCTTGCCGGGATCCAAAACAAATCTCGGGCACTTCGCCGTTTTGCCAAGTCCTGAAGGCCAAGTATCGAAGCGTAATGAATTGGATATTACATGCAAATGATCAAAGTTCAAAAAGTAGTAGTACCTAAGTCGTAGTTTATTCATTATGGCTATGCGGACTGACTCATCGCAAAACTTAGGATTTTTCATAAAAAGAAGCGATCTCCATAATACACATATTAAAATGAAATTGAGATCAACTTAAACAAGCAAGTAATTTCTTATAAACAGTATCCGATTTTATAATAAGTTGCCAAGTCGGTTACAGAACTTAGTTATAGAAAGTTTAAAATGCACATCAAACTTGTCCTTAGGAAAAATCATAATATAAATAAAGACTACATATGACACAATATGAAATCAACGGGAAGTAATTTGATAATGTTGTCGTCTTGAAATTGCTTGCGACGAAACGGCCAAACTGATGAGTCACACGTCCTCGTGTGTAACTGTAACGAAATTTGTAGCAAACCTCTTGCTCGGCTTAACCTGACTACAATGGTTAACATTTCAAAGAAAGTTCGAAAGATACCTCACAAGTAAGCGTATTGAGGACAAACTTGTTTACAGTGAACAATACACAAACACACAATATTTTTTGTTTATTGGATCTCCAAAAGGCTACTCAATTACATGCATAGAACAGGGACAAATTCAAGTGTATGTGTATACATAGAACAGGGACAAATTCAAGTGTATTCTTCCAATTATAGGAGACCGCACCATTTACTTATAATCTACAAATTATTTTAAAATAAATAAAAGAACATGACACGAAAATCATACAAAGGAAAAAAAGAAAATCAAAGCTTAAATGAATAACAAGAAATAAAGACAACAGACCAAAATAACAATAAACTACGACTTAGGTACTACTACTTTTTGAACTTTGATCATTTGCATGTAATATCCAATTCATTACGCTTCGATACTTGGCCTTCAGGACTTGGCAAAACGGCGAAGTGCCCGAGATTTGTTTTGGATCCCGGCAAGATAGAAAAGGTTATACGAGTAGTTACATTTCCGCGGCAAGCGAGATGGTGCACTTATCTGCAGCTTTCCAAGAAGCTCGCTACAATCAACAACCCCATTGAACAGTTTGTGAAGAAATGTGAGATCTAGAACCCTTCTTCTATCTACCAACGAGGACATTTTATAATGTTGAACGTCTTAGTACACTTTCCAGGCGTTTAATGTAGATTTCTTAGTGAGGATTCCATACGGTGCCATTGAATTCAAGCAGAGGGCGAACTAATGCGTTATATACTTGAATTTTAGTCGAAGCTTTACAAAATTCCTTTCTATTACGCAATACAAATCCGAGCACCTTGAACCTTGAATTTCAACTCTTTACTAATGGTTTTTGTAGACAGGATATTAATTCAGATTTGTTACAGTTATAATGGCAATCATGTCATTTGGTTTAAATAAGTTTTATTTTATTATTTTATTTTTCTTCTTTAAAGATTATTTTAAATTTTGTAAATGTGAGAACGTTGTAAGCCTTGTAAACTGCAGATTTGTAGAATATTTTATATTTTTAAGCACCTACTACTTGTTGACAGGCCTACATTGTCCTCCCATGCCTAGTAACACTGTAATTTGAAATCATAGTAAAAGCCAACTATTTTTAACATAGTCAACTTGGAGTTTCTTGCCGGCTCTTCTCCATAGGAAACGACCAATTGGAACCGTGCACCTAGCTTTGCAACGTTTCATAAATGCCCATGTAAGATTATTTGGCAGTACAAATATATATGGTGATGATAGTTCTCTCCGGACGAGCTCAAAAGGATAGAGCTCTTGGTGAAGGACTTCGTCTCTACTACATACATAACATCACGCCTGTATTTCCGGAAGGGTCAGGCAGAGGTGCACCTTTAGTACCTACACCCACATTTTGCCAGTTATGTTTAAGTTGTGTCATGTCTTAGAATAATAACGCATAGAAGGTTAGTGTTATATGCTCTCTACAAAAAAATTACGCAACTTTGGCATTGATGCATAGAGTTCACTTTTTAAAATTGATATTAAAGTGAACATTTATTGAATGACTTTAGAGTTAAAATCAAATGAAAATTTCCACATTTGACATACCAAATTCTGTTGAACACCTCAATTTGAAGCCGGGTCTGCTGTGACCATGTTTTTGTTTTTTTTTAAACATATGAACAGGATTTAAAAAAATGGGCGTGGCCTTGCTGTTAGTTGATAACCGTCGTTAATATCCGTGTTCGTTTAAAAAAAAGTGTAAGATGTTTGTTAGTTTGATGAAACTAACCCGGTTTAAAATTCCAAAACTATTTGAATCTACCGTAATTATTACCTTTCGTTTCAGTAGACGCTAACAATGTTAGCGCCATAATACAATAAGCATCATAATACAGTAGACCTCAACACTGCAGTGTGACAAATTAGGTTATGAAACTTTTATTTTTGGAGCTTGATTTACGTAAAAATAATGGATTGAATGTAAGTACTTAACTGTGAAAGGTAATATTATCTCATTTTATATGTATTCATGATGTGCTATAACATCTTTTCATGCAACAAACTGTAATTTTGCAATATTTTTTGCCATTGCGAGCTGTGCTCAACAGAGCGTGACCTTGAGCTCTGAGGGCTCGCTGCACTAGCTATGTCGCATTAGGTATAGTTTTAGTTGTTTCACTTTTTGTGCTCGTTCTAGGTTCCTATGCCTTATTATTCTTATTTCCAAGTAATAGGTGGCGACCCTATTGCCATCAACTGGGCACAAATCCAGGCTAAGGGCTGATATTAATAAACTCCAGAGGCACTTGTGAGCACTAGATCAATGTGATAGTCTCTCTAATAATATAAATCAAATAATACAAAAAGTGTTGCCCCTCATGTACGCTGATTCCAAGATAACTAAGATTTTTAACTCCGCAGCGCAAGTGCCACGGTGGAACTCGTATTTGTAAGTAATGCGACATTTGAAGAATTCTTTAGTTTTTGCAAACAAAACGATGTCAAAGAAAAAAACTAAATGGTGCGAAAACAAAATGAATTACTAAAAACAAGAATACAAGCATAATTTAAATTTTAAATTCCTAACCTACGCGAGATATTTGAGACCAAAGTGGCCAGTTCGGCAAAACGCCAATTTCATTTATTATGGACCTCATACTACTATAGAATTGAGGTTTCTCACGAATATTATACTAACCTACTTGGTTTCAAATTCAAAGCCATGTTTGGAGTCGTTAGTATCAACATCGGTGGGGGGCTGAAAGGTGTTTAATTAAATATGCTTAATTAACAAAACAGGTGGGTCGCGATTTCGTTGGAACGCACTGAGAGAAGGAAACGACACGGTTGTCGATTCAAAAGCTTGTTCACAAACTGACGCGCGACATATTATAATATAATAACTTCAAATAGTAAACTAGATGGCACTTCTAGTATTAATCTACCGAACTTCTGATAGAAGATGAGGACTATGAAGAAATTTTGCAACAAAAAAATAAAATAAAAGAGTTGCAACTAGAGACTGCACATTGCGAAGTTGAATCCCTAAATTTCGACGGAAAAAATCTCAAACAGACCATTGAAAATTTAACAAAAAAGGAAAATGTTTACAAAAAAAATGCAACGAACAGTGTTGATAAAACTCCAAAAAAGGAAAACTGCTTCTCGAACAGTTCCTACAATAGATCTCATCATCACTCCAAAGTCGACGAATAAAGTTATGAAGCTTACTCCCAAAATGGCTGAAAAATCAACACTTATAGCTATACTTATAGCTATGCTCAGATGGTTAAATAAGACAACTCAATATGACTCAGTGTGACGTGAGCATTTAATTGACAAACGACACCTGACCCAAGAAACAATAAAAGTAAACTAAGTACAATAAGCGCTAACAACAGAAATGGACTCTGCAGCATTTAAGAAGATTCTTTTGCAACAGATTATGACTAAAGACACTATTCTTATCCAAATGGCAGTATTGAACAACGCCTACTAGTTGTAGAAAATAAGATCAAAAAGTATAATAAAACTACTATTGTGTCATATTATTAGGAGAAAGAGTCTTCTTACTAAAAGCTATCACGAGAATAACTACCATGTTAAAGATACCATCGAGGAACTAAGCCATACCATTATAATTATATGTCTCCCAACCTATAGACAATGTGGTCATTGCACAACATTATACAACTCTCGGATTTAAATGTTTAATAGTCTTTTGCATCTGCATAACGCAACATATGAATATGCTTATTTACTGGACTCAAACGCTGACTTATGTTGACATACCACAATGTTTTCGGGTCGTCAAGCTCTTCTAAACAACACAGGCGTGAAAAACGAATTTATGAATCTCAAGAAGACTACTTGTGGAAGCCAAATGGAGAATTGTATGTAATACTGACACGAGGGACGTATTTGAAGAAATTTTAAACCGTTTTGTTTTTCTATTGTTAGCTGTCAATAATGCATCAAAACATCGCAGTATTAATAAATAAGGCAGACCAATTACTCTTGGACCTACTTGATCTTCAAACCCGCATATACGGTATCTGTGTGACCGAACACTTCATGAAAACTGGATATTAAGACTTTCTCACTGTACCTAATTATAAATTGGCAGCGTGCTACTCCAGAGTTACAAATCTGGAAGAGTATGCATATTAATAACAACCGGTCAAGTGCTAGTTGGACTCGCGTGAATAGGTACCGTACGATGATGTTACCCACTAACAAAATTTTCATGTTAAGGAGGTTGCCAAGACTTACATAACGCTTTCATTGTTAAAAATTGGCTCTTCAGCCAAGCCCCTAATTCTCCAAGGCACAAATACAAAAAAAAATACGGCTTGGCCGGTTCACGGCCGTCGCACAGACAATCCTATGGGCTTATGGTAAGAAATTAAGTCACTGGTATTTAATGATGTGTCATGCAATAGTTAAATGAAACGGCCAAGCCATATATTTTGACAAAGATGTAAGGTTAGTAGAGTTAGGCCTTGTACAGTTAGGGGCTGTTCATTAAATCTGATTACTTTTTAACAGTCTTGACGACCTACTTTACATGAAATGTTTTTGGTAGGATAACATATATTTTAATAGGCTGCTCTATTTCTTTCGAATTCAGCAGTGATATTGTACTGATATTACACAGACATGTTAAAATTTTCCCTTGCTCTTAGCATAGTCGGGTAAAAAAGGTATTTCTTGCACTATATTTTTTCGTTGACTTTGAAGAAAGTAACTGCTGGAGTTACATTCTTCATAGTCAAAGAAAAAATATGAAATTAAGGCCTCCAGGCATAAAGAGCATGACAGCTTGCTTACACATGCAATGATTTGGAGATAAGGGGGGGACGGTCAATTTTCATATAATTTCTTAAAAAATAACTGTTTGCGAACTGTTTAAAAATATGACAAAACTGATATTAACTAGCGATCGCTTCTTATCAAATCATTCTGAGTGGGGATATTACTTTTAAATTGTCCATCGACCACTCAGCATCATTAACAAGCAAGGCTTAAATCCCTGGGCGTCCATCAGTGGATTTCACTGAAGCAAGTGAAAAAACGAAAAGGAGGCGCGTGGACGACCTTCTCCAAACACGGGACGTAAACCAGGTTATGAAAAGATGTGTGGGTGTACGCGATGAACCAAGGTGTTTGACGAGAAAGGAGGCTCTGGCATATTACGTAAACGCTAAAGCTACAAGCCACTCTTATAAACAAACAAGAAAGTGGAGCATCAAGGCGGGACACCAGGTATTCCCATCATTTTATAGTTGAGGCAGGCAAAAATTGATTGTTTCCCTCCCGAGGAACATATTCTTATAACCGAAACGCAATAAAGGTTATAGAAGATTCCGGGAGCAAAATACACGAAAACATTCACGTATTGCCACTAATAGGGATTTACTTAACATGCTGCTAATCACATCTGATCCTGTAATAAATGGTCTTAGAGAAGTTCCCAAAAAGCCTACTAGAAAACTTCCTTCCGAGGTTTTAGAATTAATAATAGTCTGTTCTGTAGATATAAGTCCAGGTGTAAGTATTAGTAGTCATGGTCAAAATATTAGTGTAACAGATTATAGTATAGAAGATTCTTCAGAAGAAGAATTTGTTGATGTAGAATAAATAAGAGTTGTAAATACAGTTGTACTAATGAATTGCTAAACTGTGTTTATTATCTAACTATAATATTAGTTGAAAACATATTGTTTTTCTATCTACCTGCTATTTAAGTTTAAAAATATTGTAGTAGTAGTTATGTTCTTTTATGTCATTAGTGGCTAAGTTATTAACAGTTGAGTCTTTTATGACTGTTGCTTTGGCTTGTTGTTATTTTTTTATTGCTATTTTGCTACCTGTCAGTCAATATACGAATTATCTATTGTCATATTTTGTAATGTCATTCTTTTTTTATGTTTTGCGCTAAAACCCCATCAGAACATCACAAGAAAGCCTTTCGAAGCAAAATGCCCCAATAAATAATTTTGTCTAGCTCTGGACAAATGAAACCACTGTTAGTCGCTATAGGTCGACAAGACAAGAATATCGTCACGAATTGTGTCTAAGATCTTCGAAGACTACCCTTATGCAGAATAATATTCACAATATTGAAATTTTTGTTACTTTGTATGTACTTGATATCGATTTTAATTTCATATACAGTGGAAGAGTGGAAGGAATCTCTATAACTCGAACCTCGTTAAGTCGAAATGAAATCCTTAGTAGGTCGAAAAAAATTGCCATTCCCTTCCGCTGAACACCTAAATACGCGGTATCTCGAATTATTTAGACTTTGTAACTCGAACAAAATGTTATTTCCCTACGAAGTATTGATGACATTTATACCTCTATAACTCGAATTTCAAAAAGGAGACTCCGAAAGTCGTAGTTAGTAAAATATAATGGCGTCTTACTTGGAATTCCCCGAAATAATAGCAATAAAATCCAAAATGAATGTTCGGGTTCGGGGCTTCTAATCTATTGTTTTTGTCTTGTACACGTGCAATGAATGAATGCATTCATGAAACTTTCTAAGTAACACAGCTGTGAACGTGATGTTTGTTCCTTGTCGACACAGGACACGATTACTTATAGCGGAGCTTGTCCGTCAGTATTATTTTGGCTGTTAACTAACAACAACATGAGTACAAAGCGGAAACTAAAGACTTGACTTGACCGGAAAGCGGAAACTGAAGACCTGACTCTACGTGGCATAAAAAAAAGACGTCGCAGCTCAATACGGATTGCCAGCAAGCACTTTGTCTACAATAATTAAGAATGAAGCCGAAATATTGCGAAGATATGAATCAAGTAGCAATTTATCTAGCAAAAGACGGCGTCTAGCTGAGTTTCCTGATTTAGAAGAATGCTTACTCACCTGGTTCAAACAGTGTCGGGACAAAAACATAAGCGTATCTGGGCCTATCTTACGCGAAAAGGCAGAATTATATGTAATTTGTTTTAATATGTAAAAAATGTTAAAAAACGTAAGTTGAATTATTATTCAAATTCGACTCTACAAATCGAAATATACACTTAGAAATCGCGCCTCTGTAAGTCAAAATTTCAGCAGTTAAGTCTATGTATCTCGAAGTTCTTGTTAAGTCGAAAACTCGTTAACTCGATTTTTTTTGCATTTCCCTTGACATTCGAGTTTTAGAGATTCCACTGTCTGTATAATAGTGAATAGTGTATGCCTAATTGGATAGTTTTTTTGAGTTACCATAACCAACTATAAGACCTACTGTATCACTAAAAATCACACTAATAAATAATTTGCCTTTGGCTTGACGCGTGTTGGCAGAGCTTGGTGAATCAAAACTATATAAATATAATAAAGATCAGAAATTCAACGGAAAAACGTCCATTGCTATCTGCTATCTAGTAGTGGAAGTTTTTCAGTTAAAATTATGTGTGGTAATGTGTGGTTCGTTGTGATGCTTGGTGCACCACACCGATCGGTACTGCAATGAACAATTGGTATACTTACAATGTGGAGACGACATTATGCCAATAAATTAACCCTTGATCACGAACCTTCGTCGAAACGAGGAAGCGGGTTTGAAACAAATGCGGTAAATTATGAATGCGTCGGGGCACGCATTCTAGTTCCCGGCTAATCTCAGTCGACCCGTTGCCCACGCGATGAGAGTACTGCAATAAAGAGTTGGTATACAAGGTGGAGACGACAATAATACAATAAATTAAACCGAGTATATCTAGTGACGTTCTCAGTCTACATACGAAAATTCAATCAAAGATATCCAATAGTTTAGTCACTATAGCTGGTCAAAGGTTGGCAAAACTCATACGAGTAGTCGGCCCATCGATATTATTTAGTTTGTTAGAAAAATCACTTTTTTGAATTCAATGTTAAGATTTATTTGATAGTTTCTAAAAACTCATATGCTTTAGTATTGCCAGTGTTTTTATTTATTGTCGTATTGTCGTCTCCACATTTTATATTATTAAACATTCAATACGCCGTACTACTACTGCAGAACCATTTACAAATAATTTACATACTTTCATTTGTGCATAAAACCTGCCTACACAACGTGACGTCTAATCCACCCAGTGTATCACTATAACGACATCGCCTCGGTAGCATTTTCTCTTCATCTTACAGTGTTCAGCGCTTAGCGCAAATTTATAGCCTTTCATAATAGCTGTCATTTTACAGAGGTGTGAATACACACTCGTTGTTACAAGCTAATGTCTTAATATTAAGATAATGTGGCGAATTTGGATGGTTTATAGTAACCACTCTTATAAGTGTATAAACGTGCGGTTACAAAAATAGTGTTAAATGACGAATAGGTAAGCACAATCCAGGGTGGCAGAAATATCGACGCGCAACCTGTTCAAAGTCAAAGTCAAAGATTTATTTGCAGATAAATATGGTTACTAAAGTTCTTAAAATGGTAGTAGAATAGTAGCTTAGCATATTTAATGATAACATAATGACATGCAAATTTTGGTACAGGAACAATTAGTTCATTTATGTTTAAACTGAACCAGTATTTATCGGTATCGATATCATCTCAAATCTCATATCTCAAAAGACCATTTCAGACACATCGACATGGTCCTCAAATAATCTAAATAATATGATTTCCGTTTTTTTTATAATTATTTTAGTTAAATCAATGAGATGAATATTTACTTTCTTATGTTTTTTACTTTTGCGGTTTTTTTATTAATTTATTTTCACAGTAAGTTTTAATCTTAATCTAAGTATTTCGGTTTGAGTTATTTATACGACCTACCCAAATGATCCATTCTTTGGTATTGTTCGTCGAATCGTTGAGTTCCTTAAGTTTAGAGTTTAGCTGCACGATTACTGACAAATGCGTGCACTGACTGGTTAGGTCCAGTCAATATTTGTGGTTCTTTCCTAAAAATACCATAACAGACATCAATCCACATGGTCTTCACATGATTTGACCAAGATTATGTCTGGACTTTAAAAGAGACTGTGTTTTAGAAAGAGAGTTTGATTCGGCCTTTCTTCTCTGAGTAGTCAGATAGGAAACGCCGATCTCATCTATTTTTAAAATACGATTGACGTGTAAATGTGTTTGTACCAACCTAGGTACTTACAGAAAAAAACATTTATAATTTTCTATTTTTATCTAATCACGATAAAAACAATTTTTTCAACTTACACTCTTCATGTACAACACACTAGCAGCGGTCGGAGACCCAAAAAAAATCCTTTTAATTTTATCGCTTTTGATGATACCCATCACGGCTGCGGATTTTCGTAAGCTTATTTAATTTGACCCTGAATATGGAGAGGCCTACCAGACCTTCAATCCTAAAAGGTTACCTTTGGCTATGACTTCCTTACCTATATTCGCGTACCGACATTTACCTTATTAACACATTATTATTCCTCTATTTTAAACAAAACACATGTTGACGTCAAAATAGCAAACCTTGTGTGCTATATTTTATTTAAATTAGGAACTACTGAAGTAACTACCTGCCTTGAAACTAATTCAATTTGTTGAATGTTTTTGATTTATTTAATAGTTAATTGCGTGCATGCACCTGGGCTTGGAACCAGGTCTGGTTCTGTTTCGGTACTTAGTGGTTATTGCCATTTGTCTTAGTGACTCAGATATTTTGTTGTTTTAATTTGTTCTTTCTTTATTAATGTTTTTTGTTTGCTTTTAATTTCATATTTTTTTTTTTTTTTTTTTAATTTTTCATTTACCAGATGTATGTAAAGGAGGCAAAAGGAGTTTGTAGGTAAGGATCGTAGCAGGTGGCGTTCTGTGGTTTCTGCCTACCCGCAAGGGCAGAAGGCGTGAGCTAGCATACATATATGTCAAGAAAGTACCGAGAAAAGATCAATAATATACAAAATCATTTATATTTATTTTATCACCTACAAAGTATGCTTCTTCAGAAACGATACACTTACGCCAACGAATATTCCAATCATGAAAATATTTTTTTAACGATTTTCCGGAATGAGTTCAGTTCTCGCCGCGAATTCTGCTTTATTTCTTCAACCGAATGAAAACGGGTGCCACGAAGTGGTTATTTGAGTTTAGGAAAAAGAAAGGAGTCGGCAGGAGAATAAGGTTCTTGCTCGACGGTATTTGTTGAGTTTTTGATAAAAAAAATCGTTCACAATGATTGCCTTGTGCGAAGGCGCATTATAGTGATGCAAAATACAAGAATTCTATTCCCACAAATCTGTCCTTTTTCGTCGAGTTTGCTCTCTTAAACGCCGCATAACGGTAAAATAATATTCTTTATTTCCGTTTCACCTTCCGGCAAGAATTCCGAGTGCACAACACCGCGATAGTCAAAGAAAACAGATAACATAACGTCGACTTTTGATCGACTTTGGCGTAGTTTTTTCGGTTTCGGTTCTGTTGGGAGGCGCCACTCCGAAGCTTGTTGACTAGTTTGCATGTCAATCTCGTAAGCCCACGTCTCGTGACCAGTAACAACGCGTTTCATGAACGTTGGGTCGGAATTTACTCGTTCTAGCGACTCTCATGCGACTGAGTTTTTGGAGAAAATTCAGGTCTTTTGGGACTGACCGAGCGGCAACATGTTTCATACCCAAGTGACTATTTAAAATGGTACGGATCGACTCGTGAGACACACAAAGTTCAGCGGTTCTCTCTCAAACTTGAATAAGGATTCGCAGTCACTATTTCCTTCAGTTTTGCGATCTTAAGTTCAGTTGAAGACGTTGATGGCACGAAATTCCATTGGCGATGCAAAAATTAAGACAACTCTTTTTCTATCTTTTTGTCCAATATGAAATTCGCAATACACACTAAATATGCTTTGATCTAACTAAAAACAGCACTGTATTTAATCTAAACAACAGATGCAACTCAAACTCCGCGCCAAAATGGAAAACAACTAGGTATGCCAATCTAACAAAAAAAAATAGAACCATAACCAAATCATCTACTCCCGCTACTTTTTTGACTGAACGTATGTGTATGTTAATATTTTTCTTGTTACTTTACTTCTTCAGTTTTACTCGTGAGCAAATAGTTTCCTAACAATGATGTAGGTAGTACTTATTTAAGATGTGTTTATTAAGATGTTTCTGTAACTGTTTATTTGGGTAAGGATATATATATTTCATAGAGATCGCAGAAGTAGCCGCGGGCAACATCAAACAAAAAAATAAGGCTTACGGAAATATTTGTTAGGTACCGGTTTTGGTACCGCTACAACACTGATAGGTACTGATTTGAAATACCAATAGTACAGGTGCTACGTCTAGTCGTACCGGTAGTAAAGGTACTACGTCTAGTACCGATACCAATAGTATAGGTACTACTCTGATACCGGTATCACACCAAGGCCAATGGTACCGATTCCCAAAAATACCAGTAAGTATTATATTTCAAGCCCCGATGAAATTAGGTTTGAAGTAGTAAGGAATCAATCCCGATAAAGTAATTTTTTTGTTCATCTGCATGACAAGCGCCACCGTGTGTTGAACCTAAGGGTCTAAAACGATACCTTTGTTCATCATAATCAAAAGACAAATACCTCAGGCATTAAATCCGCCTTTGTACAGTTTCTTTTACTTGTGCAAAAAGTTTTAATACATAAATAAATACGTCATCTAAAGACTTAAAGTGAAGTAGGCAACAAAATATGAGTTAAAGACAATGGATAAGTCCTTCCAACGTCTTAAAATAACGTTGTATTATGCTGGTTTGAGGAACACGAAAACTGCAAGGTCAAAAAGCATTGTTCTTACAACCGTGACCCTTTAAAACAATACCTAATTCGGATACATTCGAGTCATGCAAAACAGTTTTTCTTAAATTTCGTAACACTCTAAATCATGCCCCAGCATTTTCCGTTAGGTACATAGCACCAGCGATTAGGGAAAAAACAATTTCAATTAAAGTAAACATTAATTAGAAAACCATTAATTAGTATCCAACGGGCGACGGGTGTAATTGAATAATTGGAAAAAGTCGAACGCCGCTTGGGGGCGCCACTGTCGAACAGAACCTAACGTCTTCCACGGCGTAATGAGCAAACGGCACGTGGACCTACAAAAGGGGGATGGATACAACTGGATTTTATTTAAATTCAGAACGTTAAACTATTCAGTTACGTCGACACAAGGTGCCTTTGCATCGCGCCAGTGTTGACCAGCCTTTACTTCCTTCACCTGGTATTTTGACGAGAACAGACACAATGCAGTGGGTAGATGTTGAATACCATAAATCGATTATCGAATTCCGGTCCGAGTTACGGGTGCGTAAAAGGACACCCGGTGCGTCCATCACGGTCATCTCGTACGTGCCGGCCGGCTAGTATCCGGCTCGGCTTCGTTTAGATGAAAGGAGATTTAGACTGTATTCTATAATAGTAAAAAATAATATAAAAGCAACGGATGCTGACGTCACTTTAACATTTACCTACAACTTCTACCTATTGTATATCCAAACATTTATTCAGAATATAGAAATTATCGATTTAGTTGTACTGTCATGGAGAAACTTAAAGTATGTAGGTACTCAAATGTGTGTGGTTCTTTCCTCAAAAAACTATCTCAGACGCTATCCGCATGGTTCACACATGATCTGAGCAAGACTATGTCTGGACTCAACGCTCAAGACCGGGATCAATGGTTACGTAAGCACCAAGACGCGACGCGTTGTAGTTTTATCAAATATATTTTTGCGATTACAAACTTACATTATTGTGCAGTTGGAGAATTGACCGTGACTTATATTTGTTGAGTTTGTTCTTGGGATAAATTCATCCTAACTACGAAACCTTTAATTTTCAGTGCACACGCACTTCTCAGTCAGTATTTTTCTTTGCAAAATCACAGTTCCAAACGTTTGCTCCACAGAAATAAAACTACCTACTCCATTCATTTCCGTAGCTCTTGGTAAAGACGTAAAATATTTGCAGCCGTTGACTCGGCGCCGACTATTGAACTAATACAGTTTCTCACAGACACCCATTTACTGTACAAGTCCGCTACAAATTGTAATTGTCACCGTTCTTTTTCTGTCTTACTAAGGAATCCATTTCTTTCTTTGGGGTTGCCGTGATTAATCCTACGAGTAGTAGCAGAGTAAGTTCTAAGATAAGGCAACCTTTTCCAAGATTGGGACGTAACTGCTAATCGAGATTATTGTGCTAGTAGAGGCAAAGTTAAAGTCAAAGTCAAATCATTTTCTTCAAAAATGAACTTTTATGGCTTTTGTACAAAAAAATAATGAATTGATTCTAGTTGGCCTTTCCAAAAGGTAGTTTCGTATGGAGAAGAATGGTCATGAATCTCCACCGTTACTCTTTTTAAATGTTCTACAATATTTGGACTTAGACATTGTGTCTCATTAGAAAATGGATCTGCACCGGGAACATTTTCGCGCTATGATTTTTTACGATTTCAAGTGTCGCCTGAAACCGGACGGATCGTACGATAGACTTCAAACGGCATTCATGGATGAAGGCCCTTCTAAGGCAACCGTGTATCGTTGGTATATCGAATTTAAGCGCGTTCGACTAACTTTGGGGGATGAAGAAAGAAGTACTTGCCCTTTGACGGCTGTTACGGTAGAAAACGTGCTAGCGGTGAAAATTTTAATCCAAGACAATAGGCGAATTACGTTTCAAGAGATTCAGCACATACTGCAGGTTGGATCGGGAAGCCTTTACGAAATTCTACACTTGTATCTTTACGTGAGGAGGATAGTTTCACGCTGGGTGCCGCACAACCTCACTTATGATCAGAAGCAGGCCCGGGTATTTTTACTAACAAATAATCATATTTTATAAATATACTTTAATTATGAGAGACTGTCTCGTCTCATACATAAAAACTTTTTTTCGTAATACTTTCTGAGTGGCCTGGTAGCTAAACATGATAAAACAACATGACATTAACTTGACTTTTTTTTTGTGGATACTTTGCGCATCACTCACTTGAAATATTGGATTTATTGGTGTAAACTTCACAGGCGTGATTGATATCGATATCTAAACACTATAAAACATATTTTTTTCAACTCATACTTCATGGAAGTAACAGCATTACCAGCGGTTATTGAGCCCAAAAAAAACATTTTTATTGTTATTGTATCGTCGCGTTGTTAAGTTATTGATACCAATCACATCATTTGATACGCTTATGAGCAAGTCACCAGATTCTCAAATAACTAGATTCGCAACTCACCAAATGTACAATTAAACACAAAATTACAAAAAAAATAATAGCAGAATAAGGAACTGAATCACCAAAAAAAAAAAACAAAGACAGACAAACAAAAGAAAATCGAAACAAAGCAAAAATTATACGGAATTCGTGATGTAGTTTACTTACTTAGTGCATAAATTAAGTAAACTCGGGCGTAAGGTCATAATAGTTCTTGAATTCGTAATAGATTCATTTTGTGGTGCTATTAACAGATATGCTTCAGGAATTATGATCGGTGAAAGTAAGGGTAATAAAGCGCAAACTTTCTACCTTCGCGAGTATTGCTAAAACCAAAGTTTTTGCACATTCTTCAATTGGCATTTAAAATAATAATAATAATAAAGAAGCGTTTTGCGATGCATTCGTTAAGGGACATCCCTTAACAAATGAATCACACAACACTTCTTTCACCGTTTGTATCGCAGCAATTTTTATAGTCACACTATGTTCATGGCAAATTGTTCCTTTAGTACCCAATAAAAATGATTGTATGTATTTTGACATTTGTCAGGAAGAAACGCGGACACTAGAGACACAAAACCAACTGCATCTTCACTGTGTGATAAGTCCACATAAATTGTATCCATTTAATAGAACAGCTTATGTGCCGCTCGGAAAGTGCCATCCCCGTAGCATGTAGTAACAGTTTTCAACTTATGTTTTGCCAGTTGAGTACCAAACACAATGATTTTACTGTCCTCACCGTTTGAAATAAAAATTAATCTTTATTAATGTGCTCCGGTATTTTGACATCCCTATAAGTTATCAAACCACGACCTACTTTTAATTATTTTGCTCATGCCCAATACCCTGTTTGCATTCGTCCATTGTGGATCTGGTCTCGAGTACGTGAATGTCTTTCTTCTCTTACAATGACATTGTGAGCGTTTAAGGTAATTGAAATATTGCATATTTTTTTATTGAAACATCTCCAATTGGTTCCTGATATGGTTTTCACATTGAAATTATACAATAAAACCATGCGACTGTAAAAATTTACACTGCTCTCAGCCATGTTAATTCTACGATTTACACTAATAGATAAAAAAATAATTTACAGATAAGAGTAAATTATATAAATTTATCGCAACCATCGATATAAACAAGGTGTTTATTTATATGCCATAACTCTAGGATATGAATGAGACCATATCAAAGAACCATCTGGCATATGAATGATTTTTCATTATACATTTGTTTTGTTTTCATTTTTCACACAAAATAATTCGACAAAGTCACGATTATTAATGTAAAACTCCCTTCATGAAATATGACAACGTCGCATTTTCTTAGCTTTAAATATGAATGATTGGTTTGAATGAAAATGAATTTCTTGTAGTACACATATTATGATTAATGATATCTTCGAAACCATCCATTTTTGAACCACATATTCTAGGACTCTTTGCATTATTTTTACTTAAGTATATAATATAACCATAGAGTCTTATGTAAATAGGATATAATAAAAAACACATTCTTTATGTATTCAATGATCGCAAACTAGAAAATACAATATGTCACTGTCACGTCGAAATACTTCATAGTAACGTATAGGAAGAAAATAAACATGTAAAAGTCAGCCATTTAATCCGACCTCAATATGCATTGGAATCAATTTTAAAAGATAATGAAGATACCTCTAAAAATTATTTAACGATTAAAAACCATAGTAATTTGTGTCAAATTATTGTACAAGCAACATACTAACGTAATAGTGTTTTATTTTATTAGTCCAATCAATATTTTGTTAATAGATAGTTGCTTCATTTTTTGCAAGGAATTACCAGCGTTGTGTCATCGCGCTTCTCTTAATTTTCTAAGCAGTTTGACGCGCTTCAGCTCTTATCAGCCTCTTGGCGGGCTGAAGCTAGTTGCAGATATTCATAGGCAGCGTTGATCATCATACCAACAGGTCGCACGCCTGCTTGGTGTTTGCCAACCATCATCATCTTCCTAGTCTTCTCCCAACTTTTATGGGGCTATGCGTCGGCTTCTTTCAATCCAGATGTAACTGAATTCCAGAAGGTAGTTAATTTGATTTTACGAACTTCTTTAAATGTAACGTCTGTTAATTTATACTTGTAAGTGTAAGTGACCTTTCTACGTAGATAATAGTTTGAATTAATTAGACTACGTCCATTCGTTTTATTCTATTATATTCAATCGTTATCAAATCGTAATGAACTTGGTGAGTGACGCCGTTACCTACGTCACTTGTTAGATTTGCACGAATTTGTCGATAATTTTTGTTGCTCGACATGCTGTGTTTTGAAAATCAATAAGACTTACATATTTGCTCGATTTTATCGATCGCAAGTGTACCCTGGTGAACGATCAACAAAATAAATGACGCTCCATTTTGACCTTGAAAAGGGAATCGCCATTCTCGGCTTAGCGTGGACATGCTGTTCAGCTAAAAGTATTTTATTAAATAAATATAATTAATTCTAAAATAAATACTTTTGCAAACCTCGTCGCAGGAAAGTTTAATTTAAAAAAGTTGAGTATTCACGCTGATTGCACGCGCAAAGCACCGCCATTTTTTGGGTATTTTGGCTTAGGTCAGGGGGGGGGGGGCATACAGGACATTAAGCACATTGCAAAGAATGTAGGGCCATCTACATTGCCGAACTGGGAAACGTCTTCAGTATCAAAACGTGCCGATAGATGTCACTACTGCCACAATAAAACAAGATCAAATATTTTTAGACAAACAAAGGGGGATGCCCGTTATCGGCCCTAAAGGCACAATAACTTACATATAAGTAAAAAAAACGTCGTAATTTCTATTTATTTAACATGTTATTCATTTATCCGAACAAGTTTGCAATATTTTTGCAATAATTAAAAGTACTGAAACGATAAATGACATTCACGGTTGTGGATAAAGCAGCAGTGTTGCCAGTACTTATCAATTTCGTTCACGAAATAATCGATCATGTATTCATGGATAAAAAAAAAACACATCCGTAATGCTTGTTATACGATCTGTTATAAAATATACGGTGTTATGTTTTACTTTTGATATTAAATGGACAAACTATTTAATAGTTGATATTATAAGAATGAATACATAGGATTATAACAAAAACGCTACCACACATTTTAATAATAATTCAATTCATGTTTAGCACAATAAAGATCAAATATGACAAAAACGTACTTATCTTCAGTGGGGTTTTAGTAGTGATTATAATTTTGTATTAAATTATGATTCGAGTAAAAGTCGATATCGATTTTTTTGTTTTGCTAACGTGGCAACATTGAGTTACGCTGGTCGGCTGTCAAGTCAAGACACAGTCAAGTGTCAAATCATAAAAATCTACAGAATCTACTTATAATGTTTGCGGTTGCCTTACTGAGTTTAATTCTTGCGGATTTGTTATTTTATCCATCATAAAAGCATATTTAATGGATTCCGACAATTATTTTAAACCTAACTTAAAGCAATTACGTTAGTCAAGATAAAAAACTATTTTATCTTAAAAACCCTAACATTGTTGTAAACCAATTCCTTGTCCAGTTAATTGTTTAAATTGCATATTATCCTATCCATATACTTTAAAATGTGTGCACTCGAGGCCGAAGTGTCTATGGACGGTGGGCATTCCCATTTCATGGATAACTTATAAAATAAAGAACATTTTATATTACACCTAAACAAAATAATTGTTTACTGTGCGACTTGTAGTTGGTGCTTCGTCTATTGAACAAACGGACGGACACGCACACTGACGCACACGTAATATGGCTGCCGGAACGTGCGTCTGCGCTTGTTTTGCTTCGTCATATTTTGTGTAATTTTTGTGGTTTTCCGAGTGTTTTCTCCTTGTAGACGTTGAGTTGAGAGTACTCCTTCGTCCTGATACTTAGGCTATTCAGAAAACCAGTACTGCAGTTTTTTCTGAGGTTTGAAAAAATTTAATAGAAAATAAAATATACTACTAGACTAGTCTGTTTTATTCCAATTCCCAGAACATTATTTTACCTTGAAAATCACCTACGTCAATGGTAAGCTATTTTCTTCATACTACATAAATGTCCATCCATTTAAAACCTATAGAGCTATAAACATTATAATCTATAGGTACCTATAGATTGGGAATTAGTTCCTGTTCAGATATACAGATGGCGTATAAACTGTCACGCATAAAAGATGCGAGAGAGGGCTCTCTTATCCTATATTACTTTTATTACTCTTTGGCTTAGGTTCTGGGTTACCACATATTATGTAATAATGTGATTTTCAGTTTTATATCGATAAGAAAGCGTTATAAAAATGTGTGTAAAAAATGTGGTTCTTTTTTGAGCTCGTTAACTGATCAAGTGATTTGGACTATGTTTCTATTAAGAATGAAGTATTAAAAACATAACTCACTGTTTATCATACTTAATGTCCACTTCAAGCCAGAGCACCCTGACAAACTGGGCAATTCCCTTAAGCCTCATTAGGCTGGTGGCCGTATACTACATACTATAATGCTAAGCTTAAGGTCCTGGGTTCGAAGCCCGGGTCGGGCAAATTGTTATTGGGTTTTTCCATCTGGAATCTCTCAGTAGCAGCTCGGAGTCTGGATTTGTGCCCGGTTAATGGCAATAGGCTCGCCCATATTACATGGGACTTAAAACATAACTGATGAAATGTTGGGTTACCATAGGTACACCTCTGCTCAACCCTTGGGAGAACACAAGCGTTATTTTTTGTTTATTTAATCAAGGTTTAAATCGACCAACACTGTCTTGTTGATTTATCATTCGATAAAAACGAACCACACGGCGCCAAAAAAGTACGATGACGATCGTCCATTACTTGTCATTATAGTGCCAATTACACCAATGAAACTCATTGCATCTAAAAACCGTTCAAGAGCTGTCAGTGTCATTATTCCACAGAAAATAATTATGTGCTGATCGCGTTCAGTTACATTAGTGAAGTCGTCCCTTTTACTCAACTTTGTTTAAGGAAACGAGTAGAAAGTAAAAAATCGAGCAAATCTGTAGTCAGATTTCTTTAATTGAGTAAGTACTTAAATTCGTTTTTTGATTACTGAAACTTGAAGATTTGTGATTGATGAAAATAATCGTATTTCCTGATATGCATTGATATTAAAACGGAAAGAAGAGTAAAACTGTTTTAGTCACATATTTCGCATAAACCAAATCATTATTAAATACTACGCCATGGGTTTAGAGATAGGTATTTTCTAGACTAACATGAAATCTATTCCCATTCAACATAAATATCCCCTCAGCACACTAGTACATCATATACTCCCAAATCAAAGCCCAGTCCCACACAAATACATACTATATTCAGCTGTAAGAATAATGTGACACTCAGCGTTAGGGCTGCGCGTAATTCAATAACGAGCCGCTTGCTTTGCAAACATACCTGTGACTGGGGATGTAGCATTAGAAACGTTTAGAAGAAACATAACTTAAATAAGAAGGAATAAGAGAAATGTTCGAACAAATAATGTTATTTCAAAGAGCCGCATAGTAAAATGAGATATTCGAAAAAATCTATAAAATCGATGGAAATATGAAGGAACTACAAGCTTTAAAAGTTTTTAGAGGGGATTATCCCCGTCGTTGTCGCGCGCTACGGAAAATGTATGGCACTATTATGAAGTTAGGTTACTATCGCAGAAGTGACGTTTGGTGATAGTGTTGTAAATATCTGTTAGACAATTTAACAGATTTTTTTAAACGTTTATAACTTGTTTTTTTTTTGTAAAGATTTTACACTTCTTAAAATACTGTTTACACTCTTTCGAAACGAATAATTCTTTGAGTTAAACTTAATGTAATAAAAATTACATCAACTCTATTATTAGAGGTTTCAGAGAGTGGGAAGAAATCATCACCATCTACATCGACGGCAAGACGACACCCACTGTTGCGCGTAGGCCTCTCTCTTCTTGTACCTATCCCTACGCTCCTGTGCTGACCTCATCTACGTTTTTTCCACGATGTCAACCATGTCGTCTGCCCATCTTGCCGTCGGACAACCGACTCCACTACTTCCAGTGGAAACAAAATTACAGCTAAATTGGTCTATCGCCGAGGTTAAACTTTGCTTGCCAGATGAATTTGATGTCTGTGGATGGGTGACCATATTTGACAATAGAAATCATGTTCAGCCTCTGAGAAAACACTAAACCGTCAGACTTGGCTGTCATACATAATGTCAGAATGAGATGGAAGGAGTGACTGAAGCAAGAATGAAGACATTCATCATGCTTACAGAGTTACAAGGAGCTTTTGGCGCAAGGGAACGCTGTTGGTAAATATTTATTGGTTTGTGATTATGTTTAGTAAATTGAATTGAAAAAAAAAGATGGCGGCTTTAGTTATTTTTGCCCACGCTCCATAAAATAATTTGCACAAGTATAAAGTTAAAACTGCTAAGTTTTACCTTTTTTTTATTTGGGAAATCATCAAATAACTACTGCGACCTCCCGCTCCACCCAGAGCGGGAGGTCGTGTCAGACTTTTAATTACTAAAACCCACCCGTGTTCCTTTAGTTGCTGTGTCAGAGTCACGGTATCTCTTTTGAACAACCTGCTACCCTGGCAGGAAAACTAAGCAGCCTGGGAGTGGTGTTCAGATTTTTTTCAGACAAAACGAAAATAAAGAATACATAAATAATATAAAAAATTAAATCCGTCTGGAAATCTAGTGGTCTCAAGCGCTACTGCTGAGCATGAGGTCCTGGGTTCGATTCCCAGACCGGCCAAAGTGTTTTTGGGTTTTTCTATCTGAACTTTGTTTTCAGGAGCAGCTCGGAATCTGGAACTGTTCCCGGTTGATGGCAATAGGCAAATGGGACTTACAACATTACTGGCGAAATAAGGGTGTTCTATAGGTACACCTCTGCGCAAACCCTTCGAGGAAATAGAGCGTGATGTTATGTTATGTGGAGGAAATCCCCCCCTCGAGTTTTGGAGGATACACAAAAATAAAAGGCTTCTGTAAGGGAGGGGCTTCTATTTATTTTTAGCTCTATGGTCGTCTAAACCAGTGTGCACAGTATGTCAATTCTAGTTCCTTAATGATGGTCTCACTCGCTCGCCTCCTGCCTCCTTCTGCCAACGCTTTCATTCCGCGCCATTCACAGGGCATGCCTTTCAAATGTTGGGTACTATGATGAGTTGGTAGTTAGAAAATGATTTCATAGTGAGTTTTTTCCTATAAAACTTTTTGTTATTAACCAATTTTTATTTCAAAAATGTTTTTTTTTATAGAAGGAGCAAAAGCAAAAGGAAAAGGAGGAAAGGGGGAGGGGGGGAGATGGGAAGGGGGAAGTTGTGCATAAGGAGTATGTAAGTATCGTAGCAGGTAGCGTTCTGTAGTTTCTGCTTTCCCCCGTGGGAGCACGGCGTGAGTTTATGTATCTGTATAAGTTCTGTATTCGGCCCGTATGTGTGTATGATGTAAGTATGTTTGTAGGTATGTCAACGACGATGATGTCTTAGTCGAATGAAATAATGTTGATGATTTTTTTACTGAATTACTTGACTTCTATAAAGAAAATCAGCATTAAAACTTGCTTATTTTGCGTATGGCAATACTGATTCTATGACCTAAAAATATGCCAACCCCTGGCCACACGAACAGTCAATGGCGATGTTTCAGAAAATTCTATGAACACTCGAAAGTGGTTCAACCCCAAACGTAGTAATATAACTCCAATTAGGTTAAAGGCTGTGATTGGTTGGCAAAAATTAGTGTGTTAGTCAAACTAACTACTAACTTGCTCACTGTCCAGTTCCATGCTAATTTTCAAGCGTCAAATAGATGCATCTGTATCGTAAAGATTAAGACAAGGAACAATAAAAAAATCTTTTACTTAAACTGTTTCCTCTATTACTCCACTATTTTCACTAGTAGGGGTCCCGTTCAAATACCAGCAGAGTAAATTACTCCTATTCGTTTATGTAGACGCGGAACAAGCGGTTGAGACGTGCCGCAGACTTTGCTTACAGGGACTCTTAAGGGCAGCGCCTTTCCAGAACTTTAGCAAAGGAGCGAAAGATTGAAGATACAAATGATTATGAGCAATGACGCGTGTACTTTGTAAAGATTTTAAATGAATTACTGGTACTTACTTTTTAGTTTATTCAAATCCAAAAATCTTTATCATCATCATTTCCGCTGAAAGACGTCCACTGCTGGACGTAGGCCTCCTCCAAGCACCGCCACTTCGACCGGTTCTGTGTTTCTCGCATCCAGCGGATTCCTGTGGTCTTCAACAGGTCATCGGTCTACCTTGAGGGAGGGCTCTTCCAAAATTACTTTTACATAAACGTTCATGGGCACTTAGGAAACGTCAGAAATTAGGTGTACTCTTCCGAATTGATCGTTTCGTATGGAGAAGAGAATTGTGTCGGTATTGAGGACAACTCTCCTTGAAAATAAATAAATAAATTGTTATTGCTAGTCTTACTTAAATTGCCCGCGAAATTCAAATTATCTTATGCTTTTTGCAATTTGCAGGTCAGTGTCAGGTTGTATGGTGCCCGTGGTTGTATGGTGGGTATGGTGTACCCTGGTTCTTCACCCTTGAGTTAGACTGGTCAAATACAAATTTAATTTCTGTCTTAAACAACAAGCGCTGTACAAACTTTTGTCCTCTAAAGGGTAACAGCTACGGTCATGAAAATGTTGGCACATTGCGTTGTCAAAAAACGCTTTCTAGGTAAAAACACCAACTTACTTGCATAAACAACGTTTCAGTGACGTCATTCGAAGTGAAATCACCGACGCTATGTGGCGGCCACCGCAGTTTTAGGCAACTCTAGATTAGGACTCTTGTGGCGACATCTACACCGCCACATACGAACAACTCATCACGCTGACGTCATGCTAAATCCTGCATCGCGCAAGCAGAATTTACCGTGCAACTAGCATATATATAAGGTCCCGACATCAATCGTTGGACTGTTGCCAAGCAGACAACACACGTCTGGTCAGAGGATCCTCCCTTCACTATAAGGATGAGTGAACTTTACTCCCTTTTCCTCATACCTCTATACTGGTGACCCCTATCATGAATGTCAGCGCTGCCTTCATGTAACTACAGCAGCATGACGTCATCTTCATCATTTCCTTCCGTAAGCTTTAGAGCGGCGAGTCGTACATTCTGCCAGCACCCACGGCTTCAACGGGTATATCCTGAAGTCCAGCGCGAGCGCACACCTAGTCATTACCCTCAGCGTCATTAGCAACATTCTTCTGATTGACACCAGCAGTCAACCATAACTTGGCGCTGTACCGCATCCGACGCAAAATCCTGCATCACGTAAGCAGACTTTACCGCGCAACTAGCATATATATAACGTCCCGTCATCAATCATGTGCTACACCCTGTTTCTCATACCTCTAAATAGTCTTGTGTAACGTAAGGATGAAAAAAGAAAATGTTGCCTAACTATTCTTCCCCTTAACATTTAACATGCCAAGACATGTACTACTTACGATATATTTAAAGCATAAGTCACTACTGATGAACTTTAGAACCGTACAAATGCTCATTAGTAACGGCTGTGTACATTGTGATGATGTGGAATTGTGTGTGATGTATGATAACAGAAGCAAGTAAGGTTCATAATAAGGTTAAAAAGATACACCTCTGTGACAGACATACGAATGGATGAACAGACGGAAGATACAGATTCTCGAAGCCCCTGTTACTAACAGGGGCTTCTTTATAAGTTTTGGGTACGATACCCTTGAAATTGCATAAACCTTTTGGAAGGAGCAACTAAGTAAAAACAATTCTAGTGTCTTGTAAATTGTGTGCTTTTTAATAGCCTAATTGAAATAAATACAGCAGCCCGGGGTTTGGATTCGTGCCCGGTTGATGGCAATAAGCTCGCCCCTTGTTATAAGGGCTTAAACATAAGTGGCAAAATGTGAGTGTAGGTGCACCTCTGTCCAACCCCACGGAAAATACAGGCCTGATGTTTTGTTGAATTATATTATTTGACTTTTAACATTTATATACCGCCAGTTATTGCCAAACTTCCTTGTCTTCGACGAAGTCTTTAATCTTACAAAATGCTTTTTTGATAGGGACACGTATGATGTGGGTTTTGAACTTTCCATCGCTAAGTTCTGTAACCGACTTTGCCAACTTGTTATAAAAGCGGATACTGGATAAAAAAAATTGACTTCCTTTTACTATTTTATCAAAATTTGGGAATCAGAATTTAATTTTTACTACGTATATTTATAATAAGGAAATCGCTTCTTATTTGAGAAGTCCTAAGTTTTTGCAAACATACAAAATACTTTCTGAGATATAAAGAGAAAGCAGAGTTAGTATTTCAATTTCTTTGAATTTGTTTCTGAAAGACTCGCGAGGACCCATAGTACGACTGACTAAATCTGTTAGGCGGCTGTGAAGTGCGCTACTCGTTGCGCAGTACCTCACCCCTCACCCCCGCTGACACGTGAATTGGTTACTGCACAGTGACTTGCCTCATATTCCGAGCCGCCATTAAGTTTAAATCGGACTGTACCATTCACAAACATACTTGCCCCAAAGATTCGAAACACAGAATGGTGTATCAAGCGATCAAAATGTTTGCCATTGCGGAGAACCGGCTTTCCAGGAATGGAACCAGATTTGGCCCGCAGTAGTCCGAATAACTGGCATTGTTGCTGCCTTTGCTTATACAGAGGTCAGTACTGGGCTCGAAAATAGAATCAAATTAGTTTTATTGGACTGAGTTCTGATTATTCCCGTTAATTTGCTTTGTTTAACTTTATAGAAAGACCAGAGGTTTAAGGAATAAGAGATTTTTAACAATTAATCACTTAAAGTGAAAGCGCTAGCCATAAATAACTTTATAAAATCCATCATTACTTAAACGTTGAACATTGTTAATAAATAAATTATAAGTTGAAACGTTTTAAATTGCCCTTAATTTTACGTAAAACTGAAACCATTCTTTGTTATTATTTGTGAGTTTTCCGAATAAAATAAATAAACAGATTTCTGTCCATTCATTCATGAGCTTGTAATTCTAAAAAGACTTATCTGATTAACATTTTTTTTTTCATTTCATTGATCTTCTTCTTCTTTTTTCTCGAGTGTTTTGATTTGATTTTATTCGTGGAACGTTTTAGTCCTATTACATTACAAAAATATATTGTTAGATATCCGAGCTCTGTTATGTCTTTGATCCCAAAATGTTCCCGGAATGATTTGTCATTTCCAAGATCAAGACCGGCAAGAAAAACAAAGATTTAAATCGTTAGATTGGCCCTACTGCGTTCAAAGATAGTCGCGCTTCTATTTCTTTCAGACATCTCTGACTCAATAAAGCCTGCCTCTGTTCGCAAGAGTCCAACTTTCTCTGGAGTCCAACTTTTATAACATCCATACAAGTCTTCGCATGAGTCCAACTTTTATTATGTATGTACTACTTATCTTGGCTCTCTCTCATGTATCTTGACTTGATTGTCATATAAACGCTATTTAGTAATGTGTGAGCTCACTCTTCTCACTTTATTGCGTGACTTAGTACGGTGAGGACAAATCTTGCGATTTAAATCTTTGAGGAAAACAGACAAAAGCAAAATTATTTGTAATCCGAAATATGTTGAATTGTTACTGTACTAGCTTATTATTAAGTGAGGTAAGGTTGAAACGACATCAACAATGAGGGTTCCGCGATACACTAATTCCTGGTACTTAAATTAAGGGGCTATTAATAACGCTTTTATGTTTTTCCTTGTTAGGTGAGCAGAGGGCCTAGACTAAGTAACATTCGTAACATTCGATTAGCGATGACGTTAGTTGAAAAGCCAAAAAAATTATGGGATTGACATAAGCTATCTAAATGTCACGTGATCATAGGTCATAGGGTAGTATCATAGTGATGCGATAGCGGTTGTAGAAATAGAATCGCTCCGAAGCGAATGCCATTTGTCTACGCCCTTGGGGCTGCCAATTTTTTTAGACCAGGACAAGATGTTTGAAAATCCTGGACGACTTGTGCAAGGCTTTATTTATCACTTATTCATGAGTTATTTTATAATATTACGCCTGTATTCCCGAAGGAATGGGCAGAGGAGTAGCTGTGGTACGCCTTCATTTCGCTAGTTATGTTTAAGTCCCCCATTGCCATTAACCGGGCACAAATCCAGAAACCGGACTGCTACTGAGAAATTCCAGTTGGGAAAATCTAATGACGCTTTGTCCAACCGAGGAATCGAACCCAGGACCTCATGCTTAGCAGAAGCGCTTGCGTAAAATAGACTAACGAGGCAGTCAAGACGGATAAATTGGTTAATAAGTTACATTGAATTTCATTTAATTCTGTTTTTTTTTTATTTGTCTAGAAGTGATTTTCTGAGAATCTCTGGGGACCTACTCTCTTACGGCCAAACCCAATAACCTAAGACAGATCGCTTTTGATGATAGACAGTACAATTCTATCTGTGCCTGTCAAACAAATAGCTGTCAACACGTTACAGGGCTAGGGCCGTATATTTTGTCCCAATTGGGACGTTACAACTAGAGACTGGTAGGTTTTTCTATCTCTAGTACGTCAAAATTGGAGAGAGATACACTATTGGGTTTGTCTGTAAGTCTGTCAACGAAGACACGAATCCGACAAAACAATTGTCAAATTGACAAGCAAATACATGTAGGGAGCAGGGACAGCTGTCAAATCACGTTTTACTCATTCTTAGATCGGGCCTCGAACTAATCATATGTCCGTAGGTGACACGGAGTAGAAAGTTATGGCCATAACTCCGGCCTAAACTAAGGATTTTGAACTTACAATTTTAAACCTTATGTTCAAAGGATCTGTTACGATGGAAAGCAGTAATATTATATTATGTAACCTACTTATAAAAATCCGACTTCGTCTAATAAGTACCTACAAATTTTTTTGCTTAACAGTTTACAAAATCCTACTTTCATTTATATGAAAATCATATCGCAACACACAAGGAAAAAACAGGTGTCGTAGACACGGCCGTGTATTTTACGTGAATACGAGTACGTGAACGTAAAGGGTAATATTATTTTTCTGAGGTGAGTAGAGGCCGTGCCGGCACAGTCCTGACTCAATGTAACACATTCTTTGGTTCTTTAGCTGTTGAGTGGTGTTTTATATTTGGATGGATACGATTGGTACGTGAGTAGCTGCAACACCAAATTCTGTTCCCCGATTTCGTTATCATCTATGACAGCAAATTTAAAGACGTATTCAAGTCATTCAAGTTGTATTTCAACTTCACGTCTGAGCGAACGCAATATTAAAAAGCGATTATCTCCTAAAGTACTGATAAAAGAATTAAGGAGTTACGAAGACAAAGTATTATTTATTTAGGCTCTCGAACAAAAGATATACACAATACACAAAATCTTGCAGTCAAAGTTACCTCTGCGCTGCCACCGATAACGCAGTGGGTGGAAATGGCAAAGTTTTGAGCCAACAGTATTTGAAGAAGCGTTGTGCCATCGACACGAAGAAGAAGAATGATTAATTAAATTCATACGATTTTGATTTTCTTCAAAGATGCAATTATTTATTAATTCACAAGATTTCAACTTAGCATATACATAATTTACGCCTGCTCCTGTTGGGGGTAGTACCTGCTACGATCCCTTCATACTTATTTTGATGCGTTTACGTTACACACACACGCCGGTTGCAGTGACAAATTAATCGCTTTCAACATTTTGCGTAAGTGTAAATGAGCAAAACGAAAGTGAGTGTGTTTTCACTGTACAAATTTTTCACCTAGAGCTGTAAGCACAGGCGACTCATTTAATAACGGACCCCTGGCCGCGACCGTACATAATTAAAACTAAGGGTGCCTACAGAGAAAACAACTAAATTATTTATTGAAACGTCCGGATTTTCGGCGTTGGTTAACAGTTAATGCACAAAGTGGTGGGTGTAAGTATAGGATAATTCTGCTTTAGGATTAGTACAGATTAAAAAATATATACCAGCAAAATTCTCGAGCCCACGCCACAGGAAACCATCTCATGCAGGTTATTTGGAAGTCTATTTCAGTTGTGATTGAGTTGATTATCAATTCACCAATGAAAAACTGCTCAAGCTCTGCCTTGCTGATTCTTAAAGAGTATTATCTCGGTCACACCCCGGTGTGAGTCTCTGTTAAAGCTTGATGTATCATGAAGCCTTGGTACTGTGCCTTATTCAAATTGTTCTTCTTTACCCTTATTCATCATCATCGTTTCAGCCCGGAATCATCCACTGCTGGGGTGTATAGGCCTCCCCTTTTTTCTTCCATACTTCCCGGTCTTGTGCGTCCCTCATGCAAGTGTTTCCCGCAGTTTTGACGATATCAACCACACAACGCGCTTTTGGTCGGCCATTGTTTATTAGGCCTAACCTTGGCCACCATTAGGTCACAGCTTAACGCCATCGGCCGTCTCCTCGTCTAACTACATATCCTGCCAAACTCCACTTGTGGACCATCGCCCTGTCCCCGACCTTTGTTGCTCCCAGATTATCTTATCTTACACACGTACCAAAACCACACCATAACCACAACCACACAATAAAAAAACGCACATTTCTATGAAAGTGAATGGTCCGTCCAACCACACGGCCGTCAAAATCAACCGTGTGGGCTATACCGACCGCAACAAGGTGACGTCGCAGCCACAACAAACATTGCGTCGATACCGCGACACCGTCCACACGGAGTCGATTTTTTGCAAACACCAGCCACATCGCAACTACTAAGAACAACGCAACTACAATGCAACTGCAAGAAGTTACAGTGACACTAACCACACGTAACCACTGCTTGCCCACCTTTGTCGCTGCGATGTGGTGGCCGTGATACGTGTGAACGGGCCCTTAAAAATGACAGAACACAAAGAATTAGGAAAAATCTTTATTAACCAATATTTACAATGGGAACACAATTTATGGACCACAGCTGAACAGAATCGGTTGTATGTACTTCAAATTGTAGTAAGTGAACACTGTCACATTCCCGATGAAGTGTACCACTGAAACATGCCAGAGAAAAAGAGATTATAATTATCTCTTCATGAAACGTACGTAAGTAAAAACCATTCTTAATTAATAAGTCAAATAAAAAAGGGGTTCTAAATGACCACACGACAGAAGTGAAAACTTATGACCGGAACCGAGTATACGCGATTCAGCGTCACCGACCCGAGGGTGGTGGTTAAGTTTCGTTCACTTACTGTGTTCAGAAATTGCGTAAAATGCGCCTAAAGAAGTCTTCAGTTCAAAAACTGATATTAGTTTATCCATTTTGGAGTCACAATACTGCAGACAGACGGGCAAAACCATATTAAGGGACTCTCGTCTCTCATCACATTGTAAAACATGTGCACTAACGGTATTAGAAACACCGATAGGTTTAATTAAATTAATACACTATTCATATACAGACTATTAATAGTTCTACCTTAATCATATTATAAACTAGCTATACGTGGCCTACGTCGCCGAAAAAACATTTGCCAAATAGGTGCAGAATCTTTGAAGTGATGTGCGGACAATTATGTGGCAATTGATTTTTATTTTTACACTCGTAGATGTGAAAAGTGGAATGGTTGGATATTTCTAACTCAATCACGCAAACATGTCTGCAGGGATTTCAATGACACGCAGATAGTTAAATAATCAGAATCAGAACTTTATTTGCTTACAGGTGTAAGATGTTGTACCTACATGAATTAGTGAGATCGGTTACTCAGTCTACCTTACGGCATGAAAATTATTACATTAATTAAAATATGAATATACAAACAAAATAATGTCAACCTAACAAAACAGAAATTATAGTGAAGTATTATAGTTAGGTTGGTACATAAGTCTTACGTGGTCGAAATTGCAATTAATTATAACAGCCATAATCTGGAAAAACTCATATCATTTAGAAAGTCTTTCACTGAGTAATATCATTTGCTTAAAAGTTGTGCAGTTACCTTAGATTAAAAAAATGGGATGAATGACGACTTTTCCTTATATACAAAGGATACTTTTATAAACTATCTGTGTGCCTTTCACACAAAGGATCCTTTTAATACCGGTAGTACATTCCTTTGGGATCATTTCTGCTAGAATATACAACCAGTTTTTTTTTGTTATCCCATAACTCTAGGGCTATATTCTGTAGGTAAAAGTAATACTAAAACTCTTAGTAGTTATAATAGTTTCGGAGATATCACCAATCATATTAAGTGTGTAGATATCTAAGTTTCATTGATAAATATGAGTAATTCATTTTTATTCAAGCCAATCACTCATATTTGAAGCTAAGAAAATGCGACGTTGTCATATTTCACGTAAGGGTGTCTGTTTTACATTAATAATCGTGACTTTGTCGAATTATATTGTATGAAAAATGAAAAAAAAATCTGTTGTTTCAATCATACCCTAGAGTTATGAGATATGAAAAAAAACAGGTTGTATAAAAGGTTAATGTCCAAAGTACTAAAACTTCATTTCATTCATGCATCGTTATTAATCTATTAAGGGCCCTTTGGCCCCATACAGAACATATATATATATATAGGGATAGGCCCTCATCAGCGATATTACACTTGCACTTTGTAAGTAGGCGTGGATTGTCGGGCGAAGAAAATAGAGATACTAGTTACAGCACAATCACTTTATTTCACTCACAATTTCTTATAAAATAATCACCATGAAATAACCTGAAGGCAGAGGTCCGACATATTAAATGAAAGTATGAGATATAGCAGTAACCAACTCTTTTATTCCGACAGCTTGTTAATTAATTAAATAGATCGCGATAATAGCTCTAGGCGCTACAGCAGGCGCACCGGGCCGAGCCTGCCACAAGAATGATCCCCCTCTTCGCTGCGCATTAGCTTAGATTAAGTTGCTTGAGAAGTGGGGAGAGTGGGGAGGCGAACGTCCCGCTTTGCACAGCGTAACTCGGCCCACTGTACCTACCGCTAACGGTGACGCCGACACGGCCATACTGACGTGCGGATGTCCTCGTACGCGTAGACTCATCAAGCATTGTCTAAAAAGACTTAACGTTATTATTAATGTTCGTTCATCCTGACTAGCAATCTCGATGAGCAAAAAAATGACTGTGCAACCAACTCTGGACCGCTCAATATTGAGCCTTCAGGACTTATACTAGTAATCTGGTCCGGTTCAGCCCGCTCGTTATTGAGCCTTCAGAACTTTAGCAATCTGGTCCGGTTTACCCCTTCAGAGTTATAATCTTCTGGCCCGGTCCAGCGACCCTTCAGAATTATAACCGCCTGGACCGGTCAAATGACCCTTCAGAATTATAACCTCCTGGTCCGGTTTGACGACCCTATAGAGTTATAATCTCCTGGTCCGGTTATAACAAACCCTTCAGGATTGTTACTGCTTGGTCCGGTCATGAATGACCCTACAAGATCACTCCAGCAATTTTTCCTTTTCTCTCTGTTTTTTGCTCTTTTTTGGTCTCTTTTTGTCACTCTTTTGTCTCCTTTTTAGTCTCTTTTTTTTGTCTCTTTTTTGTCTCTTTTTTTAGTCTCTTTATTAGTCTTTTTTTTTCTCTCTTGTTAGTCCGGACTAAAATGGTCCCAGTAGATAATTTAATCAAATGTATTAAAATACTTGTCTCAACAATCCACAAATTGGTAGTTTCACTACCACCAAGTCATTTACTTTAGAGCCTTTAACAGAAACAAAGTATTTTAATCTTAAGAATAGACTTGACTTAGACACTCCACCGAATGCGTAGCACGCCTATGCGATGCCTACCGAGTATCATGTCATACAGCCAGCAAAATGTCACTTCAAGGTGCATAAGCGTTCTGTGTTGTGTCAGAGTGTCATGTCATTGAATGTGTCGTAGCAGACACATAATTCATGTTCACACACACATAACACTCTAAACTAACAAACCACATCTATGAAAACTAAATAACACTAATTTAAGTATTGAAGCGCCGTCAAGGCCAGACTGACATTCGCACGTCCTTGTGCGTCTCCATCCCCTTATAGTCACTGCGGGCCCATTTTTCTGTAACAAGAATAAAACTGGTAGATATATTACTTTGTACGCTCGTCCATCGGTGACATACATTACAACGTTTTATAACCCACAAAATCAACCTTTAGGAGCTGAGCCGGACAACTTAAATAGTCCTCCCTTGAGCTAGTTATCTCTCAGATAACACGGACCAGGCAGCCAATCAGCGTCTTTCCGATCACTCACTAGTACCACACATATCTCCATTGATCTCATAGCCTCTCAGACTAGACGATCACTTTATAATATGACCCAGAACATCCGCCTGCATAAGCCAGTTCTTTAGACTACCCAATAACACACACCATAGGACGTCAACCCGCATGAGTCGGACCCTTACTTTATCTCACAGATTAGTACCAATGTTACGTTTAATTACGTTTCTTCACTCTTCGAGGCCGAGAGGTTTCCAGAGCTGGCGGATAACGTACGTGAACTACAAATAGACAAAGCATCACTAAAACCACCCGATGACGCCCACTCCATTCGTCAACCGCGCCTGCCGGACTGCCGCCACCTCGGCCTCCTTCAAGCTACCAGTCAAAGTGGTAGGTAAATGCGCCAAGCCCTCACTTCCCCCGGGCATTGCACGAAAATGCTTACGACCATATTTGCATTCTCTATTAGACACACAACAAAGGGAAGTCTGTACTCCCTGCGAAGCCCAATCGAACCCCCCCTGTCACATTCAATGAAGTAGGAATAACAACTGTAGAACGGTCTCATTTTTCCCACTGTGACGCAGCAACTCTCCCAATATTCTCCGATGCTATCTTACGAATTTCACCCAAATCTAACCGAAAACCCAGACTCAGAATATGAAGCCACACTTAAAAACCGCGCCCGAGTCCCAAACACAAGTTCTGTTTGTGTTACCCTAGACCTTGCACCATCCGTCGCTAGCTGTACTTCGAGAAGCTCGCCGCGCCAGGTCCTACCAGATTCACTTTCGATTATAACAAGTAAGCACATCAATGTCCTCATGACTCTCTCTACCCGAACACATACCCTGCCAGAACCGTTAGCAACAAGGTGCAACTCTATACCATGTTCACCATAAAATTGCTTTGTCTGCGCCAATACAATACCCACCCCGATCCGAAATGATCCGCGAAGTCGCACCGAAAAGACAGAGCCTCCTTTAGTGCTTCATCTGCACCTGCTGCATCCAACTAAGAAGTGCACTCGAGAAGGACTCATTTTGTGAAAGAGTCAACAATGACAAGAATACTCCCTACCATCGATTTCTCCACACAACTTCTCCGCGATGTCAAAATGTACAGTATAACATTGTGCAGAAACCCTAAGCATAGGATGGAGTGAGCCCCGAACAATCCCTTGAGGCCCAGCACACAAGTGTGAAGTTCAATCAGTGCGTTCCAGTCAAATCATTTTAGTCAGAACCCGTTCTGATGTTAGTATTTCGATCACTTTCTTGTAAATATCTTGTCTATCCATTTGATAGGCCCTTTTAATTTGATTCAAGACTCTTAACGTAAAACACGTGAAATATGGGGCAAACCGCCAAAAACTAATCTAAAGGACCTACAGATCGCTCAAAATAAAATTATTAAACTATTATTTCACTATGATTACCTTACACCTACAGTTAAAATTTACAGGGAAACGAAACTCATGAATATTAAACAACTTCCTGCATATTGCACCAGAATACTTACAAATTCTAAGTAAGTTCATTCACACAAAAGTACATCAGGTACACAATCGCAGCAATAGTAGGAAGGATCACATTTTACTACCGCGAGTGTGGACAGTAAATGGCGAGAGAACAATTATTTTTTGCAGGAGTGCAACAATGTAATAAACTACCTGTAGAAGTAAAGAATGCAAACTAAACGTTTGTTTTTTTATTTTAAAAATCACTTTCTAAGTGATCAAACACTACTCCATTAAACAGACTTGCCCTACTACTGCATTGCTTTATTGTGGCACCGGGATCGCATTCCTTATCTACGGTAATTATTTCTTTTGCGGGTGGATCGAAAAGTTTTAAGTTTTGTGTTAGTTAATAATGTTATTTGCGTACGAAAAGAAATGGTATTACAACTATGATTTAATATAAATTCAAACAATAGCTGCTTAGTTTGTGTGTCCAAGTTATATTTTAAGTTTAAAAACGTTCTCAAGTAAGTGAAATCTTTGTAATTTCTTATCGAGAAATAAATTTCTTTAACCATAAACACCATACCACCAATAAAGAATCAATTATCCTTTCGCACTGAACTAATGCGAGTGTATCTTCACCATGTAGGTCACTTTTGATGTTGTGGTATATGATAATGAAACTCTTTAGTAACGTTAACTTTCTTACCCCAAATAGAATGTAATTTTGCAATATCCGTACGTACATGGATATACTATCTAATACATCCCTACCTATAATAACTGGTTCTGTAATTGAGTTAACAGGCACAACATGAAACAAAAAGGACGCCGACATGTTGAATTTCACTACGGCTCGGTATTCTGCTATTCATATTTAACGTTTTCTTTACACAGGTATACCTGTAAGGTAAACTAAATGACAGCGCATAGTGCCCTGGAATTTTTGGCAAAGCGAAAAGCTACAAACTAACTACCAGATTATCTATTAAAAAGAAAAGGAACGAGCTCACCGGATGATGTGGTTGTCCATACACGTAGCAAGTGAGACGGTTCGTATCACGACTCTTCGGTGCTGGTGCTCGATTCGAATTCTTCACTTCGGTCAAAGGTTCGTACTGCCACTTGCTTAAATCACTTGATTTTTGGACTGTTGTGCTTTAACGATGACATGTGCTATTGAAGCGATAGTCATTATCAGGATCAAACCGTATCAGTCGCACAGTTGCGGTGAAATTTGACGTTTGCGGTTAAGTGGTTGCCGGAAGTCGTGATAGCAAAAACTCCATATTTTGAATAGATTAGACGTTGGCCCACACTTCACTGTCGTCATTATTTTCTTCAGGTTTTTGCCCTTCGAATCCCAATTCTGATATCGGGATAGGCCCTCATCAGCGATATTGCACTTGCACTTTGTAAGTAGGCGTGGATTGTCGGGCGAAGAAAATAGAGATACTAGTTACAGCACAATCACTTTATTTCACTCACAATTTCTTATAAAATAGTCACCATGAAATAACCTGAAGGCAGAGGTCCGACATATTAAATAAAAGTATGAGATATAGCAGTAACCAACTCTTTTATTCCGACAGCTTGTTAATTAATTAAATAGATCGCGATAATAGCTCTAGGCGCTACAGCAGGCGCACCGGGCCGAGCCTGCCACAAGAATGATCCCCCTCTTCGCTGCGCATTAGCTTAGATTAAGTTGCTTGAGAAGTGGGGAGAGTGGGGAGGCGAACGTCCCGCTTTGCACAGCGTAACTCGGCCCGCTGTACCTACCGCTAACGGTGACGCCGACATATATATTTTTTTTTTTTTTTTTTTTTAGATTGTGTTTAGTTAAGTTTCTGATAATGCGTATCGCACAACGTACTTCGTATTCCTGTGCATGTCACAATACATACTTTTTGTTTTTTCTACTTAATAACAAAAACATTTTAATTTCTGAACATATTATGTCAACATACGAGACAATCCTAATAGATGGTCGCGTCGGGCTTTCATGGTTCTAAACAACAGAGCATCAACACACGCAATTAGCAAGCAGGAAATAACCTAATGAGCCAGTTAATTTGCCACAAAATACCCCTCGTGTCGACATCTACCCTTTGATTTCACCCTCCTTAAGATTTGGAGTCATACGAGCAGTCTGTAAAGTAAATAGGTATATACATATTTTGATTTTGGTACATACAATTAATAAGCTAGGCCAGGGGTAGCGAACCGCTATACATCTCCGTGCAAAACGAACATATACAAAAGTATATGTTCGTTTTGCACGGAGATGTTAAATTTTATAATGCCTAAAAAGGCATTATAAAATTTAGTTTTGGGTCCCTTAAAGCTTGATCCCTTTAGATAAATTTTACTTTTTGAGTGGTAATTTTTACTATTTTCTTGGGTGTTATCAAACTTGGTATAACGTTATATAACGTGGTTAAACATGTGAATCCTCTTCCTTATTCTTTGTGGTTGTATACTGGTAAATCTGTGGCCTAGTTTACATGACATTAGAATGTTATTTTCTAATCTGTGGTCACTGTCATATAGCTAACTCGTTCTCGCTCTTCCCTTTTGCATGTCTACCATCGCATAGTTCGCGTGTGTCGGTCTTGTAGTTTTTACTATTATTTTCAATATACTTTTGTCAAAACCTAGTTTATTTTAACAATTTCCGACATCATATATAAAATTCGAATATCAGAAGAATTCGCAGGGTGTACTTAGGGAATTTAGATGCAGCACAACCGGCGATGCGTTGCCTACTGGAAAGTCGCACATTTAGCTGAATCTAGTGTCGGTTTTACCGGGTCGGGTCACAACCCTAATATTTTAGTAAAATTAAAATAGCTAATGCAATGCACCTTCTAGAGAATTTCGCTATAAAATATCAGTAGGATATTATATTGTTGACATATTTTATTTATTAGGTATTTTACATATTTTTAAAAAGTAGGTACTCATAAATATAGGCTGTTTTATAACTTAGTGGTTTGTTTCCATGGGTGTTGTTGGAAAGTGCCAGCTTAAAAAAAATATAAAATGACAAAACAGCTGAAAGCTTACCAACTGTTATTCCTATTAAGAAAAGGTTTGGAGAGGAGTATTGATACCTATGCCCGGAACAGACCACCCTATTGCGGGAGAAAACGAAGTACTTTTAGAAATAAATGAAGCAAAAAACGTTTATTTGCGGTAAAAATGTCGCAGAGAAAGAACACAAAAAAATAACAAGTTGATGGAAAATATGCGTCACATTCACGCAAAATGACCATAGCTCAGCATAAAGCTACAACCTACAAGCCCTATGTGAGACAGAGCCCCAGCGCTGGTTTTCAGCGACAACCAAATGTTCCCAGTAAGCTTACCTTTTTTTTTTTTTTTTTTTTTTTTTTTTTTTGGGTGGGAAATCATCAAATGACTTCTCCCGCTCTGGGTGGAGCGGGAGGGCGTGTCAGACTTTTACTGACTAAAACCCACCCGTGTTCCTTCAGTTGCCTGTGCCAGGGCCACGGTTTTCTCTGTAGAATAACCCGCGACCCTGAGGCATCGGCCCTATCGGACCCCGTCACTATGTGCTGACATCTCTTTGAGGCGCGCGTGGAACACAACGGGCCGTCGACCCGGGCCTGGTCCTTACCGGACGGCGAGCTACCCATTACTCGCAGTCCGCAAGCCCGCGCCTACGGTGGCCGGGAATCTGCAGGCGACTCCCGACGCCCAGGGCGTCTCCTGCGGCGGTTAGTGGGGGCATGAGGGCGCAAGCCTCTCTCCCTCACCCGCTCCGCCTCCTCCTTCGCGAGCATTACTGCTTCGCAGAAGGAGGTGACGGCTTGCCATTCCCTCTCGCTCCGTACCATGGCCTGGACCAGGGCCGGACGCGAGAGATCGCCGCCGCCAATCGCCTCCGCGAGGACACTGCGGTGCTCCGCCCAAGCTGGGCATACCTCCACCGTATGCTCCACCGTGTCCTCCGGGCGATCCACACAATGGTGACACCCGGGCGTTTCCTCCCGCCTTATGCGAAACAGGAACCTCCCGAAACAACCGTGTCCGGTGAGGACCTGTGTCAGGCGGAAGGTGAGGACGCCGTGGCGCCTCTCCAACCACTCCTCAAAGAGGGGACTTACCGCCGCTATTGTGGCGTGCCCACCAGTAAGCTTACCTGATCCCAACATAGTAGCTACGCCGACAACACACGCATTACTGAGAAGAAAGGGTCTGTTTTCCGGTAGAAGTACCTTGTATGTACCTGAAAACAAAGAAATTCACGGTTAAAATTAAATTAGGCAGCAAAACTCAGCAGATGTGATGGGTATTTATTATAATTTAATACAAATATAAATATTTGTTACGGCCGCGAATCTTATTTCGATTAACATGCATACTAAGCAAATTACAAAAAAAAAAAAAAAAATCTTCAACTTTAAATTTCGAGGGCAAACCTAACGCTTTCGCCTTTTAAGATATCGATACCCATCACTTCTGTGGAGTTTCACTAACTAAGGGCGGTTTTGACCAATGTATCGGAACGCGATCAACACTTAGGACTACGTTTAAGAGCTGTCAGTGTCATTATTTTCCATGGAATATTGACACTGACAGCTCTTAAACACGTTTTAATTTATGACGTGAAGGTCAGATAGGCATTCACTCCACGTAAAATACTGGTATTCAGTAACAGCTTTCCTTTCTACAAAAGCATACATTCATTTTTGCTATGTCCTAGGCATCTCTATTTGGCGTATTGTAGAGCCGTCTCCCGACGCGACGACCCTTGAATCAAAATATTACCTACAATTTACTGAAAGGCCCAATGTTTTACGAAGTTCTTACTTGTGTTTTAATTTCTGCTTTTTAAACTTTATATATTACTAGTTAACACGTAACGATCGACAAGTGCCTCGTTGAACTTGCGCAGATGTACTTATTTTTTTCCTACAGTGAAGCTAGTTACTAATTTTCCTCATTTCTCTTTTCTACGCCATCATCATTCTGATCACTATAATGTTTATAACCTATTCATTGAGACTAGGTGAGGGAGTTGGGTATCCTGCAAAATGCATCTGTTCTAATATCATTGAGGTAACAGAATAACAAATTTCGACATGATCAGACCTATGGAAGATGCTAACATCCACTCATCAACTAGAAAAGAGCTGATAATCTTCAATCGACTGAACTGATTTTCTTGAATCACAGCTAAGAACACTCTCGATCAAGTCACCTTTCAACAAAAAAAAAAAAAAATCGGTTTAGCCGTTTGGGAGCTACTATTCCGCAGACAGACACACAGGCACACACGTTTAACTTTTTGGGCTACTGACTAACTGCCAACCCAACGGCTTAACGTGTTTTTCGGGGTACGCAGGAGTCTCGATATGTAATGGATGGTACAGCCATCCACGAACCGATCAGTGGTAAGCGTAATTTAACCTACGATCGACATTTGCGGCTGTATCATTTAGCCACAAGGAAAATACAACAGAAAAATTAAGAATGTAGGTCGCCTTCTTTTAGAGAAAGTCTATTATAGCAATGACGAATTACTTTGTCATTTAACTGACTAATTTTATTATATTATACATTGATACTATGCTGTCATCATCGTCATCATTTCAGCCGAAAGACACCCAATGCTGGACATAGGTCCCAAGCACCACCACTTCGACCGGATCTGTGCTTTCCGCATCGTTATCGGTCCACCTTGTTGGCGGCCTTCCAACGCCACGTCTTCTCTTCGGTCGCCACTCCAGAACTTTTGGCCTCATCGGCCATCTATTCTGAGAGCAATGTGCCCTGCCCGCTGCTACTTAAGTTTGGAATTTATTTGGTCCATGTCGGTTACATTTACATTGTCCTTTGAGTGACTTATAACCTTCTAATAAGGGCCATTGTGATTGCCAACGTCTCAGCGTCTTTCCATATTTATACTTTTGTTTTGGAGAAATAAATAATTTTATCTTATCTAGCTAACGAGAAACTGAAAGAAAGTATGGAAGTGGGACCATTCAGGCTTGTTATAATAATGAAATTTCAGATTCTAAAATCTGGTTTCAGAACATCTGATCAACGCATTAAAATTAAAATCCAATTGAAGGTGTTGCAATTGCTGGAATTTAAATGAAAGACAACAGGTTTTCAGAAAACGAGGTTTGATCAGAAATGTGTGCCTCATTTTCCATGAACATGGAAAATGGCGGTTAAACTTAAAAAAGTACAGTAGAATAAAATAAAACGTTTCACCTCTTTCTTTAACCAGTAGGGCGAAATGAATCTTCATTACCGACAGCACAAACATGTAGATCCAAAGAAGAGTTGACATTAGGATGTAATACTGAAAACAAGGTTACATTGAGAAAAGTCTTGCACTAAGATTTCAGACTGCAGTGACCGCACATACGCAATTTACCGTCGAATTACGTCATTGAAAAGTTTTTTATAGATAACGTTTTTAACACCATAAAGTCAAACCCTGCTGCAATTATTTTCATGTTTTCCACAACGTAAATCAATGAATGTTATTGTACTGCAAATGTCAAAATTAACGGCATTGTTCAATGGCAAAACATGTTACGGAAATATCCCGCGGCATTGGTTTTTAGGGGGTAAATAATGTGTAATTTTATTTCATTTTCCAGCCAACTATTGGTAGTTGAACTGAATGAAATTAATACAAGGTGGAAGGGACATCGACGCACAACCTGATACCATGGACTCAGTACATGATTTTGAACACCCCTGCATTGAAATTCTTAGAAGGATTAAAAAAAAATGCTCTGCCATACATTTTGACCGTGTAGGTATTGCACTTTTCTATGAAACAGCAGTTCTTTTTTTGATAACCGATGAAAAACAGGGGGTCCAGAATCATATACTGAATCCATGGTATCAAGTTGTGCGTCGATGTCCCTTCCACCCTGTATAATAAAATTATAATTTAATACTTGACTTACCCACATAACCTTCTTTATATCCAACTTCAAAGATGTTAATAGCATCATTCCATTGACTACAAGAAGTACCGATCCACCGAAAGACATCAAAATTATTACTGAAAGCATTACAGAATCTAAAACTGACGAAAATAAAATCATGTTGCTATAAATAGCGGTCAGCTTCCAATCAAACTGGATGCATATGAATATCAGTATGTTGCATGGAACGACTGCTTTTCTAAACTCTACAACCCAGTTACTTCACAACACGGTACCCCTTGGTAGACTGGCTGTTCCTTTGCCACGAGATCAAAATTTGTAAATAAATGGAACGTTACCAGCAGGTAATTTTCCGGTATTGCCACTGCAAGGCAAAGAGGCTGATTTTCAATATATAGTATGAATGAGCTTTTAACGCTAGGGATGCTTCTTATACATTGGCGATTTCAAAGACTATTAAATCCTCCATAAAAATCTAGGTTACATGAAACAGAAAACCATTAAAAAACCTAATGTGTTGAGCAGACGAATTTTGAAACCTATAAAAGAATTTCCTTCAAACTCATGGATTGTGTTTGTGATTGAACGTGTGTTACGCAATTTGGGTGCATGATTACCAGTCACTCAAGATGACACTTCATTCGCCGGTTGTTGCTGTTGCTCTCAAGGTGTGTGTACCCCAAATGTATGTTATGCCATGACAAAATATCCGTAGCATGGGAATGCCGCGTCGTCGTCACGTGTTTGACACGTGTCTTTTGGAACCTCTCCATAGGGGGTTTGGTAGGATGCTGTCTTACGTTTTTGTCAACATTATGGTTAGGTCTGCTTTTATAATTTCTAACGTGACGATGTTTTCGTGGACGTCCACAGCATCACGATAAGTCCACGTTCGCACAGGCGACAAAATATCGCGGCGGGATTTTATCACACACTGGATTTTTAACTCTCGGTGTTGAGCCGAGCGTTGAGAATCTAACAGAGTGCATTCCAGCGCGTAAAACCGGCCGCGAAATTTATACTTCCGCGCGAACGTGGGCTTACACAGAGAAGTAAAATGTATGGAATTATGTGAAGACGCTTTTAAATTTCCGTCCAGGATAAAGTTAATACGTTCACGTATTTCCATTTTATGAAAATGGACGTACGCGATAATATTGTTACGTTGGACATGATATAAGCACAAATTAGAATAATTGAACTGGGCTACGAAATATAACCGGGCTGGGTTGAAATGGGGTGTTTTCATGTCATACTTTTAACAACTATAGCTTATTAAACTGTAGCTTATAAACACTTACGCCTAGAATTCTCAGTCCCATACAATTTGTCGTAATGGCATGCAAGTAACATGAGAAGTATTAGCAGGGTCGATCCAACGATGACTTCGCTTAATGCAATCCACTCGACCACAGGGCGAAGTCTGTTAACCAACCCTAGTTTCAGATTCTTCTTATTCTCAGCTGTGTTCACATTTTTATTTATCTCGTCAAGCTTTGCAATTTCTTCTGGCATGTACGTATACAGCGTTTGATCAAGGATCTTTTTGAAATCAAACCCTGAAGAGTTCTGCATTTTGATATTTTCTTGCCTATATTTTGTTCTGACTATTTTAATATTTTGATAGCGATTGCTGCTCTGGTTCTGGATGGCTAGGTTTTAATTTTGTAGTTTTTGTGTCTAGTTTTCATTTCACCCATTGTTTCACCCACCATTCACGAAGCTGTCACGTTTTTTATTTCAAGATTGACGTTGCCAATTATTTATAAAATCTGTTTCCAGGTTGTCTTTCTTTCAGGGTTGAAACTTTTTGGTTTCGTCATTGATGCGTGATTGAGTAAAGCTGCGGTTTCATAGAATACCGTTTCCTTATCGGACTTCATGAAAACCGATCATTTTCATTAATGTGTCAAAAAACTATTTGTTTTAAAATAACCATGGTGAGATCCTTACATTAATTTGTACGAAAAAATAAGAGTTCGAAATATTTTCCAATGTTGATAACCCATTAACAGGAGTTTACTGACATACTTACCATATTTTTAGATCGAAATTTCGAAAAATATCGAGATCTAAATATCAGTTCTTCGTTTTATCTCGTTGCCCATTTTGTTTTAATAAAATTAAAAAAGTTACAACTGACAACGATGGAGTAGTTGCTCACACTATCAGTAGTAATCGCTTTCATTTTGACAGTTCAACAACATTCATTGCGCTTTTTACGTTTTCGAGCAATATATATATACGATATCCTTTTCTGGTTCCATAAAAAGACACTTAGTGCTCTTGCTTTAAAAATTAGATACTAGCTTAAATAGAAGAACTATCGTTTATAACACCCACCTGTACTCACACTTTTCTTGGTAACCATTTTCATGAAAATGATCTCGACATAACCTCATCGTCCTAGTAGGCTCAAATTTTTTAATCCTTACGGCAGCTATCCACTTTCTTCTTTTAATATGATTTATTGGAAATTTGTGTTGGCCTACGTTTTAACACCCAATTACACAACACTTTGTAATTTCTATGTTATTTGTGAACATATTTTATAAGATGCTATAGAATTTGACAGATAATTTGGAACAATCGTATACAGCGCCACTTTGACAGTTGCCTTCCCCATTACACAACACTTTGTAATTTCTATGTTATCTACTTCTATACGATGCTAATACAATTTGACAGCTACTTTGGAACAATCGTATACAGCGCCACTTTGACAGTTGCCTTCCCCATTAGGGTGCGGATCTATCAAACTGACAGACAAAAGAGTGATGACTGACGTGAATCGTTGTTTACAGTTGCGAGTTGAAAAAGTATATTGTTTTTTTTACATTTTCCATAAAACGATGTGTGGATTGCGTGAAAGACGATAGGGCCTTTAGATTAATAAATTAATAACCCTTTTTTTTTTTGTTGAAAATCATCAAATGACTTCTCCCGCTCTGGGTGGATCGGGAGGGCGTGTCAGACTTTTACTGACTAAAACCACCCGTGTTCCTTCAGTTGCCTGGGCCAGGGCCACGGTTATCTCTATCGAATTACCCGCGAACCTGAGGCGTCGGCCCTATTGGACCCCGTCATTTTGTGCTGACATCTCTTTGAGGCGCGCGTGGAACACGACGCGCCGTCGACCCGGGCCTGGTCCTTACCGGACGGAGAGCTACCCATTGCTCGCCGTCCGCAAGCCCGCGCCTACGGTGGCCGAGAATCTGCTTGCCATTCCCGACGCCCAGGGCGTCTCCTGCGGCGACTAGGGGCGTGAGGGCGCAAGGCTCTCTCCCTCACGCGCTCCCGTTTGTTCCCGTTGAGTAACACCATGTTGTGTAACACTGTTACTCATTGGAGCAAAATATTCCCGTTGAGTAACACCAGTATGTTGTGTTACACTGTTACTTATTGGGAAAAAATTTCCCGACAAGTTACACTGTAAATCAATGCCACTATTTTTCCATTAATTATCACTGTAACTCAATAGAACGCTATGTTCCCGTTAAGTAATACCTTTTTGAGTAAAATTATTGTTGACTTAAACATAACTGGCGAAATGTGGGTGTACTTTAACTACTTTAGCTCTGCCCAAACCTTCGGGGAAACAAGGCCTGATGTTATGTTATGTGTGTTTATTGTTGAAATACACCTTGAGGTAGGGCAAAGATTATCCCAAAGAGTAACTCTAAACACCCATTCGTGATGTATATCAGTATTAGAAACAACCGACGGAACCACAACAATCCAGACCCGAGACAATATTGATAACCTGTTTCTGATATCTGCACTAGACCGGCCGGAAATCGAACCCGTTCCTCACAAAGCTTATACATACAAGTATATTATTTTTAATTGTACCGCAGCTGCGATGCCGCAGGATAGGTACAAATAGTTCAGCAGGTATGTTTATTTTGTAGATGAGGTCAAAATAATAATAAAAAAATCTTAACTACCGTCTGTCTGACATAATAATTCGGAAACGGAACGCGTAGCATGACCATCACCACAGAGAAGCAACATGGTGTTACTCAACGAGAACAATCCCGCGCTCCGCCTCTTCCTTCGTGAGCATTACTGCTTCGCCGAAGGAGGTGACGGCTTTCCATTCCCTCTCGCTCCGTACCTTGGCCTGTACCAGGGCCGGACGCGAGAGATCGCCGCCGCCGATCTCCTCTGCAAGGACACTGCGGTGCTCCGCCCAAGCTGGGCAGACCTCCACCGTATGCTCCACCGTGTCCTCCGGGCGATCCACACAACACCCGAGCGTATCCTCCCGCCTTATGCGAAACAGGAACCTCCCGAAACAACCGTGTCCAGTGAGGACCTGTGTCAGGCGGAAGGTGAGGACGCCGTGGCGCCTCTCCAACCACTCCCCAAAGAGGGGACTTACCGCCGCTATTGTGGCGTGCCCAAAATTTATATGTACATCTGAACGTTCGGCCAATCGAGGTAGGGAGCTGGCTGCTACTCCAGTTTTTTGTGACGATTTGGTGACTCACAAAGATGCCAGCCAAATAATTTGTGACAGTACAGTTCGAAACTTAGAAGCATTTACGTATGGCCGAACGTCCTGATATCAGAACGTTCGGCCAACCTGAATCTCCATAACTGAGGACCTTAGAGAAACTGTTACTGAGTAAGGATTCAGTGACGATTTGGTGACAAACAACCACTACTTTACTTTTACTCGTAATGCCACAGGTTAAAAGTAAAATGACCTTTAGCTCCCGGAATATCAGGACGTTCGGCCAACCAGATCTTAATAACTGAGGACCTGAGAGAACCCGTTAACGAATAAAGATTTAGTGACGGCACTGAAACGATTTTTTATTGCTTTAGTTTTTTTTTGTGACAAATCCACTGAATTGTAAATTAAAAATTAAACATTATACCTAAAAAAAATTGGATTAATCGATTCCTTCACAACGGAGAAGCCTAGAGGAACCTTTAATGAATAAAGATTTAGTGCCTGCATTGAAACCAATTTGTATTGCTTTATGTTTTTTTTGTAAGGACCCCAATCAATCGTAAATTTAAATTAAACATTTAACCTCAAATCATTGAGATTATCGATTCCTCCACAACTAAAAAGCCTAGAAAACTCGTTAAAACCCCTAATGTGGTGCAGTCGTCGAGAATAAGTAATTGCTGTGCTGGTTTTCAGTGCAATGGTGTAAGTATTTTTACTGATTTAAGATGAATCTATAAAATGGCACAATGGCGGATGACGATTGAAATAGGGTGACCATGTGTTTTAAAGAAACAAGAATTTATCGTCTTTCTAGGTACTCAATACGTCGAAATAGTTGAAATAAGTTTACCATGTAGATATTCCAACGAAATAAGTATTTATCGAGTGGGTCTCAAAACCAATAAAACAAAACACGTCAAACATTTTGTGCATAAGCACAAGCAGCGTTGAGCTGCCTGCATATCAGTGTCCACTTGCGTAGTTTTTGTTATATTTTGGTCGAGTTTATTAACGTCAAAAAAAAAACATCATCCACAAAAGCGGTACCTAGTTAGGAAGGCAGGGACATCCTAATTTGTACTTCTTAGAATCATTGTTACATTGGGTCACCACGAGAGAAGATCTAACAAGAATCCGTCATAAAGGTCAGGTGCTTCTCCATCCTTGGGTACTATAGTAGAGCAGGCAGGACTATCGAAAATGAGTAGCTTACATTGTGGCATAAAGAAAGCCGTAATTTTGTCGACTAGCATTTTTTTAAAGGTCATTTCTTATAGTTATTTATTAATACCTAAGTACTGAAATTTCTTTATAGAACTGTTATTGTATTGTTAAATGTGTAATCGAGTTAATCAGGCTTATAATAATATTGTCGGGGCCACTACCAAAGCAAATCCGATTTGACAAGTTTCACGTCAATCTCACATATCAGTAGACATAAAAATCCGTCAAATCGATATATTCTTTATCAGATCTTCTCTTGTGGTGACCCAATTTAACGATGATTTTAAAAATAACAAATTAGGATGTATCTGCCTACCTCACTTCTTAATTGACTCGGCCAAAATAAAACAAAAACTACGCAAGTGGACACTGATTCGTTGGAATATCTACATGGTCACCTTATATCAACTTTTTCGACGTATTGAGTAGGTACCTAGGTACACGATATATACTTGTTTCGTTAAAATACATAGTCACCCTATTTCAATCCCAATGTTTTTTCATTCAATAGTAAATTGAAAACTAAGCATTTAATCTCAATTAAATGCTTAGTTTTCAATTTACTATTGAATGGGGTCGTCACAAAAAAACCAAGAGCAATAAAAATTGGTTTCAGTTCAGTCACTAAATCTTCATTTATTAACGGTTCCTCTAGGCTTCTTCGTTGTGAAGGAATCGATAATCCCAATGTTTTGAGGTTAAATGTTTAATTTTCAATTTACAATTGAATGGGGTCGCCACAAAAAAAACTAAAGCAATACAAATTTGTTTCAGTGCCGTCGCTAAATCTTTATTCATTAATGGTTTCTCTCAGGTCCTCAGTTATGGAGATCAGGTTGGCCGAACGTCCTGATATTCCGGGAGCTAAAGGTCATTTTACTTTTAACCGGTGGCATTGCGAGTAAAAGTAAAGTAGTGGTTGTTTGTCACTAAATCGTCACTAAATCCTTATTCAGTAACAGTTTCAGTGCCGTCGCTAAATCTTTATTCATTAATGGTTTCTCTCAGGTCCTCAGTTATGGAGTTTCAGGTTGGCCGAACGTTCTGATATCAGGACGTTCGGCCATACATAAATGCTTCTAACTTTCGAACTGTACTGTCACAAATTATTTGGCTGGCATCTTTGTGAGTCACCAAATCGTCACAAAAAACTGGTGTAGCAGCCAGCTCCCTACCTCGATTGGCCAAACGTTCTGATGTACATAAATTTATACCCCTCTAGAGAAGGGTCTTAGACTTACAGCCGCCGTTTCGTTCTAAAATAATAAGACCCTCGTAAAAAGAATAAGCTTAAATGATTTGGTCATGTTGAGAGGATGAACAAAAGGTATTTACAAAGCAGATGTGAGTGGAAACGCCGGGAGGCGACGCCCTAGGAGAAACTATTTACTTTCAGCATTATATTTTTATTGTGGGGTTATGAAAATATTGTAAATGCCTGAAGGCACTTTTTTGGCACCTAGGAGTATAAGAATTAGAAATCCAACTTCTCAAAAAATCTTTATTTTTTTGTGAAAATCCTGCTGTAATGGTCATGAAGGGTTCAATGTGCAAGAAAATAGCGGGTATAACACGTAAATGAATAAGTAACTTTAATTTAGCAAAAATAACAGAGACATAGTACAATAGCTTTTCAGAGACGATGACAGACAACACGATAGAAAAAATGCACATCAATTTGACGGCTAAAAAGAAAACCAAAATATTCAAAAAGTTCTTATGCGAGTTGCGTCGCTTACACCTGCCATGAATATTTGGACATTACGGCCGCATGCGGCAGTCACCAATCTTCGGGGAAACCGTAGCTCATCAAGCCAAACTGCAACTGCTTCAAAAATGATAGGTACAACAATCCAGAATTAAATTCCACAACTTAAAAAACATTGCGCAAGCAAACACGCTCAGAGAAACCAGACAACACGAAATAATTAATGTCGTTACAGAAATAATCCTCATCGGTACGGATGAATTCAATTCTACGTCTCCATTAGAAACACCGACTGAGCTCCCCATGTTCTCTTCGTAAAGCATACAAGCCTACATCCGTTCAATCACACATACATCCATACATACATTAACACCCACATTGGGCAACTCAAGCGTATGTAATCCAGCGGTGCAGTCAGCTCCATTAAATTAAATACTTAATGAGACTCCACATCGTGGTGCCACTAAGTAGATGCATACAAAAGTTTCATTCTCAAATAGTAATAGCGTAGTATTAATTGTAGTCTTTATCTTGTGGTATTTAGTCCGCCACATGCGAATTACGCATCACACTGATATCACGCAAAATCCTGCATCGCGCAAGCAGAGTTTACCGCGCAACTAGCATATTTACAACGTGCTGAAATCAATCGTTGGGCAGTTGCCCACCATTTTTTTTATTATTTTTTTTTGTTCCCGGGCTGGAAAATCCTCCGCCCTGGGGCGGGCGGAGGGGTCTGTCAGACTCTTACTGACTAAAAACCGTCGCCCCTGGACCCATTTAGGGGGGCCGGAAGAGGGCATTGTGCGCCCTCCTCCGACGCCCGGTGCGTCTGCTGCGGGCCGGGTCGAGAGTCGAGATCTCTCTCTCCCTTTCCGCAGCCTCCTTCCGTGAGATGACCGTCTCGCAGAAGGGAACCACCGCGTCCCAGGACTCCACGCTGCCGACCATCGAACTCACTACGGTCGGCAGCGACAGGTCACTGCCTACTTCTGAGATGAGGGCACGGCGCGGCTCCTCCCAAGCGGCACACTCTGCCAGCGTGTGCCACGCCGTGTCCTCCCGGCAGTCGACGCAGTGGTGACACCGGGCGTCCGGCTCCCTGTTTATGCGACACAGGTACTTCCCGAAGCAACCATGCCCCGAGAGCACCTGCGTCGCCCGAAACGTCAGGGTGCCGTGCCTTCTCCCGAGCCAGCGGTCGAGCACTGGCCGGATCGCCTCGGTGGTGCTGAGGCCGGCGGTAGGGCGTGACAGCCTCGGCAGTTGCCCACCAGACACAACATCCGTCTGGTCGGAGGAATCTCGAATCCCTTTTCTGTATAGGATGAGTGAACTTTTAATCCTGTTAACCTCTAACCTCTATAACCTTATATTCATTTGTATTTGTATTATCTTGTACTGATCATAAATATATTTTCCACTAAGGCTTAGTCTCATCTTGTTTGATCAATTGCCAATTTGTCATAAACTCATGCCTGAAAGTATCATCATAATTTCAGAAGAAATATGTCCACTGCTGTAAGTGGTGGTACGTACAGCAGTGGCCATCTTTCTTTCTCCTAACGTCACCAACTCGACCTTTCCCGTGCTTTTCAATAAAAATAATCCTGAATCACCCACATAAATATGCATAACCAACCTATAATATTCCTAATGTTAAGATACAGGCCTCCTATCTGTTAAAAGGAGTGGCCATAATCCACCACATGGACTCAATGCGGCTTGGTGGATCTCGATATCGACAAATTCTTGGTTGTAGGACATGCGGTTCCATATGCTCATACTGTCTTCCTTCACAGTTTTGAAAGCAGTGGTGATAAATCAATTGAAAACATCTGACCGCGTTCGAACCTACGACCTTCAAACTCGTTACCACTGGACCTCCACTGCTCACCTTCGTACCCGAAATCTACTGAGGTGGTCCTTCTGAGTTTCTCTTGGGTAGGGTGCTTACCTGTGAAATACTAGTTACTTGCCAACTTAAATATTGACGTACGAGTAGTTCTTTTCTCCACCTTAAGCAATTTATTTAATGAGAAAACTAATGTGATATTATTATTTTATTTTATTCATAATTACTAGGTTTATAAGGTTCTGTAAATGATATTAGTTTGAGCGATTTCTATGGGTCTTGTGTATAACTGTACCCTCTTATTTTCTTTTTAAGCTAAGCAGTAAATTAAGTAAAGTAAACCTTTAAAAAGATTTTTTTTTAAATACGTCGCGTTGGGGGACCGCTCCAATATTTTTATTATCTACGATTTTCACCCGCCACAACTTTATTCGGTCCCCCAACGCGACGTATTTTTATTATTTTTACTTTTTAGAGGGAGGTTTTTGTGCCGGGTTTTTTTACTTTTTTATTTTATACTTTTTATAGGGACATGCTTATTATAATGTAGATTTTGTTAAGTTGTAAATACATAGGTTCCTAATAATAATATGATCTTATTTAAAACACTTTCACCCCCACAACTTTTAAACGGCTCAACCGATTTTCATCAAACATGTCTAAGAACACTCGCACATAAGTCACCGTTAATAAATAAACAAACTAAATTGAAATCGCTTTATCCGTTCGGGAGTTATGATGCCACAGACTGACAGACAGACACACACAGAGACAGACACGTCAAACTTATAACACCCCTCTTTTTGCGTCAGGGGTTAAAAATGGCAGATTGTAGAAAGATTTCTACGGCGCGATGTCAAAATTCAAGAAACGTATAACTTTTGTTAAGCAAGTGATTTATCTTCTCTTCATAGAGTAGAGATAGAAGTAGACATGCTACGGAACCAGCACGCCTAGCGTGACTATCATAGAAACGAGTTTTATCGACGGAAGAAAAGACAAAAAACATAACATAACATCACGCACATTATCCCCGAAGGGTTAGGCCGAGGTGCACCTATAGTACACCCACATTTCGCCAGTTATGCTTAGGTGCCACGTAATAGGGGGCGAGCCTATTGCCATCAACTATTGAAATCCAGACTCTGGGCTGCTACTTTACACTTTGCCCGACCTGAGAATCGAACCTAAGACCTCATGCTCAGCAGTAGCTCTTGCGAACACAAGACTGATCTGCACATTTTATCAGTGCTTCTGAATGAGGTAACATATCAGCGCACAGGTAGAAAACATAAGTGGATCAGAGTTTTCTGCAAACTTAAATTTGGTAATAAGGCTTTCTCTCGAATTGGACCATACCTGTTTTAAAAAGTTAACAATGAGCATAAAATCTTCACACACGTACATTTGGTTACCTTTTAGTCCTAAGGTTTATTAATAGTTTTTGTTTTGTTTGTTTGATTTTATTATTAACCGTTGCATTTGATATATTTTAAATCATAATAACTGTCGAAAGAGACTGGATCCTTCGACACAGGGTATCCTAGTGCGGGATCCATTATATGTATATAATCAGCCTATTATGATCCCACTGCTGGCACACAGGCCTCCTAACTTTGAGAGGGAGTGGGCCGTAATCCACCACACGGGCTCAGTGAGGGTTGGTAGATGTCACGTCATCAATTTTGTGGATTTAAGACATGCCGGTTTCCTCACCATGTTTTCCAGCACCGTTTAGAGAGCAGTGGTGATGAAATAATTTGCACAAAGTAAAGCGCCTGTCTGGGTTCGAACCAACGACCTACAACTTGTAAGTCACGGCCGTTACCACTGGGCCACAACTGCTCCAGATCCGCGATCCAGACTTCACTTAAGTTTACACGGTGAGATTTTTACAGAATAGATCGGCGAACTCTTACTAACACCGAAATTCAAAGTCGATTTTTACATAAGCCTTATCTTACCAGTGAAAGGGGCTCGTAGCTACATGATAACAGCCACACGGGTCCCTCGAAAGTTAAGCTACGAATAACGAGGTCGGTTTGCACCTCTACGTGTCTCGGAAAGCATAACGTGCTCCTGCCATTCCTGCAGTGCTATTCTGTAACCATGAGATGGTTGCCGTGAAAACTTAGGTGAAGTTAGCGTGGAGTGAGCTGTCAAAGTCACTGATGATGGGGATTGACCAAGACTCCCTGACACTGACAGCTCACTCCACTCAATAGTGAACTATTGAGTGGAGTGAGCTGTCAGATTGTGAACGGTTAGATTTGTACAGAATCGACATGCTGCTTGTTACGGGTAATTAGAAGCTCAAAAGTCTGGCACCCAATCTTACCAGGGGTGTCATTTTTTTGAAGTGAAAGCTTCTTTAGCGGCGTTGTACACATTTTTTGTAATGGGTTAAAAATGTTAAACTCGCGTCAGGACACGTGACCTGATCGAAAATTCGTATGATGAAAACTTCTTTAGCGGCGTTGTAAAAATTTTTGTAATGGGTAAAAAATGTTAAACTCGCGTCAGGACACGTGATCTGATCGAAAATTCGTAAGACGGATGATTGTTGATTTTTATTGATTGATTTTTCTGAGAGATAAACTTTTTAATAACATATAAATTGTCATGTATGTGTACGGTAGCGCAATAAATAAATATTGTATTCTACCACATAAATGATAGTACTTTTATACTGATAATTAAAGCAATTCGTGCAAAATTATTCCCTAACCATTCCAAAATATCAAAAATGCACAACGTTAATATTCAAGTTTTCACTTCTGCCGGCACTCCCAGAGTGCAACCCGTCGTTTTTTTTTATTTAGCAGGAGTGCGAAATCCCCATGGACGCTTCTTTCTTTCTTTCTTTCTTTCTTTCCATATTAAATCCAAAATACCGTTGTTTTGTATTAGCCACGGGTGATTCTTTACAAGCTAGCATCATATATACCTAAGGGGTGTCATGTTACCCAGTAACTGGGTTGTGGATGTCAGATATGCAGTCGCTCCATGTGAAATACTAGTATTCAGGTGCCCCAACGCAGTGAGGAAAAGGCTAGGCGTATTGATTGATGAGTAATTTCTAAAAGCATCAAAATTTAATCAAGTTTCGTTGGCGAAACTCTAAAGACAAATGCAACCCATTATCGATAAGCTGTCCAAAATTCACTTTTCTGCCATCCTATTTTAATTTAAGTATCTAAAATGGTCGCCAATTTAACATTATAAGTCCAATTACGTCTCCGAAGTTAACCGAGATTCCAATCTATCTCAAAAAGTCGATTGCCCTTCACTTGGCCCTTGTGATCCGGAGACAATGGGATACTTCGTTGACTAAACTGATTTTCATCTTTACTTGTACCCCAAAATTTTGATGACTTTTATGTTAATAAGACTAGCTGTGGTTGCGGATCTGCTTGTAGCATAGGCAAAATATTTAATTTAACTTGATTTGATTGAATTTATGTTGATTTAATTTATTTAATTTAATTTTGTTTCTTTTTATTTCAATTCCTGCCTCGTTGGTCTAGTGATCGCAATCGCTATTGCTGAGCATGAGGTCCTGGGTTCGAAAACCAGGTCTGCGAGTTATAATTGAGGTTTTTTTATTAGAAATTTCTCAGTAGCAACCCAAAGTCTGTATTACATGGAGCCTAAACATAACTGGCAGAATGTGGGTCTACTATATGTAGGTTATCCTCTGCCCAAGTCTTCGGGGATTACTGGCGTGATATTAATGTTAGGATATTTGTTACTAAAATAATCCTGATACCAAAAATTATTACCTACCTCGCTTCAAAACTACTATTGTCTTAACAGACCATCAAAACTGGAAGTTTGGCAGCGCACTGATGAATTGATCTGAAACTAAGTTCAGTATTTGTGCCGATGTTGCCACGCTGCAGGTAAATCTCTGCAGAAGCTACTTATTAACAGTTACCTGTATATGCTAACTAAAATACAGGTTGGTATATAGTACCAACCTGTATTTTAGTAATATTATATATTTTAGTGTTTGGTTTTGCGTAGATGTAACGCATTTTTGAGTATTTGTTCTTTTTTTTGCGTCATTTTTGCCGCAAATAAACGTTTTTTCTTTCTTTATTTTTCTTTCAAACCGTAGAACGAGAAAGAAGGCTTTGTCTGTGTTTGTTATAGTGATTTACCTCATCATCTGCTCCGCCTTTTCTGAACTATGTTGGGGTCTAGTCTAACTGGATGCAGCTCAATACCAAATATTTTAAGTGGGGCGACTGCCTATTTGACCACAACACATTGACTGGGTAATATGATAAGACCGGTTGTGACCTTTGTAAGACCGGTTGTCAGACTTCGCTTCTGACGACGAAATTTTATACACTCGTTTTCGTTGTAAATCATCATGCATTGCACCGCAGTAGGTAACTTTCTGCAGAAGATACTTATTAACAGTTATTTTTTAGTTTAATTTTATGTTATTTATGGGACAATATATAATTACAATATATACAGCCTTATTTATAAAATCTTGCTAATCATTGATTAACCACTGCTTAGCTAAGAAATTAGTTAGCTCTTAAGCAATTATTAATTTTCTTTATTTATAAACGCTAGTTAGCAGGTTATTAGTAGCGAAACGGAATAGACGTGAAGTTATACGTTCAGCACAGACTAAAATCAAAATGGTCGACTACAAAACAGAAAATTAAGAATAAAGTTGTCAAACCCACGAATTTTGTATCTGTCGTGACTTTAACAGACGTATGTCAAAATTGACATCGGAAATTTTTGATTCGAATAAAATTATTTATTACGTTATTTCATTGTATTTGATATTGTGGCAATGAAAAAATTAGCTCTAATAATTTAACTAAACAGGAAAAGGTATTTATCCCTGAATTTATAAATACCTATTAATAAAACTGACCAAATTAATGTAAAAGCAGTAGCCGATAATAGCTATGTTTTTTCATGTCCTAGCTTGAATAAACTCCTTTGGATATGTATGTAGGTACTTGTGTCTATTATATCGCTGTTGCAACGGGGTTTCTGTGTATTTTAATAACAATTATTATACTTGTTTACAGGTACAAGTTTGACTGCTGCTATGAAAGCCACTATTAGCACCTAGCACCAATACTATTCTACCTCGCAAAGACGGGGAGGGAGGTGACCATTAGGGCTGAGGCTACGTGGAATTAATGAGAAATGAGAGTGGCATGAGAAAAAATGGCACAGTATAATATTATATTATAATTCCAATATTCTTCTTGTCTTTGTAAGAAGAATATTGGAATTCAAAAATAGGGAATTTATAACAAAAATATTACTTTATTAATTATCCAAATAAATTGTTTCTACAAAATGTGTTATTTAGTTTATGGTATATAACGTGTACGTAATGTGTTCTTTAGTTAATAGTGTAATAACTTTCTCCTATGAGCTTCCTCACGAACTCATACTCCTGATTGAGTTTTCCTTAAAAATCCTTTCATCATGTGTACTTCGAATGAAGATTATGTAATGTAGGTAATCATTCTCGTAATGGATTTTAAACGAGATTTGTAGGTCTTCCTACGTCTACTTCCCGCTGGCGTTTTAAAATTATTAAATTTTTCTGCGTAGTTCTGTAATTTCGTAAAAGATTGTCGAGTTCCATATTTACTAAGGCTCAGCTCAATATTAGGAACAAAATAACCTCGAGGCCACACAATAATCCTATTAAATTGATCAGCTGACTCGAATTAAAACCGCCATAGTGCGCCTCTTAGCATCCTCTTATCAAGCTACCGATGCGATGGTGTTTAAATTTGACAGCTACTAATCAATTGCTTAGCGGCCTCTTAGCACTAAATAGCGTTTATGAATAAGAATTTGGTCAATCATTTGCTTAGCAATTGATTAAAATTTAAGACACGTTTATGAATAAGACTGAAAATATTTACAAATAATGTAACTATTGACAATATTGCAGCTTTAACCGCATGTTAACAAAATTAAGATAAGGTAAAAAGTGCCGCTAGGTTAGCATTAATCAGAATTATTAAATTACCAAAAAATAAAAACGACGGGTTGCACTCCGGGCGTGCCGGCAGAAGTGAAAACTTGAATATTAACGTTGTGCATTTTTGATATTTTGGAATGGTTAGGGAATAATTTTGCACGAATTGCTTAAATTATCAGTATAAAAGTACTATAATTTATGTGGTAGAATACAATATTTATTTATTGCGCCATCGTACACAAACATGACAATTTATATTATGTCATTAAAAAGTTTATCTCTCAGAAAAATCAATCAATAAAAATCAAAAAACAACAATCATCCGTCTTACGAATGTTCGATCAGGTCACGTGTCATGACGCGAGTTTAACATTTTTTACCCATTACAAAAAAAGTGTACAACGCCGCTAAAGAAGTTTTCACTTAAAAAAAAGGAAAATACATACATTTTTTCGATAAAATTAAAAATTTGGGATTGTTCCTTATTATCACAAATAAGGATTTAAATTATTAAACAAATGAAATAAAGGAATTGACAGTACAATACAATGAATAAATAATTATAAATATATTAAATTTAGAATAAAGGACTCACACTATTTCATAATTTATTTATTTATTTATTTATTTATTATCCAACTTACATCTATCATTACAGGGTAACCTATTGCGATAGTGTACATATCCTAACTTATTATAATAATTACATTTTGTAAGTTATAACATACAATGCGTTCTTTGTGAACTCACTCAGAGAACAATAGAAAAGGTCCGTGTGAACAGCTATGAGGTTGAGAGTGCGGAGTGCACGCGTCAGTGGCGCCTCACTTAAAAGATTGGTCCGAGCGCGCGGCTCTTCCAGCAGCCGTGGCTTTCGTCGTCGCCACACGTACCTGTCCGGAACACACAAACCTATGTGCCCTAATATGTCCGCATTATTTACCTACCCTCGAAGTACTTTGAATAGGTACGAGGTGAGTGCGAGATCCCTCCTGACCCTCAGTTCGTTATATCCAACCATACCCAAAATAAATAAAGTCGGGTACATAAGCGGATAAAATGGGTATACACCATACAAGCGTAAGTACAAGAATAAGTTCAAACATCAGCTCAAGTGGTGCGGGGACAATAAAAACCAGATAAAGATGGACATTCTTGCATCACAACATGCCACAAAGAACTTTTCAAAGTTTTGGAAGGAGACCAACAAATTGAATCCGAGGCCGAGTGTTCCAGTTAGTGTAGAGGGGGTTAGTAATGTCGACCAAATTGCCAACTTATTCAGGGATCATTTTAGGGTACTTTCTCCACTGGAACCCGCGACGGCCACAACAGAAGTGGAACGTACTAGCCTGGCGAATCCGCTTGTTCGGATCACTGCGAAACAAGTTGCCAAGGTGATTACAGGCATGAAGCGAGGAAAGTCCCCGGGCCATGACTCGCTCAGCATAGAACATTTGCAGAATGCGGGTATTCATCTGCCGAGGGTGCTCGCTATGCTGTTTACATTCTGCATAAGGCATTCATACATTCCTGAGGCAATGATGAGAACTTTAGTTGTCCCCATAATAAAGAGTAAGACAGGAGACGCTTTTAAGTAGCTACAGGCCTATATCACTCGCGACAGTCATTGCTAAGGTGTTGGACGGTGTTATTGATATTCAGTTAAGACAACACCTACAGCATCATGATGCACAGTTTGGCTTTCGCCCTGGTTTGTCAACAGAAATGGCTATACTGAATCTCAAGCATACCGTCCGATACTACACTGACAGAAGCACACCTGTCTATGCCTGCTTCTTAGATTTATCTAGAGCTTTTGATCGTGGTGCTTACGACAGGTTGTGGCAAAAGTTGTCGGATGATACGGATCTAACTAATGAGTACATAAGTCTCCTGATGTATTGGAATGGCAACCAGAGAATTTCTGTGCGGTGGTCGGGGTCACTTTCGGTGGAGTATGGGTTGGAATGTGGTATAAGGCAAGGCGGGCTAACCTCGCCGACCCTCTTCAACTTTTACATTGACCGTCTGATCCGTGAACTCAGTAGCGCCGGTGTGGGCTGTTCGATTGATGGTGTTCTTGTCAACAACATCAGTTATGCGGACGACATGGTACTGCTGAGTCCATCGATAAGTGCCCTTCGAAAACTGATTTCGATCTGTGAGCGGTATGTGGGGGCCCACGGGCTCAGATATAACGTCGTCAAAAGCGAGCTCATGGTGTTTAAAACGGGTTCTAAAACTTATGACACTGTCCCGCAGGTCATGCTGAATGGCAGTGTCCTTAAAAGAGTCTCGCAGTTCAAGTATCTGGGCCACTGGGTTACCGAGATGCTTGTAGATGATATAGATATAGATAGGGAGCGCAGGGCTCTGTCTGTTAGAGCTAATATGCTGGCTCGTAGGTTAGCGCGCTGTACTACGGAAGTAAAAGCTACGTTGCTTAGGGCATTTTGTCAATCGTTTTACACGTGCAGCTTATGAGTCAAGCATACGAAAAAATCGTACGACACTCTGCGTGTTCTCTATAATAATGCTTTCAGGGCGCTGATGAAGCTGCCTCGATACTGTAGTGCGTCAGGTATGTTTACGGGCGCAAATATTGATGGGTTTGGGGCGATTATTCGTAAAAGAGTTGTGTCTCTGATGCGCCGCATACGGGGCAGTTCCAACAGCTACCTTCAGCTGTTCGCATGGAGGATGGATTTGGATCTGGATTGCCCAATAATGCGGTACTGGACTAGGCTGCATGTTGAGCACTCCGGATTCAAATCTAAATTTAGGCTACGATGACACTTAAAAGTCTATTTGTTTAGTGCCAAATTGTAATTTATAATGTTTGTATTGTTAATTTTTTGTAATATTTTTTTTGTAATTAATTCTTAATGTATTTAATATTTTTAATTTTCAAATGTATGCTTATGGACTGGTTCTGAAATAAATGAAATTTAATTTAATAATAGCAATAGACAAGATTTTAAAAACGTTGGTCTTAACTTAGAATACAGGTTGGTGTTATGCAAACCGTAGAACGAGATAGAAGGTGTTGTCTGTGTTTGTTATAGCGATAACCCTTTGTAGTAAAACTGGTTGCCAGACTTCTGCTTCCGACGACGAAATTTTATGCGCTCGTTTTCGTTGTAAATCATAATGCATTGATGCTTTACACTGAAATATAGGTACCTACGTCCCCGCAAGGTATGCGGAGGGGAGACGCATCGCGCGTGCTGTGTTTGTAACTACTCTTTGTGCTATCTATCGTATATCTGCATAAAAACATTGACCTCTGGAAAGATGTTACGTGCTTTCCGAGGCTCGATCTTGATATGTGAAGACCCTAGTGATTGCGTACGTATTTGTTGTCATGTTAATGGCTGAAGTAAGAAGATGATGAATCGCTACTGCTGAGCGTGAAGTCCTCGGTTCGATTCCCAGGTCGGGCAACGTGTTATTGGGTGTTTCTATCTGGAATTTCTCAGTAGCAGCCCGGAGTCTGGATGTGTGCCCGGTTGATGGCAATAGGCTCGCCCCCTATTACATGGGACTTAAAAACATAACTGGCGAAAAATGGGTGTACAAGGTATAGGCACCTCTACCCAACCCTTCGGGGAAACAAGGCGTGATGTTATGTTATGTTATCTAGTTTAAAACGCATAGAACTTCGCAGTTTTTTGGGATATATTAACATTTATAATGTAATTGAATGCTGATGCTAGGGATTGACAGCTCACTTCACCAACATTTTCACCATGAGATCTTTACAGAATAGAGGTATTTTAATCCATTCTAATAAGTGTCTCATGTCTGTTACCTTTTTACGCCTTATCAGCTGATCGTTGATCGTAATTTACCATTATGTAGACTATGTCCTTGGTTAAGTCATAGATGATTTATTGTACAATCAGTAAGTTCTCGTGGGTTAATTCCCGACCTCCACTTGGGCAACGCCGCGTACAACAGCATTTATTACTATACTCTATGCGTGTGAAGCGCAAATGAATCGATCTGGTGATTAAAATGTCATAAGTTCGAACCTCAAACCACCTTTACTTGGGATAAGCATAGGAACTGCAGTGATTAATCCACTCCTAGCATAAACATCATCACATTGTCACTCCATAGATTTATAAGGTGTTACCAAAAAATAAATGATTATTGCGTTAGTATTAAGATTAGATAGGTAGCTAAAAAGTGTTTCAAACCTATTGAGATTTTTGTGATGTTTATTTATTTTGTTGTGTTCCCTAAACAAAAACTATAAAAATATATGTTATTTTAAGACGTTCACGACTGTGCTTCCGATACCATATCTACAGTATTTATAATTGAATTATTTTTTATATTACTACTTGTAAAATAAGTTAATTCATAGAAGCGCTACGGTAACGCGTTTAGCCAGTTTCACTACAAGACGTGTAATAGCATCTTTGAACGTTCTACAGTTTTGGCTAAATATAAGTTGGCGCAGACACGACTAATCTCCACACATTACCGCTGGTTACTGCAGTCATCAACTCACGCCTGAGACTATACGAAGCACGACACGAGGTAGAAGAGACGGTACTTAACTTCCTTTAAGTAACTATGCAGACGGTACAAGCAAAGCTTCAACAACATATTATATAATTTAAACAATGGGATTCTTGTAGGAGATATACAGCTCAGAGACTGAATTTTGATTATTGATTCAGCATGTCGATTCTGTAAAAATCTCGCCGTGAAGACTTGCGTGGAGTGAGCTGTCAGTGTCATCCCGCCTTGGTCAATTCGTAGCATCAGTGTCACTGACAGCTCACTCCACGCTCACTTCACCTAAGTTTTCATGGTGAGATGGTTCGAAAATACTTTGTTTTGCAGGGAAGCGGTGAACGGTCATGTTAGCGTTTTTTGACACCTTACTCAATACTCAATATCTTGATTAAAGTTACCTGAATATCAAATACTGGTGAAAAAAAAACTGATAATTTGGGTGTTAAATCAATTCACCTGAATTAAAGGAGTCTGTCATCCAGGGCTGCAATTTTAGCTGCCGGAGCTGCCTCGAAATATTAATAATTATTTTCTGAAAATATCGATAAATCAACAACGAATGCCTGAAATGCAACTTTGTTGAGACTGACAGTGACACATGATTCTACTTCACGTCTTTCCGTTGCTTCCGAGTTTACGTATTTTGGTGTTTTATTGGTACCACTTTTAGTGGCGCCCCGACTTGGACAGGTTAGGATCGAATGAGACGGTGGGGTCAAGCGAGCAAACTAACACCGCCGTCCTCTTCTTGAATGGGTATTTTTTTTAACCATTTAGAAATAGGAGCCCCGCGAGGCAGGGTTCGTCGACTATAACCCTTAATATTTACTACTTCCAGGAAACCGCAGTTTTACGAAACTTATATCCTTACTTCCTTTTGAGCTTACTTTTAACACATTTTATTCAGTGTTGTTTGTTCAACCAACCAATTACTCTCAAAAATTCAAATTGCCTTTATTTCTTTATGTTCAAGGTGTTTTTTGTGTGTCCATGTAGACAATCAAAATGACAGATGGGCATTTCAGAATTTACAATCTCCTTGTAAACTCTGCTGTGGGTCGAACTCTCGTTCAATTTAGAGCGCAAGATTAACTCAAGCTTCACTCCACTTGTAGCAACTATTTACATCCATGTTATAAGTATAACATGGGGAAGAATTTGGAACAGCTTTATGAGGTAATAATGGGTATAATAAGTAGTCAGTAGCCCAAAAGTCTCAAAACCAGGCTGTGAAGGTCAGATAGGCAGTCGCGTCATGTTAAAATACCTACTGTAGTGCTATTCGGTAACCTCACCGTGAAAGCTTAGGTGAAGTGAGCGTGGAGTGAGCTGTCAGTGCCACTGATACTAGGGCTAGACCAAGAAGGGAAGACACTGACAGCTCACTCAACGCAAAACTTCACGGTGAGATTTTTACAGAATCGACATGCTGTAGTGCTATTCTGTAACCATCTCACCGTGAAAACTTAGGTGAAGTGAGCTGTCAGTGCCACCGATGCTAGGGATTGACCAAGACGGGATGACATTGACAGCTCACTGCACGCAAGTCTTCACGGTGAGATTTATACAGAATCGACATGCTGGTCTGCAATCAACATCAAAATATATTTTTTCACATTTTCTTGAACTGGCACCTATGAAACGTCAGAAGCTAGGTAGGTGTGCGGTTCCAATTGGTCGTTTCTTATTGAGAAGAGCTGGCAAGAAACTCAACGGTTACCCTTTTAAAAATAATTGGGTTTTACAATGTTTTCAAATTACTGTGTTAATAGGTACGGTAGGACAGTGTAGGCCTGTCAACAAGTACCAGGTACATAATGACATTGATTGATTTGAATGAATAAAATAGATCGTATTCAGCTACATCCGCTGAGACTGGAGGCAGACACCAAAATACTTGGAAAAAAGCGAGGCTTGTTGAATTGCGAATTTATTTTCTGAATTAATGTTATGTTAATCGAATTGAGACTTTATGAGAATGTTTTAGGAGGCTTTTCACAACTCTCACAACCACCATTAAAGTTTATAGCTCACATAAATAATCAGCCTTTAAAGTCTCCGTGCGCATGCTACGTAGAAGACGTAGCATGCGCACGGAGAGGTCACCCACTTCAGCTGCACATTTAATTTGTGTGTGCGTGCGTCGCCGTGGGCCCCAGTCAGTCGCAGTGAACGCTCCCGAATCCATATGCATACAAAACGAAGCTAAGTCCACGTGCATAGTTTAGACTTGCTTGCTGTGGAGCAGTGCTTTAATGTTCCTCTAGCTGGGATACAGGTCTCCTTTTTTTGAGGACAGGGACCGTAATGCTCTACGCGGGTCGCGTAAGTGAGGATTGGCAGTCATAGTGAGGTAGCAAATGCAATAAAAAAGACCATACCTAATCTATAAATTGTATTACGGCTCCTTCAAACAGTCGTGACACGCGACTTCGCGTCGCGTGTAGTGCCTGTTTGTAAGAGCCTTCACAAAATCACAGAAGCTTATATACTATCTTCAACATTATCTTGTATCCAGGGCAGGAACTTGGCCACGTCAGTGAAGATGACGTAATGTTTGGGGTCACAGTGGTATGCACCCTGTCTGGCTACTGAGAGGGAGACAACTCCTCGGAGGTACCAGCTGCCACCTTTTTGGAAGACCATGCCACCTCCACTGTCGCCGTTGCAAGTTGTACCATCTGAAAATTAGGGGAAAAAACTGTTACTAGCTTTACATTGTCTGTGTGGTCGTAAGAGCGACTCTTTAGCGTGGGCCCCAGGTTAAATCTCGGGGTCATCCGAAGGGGCCTTTTATTGCTTGGTACTTTCGCTATATACATGTAGCTGAACGTAGTCTACCTACCCAAACTGGAGATACAGGCGAAAAATATCTATATAACTGAATTCTTTAAAGCGTGTAACATCTTTAGACTTTAAAGAATATACGGAGGAGGTCTTAACCCAGTCGTGAAACAATACAGCCTACCTAAAATAGTAAGCCGACTAAGATGAACCCATAGACTCTCTGTATTAATATTGTTTTGCTGAGTCGTGGGGATGCACGCTCTAGTTAATCTGTGGCACTAGGTCGGATGCAGGCACCAGGTGATGTATTTGCACTCTCGCTCACAGCTCACGTATAAATCATTTATCATGTACAGTGTGTGTTCTCGTAATTGTTGTGTCTATGTTAGATCTGTCTTAGAAACATAGTCTCAATGGAAACGTTGGTGTTCTATTTTGGTTTGCGATCGTCAAAAATGACTTGGGAAGTAAAACTTGATTGGGGGTATTTTTTGGAATCAATTTCCTTATCACACGTTATGCACACTTGGCAAACGAGCTAGAGCTAAAACGAAAAAAGTGTAATATTTTAACGTCACGACATTTTAGTTACGTACTAAAAGCGAAAGCGAAATGATTATGATTATGAAAAAAACCTCGTTCCGAGCGGGTGACCCACGACTCCCCTCGGTGTGTTTTATTATTATTCGTTTTTCTTGTTCCCAAATGCTACTTATTAGCATCTTATCAGCATCTTCCTAGCCTGTTTAAAAACGGTGCAATATCGATATTTCAACGCTGCGTACACACCGGCCCAACGAACGCCAAAATACCTTTTGTGGTCGAGCAAACGAACGATCGATTGCTTCCATCTCTTTGATGTAACACTCTAACGAACGATTGTTGGCTTTTGCTAAACCGTCCAGACAGTACCAACGAAGGCCAGCGAAACCCATTCGTTGGCCTATACGCAGCTTAAGCAGCATAAGGTTCTTCAACCTTTCGGGCTACTGACTGCCAGTTACAATTGTCATAGATTACAGATAGATTTATCTATTCATAGAGTACGATTTTAAGTGCCATTGAAAGCACCTTAATCTTCCAATGACGGCGTTAAGTAGTAACGAGTGTTCTGAGATAAAAATCGATATGCATAGGCAACTTACTATTCCTATATCCAGCGCAGTACGTCTTGTCAGAGGTGAACCTGCTAAAGAACTCTGCGTAAGAAATGAGGCAGGTCTGCTGATCCACCACTTCCATCTGCAGTAGAGTAAGATCTTCCCTCGGCGTTCCTGTGACCTCGTATCCCCAGCCAACAGTCTGTGGAAAATCGTATTGTCAGATTGACAACAAAACACAAACTTAAATTTCTTCTTATATGGGAACATCAGCACTATAAATTGCGTAACACACTACTACTAAGTACGTAATACGTACGTAAGTACTAAGATATGGCAAATCCATTGGCAAGAACCTTAATAACGCAATGAATGTTGTTGAACTGTCAAAATGAAAGCCATTCCTAGTGTTAGTGTGTGAGGCATTACCCTGCTGGGGTTTCTGAGGGCCTAGACAAGTAGCAATCGCTTTAAAAGCGTTGCGTATTTCTACAAAGACTTTCAACAGGATTGACATAAGCTTTTCGGTAGCTTACGTCGGTCCAATACATTTTTGACTTTCCTGTCATCGTGACCAATGCTAGAAAGTCACTTCGTCTACTCCCTCAGATATAATTTACCCAATTCACTATGTTGGGTTGCAAATATCATACCCACTTTCTCACGATATTTTCCTTCACCGTTTCTAAAGCAATGGCGAGGAAGTTATTGCACAAGATTAAGTGAACAAATCTATGGGCACAGGTAAAAAGGTAAGTCGGAGCCTTTACACAACAGCGCCATAACATTTCTACTATACTTGGTACAACAAACAAAAATACGAGGAGCAGTGGTGGCCCAGTGGTAACGGTCCCGACTTACGAGTTGTAGGTCGTGAGTTCGAACCCAAGCAGGCGCTTTACTTTGTGTAAATAATTTAATCACCACTGTTCTCAAAACGGTGAAGGAAAACATCGTGAGGAAACCGGCATGTCCTAGAACCAAAAATTCGAAGACATGTGACATCTACCAACCCGCACTGAGCCCGCGTGGTGGATGACGGCTCACTACCTCTCATAGAGAGGAGGCCTGTGTCCCAGCAGTGGGAACGTTATAGGCTGATTATGGTACAACAATGACGAAAAAAATAGTTTTACTTCTACATGCACAAATATTTATATCTATAACAAGTGAAGCATCGAACGGGTACTATATACTGTTGTAACGACATGTCAAAACATTGCGATTTCTGTGCAACCTCTATATAATCCTTCGTGAATAAAAGTTCAAATGATGTTGAAAACCTCATCAAAATACGTTGTAAATAAGTTGTTGTAGTATCAAGAACTAAGCAGTCACACAGACCGACACTAAAAGCGAAGGATACCTAGTTTAAGCAAAGTAAAAAATGTTGTTTTAATTTTGTTTAAACTAGGTATCCAAACACTTTCATATTGAAGAGAAATTTAAATACATACAGAACCCGTCTTCCCAACGACATTCTGGAGATCAGTCTCATGCTCAGGCCAGAGACAGACAGGCTGGATCCTGTTGGTGAAAGTGACAGCATCTCGAAGCTCCAAGATCGCCAGGTCTGTTCTGAAGTTCGTCGGGTCGTACTCTGGGTAGATTAGGATTTTGTACACCTGGATGAGAAAGAAAACAATAGTTTAATAATTTTACAATTTAATATTTTTCACGGTATAACAGTCCACTCCGTCACGAAGAGATAATAATGTATCCACTGCTGGGATACTGGCCTCCTGTCTGTGTCAGCTGATTATGCATTGAAAATAGGAAATACTCAACGATTTTAATAAAAGGATGTAGAAACAAGAACACAGCCGTCAATATGGCTCATGGAGTTGGGCTTTGTAAAGCGTCGTTTCTGCCATTCAAAACCTGTGTGACGGTTTCTCTCTAAAGCCCAAAGTACCACAAGAGTAGGTAACAGTGAAGGTACAATCCATACATGCTTATTAATATACTAAATTTGGTTTTGCCAGCGGCTTCGCCTGCGGAGATGTCTGAAATTATGCCACAGGAATGAAACACACACAGGATAAAAAGTATTATATGTGTTAATCCAGGTCTGATCAAGTTTATTCTCGGATTTGTGTACACTTTGACATACTATACAATGACATGAAAATGTACTATGTAAAGTATTATAATATTTTAATTATTGTGAATGTGAAGGCAGTGTGGATTTGTTGTTTTTTAATGTTGTTTTTTTTATTTATTTTTATTTGTTTTACCCAAATGTCCTTTCTTTGGTAATGTTCGTCGAATCGTTGAGCTCCTTAAGTTCTGTGTTGAGCTGCATGATTACTGACAATAGCGTGCACTGACTGGACAGGTCCACTCATTCTGTGTGGTTCTTTCCTCAAAAGAGCATTTCAGACATCAATCTACATGGTCTTCACATGACCTGACCAAGATTATGTCTGGACTTTAAAAGAGACTGTGACATCTGAGTTTGTTTCGGCCTTTCTTCTCAGAGTAGTCAAATAGGAAACGCCGATCTCATCTACTTCTAAAATATGATTGACGTAAAAGTAAAAGTGTTTGTAAAAACCTACTTACAGAAATTAAATCTTTGTTTGTTTGTTTGGCATCTCGCAGGTCAACCTATGCGGTTGTCGTCTGCTTAAGCGGACTTGCCTGTGGATTCCCTAATAAATTAAGGCCTCCAGCCAGGACCTAAACTTATATACTAACTAAAACTAAGCGACAGCGCTAAGGGCACCCCCTGTGGGGTACGAACCTCGGCTTAGGGCGTCGCTGGAAGAGGGCAGCAAATGACTAGCTGGATCAGGATTGGTATTATTTACGGACGAATTTAAAGCTACAGGCTCAGCGGCGCGGGCTGGCTCGAGCAAGGGTCGGGAGGGGCGTCGATTTGGGCGTCGCGGCGGGCCTCGGCGGCAAGGGCGGTAGGACGGCGATCGGGTTTTGGGCTTATGTAGCGTGCTAGTGGCCTTACTACTCTCCTGGAGGAGGGTAGTGGCGTCGTCGGGGTCGATTAAAGTATGCCTTGGTCGGCGAATACTGCTAATGCGAGAGGGAGTGTAGCGGGCGGCCGCTGTAATCAGGGGGTTAGAATGTTTGATGCCGCAGTCGAAGAAACGCTTTGATAAGCGTTTCATGAACTGTTTTATGGTTGGCATTTTGAGGTCGACGTGAAGATCTATATTACGGACATTGAAGGGGGCACCCGTGACCCTTCTGAGGAAACGGTTTTGGAGGGTCTGCATCTTATGGAGATGACGTGGGTGAGCGTGCGCAAATACAACGCACGACGGATGACAGCGGTATAGATGCGGAGCTTGCATTTGAGGGACAGTTTACTACGGGCTGTCAGTACGAATTGGAGCCTGCTAAGAGCGAAGGAGGCGCGCGCGCGAACCGCCTTAATATGAGCCTTAAAGGTAAGGTTCTCATCGAGGATCACGCCTAGGTATTTGGCTTGCTTCTCCCAAGGGATTGGCTTGCCGTACATAGTGATCGGGCTGGCAGAAATTAAATAATTTATTATTTAGGTTATAGACTATCTGCACTAGGGCAAGTAGTGCGAGGACCGCTATGCACGCGAGTCGTAAGTTAGAAATGTTTTCTAACTGGAATCTAAAAGGACTTTGTTTATTTGACGTTAAGTTATTTCTAACTAGTTTGAGTTTAATTAAGTTAGTTTTAGAGTTAGAGTTTAGATTTAGATTTGAATATTTTAATCTAACAAGACTGAAGAATGACAAGATATTTTGATTATTTTAGTTATAATGATTTATGTTTAAAACTGATATTCTAGTTGGAATTTTGAAAATCGGACCCGTAGATTTGTGAAAGTGAAAATGTACTGAACTACATTTTTCAATGATTTTGTTCTACGTTCTACTCAGAAGCAGGGAGCACACGTTAACAATAGTGGAAGACTGTCCCAGGACGACTGCGGGTGCTGGACGCCCCCCTCTCGTCCGCCACTATTTATTTATTTATTAAAACTTTATGCACAAGTAAAAAAATACTGTACAAAGGCGGACTTAATGCCTGAGGCATTTTCTATCAGGCAACTTTAGGGTGATGCAGAGACAAAACATGGCAGGTGCAACAAAGGGGATAGATAACTCGAAAAACAATACACTACTAAAACATAAACACTTAAATACATACATATAAACAGATTAAACTTTGTCAGGAGAAATAACGATAGGTAGATGAGAAAACGAATCCAGCAAATCTGCGTTGAGATGATTTAACAAACTTCTCACGAATATGTTCACGAGCCTTCACTTTGAAAGAAATTTCATCTTTGCCAAATTTCATCTAAATCCTTTAAGCCGTTTTTGCGTGATAAGTAACAAAAATCTAAAACTACAAACTAGGAGTAGTAAACTTTGTTTAATTTGTGAGATAGATAACAGATAGTTAATATTATTTTTGTTGAGCGTTAGTTTTAAGTTTTACATTATAACAACAAACCTATTCACTTCGTTATAGTTTGAAGAAGACACAGCTCCTGTAGGAGATGCGTCAGAATTTTATTGTAAAACAACTAAAATACCACAAAATAATTTCCAATTCATGTCTCAAAAAGAAGCACACATGCATTCGCACTTAATTGCACATGGCGGGGTCTGCCAGCGATATTAGCTATCAGTTCCACGTAGCATTAGAATGAAAAGTAGTCCCAGCATATTAATAGCTAATAAAATTATGCTAATACCTACGTTAATTTTATAAAAAAAACTAGCGGCCCGGTACGTGCTTCGCTACGTATAAAGTGAAACATCAAATTCATTTATTCAAACAAAAAAATATTTTATTAATTTTATTAATTGCTGGCTATTTTGCTGTACATGTAGATCTGAAAATAAGTGCAAAATGTGACTTTAGAAAATTATACAAATGAAATGTCAAGACACTGAAAATAGGTCAATTATTTACCTGTTCGTGGATCAATCATTTGTATTTTGATATGGTAGCCATCGTCACCTTTCCAATGCAATATTGGGTATTATAATGCATCGTAACTACGATGAAGTTCCGAAACACGTTGCAATTGCTCATTTCTGCGATGAAGTACAATATCACGGGATTGACTGATCACCAAGAATTACAATTGCTACCTCATCAATTGTCGTTGCATTGAATCGCCTTGCATGTTCTCCAAAAGGTGTTCAATCAGCCCTTATTACGATTTTGTGATTATCACATGGCATACGATCTAGAGCAATTTTGAACAATTGAACTAATGCGTTATGCTGATGGAAAAACCTTTGCAGCTCACGAATAATTTCTCGTCTTGTATTCGAAACAACGTTGATCCAATTCACGATTTTCATCACCAATAAAATAAATTTGCAAAAATTCATGATCAGCGTCGGTGTATGGCAATAACGAACCAGCTCGATGATAAATCTGGTCCTGAATCTGTAACATTTATGCAATTTTAGGTAGATGTTTGATCATAATTTTTAAAACTAAGTATCGAATACTTTATCATTCAGATTGATATAAACATGGGAAGGATTGTCCCATGTTTATATCAATCTGAATGATGAAGTATTTACCTTAAACGTCGGTATAAAATTATCTCTAATAATTTTAGTAGCACCAAAAGAAGTCATTTGAAATGACGAATTGTATCGTTGAATAAGACTCAAAAACTGCTTCGACGTTTGAGATGTCCCAAAAATAAATGAATACAATGGTTCGGGTGGAGTTTCTAATGCTGGCAATCACACTTTGCCATTAGCACAACACATGCCGGGCGTTTCACCTGGAAAGTTAGCCGCATCACAATGTGGACATATTGAGTCCATCATTCCAATGTATCCGTACATAGTACGAGTATAATCAATCTGACTGTTGTAATTAAAAGAAGCACGCATCATTTCAGCCGACGTATTCTTGATCGCCGTGCAAGATTCAGTACAGGTACAAGGTCAACAGATCTATTTCGTGCATTACGTTCACTCTGCGATGCATTAGCTTGTGCGCGTTCATCTGCAGTCTGATCGTCTTAGTAATGCCACATCATTTGCATTACACGTTCGCCGACCTATATTTGCTCGTCTGGCTCGTAGCATTTTTCCCTCACATAAAAAAGAATAAATCAAATTAAAAACAAATTCCTACATAAATAGTGGTGTATCAGTATTTATACATGTGCGTCAATGTATATAAAAATTTCATTAAATAATTCATTTCTAAATCGACGTGCTTGATGCTGTTACAAAAGAATAAAACACCCGTATGCACACGATATGTTTTTTCAAATAAAGAAACACACATACATTCACTTCAACATTTCAAAACTTACCTTTTGTGTAAATGCGTTTGACAATTTAATTCAAATAAAGCCCGTAAACGATATGAAACACCGACGGCTCGCAAAAATAACTTACAAAAGTACACGCACACATATACTAAGTACATTTGAACAATTCAAGACTCACCTTTTGTATGAATGCATGCACTCAACAATATTTAAAAAAATATAAACACAGAGCAGTAATTATCTCTGACAATTTGCTTTAATCGAAGCACATCCAAAATGAAATGACTGCATGAATGACATAACAACATTTTATTTATGTCAAAAATGAAAAAAGTTTCAATTTGACAGCACAATCCCCATATAAAAAATTAACATAAAATTTGACCGCAAAATTATCCGCCATTTATTCAATTCATTTGTTACGAAAAATGTGATAAATGAAGAACCGCTCTACCGATTTTGTGCAAACTTCACATAAACCATCTACTAAATAGTCCGAACAAAGCCTAAACATTTGGTTTGGATAGGTGAGCCCGTTCTTGTGTTATAAAGTTGCAACGAAAAGTTTTTTATAAATTATATGTAAATATATACAATTCTGTTTCGATTTCTAGTTTAGTTAGACACTCGCTAGCTACAGCTAACAACTTTTTTTTTTACCTGCACAAACAATAAGTTTAAGTAATTTTTTTTTTATTCGCCCAAATGGCAGGCTATAGTCTTTCGACCATACCGCCTCGTCTTCCGTGTAAAATTTCTTACGTGATAAGTTTTAAAAATAATGTCTTTCGTTTATTTAACCATTACATTTTTTATTTTATAAAGTATGTCTTTCGTAGATTTTATCCATTTTAGAATTGAGTCATTTTATTTAAGTCTTTGCGTCAAATCCAGGTTATACGTCATTTTACTGTCAATGTCGAGTTAAACTTGAACACATTTTTCATGTTTTCGTCACGTTGTTTTTATTTTATTTCGTCAGTATCCAGTATTTTCAGGTTATTTTTTGAGCTATCTCCTCATGTTCAGGTTCGATATTGGGTCCATTCCTCTTTTTAGTCTACATTAATGATTTACCCCAGTTACTTCAAAATCAACCGAAGATGGTGTTGTTTGCAGATGACACTTCATTGATCTTTAAAATAGATCGAAGGTCACAAAATCTTGACGACGTGAACAACTCTATTCTTCAGGTCCAAGATTGGTTTACGGTAAATAATTTGGTACTAAATGAGAAAAAAACCAAATGCATTCGATTTAAATTACCTAATGTTAGAAGTAGCGAATGTGACATCGTATTGAACGGAGAAAAACTGGAATTTAGTAATCAGACGGTTTTCCTAGGAATCACGCTAGACGAGAAGTTACAATGGGGACCCCATATAACATCTCTCGCGGGGCGACTAAGCTCGGCAGCGTATGCTGTTAGAAAGATAAGACAGTTAACAGACGTTGAAACCGCGCGTTTGGTTTATTTCAGCTACTTCCACAGCATTATGTCATACGGCATTTTACTGTGGGGTCGGGCTGCTGACATTGAATCCATTTTTATTTTGCAAAAGAGAGCTGTCAGAGCCATTTACAATCTACGTCGCCGCGAATCTCTTAGGGAACTATTTAGGAAGATTAATATAATGACTGTACCTTGCCAGTTCATTTATGAAAATATTATGTATGTTAGAAAAAATCTGCATCTATTTAATAAAATAAGTGATAGACATAATATTAACACTAGAAATAAAAATAAAATAGATCAGCCATTTTTCAGACTATCTAAAGTACATAGATCTTTTATGGGGTACTGTGTTAGATGTTACAACAAAATACCTGGTGAAATATTGCAATTAAATGACAGAAAGTTTAAAACTCATGTTAAAAAAACACTTTGTAATCAAGCATATTACAAATTAGAAGATTATATCCTTGATAAGAATGCTTGGAAACATGCTGGTCCTGCTCCATAGGACAATCTAGAGGCTAGACAAAATCATACTATTTGCTTATTGTATTGTATATTTGGTTATTTTTACTTCACTCACACACTGTATTATTCCAAGTTAATATTTTAGGTAAATCATATATTTTTACAATTGTTTGTAAATATGTGAGCACAATGTACCTATCACGTGATTAATTTATATACCTTTGCTTTATTTTTAATTTTTTTGTACCAATAGTGGTATAGTATTTATATTCTTGGTGCATCGTCTTCACATATAGAAATATAATTAATGTATACAAAATATTGTAAAACATTTTAAAAGAGTAACGGTGGAGTTTCTTGCCACTTCTTCTCCATACGAAACTACTTTTTGGAAGTGGCGCCTAGAATCAGTTCTATTTTTAATGTAAATTTTGACGTTCAAAAGTGCCTTTTTATGGGCCTATTTGAAATAAATGCTTTGACTTTGACTTTGACTTTGTTCCTAGTTATTTATTTAATTTACATTTTTTCTTGTATTATATCTAAACTTAGTAGGTATTGTTAGTATAACGAATAATGTACATAGAAATAAGGACAAGAAATCTTAATACGTAACTAAATATCATTTACAGTCTCTATTATAAATTTGTACAAGTATAAATAGGCTGAGACATTCCCAAGTAGCTCCTGAATGCATTGCGGGACCTCATCAGGCTTATTATAAATTTTAAGAAGCTCATCCGACAACACAAGGCGCTGAATGTTGAAAGACGAGCACTCGAAGAAGATATGATGTAGTGACTGAACTTTTTGTGATTGACAATAATCACAGTTAGGAGAATTGACCATTCTAAGGCGATAAAGATGATAATTTAAACGACAATGACCAAAACGCATACGACTGATAATATAATAAAATTTTCTATTTATGAATTTATTATTCTTGCAGAACCAAGGTATGGAGTTTATTTGAACATCTAAACTAGCAAACCATGTACCTTTATTTTCAACCTGAGTGTGCTGGTATGAATGTCTCCCCCATTCTTGGCACATGCGCTGTCTTAAAAGACTAACTGCATCTGTAGGTGGTATAGAAACATTCATTTCAGGGTCAGGATTGGGAATTAATTCTTCTAAATCAACAATTTTTTGGCCAAATAGTCTACCTTTTCATTCCCTGCAACACCAATGTGTGAAGGCACCCATACAAAACTAACTACAATATTTGATTGATATAATTCCACCCATAACTGTTTTATTAAATAAATTATATAATTAGTGTTAGCATTTAATTTGTTGTTTGCCAAGTTTTTCAGAACACTCATGCTATCACTTACCACAATCCATTTGTTATGTCCTGAATTATAGTTTACAATATGTTTCAAAGCGCTCAAAATAGCAACAGCTTCAGCTGTAAAAATACTTGAATTTTTATCAATTTTTCGACCAATACCAATATTTGAGGAGGGCTCATATATAGCAAAAGACACAGCCCTATCATTCTTGGAAACATCTGTATAAACAAAGGACAATGTCAGGTTTCGGCCTACACAACTTTTAAAACTAAATTCAAACGGACACAAAGATTTTACTTACAATAATTTAAATATAAAATTCCAACTAATTAAACAATATTTACTTCTTTTCGAGAACTTTTCGAAAATAAAATCATTTTTATAAGTAATCATTTTATTATTAATGTTCTTGAATGACAGGTTTTCTTTTCTAAATAAAAAAAGTGTTAGTTACCTGTTCTGCCACTGTAATCCATTATTCTCTATAATTAAAGCGATTTACTTTACTTTTTATTCACCACCTTACAATTGTCTTTCATTATTATTGTTTTTACCTTAATAATACGCTCACCGTGTTTATTATAGATACATGTAGTATTTTTTAAAGAATTTAAAGACGAAATTCAAGAAATCGATTTTCCTGATCTGTGTTCGATAACTTAATAGCCATGTAATGGCAACCAAATCGCGCGCGCTTAAACCAACAGTGAGTTGACGATGACAAAATGTCAAACATCTTTGTTGTTGTCGGTGTTTTTCTATGTGTACGTTTTGTTTCCTTCTCAAATTCCTCTGCGTTTGCGTCATAGTCTTTTGTGACAATATCTTATCAACTACCTACGTTGTATTAATTGTGTTATAAATGTGTTCCGGATAAAACGGCATTTAATTTTATCTTTATAAAAATACTTAACCTCCAATTTAAAATGTCTTGAACAACTTTTTTATAAAAGTTCAGTGTAAAAGTGGAAATAACAGAAAAGCTTTTTACATTAAACTGCACCAAAGAACGTAAGAATTTTCACTGTCCGTGACAAATTAATGTTGAGCCAAAGTTGCTATGGACATCTGACCTTGTTCTTTTTGGTTTGACCACTCTGATAACATTGCATATACTTCCTCTTTTGTGGACAAGTCCTTTTTTTTCTTTAAAGTTATATTAATAGCTGGAAATTTACCAATAAAAGTTCCTTCATAGCAAGGCAAAATATGTTTGGATTGATAGATATTTAATTTTTGAATAAAATTTACGAGACTCTGAAGACCTTGTAGCATAAAAATTGGTTTAGTATCTGAAGGAGTTATTGAATGCAACAAATTGACCAAAAGACTGTTACCAGATACACTATAAAGTTTTAGTATAAATCTTTCTTTTAAGTAGTTAAATCGAATACCACTAATGGTGGGACATTACAATCAATCGGCATTGCATTTATAGGAGTACTTCGGAATGCCCCAGTTATTACACGCAAACATTTATTTTGAAGAACATCTAAACTGTTAACAATTTTAACATCTGCAGCAAAACAAAAAAAACCATATTCGAAATGACTACGAACTAATGATTTGTACAACAGTAACAAAATTTTTGGGTCTGCACCCCAATATGAGCCAGACAGAGTCTTCAATATATTATAAGCTTTATTTGCTTTACTAATTATATGTTTTAAATAATTATTCCAGGTTAAATTATATGAAAAAAGAACCCCCAGAAATTTAACCTCAAGTGCAATGGACAGAGCACAATTATTATATTGCACATTGGGCATATTAAGACACTGTTTACCAAACACAACAACTTTGGACTTGGACTGATTAATATTTAGATCAAGGTAAGAAAAATATTCATAAAGATTTACCAATGCATCATTGACTATTTGGACTGTTTGTGATAAATTGTTCCCAGATGTATAGACAACCAAATCATCTGCAAACTGTAGATTTTTGACCTGAGACCCTAAAATAAGATTTAATCTACGTATATATAATATAAATATTAAAGGTGATAGTATACCGCCTTGACAAACTCCTTTTGACGAGAGTCTAGGGCCATAAAGATGTCTATTAAATTTAGTAAATACTTCTCTATTGCTTAGAAAACTTTCAATCCAATTTATAATTTTTACAGGAATCCCTATTTGTACTAATTCGTGACAAAGAATATCTACATTTACACTATTAAAAGCCCCTGCAACATCAAAGAAAACTCCAACTAAATATTTTTTTGCCAGTAAAGAGTTATTAATATCGAGCTGTAATTGACAAACACTTTCCCTAGCAGACCGATTCCTACGAAAACCAAATTGATTAGAAGGTAAGATATTGTTTTGTTCTACATAAGACTCTAAACGTTGCTTCATCAATTGTTCAAATAATTTTCCAACACAAGAAGTAAGTGCTATGGGACGATAAGAATCTGGACATAACTTGGGCTTATCTGGTTTTAAAATTGGTACAAGACAATCCACTTTCCAATCTTGAGGTATAATATTTTTTCCCAAAGTAAATTAAGTATTTTTAGAAATGTTTCTAAACCTGCAATGCTTAGTTTTTTTAAATAAGACATATGGTATTCCATCAAGGCCATAAGAAGTATCTCTTCGAGAGGAGATAGCAGATATTAATTCATTAATTGTGAAAGGATTAAGTAGAAAACAGTTTTTGAAATTAATACTATCAGTAAGAGTTTTTGGAGTATGTGGAACAAAGTCTGGAGTGTATTTCTTTAAAAAATCCAAAACCCATGTATCATTTTCATGAATATTAAAATTATATGTGTTATTGTATTTACGCATAAATTTCCATACAACAGATAATGGTGTGCATCTATTAAAAGTTTCGCAAAGAGAAAACCAACTTTTTTGTCTTTCTACTTTTAAAGTCAGTTTTTTAACAGCTCGGAGCCTTTTAAATTGTAAATAGGTTTCTTCTGTTGGATTATCTTTAAAATTAATATATGCTGTTTTGAAATTCAATACAGCCTCTGTACACTTTTGATTCCACCAAGGAAGGGAAGGTCCTTTAGTCTTATTTCTATGGCATATGTGAGTATGTGTGGTGATTTTTGTGTTGACATAACAATTCAAATTATTGGAATTTATTTTGGAATTTGCAGCTGTTGTGCGCAAAATAGTACAAAATTAGAAATATGAATCAAGAAGACTTTTATTATCTATATGAAAACCAACTAACAATTCCTCCACACAATTGCTATATGTTTCCCAATCCACGAGTTTATAATTTGGGTAAATGGGAAGATGTTTAACGTTCAAACAATTCTCATATAAATCATTAGTTTTGTTTCTGCTAACCATTACTTTTATGATTACAGGGATGTGATAACTACTACCGAGAGGACTATCATGTACAGACCATTCACAATTAAGTGCCAATGATGATGAAACCAAGGATAAATCCAGTGCATTGGGACGCCATGTTAAAGAACCAACTGTTGTTGCTTGACCATTGTTAAGCAGAACCAAATTATTTTCATCAATAACTTCTAATATTTCTCTACCTCATGGAGAGTCAGAAACACATCCCCAGGAAGTGTGATGGGCATTAATGTCCCCAGCAAATATAAAAGGACCAGGAATAGACTTCACCAACGAGTCAAAATCACCTTTATTAAAAGCTGGATTAGAGTTTAGAGGACTATAAAAACTGACTATGCTTATTTCTTTATTATCAACTGTAATTTGTACACAAATGTTTTGTAAAGAATTATCAAAATAGGTTTTAATTTTAGTATAAGTAATGCTTTCATGAATGATAATCGCAACTCCATTGTGTTTGTTACCACAATCATTCCTTTCAATAATGTAATTTTTTATTTTAAAAGATTGATCAGGTCTGAACCATGTTTCAGAAATTATTGCAATATGTATATTTTGTGTATAGAGGAAATTAATAAATATATGCTTATTGCTATTAAGACTTTGTGCGTTCCATTGAACTATATTTAAGTTTGACAAATCCATTAGGAGGATGCAGGAAATTTATTACTTAGAGTTGTTTTTAAAGCCTCTTTAATTGATGATGAGTTAATAGGAACATCTTTATTAGTAACTATTTTTGTTATCGTTTCTACTAAAGTACTTATAAATTTATCGGATTTCATTAAACTATTAATTTGTACATCTAAAGTTCGAGCAGCTAGAGCTGGAAATGCGTTAACGTCAAAAAGATTAGAGTATGTGACACTTCGTGACTTAATTTTATTTTCTTCAACTTTTTGTTTTTTAATTGGGCATGATGAGGAGATAGCTATGTGATTACCTTTGCAGTTTGCGCATTTAGCATCCTTGGGGTCAACCAGACAATTCTTGAAATGATGGTTTAATGTGCAAATTGAACATACCTCAGTATTGCGACAGAATTTAGCAATATGTCCATACCGCAGGCACTTAAGGCATTGTTTAACTGGTGGTATGTATTTACTCACTTCGTGACGCCATGAGTCCAAGTAAATGTACTGAGGAAGAATAGTGAAGGCGAAGGTTACCGCAACAGCCTGTGTAGGGACGAAAGCTACGCCAGCGTCATTTCTGACCCTGCGCATGAAGCGCCTAACTTGGATGACATTTTTGGAACTACCAATCAAAGAGAAAATCTGTTGCACCATGAAATATCTGGGATTGGTGCTCGACAGCCGGTGGGACTTCGGACCCCACTTCCGGCGGCTGGCGCCCAAGTTGTTGGGCGCGGCCGGGGCGCTGGCAACGCTGCTTCCCAATCTGGGGGGCCCGAGCGCCGCCTGTAGGCGGCTCTATATGGGGATCGTGCGATCCATGGCGCTCTACGGAGCGCCGATCTGGGCGTCTGACCTGACGGCCGGCAGCATAGCTGTCCTGCGCAAGCCGCAGCGGGCGATGGCCGTCAGAGTCATTCGGGGGTATCGCACGATCTCCTTCGAGGCGGGTTGTGCACTGGCCGGATCACCGCCCTGGGACCTGGAGGCGAAGGTGCTCGCGTCACTGTACCGGTGGCGCGAGGCAGCGCGGGAGCAGGGCGAGCGACCGATGCAGCAACAAATCGAGCAGCATCGGTTGCAGCTCCGCGAGGTCCTGGTGGCGGAATGGCGGGTGAGGCTGTCACGCCCTACCGCCGGCCTCAGCACCATTGAGGCGATCCGGCCAGTGCTCGACCGCTGGCTCGGGAGAAGGCACGGCTCCCTGACGTTTCGGGCGACGCAGGTGCTCTCGGGGCATGGTTGCTTCGGGAAGTACCTGTGTCGCATAAACAGGGAGCCGGACGCCCGGTGTCACCACTGCGTCGACTGCCGGGAGGACACGGCGTGGCACACGCTGGCAGAGTGTGCCGCTTGGGAGGAGCCGCGCCGTGCCCTCATCACCGAAGTAGGCAACGACCTGTCGCTGCCGGCCGTCGTGAACGCGATGGTCGGCGGCGCAGAGTCCTGGGACGCAGTGGTCTCCTTTTGCGAAACGGTCATCTCGCAGAAGGAGGCTGCGGAAAGGGAGAGAGAGATCTCGACTCTCGACCCGGCCCGCAGCAGACGCACCGGGCGTCGGAGGAGGGCGGACAACGCCCTCTTCCGGCCCCCCTAAATGGGTCCAGGAGCGACGGATTCGGGGACATCTGTCGCCCCCCAACATCAGGACCCGAGTAGGCGGCGCGCGTAGTGTTCCGCGTGCGCCGCTCACAGCCGTTGCGGGGGGAGTACACCTCACTCCCCCCGCCCGAGACGGGGCCCGCGCAAGCGGGCCGGCACCAGCCGGGGTTGTGGAAGAATAATGTGTTCCCGCGACCCCGGCGTAGGTGTGAGATGGAACACCGGGGTGGTTTTTAGTCAGTAAGAGTCTGACAGACCCCTCCGCCCGCCCCAGGGCGGAGGACATCCATGAGGATTTTCCACCCCGGGAACAAAAAAAAAAAAAAAAAGGTATGTGACCCATACCACCTCGGGTCCTGATGTATGGGGGGCGGTGGACGTCCCCGAGTCCGCCGTCCCTCTGGACCCATTTAGAGGGGCTGGAAGAGGGCGTTGTTCGCCCTCAGCCTACGACCAACCCCTTGCCCCTTACGACGGGTCTGATGAATGGCCCCGTCGCCTACCATTTTTCGGCCGCAGAGGATAGGGAGAGCGGCCAACGACATACCGTCACTCCTCTTCCCCTGCGGCCCCACCGCGTCAGCCATCGTACGGTAGCGACCCCGTTAAGGCCGCGGAAGGTAGGGAGAGCGGCGCACCGCAATACCGGCACTCCTCTCCCGCCGCGGCCCCACCACAGTTGCGATGTCGCCCAACAACACCGCAACCTTGGCCGCTACGTTGTCGGCTTGTCTGCAAAAGCCCTGACGAGCGGCCCCTCCTTGGGTTCCTCTTAGCTTCACCGTGGGGGTCCAAACCACGGCTACTGAGCCCCCCCGCCTCGTCAATGCGGGAACCCATTGGGGGGGATTGCATCTCATACCTACGCTAGGGTCGCGGGAACATCCGATTCTTCCGCAACCACGGCCTCCTCGGCGGGCTTCCTCGGGTTGGGAGGGTATTGAAGTGTTCGACTCCCCCCGCAACGTCTAAGAGGTGCGCACGTGGAACACTACGCGTCGCCGCCACGGGTCCTGATGTATGGGGGGAGGCGGACGACCCCGAGTACGGCGTCCCTGGACCCATTTAGAGGGCTGGAAGAGCAGGACTGGGCGATGTCCGCCCTCCACCGACACCCCGTGCGCTGCGGATCGGGAGAGTGGATGAGATCTCTCTCGCTCCCTTTCCGCAGCCTACTTCTGCGACATTACTTTTTAGCAGAAGAAAACCACCATGTCCCAGGACTCCGCGCTGCCGACCATCGAATTCACTACGGTCGACAGCAACAGGTCACTACCTACTTTTGAAATGAGGGCACGGCGCGGCCCCTCCCAAGCGGCACACTCTACCAGCGTATGCCACGCCCGTGTCCTCCCGGCAGTAAACTTTTTTTTTGTTTTCCGTGGTGGAAAATTCTCATGGATGTCCCCCGCTCTGGGCCGGGCGGAGGGGTCTGTCAGACTCTTACTGACTAAAAACAACCCCAGTGTTCCATTTTCACACTTGCACATGGGAACTTGTGCGCCTTCTAGGATCCCCGGGTAGTGCGGGCCTCCTCATGTCCGCGGGGGGAGTGAGGTGTAAAACTCCCCCCGCGACGTCCAATAGGGGCGGGCATGGAACACTACGCGCCGCCGTCTCGGGTCCAGTAAAATGGGGGGTGGCGGACGTACCCAAGTCCGCCGTCCCTCTGGACCTGTCTATGGGGGGGCTGGCTACGTCGACGCCCGGCACTTCTGCTGCGGATAGGGAGAGTAGTCTCGACCTTTCCGCAGCCTCTTTCTGTGAAATGACGGTTTCATAGAAAGAGATCACCGCTTCCCACGACTCGGCACTCAAGCGACTTGTCGTTGCCGACAGTCTTCTGCCGACAGACTTCTGATACGAGGACACGGCGCGGCTCCTCCCATGTGGCACATTCAGCCAGCGTACGCCACGCCTTGTCCTCTAGACAGTTAACGCAGTGATGATACCGAGCGTCCGGCCCCTGTTTATGCGACACAGGTACCTTCCGAAGCAGCTGCGGCGCCCGAAACGACATGGAGCCGTTCCTCCTCCGGAGCCATTCGTCGAGCACTGGTCGGATCGCCTCGAGGGTAGCGAGGCCGGCGGAAGGGCGCATAAGCCTGTCCCGCTACTCCGCCGCCAGGATCTAGCGGAACTACGACCGATGCAGCTCCACCGCCCCGCGCCCGCTCCTTCTCGTGCCACGGGTACAGTGACGCGAAGGCTCTCACCTCTAGGTCCCATGGCGGAGTTCCGGCCATTGCACAAGCCGCCTTCGATCGTACGGCCACCAGATACAACCTCCTACAGGCGGTGCTTGGGCTCCCGAGTTTGGGGAACCCGCCGCGCTCATCCACATGGACGCAGCGGGCGCCGGCTGAAGTGGGGGCTGAAGTCCCACCGGCTGGACCAATTATAACCTTTTTTTTTGTTCCGTGGTTGGAAAATCCTCATGGATGTCCTCCGCCCTGGAGCGGGCGGGTCTGGCAGACTCTTATTGACTAAAAGCCACCCCGGTGTTCCATCTCACACCTACGTCGGGGTCGCGGGAACAAATGATTCTACCGCAACCCCGACTGGTGCCGGCCCGCTGGCGCGGGCCCCGTCTCGGGCGGGGGGAGTGAGGTGTACTCCCCCCGCAACGTCTGTGAGTGGCGCGCGCGGAACACTACGCGCGCCGCAGTCTCGGGTCCTGATGTTGGGGGGCGACGGATGTCCCCGAATCCGTCGCCCCTGGACCGATTTAGGGGGGCCGGAAGAGGGCGTTGTCCGCCCTCCTCCGACGCCCGGTGCGTCTGCTGCGGGCTGGGTGTAGAGTCGAAATCTCTCTCTCCCTTTCCGCAGCCTCCTTCTGCGAGATGACCGTTTCGCAAAAGGAGACCACTGCGTCCCAGGACTCTGCGCCGTCTGTTTTCTGACAAGTTCACACGAATAAGAGAGGTCAATTCATAGTCAAATGTGGATCCTATTCTTATTTTGATCACATTCGTTTTTTTATTAAAATGAACTGTATTATACTATAACGGTGATTTACGAATAGAAAATATTACCCAAGTAAAGAAGAGTAGGAACTTTACTTTGCCAATCCTTCAATCGTCAGGCAACTTTTATATGTTGAATTTACACCTTGGTTTGACATACTCTCTATAAAAAGCTGTCAAACTGTCATATTTATTCCTGAGCTATAGTTATCGGACAATAAAAAAAAAAACCCTTACTGTTCTAATTATACTATGCCAACATAGTCGATGCTGTCGTCTTTATAATATAACGGCGAGTGAGTTCTTATTTATCATGGTTTCGGTCAAATTTGATGTATCCCGGCACACTGGCTTTGGCAAGATTCTATATGGAGGCGGTAGCAGTTTTTTTCATAAATGGAAAACCTTGCTTCTAATGTAACTGTGATGAAGATACGATCTATCACTCGCCATTTCAAACCAAAAACCTGTGCTATTGAGAATACGGAGGGTGTTACACTTACGAAGATCAAATAAATTGTTAACACGTGGAAGGATTACTGTGGATCGCTGTTTGTCGACACTCACTCATCACAGGCCCCCATACAAAGTTCTCAACCCTCGGAATTGGAACCTGTTTTGTTGAAGGACTAAATAAGAGCAGCAATAAATCACTTGAAGCCCAATAAAGCTGTAGGTGTAGATGAGATACCGATTGAGATCATAAAGGCGATGGGTGATGAAGGAGTAGACATAATACATATCATCTGTTCTAGAATATGGAAGACCGGCGAGTGGCCGAAAGACTGGTCTAGCTCCCTTTTCATACCCCTTCACAAAAAGGGGTCCACCAAAAAGTGCAACAACTACAGCTTGATCCCCCTCATCTCCCATGCAAGTAAAGTGCATTATATATGTGATAAATAAGCGGCTGCAGTCGTTTTTGTCCCGCGAAACAGCACCCGAATAAGCCGGATTTGTCAAAGGAAGAAGAACGAGAGAACAAATTCTCATATTACGACAAATCATAGAGAAGTCTCGGGAATTTAATAACCCCTCTTTATATGCTTCGTATACTTCCGAAAATCATTTGACACTGTGCAATCGCGGAAACTGTGGGAAATTCTCTCAGTTATGGGTGGACCAGACCATCTGACGTACCTCATTAGAAGACTGTACGAAGATAGCACTGCAGCAGTTCACGTGGACGGAATTGATTTAAGCTCATTCAAAACAGAGGCTGGTGTTAGACAGGGATGCATTCTATCTCCATTGCTCTATAATATTTACACAGAGTACATTGTGTGAATACTCCTGGAAGGCTGGGACAAAGGTGTTTCTGTTGGAGGTCGGAAAATCTCCAATCTAAGGTATGCTGACGACACCACTCTTCTAACAACATCAATAGAAGACAGAACAATCTTAAACTACCTGGAAATAAACAGCATAAGGCTTGAACTCGCTATCAATCGTGATAAGACAAAAATTATGACAACAGAGCTAAAACAACCAACCTACTGTCAAAAGTATAGTCAAATGTGATGTTATCCAGAGCTATATATACTTGGGCCAACACCGGAGGCTCCGAAGACGAGATACGAAGGCGTTGTGCTGTGACGCGAATTGCCGTCGAAAAGTTTACAAAAATCTGGAAAGACCGCAGAATAACCAAAACCACTAAGGTACGACTGATGCGAAGTCTTACCTTTCAAATTTTTCTCCACGGAGCTGAAACGTGGACATTGAGGCTGACGGAAAAAAGGAAAATCGATGCACTGGAGATGTGGTGCTGGAGACGTCTGCTGACGGTTCATTGGACTGTTTTTTTTATTTTTGGTGGGAAATCATCAAATGGCTTCTCCCGTTCTGTGTGGAGCGGGAGGGCGTGTCAGACTTTTACTGACTAAAACACACCCGTGTTCCTTCAGTTGCCTGCGCCAGGGCCACGGTTTCTCTTTCGAATTTCCCGCGACCCTGAGGCGTCGGCCCTATCGGACCCCGTCATTTAGTGCTGACATCTCTTTGTGGCGCGCGTGGAACACGACGCGCCGTCGACCCGGGCCTGGTCCTTACCGCCGTCCGCAAGCCCGCGCCTTCGGTGGCCGAGAAAGTCTCCTGCGGCGACTAGGGGGGCGTGAGGGCGCAATGCTCACTCCTTCGCGAGCATTACTGCTTCACAGAAAGAGGTGATGGCTTTCCAATCCCTCTCGCTCCGTACCATGGCCTGGACCAGGGAAGGACGCGAGAGATCGTCGCCGCTGATCGCCTCCGAGAGGACACGGCGATGCTCCACCCAAGCTGGGCAGACCTCCACTGTATGCTCCACCGTGTCCTCCGGGCGATCCACACAATCCGCCTTATGCGAAACAGGAACCTCCCGAAACAAGCGTGTCCGGTGAGGACCTGTGTCAGGCGGAAGGTGAGGATGCCGTTGCGCCTCTCCAACCACTCCTCAAAGAGGGGACTTATTGCCGCTCTGTGGACTGCTAATCGTACCAATGTATCGATCCTAAAAGAACTTCATATCAAAGAGAGATTATCGTCGACTTTCAAATACGAATACTGAAGTTCTTCGGGCACATAACCCGAGATCTAATAAAATCTCTTACCAACTCGACTATGACCGACTGTTCCCACAATGCCTCCAATCGAACCGAACGAAGACGCACAGCAAGAGCCGTCATTCGTCAGGACCCTCCCATGACCACGACCACTCTGACAAGAGTGTCCGATTAAGAAGAGGAATTAAGAAAAAGAAGAAAGAATGTAACTGTAGGGCAAAAGTTTTTCTGTCTTGTGGAAATCCTGGGACTAGTTCAGAACGGGCCTTTCTCACTAGAACTGAGTAAAACCGGTTCCTTTAGGTACTTTTGGCAAGGGAAGCCAGAGTCGCTCGCGCTCTCATCCTACTCCTCGGCGGAGTTCTTTTCTACTGACATTTGAGACATAATATCCTTAACTTTACGGCAAACATTGTTAAAATCTGAACACGTGTAAAAGTTAATACTTTAATGCAATAACTTCACCATTCGTTTTTATAACTAAAAACAAAACTGTACTTACAAACTTAACTTCGACTCCTTCCACGGTGCTCCTAAGGTTGTGCTTCCCCAGGATGGCCAAGAGGGTGTCCTTATTGACGACCCTGGTAGATGCCTTCCTGGTTACGCAGTGCGCTGCCGTGATGATGTGGCGTTTGGAGACCAGGGTACCTCCGCAAACGTATTTGTAGTGTATTTCTACCGAAATCTAGGAAAGGAAGAATAGTTATTAATCAAATAAAATAACAAAATATGTTTATTCATAAGAATTGGGAAACGTGAAGCTAGTTGTTCTAATTGATAAACGAAGAGGGAATAAATAGCCGTTTTCTTATTTGAGAATTTAATGTTAAGAATTTGTGGCTAAATGATAGCCGCACGCGTCGCATCGAAGGTTTAGCGTAACCTTCGATGCGACGCGTGCCGAGGTCGGTTTGTGAGTGGGTGACCAACCATTACATATTGATACCCCTTCGAGTCTCGGAAAGGACGTTAAGCCGTTGGTCCCGGCTGTCGTTCGTAGATCTTTGACGATCGTCACAGTTAGTTAAAAGCCCAAAACTCTGACGACCAAGAGGTATCGTGTTTCGTAGTAAATGGGTTGTGAGGGCCAGATAGGCAGTCGCTCCATGTTAAATACTGATATTCAGCAGAATCCGGTTAGACTGGAAGCTGACCTCAACATAGTTGGGAAAAGGCTCGGCAGATGATAAATATGTTAATTTTTACTTTGCCAGAGGCCCCAATCTTAGGACGTATCAGATGCGATTAAGCTTTTATAACTTTGTATTTGTATACAGTGTAAATTATTCACATAATATTAAACACAGCGCTTAAAATGTAAAATGCGTCTACTTGTTCTCAAAGCTGTCCTGCCAGAAAGGCTGAAGGAGTCTGAGAGCGTTCACTACGCTCACACACTCTGAGACGAATGTTTTTTTTTTTTTTGTATGGAATCTCTTAGTTGACCTTGAGAGGTCGTGACTACTTACTTACTACTTACTACTAAGCGAACTCTAAGCCTCCAGCCAGGGGCGAAAAACTTACATTACTAAGCGACTGCTCGCTAAGGGCACCCCAATAATAGTACTATTATGACGAAGGTTGAAATTATCGCATATTTGTTACCCTAGTGGAATAGGCTTAAGGTTTGAAAACACTTAATCACAATGGTTTATTTGCATAAAATGCGGTAGGTACAAAAGATGCTACATAAAATTTCAGTGCAAAGACACATTCCGCTATGTTATGATAGCATGCAATTTTTTTTTTTTATATTAATTAATTATTAGGTTTTAGGATTAAGAAGCCTATAAAAGAAAATAACAATCCTATTACTACAAAACTTATCCGTTTTTGCAATTTCGTAAATGTAAATGCAAGGAACGGTAAGAAGCTTGTGTGATTTAAACACTCTGATCTGCTTCAGACCAGTCCATGTTAAAAATTGCACGAATGCATTTTTGTGCTATTAGTTTTCTACATATTTCCGTGGAATTCCCCCAAACAATGATGCCATATCGAATAATGGAACAGAAATAGCCGTGATACACCATAATCGCAGTTTGTTTAGATGACTCATCTTTATCTTTTTCAAAGGATTAACAAATTTATTTACTTTCATACATATTTCGTCAATATGTTATTTCTAGGTTGTAGGTGTTCATCAAGTGTTATCCCCAGAAATTTTGTTTTGTGTATTTGTTCGACTAATTGGTTTCTATGAGATATGTTAAGTTGGAGGTATTTATTCTTTTGCGTTTTGAAATGTTAAAATTTTAGTTTTTTCCACATTAACATGTGATGATGTCATTTAATGTTCTATTTATATCGGACTTGTAAGTTTCAAAGTTCTTACAATCTAGAATTACCGTCGTGTCATCAGCAAAAAGGACACAATCTTGTTCCACGAGAAATAAAGGTGGCCCTAGAATGCTTTCCCTAGTACACCAAAGTAATTATGTCGAGGTTGGGAATCGATTTAGTGATCCTCGTAATTTGACTTCTGTTCGATAAATATGATTTAAAGCATTCTTAGGCTGGATGGACCCCATATACCGATTTTATTCAATTTATCTGAAGATTCTACACGTCATCCTAAACCACTTTCGCTCCTCGACTTCTCCCGCACTGCGTGGAGCGGGAGGGCGTGTCAGACTTTTACTGACTAAAACCCACCCGTGTTCCTTCAGTGGCCTGTGTTAGAGCCACGGTATCTCTTTCGAACATCCCGCGGCCCTGAGGCATCGGCCCTTACGGACCCCGTCACTGTGTGCTGACATATATTTGAGGCGAGCGTGGAGCACGACGCGCCGTCGACCCGGGCCTGGTCTTTACCGGACGGTGAGCTACACATTGCTCGCCGTCCGCAAGCTCGCACTTACGGTGGCCGGGAATCTGCAGGCGGCGTAAGGGCCTAAGGCTCTCTCCCTCACGCGCTCCGCCTTCTCCTTCGTGACCGTTACTGCTTCGTAGAAGGAGGTGACGGCTTTCCATTCCCTCTCGCTCCGTACCATGGCCTAGACCAGGGCTGGACGCGAGAGATCGCCGCCGCCAATCGCCTCCACGAGGACACGGCGGTGCTCCGCCCAAGCTAGGCAGACCTCCACCGTATGATCCACCATGGCCTCCGGGCGATCCACACAATGGTGACACCCGGGCTTTTCCTCCCGCCTTATGCGAAACAGGAACCTCCCGAAACAACCAAGACCGGTGCGGACATGTGTCAAGCGGAAGGTGAGGACGCCGTGGCGCCTCTCCAACCGCTTCTCAAAGAGTGGACTTTTCGCCGCTATTATGGAGTACCCATAGTTGACAGGCCTGCACTGTCCTTTCATACATATTTACACTGTAATTTGAAAACATTGTTAAAGCACATACCTGCTGCAGGTAAATTGCAGTTTGCCAGGGCCACTGTCCTTCCAATGTGCTCGTTGATTCTAGATTTTGAGCTATTTCCTCGTTTAGTAATACCTTTCCGCACGTGGGCTGAAAATACATACAAAAAGGCATTAAACTTTATTCCTTAGAATAATAAAAAACTGCCAAATGCGTATCGGCCCACGCACAATGTAGGGTTTCGTATTTGGGAAGAATTTATCCCAAGAACAAACTTAAGTTTTTATTATATCACGGTCAATTTTTCAACTTTTAATGTAAGTTTGTAATCACACATTTTTTTTTTGTGATTGAAATATAAATTAATGTTTATCTGACTTTTCCTTTACTTGTGCTGTCAGACCTTACTTCTTGCAAAATTTCATAATTCTAGAACAACAGGTAGGATTTTTTTTTATTTATTCGATATCACATCGCATCATCGCATTAGAAACTTGATTTTTTTAGAGCTCCGAGAGACCGTAGACCTACGTATTTGTTTCAACTTGATACCTCCACGCGTTCCCGAGAAAAAGGGTCTTGACAAACAGACAGACAGACGGACGGACGGAGTGATCGAAGTGATCCTTTAAGAGTTCCGTTTTTTCCTTCTGAGGTACGGAACTCCTTAAAAATACAGCGTTACTTTTATCAAATATCGAGACTTTAAACATGTGATTTGTGTCGATAGGTAGCTTTGAATATTTTGTAAGAAAATCGCTCACGCAAATACACTTAGCAAGCTCACTAGCACTTAGCTTAGGAGCAAATAAATCGAGCCACTTCCTTTTTCACGCATTATGGTTATTATTTTTGGTATTATGGAACGCATCGATTCGAAACATATATCGCCTAAAAGGGTATTTAATAACCTTTACAATGAGGGTAGTTAGTTGTCAAAATTTCATTTTAATTAAAGTTTAAAGGGTAGAATAAAATTATCGCATTTAATTTGCTTATGACATTTTTATTGTACTCTGTTAAGAAAAGATTAAATTTGAGGTTTTTGTTAATCATACCCATATTACTTGTTACTGTTGTCTTTATCTGTGTCTGTGTAATCAAAATAACCTGATAAAATGGATACTACACCGACGGAAGCTGCCCAAGTTGTAGCTTTACTTGAGGTTGGACACGGACAACGTGAAGTGGCACGCAGACTTCATTTGAGTCGTTCAAAGGTACAGCGGGTATACCGCAGGTATCTGGAGACTGGTGCTTTTGTTCGGCGACCTGGAACTGGCCGACCACGGGCAACAACAGAACGTGACGACCGCTTTATTGCAACCAATTCGTTGCGCGACCGTGGACTTAATGCTTTTCAGCTACAGCAAGCGTTACGTGACGTTAGAAGGTGTCGCAATCAGTAGGTGGACAGTGAGACGAAGACTAAAGGAACGAAATTTAACATCACACAAACCAGCAACTGGCCCAAAATTGACTGTAGCTCATCGCCGATCTCGCTTGGAGTTTGCTCGAGAACACATTAATTGGACGTTAGAAGACTGGAGGTCAGTTTTGTTTTCTGACGAGTCAAGAATCTGTCTTTTTAGCAATGACGGGAGAAACCGAGTGTATAGACGTCCTGGTGAAAGATTTGCCCAATGTTGCATTCGAGAAACTGTGAGTTTTGGTGGTGGTTCTTGTATGGTGTGGGGAGGAATTTCTCTAGACGGAAAAACGGAACTTGTCTTCGTCGACCCCGCTAACGATGGCAGTGGTAGACGTGGATTAACAGCTGACCGATACATAACTGACATTCTTGAAGACCACGTAATGCCGTATGCTGGTTTTGTCGGAGAAAATTTCTTGTTTATGCATGACAATGCGAGACCTCATACCGCGCAGATCGTTACGGAATACTTGTCTGCGATCGGGATTCAACAAATGGTATGGCCAGCACGAAGTCCCGATTTGAACCCGATCGAACACCTATGGGACGAGCTAAAACGGAGAGTCCGAGCCAGGGTTCCCGCTGTTTCATCCATTCCCGAGCTTAAAGTCGCTGTGCTTGAAGAGTGGGAGAACATACCACAATATGTCATCGTAACTCTGATCAGATCGATGACTAATAGGCTACAAGAATGCATCAGGGCACGGGGGGGGTAATACCAGTTATTAAGAATATTTTTTTTGCAATAATTTTGTTTTTTATTGTTTTTATGGACTGTTTTAGCCCTACTAAATTTTCTATCAAAATTACCATTTTTCTTGCAGAGCCAATAATTTATCATTCAATAAGGTTATTATTCAATAATTTACCCTCATTGTTAAGGTTATTAACTTAACTTTTAGGCGATATATAGTTCGAATTGATACGTTCCAAATTCCCAATAATATTTACCATTTTACGTGAAAAAAGGTAGTGGCTCGATTTATTTGCTCCCAAGTGTAGGAAGTATAAGACGGGTTGTGTAAGATGTTGAAGAGGAAACATGAAATCCGAGTGTTCCTTCGAAGGCGGATCGGGAGCCACTTGAGTAAGGAACTCCAGTGGCGAAGGTGAGAAACATGGTCATAATTTCGCAGAACAAAAACAAAACGGATTCACAAGTTTAGCAAGCGCTTAAGCTTGTTTGATAGCTGCTCAGGAGCATCCAATTAGAAGGCGTCGGCATAATTAATAATCGGCTGAATAGGTGTATGTGCCAAGGAAATTTTAGTCTTCAAGGGCAGGAGACTTAGATGTTTTTTTTTGCCCATGAAATCTCCGCACCTTTTGACAGATCTCATTGACCTGAGCCTCTGAGCATGTCACGAAAGATTGGATTCGATAATTAAACCCAGATCTTAGGCGATGTCGGTACAGTCAATGAGAACACTATCGAGATATAAAGGCATCAGAGATGCAAAATGAACATCATGGCCTGGGATTTAGTTGAGTTACGTTGCAAACCAAAAGACTGCACCCAAGCTCTGATACGAGTCAGGTCATGATTCATTGCAGCAATTGCTGAACCCGCGTCAGCGTAAAGATGATAACTAGAAGAGATGACTCTGGTAACAAAGTTTATAAAAATTGAAAAGAGAAGAGGAGGGAGAAGAACGGTTCCTTGGGGAACGCCCTCAGTGAGGCTTCGCCAATCAGTTAAATATTCCTGAAGGGGAACACAGTGGCAGTGGCCCTGAAGATAAGAACTGAACCAGGCTAGAGCGGAAGAAGAGATATTTATAAATTTAAAGATACTTAGTAAAATGTCGAAATCCACTGAGTTAAAGGCGCTACTAAAGCCAAGCAATACAATATCCGTAAGGAACTTATTCTCAATTGCCCAGCGGATGTTGTCAGTAACTTTCAAGAGCTTGGATACGGTGACCTGGTCGAAAACCTGATTGAAAAAGGGATACTTTCGAGTCCGACGTCAAGATATGTCTATGAACTATGTGCTCAATAAACTTTATAGAGAAATGGGAGAATAGAAATAGGTCTAAAGTGGGTTACTAAAGAAGGATCGATAGTTTTTAAGTAGAGGTATAATGTGAGCCTATTTCCAAAATTATAGGAGAAAGATGAAAATGAGTGATTGAAGATGTGAGTGAGAATAGGAAGTAATGCGGAAAGGATAAGAGTTATCATTCTTGATACAACTTTTCATGACCGACTGATAAAGAAGTAATCGCAAGTAAAGATTTCATGATAATATGCTCAGTAACATTGCTAAGCTTAAAGTTAGAACATTATGGTAACGACAAACTAGCAAGTCTCTCTAGTGTCGCAGCTTTGGCATACGAATAAAGTGAAAAGGGAAGGATAGAGAAATGCGTATTGAGATCATTCAGGTTCACATCCTTATACTGGTTGGTAGATGATTTACCGACAGATTTGAAAAATTTCCATACGGAAGAACCAAGAAAAACTGCTGAATAGCTGCGATTATTGAGTTGATCGTAGAAATAGCGTCTCTTAGCATCTTGACACAGTTGACTGCAGCGATTACGAAAACATTTGTAAAAAGACAGATTCAGCTCTGAAGGTCTGCACTTATATCTGCTCTTAGCTTTTTCCCTGCGAGCCTTGTGCTCTTTGATTTGTAGCGTTATCCATCGTGCAGGGTTATGTCTTAGTTTGACACGTTGGAATAGGGACATGCTGATCAGACAAGTCGAGAACGGTTGCGTTGAAGTAATCCACCTTCCCCAGTCAAGATCGCCGGCATCACGTTGCAAAGCCTCCAGACCTATGTCTTTGTTGTTAAGGAAACTTTGTATGCAATTAAGAGTTTTCATAAATTCTAAAAAGATCTTAGGTCACACAAATTACCAAAGTTTGACGATTGACATGAAATTGATAACTATTATTAGGTAATTATACCTACCATTAATAAATCATCAACTGCATTTTGATCAACATACGACGTAAAACCGAGCTGCAATTTGCAAAAGACCAAAGAAAATTTGAATTTGGCGGGCTACAGCTAAGGGTCCACATTAAAACTGTTATTTGGAAATATTGTAAAACCATTTATTTTTAAAATAGTAATACGCCAAAGAGATCGAACGCAAATATTGTTTAAATAAAGACTCATGTTTGAAAAAAAAAAACACTAATTAAAAACGCGCGAACTACGACCCGCGTTGCACAAACCGTCCGAAGCCAAAAGGATAAAAAAAAACCGCGTTTTCGACAATATTCATGGATTGTTAGAAATTCATGGTTTTGTTTTGAAAAATGAGTTCTTCAAGTGACGGTGAAAGTATAGAATTAACTCCTGAAAGTATACTGACGCAAGAAATGTGATGGATAATCTATTACCTGCAAAATCCCGGAAGAAATATATGAAAGCCTATGGTAGTTTTATTGAATGGAGAAAAACACGAGGCGCCAAGTTTTTTCATACTTAGACAAAACTAAACGATCTTCCTCTCTTTGGAGTACCTACTCAATGCTAAAATAAACAGTAAGTTCTAATAACGACGTAAAACTGTACACTTATTCGAAATTAATAGCGTATCTGAAGAGGATGTCCGATGGATTTAAACCTAAAAAATCCAAAGTGTTCTCAATAAAAAACGTGGAGACTTTCCTTAATGATGCATCCGACAAAACCCGACCCGTCTTTTTTGCCGTAAAAGTAAGTAACTATGTATATGATGGATTAGTAAAGAATAACCATAGTGTTTTGAAATGCGCATTTTATTGTTTTGTTACAGGTGGCTTTAATTTTCGGAGTACATGGAGCTTGTCGTGGCAATGAACTTTTAAAAATAACTGTTGATGATGTCGAAAATCACTCGGATAATTTACTGTTAGTAAAGCTGACAGACACAAAAACAAAAATTGACCGATCCTTCGTAATCCGAGGAGAATACAAAACTATTGTACAGAAATACCAGGACCTGCGTCCTGCTGATATGAAGACCAATCGGTTTTTCATCCGTTATCAAAATAGCAAGTGCTTCAAACAAGTTATGGGAAAAAAATAAAATTTCTAAAATGCCACAAGAAATCGCTACTTATTTGAAGTTACCAGATATCAAGCTGTATGCAGGAAATTGTTTTGGTCGTACTTCTGCTACTCTTTTGACAAATTCTGGAGCGGACTTAACTGTTCTCAAGCGACATGGAGGATAGAAGTCGACTGATGTAGCAGAGGGATATATAGAAGATTCCATTGAAAACAAGGGGAAACATGTGAACGCATCGTGGTAAACATTAAATTGCAACCTTCAGTTAATCCATCCATGCCACTGTCGCAGCGCCCATCTACATCCAAACAAAGAGATTCACCGTCATATTTTCCTCAAAATTAGCCAGATTCGGGCATTATTTCAAACACGCAGAATATAAAATCTACAACAATCTCTATTCCTAATGAAACTGTAACAATAAATTTTCATAATTGAGAAAATATCTCATTAAATTACGTAATTTAGTTGTTACTCAAATATTTTATTTCAATTTAGTTGTTACTCTTTGTTTTATCTATAATAATATTACAACCAAATATAAAGCGCCTTTGCGCAAAAAGTAGAGTGTGTCACTCGGGCGCAAAATATATTTATGGCTCGGGTGATGTACTTTGAATCCCTCGCTACGTTCAGGATTCTACTAAAGAATCCCTCACTTCGCTCTGGATTCAAAAAAGCGCCCTCACCGTAAATTTATTATTTTTCTCCCATATGATACAAGCTACTATTACATTAGAAATAAGTACATTAAGACAACCGAAAAGTTAAGTTTTAAAGCTCCCTCTCTCCTACTGTTTTGCTGTGCCAGAAAGGGTCCATAACGATCTCATTATCAATACAGGGTGTAAAAAGACCAATCACATAGCCGTAAAGTACGCATTCTATACATTCAACTAAGTGATATAATACAAAAATAATTTCTGGGTTACGAATGTTATTTTTGGGGTACAAATCGCTGTTAATTAAGATAGTGCGTAACGTAACGCTCGCAAAACATTATGCTTATGGGTGCATGCACGGTACGCGGGTCGTGGGCGTATTTAAAGTTGTCATAACATTAAATACTTGTATAGCTACTAACTTGTTACATTAAAAAGTAAGTTATAATATGGGATTTGACGCAGAATGTGCACTTCGCAAAATGTGAAGTTGACGTAAAATGTGCACTTCTCATAATAGAACTTAAACAAAAACTACTCTTAACGAGCTAGAAATCATACACAACAAAAAAAAAATTGCAAATGGGTTTTATTTTGACCCATTGTAATAAAATTCACACTCATATTGAGAAGTGGTCATTTTGAGAAGTGCTAGCTTGCGAAGTGCACATTTTGCGGAGTGCACATTCTGCGTCAAACCCGTAATTTTGACTTTCAATATCTCTGTAACCAGAAAGTTCCTAGGTATGGTTCACACTCTTCGGGACATTTCCCTAGCTTGAGCACTTTTGTAGCCCATAGCAATATTATTCTAAAAATCCCACAAAGTTTCTAATTGTTCGTACGAAAAGTTACAAAAGTCACTCTTTCTAAATTACACTTGCCTACCTACCACTCACAGACTCGCCCACAAAATAAATGATACTCTACGGCTAATCTTTAAACTTTACAAAAGACCAATCACATAGCCGTCAAGTACGCATTCTATACATTAAACTAAGTGATATAATACAAAAATAATTGAATTAATAATAAATAATCCACTTGAATTTCAAAATCACCTCGTAAATTCATGTACTTAATTCGAAAATAAATGTTAAGTGTCAAATTTGTTAACTTTTTTGTTTGATTTTTTTATGTAGATTGAAGGGCGTTCGCTCTCCTAAATAATGTTGTATTCGTTTTTTGCCACGGAACAATGTTTATTTCATCACTCCTTTTTATTTTAAACTGTTATCATTAAAACATATTTCATTTCTATAAAAACCGTAAAACCGCTAAAGTATTTTAGAACAGTCTTTTCTCAATAATCTTATTTAATCTGTGCTGCCAGCTTACTGGCCAGAGACTATGTAGCAGGTCAACAGTTGACCTGCTGCAGGTCAGCGGGAAATGCTCATGGTACAAATACAAAACCTGGCAGGTTAACATCTGAGTTGAACTGCCCTGTACTTGGCAAGTATTTTAAAAGTTCATGGTAGGCGCCAAATGATTTCAATGATGGGGAGTAGGTATAAGGGACTCTCGGCTTCGTTAATTGACTTTTTAGACCCATTAAACTAAGAATAAAGTGGAAGTGTTCAATTCTTGAGGAAGGCTATTTAACATCTCGCTAGGATTCAGAGATAGGCAAAAAGAAAAAAAAAAAGGAACGATAAGCGAAAACGAAGCTCCTCACTTCCTACCCTCTATCCCGTCGTAGGTCGAGAGAGCAAGAAATTTTACGCGGACGCAGTCGCGGGCAGAAGCAGTAACATTTCTTTGTAAAGTATTATAACTTTGCACACTTTGCAACTTTGTAAAGTATTATAATATAATTATTTTAATTATTGTGAATGTGAAGGCAGTGTCGATTTGTTGTTTTTTTTTATATCTCAGTTTATTTTTATTTTTTAAAGTTAGTTTTAATCATGGTCTGGCAGTTTGAGTAATTTATGCGGCCTACCCAAATGTCCTTTCTTTGGTAATGTTCGTCGAATCGTTGAGCTCCTAAAGTTCTGTGTTGAGCTGCATGATTACTGACAAATGCGTGCACTAACTGGACAGGTCCACTCATTCTGTGTGGTTCTTTCCTCCAAAGACCATTTCAGACATCAATCTACATGGTCTTCACATGACCTGACCAAGGTTATGTCTGGACTTTAAAAGAGACTGTGACCTCTGAGTTTGTTTCGGCCTTTTTTCTCATTCTGGTCAGATAGGAAACGCCGAACTCATCTACTTTTAAAATACAATTGACGTGTAAAAGTGTTTGTAAAAACCTACTTACAGAAATAAAATCATTATCATATAAGTTACCACTTTTGTGGATTGCAATAAATTATTGAGTACTAGCTGTTGCCTCCGACTCCATCTGCGCTCTAGGATGAAAAGTTCTGAAATCTCACGTCACCTATCAGTCGTACTAGCTTCTGACTAATCATACTGCCACAAACAAAACGATCGGTACACCTGTTTTAGCGTGAAAGCGTACCAAAAACTTCTTTCGCATTTATAATAAAGTTAGGATTGGGTATTGAAGTAATAATGAAAGAAAGATAGAAAAATATTTTATTTCTTTTACTATTTGTATTCCATGTGCGTGCACATGGAATACAAATAGTAAAAGAAATAAAATGAAGGACAAAATTAAATAAAACATTAACAAAACATGTATAAACTAACAGAAAAACAACAAAAAATTGTAAAAAGACCTGTGCGAGGCCAAAAAGGCTCCTATCTCAGCATAATGCTGCGATATTTAAAAAATAAATAACGCAGCGCTGATATTCTGACAGGGCCCGAAAAGAATGAAAATGAATTTTGTTACCTACCTCGGCTCTGTTCTGAGGTCCAAAGCTGGGTATATAGAATACGGGTAACCCACCTTCGAAAAGCTCTGTCTGCCTGAAAATATTATAAAAATTAAACAATACGCGTAGCATGATCACCATAGAAAAGAGTTTTTTCGATGCAAGAATAGATAAATGACAGATGAATAAAAGAAATCGGTCGTCGCGCTATTCTATCTGTCAGTTTTTCTATTCTTCCGTCGACAAAAGTTGGTCATTCTACGCGTGCAGGTTCTTTCTTGGAACAGGCGTTTTGTCTATGGTATCCAAACATGAGATAGGACTATGATGTAAGAGATTTTGGTTTGCTTCAGGCCTTTTTAAAGCTAACTTCTTTAAGAACCAAACAATTTTAGCTAGTCTTATTTCAGAATATAATCTCGACGTTGCTTCCATCGACGTTGAGGCCATCCCAAAAAAGTGGCGAGATGACCAGTACCGCGATGGCTAGCTCGAGGCTGCGCGGGAAAAGAGTTCCTTGAAAGTTTCGGCTGGGGCAAAAATGCCTCCTTTAACCAGAGTAAAATATAAACTCACCGTTCGAAGAATGACAACAGAAATGACAAGTTAGAAATCGGTAACAGACCATAGTATTAATAAAATCTACTGTTAGATCTTTATTCAACCTTTTAGAGGACATTTTGAGATATTCTTGTAAAACCACTTTGTGAGTAGGTACATTTTTAAATTAGACACTAAGTTTTAAGTGTTGCCTTAAGCTTAGCGCACATAACAGCCGCATCTGGCCGCAGCATAAGTATTAATTCAAAATAAGTGCGTTGTAGTTCACACAAAATGTACCTACTAAAGCAATGAAGGAGGATTTTCGCAATGCGTTGCTGCCCACCTAGATCTGCGTCAGACTTTAAACTACTATAGCTGTTTTGTAATAGAAGTTATTTTTGGCTAAAGAATCTACTTTATTTATTTATTAAATGATTCTTCAATTCTTACTTTGTTTCTTCTTCAATCTTAATTCGTGCTGGAACTGGTAGTTCTGTGGTTATCTGGAATTTATCAAAAGATGAGCTGCTTCCGTCAATGGTCTTTATTCTGCCATCATTTGTAGGGCTGAAAATAAGACAGAACCGTTACTCCAAACATCAGTAAGTTATGACCTCTCATATACGATTACGAATCTTAAAGCAGATAAGATTTTTTAACTCTTGTAAGTAAAGAATTTTTTTTAACCCTAAAGTCAATATTTAATACTAATAACGTGGATTCCTATGAGTCTGCAGTTCTTTTAATAAATTCGCCTTATAAAAAGGTATACTTACTATCTCGAGGGTTCAACGCCTGATTGAATTGCCATTCCATTTCTACCTGGTTCAACCCAAGGCTGATTACCATCCCCATACCCTTGAACATTGTTTTGTCCAGATATTTTTAGTGGTCTAACCACATCCGTATTTTGCTGCCTCTGTTCTGTGGTCTGCTGGTAGGAGTCAACTGGTATTGTCTGTCTGTCTCCAGGTCTTACGTAAAACGGCGTATCTCTAGGTTGGTCAAAACTATGTGTAGACGCTGCTTGTTTGATTGATATCTTCGAATAAGGTTGGTTCTGAAGTCCACTGTCGGGGACTCTTTGTTGGTTGTCGGGCCATACGTATGATGTACTTTCAGTTCCATTCGGCGTCTTTACTTCTCTTCTTTCTGTTGCTCCCGTGGTATTTTCCGGAATTTTGGACCAATATTTTGTATTTCCTTTTTGTTTAACCTCAATTTGAAAACTGCTTGGCGTACTTAGTCTAGTTGCAATAGAGCTGACGGATTGGTTGTCTGCTATTTTCTCATTTGGCCAATCTGAATCAGTCTCCGGTATATGTTGTTTAATTGCATTATGTATCTGATATTTGTTTCCAGATATATTTTGCTGATTATTATGTATTTGAAATTGGCCTTGGGAGTTCGAGGTTCTGTTTGTGTCTGTAGTCTGTGAGTAAGGCAAACTCTGGACCTGTTCTGACACTGAATTATTTACTTTAGTTATGCGCGACGTGATTTCAGTTCTTATTTGGGACCTAGTTTGATTTGTTGCTTTAACTGCGGATGTGACTTGCTGGTTGTTGTCAGCTTGCACATAGGACCAATTTGGAGTCTTCACAGTAGTCTGTGGATTAACTTCAGTCTTCGCTTGAGTCCAAAATACAGGTTTTAAAGTAGGAGTTGTTTGTTGCCAATATTGCGTCTGTTGAGTACGTAATGTGCTTTCTGTTGTTTGTGCTTCCGTCCAATACAGAGGCTTTAAGGTGGTCGTCGTTGTCGGCTCTGGGGTTGTTTGAGTCCAAAACCGAGAGTTTGTAGTAGTCTGCGGCTTTTCTGTTTGATACCAATATTGAGCCTTTACAGTTTTTTGTTGTTGGTTATAATTCCTTGAAGTCGTTGTTACTGTGGGTCTAGAAGTAGTAACCCCAGGTCTTTCTTTTTCGTAGCTAACGGGAGCCTTAACAGTTACAGTTACTCGAGGTTCAACTCCACAAATCTCCTTTCCGTTAAACCTTATGGCCTTCAGTTTTGGAGGCGTAGCATTGTCATTATATTGGACAAAGAAACGTATGGCCAGCGGTTGTTCAGGGGTGATCGTCATCTTCGTATTTTCTATTTTAAAATCTATGTTGTTGTTAGTCGTTACCTCGCCCAGCCAGTTCTGGAAGATCAACAAAGTTTTTTCACCTTGTAACGATGCGTATCTTCGAAGAATAATCATAGTGGCATAAATGATTAAATGATTTTATTTCTGTAAGTAGGATTGTACAATAGTTATTTGTTTTACATGTGGGTAAAAGTGTTTTTTGCCGTGAGTGCTTGGATTGAAACCTGAGCTAGCGAAGGGTTCTAGAATTAAAGCACGAGCGAAGCGAGTGGTTTAAAAGAAGAACCCTAAGCGTCGCGAAGGTTTCAAATCACGAAACGCTATAAACTTTTACCCATAAGTGAAACACAACAATTTTCACCACACTACGAGGAACTTGCAAAAAAGAAAGAAAACCAGTAAAAGAAAACCGTCTTTTCAACGAATTCTGACGGAGTCAAATTTTCATCGCATTTTGAGAAATTTGTAAAAACTTGTCGTTGTAAAAGTTTTTGAATGTTAGCGTGGGACACAGGCAGGCCACAACGGGATTCTTTCAAAGGCTTCTTTCAAGTGCCTGTTGTTTTTTAATTCGCTCATGCAGGCAAAGGAAGTGAGCCATACAGCCTTGTCTTTTTTGTCATTTCTTAGTGAGAAGGTACGTTCAAAACAAATGTTTCATACACTTTATTTATTTATTTCAATACACTAAATATAGTTAACCATTACTTTTATTACCTTTTACTGTATATTACGATTAGAACTATTCAAATTAACATTAAAAATTACATAATTTTATAGTGTTAGCAATAAAAATAAATTAAAAAGCGGATATTTTCGGTTCTGAATAACCAGGTATTTTCGGTTGACAGGTTTTGAACGTTTCTAACTTTGTCTTAAAAAACTTTTTTGTTCCTAACTCTTTGGTTTTATTTAAAACTTCGAGTAAATGTTGAATCGGAAGCCTTCGAATTTTAAAACACTTTTACACTCTAGATAACAAAAAAGGCTTTTACCCACGGAAATCGATGGGTAAAAATTGCAAATAATAGGTAGTGTGGTGTAAACACTTTTACACGTCAACGTCACGTTTCCTATCTGGCTACTCTGAGAAGAAAGGCTGAAACAAACTCAGAGATCACAGTCTCTTTTAAAGTCTAGACATAATCTTGGTTAGATCATGTGAAGACCATGTAGATCGGTGTCTGAAATGGTCTTTTGAGGAATGAACCACGCATATTGAGTGGACCTGTCCAGTCAGGGCACGCATTTGCCAGTAATCGTGCAGCTTAACTCAGAACTTAAGGAGCTCAACGATTCGACGAACAATACCAAAGCAAGGACATTTGGGTAGGTCGCATAAATTATCTACTCAAACTGCCAGACAACTACAAAACTTATTCAGAGAAAAAAATAAAGCAACGAAGCAATGATACACATAGTCCTCACATTCACAATAATTATAACGTCAAATAAATTATATTGAACAATTTCAAATGAAAATACTTTAGGTCCAGCATTCTGTAAAGAGGCCTTTTGCAGAGTTTGCGTCATACGAAAGTTAAACTATCATTTTTGATCTTTACACCCGAGGTTCTTATTTAATGTAAATCCAAGTTTATACTCTTATGGTAAGGAAGAGACATAAGGTGTAACTGAACTTACCCCAAGAATGTTAGCTTTGTCATCAAGCACGATGTTCAGCCACAGCGCATAGAGAGGGGTATCAGTAGTCAAGTTGACGACTCCATACCACTTGTTATTCTCTGTCGCCAGCGGCTCATACAAAAACACGTTGGGGCATGGCGATACGAATTCAGATACTTGGGAGGTTTGAGCAGACGAGCGCGTAGCCAGCATAAGAGCGAGGAAAGAGCTCAAAGCTATAATCTGCAAAATAGTATTGCTATCAGGTTCTTCATTATCACTATGCAGAGGACTAAGAGTGGAAGATCCAGCTCCTTGCATGATGTTTGTCGTTGGGTGCCTTAAAACAACTGCCGGTGGTTTCAGCAGTGCCATTTTGCAAAAGACAAAAGGCTAAATTTTTACTGTTCTTCAATGATGCCCTTTAAACTGACGTCACGAATGAATAACAATGATGGGTTTCTAGTAAACATCTATGGTTTTGTACGGGAATTATTAAACAAGATGATTTAATGACGTCACGGCAGGCTGTTTATATATCATCAAATGCTTAGCTTTTTCCTATGTTACGGTCGGCTTCGAGTGTAACCAAATGCAATTAATCACCAGCATTTTTAACCGTCTTCCAAAACGAGGAAACAAACAAAAAAGACGAATTGAGACCCTCAATTCGTCTTTTTTGTTTGTTTGTTCCGTGATATCTCCGTCAATTGTGAATCTATTTTCAAAAATCTTTTTCAATGGATAGGGTGTGCTTCAGGGGTGGTCTCATATAAATTTTATTAACTTTGACAGTTTTTCAGTTAGCTTCAAATAAGTATTTTTCTACTATATTGATGATGTTATAATAACTTCCTGTCTCTGTAATGTACAATTTTACATAGCAAATAGTGGAATACGAATTTGAGTGGGGTTGGTACAGTCGAGTTCAGTAATATATTGGTAGTGACAATGTTTAAAAATATTGTAAGCGTTAAAATGATCATAAAGTTCTGTACAAACTTAGACATAAATAACATGTTTTCATTTAAACTGTTCTTAAAATATTTTACGGTAGTGCAGACGAAAATACCTGACTACTCTTCAGAATATCTAAATACTCTAGACTACTCAATACATTTGGTGCAACCTAGCGTAAATATCTATACAGCTTTGAAGTTTCAACTAAATGCTCATTATTATTACATTTATTTTTGCTGTTCGGTGCAGAAGTACTAGTAATATTACATTTTTCCGTTCGTAACAGGACTGTACCAATCTGACAACGTTCAAATTCAAATTGAAAAGTTTTTATTTGTAGAACACTGGTAAACAAAAGTACAGCATGTCGATTCTGCAAAAATCTCACCGTTAAGACTTGTGTGGAGTGAGCTGTCAGTGTCATCTAGTCTTGGTCAATCCCTAGCATCAGTGGCACTGACAGCTCACTTCACCAAAGTTTTCAAGGTGAGGTTTTCACAGAATCGACAAGCAGATGTCAATATTATTAATAAAAATTAACGCTATGCTATATCTTGTCGTCAACTGCGCACCAATATTTTAATTATAATTTCTAAGAGAGAGCTGTATTATTTGATTCATTAAGTTTTAGGAAAACTTAGGGTCACCGAAGACGAGGCGCCGACCAGCCAGCCCAAAGGTTCATGGCAATTCGGCTGATCTGGGAATACCGCAGGGTCTCCTGTGAGCTCCTCTTTGCCGCCATGGGATCTGTGAGGGAGAGAACCTTGCGCCCTCATGCCCCTAGTCACCGCAGGAAAGCCCTGGGCATCGGGAATCGCCAGCAGATTCCCGGCCACCGTAGGCGCGGGCTTATGGACAGCGAGCAATGGGTCACTCGCCGTCCGGTAAAGACCAGGCCCGGGTCGACAGCGCGTCGTATTCCACGCGTGCCTCAAAGAGATGTCAGCACTAAATGACTGGGTCCGATAGAGCCGATGCCTGCCAGGCTCGTGGGTTGTTCGAAAGAGATACTGTGGCTCTGGCACAGGCAACTGAAGGAACACGGGTGGGTTTTAGTCAGTAAAAGTCTCACACGCCCTACCGCTCCACCCAGAGCGGGAGAAGTCATTTGATTATTTCTCACCCAAAACAAAATGCCTCCGAAGACTTTACCTACTCATTTGTATAAAACTTCGAGACATTTCAAATTGTCAAGATATTTCACATAGAAAAATTGCATTGATATTTGTGAACCTAACTTTGAGCTAAATAATATGAACAAGGGATTGCGCACATTTTTTTGAGTCTTTGTCTGTAGCAATAATATTGATATAATGTAGTCACATATTTATGATGTCACAAATTGTTTACAATTTTTTGTAAGGCAAAGCTGTTTAGAGTTTAATGAAACTTACCAATGCTTATATATTTTTGACTCATGAACAGGCTCAGATGTTATAGAACTACTGTACCTACCCCACTCAAATTCGTTCACCTCCATTTACCTCAACATAAAAGAGAAAAATAAAATATTTTTTGTCGGGGAAAAAAACGAAAATACAAAACAAAATACACCGACTTCCGAAATTAAAGTTTATTTTACAATGTATGTTTTTTTTTTAATTCTGTTGTTTTTTTATGTAAAAAAAATTATGTGGGCCGACTACCTATCTGCCCTTCACAACCAAGTTACTGGGTATCACGTAACCCATTGGTAAGACTGGTTGTCAGACTTTTGGGCTCCTAACTACCCGTAACGACAGTCAAAGAAAGATCTACGAATGACAACCGGGACCAGCGGCTTAACGAGCCGAACCGACCGCAATAAGACCCGTGCGGCTGATTCATTTTACTTTATTTTATGATAATAAACAACAACAACATATATAATACCTACGGTTAACAAACTTTAAGGAGTAATGTTGCAGTCCACTGCATTATCCGCAAATAAGACGTTTTTAAAGATCAATGGTAGCTACTAGAGCAGCATTACCAAAAATTAACAAATATTTTTAGATAACTATATATATACTAACTTACTAGTATAAAGCTAACTGTAGTTACAAAATCAAAACAGATAAGAAATAATTTCATTTACTTAAAACATGCAATGAATAAAGAATAATAGTCAGATTACAAATATTTTTTTAAATTTAAAATGTACGATTAAAATTTATTTTTCGAGCATTCAATCATATCAATATTAATGAAATTTGAATTATAGGATTCCAACATTCAATGAGTAGGGCAGCGAAAGCCAGAGTTCGTCAAATCAATGGCATCAAGATGATTGAAGCTTCAAGAAGCACGTTGGCCTCCAGGTATTGGCGCCGATTCTCCAAGCTGATAAGTTTGTATGACCTCACTACTAGAAAAGTTTACTGAATCCAATGGAGAAATTTTAAGTAAAATACAGGAAAATATAGAGGAAGTTAAAACTCAGATCGCTGAAATTAAAATATCCAACGACAACACAATCACTACACTCCATGATAATATTACCGAAATAAAGTCGCAAATTAGCGATATTAAATCGTCAACTACGAATATAACCTCGGAACAAAAGACAATTAAAAACCAAGTCGCCCTGCTGGACAACAAAATCTCTCAGAGTGAAAACAGAATTAAACTATTGGAATCTAACATAGATCAAATAAAAATCACAAGGGCATCCACACCGACACCCGGGTCTGAGTCTCAACTACACTCGAATGAACAACTTATTCGAGAAGTTCAAGAGCGTAATGAAAGGGAAAAGAACATAATCATAGCGGGCCTACCAGAATCACATTCACTGAAAGATTTCGAAAGATCTGCAAAGGATGAAACGGATATCAGAAGTATCACTCTCTTGGTCAGTGAGGACATCGTAAAACCTACAAAAGTTATACGCATAGGCAAATACAACTCAACAAAGAATCGAAGAGTCAAGGTCTGCTTTGACACAAAAGAACCTGCAAAACAACTCCTACGCAATAAAAACAAACTACCTGAAAATCTCAAAATGTATTCAGACCAAACCCCCGCACAATAAAAATACCTACAACATTTGAAAGATGAATTAGCCCGTCGACTGGTGGATGGCGAAACCGACCTTACCATAAAATATGTAAACGGGACACCCAGCATCATAAAAACCACTTCAAAAAACTTTATAAACTAGAATCCACTACAGATACAATTACCAGCACAAATACTTATCAAATACTAAAGGATTATACACATCTTCAAACTGGCAAATCTCGCTTAGCGTTCTTCTACTTAAATGCTCGGAGTATTCGCAAGAAAGGAAAATTCGACGAACTCCAATGTATCATCAGATCAATACCCACTACAATACACGTAATCTTACTCACGGAAACATGGATTGCAAATGAATCGCAAGCCCTAGAACTACAGATACAGAACTACACGCACTATTACAACTATCGAACAGATAAAAAAGGCGGTGGTGTCTCTGCATATATACACAACAATCTAAAACACAGCCTGTCCGAGTCAAATTACCAGGATGGAAATAACTATCTTTGGGTTCGCTTAGAAAAATATGCACTAGAAGTCGGAGTTATATACAATCCAGGTGATACCAATTTTAAGAACTTTCTTGAAACCTATTCCTCCCAACTGAAGCAAAGAAGCAGAGCAATAATTTTCGGAGATTTTAACGTCGACCTACTAACAAAAGATAGAACTACCAAACAATATAAAGAGCTAATGAACGAAGCCGGACACAAAATACTAAATAAAATAGGGAAAAAATATTGTACACGAGACTCGGCCACACGGAAATCTACCATTGATCACGTTAGTACCAATTTAAAAAACGACCTTTTCCATATGGCAGTCATCGAGTCTTCTATGTCGGACCACAAACAGATTTATGTTGAGCTAAAAAAATAACACCTCCTGCAAAAACGTATTCCAAATACGAAGCCATCGACTACTTCAAATTGTGTGCCTCGCTTGAAAAAATGGACCTTAATGTAACCAGTACGGAATATATAGAACTAGAAAATACCCTAAAAAGTCATATTAACAACTGCAAAGTAACTAAAACAAAAATACTAAACCTACCCCAAAATGATTGGATAAACAAAGACATAATTCATGGCATCAATCGAAGAAACTGCCTATGGACAGAATTAAAACAAGAACCGGAAAATGAAACAATACAAAAAGAATTTAAATCAATCAAGGACAACGTAACACAACTAATTCGAGACACGAAGGACAGCTACTACTACAATCAATTCACTCAATGTACCAAAAAGCCGAAAAAGATGTGGAACCTGGTAAATCACCTGGCCAACAATAAAATTCAGCAAAGCAATAACCCCCCGAAGCTTATAGTAAGATCCAAACAAATAAATGACTCAAGAGAGATCTGTGAAGAATTCAACCGATACTTTTCCACCATAGGCTCCACCCTAGCCAGTGATATTCCCAAGCATTTTCATGATAACCTCACCCAAGCCCTTCCCCACTCCTTATTTATCTCCGAACTATCCACTCTTGAACCATGTACTAACGCCGTAATAATCGAAATAATCAATAATCTTGACTCTAACTCCAGTGCAGGCTTAGATGGTATTAACACCAAAACCATTAAGAGTATCAAACACCTTATTGTCAATAACCTAACTGCATGCTTCAACAAATCACTACTAAATGGCGAGTTCCCCAACACCCTCAAAATAGCAAAAGTAACTCCAATTTATAAATCAGGCTCTAAAACTGACCCCGGAAACTACAGACCAATCTCAGTACTCCCTGTACTTTCCAAAGTCCTGGAAAAAGTTCTACATAAACGTATAGAAAAATATCTAAATGGTATTAACTTCTTTTTCGAACGTCAGTACGGTTTCAGACCTAGAAGCAACACCCTTGCAGCTACCATAGACCTAGTCACCAAAATAAAAACAAATATAGATAAGAAAAATATTGTGGTGTATACCCCATATATTGATTTAAAAAAAGCTTTTGACACGGTCAGTCACATATTACTAATAAAAAAATTAGAAAGCATCAACATCAAAGGTCCGGCACTGGAGATAATCCGATCATATCTAGCAAACAGATATCAAGTAGTCAAATTAGGAAACGATCAAAGTCAACAATTACCAATCCTATGTGGGGTTCCACAAGGGTCTTTATTGGCCCCTTTACTTTTCGCAATTTATATTAATAATATTCACGAGTTAGGCCTACACGGTCATGTCGCACTTTATGCGGATGATACATGTCTATTTTACTTCGGCTCCTCTATTCAAGACTTAATTACAAAAGCCCAGGAAGATCTCAACAAGCTATTCTCCTGGTTCCAATATAATCATTTTTAAAGCTAAAAACAAAAATATCCCACCCCATCAACCATTACAAATAAATAATGTACCCAAGCATGCAGCTTGTCCGAAAAATATTAAATAAATCTCTCCATACTAACTTAACTTTTGTACGGTTGAAACAACAAACACAGCGAAGTTCACGCCGAGCGAGTTTTTTAGTTCTACCCAAGACAAGAACGAAGCTCGGCAAAACAATGTTTACCTATGCAGGCGCAGATATTTATAATAAGCTACCATCGACCATAAAAAATGTAAGCTCCTATTATGTATTCAAAGTACAACTGGCTCGACATGTAGTCGAAAATTATCGCTAATACTCCAATAGACGCCAAGTAATAATGAATGCATTATAGAAGTACCTGCTTATACAAATAAAATAAAAAAAACACGACGAAAATCCTAATAATAAGCATCCTAATAATGTATTTCTCATGTAAGTGACTGTAGTCTTTTATGAGAATAAATTTTCTTTAAACACAAGTTTGTATTCATCAAGAAGTTGGGAGTATGACAGATAAACCTTAGACCCATAACTTCTGTAGCACAAAGCACGGAGGTCCTTGCGCTGTTATAAATAATATATAATAATAAATAGTCACGAGCGTTCTGCATCAATCGTTGATCGCCACGGTTACTTACTGCCGATTAGCCAAATGACTACCAATGATTATTGACCAGAAATACAGGTTTCCTGAAGATATTTTCCTTAATCAAAATTCAGTACTATCCAAGATTATCTAGGACAAAACAGTTGATAGCCAGGTTCTGACTCAACTGCATAATAAGAATCGAAGGGTCTCAAAGCACACCTACATTAGTAAGGTAGTTAGTGTAGCATTTATATTTAGGCTTATTATAATTCTGCTACTACAAATTGATTTGCCAAATATGATGCACTAGCAATGGTTTTTCACGGACAGGGACATTTTTAGGGGTTGATGACGTTAGACACAAAATTCATTCACAAAACTCCCGGAAGTATCGCAAAATATGATAATTAATTGTCTACTAGTCCACGCTTGATAAAGAATTATCAAGAGGATAAATAAAGCATCATGTTTCTGGGCTTTAACATTCTGTTGTAACTTACCTACTTCATTTAGCCATTCTATACAAAATCAATAAATTCCAAAGTTGCAGCTCTGCACCATGAAGCTATTTTTAAATTCATTGGTTTTCCATCTAAGTTTAACATCACGACCTTTATGACATTCGACGAACGTTTTAACAAAATAACGAAGAAAAAACTTATTTTTACAATAAATCACAAACCGGTCCACTATTGATTCGATCACCAGTTCAATATAGGTATTTTAATCACCACACATCTCACAATATATCATCAAATCCCCAAGAACTCACAAATCACGCAGCAAAATCACCAAAAATTCCCGTTCTTACCATTTTGAAAAATTATTCCTATTATAATTTGAAAAAGAGAAGCCGTTGGTTGTATTTTAAACACGATTGGCGCCCGCGCCTGATTTCGCATGAATGACATTCAATAAAAAGGAATAACACTACAAAGTTCAAGTTTGAAACGAAAAGGAAGAGAAATACATCCATAAGTGGGAAAGAGACAAAAATATATTGTAACTTATCTAATGAACTGAGATGCAAACCAGTTAGTTTATAATCTAATCATGACAGAGGTTATGGAATTTTTATAAAGCTGTTTTTGATCATGTTTAGCATCAATTAATTCCATTAACATGCAAATAAAAAGTATTGTAGCTGCCGAATACATAACTCACGTTCTTACCTACAATACTTACCTACGTCTGATTAAACATTTGATAGAAGATATTTGTAACGAGAACATGTATCCTTACCATAAGAAGGGTGGATTTCACGAATGAAACTGAAAGCGTTAAGAAAGAAGATAAAGAATATACAATAAGTATATAAGTATAGTTAAAAGGAATTAAATTTACAAAAAAAAAAAACCCTTCCCAACAAATTACTTCTACTTATTATACATCCCTATCAGCACATAAACTACGTTTAAGAGCTGTCAGTGTCATTATTTCCTGTGGAATTATGACACTGACAGCTCTTGAACGCGTTTTAGTTGACCTATCGCGTTAAGTAACATTGGTGAAATCGGCACTAAGTGAAGATATATATACAGGATGATGGGTAGTTGGGGACAACATGAACTTTTAAAAATTTCGGAAATTTTCCACCTCTCAACTATCAACTGTGAGAGTCAGCTCCGCTTTGGGCGTTTAACTGATTGCCCAATAAGATTTGATTAGTTTTTTGAAATTATTCGTTGTAAAGATTATAATTGAGGTTCTCTGGTTTTTCGGGGCAGTATATACCTACTCAAAATAAATTTATGGCATTTAACGTACAAATTACAAAACCAAATTCCTTGTCTTGTTATCTTTCTAAAATGCTAAAAGTACCCACTTCTAGCACGTTTCAATAAAAAAACAATAATTGTTCTAGTCGTTGTAATATTTTGCTAGTACCGGTAGTACAAATTTTTGATGCACGCCTTGCTTATTCCGGTGTGGATCTTGTTATAACCGATATGTGAAATTGGCTGATTGAGTGAATACTTCCGTGGAGTGTGCTGTCAGTGTCATCCCGTCTTGGCCAATCCCTAGCATCAGTGGCACTGACACCTCATTCCACGCTTAGATTACCTAAGTTTTCATGGTGAGGTTACAGAATAGCACTACTGGTCGATCAAATCAGGCAAGATCACTCTATCAGTCGGCTTATTCTGTAAAAATCTCAATGTGAAAACTTAAGTGAGTTGAGCTTAACGGGAGCAGCTGTCATCTGATGCTGGGGGCAGGCATTATCACCTAAGTTTTCGTCGAAAAGGTGAGTTTTTTAGATTTTGTTGATTTTAACTTACCTAAGCACCGTTATTAACAAACAAACAATATTTATATGTTCAAGACTTAAACTTATTTACAATGATTGTACCTTAAATTAGACTTTATAACTTAGTGGCAAGATACAAGACATGTGCAATTGGGCTTAAACTCGTGTGTGTGTGTGTGTGTGTGTGTATGTGTTTGCGTATGTGAGGGTCTGAGTGGTTTTTAATAATTATGTTACCAATCATCCAGCATATAAATGAAAATTTAATGCTGTTTCCTTGGTGGTAGGTAAGCGCATCATTTAAGAATGGCTGGACCGCATTGGTTTAATGTTCGTATATATCATTCTGTCAAAAAAGTGTCGGGAATGGATGATTCCCTTTTTTTTGGTGTGTTTTTGTTGTTGTCATTAGAACAACTGTTTTCAATTCTGGCGCAGAGATTGAGTTGCATCTGTTATTAAGATTGTATTGCGAATTTCATAATGGACAAAAACATCGAACAAAGAGTTTGTCTTAAATTTTGCATCGCCAATGGAATTTCGTGTTCGGAGTCATTGAAAATATTACAGAACGCTTACGGTGAATCGACAGTCTACAAAGCGTTCAAAAGCGGGCGAGATGTGATATAAGATTTGCCTTGCACTGGTAGGCCATCAACGTCTTCAATGAAGTTAACATCAGCGTAGCGTGCCTTGGTGGAGCTCCGTATAAAAAATATTTTTGGGACCCCTTTTTTTTTTTTTTTTTTTTGGGTGGGAAATTATCAAATGACTTGATGAGGGCGTGTCAGACTGTTACTGACTAAAACCCACCCGTGTTCCTTCAGTTGCCTGTGCCAGGGCCACGTTTATCTCTATCGAATTACCCGCGACCCTGAGGCGTCGGCCTATTGGACCCCGTCATTTTGTCTCGACATCTCTTTGAGGCGCTCGTGGAACACGACGCGCCGTCGACCCGGGCCTGGTCCTTACCGGACGGCGACCTAGCCCGCGCCTACGGCGGCCGGGAATCTGCTTGCGATTCCTGACGTCCAGGGCGTCTCCTGCGGCGGCTAGGTGCATGAGGGCGCAAGGCTCTCTCCCTCACGCGCTCCGCCTCCTCCTTCGCGAGCATTACTGTTTCGCAGAAGGAGGTAACGGCTTTCCATTCCCTCTCGCTCCGTACCATGGCTTGGACCAGGGCCGGACGCGAGAGATCGCCGGAGCTCTGTCCGCTGTACCGTGATTTCTCGTGGCAGCGGAGTTACACCCCGGCGTTTTGCCTCCTCGCGCCACTCCCATACGTGCGCGAGGGCTTTTGCCTCCAGATCCCATGGCGGCAATCCGGCAAGAAGGCTCGCCGCTTCGCAGGAGACCGTGCGGTATCCCCGGACCAGCAGGACGGCCATGACCCTTTGGGACGCGTTCAACCGGCGGGCTGGTCGGCGCCTCTAAGAATGCGCCCACACCGGTGCCCCGTAAAGGGCCATGGACTGCACGACTCCCGCGTAGAGCCTCCGGCAGGAGCCGTTTGGACCCCCTAGATTGGGCAGGAGCCGCTTCAAGGCAGCCCCAGCCCGCTCCAGTCTGGGAGCCAAACGTCGGAAATGCTCCACGAAGTTCCACCGGCTGTCGAGGACGAGTCCCAGGTACTTCATCGTCGACTCGACGCTGATATGAACCCCTCCTGACGTTATCTGGGAACCCGACTGTGGCGCGTTCCGAGGACCATGAAAACACATGGCCTCGGACTTGTGCAGGGCCACTTTGAGTCCCAACTGCCGGATCCTCTCGACGATTGTCGCAACCCCGAGTGTCGCTAGCTCAGCCGCCGCCTGGTGCGACCTCCCCTGTGCCAGGACCAGCGTGTCGTCAGTGTAGCAAACCACGCTGACGCCACTAGGGAGGTCAGCGCGCAGCACCCAGTCGTTACCGATATCCCACAAAATCGGCCCCAGGACCGATCCTTGTGGGACACCGCACGACATCTCTCGCCGGTTCTCGGTGACCGGGGTAGATGACGGCCCTGTCCGTCAAATAGGCCTCGACCACGCGACAGAGGTAGGTCGGCATCCGGTGATACCGCAATGCCTCCCTGATGCAACTCCAGGGCAGGGTATTGAAGGCATTGGCGATGTCTAGAGACACCTCCAAGACAACCCCACCCCGGGCCACAGCATCCCCCGACGTGAGGGCTCGCACGCGCATGATGGCGTCCACCGTAGAGCGTCCCCTGCGAAAACCAAACTGGCTCTCCGCCAAATCCGGCCCCACCCGCACCAGCCGCCCGACGAGGCGGTTTGCAATTACTCTTTCAAAGAGCTTTCCCACCTCGTTGAGCAGAACGATGGGCCGGTACGCGGACGGAGAGTCCGCAGGGCGCGCCGGCTTCTTAATGAGGACCAGTTTCCCCGTCTTCCAGCGAAGTGGGAACTGGCCCCCCTCCAAGCATGCGCTTAGGAGCCCCCTTAGTCGAGGCCCGAGAGCCTCCAAGGCCAGAACCCAGGCTTTTCCAGGTAAGCCGTCGGGTCCTGGGGCGGTATTCTTGGCACTAAGCCTATGTACCGCCACTCTCAGCTCTTTTGGGAACCCTAAGATGCGTAAACATTTTTCACAAAAGAAAAGTAAATATTGCATAAAATTAAAAGAAATATTTATTCGTCATAATTATCTATCTGCCACTTTTTCCAATATTTTTACAAACATTTCAATTAAATATACACTCTCCTTGCCTTTTTTCGGCAAACTGATTCAATAAATAATTTATATTTTATGCAAAAGTGATGGAAATAGTGACTGAAAATTCAAGTTTGACAGAGATAGCCTCTGAACTTTCTGTGGCTCACGAGTCGATCAGTGCGCATACCGCTCTAAACAATAACTCCGTGAATGCGGCAACTCATTATTGTAGTGTGTGTAAGACATCGTCACTTGACATTTGTCAGTTGACATTGACTACTAGTATGCGTTAAGAATTGTGCTACCAGCTGCCCAACTGTTACCCGGCTTAATGGGAAAAATATTTTATGCTGTGGTCTATTAGTTAAGTTATAAACATCGCTCAGAAAATACTTAAAATGAAAGCAATAAATTAAAAGCGAATGTATAAATATATTTGCGTATAGGTTAGGCGTAGGTTTCTTCTTTAGAAAAATGAATGTATGCTTATCAATGATTAGGCCTCATTTTAAACAGTTTTTTTTTTTAATTGATTTACATTTTTTGATACATGTTCCTTGTGGAAAATTGTTCAGTTTCATGGGTAGAATGACCCCTTCAACTAGTGTCAGCTAACATGTTTACACCTTATGTGTATAGATTACATAATTCGTCATAATTGGTGTAAGCATTTGAGTACTGCATGCAAAAGAAATTTTATTACAACTGAGTCATATTGACATTCAGTCATTGTGACATTTCATGTCAAAATTTAAAGTTAATTTCGATCAATATTAGTACATCATTCAATTCAAAGATCAAAGAAGTATTAAAATTTATGTCAGCACTATCTATATTATTAAAGAGATTTGTCATCTAAGAATGTCATAAGTATAAAGTATTATAGATAAACTAAAGTCTAAACGGGTCACACCTGCAAAATAAGCGCCATAATTTTTCCACGCTCTATTTCGCCAAACTGAAACTCAAACCAAGTCAAAATGTTTTATTACAGAGAAATCATAGTTTAACTTCTAAAAGTAAAATATTTATTTACCTTTATAAAACGGTACCTTACTACATGCGTTGGAAGGTATTCTGTTCGACTTTATTACAAAACTTTTGAGTATTGTTGTTCTCAAGTAAAACCGGCAACGAAGTTTTTAGAATTATAATTTGCATACAGCAAGACGTTGGAAGAGTCGGGATAAAGCTACGGTTGATACAATCATAACTTGGGTGGGAGACCATTTAAGAGACCCATCTGGACTTGCAGTAGTTATAATTTGTGCTCGGTGCCAGAAAGTCTAAAATTCTGTCAAGCTTTGGGATACTGAACCAAGTAGGTGGAATACGGAAGTCTTACACAGGCCCACTATTTGCAACCAAATCGTTACTATGACATAGTGTCATGAAGACCATTTCGTCCTGTTCTCCCACTGTTCCGTGAACTTCAGCAGGTATTGTTCCAGGTAAGTAGTCTCAAACACAATTGGAAATGTCAACAATTCATTTACTCTAGTAATTAGTAGCTGCACTTAGAACTTTCCAACGACTCACTTCAACTGATTGAAACATTCATCAATGAACCACACATTACTTAACTACCGACTATTGTACTTAATAGGAACTCATTAGTGGAATTGATTTTTGCTACAGATACTGCTAATGAGCGGGCCATTAGGTAGTGAATAATGATGCGCCAAATATCTATAAAAAAACATTAAGTAATTATTTTATCCATGCGGGTTTTCCGCTTTCTTTCCTAAGTATAGAAATATTTTAACATGATTGCTTTCAGCCAGTTTCTGCCTAATTTGAGGGCTCATTACATTTTACGACGATGGATCTTAACTTTTATGATGTATTTAAATAAAGTTCATATTGAAATGACCGGTGCAACATAGTGAAATGAGTCAATTAGGCTTTAGAAGGTATAGATTGTTGATTAAACAATCAACTCCGCATCCTAGTACTTCGAGATTAAGCTGCGCTGGCCGACATAAGCCCAAGCCAAACCTAGTTTATGTGCTGATCGAGTTCAGTTTCATTGGTGAAATCCACCTTAAGAAGAAAATATTTGTAAGAACAATATTATTTAAAAGAGTGTCCATGGAATTTCTTGCCCTTTCTTCTCCATAGGTACCCACTACGCTTTGGAATGGGCATTTCTGACTGACCGACTCCATGACAACTCAGAAGTGCCTGTAAGTGGTTTAATTGAAGTAAATGCATTGAGTTTTGAGTTTTAAATCACGTCCAAATATAACACACACAATATACATTACATATCTGCCCGGCCTGCTCAAATCCATCAGCTCTTTTAAACCACAGCTAATCAACAAAGGTACCTACTGCTAGGGGCAAACGGAATAGACTAGGGTCCCTTAATTTTTGGCAATACGTACATTCGGTCACGGTCCGTGATTAGACATGTGGGTCGAATGTGGGTCAAATTTGGGTCGATTCCAATCAACAGATGTAGGTCTAAAATTCAAAATAGGAGCTTTAATTTCTACCCATGTCAGAAATGAAAAGGTTGAATGAATTTTAGCGTAAGAGCTGTTAGAGTTGAAAAGTTAAAAACGGTTGGATTTATTATAGTCATAAATTAAACGGGGTTTATGCAGATGGGGCAAGTAGTAATGTAAGAGGAATTTTGAGTACTGATTTAGACAGGAAAAGTTATTTGGTCCATTGAGTTTGTTGTCAACCGATTATGGTATTTTTATTAGCTATTAATGTAATGGCCTCCCTTCTCTCTTTCCTCCTCTCTCTGTCAAGAGCAGCCAAAGACCACTCTTTATTAAAGGTGACTCCTTTCTGGTTGGATTTTTTAGCTCGTGGTTGGATTCGTGGCTCATCCCATCGTCTCCGTCTGGGCCCGCCACGACGTCGTTTGGCATTAAGCGGAACCCACTGGATGTGGGTGAACTTGGCTGATCATTTCCCAGCAGAGCACAAAAAGTTGTGAATTCTAGTCGAATGCGGCTGAGTTCTAGAGTTCCATATACTAAAAAAAACTGGCGTTTATACCGGTTTTTTTTTTTCGAAAGAAAATATTCTCTGCTATCTTCCGTTAGCAGATAAAAAAAAATATTTAGGCGCACAGTGGTGAGATCTATAGTTCCAAATACTTTTCCAAAAGTGTTCTGCCGAAGTAAATCAATAAAAGATAAAACAAAAATACTATTCCGTTACTAGAAAAGGTAAGTAATTGTGATAAAAAGGCTTCAAAGATATACTTTGTTGATTTTCGTACATTCTTCGGTACATAATAACTGGCCAAGACCACCGTAACAGGATAAAAATAATAAATAAAAGCAGAACGGTCACATAAGTATCAGCAGATCCTTTTGAAAAAGACAGGTAAGAAGAAATCTAGATTTCATTAGATAGAAAAAACTTTCAGTAACACAGAGGAGCCGGTACTGATCGTTTCCTGATGCAACTATACAGAAACATGCAAAAATAACCTACAACTCTCACTCAAGTATCAGCAGAGCATGGGTAAAGATTTGAGTAAGTCAAAATCATTTTTTTTAATTAGTTATTCACAAAGAGGGATTAAAAACTTTAAGTAGCTCTCAGGAGCCAGAACTCCGCGTTTCCTGATACAATTATAACAGAAATAACTGAAAACATGCAAAACAAACCCAGAACTCTGACTCAGGTATCAGCAGAGAGTGGTTGAAAAGTTAGATTAGGAGAAATCGGGATTTAATTCAGTGCTTCAGTAAGTAGGATAAGAAAACTTTAAGTAGCTCTGAAGAGCCGATACCCACTGGGAGGCTAGTTTGGCCCATTAATCGTCTGACATAACTTTATGGTAACCTTTAAAACATTACGAGTTTTTCCTTGCGTCATTATTGATTAGAGTAGGTTGAATAAAGAGATGTAAACAGGATAAAAATGAAATTTAATGCCGACTTCACTAATAAAAAAGAACGCGATCGGCACTTTTAAACTCAGTTCAAGAGCTGTCAGTGTCAATATTCCATAACAACTATGACAATAACCTCTTGAACGCATTTTAGATGTGCTGATCGCGTTCTGTCTCATTTATGAAATTCACCCTAAGACGTTTTTTGTACTTATCACAACAACTAGCATACTACTCGTAGAATTTACAGCGGCGACGATCCAAAAAAGTAAAAAGAGATCAATTGAATTCCTGACAGTGTTGTCTGCACATAAAATGTTCCAACTATTCTAAAGACAATGATTAAAATTTAAAATAGAATAGTAACATTAACAATCTTCTAAAATATGCAGTTTTTCTGGTCATGTTTGACTCCCAAGAAGATAGTGACTATAAGAAGATGCTGTTGCAGCCCATGTTATCAACCAGCTTCCACTTACCCTGCTCCCACCACCTTTGGCTTTAATCTTTACAAAAAAAGGATAACAATTGTTGGTTTAAAAAAACCTATAAGGTGAACCGCATGTCGATTCTGTAAAACTCTCACCGTGAAGACTTACGTAGAGTGAGCTGTCAGTGTCATCTCGTCTTTGTCAATCCGTAGCATCAGTGGCACTGACAGCTCACTCCACGCTCACTTCACCTATGTTTTCAAGGTGAGATGGTTATAGAATAGCACTACAGATCAGAGGGCCTAGACAAATGGCATTAGCGTCGGAGCCATTATATTTCTACAATCGCTATCGCTTCACTATGATACTACAACTCTCGACTGTTTTTTTTTACAAAAATTTAAGTGCTCAATTTGAAGCTGTATTTTAAGCCAAATGAATAAGCAAACAACTTACTGGTCGGAACGCCGAAGCTTGCGTGGCGGCAACAAATAATATGAACATAATAAAGACATGTAAATTAATATTATCTCCACGTATTTCGTACTCATTACTGCTAATATTGTTTCAGAAGGTACGTTGATATTAATGAGACTGTATTTTGGTATACCTATTGATAGTCAAATAATTAGGGTGGCGTTTACAGGACTAGGAAAATAATAAAAACTTAATGAACAAGGTGAACTTCTACTAACTGTAAACCAAAAATGGGCTCATTGTACTTATAATGAACGGCTGTGGGACAAATCCTTAAATCGCAAAATAACCCCCGTCCCTAGATCTTGGTCTAGTTAGGGTCTTAGCAGACCGACGGAGTGGCGGCGAAGAGCAGAGAATATTGAGCACACCGAGCGACGCATGAACCCCGCCACGCCTCCGTGCGTCGACTCTGACCGTCGACAAGTGACGACGCTTAGTGAACACGTCCTTATGACTCATTAAGACTCGCACTGACTCGTGTATTATGACAATCGACTAAAACATAACTATTTCCATGTTACGAATATTACAACATAGACACAAGCCATGTGCCCGGAAGGCGGTTTGAGCTGTCAGTGCCACTATTGCTAGGGATTGACCGAGACGGGATTACAATGACAGCTCACTCCACGCAAAACTTCACCAACACAAGCCATGAGACCATGTAGATCACTGTTTGAAGTGGTCTTTATACGGAAGAATTACACAAATTGAGTGGACCTGTCCAGTCAGTGCACGCATTTCTCAGTAATCGTGCAAATCAACTCAGCATTTAAAGAGCTCAACGATTTGACTAACAATATCAAAGAGAGGATATTTGGGTACCCAGCGTAAATACTCAAACTGCCAGATCATTATTAAAACTATCTCACAAAAAAAAAACAAAGAAGCAGTGACCTACATAGTCCTCACATTCACAATAATTTAAATAATATTATCATACATCACAAAGTAAATACTCGTATAAAATTCATCCATTTCAATGTGTATATAAAAACCTAGACATAATACAAATAAAGATTCATTTATTGATTGAATCTTTGAGGACCATGTAAATTTGTGTCTGAAATGATCTTTTAAGGAAATAACTACACAGATTGAGTGGACCAGTCCAGATAGTGCCCGTATTTGTAAGTAAACGTACAGCTCAACTCAGGACTAAAGGAACTCAACGATTCAACGAACAATACCAAAGAAAGGGCATTTGGGTAGGCCGCATAAACTACTAAAACTGCCAGACCATGATTAAAACTGAAACAATGAACCTCATAATCCTCACATTCACAAAAAAATTATACTATAGACCTTAGATAATGATTGGTCCTGCTGCGCTCGACTAGATACCGCACTCTCTAAAACAAGAGCTCCGTGAATGCGGTAACTCATTATTGTCGTGTGTGTAAGACATCGTCACTTGACATTTGTCAGTATAAACTGACAAGTAGTGTGCGTGAAGAATTGTGTTACCAGCTGCTCAACTGCTACCCGAGTTAATGGGGGTTGTCCTGGGATGCACTTGCACAGTGTAAAGAGGGATAATCGTCGGTGTGGTGTAATGTAGCAGTGGTGGCCCAGTGGCCCGGTGGCCCAGTCGTAGTTTAAAACCCAGACAGGTGCTGAACTTTGTTTATATAATTTCATTAAACACTGATCTCAAAACGGTGTAGGAAACCGGCATGACCAAAACCAAAAATTCGAAGACATGTGACAACTACCAACCCGCGCCGGGCCCGCGTGGTGGATTACGACCCACTCCCTCTCACCGAGAGGAGGCCTGTGTGAAAAAAACACTTTAAAGTTTTACTTTTGAAGAAACCGGTATACACTGTCCTTGGATGCTCACTGTGGGATCAACCTTCTGCGAGAAAACACCACTACAGCACTTGTGGGGGCAGAAAAACTCAGTCCGTGAGAATTTAGCCATTGGTTTGAGTCGCACACGAAGAGAAATGATGCGGCGTCGCTAAGATGTTCGAAGTCGTCAGCAAATTGAAGAATTTGGCAATTGTTATTGAGGCATGAACCGATGTCAGCTGTCTATAAATTGTACAGTAAGGGACTAAGAACAAAGCCTGTTCGTGAAATTCTTCACCTGGGACTCTCAAAACCTTTGAACGCGATATGAGCAAACTACAGATGCACTGTACAATCCTCTCCGGTATTCTCAGCAGTTGCACAGAAGATGTCTAAAAAGGCAGCGACTACGGATTGATTTTTCGAAAACGATGAGCGTATAACTGAGACCAAAACCCCGACACTGTCCATGGTAATGAGCCTCTTTTCTCTCTTGGAAGTAAGTCTCTCGATTCTACTATAAATTCTAGTCGGGTTAATATTAGGTGTTGCAATATTTTTGCAAGGACTGATGACAAAGCGATTGGTCTGAAGCTGTTAGGGTCATCCTTACCATAAGGGTATAAATGTGAGCTCGTGTTTCTTATGCCACACGCTCCTCACATTCCATTGAAGAAACACTAACCGAGCTATTATTATGGGATGAGAGTGAGTTCATAAGTAAAGAAGCAACGTTGGACGGTAATTGATTATTATTGGATGAAGACATTAATGTTAACAGGAGTTTACTAAGAAGTTCAATTATTGTGGTTTTCACGAGATTCTGTTAGTTGACTATTGGGAGCACAGCCAATAGGCTGGGAAGATTGGGAGGTGCGGGATAGGAGGGAGAAAGGGAAGCATGGGTCTTTGGCTTAAGAAACATCGTTTTACATTAGGACTGAGTCTGTGATTTAGCTATGTCTGCATAACTACGAGTAGAAATGGGAACGGTTTGACTCGGTTCTGAACAGGAAATTACTTTCTCAGCCATAATTGTTTTGATTGAATACTGTCTGCTGTACTCCGGACAGGCTCTGCTATTTGCAAAGTGACTTCCAGAGCATAACACACAGAAGGCTTCACTCCTAGCAATGCTACAACCATCACCGGGGTGATCATTGCCACACTTGCTGCAACGGGGTTTGGAACGACAGTGAGATTCTACATGACCAAATCGGCAGCACTTGCGGCATTGAATGGTGGGATAAATATACTGTTCTACAGTCAAGGATGTGTAAAAACAGAAAATTCGTTTTGGTAAAACTTAGCCATCAAAAGTGATTACACAAGTTTCTGTGTATTCAATTAAACCGTCTCTGTTAACCTTCCTGTTGAATCACCTAACTTTTATAATTGGACCTAGGCTGTGGTCCAATTATAAAAGTTAGGTGAGAACTTTCAAAATATGGCATTACTTCCTCTTCTGAGAATTCTGTAGGGATGCACTTACAACGCCCATACGGGTTATATTAAAACAGACGGGATTACGGCCTCATTTAAAGTTGTCCCCAAAACAATACTTAACATAAAAGCGTTAGCATCCTGAGGGGATGTAAATTCAACAACCGATACGCGGTTTCTACCAACTCGCTTGACTGCAGCAATATTACAGATATTCTGATTTACCAAAAAGCAGCCAAATGAAACTGGGTGTAGAGTTTCAGAATTAGGTTGAGATTCCTTTCGGGATACATGGACACTAAAAGGTTCTTTATCTAACTAAATACTTATCGCGCCGTCGTTCTCGGTTGTTTGGTAGGAAATGATAAATGATTTTATTTCTGTAAGTAGGTTTGTACAAAGACTTTTACACGTCAATCATATTTTAAAAACTAGATGAGATCGGCGTTTCCTATCTGACTACTCTGAGAAGAAAGGCCGAAACAAACTCAGAGGTCTCTTTTAAAGCCCAGACATAATCTTGGTCAGATCATGTGAAGACCATGTAGATTGGTGTCTGAAATGGTCTTTTGAGGAAAGAACCACACAGAATTAGTGGACCTGTTCAGTCAGTGCACGCATTTATCAGTAATCATGCAGCCCAACACAGAACTTAAGGAGCACGACGATTCGACGAACATTAACAAAGAAAGGACATTTGGGTAGGCCAAATTAATTACACAAACTGCCAGACCATAAATTAAACTAACTAAAAAAAAACATATTAAAACAACAAATCCACATTGTCTTCACATTCACAATAATAAAAATATTATAATACTTTACAAAGTAAATTTTCATGTCATTGTATATATAAATTTCATCATTGTTAAAGTGTTTTTAAAAATACGAAAATAATCTTGGTCAGATCATTCGAGGAACATGTAGACTGGTGTCTGAAATGGTCTTTTGAGGAAAGAACCACACAGATTTGAGTGGTCCTGTCCAGTCAGTGCACACATTTGTCATTCATCAAAAGTCAAAGCATTTATTTCAAATAGGCACTAAAAGGCACTTTTGAACATCAACATTTTCATTTAAATAGAATTGATTCTAGGCGCCCCTTCCAAAATATAGTTTCATATAGAGAAAAGGGGAAAGAAACTCCACCGTTACTCTTTTAAAATGTTTAACATTATTTTGTGTACATTAATTATATTTTTATATGTGAAGACGCACCCAGAATAAAAGTACTATACCACAAATAGGTAAAAATAATTTAAAATAAGCAAAGACAGAAGAATCAATCACGTGAGGTACATGGTGCTCACATATTTACAAACATTGCGAAACTAGTAAGTATTTGATTTACCTAAAATATTAACTAGGTGCATTAATCGCACAGCTCAACTCAGAACTTAGGAGCTCAACGATTCGACGAACATACAAAAGAAAGGGCATATGTGTAGGCCGCATAATGTACTCAAACTGCCAGACCATCATTAAAACTAACAGAATGAAAAAATAAAAATGCAATGACCTACTTAGTCCTCACATTCACATGAAGTAAAATAATATTATACTTTATACAGTAACCACATGTCATTATTTATACAAAAAGTACAAATATAGAAAAAATAGTTAGCAAAGATTGGGAACATCCTCTTTAGTACCGTGACGTTTACGAATGTTAGTATGAGATGGAAGGATTTGACGTTTTTACCTGCCTAATGTGAGGTAGCGTAAACTTAATGCATTTGGTCTTCGTTTCATTAAGAATTAAATTGTTAACATTGAACCAGTGCTTTTTTTGTGATCGCGTTATTTACATCGTCAGTAACCAGCTCAGCAGCTGTTTATTGACGACTTCTGCTTAAACTTAAACGTCAGCACGTTTATGTTTAAGCAAAAGTGAAGTATTAACCGCAAACAACATAATAATCATGATTATCCTTTATGAGGTAAGGCAAGTCATTAATATAAATAAGAAACGAGAGATCTTTCTCCATCAACGTCAACGCACTGAAACCTAAAACTCAAATATGAAGTATGAAGATCCAGAGCGATGTTGCGGATCCCGTAGTGGCGGAGTTTCATGATTAACGTTTCAAGAAGAATGCAATGCGTTGGACAAATTACAAAAGATGCCCAAGGCATCGCACTTATCTTCAACACACATCAGTAGCTGAACGACCCCTTGTAAAACCGTACTGTTTGCTCTGTAATAATTTATGTCTGTTAAAAAACTTTGCAGTTGGTCTAAAATTAATTTCACAAAAAATTTACTAAATGTAGGTAGTGCTAAAATGCACCTGATTTAAACAAAGGTATTAATATATAATGCGCTTATAAGAACTCAGTAAGAATTTAATGCTGTCATAATGGGCCCCGCATGAGACTAAATATAGCCTCAGGTTGGAGCGTATACAAAACAAATTCACCAGTTTTTTGTACATGAAGCTTTACGGTGTGTATCCCTTCTATCCGTTAATGTACCCAACCTTATTCGTTATTGGTATGGTTGGATACAACAAACTCGAGACAAGGAGGGACTTGGCTATAACCACATATGTATTCCAACTATTACGCGGTAAGACTTATAATCCCGGTGTTTTGAAGGAGATTTGTCTGAATGCACCTGACAATTACGCATTGCGACGCAGGAAGCCACGGTTACTAGCAGTGCCACACGCACGAACTAACTTACTCAGCAAAGCGCCACTGACGCGCGCCTTGCACGCACTCAATGACACTGCTGACAGGATCGATTTATTTTCCTGCTCTCTGAATGAATTCACAAAAATAATATTGTATGTTTTATGTTATTTAAGATACTCGTAATACCAAGGACCACGCTACCGCATTAGGAATTTTCCTGTAATGATAGCAGTGATTGTGGAAATTTATAAAATAAAGTATTATTTTACTATTTATCATAAGATCAACAACTCCCCACAATCGATACAATTTTTTAAGATCTAAAGTAGGTGCTACAAAGTCAATAATAGACTCAGCAACTTTTACAGAATTACCCCACAGATCTGCAGTCTTTTTACATTATTAATTTGTACATTTCAAACTTATGTCTAAGAGCCTCATTACTTATAGAAAAGCACAACATGCACTACGTTATCTGCAGATAATAACAAAATTAATTAATTAAAACAATAATACTTAGGTAGTTAAAAAAATAGATTAAAGAATTCAAAGCTAAATTGATTACAATAAGTTTGAATAAAATAAAATAACATAGATTAATATAAATTAAATTAGATCCTATTTTATAATTAAATTATTATAATTAAATTAGATTAGTTCGGCAATTGAGTATTAAATCGATAATTTTGCCCGTGACAAGCGGATTATGAATTTAGGTAAAAAGCTCCGGCTACGCGGTGTGGTAATGCGCATTCATATGACAATGGCATAATTATGACAATTACGTACTGATGCCTGAAATATGTTATTTCGTATTTATAGGGTTTCAACCCAAAATTATAACAATGGTGTTAGTACTACTAGCAACCATTCACAACATTATTTAATAATATAATAATCAGCCAATCCCTCAGTTGTCTGCTTTTTTATCGTAAAAAATCTGTCATGTTGCCCCAATTTTGACCCATTTAGGCACGTCACTGTTTGTAGGTTAGCAAGAGCTAGACGATGATCTCTGGAGTGAGTTGCCTGAAGAATCAGGGTTTTCTGGGCAGCCGATTTTAACACTTCCGTTATGGTATTCCAGGGTATTTAGATGTTTTCATCTGTTGAGGTAAATCCTATATTTGCTAGTTTTTTGTTGTGCAGTCGTTGTATTTTGTTTTTTTATATTGAGAGCGTATGAAATTGATATTGAGAGCGGCATAGTAGCATTGTTTTATTTTAATTCTTGGCCTCAACTTTTATCACATTCGCAGCTGTTAACTTTGATATTGTGTTTGGTGCTTTCGTTTTTGTTTACAATTCGGTTTGTTTTTGCATTCCCCAGATTATTTTATGGTCGGGGGTGTACGTGCCCATAGCGGCCCATTCACCTTTAATAAAGTGAAAGAGTTTATCTGTTGTATGTGGCGTAATTGGGATCTCTGAGTGCCCCTTGACCATGTTATCCTGATCCCGCTGTAGTTGAAAAAGTCGTGGTGAAGGTTTTGTTGGATCGACCCCTTGGCGTTGGGGATTTAGTGTGTTTTGTCAACCAATATATTCTGCACCAAATAAATCTACAATGATATGGAACATAATAAATAAATCGAAACCGTTTTACCCAAAGAATCCATTCGATATATAAATGTCGATGACAAAATAGTAAATGACCCTATAGAAATATCAAACGCGTTTAACAATTTTTTCGTAGACAAAATCCAACAAAGTCAAGTTTCGGGACGCAAAGTAACAACGAATATTATAAAACGGAAAGACTCAATCTTTGTTGCACCCAGTATACCTAGAGATATATTTAACATAATTAAATCTTTAAAAGCCACAAATAGTACAGGTTATGATGGTATTTCTACAAACGTTGTAAAGTACGTATCTGAATCCATTTGTACCCACTTAAGCTACCTGATAAATCTGTGCATCAGCTCAGGTGTACGAGTATCTCCGGATGCCCTAGAAGTCTCAGGAGTGAAACCTTTATTTTAAAAAAAGAATAAGGACCACATGGCTAACTATAGACCAATTGCCTTGATTCCCATCATGTCCAAATTTTTTGAAAAATACATATATAAAGAACTGTAGTGCTATTCTGTAACCATCTCACCTTGAAAAATTGGGTGAAGTGAGCGTGGAGTGAGCTGTCAGTGCCACTGATGCTAGGAATTGACCAAGACGGGGTGACACTGACAGCTCACTCCACGCTCACTTCACCCAATTTTTCAAGCTTGTTCAAGGTAGTTTTAGGGATTCGGTACAATGTTACATTAATAAAGCTAGAGGTATTAAGTCTAGAGCTATATCGCCCTTTGTGATTTTTGTGTATGTTTGTTTTGAATTAATATATTAAATTAACATATTACATTTAATCTCAATCTCAAGTCAATCCCTGAAGTATAATATGAAACAATCTCACCAAACTGGAACTCCTCGGCCGGACGATAACGCACCTATTCCACTTTTGCACCGTTTTGAATTATTTTAATTTCCGACATAGAGGTACAGACACACAACAAGCAAATGAAACAACAAACAAATGAAACACCGTTAAAAAACATTTTGATTAAGACACCACGCGAGTGGAGACGACCGTCTCGACCGACACGGCAAGAAAAAAAAAAACACATAAACCTACACGGGCACTTAAGAAACATCAGAAGTTCCAATTGGTCGTTTCATATGGAGAAGAGCCACCAAGAAACTCCACGGTTGCTCTTTTAAAAATAATTGACTTTTAAAATGTTTTCAATTGGACCGTGTAAGCATGTCAACAAGTACAGTCCTCAAAGCCTAAGCCGAGCTTTGTATTTTTGCGAGTGTACATAGTGACGCGTCCTTTTCTAGGCAATCGGCCAATCGGCCTGAGGCGCTGTGCGTCCCTCGCGCGATCACATTGGTGCGATTGATAATCACTCAAACAAATGCAAAGCTCAGCTTAGACCTCGCGGACTGTTCCATACGCTTAACAAATACACAATGGTCTACAAATCTAGTCTACAAGGCCTACAACGTTCTCACATTCACAAAATATAAAAGAATCTAATAATTAACAAGTACATTCAGTACTCTATATTACCTGACCCCCCCCCCCCCCCCCGCCCCTGACAAAGAAGAAAAAGGCACAGGGAGACGGGGTATGGGAGGACAGTGTAGGCCTGTGAAGATAAATAAAATTAAAAAGCTATTTAAACCAACTTTCTTGCATGTTCTCTCACTCACACACGTATCATGTCTCCACGTGGTTCCTAAAAATATTATTGCACAACCTTCTGTGCAAAGTTCAGACCGGTCAGAGTTCATTGCCCGTATTGTAGCAGGTAAGCAAAACCCAAAAGTACGAAGGTCGTTTATTTGTTGTTGTTAACATCGTAAAACCAAGTTTCTTGTTCAAATTACTCAGTTAATAGCAGTCCACTGCTGGCTTTCCGCGTCCTGTCTGTCCCGGCTACCTTTGAAGTTTCCTGTTAATTAAGCACGTATCGTGTTTTGATATTGATACCATCACGTCTGCAGAATTTCTCTAGCTAATTTGATTTGACCCTGTAGTATTTGTGTGGCGAGCAACAGCCAGTCAATAAATACATAAATGATCATCTTGTTACATCAGCATTGGAATTGATTAAAAACAAGTTGCTGTTTCTAGTAAAAATCCTCAATTTGACCGCTAATAATATTTATCGCCATGAGATTTCCTTTTGTCATTCGAACAGACTCCGGCGCGGATGGCGATCGACGCCAATCAATAAACAAACAATTTTAGTGTGAAAATATCCTTACGACGGCAATTCTTACGAAAATCGAGTAAAAAGTGAAAATGGTAAGAATAGGTAGTGTTATATAAAAAATATGGTGTTATTGTGGTATTTATTAAAGAAGTGTGAAATCGTGTTAGTGTATGTGTCATCAAAACATATCTGGTTGGTAGAACAGTTGGTATAACGGTTAGAAGTAGGTGCAATACTCCGGTCATATACCAAGATTTTTTTTAAAAAATCTGCTCAAGAATTTGTTTGTAAAAAGTGCATTAAATAAATCCGACGTCGTTAATTTTTAATAATAACATTGTACCAACTGAGCCACTGACCTCAAAAGATACATAACAATGAATTTATAGAAGGCCAATCAGGATGCGCTTAGATTGCCCGCCAATTTCAAATGTTCTTCAGCTTGTTGCAAATTGCAGTTCTGTTTTTCTATAAACAGACAGATGTGCTGCTGGAAAGTTTGTTGCGCCACTTCCTCTTCCAAGATAAAAAAACGAGAAAGTGGTAAAGGGCGGGCGTATTGGAGAACGGTTTTATGTACCCCTTTTAATTCCTTCTCCTCGTTTCTTATCCTCAAAATTATATGTACAAGTCTAGTCAATTTTTACAAAAGTATAATTTGTAACTATTATAACATCACTAATGGAGAAATAGATAACCCCTTTAACACAGGTTTTTCCGAGCATGGGGGTCATTGAGTATTTATTTTATACCACGCATTTGCACGCTTAAATTAAGTGCCATCCTGTATCTGTGTACTTATTAAGTCAAATAAATTTTACCATTAAGTACTGCAGTTTTAAGTAGTTTTGACGTTCAAAAAGTGCATACCTATTCTCAACTTGAACTTGAATAAATGTAAAGTTTTCATTTTAACCATTCCATAATTATTTTAGGGAAAATGTGACGATTTTATGAAAAAATAACGTTACACATATATATTATCAGCATAAGACCTAACACAGAGCAGCAATTGCGCGGACTACCTCAGCGCCCGAGGGCACGCGCGCAAAAACCAAAGAAATTGCACTTCTCGAATTGTGAAATAAAAATATGCATTTAGTTCCCGCACCAAGTGACGGAAGACAACTTCTTCCTTGGAATAAGAACATAGTAAGTACTGAAAGCGTTTTATCGTAATAATTCCAAAAATAAGAACATAAAATATCTTCACATGTTTTTCGTCTTGTATTAAATTAACTAATTACCTTTGTATCCTATTAGCCATTGCATAATGCATAATCAGCCTATAACGTTCCCACTGCTGGGACACAGGCCTCCTCTCTATGAGAGGTAGTGAGCCGTAATCCACCCCGCGGGCTCAGTGCGGGTTGGTAGATGTCACATGTCTTCGAATTTTTGGTTCTAGGACATGCCGGTTTCCTCACGATGTTTTCCTTCACCGTTTTGAGAGTTTATTAGCCATTACCAAGGTACAAATCGAAAATGCGTGGAAATTGGACGTAACTTAAAAACTAAACTTCATGATAATTTTAATCGATTTTTTATTATTATTTTATGTTCCACAAAAAGTCAAACATCACTTTTTATTTTATCTCACGTGTTGTCAATTTAATGAAAAATCTAATTTACGATATTTTACGATTGGCAAGTTTGCTTTAGGCTTTTTGCTCTTTCAACTCGACAGATCCTAACCTTGTGCCTGTTACTGGTGTTGCTAGCAGCACCCACACTGGAGCAGAATGCCGAGGACCCATCGCCATGTCCGTACGTGTTTATGTACGGACCAAGCAGAGCGAAGCCTGGTCGGTGGTTCGGAGTCATAAACTTATCTACGGACAGCATTCTACACTCGCTGTGGCTCAATATTGTACTTGATAATGAGGCCTGGGTACTTGGGGTGAGTTTTCTATTTGAAATCAAATGATATGAAATGTTTGTTTCTGTAAAGCCGCGTCTTAATAAAAGCGATAATATGAAATACGAGATCGTGGCGACTATATTTTGACACTATTTGTTCGGCAACGTGTGGTCGCGGCTTTCGATTTCTTAGAGATGATAGAAGTCTCATTAACAAGTAATATTTTTTATTTCCCTGATTTTCTTTCTCTAGTCGTCGACGTAGTTTAATCCTACTCTTTAAGAGCGATTGCGCACTAGGTACATCCGATACGAATTCGAGAAATATCGGTTGGAAGTACCCACCCGTATGAGAGGTAAAATGTTCAAAACTCGAATGAAATCAGATTCGGATCGGAGCAGTGCACAACGTCAATATTGGACAAAAAACGGAGTGTTATGTGAAGTATCAAGCGATTTTGAACCATGAGTTGTGCAAATGTGAACTGACTTGCCCTGCACTGCAACTGCCTGCAAATGCCATGGGGGTCCACGTCCAACCTCAGTTTTCGATTTGATTAAAAACCGTACTATGTACTTTATTCCTTAAATTGTGTGATACGATTTCCATCTTTGATAACCGGTTCTACAGCACCCGTATCGTCATATTTTTTTTGAAACAAAAAAAGGGAAACGATATAATCCTTCATTTAAAGTTCTTATCGTTTGAAAATCAATTTCATGTTGAAATTAAAGTCGCTTTTCGTGTCAATCTGTGTGACCGCGTTTTTCTTCTAAACGATGCAATGGATTTTGATGTGGTTTTCAACATTATTTAGATAATTTATTCCGAAAGATTCTGTGTATATTACGAGTAAATTAATATTAAACTCATATATAAAAAAATAAATCTCGATATTTTGTCGTGCGAAGCAAGGGCGGGTCTCCAGTAATTATATTGGGGACGGGTGATTTATTGAAAGTGGTGAGTAGGTGCATATAATAACTATTCTAAAACTATTACTTAGAGGTAAAAAATACGTGCCGTTCGTGTTTTTGAGCACGGTAGTCAAAAACACAAGCGGCACGTTGTCCACGGCTGCCGTCGACGCGTGACAACGGCTGCTTGTACCTTTGCCGTTGATGCGTACTGCTCGTGGTATGCACAAGCATAAAACTTATCGAACACTGAAACGTTCTATAAACCTACTGTAAAGTTATTTATAGTTTTATAGTAGGTTTATAGAACGTTTACTCTACTTTAACAATGCTTTAAGTAAAAAATGGCCGACTCTTTATGCAGCTGATTGTTATGAGAATGACATGTGTGCCAACAAATGTCAGTTTCGTAAACAATCGTGTAATTTGCGTCAGTATTTTAATTTTCTACTATGGAGATCCTCGTCCGGACCAATTATTTTAAAACAATCTAAGAAATAGAAGCAAACGAAAGCATATGAGTATGAGAAATTGAAAATGTTAACAAAACTTACTTATAACACATTCTAGCTGTAATAATTATCCTTATCCTCCTCCAATCAATTATCACTTCTTTGCCTTTAACTGGAACTAATATTTGGTCCTGATTGCATTTTTTACTATTAACTAGTTATTAGTCAAATGTTTTCGCGCGCTGGACAGTTACAATATCAAATTCATTGATAAAAAAAAAATGACGTCACTGCGTCAAAGTATCGAAACTGTATGCAATAAAATAGTTTCCAGAATGTAATTATTTCTATGGTCTCAGTTATTCGGTGCCTCGTTTGACGATTCGATGTGTTGATCAATCAAGATGGACGCCAAATGGTCAATTTGTTGGATGCCTTCATTATAATGGCAACATTTAAATTTTCATGAATTTTAAACTACATAATATTTTTAGTTGAAGAATATTGAAGAAAACATTTATTTTATTCTATCAATCGGTTTCAGAATTCCATAGGAAATGTGACTACACAAGATAACCAGAACTTTCAAATTGAGAACGCCGCGATGAAGATCAGCCCTGGCCCTGCTGTGCCAGTTTACTTCTTCGTGCAGTACAACCCTTTAAGCAAAACCCCAAAACTACTGGCTATTAGACTAAATGGAAAAGAAATCTGCAACTTTATTATTAAGACTCCAATCAAAAATTCCTTGTATGTATTCTGCCCATGATTCTACCTATCCTCATATATGGTGCATAGGTCTTTGACAAAACAAATTTTTTAAACTGGTTTTTTTGACAGTTTAAACCTAATAGACGACCACTATTCTTCCGACGGCTATTTGCGGATGAAGAGGCAACTCGGGTAACCGAAAGGCTTCGAAACCTGTAGTTTTTTTGTGAATAGCTATGCTGTTATTCATCCACGTCGAAACACCTGAACCTACCTGGTAGGCGTAACCGTACCTTGTTTTCTCCTAACAAAAGTCTCCTGTTAAAAAACATTATTTCACGCTCAAGCATTTGCTAGCTTGCTCTATCTACTGACCCAAACTTTTTGCATTTTAGTACACCACCACGTAAGACCGTCATCGTCAGTAATAAACATGATATAACTAACGAGGCCACCACAGAAACAGAAAACCAAAAAAACGCAAACCCTAAAGACCCCCAAGGACAGGTGAGCAATAGAAGTAATAAAGCATTTAAACGAGTTGGGTCTGAAAATATACACTCAAATCACAGTGTATATTTATTTGCAAACAAATCCTACTAAAATTATAAACGCGAAAGTTTGTGAGTATGGATCGATGTTTGTTAGTCTTTCACGCATAAACTACCGAACTGATTTGGATAAAAGTTGGCGCACAGATAGTTTATAACCTGGATTAACACATAGAGTACTTTTATCCCGATATTCCCACGGGATTAAGATTTATGCGGGTGAAACCGCTGGGAGCAGCTAGTACTGCATATTTCTTTCCTTCACGTTTATAAAACTTGTAGGAAAAAAAACTTAGACAGCATGCTTATTTTATTATAATTATATTACTGTGTGTGTGTGTGTGTGTTAGTCAGGGTTCAAGGGAGAGGGACCTCCTCACTATGCGTGCCGTGTCCAGGAGTACATACTTCTTTCTGAATCAAACCCTTGACCCAGTCACGCAATGAGAGCCTCCTGCAAGTGTAGCATAACCAACTTTTGGCGGCTAGCCTCCTTGCCGGATTACCACCATGGGATAAATGATAGATGTCTCGAGGTCTTTCTCAGTTTTCACGAGATTCTCATCATGAGGGACAGCGTTATCAACCAATCATTCGCCGGTCTATAACTACAATATCACACTCATTGGCTACAATAGGCCTTTTTATATTATTTGTTATATTATTATATTTTTGACTACCTTGTTGGTCTAATGGTCGCAAGCGCTACTGCTAAACATGAGGGCTGGGTTCGATTCCCTGGTCGAGCAAAGTGTTATTGGGTTTTTCCATCTAGAATTTCTCAAAACAAGCGTGGTAATTGGAAAACACAATAGCAATTGCAATGCCTTTCATTTTGACAATTCGACAACATTAATTGCGTGTTTTATGTTGTCGTGCAGACGAACTATTCACAAAGGAAGCAATGGATTTGGAATTTCTTTAATAAACCTACAAATTATGAAAAAAAAATGAGTGTTACGTAATTTGGGTGCAGGAATACACTGAATTTATTTTATCTGAAATAGTACAGCATAAACACGAACTAAGTAATAGTAGTATGCTTTGAATTTTCCAGCCCCAATGCGGTAAGGTGGAGTCGTATGGTACTCCCGCGTCGGAAGAGCAATGGCCGTGGCAGATCGCTCTCTACCAAACTCAGGTAAGTACCTACCGTTGTCACGCTATCTTTGATTAACTCCGAGGTTTTTAAGATGGATTTTCTATAGTTTTTATAATGAGCTTCATATAGGATGCCTATCACCCGACTCCGGCTTGACGTCGACTTTCGGGATATCCTGTATAGCACTTTGAAAGACTGTAACCGCAAACTCGAATATTCACGAGATTGAGCTCAGTTCGTAACGAAATGAAGTATTTTAAGATAACGTCACTGGAGTAAGGCAGGCATATGCTAGATTTGGTTTTCCTTTATGTAACGGGTAATCTGAACTGTTTTGATTTTCAATCGCAGGGTATCATTCTATGTCATAGTCGGGTTCCCAGATAACGGCAGGAGGGGTTTACATCTGCGTCGAGTCGATGATGAAGTACCTGAGACTCGTCCTCGACAGCCGGTGGAACTTCGTGGAGCTTTTCCGACGTTTGGCTCTCAGACTGGTGCGGGCTGGGGCTGAAGCGGCTCCCGTCCAATCTGGGGGTCCAGACGCGTCTTGCCGGAAGCTCTACGCGGGGGTTGTGGGGTCCATGGCCCTCTACGGGCACCGGTGTGGGCACGCTCTTTGAGTCGCCGACCAGCCCGCCGGTTGAACGCGTCCCAAAGGACCATCGTCCGGCTGGTCCAGGGATACCGCACCGTCTCATGCGAGGCGGTGGGCCTCCTGCCGGATTACAGCCATGGGATCTGGAGGCAAAAGCCCTCGCGCACGTATGGGAGTGGCGCGAGGAGGCAAAACACCGGGGTGTAACTCCGCTGCCGCGAGAAATCAGGGTACAGCCGACAGAGCTCCGGCGGGATCTCATGGCGACATGGAGGGTGCGATTGTCGCAACCTAGTGCTGGGCACGCCACAATAGTGGCGATAAGTCCTCTCTTTGAGGAGTAGTTGGAGAGGCGCCACGGCGTCCTCACCTTCCGCCTGACACAGGTCCTCACCGGACATGGTTGTTTCGGGAGGTTCCTGTTTCGCATAAGGCGGGAGGAAACGCCCGGGTGTCACCATTGTGTGGATCTGTGCGGAGGACACGGTGAAGCCACGACACGGTGGAGGTCTGCCCAGCTTGTGCGGAGCACCGCCGTGTCCTCGCGGAGGCGATCGGCGACGGCGATCGCCAGGCCATGGTACGGAGCGAGAGGGAATGGAAAGCCGTCACCTCCTTCTGCGAAGCAGTAATGCTCGCGAAGGAGGAGGGGGAGCGCGTGAGGGAGAGAGCCTTGCACCCTCACGCCCCTAGTCGCTGCAGGAGACGCCCTGGGCGTCGGGATTTGCCTGCAGATTCCCGGCCACCGTAGGCGCGGGCTTGCGGACGGCAAGCAATGGGTAGCTCGCCGTCCGGTAAGGACCAGGCCTAGGTCGACGGCGCGTCGTGTTCAACGCGCGCCTGAAGGAGATGTCAGCACATAATGACGTGATCCGATAGGGCCGATGCCTCATGGTCGCGGGCAATTCGAAAAAGATACCGTGGCCCTGGCACAGGCAACTGCAGGAACACGGTTGGGTTTTTGTCAGTAAAAGCCCTCCCGCTCCATTTGGAGCGGGGGAAATCAATAAAACCAAAAAAAAAGGGTATCATTCTAATGTATACGTAATCTATACGGTAAGGGTATGAGGCACGTAATCTGCCAAGAAGTTCTAGTAGGAGGCTTTTTGCCATGCCAAGATGTCTTAACAGTTTGAGGCAACACTGTCATGAATATACCTTTGCTGCATAAAAAGAGCATAAAATTGACATATAACTATTCTACTGATTTACCGATGAGTCTGCTCTAAAAAAAGCCGAGCGAGCCATTAAATGTGTCTCAAATCCAATATTTCAATTCGAGTTTACTTTAATTTAATGGATTAAATAACGTTGTGTATGCTGAGCTTTTTATAATGTAACGGGGCACTAAGGCTTAAGTTTGCAATGTTCAAACGGTTAAGCAATAGTGTAGTCTCTTTGTGGAAGGTCCTAATACATAAATAAATAAAAAATAACAGCAGTCGTAAGCAGTTGTTATTGATGAACTTAGTATTGCTTTCAAAAGAATGAGGGCCTTAAAACAATAAACATGTTCAATGCTATGTCAAATGCCCTATATCTTGCGCTAATGCGAGAACACTAAGGGTGGATTTCACCAATGAAATTGAAATCAATCAGCACATAAACTACGTTTAAGAGCTGTCAGTGTCATTATTTTCTATGGAATATTGACATTGAAAGCTCTTAATAGCGTTTTAGATGTGCTGAACGCGTTCAGTAACATTGGTGAAATCGTGCTTAAGTCGACCAACCACTACTAAATATAGTCCTCCAGACCGTATGTCGGTCATGGCGACCAATCTCAACAGAGGTTAGCTTTGGCGCGGGAAAAATTATAGTGCACAAGTGTGTGCAGAGACAGGTGCACTCTCTCTTCCCTCACTCTCGTAGTCCTACGGGAGGATAATGCGACGCAACCGGAGCGAGATCAAGCGCAGGACCTACGCGCAACGGCTGAACGTTCTTTCCTAAGGCACGGGGGTATTACATTGCCAACTTCCAAACTCCGGGCTGATCCTAAGAAATTCTTAATGTACAAACCCAATAACTCGAACCCAGGACCCCACGCTCAGCAGTCGCGCTTGTGTTTATAAAACCAACAGGGCAGTTAAACCCACTTCTATATAGCACGTACACAGAGAGGTTTGCCGCGTTAGCTGTGGGGGTTATTTGTTCGCCTCCGTCTTTAGCTTAGACGTGAGCTGCTGAGGAGCGGGGACTTACAAAGCCAGCTAACAATTCCATTCCCCGTTTACAGAACGTTGAAAATAAGTACATTTGCGGAGGTACCTTGATCGCGGCTCGACACGTCATTACAGCAGCACACTGCGTCACCAGGAAGTCCACCAAACGTGTCGTTGACCGACACACCCTGACAGTTTTCCTGGGGAAAAAGAACCTTAGGACCTCAGTGGATGGAGTGCAAATTGGTTTTGTAAGTATCTCATAGGTTCGATCATGGCAGACGGCATCATTATCATCATCTATCTAGCCTTTTCGCAACTATGTTAGGGTCAGCCTCCTGTTTAACAGGATACAGCTGAATACCAGAATTTTACGTAGAGCGACTGCCTATCTGACATCCAAAACCCAGATACTGGTTAACATGATACCAATTAGTAGGACTGGTTGTTAGACTTTCGGGTTTCTGACCCGATCTATATGAGTAACAGCCGGGACAAATGGCTTCTCGCTAAGAAATGGATAACCACCCATTCATTGACCGACCACGGCACGCGTTACTTAATGTAAGATCGGTAAACCCGTCCAGATGTTACTTAGATACGAGCCTATCTTTTCTTTCTTTATTATTACCGATAGTTACTTTATGTTACATTTTTATTTTTAGATCAAGGAAATAATAGTTCATCCGGACTACAACGCCTCCACCTTCAATCGTGATGTGGCGATTTTGAAGCTCAGTGAGCCACTAATGTACACTGACTGGGTCAGACCAGCTTGTCTCTGGCCGAAGCACGACACAGATCTAAAGAACATTGTTGGGAAAGAGGGGATGGTATGTATTAATTTTGCATGTAAATGGCTTTATGAAAAGGAACGATATATTGATGGTATTTAAAATATAATTATGGCTTTAAGGAGGATGACTTCTGAGATGTCGAATAATAGAGATATATGGAAGAAGAGAGCGAGAGCAGTGGTGGCCCAGTGGTAACAGCCGCGACTCACGACGCGGATTGAACCCAGACAAGCGCTTAAATTTTTGTAAATAATTTCATCACCACTGCTCTCGAAACGGTGAAGGAAAACATTGTGAGGAAACCGGCATGTCCTAGAACCAAAAAATCGAAGACATGTGACATCTACCAACCCGCACTGGGCTCGCGTGGTGGATTACAGCCTACTCCCTCTCATAGAGAGGAGGCCTGCGAACTGATTATGCTTATGCTAGGGAAGAAGAGATGATGCGCCGATCACAAATAAAACAAGAACCAGTAAGATGCCGTTGTCGCCTCTTTATACGAGGATGGGTGATGCGTGCAAAGGAAGCAGCGGATAGGGACATGGAAACCTCCACCCACAAAAGAAAAGCAGCAGGGGGTCGAAAAGCGCCTACTCATCTCTAGCCACCATTATGCTTCGTGCATATGGTGGCAATGCAAGGAATTTAATCAATTGTTACCTGAGAAATTAAAAGCGATTACGTGTAAGTACAGCAGTTTTGGAGATATGAACCTTAGCAAACCCCTTTCTTTTGTTTTTCAGTTAGTAGGCTGGATTTTCGACGATGAAAGCCAAGTGATGAACGATCTAGTTTCGGAGAAGATGCCGGTGGTCAACCAAGAGACTTGCACCAGGTCACACAATAACTTCTTCAGTCGATTCACTTCAGAATTCACCTACTGCGCAGGAAATCGAAACGGTAAGATGGCAATTAAATTAAAGGCTCACTAGGCGCCACGCTGCGGCATGGCATGGCAAAGCATTAATATTTGTATGACCCAGCATGCCAAAGTCTTCTGCGGTATACCGTAATTCGAGTGCTAAAGACATGTAAATAAGATTCAATATTATGCCCGAAACTCTTTTGCTATTACCATATCTAATATAAAATAATTTACCATTGCAAAGCAGTGGTTGCCCAGTGGCAGAGGCCTCGGCCCCGACTTACTTAGTTACGAGTAGCTCAGTGCGGATTGATAGATGTCACTGTATGTCTTCGAATTTTTGGTTGTAGGACATGCCGGTTTCCTCATGATGTTTTCCTTCACCGTTTTGAGAACAATAGTGATGAAATTATTTTACACAAAGTAAAGCGCCTGCCTGGGTTCAAACTCACGACCTACAACTCGTAAGTCGGAGCCGTTACCACTGAGCCACCACTGCTCTGAACGTTAGGGGCTGCTATTTCATATGCCACTGTAACATTTTTTTATCGTATAACAGATTTTGGGGTTGAAAATTGGCTGTCAGTATAATAGGGATGATGACTAATACTAAAAATGTTCGTAAAAATAATGTGATTTCAAAGAATGCATAGTAAAAATGAGAAAATCGAAAAATTCTGTTAAATCGATATAAATATGAACAAGATACACGCTTTAAAAGTTTTTGTAGAGGATTATTGCCGTCCTTGTCGCGCGGTACGGACAATGTACGGCGCCAGTATGAAGTTACATAGTTGTAACGTCTCTTCTACGATAGTGCTGTCCTTGTCTAACACTTACTTTAAAACGTTTATAACTTGGCAATTCTTTAAGCTTTTACACTTTTTGTAATATTGTTTGCACTATTTGGAAAAAAATATTTTTTTAGATAAAAAAAAATTGTCATCATCCCAATTCTAAAGTTCTGCTCTCTATTTCAAGAAATACCATCATGCCCCAGCGCCGGCAGCGGCATGGTCTTCAAGAGTGGTGACGCCTGGCACCTCCGTGGTCTGGTCTCCTTGTCAGTACCAAAGCAAAACGCATTTCAATGCGACCCAAAACACTACACCATATTTACAGACTTAGCCAAATTCTTGCCATGGATAAATAGTATTGTTTCTGATGTTTGATCTTGTGATGCTATTAAACTTACTTTGTTAGACACTTTTCTTTTGAAGAATTTATTTTCTTGCCTCGTTGCCTAGTTGGTCTGCTGGTCGCCAGCGCTATTGCTGATCATGAAATCCTGGGTTTGATTTCTAGGCCAGAAAAGTGTTTTTGTGTTTTTGTATCGGGAATTTCTCAGTAAACTCAAACTATAACTCAAAGCATTTATATATATAAACAAATTACAGGCACTTGAGAATTGTCAAGGTCGGTCGGTCAGAAAGATGCAAGCTATTTTCCCATTCTAAACCGTAGTAGGTACTGTAATGATTTTGTTAAACATAAATTAAGAATGGGACTTTTTCCATAAGTGACAAATGGCGCTAGTGGTTGCATGAACTTCGTCATTCCGTTTAAACTATTCATCTGTAGATCGATATTCAGGTATATTAGTTTTGTTTAAAAATTCATAAATCATTATTTGTAAAATTAAGAACGTTTAATTACAGTTAATCATAAGCCTTATTGTATTTTAGTTACTCAAGTGATTGTATATATGTACTGCTTACTCTGTTCTAATTGGTCGTATAGCCGGCTGAGTGTTCACTTCCGTTTAAAGTAGGGAGCAATCAATTGATAACTGATTTGCTCGGACAGACTCAGTATATTTCGATGCGTAGAACCAGGGGGGGTCAAGTCTCTAAGTAGCCAATGCCAACGACGGGCAGAAAGCACGAAACGGAGACAACGATATACGATAGACGGAGAAATCGCTATTGTTGCTTAGCTTGACCAGATTAGAACATTCCTACCATTTTGGTACAATTTATTTTTTCATTTAATGGTGATAACCCAGTTTCTAATTAAACCGGTTTTTAAATTTAATGACAAAATTCATGTGTTGTGAACATCATCTTTTTAAGAAAATAATTAATTATAAAAATTTAATTTTTTAGAAGCAATGAATAATTTAACTCTGGCAATAACACCTGAAATTTATCTCATCTGTGGAAATAAACAAATATGGTTGTTCATCGGACACTGTATTTCTTTGTTTTTCTTTGGTTTTCCACCGTATATATAGATACTAAATTTTTAGTTTTTTAATTATTTCGTGCTGCTATTTTTGTTTTGTGTGCCTGGTCATTTTTACGAGATATAGATTCATTTCTTATTTTAGTTCCTTTTTTTGTTTGTTTCTGTTGTTTGTGTCTGGACTGGTTTTGTTTGAGAATTATTTGTTAAAATGTCACGCCATACGCGCTACGAACTTAGAAGAAAGTGTGCTAAGTGTAACATAACTGCAGCAGAAGATAGAAACTTGAGTTTCCACAGATTTCCTCTACCTGGTAAACGTACGTTAATAAAGTAAGTAATTAAGCCTTTCTCAATTTATATTAGTTTCATCCTCATTAAGCACGTAGTAATTCAATTAACAACAAAACAAAATAAAGTTACCCTTGTATGGTTCTCGTACCAACAATGTTTTTTTGCCAATTACATTTATGGTAAGTTACATTAACATTTTTCAAATATGTAAAGAGTGGTCGCTGAAATACTGAAGCAGCCACAATGACTGAACATCAAATTCCACTATCTATAATATTAGTAGAGTAACTTTTCGGTGGAAATTACTAACAAAGTAGATTTTATAAAATGGTTAGATTAAGAAGTATTTGCAAGTTAAACCATGCGCAATAGTATAGTCAATCAATCTGCCTAGCCTTTGCACAACTATGTTGGGGTGGGCTTCCAGTCTAACTGCCACCACCCAGCAACTGGGTAATACGATACCTGGAATGACTCAAAGTATAGTATTCCATTAAAATCTAATTATTTCAATAATTTCAGGGCACGTATATGGGCTGAATACTGTTACCCTACTGGTGAATGGTCATCTGAGAAATCACTAAGAGACTTGCACTCACAACACAAGATGCTATGCAGTAAGCACTTTGATGACTCCTCATTTACTAGCAGTGCTAGGATAAGATTAAACAATTATGCCATCCCAATTGGAGCTCAGGACTTATTGGTAAAGTTTCGCCAGGAACAATGTGCAACTACAAGTGGAAGTGAACAAGATACAAATATCTCTGTTGAAAAACCTCAAGTAAGTTAACATGATTTACTACATTCCCACCCATTTCCCCCGTGCGACCCACCCAGGTTCGCACGGGGGAAATGTAGAAATCTTTGAATTTTTCGGCTTTCCTGAATTATAATATGCATGTATTATACATATAAACCTTCGTTATACATATAAAGTTTTAGAGATGTAAGCATACGTAGGGACAGACAGCAGGAAGCGACTTTGTTTTATACTATGTAGCTGTATACTTAAATCCCCATCAACTTTAAATCTAGAAAATATGTGAATTTATAAGTACAGTCAAACATTTTCCTAGCTAAAACTCAAAGTAAAACTCATTACATCTAGTCTGGGTATGCCTATTTCATCATAGACCTCCTTTCCATCAGGCATAACTGAGGTCAAGAGCAGACTTGTCTCAGTAATAATAAATAACAATATAAATGTAGAAACTGATCTTCATCTATGTTCACAAATCTAATTGTAATTTCAGGTGCGTGTTACAATGGGAACTTCATTACCTGTACAGGTGCCAACAATAGCCAACCCAACTACATTATTACCTGTTCAGGTGCCAACCACATGTGAACTAAATACTGATAGCCCAAAGGTTTGTAGTATGCTAATTTTCACTTACATTTATGTAAACAACAATCAAACCTGTGAAACTGTTGTTCACATTTTCGGTCATATAAAATTTGATGATGAAGATTTTTTCCTGGCCAATTTCGAAAATAGCTAAAACTGAAAGTAAAATGATAAGGCATTGTCTTGGTATGCCTATTTCATCATAGACCTCCGTTCCATCAGGCATAATTGAGGTCAAGAGCAGACTTGTATCAGTAATAATAAATAATAAATTGAATTTTGAAACTGATCTTCATCTATGTTCACAAATCTAATTGTAATTTCAGGTGCTTGTAACACTGGAAACTTCATTACCTGTACAGGTGCCAACAAGAGCCAACCCAACTTCATCTTTACCTGTTGAGGTGTTGACCATATGTGAACCAAACACTGATAGCCCGAAGGTTTGTAGTATACTAATTTTCACTCACATTTATGTAAACAACAATAAAACCTGTGAAACTTTTGTCCACACATATAAATAAGAAACAAGGTGCTTTGATATGTACTTTGATTAATTTCAACATAGTGATCCTTGCTGAGGTATTAAGATTATAAGGTTTCCTCTCTCTTATAAACTACCTATGTAAGTTAAAGAGTTACATTGGTACTTGATAGGTTTTGAACCCACAATCTGCAAAAGTATTGTTTAAGAAATGAGGCTCTTTAAGATCAGAATATTTTACTTATTAATACACTTCATATTTCCAGGTGCCAAAGACTAAAGGGATTTTGAGGGAGCTGGATTTAAGCAAGTCAGTAGAATTGACCCCTAAAAAACTCAAACTTTACAAAAGATGCCGGAGAAATTTGAGTGAAATAATGAGACTGAGAAGAAAAATTAAAAAACAACAACATAACCCCTTAAAAAAATTAACAAATGATTCAAATGTCAATAGTCTCATAAACAAAAACATATCAGGTCCTTTTGCCTTATTGTTGCAAAGTCAACTTCAAAATACTCCCAGAAAACTGACTGGTCGGAGGTGGAGTATAGACGACAAAGTTATGGCTTTAAGCATCTATAAAAGGTCTACTGGCTGCTATAGACTGCTAAGGCGACTTTTTTGTCTACCAAGCGAAGGTACATTAAAAGCATTACTTAATAAAATTCCGATGAAATGTGGTATAAATAGCCAAATATTTGAGACAATTAAAGGAATAACCAACAATCGAGAACCTGAAGATAATCTGTGCATTTTGGCATTCGACGAAATGTCTATACGAAAAAATTTACAATATAATGGCAAACAAGATATTATTGATGGTTATCAAGATCACGGAAATCAAGGCAGAACTTTGGAGCCAGCCACACATGCATTGCTATTTATGGCCATTGGAATCAGAAAGAATTGGAAGCAACCTTTAGCTTTCTACTTTTCCGGTGACTGTGTTACAGCCGATCGATTATCTGTTCTTATAAAAGAAGTAAGTACCTATGTAATATAATTGCCTGGAGAAAAACCAAATAGTATGTAATACATACTCATAATACTTTTATTTTTGTATTTACAGGTGCTTGATGCAAGCTTCCAAGCTGGGCTGAACGTCACTGCTACTGTGTCGGACAACTTTGGTGTGAACATTAAAGCTCTAAACTCCCTTGGTTCTTCAGTGGCTCAACCATATTTTGAATTTAAAGGCCATGAAATTGTCACAATTATGGACCCACCTCACCTAATCAAATGCTTCAGGAATAATTTGCTGAAGTACAACATCAAATGCCCTCAAGTATTGCAAAATGATGGAAAATCTATACCAGGTAATTTAAATTTTGTTAATCATAAATAATAATTAGGTATGACATGCAATAAATTCAAACTGGTTGAATAATCAGATGCTTGCAATTCAGACTTTTTAATATTTATCCTGTTAACCCGCCGCCACGCGGAAGATCACATTAATATTAATATATCCTGGGGCCTTCTGACATTATTTCTAATAAATTTAACATGTTTATTCTATCAGGTATAGCCAAGTGGAGCCACATAAAAGAATTCTTCGAAATCGACAGTACAAGTCCAAATTTCGTTTTCGCACCTGTTTTGACCAAGCAGCATATTGAACCAAACTTCAAACAAAAAATGAAGGTCAGCTTAGCTTGCCAAGTATTCAGCCACTCAGTCGCTGCAGGAATTCTTGCGAAGATTGCAAACAGTAAGTCCTCATAATGGTAATGGTACCTGTCATATTGGGATAACTTTTAATATTCTTTATTTTTCTTTCCCAACTTACATCTATCATTACAGGGTAGCCTTATGCGACAGAGTACTTATCTAAACCCTTATCCTAAAATATGATTAACTTATTATTAAAATTCAATTTTGTAAGTTATTACAAACAAGGTATTCTTTGTGAACTCATTCAAAGAACAACAGAATAGGTCCAAATCAGTAGCACTGATTATTATTGAATCGCTTTATTTAATGAATAATTAATAACTCCTTGTATGAACTTGCGATAGTATATTTAAACCGTTGAGGAAAAGAATTACGAAAACCACACCCGAATTGTAAAACTTATTTATATTAAGTTCTAGAGGTTCAACTTAAAATTGCCTTTCTTTGTCTTGAGTTTTATTTAAATTTTCCTAACCCCTCACAAAATATAAATAAGTGTTTACTTTTTCAGATGAATTGCCACAAGAAGCTACAACGACAGCCATGTTGATAGAGAAAATAGACCAGCTGTTCGACACCTTAAATGGCGATACGCCTGATCTGAAAAGGGGAAAAAAATTCCTTACAAATTTTACCCGTAGAAGTCCACATTTAACTTATTTTAAAGAAATGAGAACGATGTTTAAAGAATTGGAGTTTATTGGGGCCAGATGCAAGCCGCCTTCGCAGGAAGGTTTTATAAGAACAATAAATGCAGTCGAGCGTCTATTTTTTAATTTAGAAAAAAAATATAAGATAAAAAGTTTATCAACGCGCAGACTTAACCAAGACCCGTTAGAAAATTGTTTTGGTTGCATTCGCAGCAATTGTGGATGCAATCCGAACCCAAACACAATACAATTTGTTGCAGCTCTCAAAACTTCCATAATTAACAATTTATTGCATAGCAGTAAAAATAAGAACTGCCAAGAAGACGAAAATGTCATATTAAACGATTTAAAATCTTTTTTAACACAAGCTGACCCCAATAAAGATACAAATGCAGCTGTTGAAACATTTGATTTAACAGAAGGTGTAGAAGCAACTAGTACTGTGATACCTGAGTGTTCTGGAGAACTGCAAGCATGCGCATATGTATGTGGGTTTATGATAAAAAAATTAGGACCCATTTGCCATCAGTGCAAAATCACAATGCTTGCAGACCAGAACACTGAGGTAAGTCATTTATTCACTAGTTTTAAAGAATATAATTGTATGCGCAATAGTCTTCATTATGTTAATTCTAAATTTACTGAGACAGTGGAGATTGCTGCAACAATTGTTAATAAATTTTTGGATGAGCATGGGTGTAAAATGAAAATTAAAAAAGAACTGATAGAAATTTTAAGAAGAAAATTAAATTTCGAATGGTTGCTTGATTGTCCGGAGCATTACGATAAAAATAGTATGCATATAATTGTTTCAACTATATGCATATGCTTAAAACGACACTGTATTTTAAAAAATAGACAGTTTATCGACGAAGCTTCGAGAAAAGCTATAAAAAGAAAAATAAATATTTTAAAAAACGCTTAAAACTTCGTTTTATTAACCTCTCCATAAACAAATTGTATGTATAATGAAAACAAACCGATGTTCCGTTCATATTGATATTAAATACCGGAATTTCGCTTTGTTTTCATCATAAATGAATGAATCATCCATCTAATAAAATAATAAAATGGGTTTTTAAATAAGGCGCGAAAAGTAGTTCCATTGGTCTCATACTGGCGCGCTAGTGTCGCACGCTGTTGGCATTTTATTTCTATGAAGTCTTCATTCTTCCCGTCAGGGTATTTGTGTTCTGTGCGTAGAACTGTTAGCATATCTGCCGGATCCGAGTTACTAATGCTATAATCATATTTAAGTGATCGTTCAGTACCTGATTGTGTTGTGAAAAGTGAATAAACATTATTAATACTGAACTAGAGGTGTAAGATTTCATTACATCTCAGAAGTGGGATTTGTCTTCAATAAAAGCCTACAATAACAGTGATTTCAGAAATGTTAGATTATGTGTGCCTAAAGAAAAGCCAAGCCTGCCTTGCATTTGCGTTTTGAAAAGGGAAACGATGCATAAAGGGAAGTAAAGCATGAATTTATCGATTAACTATTACATATAGTGCGACTAAGTACGTCAGACTTCAAAATAATAAGCAATGAGTGAACCCCGAATTTCCCATTTTGCTTTACTAAAAATACTAAATAGGCAACTGTCTAATACAAAAAGAGCAGAAAGTTAAAAGAATATAATAAATCATTAGAAGGTCCATCCATACGTTTTAAGAGGATAATTTAATGTTCCCCTTTTCAAAGTGCAAAAATAATAATGAATATATTAATTATTTCTGCTGTTTTTTTTTCTACGGACTGATATTTAATTTATTTAACAATTTGTTTCCTCTCTCCCTTGACATTGTACCTGTTTATTTAATTAATGACTTTTAATTGGACATTTTGTTAATTTACATAACTTTATGAAGAAATCATACAATGAGCTTGTGGTGACACTATGCTCTGGACTGGGTAATTATTACAAAAATAAGTATTGTTACAAGTTACTAAATTGTGTAAATTAATGTTTCATTATATTTCTGAGGCCATGGATGGTGCCAAAACTCCAGATGATGACAAATTAGCTATTATTGGAAGTTATAAATCTAGATCTTAAAAAGCTAAAAACTTAAATAAATAAATGATACATTAGAACTGAATAATACATTATTTTAAAAAAGTCAATAACAATAAAAAATTCTATTTTTTTAAAAACACTTATTCAATAAAGAGATCATATATAAAGATAACAAATTATTAATACAGAGATAAGGATTACGGGTTATAATTTACTTATTGTGTATTTAGTAGTCATGTTGTGTTTCCTCCTCTTGTTAAATTTTGACATGTATTTATTTAAGAATGTATTTATTGCAATTATAGTCTCTCATTTAAGTATTCGTTTATATTATAATACCTTTTTTTAAATCGAAATAGTTTTATTTCATTAATAAAAATATTGTATTTATTTATATTTCTTATTTCTTCTGGTAAATTATTATATTGTTTATCGAAATGACATAGGTCCTTGAGGAGTGCATTTTTAATCGGGATGTAGGTAAATGCACAGTTATTTTTTTAAACTAAGAATAGGAAGCAGCCTTTTACACTACCCTTTGGAATTGAAGCATTTATTGGTATGTGTGTATCACCTGTGAGGAAATTAAAAAGTTGAATTTCTCAAATACATAGGGGGTTCGGTTAGTCAAAGTCTTTCGTTCAGACCCCAAAATCAGAAAGCTGATTCATGTAATGAAACTGTTACGTAACTCGGGCAGCAAAAAGATCTTACACCTGGTGTATGTGGCATTATGTGAGTCAGTTCTCTGCTACTGCTTATTGGTATAACCTCATGATACAATTGGTAAGAGCCCAAAGAACTTAAGATTATGTATAGAAAACACTTTCGTTATCCTACAGATCGCCTGTTTAAAGAACCATCAGTCCTCACGTAGTACTTAAACAACACAAAATAAAAATCCAATCCAATATATACGTATCAAGAACTACTTAAACAACGAATCTAAAACTAAAAATATCCACTGCTCTCTCCGTTTGGAGAGAGCAGTGGTGATGAAATTATTTACACAAAGTAAAACGCCTGCCTAGGTTTGAACTCACGACCTACAACTCGTAAGTCGGGGCCGTTACCACTGGGCCACCACTGCTCGTTTACAATGAAATTGCAAAAACTGTGACATCACAAATTACAGAACCGGCCAAGTAAAAAAAAAATAGCAATGGCTGTTAGCTCAATTCTAATCGGAAACCGAAGCCATCGTTAGAGTAATAAATAAAATAAAAATATTTCGGACCCGTAAATGTCATACCATATTTATAACAAACACTTTATTTTACTCACTTCCTAACTCATATAACTCTCACACTACCTCCAAACCCTCACATACATTACAATCATTTCATTTGTACTTTATCATTCTCTTGGAGGTGGGAAAGTATCCTATGTCATACAGTTTATAAACTATCTGTTTACCAAAGGCCATTATGAATGAATGAATGAAATGTACCGACCCCAGCGTGGTTTGACCAGACTCGATTAATCGAATGAAGCCCAAGATTGCACTAGCCCCTGAAGCCTCATGCTTCATGGTGCTACAAAGACCATTGCATATCAAGGAATAGACCGGGGGGCACTGTAATGGTAGGGAAGACGTGCCCTTAGGATAGGAAGGATTAAGAGCCTACGGAGTATGCACCCTAACGTAAGCATGGGATTAGTGGAGAGTCGGGTGATATTTGTCTATGGGAGGGCATCTTTTAACGACGTCGATCTTCATCCGTGAATCTTTAAGCGGGGTTCAGCTGGTTACTCGGCTCTTATCCATGTCACTGCTCTGCTGTGGTAAATGTTGCTGTTCTTTTCAATGTCTTCGTCTGAGTTCTCGCTACTAACCGTTCCGGTTTTTGTACATCTCCTTAGCAGCGTTCTTGATCTTCCACCCTGTCGATCCAAGAATTGAATCCCTTGTCGAAATATTTTAAGTCTTGAGCTATCGTTCGAGTCTCAAATGTTATTATTCTAATTATCCAATGTAGAATGGGCACTGTTGGGAATCGAACCCAACACAACACATTGCGCATGGTCTGCACGCGCAGGCCGCGTGTATACGCGTCGCGGCGACGACACGGTTTGGCCCGATGACCACTCGCTTCTTCTGACTTCACCTCGACGGACGATACTCCTCTTACTTTAGGTTCGTTATTAGCCGTTTGTCCTGTACAGTTTTATATTAAGCTCGTCATTAAACCCTTGTCCTAAATACAGTAGTCCACGCTTTAGATGATCCTCACGCTAACATTGGTCTTTCAAGGATGTCGCCGTCTCAATTTCAATAGGAACAGTCTCAAAAAAAAACTTCGAACTCGAAGCTCTTCAGTTGCGTTCTTCAGCGGGGACAGCTCCAGCAGGAATCGTCAATACCTTGTTGAAGAAGCTTCGCGTAGCACTGCACAAGCCCAGGGGACGAAGTCAGGTGACGAAGTCGGGCCAAGGATAACTAAAAGAGTGTTTGCATTTATCTTCAAGTCTTTTAGTGGCAATCATTCTTATTCGTAGCCTCATATTTATCTAAAGTCACTTAAATGCTTATAAAGCTAAAATATAACAGTTAGGATAATCCATCTGTTTACGCCATTCCTTCACTTCACTATAACAGCTGATAACTCGGCGACGTGCTTCCTTGTTATCTTCGCATCAGCTGTTCCTTAATTCGCACCTAATCAGTCATAATCATAACTCATTAGCTAGTTACATTTCGTTTTGATTTTATAAACTGTTTTGTTATGTTTTCTCTAATAAAATAATTTTTGCGAGTTTGCTGCTGGTGCTGCTATGAGTCGCTATAATCGTAATCATACATCTTTATTTATCTCAACATCATATTGCAGGCACTGGTTAATAGAATGTACAATCTTAAATAGAGAAAGGTGTCTGTGATAGAAGGGTCCTGAGCTACAAATCACCCAGCTCTCTTAGATAGGACATGTTAATTTACAGAACGGTTAGAGAGTCAAGTTATTTTTAAAAAGTTTAAGGTTGCAATTAAGTATTTAAGTAAAAGTAGCACTTACAAAATTAACAGAAAAATGGGAAAAATAAGTAAATTGTTTAATTTTTTTTTGTTATAATTTTTAGTTATATTGACTAAAAACTTATTTAACTAATTCATACTTACAGTTACTACTAGAAACAAAATTCTGAAGTAAGAGGTGTAAAGTCAAGCAAAAATTCACGGATTTATACAAATTATGCATAACGTGACAAAGTAAAATAAGAATGAGCTTAACAAAAAATAAAGGATGGGGTAACGAAGAATTTTGTGTTTATGACGTCTAGGTGATTTTACGATACTGGTTTTAAGCGGGTGATTGAGCAAACTTTTATTGCTCGTCTATTCCGTCTTTGGAAATCGTGATGTAAGGGAAGATCAGTGTTTCATTTTATTTTTTATTATTACAGTTATGAGAATAAACAACTGTCGGACGGTTAGCACTTGGCAGTGTTGGTAAAGATGGAAAGTTGGTTAGAGGATTGTGAAAAAGCAACACACTTTGAATATAGCTCTTTGAGCTCTCTCTAAAATGATCATATAATTTTTAGACGTACCGCCCCAAATGGCAATGCAATACACTATCTAACAAAGATTGGCAAATCCTCAATAACCGATGTATATGTCTAAGGTTTTTTAATATGTAAATTAATTTTCTGGTTAGTTTGACCAGTGTTTCAATGTGTTGTTGGAAGCTGAGACGGTAATCTATGGTAATGCAAAGCTATTTGATAGAATTTGTTTGAACTAAAACAGGACAAGAGCAATGGTTAATGAAATTACATGAGTGCGCTTTTAAAGTCGAAGTTTGGTTGACCCTGGGGTCTAAGGGAATATGTCATGTATTTTGTCTTATCGACATTGACAGCAAGCAATTTGTAGTATATAAATTTATACACCGTATTAAAACCTTGCTGAGCATACTTTTTAACCTCATCCCACGTGCCAGCATCGAAAATCAATGCCGCTATTTGTTCACGCGTTGTTAATGGATTAAGTAATTGGGGGTTATTCTTTTGGAATCTTTTGGAACCGAGGTGTTGTGAACTGGTTTTGCTCTTATCTTATGTTGTACTGATTACTTGAATTTTCGATATGTTGTGATATTCTTGCGTTTGTCGATTCCTGCGTTAGAATTTGCTGGTTACTGTTGTAGTGGTTGTCGTCAATTAAATCCCAGTTATCATAGTGCTGTTGATTGTTGAAAACATGTGTGAAAACTAGTGTTTTCCCGCTGTTCTTCTTATTCGTGTGAACAAACACGTTCACAAAGTAGAATTCCGTCGCGGCAACAAGGATGTCTTCTCCTACCCATAGCGTCTCATTAAACTGCGTGGTTACGTATTTTGTCATCATTCGCTCCAGAGACAGACCATTGTTAGGCAGAAAGTCCTGAATATTATTTAACAGTGCTAAGTATATTCTGTCATTGTCTCGAGTAATCGACACAAGCTTTGCCAGATCGCTGCGTACGGATAACTACATACTACATAAACAATTCCAGCCCCTTTATCATAGGTATTATTATAGCCAATGTATAGTTCCTGTTTTGTTCAAACGTCAAAGACAAAGACACAGAAGGTTGACTTAGACAGGGGTACGATTAATGGGACGTCCGCAGTGTAGGGAAACGAAACTCACGAATATTAAACCACTTCATGCACATTGCACCAGCATATTTATAAGAAAAATTCTAAACAAGTCCATTTACACGCAACTAGACTTCACAAAAATACATTAAGTAGGTACCAGGTATTGAACCCTACGTAATCGGCTATTTTATTTACCTTATACCAATTTTAATGACATACGGTTTGCAGAGCTATGATAAGTAATTGCTGAGATATCGCAGTCACTGTGATTGCGGAGAATGGCACAACTTCGTTTAGACAACGATTGAGGGTCATCCCGCCCAATATGGTTAACAGAAGTAATAACAGCCGCACGGGCCGAGCGATCAGGCCAAGCCACGTCCGCCGCGGCCGGTCCGTGGATGACCATCCCCACGCACCAAAACCCCGCCGCGCCATGGGAAGCACGCCAAGCAGCCGTGCCGGTCCCGATTACCATCCGCGGATCCCCGAGACGCCACGGGTCGTCAAAGTCCGAAAGAGGCTAGGCAGATGATGAGTATAGTGATGATGTTTAACAGACTGCGGCGTCACAGAAGAACCGCTCAGTCCGTCCATACTTAGTTCCAACCTGTACTTGAAACCTTTACGCATTATATTTTTGAAACTTTGCGCATCAGACACGCAAGGGTCAGTTGCAGGTACCGGCTAGCATTCTGTTAAACAATGTGCACCGCTATTTTTTTACCGGACTGCGTCCTTAAACAATGCAACCTTCTGCTTTCTCTCGATGCCAGCCGTAATGCGCTTCCCGCGCTTGTCCGCCAGATGTGGACAATATAATGCGCACCAACAAAGCGTCTACACTTACAAAATATGTAGTTATGAATATCGAAATAATAATTTCAGCCTCTGTTAAATTATAACTTTGGTATGTTTGAGAAAAATATTACCTAGATTAAGATAAAATAAATTCAAACAGGTTTTCATTTATACTCGAAAGGAAGCAATAATAATAGTCAGTGAATAGTGAACTTGGTCAACGTAGTTATTTATGGTAATTCGGCACAATGTGGATGAAGTATTAGGTCAAGAACGATACCGTACTATACGGTCTGAAATAATTTATTTCTAAAGATTACAAATCACTTGTACGGAAATAAATACTGAATATTACTTTATTAAAACATTGATTTCCAGGGGTAAGAAGGGCTTTTGTAGTTTTAACATTACGAATTTAATCAGGTAATTGTTACAAGTTTTGTATTGTCTACCGCCGTGCGGCGCTTCTTTGTTTTTATGTATGAAATCAAAGGACTCGATCACACTTTGTGCCAGAATAACAGCTTCGTTTATCCCGCATTACTACATTTAATATGAATACACTGTCCTATAACAATTGTTTAAAATTATGTTGAACATGCGCGTGGCTTTGAATCGACGACCTAAAACGCAGTCGCAGCTTAGAAGTACAGCTTAGGGTACGGAACGATCTCACCAGTGACGCGGCGGAAGGGTTCAGGCCATGCAGAATCACTACTCGGCAGGTGTCTCAGCTGCGTGGACCGCACATTTATTTATCTTTTGAACCGATTTAAAATGTTTTGATTTGCGACACAGACACACACGCACACACACACAAAAGAAACACGGTTTGATTTCTAAGTCCGGCAAGTAAACCACCATCTGTTGGGCACGATGCCTCTCGCGGAAACAAAGGCACGACCGTACTGGTCGGAGGTTCGAACCGAACCTATCTGTTTACCAAAGGCCATTAACCAAAATATCAAAATCGCTGTAAAGTGAAAGTGTGACCATAAAATGTACTTGTCGTGGATGGATGGCGCCACAGTACAGCTAACAGCGCTATCTAACAATCTCATTCATAAACGAATTATCATGTGATCGGAAACGCAAGCGAGCCCTATCGCTTGGACACGATCGTCGGTGCAGGGGATGCAGTGAGGACTGGCGGAGAGACCGAGTGTTGCGACAGTCACAAAAAACGGTCGAGCTTGGACAGTCTTGGCAAAACCACTCAGTACCAGCGCACGTGTCTGTTTCCGTTGCACGTGTTCATTTTGTCAGCCAGTGTATTAAAGTTATTTTGATTCGAATTATCTTTTCGTTCGAGTACCCACTACAGTGCCCACACTAAAATGTGTCGGATCGTGAAGAAGACCCGATATTTCGCATCTCGGCCACCCCTGATCCGACATACTCATAAATTATTTAAAAAAAAATAACTTTACTTAGTTTAGGTACTTGATCGAAATAATATCGGTGGTTAATGAATTTTGTATTTAATTAGTTACTTATTGGATTTTAATGCATACTTTTTTAAATGGCGTATTTTAGTGAAAGTAGTGTTGCCAATTTTAAGAACTTCCCCATAATCGGTCTTAGAGGATTGTGAAAGGGATGCTGAGCTTTAAAATTAATTTCAACTGTCTGTTTTTCTCGTTATTAATATTTTAAATGGAATTAACATAATTAAAATAATATAACATTTTAATTAACATCTCAAATAATATTACGTTACATGAACATATATCTTGGTTGACAAATCACTGACGGTCAGGGTGATTTAGATTAACTATTGGTAACCGGACAATTTGAAACGTCACAGTCACTGTCAATATGTCAAATAAAGCCTCGTGGCGGCGTCAGTCGGCAGCGAACTTTTGTTTTCACATAACTATTGCATCGATAGTTGTTGTGCAGTAAATCACCAACGATTTCGTTAAAATGTCACTCTGTGTGAAATGAGGGCCTATAAAAATCGCATTCGTTTCAAAGAGATTCTATTTCTACAATCGCTATCGCTGCAATAGGATGCTACGCTATGTATGATCTATGATCACGCGACATTTCGATATCGGATGTCAACCCCATATTTTTTTTGGCTTTTCTAATAGCGTTATCGCCAATCGAATGCTACTATGTCTAAGCCCATTCCCTTTCTGTGGTAAATCCTCTACCCCGTCGTCAAGTCGCGGGGGGCAACGGATGTAATGGTTAGAATTTTAAGATCATGGATTACTCCTACAACGGTTAGTATCTGCTATTTATTCAGCTATGCATTATTTTAACCGTTTACCACTATTCTCAGCACACACACTTTTTAGACGTACACACATCAACAAAATCTAGGGATATTTAATATTGAATCAAATATCTATTAATCTATGAAGAATTTTCTAATATAGTAAATGGAAGAATGATAGGTTACTTTAATAATAAAAAAAACTATTTCTGGATTCGTTTGTTTTAAATAAAAATATATATGTTTAAATCGCCGTAGAAAATTAGTATGATAAAAAACTTATTTTCTTCTTATAACTATTAATTTTAATTAAAATTTAAAAACTCTTACAAAATCTAATTATTAATAATCAGTGTTGCCACCTCTTACCTTAATTACACATCAACATCGATTGTTCATACTTAAATTAAATTGTCAAAGTCTTGCTGCTTTATGAGGTCCCATGTTCTTTGCGAGTGTTCGTAAAGTTGTTGTTCCGTCGTCAAATTTGGCGGGAAATCTCTCAAAGCTTTTCGTTGTAACATGTCCCAGGCATGCTCGATAGAATTTAAGTCGGGCGACTGTGCAGGCTAATCCAAAACTTGAATATTGTGGTCTCGGAGAGCGGCCGACACGAGACGCGCCGTATGGGAAGGAGCATTATCGTGCATGAGTAGAAATTCCTGGCCCATTTGGATTCTGTGTGGGACAATAACAGGCTCTACTACCTCCTCGTAGTATTTTTGTGCAGTCATGTTGCCTTGGATCCAAACGAGCGGGGTTCGTCCGCCAAAACGAATTCCTGCCCACACCATGATTATCCCGCCTTGGTATGAGTGGACCTCCCGAGGGTGCCGTATACGGCTAACTCTCCCTGGAGATCTCCAAACGTGTGTTCTTCGTAAATCCGGATGAAACCCAAACCGGGACTCATCGGTGAACAGCACCAAAGACCATTGTTCGTCACTCCATGGTAAATGCTCCCAAGCCCACGAAAGCCGCCGACCGCGATTGCCACGTCGCAATGCTGGCACACGGAGCGGTCTTCGAGCATGAAGACAAACTTCATGCAACCTCCTTCGCATGGTTTGGTCGCTTAACAGCAGCTGATGGTCCTCCTGGAGCCTTTGTGCTAGTTGCATCGCTGTGATATTGGGTTGACTTCTGGCGGTCATTTGGAGATATCGATCCTATCTCTGCGTAGTAACACGATATCTACCAGTGTGCCGTTCAGTCACATCCCCAGAACTGCGATAACGTGACCACAACCTTGATATCAATCTTGGTTTTTCGTTTTGGCTGGTGAATAGGGCCTCAGCAACGATGCGTTGAATAGCACCATTTTCTAACATGCCCACGGCTCGTAACATTTCATCTCGACTCAAATGACGACGTGACATGAATCTTAAAGCTCACACGACACGTTAAATTAAAAAAGAAAATCAATCTAATCCCTTTTCATAAATTAATATTAATAAAACAATTTTAACTTTTCTTAGCGTAACGAATTATTAACAATTTTGCCGCCATAATTTGTTGTTTCTTTTGTTTTTTTATTTCTATTTTTAAATTTAGAGAATATAATAATTGAGGTTTCAATCTGTATATAAACTTTTTATAGAAACTAAACAGATTTTAAACTATACATTCGTAAATAATTTAGGATTAAGGTATCCCTAGATTCTGTTGATGAAAAACCACCCCGGTGTTCCATCTCACACCTACGTCGGGGTCGCGGAAAAATGATTCTTCCGCGACCCCGACTGGTGCCGGCCCGCCTCTGCGGGCCTCCTCTTAGTGACGTGTTTGACTCCCCCCGCAACGTCGTACGTGGAATACATCGTGCCGCTACCTCGGGTCCTGATGTGTGGGGTGCAGCGGACGTCCCCGAGTCCGCCGTCCGTGGACCCATTTAGAGGGGCTGGAAGAGGACGTTGTCCGCCCTCCGCCTGCGCCTAGTGCGCCTGCTGCGGATCGCGAGAGTGGACGAGATCTCTCTCTCCCTTTCCGCAGCCTCCTTCTGCGAGATGACTGTTTCGCAGAAGGAAACCACCGCGTCCCAGGACTCGGCGCTGCCGACCATCGAACTCACTGCGGTCGGCAGCGACAGGTCACTGCCTACTTCTGAGATGAGGGCAGTGCATCAACGCACCTTATGTTAACTTTTACCATTGCATGTGCACTTAAAATAAGTTCCATGCAGCAATTGTGGACCGACTTGATGCTCTACAGTTCTTGAAAATAGCTATGTAGATGACTTGCCCTTGGTACTGGGAACAGACAAGTACACGTGTTTTACGAATATGATGATAATGTTCAATAAAAAAAAAAAAACCTATAATCAAGCATTTTTATTTTCTACTTCCTATACAAACCTGCAACCTTATATGCAACCCGGCTGGGCTCGCGTTGTGGATGGCCCACTCCCTCACACAGAGATGAGGCCTGTGTCCCAGCAGTTGGAACGTTATAGGCTGATTATGCTAAGCTATGGTGCTTGTGGTTGCGTGTGTATGCATGGAATACGCTACCAGAAGACTTATCGTTAGAAGGCCTCCCACAAGTTGGACCGATGACCTTGTGAAGGTCGCAGGAATGCGCTGGATGCGGGAAGCGCAGAACCGGTCAAAGTGGCGATGCTTGGGGGAGACCTATGTCCAGCAGTGGACGTCTTTCGGATGAAATGATGATGATGATGTACAAACCATCATTTAGCATGACCTGACCTGCATGTGTAGGTGTAGTTTAATTGGGATCGTTCATTGGTTTGTTGGAACTATTTTCTGTTGTCTTATGTGAATTCAAATCATGTTGTTGTAAAGGACTGCTATTTTTTTGGCGAAAGATTTGTTATAAAACTAACCTCAAAACTGAACACAAAATCGAAGAACAACAAAAACCCCATAAAATAAATGGATAGTTTTTAATGTTCTTTGAAAGGACGACATCACCCCTCTTTTTAACCAATGCAATCATACAAAAAAATGATGCGCAACGGCGGTCAGTATAAAAACCAGCATTCTCTTTTCATCCAAATCCATTCGACGGATTGTGCGTGATTGAGAAACAAACATCGAAACATCTAATCATCCTTAAAAAGGGTTTTCCAATAAGAGGTGTCATTTTCATTTTCAAAGAAAAATGCAATTTTTTTATACTAACGATCGAATGTTTATTTCATTATAAAGAGGAAGGTATGCCATTAATAGTGGAAAATAATATCAGGCAAATGACCACCACGACCACGCTTACAGGACCATATCCTTTTCATGAAATTTTCCATAACCAAATCGCAAAGTGGCTGCCCTATGTCCTCGATAGCCTCACGAATTCCATCTTTGAGGTCTTGAATCGACGCTGGGCTGTTGGCGTAGACCTTCTCTTTCACGTGGCCTCAAAGGAAAATGAGGCTGGAGCAACAGTTACGGTGAATGGATTGCACTATCGATGATTAATGATTTTTTTGGCCGGAATTGGATGGTTTTGATCTGGAAAACGTTTACTTTTAACAAGACGGCGCTACGTGCCGCACAAGCAATGAAACCATTGATCTTTTACGGGAAAAGTTTCCGGACCGTGTTATCTCTCGAAGAGGTGTTCACAATTGACCACCAAGATCTTGTGATTTAACACCTTGCGACTTCTAGGTTATAGGTAGAATAGGAGTTACCTATAGAGACACTCAATCATTACCGAACTCGTACAGATTATTATGAAACTGAACTTTTGCTTTGTCTTCGCCCGCGTGTTTGTCGGAAATTATTACACGGAAACGTACTAGTGTTATGAAAAGTTTTTAACTACTTATGTGCCAAATTTGATACAAATCCATTTAGTCAATTTTGCGTGATTGAGTAACAAACATCCAAACATCTAATCATCCAGACATACAAACATTCACATTTATAATATTAGTATTTTATAATAACAAGTTTGGACAGTATGTACTGTAATATCCATATTTTTAATTGAAGTTCATGCGTAAGCCCTATTTGGCTCTCAATAATGTAAGCGAATGTTTATGCTCACAATGGATAATTAAGCCCTTATAGGCTTCATAAAGTGGGTTCAGTGTCCGGAGCCCGAATAAAAGTATGAAAACCTCTATGTAACCGGAATGGAGCAACTTTTTAACCAAGCGAGTGGAGTTTAATAAAGTTTCGGCGTGGGCAGTCGTATCGAAAATTTTGTTTCGTTAGTTTTATTTAGGTATCTGTACTGACTTGAAATAACTAGAATTCATTGTAGTATTTTGTAGGCGCATCAGCTGTTTTCTGTTTAGGTAGTCAGGTATCAGCCATATACAGTGGACAAATGGACTGCGATAGGCTGAGTTGATTGTTAAATTTTGACTCAGGCATATTTTTCTCCTTTTTTATCTACACCGACACATGCGAATTACGCATCACACTGGCGTCACGCAAAATCCTGCATCGCGCAAGCAAAGTTTATCGCGCAACTGGTATATACAACGTACCGACATCAATTTGGGTTCAGTCATCTAAAGACAAGGCCATATACGCAGCCCCGGCCTCCATTATGGAGGCAGCGGAAGCAACTCATTGCGGGCCTCGGTGACCTTCTCCGAAAGGAGAACGAGGAGCTCCGGGCACACCTGGCCAAGGTCCAAGGCGCCAGCCACAGGGAGGTACCACCAAGAAGGGCGCATGGGCAAGGCCAGCCCTTGCCAGCGGAGGACCGGGTTCTGATTCTGGTGCGGCAGGTGCTGGCTGCCTCCCAGAGTCGGTTTTCCGCTCTGGAGGCAGTTGCCCTGCGCCCCCCGCTAGCGGCAAGCCAGCCGGCTCCGGGCCAGCGAAAGGCGGCCCCGTATGCCGCCACCGCGGCCAAACTAGGGTCCTGAGGGCTGACCCAAAGTGGGGACTTGGTGGGCCCGCCCCTGGGGAGCTCGGCGTCACCAATGGCCTCCGGCTAAGGGTCACTGCGACTGGAGCCCGGATGCTGGAGTTCCCGGGTGTGGCCAGCGGAAGCTTTGGCTGAAAAGCTAAGGGAGTGCCTGAGTGCGGACGAAGCCCGAAATTCCAAACCAACGAATTACGCTGACATGCGCATTCTGGGCCTGGACGACTTCGTGACGGAAGAAAAGGTGGTGGCTGCCGTCGTCACGGCTACTGAGCGGGGGGGCTCAGTAACCGTGGTTTGAGCCTCACGGTCAAGCTAAGCGGAACCCCAGGAGGGGCCGCTCGCTGCGGGAAAAGAGTGCCGAGTGGCGCACCGGTACTGCGGTGCGCCACTCGCCGTACCTTCTGCGGGCTTAACGGGGTCGCCACCGTTTGATGGTGCGGACGCGGTGCGGCCGCAGGGGAAGAGGAGTGTCGGTATGTTGTTGGCCGCTCTCCCAATCTTCTGCGGCCGTAAAATGGTAGGCGACGGGCACAACTAGCTGACTCGTCGCAGGGGTTGGTCGTAGACGGACAATGCCCTCTTCCAGCCGTGGGGCAATTAGCTGCCCCGTGACTCCGGCCCAAAATATTGCCGGGGAGGGCCGAAGGCTCCTGGTGGGCTGGGTTTCCGCGCAGATGAAACTGCTGGAACCCAGACCTCTGAGGTGCTTCCACTGCCAGGTGGGCAACGACGTGGGAGTGCAATGCACCTTCGGGTACGACTGGGTGCTGAGGGGCGAGCTCCCGCCGGGCGCGGACCTGACGTGTTACGCAGACGACACGCTGGTCACGGCCCGGGGGAGTTCGCACAGGGAGGCAGCGTTGCTCGCGACGGCGGCGGTCTCACTGACGGTGAGCCGCATACGGCGCATCGGCCTGGAGGTGGCCCTCAACAAGTCGGAGGCCATGATGTTTCATGGCCCCCGGCGGGCGCCGCCGGCCGGATCACACATTGTGGTCGGGGGGTCCGGATCGCTGTCGAGCTGTCGAGCCCACCATGAAATATAAGAAAAAATAAAGAAAGAAAAAACGTTTATTTGCGGTAAACATGACGCAGTGATTGAACACAAACACCAAAAATAACAAGTTGGGGGAAAATATGCGTCACATCCACGCAAAACGGCCATCGCTCAGCTTAATGCTACGACCCTATCCGAGACAGAGCCCCAGCGCTGGTTTTCAGCGACAGCCGGCGTTGAATGACGTCGCCCGGTGCAGCAATCGCTAAGATTAAAACTAAAATACATACACATAAAAACTAGATAAGTGTTCAACAAACAAAGTACAAACAATTTTTGTAAAATGGTAACATTCCGGGCATCGAATGCTCACGCGCCGTTAGCCTTTGATAATCTGTGCGCGCAGCTGTCATATAAACAGGTTTGACGTTTTGACACACTGGTATTGTTGTACCTGATATTAGTTAGGTAATAATTAAATGGCGCATTATGTAATGAATGTTATGATGAAATTTTAACAACAAAGGGGATGTATTCGGTGACTGTGTTGGTACGGCTGTTGTAAAATAGTGTTTGTGAAATTTGTGCTAGGAAATGCAGATGACAAACTAAGTGACATAACGGAGAACCTAGGTCTAAAGACAAAATGGTAAGTACGAAATAATTATTTAACATCGTGGATATAAAGAAAAATAAAGAAATTGTTTGGATAATAAAAGTAGAAAAAGTTATAAATTATAATAATCTTCAAGCATTGGCATTGTTATTCTGGCATTGGTGCTCGACAGCCGGTGGGACTTCGGACCCCACTTCCGGCGGCTGGCGCCCAAGTTGTTGGGCGCGGCTGGGGCGCTGTCAACGCTGCTTCCCAATCTGGGGGGCCTGCGATCGATGGCCTTTTACGGCGCCCCGATCTGGGCGGCTGACCTGACGGCCGCCAGCATCTCTGTGCTGCGAAAGCCGCAGAGAGCAATGGCCGTCAGAGTCATAAGGGGGTATCGCACGATCTCCTACGAGGCGGCTTCTGCACTGGCCGGATCCCCGCCATGGGACCTAGATGCGAAGGTGCTCGCGTCACTATATCGGTGGCGCGAGGAAGCGAGGGCGCGGGGCCAGCGGCCGATGCAGCGCCATATGGAGCAGCGTCGGTCGCAGCTGCGCGAGGTCCTGGTGGCGGAATGGCGGGACAGGCTTTCACGCCCTACCGCCGGCCTCGTCACCATCGAGGCGGTCCGGCCAGTGCTCGACCTCTGGCTCGGGAGGAGGCACGGCTCCCTGTCGTTTCGGGCGACGCAGGTGCACTCGGGGCATGGTTGCTTCGGGAAGTACCTGTGTCGCATAAACAGGGAGCCGGACGCTCGGTGTCACCACTGCGTCGACTGCCGGGAGGACACGGCGTGGCATACGCTGGCAGAGTGTGCCGCTTGGGAGGAGCCGCGCCGTGCCCTCATCTCAGAAGTAGGCAGTGTCGCTGCCGACCGTAGTGAGTTCGATGGTCGGCAGCGCCGATTCCTGGGACGCGGTGGTTTCCTTCTGCGAAACAGTCATCTCGCAGAAGGAGGCTGCGGAAAGGGAGAGAGAGATCTCGTCCACTCTCCTGATCCGCAGCAGGCGCACCGGGCGTAGGCGGAGGGAGGACAACGCCCTCTTCCAGCCCCCCTAAATGGGTTCAGGGGCGACGGATTCGGGGACATCCGTCGCCCCCCCAACATCAGGACCCGAGAAGGCGGCGCGCGTAGTGTTCCGCGGGCGCCTCTCACAGACGTTGCGGGGGGAGTACACCTCACTCCCCCCGCCCGAGACGGGGCCCGCGCAAGCGGGCCGGCACCAGCCGGGGATGCGGATGAATTATGTGTTCCCGCGACCCCGGCGTAGGTGTGAGATGGAACACCGGGGTGGTTTTTAGTCAGTAAGAGTCTGACAGACCCCTCCGCCCGCCCCAGGGCGGAGGACATCCATGAGGATTTTCCACCCCGGGAACAAAAAAAAAGTGCAAAGCACCTCGGAGGTGGACCGCAGCGGTCATCGTTTCCGTTGTAGTCAGCCCGGTCACAAGACCGAGTCGTTCAATTCCGCATCGCACTGCTATATATTTGCGGCAGATAGCAAGCCGGCCGATCACAGGGTTGGGAGTAAGGCCTGCGCACCACCCGCCAAAGCCAGGAGCAGGGGCAAGCCCACTGCCACCGCCGTCAAGGCCGCATCTGCCGCCACTGCCGCCGCCGCTGCCGCCTCCACCGTCGTTGCCACCGCAACCATCATGGCAGAGCCTTCACAGGGGGCTCGGGGCCTGATATGGAGTGCCAGTAATGGCCTCATTACGTCTCCTCCAGGCGAACATCAATCACTGCGCTTCTGCTCTGAATATGTTGTTTCAGAGCATGGTGCAGTGGTCGATTAACATCGCCGTGGTCGCTGAGCCGTACTTTGTCCCGCCCAGGGATGTCTGGGTGAGGGAACTGTGCGACCGTATTTCCTCGAGGATTTCAAGAGGGGACGGAGTTGCGTGGCAGCACGGTTCGGGGAGATAGTCGTGGTAGGGATATACTTATTTCCAAACCGAACTCTCGCCCAGTTCCATAACTCCCTGGCGGAGTTGAGAATCGTCGTCGTCGGGTTTCGTTCCCTCCCTGTGCTCGTCCTCGGGGACTTCGATGTCATGAACGTAGCTTGGGGATCCCGGTACACGGACACGCGGGGCAGGATGGTGGAGGACTGGGCCAGGTCGTCCTAAACCGGGGTTCTGTTCCAACGTGTGTGCGGACGTGGGGTGAATCAGTGGGGGACACTTTGTTCGCCAGCCCCGCTCTGTCGCCGCACGTCATTGACTGGCGCGTCTGGAGGGGGTGGAGACCTTTTTTGTTTTTTTTGTTTCGGGTTGGAAAATCCTCATGGATGTGGCCGGATCGCCTCGATGGTACTGAGGCTGGCGGTAGGGCGTGACAGCCTCACCCGCCATTCCGCCACTAGGACCTTGCGGAGCTGCAACCGACGCTGCTCAATATGTTGCTGCATCGGTCGCTCCGAGAGCGGGGATCCGGCCAGCGCACAACCCGCCTCGTGCGATACCCCCGAATGACTCTGACGGCCATCGTCCGCTGCGGCTTGCGCAGGACAGCTATGCTTCGGCCCCCCAGATTGGGAAACAGCGTTGCCAGCGCCCCGGCCGCGCCCAACAAGTTGGGTGCCAGCCGCCGGAAGTGTGGTCCCACCGGCTGACGAACACCAATCTCAAATATTTCATGGTGGCAATGACAGCGATCCGGTATTCCCCCTCCCCCCCCAATGTGTGATCCGGCCGCTGGGGGCCATGAAACACGATGGCCTCCGACTTGTTGAGGGCCATCTCCAGGCCGACCGCCCTATGCGGCTCACCGTCAGTGAGACCGCCGCCGTCGCGAGCAACGCTGCCTCCCAGTGAGAACTCCCCCCCGCCGTGACCAGCGTGTCGTCCGCGTAACACGTCATGTCCGCGCCCGGCGGGAGCTCGCCCCTCAGCACCCAGTCGAACCCGATGTTCCACAGGAGCGGTCCCACGACCGATCCCTGTGGAACCCCGCACGACACCTAGCGATGGCTTCCGCCATCACGTCCCATGTAGTTGACACACCTCCCGGCTAAGTAAGCCCCTACGATGCGGCGGAGGTAGAGAGGCACGCGGTGGTACCGCAGTGATTCCCGTATGCAGCTCCAGGGCAGGGTGTTGGAGATGTCCAAGGACAGCGCCATCACCACCCCGCCCCGGGACACTGTTTCCTCCGCCAAGACTCTCACCTTCGACACAGCGCGGATGGTAGAGCGCCCATGCCGAAAGCCGAACTGGCTCTCGTTCAGGTCCGGCGCCTTTCTGCACAAGTGGCCGACGAGGCGGGCCGCGAGTATGCGCTCGAACAGCTTACCCACCTCGTCGAGCAGCACTATGAGCCGGTACGCAGACGGCGAGTCGGCAGGGCGCCCCGCTTTCCTGAGCAGGACCAGACGTCCAATCTTTCACAGACTGGGAAACTGGCCCCACTCAAGGCACGCTGTGTAGAGTCCTCTCCGTTGGGGCTCCAGCTCCTTCAGAGCGAAGGCCAGGAGGCCAGGCTGTGAATTCCATCGGGCCCCGGAGGCACGCTCTTGTCCCGGATCCGCATCACGGCCGCCCTCATCTCTGCCTGTGTCACCTCTGGGACGCTGATGGCGTTCGCCTCCTCCTCCTCAGACTCTGCGGCTAGTACTCCGAGATCTTTCACAGAAAGAACACCGGCTATCGGTTCCTCGCCCAGGACGTATTGTGCATGCCTAGGATTATGTGCACGACTAAAAGACAAAACACTGCATTTGTTCATGTTGAAAAGTAACTTGTTTTCGATGCTCCACTGAAAGACAAGCCTTAATGTCCTCCTGTAAGATTTCTGATGTCGAGTGAAGTGATGCGATGCGACGGGGCGGGTCGGGGTGATGGGACATTTAACGCGGACGAAGACGCAGGCAGCAGCTAGTAGTTTAGAATATATATAGTAAAGCATGAAAGTTCTAAATAACCATAACATTTCTAGTTTAGAATTCTACTCGTGTCCATGTTAACGTATGAAGTAATAAACTTACTTCTATGAACTGACCGCGCGCCAGATGTTCTAGTTATAATTTTCACTCGTATTTTAGAATTGTTTCCATACAAGTTTACTGAAGTTTTAAGTTATTAGGTTTGCTTTATTTTAGTAGAGGTGGGTCCAGCTAATGACAACGCCTCTACAGCAAGACGTAGTCTCTGGCGGAAGCTGCAAAAACCCCTGAATGCTTTTTCCAGTCATCCGATAGCCTTCCACAACGGTCACGGGTTACGTTAGCTGACTTGGAAATCCCGCTGAAATGGATAACGAACCCAAGTCCGCCGTGGCAAAGGGTAGGATTTATGAACGACTTGGACCTCAAGTGTATATGCGGCGTCTTTCCACAGACAATGGTTCACCTTCCTTCAATCTTCCGCCGAATGCCCTGTGACGTACTGTGCACTTGAGGATCTTATGACTGCCTCAGCGATTGAAGTTCGCTTGGCTGAATTATGGGTTCTCAAAAAACTTATTTACATTCAATATGCTTAAAAGAAGAGAAAAAGAAGATGTAAAGCATCCCACTAATATTAAAACTCGAAAGTTTGTGAGAATGGATGGATGTTTGTTACTCTTTCACGCAAAAATTAATAAACGGATTTGGATGAAATTTGGCACACAGATAGTTTATAACACATAGAGTACTTTTGATCCCGATACTCCCACGGGATCAAGATGTATGTGGGTGAAACCGCGGGGAGCAGCTAGTGTGCAATAAAAGAGACTCCACGGATGACGGTGATAAGCATCTCATGCTTAGCAGTAGCTCTTGTAACAACGAGGCAGTCTAAACTGGACTAAATATGTATGTTGATATTAAAGTTGTTTTTCAAAAAACTCTTATGTGTTTAAATGTTTGGAAACTACTTTGTAGATTCCAAAGGCATGAAAATGACCATAATTATTCTAATGAAGAGTTATTTTTAATTACCTTCAGTCTTTTCTGATTATCAGGTAAGCTTTACCGAGGAGAACTTAATACTAAAGATAACTTTTTTTTAAAGCTTATAGGTATTTAATTGCCTATGTTTTTGTCTGTAAAACTTATAGGTACCTAATTGAGTATAACGCTGATTTTCTCGTACTCAAGAAAATATAATGTGTACAAGGGTATACTTATAACTGCTCAATGTATCGTTTCAGCATTTTGTATGCAGCCAAGACACGGTTGTAAAAGGTCATTTACATGCAGAAATTTTGACACGTTTTTCAGATTCATTGCTACGTGTTTTTTACACTTTTTACACGTCATGTGGAGAATTTAAATTCAAATGTTTTTACGAGCAGATTATCACATGCATAACATAACTGACAATAAGCCTGCGCCGCGTCGTGGATTTCTCGACTCTAAATGGTTATTTGCACATTTGTTTTGTGTTTCTGAACGCTTTACAGAATGAACTACTAGACAAGGGGTCAATCAAAGTCAAAGTCAAAGCATTTATTTCAAATAAGCACATAAAAAGGCACTTTTGAACGTCAACATCTACATTTTTTTTTTGCGCCCCTTCAAAACTTAGTTTCGTATGGAGAAGAAGGGGCACGAAACTCCACCGTTACTCTTTTAAAATGTTTTACAATATTTTGTATACGCTAATAATATTTTTATATGTGAAGACGATGCACCAAGAATAAAAATACTATAAGTACCACAATTGGTAAAAAGAACATAAAATAAAGCAAAGACAGATACATCAATCACGTGATAGGTACATGGTGCTCACATATTTACAAACATTTTAAAATTATATGATTTTCCTAAAATATTAACTTTAAGTCAGTGTGTGAGTTGAGTAAAAATAACAAATTATACAATTAAATTAGCAACCAGTATGATTTTGTCTTGACTGTATTGTCCTATGGAGCTGGACCATCACGTTTCCAATCTTTTCTATCATGTTTATGATCCTCTAATATGTAATATGCTTGTTTACACAGTGTACTTTTATATGATTTTTAAATTTTCTTTAATTTTTTTGCAATATTTCACAAGGTATTTTGTTATAACATTTAACACAGTACCCCATAGATGATGCATGTACAAAAATCATTTGTGAAAAATAAAATAGATCATCCAATTTATTTTCTTAAAAAGATGTTGATTTTTTCTCACATACATAATATTTTCATAATTGAATTGGCAAGGTTCTGTTATAATATTAATCCCTTTAAATAGTTCCCAGAGGGATTCGCGACGAGGAAGATTGTATATGGCTCTGACAGCTCTATTTTGCAAAATAATAATGGATTTAATATCAGCAGCCCGACGACCCCACAGTAAAATGCCATACGACATAATGTTGTGGAAGTAGCTAAAATAGACCAAACGCGCGGTTTCTACATCTGTTAACTGTCTTATCTTTCTAACAGCATAAGCGGCCGAGCTTAGCCGCCCCGCAATGTTATATGAGGTCCCCATTGTAATTTCTCGTCCAGCGTAATTCCAATGTAGCAACGATCTAAATGGGTAACAAATATTAAAAGCAATATCATATTAACGATTTTATTTGCCTAGCTAATGACTAGTTATGGATACACCTCGCCCTAGGTCTGCTCTAGATTAAGGTATGTAAATTATATATGTCTCCATTCTAGCAAACAGAATCGACATGCTGCACTCTAATTGCGTAACCCACTTCTAATCAATCCGAGGATTTTGAAGGAAGTCTCTAATCCACTGATTCATAGGTTTGAAAAACTCGTCTGCTCCACAACGTAAATAACGCAATGAACGTGATTGAACTGTTAGAAAATAAAAGGCATTGCGATCGACGAGTCTTACACACACTACAATATTGCGTTGCCGCATTCACGGAGCTACTGTTTGTAAAAAGCGCGGTATCTAATCTAGCGCAGCGAGACCAATCATTTATCTAAGCCCCTGAGTCCTAACTCCGCGTCCTAATAGAAAGTGGTCGTCCTGCCAATACGCGATTGTCGCGTCGCGCCGCATGTCACTTTTTGTTCGGAAAACCAGTTCAACAAAGAGTGACGATCGCTTACCATTAGGACGCGGCCTACAGCTATCGGTCGCGCGAATACGTCGCGTTTATGTGTCACTCATTTGTTCGCGCGCGCCTATTTCAAAATAGTTTCTTTAGTCGTGACTGAACGATGAACGAATGATGAACATCATCATATATTTCATATTTATTGTCGAAATGGAAGACCTCTTGTCAAAGGGTGGCGTAAATTATCATGAAAACCATCATGTTGTCGACGCGTCATGTTGGCGCCACGATGCATTCGCGTTCGCCAACGCCAACAAAATTAACGCAATGGTGGCATGATCGCGTGATAAACGCTTTGGTTATGACACGGCTTAAGACATCAATGTCCTACAACTCTTATTTCAGACCCTTCCCCTACCTACCTCTTCCTTGACTTAAAAGAGTCGTGACGGCAATGACGTAATTCCTTAACTACAACTAAAATACTGTAATAGACAGCATAAAGCGCTTATTACAATCAGTTGCAGAAACTTTTGAGTCGCTTTCAAAGCGCTGCCGTCGTGTTTATGACGTCGTAAAGTCGAGGGTTGAAGCACGTGTTAGCGGCCACCCGCGTTTTATAGCGATAGTTTCTATTCTTTGAGTACTTGTAAAAATGTTTTTATAGTACGCCAAATGATAAGGTTATTATTTAAACGATAAATGGCTTATGTTTGGGAAAAAGATTTTTTGTTATTCTGCTAAAAAGAAATACTTACGTATTTTCGTGATATTTCCGTTTACATTTGAAAATAGTTGTAAATTGTTTTGCATAGAGTATAGTAACTAAAGTTGTTTTTGTTTCCATCTTCAACAGTTTCGAATAGTATACTCTTTTTATTGTACACCATATAAATTCCAGATATCCTACTATAACATAAAATTATAAATGTGTGTATGTTTGTTACTCGATCACGCAAAAAACGACTAAACGGATTTGGATGAAATTTTGCACACAGATAGCTGGATAAACACATTAAATACTTTTCATGCAGGTAGTACGTTCCTGTGGGTTAGTTTCTGACCGCGATATCATTAAGCCGCGGCAAAAGCTGGTAAACGGAACTGTTTATTATGTTGGATATTGTCTATGATTTTATTGCGGCATCTACACCGCTATGCGAACAACGCATCACACTGACGTCACACAAATCCTGCATCGCGCAATCGGAGTTTACCGCGCAGCTAGCATATATACAACTTCCCGACATCAAACGTCGGGCAAAAACCCGATCGCCGTCCTACCGCCCTCGCCGCCGAGGCCCGCCGCGACGCCCAAATCGACGCCCCTCCCGACCCTTGCTCGAGCCAGCCCGCGCCGCTGAGCCTGTAGCTTTAAATTGGTCCATAAATAATACCAATCCTGATCCAGCTAGTCATTTGCTGCCCTCTTCCAGCGACGCCCTAAGCCGAGGTTCGTACCCCACAGGGGGTGCTCTTAGCGTTGTCGCTTAGTTTTAGTTAGTATATAAGTTTAAGTCCTGGCTGGAGGCCTTAATTTATTAGGGAATCCACAGGCAAGTCCGCTTAAGCAGACGACAACCGCATAGGTTGACCTGCGAGATGCCAAACAAACAAACAAACAAAATCAAACGTCGGGCAGTTGCCCACCAGATACCTACGACATCCATCTGGTCGGAGGATCCCCCCTATTCCAAGAGTATGAGTGAACTTTACACCCTGTTCCTCATATCTCTACAAATTCATAGACAATATCCGTCTCCATCTTCCCTCGCTGAACACAACCTTCCATTTCTCCGATATCCGTAGTAAGCGAAAACTCAAGTAAAACTCTGATCATAATAGCTGCGTTTAACAATAAAAGAAAATAGGGATTATAAGGGTAAGGGTACAGAGGGCAGTCACAAATCTTTATCGACGGACCTTATTGTGATTTATGTGACGACTGCGTGTGCTTCTACCCTATAAAATTCGATGGTGAAAAGGTATTTTATTTAATTTTCGAATTATTGGAATTGGCATGTCTCTACCATTGCTGCACGAAGCCAAGCGCGCATTAATCCTACAAAAAAATGCGGTGCAGTCTGCCTGGGGTATGCATTGGTTCATTATGGTTAAAGAATCTTTATTTAACTCAAAAGAAATTTACTACAAATTTCACTCTGACAACGACTGAACAGATTTTCTCATTGTTTTCTTTTTAGATAAGAAAAATCTTTATCAAGTCACCTTTCAAACAAAACAAAATCGGTTCAGGCGTTTAGGAGCTACGATTCTGTAGACAGACAAATATACAGAGAGTAAAAAATTTACGAAAGTGATGAAGGAGGATTGCGATGTTTTGCGCCGCGGCGCGGCTCTCCCAACATATTATCGTTACCCTAGCTAGCTAATATATTATATTTTTATAAGGAAACCGACACCCATTGAGTTACACTCTCTTTCACAATCCGAAAGTTTACAAGGATATTTCTAATCCATTGCTTCATAGGATAAATAATGTCGTCTGCTCAACAACGTAAATAACGCGACGTACGTGGCTGAACTGTCAAAATGAAAGAAAATGGAATCAATTGTCATTCATAGTGCGTTACACAATTATCCTGCGGGCTTAGATAAATGATCAGTCTCGCGGCACCTAGATCAATCATGTATCTAAGCCTGCGGGTTTTCTCTAAACGTCGACGAAGTAAATGTGATGGACGTGGACGACCACGTTAATATCGTAACGTTAGAATTTAAAAAAAGTGCACATGTTGGCAAAACCAAAATCCACCCAAAAAAAATCACCCTGAAGTGGATACGCGAAAACGCATTTCCGAGAATCCATCACAGACCTAGTTGAATTTTTTGGGGTGGATAAACGGAACAACCGGTTATTTTCTACGCAAGTTGGAATGCATAGCTGTGGGACGCGGGACGTCACATATTGCTACAATTTTACTCGTTTTTACACGATGTAGTTTTTGTTAGCGAGCGTGTTACAAGTAGGGATGCAGCTTTATATTACTTTCCCCGCGACTTGGCTCGCGTGAATTTTGTATCTTCTTCCACAAATTCCAAAATCCCTCATATAAAATGATTTATGATTTTAATATAAATTTTATAGGTATTTTACGGCATCGCCACTCTTCTGACTTTTTTTTCTTTCTGCACGGCTGCTTAGGTTCGCAGCGTGATGTTAAATAGCCTATAACCTAACAAAAGCTATCAAATGCAAGAAGAATTTTTCGAACCCTGTTCTTCTAGATATTTAGCCATTGACCATTTCAGAAACCAGTCAACATGTTCCTCGTATGATCTGACCAAGATTATTTCGGATTTTTCACTTTGCCATTGATGGCCTTTATACAATGACATGGAAATTTACTTTGTCAAGTATTATAATATTTATTATTGTGAATGTGAAGACAATGTGGATTTGTTTTTTTTTAGTTACTTTCAATCATAGTCTGGCAGTTTGAGTTATTTATGCGGTCTACGCAAATGTCCTTTCTTTGGTAATATTCGTCGAATCGATGACTACGGACAAATGCGTGCACTGACTGGACAGGTCCACTCATTCAGTTTGGTTCTTTCCTCAAAAGACCATTTCAGACACCAATCTACATGGTCTCCACATGACCTGACCAAGATTATGTCTGGACTTTAAAAGAGACTGTCATCTCTGAGTTTGTTTTGCCCTTTCTTCTCAGAGTAGTCAGATAGGTAACGCCGATCTCATCTTGTTTTTAGAGATATGATTGAAGTGTAAAAGTGTTTGTAAAAACCTACGTACAGAAATTAAAATCATTTATCATTAGCACATTCAAATAAAAAACTAACAAATGATTGATTGAATGATACTATATTACGACTGTTTTCAAAAAGGCAAAAATTTTACAGGATCTGCACGTAAAATTATTGTAAAACTAAGTGCTTTTTATCATAAATATTCGTTTATTTATGTTAGTATATTTTTCTTCAGTGTATATTTCTGCCAAAAAGTTATGTATTCTGAATTTCTGAGTAAGTAATACAACACGCGAATTTGCCTTTATAAAAGCTTTTAGTTACTTGAAAATTCTATCGGCGAAACAGCCAATTTCGTTTTACGTTTAGGAACCGAAATCCTTGTTCCGAAACTATTCGACGCTTTTTGAGACCTTGAAGAAAAGTAGTAACAAAATCAAAACCAAGGGAATTATTTAGTTTTCTCACGGCCCGCTGCTAAGTGCTAGGGTACAAGAATAGGGAAAAAAAGCAGATACTTACCTAGAGTTTTTCCTTTACATGAAATCTTGTTTTTTTTAATTTGAACTTTATTAATATTTCACTGTCATAAAAGTCACAAGACCCGACTCAGTGAAATTTTATGAGCGTACGCAATATTTCTAAAAGTTCTGTTCAAAAATTATGTTCACCTAATTTTAAATAAAAAACCTCATTAAAATAATTTGGAATAAACTGAAATAAAACTCATTGATTTAATGTTTCATTTCCCTTCACCCCATTTCGTCGAAATTTCACTTATAAAATGGTCGTAAAATAAAACAGCCAGCGGTATAAAATTCCCATTTAATATAATTATGTTTCAATTTAGAAATGTTCAATCAAGCTGTAAGGCCGAATGCCGAAGGACGAAGGCTTGCCGAAATCATACACATTCGTTTTCGTGCAGCAGGATGGCTCGGCGAACGTAGCGGAAATGGTAGAAACTGAACACCACTACAATGGAGAAGAAGTATAATACTGAAACAAAATTAAATTTCAGTTACGGAAACCAAGCCAGGTCAGTGCTTAAACGATACGATAGACGAACGAACTCAATTTTGATCGTGTTCTCTCAGATCAGGGCTCTTGCAGTGCCTTCATACGAGGAGTATTCAAAAGGAATGGTGCACGGGGTTGTGGAAAATCCAGGGTGTAGGGCATGGGCACGCCACAATATCGGCGGTAAGTCCCCTCTTTGAGGAGTGGTTAGAGAGGCGCCACGGCGTCCTCACCTTCCGCCTGACACAGGTCCTCACCGGACACGGTTGTTTCGGGAGGTTCCTGTTTCGAATAAGGCGGGAGGAAACGCCCGGTCGTCACCATTGTGTGGATCGCCCGGAGGACACGGTGGAGGTCTGCCCAGCTTGGGCGGAGCACCGCAGTGTCCTCGCGGAGGCGATTGGCGGCGGCGATCTCTCGCGTCCGGCCCTGGTCCAGGCCACGGTACGGAGCGAGAGAGAATGGAAAACCATCACCTTCTTCTGCGAAGCAGTTATGCTTGCGAAGGAGGAGGCGGAGCGCGTGAGGGAGAGAGCTTTGGCGCCCTCACGCCCTCACTAGTCGCCGCAGGATACGCCCTGGGCGTCGGGAGTTGCCTGCAGATTCCCGGCCACCGTAGGCGCGGGCTTGCGGACGGCGAGCAATGGGTAGCTCGCCGTCCGGTAAGGACCAAGCCCGGGTCGACGGCGCGTCGTGTTCCACGCGCGCCTCAAAGAGATGTCAGCACAAAATGACGGGGTCCGATAGGGCCGACGCCTCAGGGTCGCGGGTAATTTTAAACGAAATAACCGTGGCCCTGGCACAGGCAACTGAAGGAACACGGGTGGATTTTAGTCAGTAAAAGTCTGACACGCCCTCCCGCTCCACCCAGAGCGGGAGAAGTCATTTGATAATATCCCACCCAAAAAAACAAAAAAATGGTGTAGGGCAATAATTGGCTGGCAAACTATTAAGTGTAGTGATTCGTCAAGGCCTTGCTCTTAGTCAAACTCTTCGCGCGAATGCATGCGGTGTGGACTCATATTCAAGTTTATTTTATTTATTCCGGCCTTGAACTTGAAAGCAAATTAATAAGCATAATCAGCCTGGCCTTCTGTCTGCGAGTGAGCTATAATCCGCGGGATGGCGGTGTCACATGTCTTCAAATTTTTGGTTCTAGGACAGGTTTTCTCAAGATGTTTCCGAGCAGTGGTGATGGAATAAATTACTGGGCTGGAACCCGCGACCGGGGCGGCTACAATGGACCATGACTGCTCTCCGACTGCTTTTGGTTGCAAGTGACAAGGTTACAAGTGACTAAAGTAGGTATAACTTACTAGCTCCAAGGAATGTAAGAAGTCCACTAACACACGCCAAGTTAGCTAGTCTGTGCTGTTCGTCCTTTATTTTAGGAGCTGAAAAACAAAACCAATCGAAATAATGCACACCACCAGATACCTCAATTGGAATAACACACACATAACATAACATCAAGCCTGTAATCCCAGAAGGGTTAGGCAGAGGTGTACCTATAGGACACCCACATTTCGCCAGTTATGTTTAAGTCCCATGTAATATTGCAATATTATATTATATTGTAATATTGCAATTGGAATATTTTGTTAAAATGCTTTTTAAATGGGTGTTGTGCTTGTTGTTACTATTATGCATGAAGCATATTTATTATTTATTAAATTAGGTATTCTGATTGTGGGATAAAATTGTGGCCTCATTACAAATCTACGCACGAACACAGTCTCACACGTATACGGTTCTAGCGTAGCAGATATTTCGTCCATTTTAGATTTATTTTGGCTGTACAGCGGATGTCTGTATAATATATTATAATGATCATCTCGGGTATATCTCTTCAAATAAAAGCACTCAAATTGTAAAGTGGCACTACAAATTGGCATCCACGGGGTACATTTTCTGATCCTGTTGTTAGCCTTTCAATCGTAGTTAATATAATTAACTACGAGGAAAGTGCTCATATGACGAATGCTATAAAATACTCTATTCATATCCAGTCGTAAAATTATAGGGCCGACTTTTTTGAGCTGTGTGATATATTTAAATAAAAAAAGGACTAACAAAGTGAAGGTGAAGGTTTGAAAATATAGCTGAAGGAGCTTTAAGCTTTCAGGTCATGGAAAACCTAATAAACGGCGATCCTCCTCTATCCCTCAAGAAAAGACTCATCAACATGTGTATGGCCTTTGACAATTCAGCAGAGGTCTACGCTTTAAGTTTGTCAGAGAGCTTAGAACGGAGTATTCTTGGTTAAGAATTCAACAATCCATTCGATAACTAAAATAACTGATGTCACTCGGAAAGCTTAAATGGAATTGGGCTGGCTACATCTGCCACATGTCAGACGATCCATGGTCCAAAATAACGACGCAGTAACGTCATCCTAATGCCTTAAAAGCCTAAAACCCCACTTCGATGTATCAAGTTATTAAAAACAAATATTTTTATCATTGCAACATCGGTCAATTTTACGCATGAATGATGTATTATCTTTATTGATTTTACGTCCATCTCCGATTTTACGTCACCTTTTAATTTATGTTGACTTTCTTGTAACCTACTAAAATTAAATGTTGTTCTTTGGCATGCTAAAATTAAAAATATAAAATTAATGGCAGTTAGTATACTCACTAGATAATCACTACAATTGACAATTGGTCACAATTCGATAAAGCGAAGGTTGATATTGCAACAACCACCATAAAATCCATGATATTGCTGTTAAGTAATTTTGTTGCAAAGGTATGATGTTGCCTTACAGCCATAATAACCTAGATTTCGGTAATCACCATAATTGGCAAAGAGACTAGTTATTACTGCACGAGATGCTCATCGACGTAATAGTGCTCCCCTCCACAACAGTTTCTCTAGCTGCCGCCGAAAGGAACTTTGTTCCAATTTAAATAGTAGTTTAAAACTAAGTATTTTAGAACTAAGACGCCTATGTCTTTAACATAGGCCTCTTCTATACTCGTAGAAATAAAAATGAGGTCATGGTCTTTCTGTGCGCGAAATTTCATCCAAATCCGTTCAGCACATTTAGCGTCTCAAACTCAAACTCAAAGCATTTATTTCAATTAAACCATTTACAGGCACTTTTGAATTGTCAAGGAGTCGGTCAGTCAGAAATATGAAGCTAGTTGCCCATTCCAAAGGGTAGTAGGTACCTATGGAGAAGAACGGGCAAGAAACTCTATGGACACTCTTTTAAATAATATTGTTGTTACAAATATATTAGTTACATCATTAATGTTGTCATTAATGTTAAAAGCGTCCAGAGTGCAGCAAAACATAATTAAAAACAATCCAAAAAATAAATAAAAATAAATTATTGAAATAAGCCGTGGCAGCTAAGAGATGACCAGTACCAACTGACGGCGCCCGTTCACGAACATGGCGGATGGCATCAGCACCGCGTGAAAGCATTACAAACAAAATTACTTTTACATAACATAACATCAGATTAGGCAGAGATGTACCTATAGTACACCCACATTTCGCCAGTTATGTTTTAGTCCCATGTAATAGGGGCGAGCCTATTGCCATCAACCGGACACAAATCCAGACTCCGGGCTGCTACTGAGAAATTCTAGATAGAAAAACCCAATAACACTATGCCCAACCTGGGAATCGAACCCAGGACCTCATGCTCAGCAGTAGCTCTTGCGACCACTAGACCAACGAGGTAGTTGCTTAAACATTTATAATTATACTAGCATCTACCCACTGCTTTGCCCGCGTGGATTTCAGGAATTATCCCACGGTAACGTGCTACCTAAACAAAAAGCCTAGCCCACATCCTTTCCTAGAATGCTATCATCAAATTTTATCGAAATCCGTTCAGTGGTTTAGGCGTGAAAAGACACAGATACAGAGTTACATTCGAATTTATAACATTGCTAGCTGTTGCGCGCGACTTCTTCTGCGATCCAAGATGAAAAATAGCCTCTGTCCTTAGTCAGGTCATGGTCTATCTGTGTGCCAAATTTCGTCCAAATCCGTTCAGCCGTTTTGGCGTGAAAGCGTAACAAACATACAAACTTTCGCATTTATAATACTAGTTAGGACAAAGTATGGATTTAGTTAGGAAGTATGGATTAGGATATTTCTACCGTACCCACAAACATTTCACAATAAGTAAAAAGACAGGAAACACATACATTTTGGAATGTAAGTGCACTTACACACAGAAACGGTCTCTTCACATAAGATAAAAACATTTCCGAGCACATTTATGCCAGAATCCCGCCTGTTTCATACGACTAGGGACTCTTACATTAGTTCGGAGAAGCTCCCCCCCGTTTGTTCCAAATATCAATTACGTATTGGAAACAAATACGGGACCGATACCACAGAGCACGGAATTGCCGCGCCCTGGCAGCTTCTAGAGACGGTGACGAACTGGGTTGAACGCATTTCTTCTATCACGAACACGCCAAAGCCTTTAGTATCTATTAGTCATTTATATCTTGGTGCGAGTGAAAGTTTGGTCATGTTGAGAGGATGAATGAAAGGAGACTAACATATGGTATTTATAAGGCAAATGTGAGTGGAAACGCCGGGACCTAACCCAACGCCCTAGGAAGACATATAGTGATCTTATTGGTGATGTTCTTCTGAAAGGTCAGGTGCGTAGTACTCGCTACCGGCGAACGTGTAAGACCAGCATGTCGATTCTGTGAAAATCTCATCGTGAAGACTTGCGTGGAGCGAGCTGTCAGTGTCATCCCTTCTTGGTCAATCCTGAGCATCAGTAGCACTGACAGCTCACTCCACGCTCACTTCACCTAAGTTTTCACTGTGAGCTAATTACAGAATAGCACTACTGATGTATGGACGTAAACGAGGCAAAAGGACTATGTTAGGATCGTACCAGGTGGCGTTCTGTGGTTTCTGCCTACCCCCATGGGAAGAAGGCGTGAATTCATGTATGTACATACATGAACTATATGTTGATGAACTGTATATATGCGTGCTAACGGTGGCACCTACTGACACACTTGGTTTGCATGGAAAGTGTTGATAATGCCGCCCCCAGCAGCAACCGCCGAGGGGACTCCGAGCTCTGTGGCCAATGCTAAGACATAGTGAATTTATGTAAATAGTCAATGTTATGCAGTAAAACGAATTTTTTGCAAAAGGCGCAGGAAACGGTTCGGCAATGTAGTACGTTTATGAAGAGAGATGTGTGCCAGAGGTGCTCAACCTTTTGAAGTGAAACTTCTTAGGCGACGGCGATGCGATAATTGGACGAGAGTTTGAGAGTGAAATTTCAAGGACGCGTCACGTAGGCACATTTCATTACATGAGAGAAGAAAGATATAAGTCTCTCCCTATCTGCCCTGCAATACACTTTTTTTTTACTTAAACGTAAGTACTCATACTGTTCGCTGATTTTGATAACAGTTTTTTTAGGAGCAGTCGGTCTCCTGATTTGCCAACGGACAGATGATCCCAAACATTTTGTTACTCAATAAGCCTCAAAACTTTAAATAGCATTTTAATGAACTTTCTTTACTGGAACTGCAGTGTCTGAAAAGATAGCAAGGTTTTCCTGAAATCGACGTTTTTGACAAGCCCACCACGCAACCGCTGTTTGAGCACCGCTGTTGTATATAAATAAAAGTTTTGTGCGAGAAAATACTGTAGGGAGATATTCTACGGCCACAATTTGCCGTATTGTTTCCGATATTTTGCGCTTCTAACTTGACAGGAGATGCTTAAAATTGAAGGAAATAAGAATAAGAACTGATTTGTTTTCAATTTGTTTTTTGCATTGTCAGGCGAATGTAGCCAAGTTGCCAACGTTCTCGAATCTGATGTGCGGTTAAAAGAGAAGTTTAAATATAAAAGGCTTATTATTGTTTAGTTTAGTTTATTTCAAAATGGGATTGCAAAGTTTACAAATGTTGTTGTGTGAATGTTGAATTTCGTTGAGCTCCTCAAGTTCTGAGTTGAGCTACACGATTACTGACAAATGGTTGCACTGACTAGACTGGTCCACTCAAAACTGTGTAGTTATTTACTAAAAAGGACCATTTTACACAATAATTTACATGGTCCTCACATGATTTGACCAAAATTATGTCTGGACTTTAAAAGAGACTTTGTTTGACCCTTGAGTTTGTTTCGTTCGCTTCATTTCATCTCAGGAGCAGTAAGAAATGTCGACTCCGTGTAGCTTATAAAAAAATTGTGACATTTAAAAGTGATTTCGATAACCTATTTACAGATTAAACAATTTCATTTCATTGATGTTGTTATAAGGGAAAGCTTTTATTGTAAAATTCTGGGACCAAGATATCCTTATCCTGCGTTCAGGATAGGCAAACTGGTACTAGTTTTTTACCAAAATTCTCAGGAACAGCCCGGAATCTGAATTCGTGTCCAGTTAATATCAAGGGGCTAATACAGTTATACCCAATTACATAAATTACGGAGCTTTAAAAGAACTGGTGAAATGTGGATCGTTAGTAAAGTTGAACTTGAAATAGGGTTGATGACTAATATTTAAAAAACAAAACGAACAAATTATGTAATTTCAAAGAAGGCATAATAAAAATGAGATAATTTAAAAAAATCTGTTAAATCGATGTAAATATGAAGGATTATTCCCCCGTCCTTGCCGCGCGGTACGGACAATTTTGGCGCTTTAGGAAGTCACATAGTCGTGACGTCACTTCTACGAAAATGCTTGTCTAACACTTACTTTAAAACGTTTATAACTTGGGAATATTTTAAGCTTTTATATTTTTCATATTTTTTTTTTTCAGTATTTAAAAAACAAAATAAGACATAAACAAAAAAATTGTCGTCATCCCTATAACTGTAAATAGCACTTATGACAAAAATCCCAGGAAACTGCATTGGGGTCTTTTTCTACGTCAAGGCTCTGACACAGGTTAAATTTACAAACCGTTTCCAAAATTGCAATGCTAGTAAAAAGTTGCTTAGTCATAAGTATAACTTATCATAACACTAACATTGTACACTTAGTTCGCAATAAACGTTTTGACTTTGAATTCAAAATGATGTACTTGATGTATGTACAATCTACATATTAATATTCGTTTTCGTTCGAACAAACGGGTTCTTTAAAATAGTTTTTTTTAGGTGTTTCTTCACTAAAGGTGTTCTCGGATTAACCGGGTTTAAGGCAAGAAACCCGGTTAATATGGACGCACAGTAAACAAACGCTGCCGCGCCGTTCAGTTTTCATTCAGCAGTAAGAAAATAATTGTGGCGGGACGGACGTTTTACAACTCAACATATATATATAACGACGCCACTCGTCGATAAACCGGTTAATATTGGTTAAGATTAAGTTCTTAAAACGTTCACGTCCTTAAGAAAATTTCGGAGAAAAACAGAAATAAAAAAATGTGGTAACCGGTATTTTATTAACCGGTTCCGAGCAATGACATAGACAAATAGACCTTGTCTTTTCATGACGTGTAATTAACATTCAACCTAGGGTGGTAAAGCAATTCATTCACAAGGTAGTTAGCAAAACCATATATTTTGTTACAAATCACGTCTACGGAGACGTGATTTGTAACAAAATATATGGATGCTAAAAACATAACATTTAGTCTTTTTTTCTTGGGTCTGCGACCGTTAATATTGTTGTAGTGTAGTTACTTACTTTTTTTAAATTAGTTGTTTGTGGTAAACTTCACAGACGTTTAATAGGTAAGCTAAACACGATGCAATAAAAAATAAACTCATTTTGTCAACTCCTGCTTCCTGTCAGTACAATAATATCTGTTTTTGACCCCAAAAAAGTCACCTTACCATATTATTTTTCGTTTTATTATGTTTGTAACGAAACACATCGCGTCTATCAAGTTCCACTTGCTAATTTAATTTGCTCCTGTAGAAGGGATTTAGAGTGCTACAAGGATATTTTGGCGCCTGAATAACATTGACATTGCTTTTGTCGGTGAACATTTGTGAAATATCTGCCATAAATATTGTTACGAAACAAGATGTCGACGTAAGTTTCAATTTTGACAATGCGCCAACATAACCTTGTGGCGTTGTATGGATAACTTTTAAATGTTGTAATGTTCCTTACCGTCTTTAAACCTGACGCAGCCTCTTACGATCTTTGTGACAGCCAGTGACATCAGTCCTTTCCAAACTATTGCCGCAACAAAAAGGTATACCTGGTCAAAAGAAATTTTACGTCATTTGAGTTTTTGCCATCAATTGCACATCTGCCATACGTCCAACTTTCCTATCACTTGTAAGTCTCTGCAGTATTCAAAACAACAAAATCACAAAACAGAAAATCTGTTACGGATTAAACCTTCGATCCTTGGCTAACCAAGTCGTGGAAGCGATAGGCTGTTTACTGCGGTGACCATTTGACTAATTACGAGTATAGTCGTTCTTGCACATGTCATGATTGACTGCTTATCTCCTTGTAGTACTACACAGTTTTGAGTGGACCAGTCTAGTCAGTGCAACAATTTGTCAGTAATCGTGTAGCTCAACTCAGAACTTGAGGAGCTCAACGAAATTCAACATTCACACAACAACATTTGTAAACTTTGCAATCCCAATTTGAAATAAACTAAACTAAACAATAATAAGCCTTTTATATTTAAACTTCTCTTTTAACCGGACATCAGATTCGAGAACGTTGGCAACTTGGCTACATTCGCCTGACAATGCAAAAAATAAATTGAAAACAAATTAGTTCTTATTCTTATTTCCTTCAATTTTAAGCATCTCCTGTCAATCTCCTTGTAGGTATTATTAAGCCTTTATTGCTGAAACTACTCTTTGGCTTTCCTTGACCTTCTCCTGATAGCTTCTCCAAGATTTCCAATGTCATTAGTCCAGTTTTTTGCCTGTCTGCCTCTTTTGCTTTCAAAACCATCGCGTGGTTGCCATTCTGTTATAATTTTTGTCCAATTTCTCATACTGTCTCTTTTCGTGTTTCCTGTCCATCTCCATTTCAACTGTCCTACTTACTTTATTATATTTTATACCTTGATTATGGATCTTTTTCTTCTGCTCTTTTGCGATCTTTTGTCGTGGTGCCTATCATACTTCTTTCCATTCCCCTCTGACATGTTCTCAGTTTTTAAACATTAAAATTGATCACTACAATGCAATCATCTGGCAACCAAAGCTGTTCGTGAAAATGGAACTCTTTGTTTTTCTACTATGTAATTCGCAGTCTGAATGTTGTGTTTGGGTATGAATCTGCCTTCTTCGTAGGCTATCCAGCACCCTATTTGCCTATTCTGTAACCATCTTACCGTAAAAACTTAGGTGAAGTGAGCGTGGAGTGAGCTGTCAGTGCCACTGACGCTAGGGGTTGACGAAGACGGGATGACACTGACAGCACACTCCACGCATGGAATCACGGTGAGATTTTTGCAAAATCGACAGGCTTACCCATTACTTCATGTGTTCGAAATATGTGTTTGTTCAACAACGTAAATAAAGCAATGAATGTTGTTTGACTGTCAAAATGAAAGCCATTCCAACTATTAGTGTGTTACGCAATTACCCCGCTGGTTGGTGTAAGTTATATTGTCCTTGATGATTTTTTAAGGGTTCGTATCGAGGATATAAAGAAGCATATGTCCATCTCAAGGTCCCGGGATATCTAACGTCATAACGATCTGTTCAGCAGTTCAAGCGTGAAAAGGTATATATACAGACAGTTACTTTCGCCTTTATATCACACGGTTGAAACCTATACTACTAATGTAGTATAGGTTTCAACCGCGTGGATGTCAGTACCTAATATCCCACGGAAACGTGCTACCGAGGCAAAAAGTAGCCTATGTGGCACAGGATGCCATCTATCTCCTTGCCAAATTTTATCGAAACCCGCACCCTAATTGCGTAACACATTTTCGTAAACGATTACGATTAATCTGTTTGATTTTGACAGTTCAACAACATTCATTGCGTTTTGTACATTGTTGAGCAGATTTTTTATAGAACTTATGAAGCAATGGATTAGCAATCTGTTTCAAAACGATTCAGATTCCGATTGATTGTGTATTACGCAATTAGGGTACTGTTCAGTGAATAAGACGTGAAAAGATAACATACAGACGCATTCTACTTTACTAGAGATACTTTCGAATTAAAATATTACTAGCTGACTCCGCAAACGTTGTTTTGCTTCTTTATTTTTAAATAGATGTTGGCCAATTCTCAGACCTACACGATATGCACACAAATTTTTATACAAATCGGTCCAGCCGTTTCGGAGGAGTTTGGTAACAAACAACGCGACACTAGAATTTTATATATTAGATAATAAATAGTATAAAATACAGTATGGATGTCTGGATTTTAAGGGAGTCGGTATGGAAGTCATCATTCTCTGGCCCATAGCTAATTTTGTTGGGGTCAGTGCAACATATCTTTTTCTTTCATACTTCTCTATCAGTCGTGATCTCGGTAGTCACCCCCTTTCGATGGATGGACTGTGTGAAAGGCGATATGTCTATTACCTTTCACACAGTCCATCCATCTGCTTTGGTCGTTCTCTACTCATAAAATACTAAAGCTTGTTCTAAGAGATAAATGTTACCAGCATGGCCCTGCAGTTTTCCGTCAAGGCGACGAAAATAAGCAGCACTCCTGCTCCGGTGATGCCGCTCAGCACGATTCCCGTCGCGATACTAATGACTGCAGGAAACATTGTTGGTAAAAGTGTTACAAGTTAAGTTTTCACGATCGACATAGGACCATTAGGCACCTTTCCAACTGCCGACGAGGAAGCGACTTGCAAAACGATTTTGTCGCTCAAGAAACTTATAAATAAAAGAGATACATACTGGGTGTAAGAAACAGCCCTCCACAGACTGATGGGGTAAATTCAGTATATCATACTAAGATGATCGGTACATGAAATTATTTCAGGAACGTTATGGGAATCCAAAAAACCTGATATGTTTTATTACCTCACACGTAATGTATTGTTATCGTGGCTAAACGCACGTAGCAAACGGCAGCGCAGAGAGCCTTCGACCGCCCTTCCGGCTACGGGGCCTGCCGCTCTGCCGCATCTTTCGTTACAGTATTCATTCAATGCAGATTTTTTATTTTAGCTGTTTTCTATACTAATATTGTAAAGAGGAAAGATTTTGATTGTTTGTTTGTATTAAATTGGCTTAGAAACTACTGGACTCATATGAAAAATTGTTTTACCATTAGAAGCCGAAATTTATGTCTGATGAACATAGGCAACTTTTTTTTTTCGAACTCCACGCTGACGAAGTCGCGGGCGAAGTGCTAGTATTTACATAAATGGGATGCTGCGTACAGATAATGTAATTTTAGATTGAAATAAAGGAATAGTAACTGTACAAACGATAAAAAATCTGAGGAATTTTCCGGTGCAATATGATTCAAAACAAGGAGCTCAATGAACCTTGTTAGTTTGCGGAGGACTGTCCTTTACACCCTGTAAAATAATATAGTGTGTCGCAGCAACAAGAGAGTACTCGCTCAGCGACGCTCGCTTAGCGGGCAGAACACTCGCTAATAGACTCACACTTGGTACATACCAGCGAGTAATTATCGCCGTCGCGCATCGCTGCTCGTTACTCGCCCACTCGTTTTAGTTGCTAGCTCTACTCGCTTCTCAATAAGTCATTGTAACTCTTATCTCGGTAAGGTTGGGTGTAAATTTGAATGATTGCCGTGAGTTTGATAAAAACTCAACAATTATTGTAATTTATACGTAACAATGAGACATTACAAAGATTACTAATGGTTTCACGTCATTCAAATTTGATCGTGAAGGCGTGAAATTGTAGAGGCATATGTCCAGCAGTGGACTACTGTAGGCTGAGGATGATTATGACATGGCTAACCTAACAAAATAACAATGTGAATTTAGACACAACTTACACTGTGTAGTGGACGTCTTGTGCATCTCGTCATACTGTGTGCCATGTGTCAGGATGAGGGTCAACAGGATAGACCCGACCAAGACTTGACAGAACGCTGTCAAGAGGACTCCTGGAAACAGGTTGCAGACTCCACAACAGCTCTCGAAGTGGAAACCTGGCTTGTGGATCGAGAAGTGCAAGGGGACCTGGTAAATTGGAAAGGGTTTACCACGTTAAAAGATTAAAAGACTGGGTTAATGCTGTGTGTAAGTGTTTAGTTGGTCGTAAGCCTTAATAAAAATAAATAAATAGCAAGACTAGAATCATATTTTATGTTCGAATCAAAATAACTGGCTGAAACTGAGTAATCATGGTGTAGATCGCTCATTTCCTCTCCTGCTGCCAAACAATTGTGTTTATTTTTTATTTTTTATTATATATTGACTTTTACTTAACTCTGACATAATATTTTCATTATTCGACATTATATACTCGTACCTACAATTTTTAATTAGTTTTTTAAATTTTACTTTATTACATTATTTTATATTTTGTAAATGGGAGAACGTCGTAGGCCTTGTGTATTGTAAATTTATAGACCATTGCCTATTTGTTAAACCTATGGTACTTGTTGACAGGCCTACACTGTCCTCCCATACCTATTAATACTGTAATTAGAAATCATTGTAAAAGACAAATATTTTTAAAAGAGTAACCATGGAGTTTCTTGCCGGCTCTTCTTCCATAGGAAACGACCAATTGGAACCGTGCACCTAGAATCTGACGTTTCATAAGTGCCCATGTAGGTTTATGTGAAATAAAATATTTTGATTTTGATGATTCTTCTAAATAGGAGATTACATTTTGAATACAGCTTTTCAAAAGTAGGGTATGGCATATAACAATAATGGAAGCTATAATTTTCTAGTGACTCAGATGAAACGACTGAAATTTAATTTTCGCGTTAAAACAGAAAACATTTCTTTGATGTTGAAAAAGCACAGCATGCAGTTGGAATTTCGTATACACATTCATTCGAAGTCAAAAGAATGCTGAATACGTCTTGTTGCTTACGACTTCGGTAGAATACGCCACATTAGTATGCCGCCTGTTTTTCCTACTGTGCAGTTCCCGCATTCATTGTATGACGATTTTATAGGCTGTACCTCAAAAGTTTGCACCTTTGGCACTTCTTTCTAAGGTTAGAAGACGAAAAGATTAACCGTTTGAAGTCAAAGTAACTTGTGTTTAAAAATTTTACAGAAAAAAAAAACGTTTGATAAAGAAATACTTGGCCTCAACCAAAACATAGGAAGGCATTTTATAGTTTAATCTTGGTTATGTGGACTTAATTAGGTATAATATTACATCTCTAAAAGGACAACTGGCGGGTGATATTTAAAAATGCTGAAACAACTCAAAGCGTTTATTTCAATTTAACCATTTACAAGCACTTTTGAATTGTCGGTCAGAAATATGAAGCTAGTTGCCCATTCCAAAGCGTAGTAGGTTCCAAATTATAGGAAGAACAACGGGCAAGAAACTCTATGGACACTCGTTCTTTAACCCCTAGCCAGACATCGCTTCACGAACGCACATGATCTACAGTTCTACACAATCGTTGCGCGATGTGTTCCACGGGTATTTGAGCATAATAATATGTGAAAAGACAAAATAATACAAATATTTTGCATTGTGGGCTTATATTATTTCAAATGTGGCGATATTACCGTGGGCTTCACGTCACGGCATCACGATGACACAGGGTAGAAAAAGGAGTGGAAATATAATTCAAGAAGATGCTTTTTAATTTCTGAACATGATAACGTTCACCTATTTCCATACATTTTATGGTTGTGGACGTGGACGGCTACGAAAATATTGTCATGTTAGAAATTATATAAGCGCGCGTTAGGCAGGCCATCCCTCCAGCCCTGGTCCAGGCCATGGTACGGAGCGAGGGGGAATGGTAAACCGTTACTTCCTTCTGCGAAGCAGTAATGCTCGCGAAGTAGGAGGCGGAGCGCGTGAGGGAGAGAGCCTTGCGCCCTCACGCCCCCAGTCGCCGCAGGAGACACCCTGGGCGTCGGGAGTCGCCTGCAGATTCCCGGCCACCGAAGGCGCGGGCTTGCGGACGGCGAGCAATGGGTAGCTCGCCGTCCGGAAAGGACCAGGCCCGGGTCGACGGCACGTCGTGTTCCACGCGCGGCTCAAAGAGATGTCAGCACATAATGACGGGGTCCGATAGGGCCGATGCCTCAAAGCCCGTAGCCCAGGCACAGGCAACTGAAGGAACACGGTTGGGCTTTAGTCAGTAAAAGTCTGACACTGATGTCACTGAGTCATTTGATAATTTCAGAACCAAAAAAAAAAATAAGGCCATCCCGTTAAGTCTTTATTTGAAGGTTCGTACAACTTTTGCGGCATCTTATTCGCGAGGCGAAGTTTTCTATATAAAAAATACAGAACAACTGCGAGTTGGTTCCGTACCACCGTACAATATTTAACTACACTAAATATTATTTTAACAGAAATACACACTCAATGAAAATTTAAACTGTCTACTTATTATGGTTCATGAGAGACAGACTGCAGAGCTCGCTGACAGACAGAGAAATGAACGGACGGACGGATGGACGGGCAGCGGAGGCTAAGTAATAGGGTCCTGTTGACACCCTTTGGGTATGGATCCCTAGACAGTAAAGGCCCGCCTCACCTTCAGCCTTCCTTTTAGTCATAGGGCCAAGGGTCGCTGTTTTATTTAACAATATACCTGTAATGCTGTTGTACTTCTGCTAGTACTTCTTGGTTTCTCACTGGATCTAGTAAAATCATCAGTTACACTTTTTGGCATTTTGTAAAAAAATCAAAATACACAAAAAATACCACAAATATTATTGCACTGACAAGTATCCACAATTGACACTTTTTGACAGTGACGTTTAAGAGTCCACCTTTTTTAATAATCAGCCAGGTTTTCTGATATTCATAAAATTAAAAAGAATGCAAATAATTTATTTCAAGGCAATAAGTGTGTAAGAATGGGCAAGACACTCCACAGTTAGTTACTCTTTTAGAATGTTTCACAATATTTCGCATATATTTATCATATGTAAAGACAATGAACGCATAACACAATAACTATACCACCGTAGGTAAAAAGTATTGAAAAAATGGGGCGTGAGTGTGTCATCGACACGGGCGTGTGTTTTACTTGAATCCCTGTAGTGCTATTCTGTAACCATCTCACCGTCAAAACTTAGGTGAAGTGAGCTGTCAGTGCCACTGATGCTAGGGTTTGACCAAGACGGGATGACACTGACAGCTCACTCCACGCAAGTCTTCACGGTGAGATTTTAACAGAATCGACGTGCTGAACGTAACTAGTAGTAGAGGTGGGTAGAGGTCGTGCCGTCACAGTCCTGACTCGACGTAACAAATACTTTGATTCTTTGGCTATCGAGTGGTGTAATTATATTTTGGATGTAGAAGGTAGATATGATGTAGATTCCACACCAAACTGTATCCCCGATTTTGTTATCATCCGTTTTCTTTAATGGCCTCCTACAAACTTCATCATGAAACAATGACCTAAAATAAATTTATTATGTTATAGACACTGCGTACTCTCATATTTACAAATGTTGTAAAACCGGTACCGTCATATTATAACGGCCGTCATGAAAATCTGTCAGTAAGACAAACCCGGCTGCGCAATGATTTAAATCGCTAGATTTGCTCCCACCGTACTTAGTCACGCGAATAAGTGTCCATACTGAGAAGAGTGTGCTCACACGTATAAAGGGCTCTAGGGTGTGTTTTTAGAGGTTTGTTTTTTAAATTGCAACATTTTTTCTAGTGACTGTCAATTTGACAGTTGACAGTGTATTGTGGTCAGTACGTTTTGTCATTTCACAATGAATTGACTTACTTCAGACCAACGCTTGCAAAATCTTGGTTCAGTTCGCCAAACTTACCGTGCGCTGCGGCCATTCTACGGTCGACATAATCGTTCATCCGAGAAAGTTATTCGGAAAGCCATGGATCGTTATCGCACCACGCACACTCTAGTTGATAATAAGCATCCAAAAAGACGCTATTCAGTACGCACAGAAGAAGTTATCGCTGCTGTGGAGCGTAAAGTTAAAGAGGACACGAATGAGCCGATTCGCCATCGTGCACAGCAATTGGACCTATGCCCATCCACTTTGCAGAAGATCTTGGCTTGCGAGCTTAGAAGATTCGATTTCTTTGTTCCTCAGTTGAATAGAATTGATGTGGCAAAGCTTTGGTTTCAACAAAATGACGCGCGACACCATCTATTTATTGCGAGAAACATTTGATGAGCCCATAATTTCGCGTATTGGACCTGTGAACTGGCCTCCACGATTGTGTAATCTCACACCTATGGATAACTTTCTTTGGGATTATGTGACGTCACTCGTCTGCAGATAAACCACAGACCACTTGGAAGTCAACATTCGCCGCGTAATTGTCAATATACGGCAGTTGCTCATTTGCTCGATAAAGTGATTGAAAATTGGACTTCTCGATTACGCGTCATTCGAGCCAGCCGTGACGCCCACATGCCCCAAATCATGTTTAGCACTAATGGCATAAGAATATCTTTTAAACAAAGACAATACCATGCCAATTAAAATTATTTGTATATCTTTTCTTTAAATTTGTATACCTCTAAGAGAAACACCCTTTACTACCTCAGATTACGAAAATTGCCTTAGCATGAATGGCTGCTGTCTTGACAGTATATCGTATTCACATTAAAGTAATTTACAGTAAAGATGAGGACAACTACTAAGTAGGTACTGTCTGTTGCGAACACACTACATTCAATGAAAATTGGGATGATGAATACTATTAAAAATGTTCTTAAAAATAATGTAATTTCAAAGAAAGCATAATAAAATGAGATAATCGAAAATCTGTTTAATCGATGTAAAAATGAAGAAGATACACGCTTTAAAAGTTTTTGGAGGGGATTATTCCTGTCCTTGTCGCGCGGTACGGACAATGTACGGCGCTAGTATGAAGTAACATAATCGTAACGTGACTTCTACGATAGTGCTGTCCTAGTCAACACTTACTTTAAAACGTTTATAACTTGGCAATTTTTTGAGCTATTACACTGTTTGTAATACTATTTGCACTATTTGGAAAAAAAAATATTGAGATAAAATAAATATTTATGGCATCATCCCCATTTTGCAGGCTAATCGAACTATGTATAAAGTAGGTACCATTTGCTGATTTTTATATTTATTACCGTTTCATTTATCGTAATAATATGAGATCCGAAATATCAAGCTATCGTGTTCACTAACGTAATCTCATCATTACCAAAACATTGTCAGAAATTTAGTTAGACAATTTCCAAAAATGTTGATGGGGATTTTCAAAGTCAGCAAAGTTTTTTAAAATCGTTTTTATGCCAATCGAACGTGTTTCCAACCGATCTTTGAGTACTTACTAGAAAAGGCAGAAATCGCACCACCTAGCCTGTTTTAAAGGTTCCGTACCTCCAAAGGAAAAATGGAACCCTTATAGGATCACTTCGTTGTCCGTCTGTCTGTCTGTCAAGACCCTTTATTTCAGAAACACATGGAGATTTCATGTTGGAGTATAAATAAAATACGTAGGTCTACGCTACGATCACTTTGAGCTCTATAAATCAGCTTCTAAGTCAACGCAATAAAAATACTGCGATTTATGCGACATACTCGTATTTTGATACTCGCAAATATATCAAAACCTATAGTGCACCTGTTAACCTTATCATTAAATTTAGAAAGAAGCAATGTCTCACGGCACAAATAAAAAAAAACATTAAAATGTAGTTTTATCACTTTTTTTTGCGATAACAATCTACAATTTGCAGTTGGAGAATTTACCGTGACGTACATCGATGTTTGGGAGGGAGAACATGTTTTTCAACTATCTTGGGATAAATTCATCCCAACCACGGAACGCTCCATTGTGCGTGGTCCGACACGCACCTGGCCAGTTTTTTTTTAAATTAGATGCTATTTTCAGAAGTCGGTAAAGTCCAGATCCAGCCTGTCCCATCTTGCTGTCCTCCCGTCAGCGACGCCCTAAGCCGAGGTCCGTACCCCACAGGGGGTGCCCTTAGCGAGCGTTCGCTTAGTAATGTAAGTAGTTTTAAGCCCCTGGCTGGAGGCTTTGAGTCCGCTTAAGGCAGCCACAGGATAGTCCGGTTAAGTAGTCACGACCTCTCAAGGTCAACTACGAGATGCCATACATTAAAAAAAAAAAAAAAAATGAAGTCGGTAAAGTTTATGACGAAAAGTACAATCGTTTGAAAACAACAAAACGATTTTATAGACCACAGTCTATTTGTTAAAATAATGTACTTGTTGACAGGCAAAAATTTGTAAAAGGCAAATATTTTTAAAAGAGTAACCATGGAGTTTCTTGCCGGCTCTTCTCCATAGGACACGACCAATTGGAACCACGCACCTAGATTCTGACGTTTCGGTGCCCATGTAGAATTTATGTGAAATAAAATATTTTGATTTTGAATATTTATGCCACCCATCTAGTTTTCGCACACGTTTTTACATGTAGACATGTTTTATTTCTTTTGTTGCCTTTGCTGGAGTAAGGCCAACCTTGATTCTTTCCCAAGCCGATTGCTCTGACCTCCCGTTCATTTCATAGTTTATTTTTCTCACTAACGTTGCAGGTAATTTCATCATTATAACTTGAAGTTTCATCATAATTTCTTCCTATCCATCTGTCCATTGCCTACCCTTTTTAAGAGGACACTCTTATTTTGTTTGCTCTCCATGCTGGAAGCCCATTCCAAACTTTTCAGGTACACTGAACAAAACTGAATACTGACCTACTCAACCGAAAATTATTTCTACTGACTTTGAAAATCACGAAAAAGGAAAGCGAGGAAAAAGACTTGAATATGGCGAATATCGTCGCCAGTGTAGAGTATTAGAAACGCAGAAGCCTCTTCGAGTTTACGAACTGTGGGGTGCAAACATACAAACATTGTAAATATTCACTAAATAAATTACAACACGCGCTGCGGACGACCCATGCACAAGCCAGTGTGATTGCCTATAGAAGAATACGTGTATTACGATGAATGTAACGACGCTACACCCGTTCCCGAACCGCTTGCCAGCGCACTGATGTGGTTGCGAGCCACGGGCGCGTCTCCCGCCCCCAACCCGCGCACGCGTTTCGTGTGTTGACAACCATATAAATACAAGAAATTAAGCCCACCGTACTGCCGTCCCGACCCGCACCCGACCCGCACCCGACCCGCACCCGCTGTGTGCTGTTGTTGACCTTAAAGTTTCCTTGTTATATATACCACGTATTATGACATAATTTTGAATATTATGGATACTGTCTAAAGGGGTCAGTGGTTTGTGCAATTTTTACCTCTGTGGTCGATGCAGTAAATTATTAATAGGAATGAAATGTCGTCCCAAACCGTTTCGTGCTCCTCCACATTAGGCACTCTAAGTCCAGTGGCTAGTTGTGATAGACCATACCAAAATTATTATGTCTACAAGCCTGTAGGGAGCTTATGCGACTGTAATACTACTGATTACCCAGCTCCTACTTAAATTATGAAGCTACCTAAGTAATAAGGTTCATAATCAGCCTATAATGTTCCCACTGCTGGGCCACAGGCCTCCTCTCTGTGAGAGTAATCTACCACGCGGGTTGGTAGATGTCTTCGTATTTTCAGTTCTAGGACATGCCGGTTTCCTCACGATGTTTTCCTTCACCGTTTTGTGAGCGTAGGTGATGAAATTATTTACCCCAAAGTAAAGCGCCGGTCTGGGTTCGAATCTACGACTTACAACTCGTAAGTCGGGGCCGTTACCACTAGGCCATAACTGCTCTTTAGTAATAAGGTTAGTTTAGCTAAATACAGTTAAATCAGAAAAGGTACGCGCTTCGGTAATCTTCGTGTTTACGAATCAGCACAAGGTTACCTTGTAAGTTTTCTACTGCCGCGCTTCGTCACAGTGCACCTCCCAAGTAACATAGATGTGCTGAATAAAGATTGAGTAAGAGCAATCGTCAAGAGCATAAGCTGAATACTAAGCTGAATTACGTCTGAGTACCTTCTATTCAGCTGTTATTCAAGCAAAAAGGGCCCCAATTTTGAATGCTTAACGCTGAATAACATATGAGCAACGTCTAAGTAGGAGCTTAATAACGTTTCAAGTAGCTTAATAACTTTTGTATTACAACTCATATTGTTTTTATTAAGCTCTTACAACTGAGTTATTCAGCTTAGTGGAATTGGTTGTTGTATTCAGAATTTGTTAGGCATTTAAATTATACTCGTAGTTCGCATTTTTGCAAACAGTATTCATACAAATTGTGAAAATAATTCAATTGTATTCATATTTTAATGTCGATTTCGAATTTAAATGTTGATTTGACGTGGTGAACTTATAAAATCGGTAAGTAAATTTCAATTTACAAGTTAGAGATCTGCTACATGTTAATTGTTAGTGCGCAAGTAATTTTGTCGTGAATAATATGTGGTTTTTTTCATTACTTAAGACGCGCCGCGTGAATAATCAAGATAGCTGATAGTAAATCGTATTTTCAAACAACGTACTCACAAACGTACTTGTGACGAAATAGCCTATACTAGCAATTTAAATCCAACAAAATAACATGAATCGAGTTGAAAATTTTGTAGTTGTAAGTTAAATTTTGGTCTATTCTATTGTAAACATAATTTTATTTAAAAGAGTGTCCGTGGAGTTTCTTGCCCGTTCTTCTCCATAGGTACCTACTACGCTTTGGAATGGGCAACTAGCTTCATTTTTCTGACCGACCGACCTCGACAATTCAAAAGTGCCTGTAATTGGTTTATTTGAAATAAATGCTTTGAGTTGAGTTGAGTTGAGAGGTCATCCCGTAAATTCCTTGTAAGTATAATTGTAATTTTTTTGCTGTATAATGCTGAATAAAAGTGCACACATGTCTTGTTACTAAGCTATAACTTGAAAAAGAATAGTCTCATTACACTAACTTCTGAATAGCAATTTTGTAGTTGGCCACATTTTACATTACTCAGATTTTTAGGGTTCTCTAATCGAACGAACAAGTCATTTATAATGTGAAATTTTCCCGCTGGGCTTTCACTAAATTTATAATATTTAAAATTACAGCGTCATTGAACTTTTTTCGTGAAAAAATGTGTTCCGTTATTTGTCTAGGTCATTTTATATGTTTGCACCCACATTAAAATAAGTATCATTGCATCATAACGATAATTTATATTACATAGCAAACAGTTCGGTTTCACAAGGGGTCGTTCAACAACTGATGCCGGTGTTGAACTTTTAGGACATATTTATAATGCTTGGGAAGATAAATGCGATGCCTTGGGCATCTATTGTGATTTGTCCAAGGCATTCAATTGCGTTCTTCATGAAACGTTAATCAGGAAACTCCGTCACTACGGGATCCGAAACACCGCTCTGGATCTTCTTACTTCATACTTGAGTAAAAGGATTCAGAGCGTTGACGTTAACGGAGAAAGATCTCCCGGATCTATCTTAACAATGGGAGTTCCACATGGCTCAATTCTTGGTCCTTTCTTGTTTCTTATTTATATTAATGATTTGCCTTACCTCATAAAGGATAATCATGATATAGTGTTGTTTGCGGATGATACTTCTCTCAGAGAGAAATTTAAGGAAATTAATGTAATGACTGTGCCTTCTCAGTATATTTATGAAAATCTTTTATATGCCCACAAAAACATAAAATTGTTTCAAAAAATACAGTGATATCCATAATATAAATACTAGGAACAAACACAAATTTGTTGTACCTACAACAAGGCTCAAGAAATTAGGTGGCTCGTTCAGATGTCAATGTATACGCTTTTATAATAAACTTTTAAGCCACTTTCAAGAACTAAGCCTTAATAAATTCAAATCATTTATTAAACGTAAGTTGTGCCAGAAAGCTTTTTATACAGTCAAAGACTATATTGAGGACAAAAAGGCTTGGGACTCACCTGCTCCAATTTTTGCATACTGTTTTTTTGTTTTTTTTTTGTTTTGTACCTAACTTTTGTTTTATTTCATATACACTTTGAAATTTCATGATTATTAAATACACAATGACATGAATTTCGTGTGAGGACTTAGTGGGTATTTTTTTTTTATATCTGGCAGTTTGAGTACTTAAAGCGGCCTACCCAAATGTCCTTTCTTTGGTATTGTTCGTCGAATCGTTGAGCTCCTTACGTTTTGAGTTGAGCTGCACGATTAATGACAAATGCGTGCACTGACTGGACAGGCCCACTGAAATCTGTATGGTTCTTTCCCCAAAAGACCATTTCAGACACCTACCTACATGGTCCTCATATGATCTGTAAAGTAAACAATGACATGAATACTTACCTAGGTATTAGTGCCGATTCTCTTGTACACCGAACTAAACTAACTAAACTATCACTAAAATTCCTTACTTTTTACTATGAGAATCTTGAAGCTATTCTGCGAAAAAAAATCTCTAAATTAAAAATAATTTTGACACAACTACAATATGTAACAAAAACCCTGTCCGATCCAAAAAAGGCGTATTCCTGGTTTAACATACGTACTAGAAAAAATTGTAAAAAAAATCTAACTCATAAAAACCAAAAGCTATTGATTTTTTTATTTTTAGTTACCATGCGAAATATAACACTAAATGTGGTAAATTTTCATAAGTTGACAACACTCCACCGGCCGGCGAAATCTTTTATTTTATGCCTATTTTATTTCAAAGGACACCGCCCCGCATTAACCGCGCTGTAGGTACTCATAACGAGTCCTCGATCCTTTGATGTAGCCGACTGGTCGCTACTTGTTTGGACACTTCGCGGCTTCGCCAGTCTCACGTGGAAATAGCTTGCGATCGGATGTCCGTACGTATCACGTGCCGCTATCGTATCGCGAACAATGTCGTATACCAATCAGGAATATTTGAATATGTTAATTATTATTTGTGAGTGAATGTGTGATTCGGAAATCGAAGTAACAGCTCGGATTGTGGAAGCTTTCGAGTCACTCAAATCGTACACATGTGCGCTGCGAAGAGTACGTGCAAATTTAATAAAACGGTGTCGAATGTGTACTAATGTTCTAGATAGATAGAGGTATGTAACAAGTAAATGTTTTAATAAACTGATACCTACAGTGGGTACATTGCCAAAAGCACTTCACATTCACTCAATAATAATTGTTTCTTGATAAACAGAAGGTCCTAAATCGGGGTCATTGTGCGTAAGCCTACAATAAAATATCAGCTTATACCTACGCGTAGGCAAAACGTAGATTTCTTTAGTCCTACGTTTCTTTGGCGGCACGCGACAAAGGATCGCCGCGCTCAGGCGGCTTCTTTGACACGAAACTGTAGGTGAACTCTGGTGAACCCTGTCGAGCGATCAGTATTGCCTTTGGTATGATTATTTTTAATTTTTTAAATTAATTGTTTTCATTGGGGAAAATTAATTATCTCGTATCCATTAAATGATTACGTATTTGTGTACGCACTACGATACTAAATAATACCCTTCAGGATCGGACAGGGTTTTCGTTACACGCTGTATAATCGAATTTGACAATCTCGAGTCCACGTGTTTTTTTTTTCTATTGGTTTTGCAACGTCTTTGTTAGAGCCGGAGGCCGCCTGGGGCAGCCTCGACGTGTTTTGTATGGAAGTTATTACTTTTTGGATGGAAAATATAAAATAAAATTTCTACATGTAGAGCATTAGAGGTTTCTGGCTGGCATAGGGTGTCGAAATTTTCATTATTTTTGTGATAGGACACACCGTTTTCGAGATATGAGCAAAAAAGAAAAAAAAGTTAAAATACCGTTTTTGCACGTCTGAAGTCGAGGTGTTGGTGTGATTTTAGTTCACGCCAACTAATTTTATTCCACACCTTTTTAATCGCGATTAAAAGTAGTCAGATTCATGTTGAGAATTAGTTTGACAATCAAATTTTTTGGTGAAAAACGTAAAATTCAGAATAGCAAAATAGCCATTCTCACTAAACTAAAAACTCAGTGCCATCTTAGTGCTGTCAAACTAAAATATAGCTAAGTTGTGTCACTTTAGTCAATTACAGAATGGAAAACCGTAATTTGACAGGATTAAACCAAATTTTAGTGATTTTTTGTCTAGTTTAGAGGCATTTGTGACAAGAGAATCGGCACCATTATTTATTGATATTATTGTGAATGTTAAGACTATGTGGGTATTGTTTTTTTTTTTTTGTTTTCTTATTTTATTATCTCAGTAAGTTTTAATCGTAATCTTGGTCTGGCGGTTTGAGTAATTATGCGGCCTACCCAATGTCCTTTCTTTGGTATTGTTCGTCGAATCGTTGAGCTCCTTATGCTTTAGAGTTGAGCTGTACGATTACTGACAAATGCGTGCACTGACTGGACAGGCACACTCAATCTGTGTGGTTCTTTCCTCAAAAGACCATTTCAGACACCAATCCACATGGTCTTAACATGATCTGACCAAGATTATGTCTGGACTTTAAAAGAGACTGTGACCTCTGAGTTTGTTTCGGCTTTTCTTCTCAGAGTAGTCAGATAGGAAATACCGACCTCATCTAGTTTAAAAAAATGTTTGACGTGTAAAAGTGTTTGTACAAACCCACTTACAGAAATGAACATTAATTTTATTTTCTTGTACTGTTTTCATTCGGGACCTGCATGTCACAGTCACAGACAGCTGGCATTGTAACTGTAACTCAGAAAGACAATTTTTACCTGGCCATTAGACCACTATTTATAATCAGTTAAAGAAATTTTAGTATAACATTTAATAATACATTGTGTGGGTTTGTAGAACTATACATTATTTTTTATAAATTTTTATTTTAACCATTTGACATTATAATATTTATTTAGTTAAATGTGACATTCCCTAAATAAAAAAATACACATTTTGAGTAAAAACAATTTTTTTTTAATGTGGATATTAAGTGCACTTTAATGTTAATTTTAATATTTCTGCACTGGCAACGGTAGTATGTGTGAAGCTCTTTGTTAATGTTAAGATGTAAATGTGCCGTATACTCAGAAATAATTACATTATATGTTTGACAATTTTGTCATTTTCACATTAGATCTGTTTGATACGTTGTGAGCAAACAATATAACTACTCTCTACCGAGAGGTCGTGAGTTGTATTCAAAGAATTCCGAGTTTTTATTTGCATTGTTTTTACTGTGATTTATAATTATATTTGTGATAAAAACACGAAACAAGAGAATAATTAAATAATAAATTTGATGCCTACGATATCGTTTTAGGGCAAAGGTTACGGAAGTTCTTACATGAGTATCTACATTTGGTCTTGAATATAAAATATTATGCTTGTGTTAATAAAATCTTGTGATGGCTGTGCCTGCGATAAATTTAACATTGATCATGCTCTATGTTGTAAAAACGGTGATCTAATAACACGTCGTAATAATGATATTAGAGATATATTCTATGACTTATCAACATGGAAAGCGTAGTCAAAGAATCCATCATCTCCGAAGGAGACTGCGGACTACGTGGAGTCCTCTGTTGCCGAGTTTGGGACGCTCAGAGGGAGGCATTATTTGATATCCGGGTCGTAGACACTGACGCTTCTTCTTATATTTCACATGTTGTTGCGTCTTGTCTGTTGTATAGACGGCGTGGACACTTTCTGCATTCTTCTCTTTCTGGCATTCGAATAACGACAGCTGCTAGTCTAACAAGCTTCCGCAGCGCGCGCTTACCTTCTGTCGACAAATCATCAATTTGTGGACATTTGGAAAAGGTTCTGTGGCAAAAAATCTAAGGCAAATCAGTTGTTGGGATTTGCCATCGATGACCTTATTTGCATGGATAATTGGCTCAAAATCGAGCGGGGCACATACTTGAATACCTGCTTCTTTTGAAATTCTGGAATGGAAAAGAAAATCTTCTCCATCGTATTTTGAGAATATATTAATATTCGTCTGCTTCAGAAAATGATGACAGGCTCGAGAAAGACATGTTGTATAAAGACAATAAAATAGCCACGAACTGAAATATTAATTTTGTTGACCTATTAAAATTTAACGCCCGGTATGTCAATTTAAAGGTCCTTTAGTCCCCTGCTTTTTGCAACAAAAATGTGACAGATTGCCTCGTTTAATACTTCCATTTTTTATAGTTAAAGATTCATTAAAATCGAGTCTAATATTGCTTTCTGCAACAAGTTAATGGAAGATTAGTATTTAATTACCTACTTTTCCCTCTTACCTGACCCCCCATGTACTTATGCTATGTTCATAGTAAAAATCTTCGTTCCACCAACAATCGTTTTCTACTATGTCCATCTCACCACTCTGGTTTTATTCACTCTTCTTTCTTTGTCCAGGCGCTCCCTCTGAACATCAGGATGGCAACCAGTCGGTTATCTTTCAAAGTGAAGGCTCGTGAACATATTCGTGAGAAGTTTGTTAAATCATCTCAGCGCTGATTTGCTGGATTCGTTTTATTCTAAACCTATCGTAATTCCTCTTGACAAAGTTTAAACTGTTTATATGTACGTATTTAAGTATCTATGTTTGTCCTTTTGTTGCATCTGCCATGTTTTGTATCTGCATCACCCTAAGATTGACTGGTAGAAAATGCCTCAGGCATTAAGTCCGCCTTTGTATAGTATGTTTTACTTGTGCATAAAGTTTTAATAAATACTGACAGCTGTTAAAGTCAAGTACGTTTCTGCAGCTGTCTCATGTTTCTCCGAAATAAACACTATAAGGAACCAATTATAAATAAATGAATTAGTAGAGTTAAAAGGCATAATAGCATCATGTATAAAAAAGAGAACTTTTTATTATACTTACCAACACGATGCCCTAAGCAAAAAAAATCACAAAAGAAGTTACCACACCTATTCTAGAATTTCAAATGCACATCAAAATCACAATTAAGTAATAACAAAAACATAATTATAAATAATTCTTTAAATAAATGCAGAGTGGCATGGTCTATCATAAAATATAATGTAAATAATGACGATACTTATAAAATGACATCAGAGTCAATAACAAATGCTATAATAATTAATGATCATCACACGATATATTTAATCAATTCAATTCTCATAAGTATAACCTTAGCAATAATAATAACGTGAGTAACACGTAAATCAAAAAGATACTGTCGGTGTTAGTGGTAATGCATTTGCTTTACCACTAACACTGATAGTAACTTTTTGACTTCAGTAAATGAACAAGGCAATACAAAAAATATCAACTCTTTAGAATCAGAATCAGAATCAGAATCAGAATATTTATTTGTAAAACATAGGTATTTACATAAAGGTGTTAGGTTAACATATTTGGGCGCTATGTTTTGCCGCTATGTTTTTTAAAACTAAAATACTTAAAAACTTAATAAAACAAGACAAAAAAAATAAAAAATATTAAAAAATTATCATTTATAAAATCTGGAACAGCATAGTAACATTTTTCTATTAATAGCGAGGAGAAAGCTTTCTTAAACTTTGATAGTGGCATAATTTTTATACTATCGGGTATTTTATTATAAATTTTCGAAGACATTCCAAAAAAACTCTTTTTCATCAAAGTGGTTCTGCATTTTATGTCGCACAATTGATTTATGTATTGAGAACGCATTGGAGTCTTTTTTACATCGGAAGTTTTTTGAAAGAGGTGTAAATTAGTTTTAACAAACAAGGCAGTCTCGTAGATGTACATAGCTGGCATAGTAAGTAGTTTTAAAGATTTAAAGTGGGGTGCACAAGACTCGGTAGTTTTTAAGCCACACATGGATCGAACACATCGTTTTTGTGCTTTAAAAACAGTCTCTCTTTCAGTAGATTGCCCCCAAAAAATAACACCAAACCTCAGAATTGATGCAACCAATCCATGATATGCTATTAGAAGTGTCTGTGTATTAACTTTTTTTGACAGCTGAAACAGTGCGTAAGCGGATTTATTTAATTTCAGACAAATTTCTTCGATATTTGGTTTCCATGTTAGTTTACTATCAATCGTTATACCTAAAATGTTTGCCTTGTCTGTATCTTCTATTTTAGACTTTTCATATGTAACGTGAACTGGAGGTTTTTCACACCTTTGATGAAAGTGCATTACTTTTGTTTTGTTTAAATTCATCATTTTTTTTAGACAATCATTAATATCATTTTCGTAATAGACAGGATTAGTACACTTTACAACAGCTGTACTGTCATCTGCAAAAAGAACCATATTTTGAGATATGACTAGTGGGAGATCGTTGATATATATTAAAAAAAGTAGCGGCCCCAGCACGCTACCTTGAGGTACTCCGTATTTTAAAGTTCTTAATTGAGATGTGTAAATGGTTAATAAATTGCTTTTTGGACAGAGTTGTGATATTTCGGTGCCCTGAGATCTGTTATCCAGATATGACTCCAAAAGTTTCAAAATATTTCCTCGGATTCCGTAGCCATACATTTTTTTTAGCAAAATCTTATGATTCACATAGTCAAACGCTTTCGTCATATCGGTATATATACCACATACTGTATCTCTTTTATCGACAGACGTCATAATATGAGAGAGGAGGTCGAACAATGCCATATTGATATTAATATTTTTTCTAAATCCTTTTTGTTCATTGCAAAATAATTCATATTTTTCAAAGTAATTATAAATGGAATTGTAAATTATCTTTTCGATAACCTTGGAAAAAATCGGAATTTTCGCAATGGGTCTATAAGTTTTTACATCTGATTTATTATCTCTTTTAAATAAAGGCGTAATAATTACTTTCTTAAGACTATTAGGAAATACACCATTTGTTATGCATAAATTAATGATGTGCGCTAGTGGTGGTGCTATAACTTCTTTGGTATATTTTATAACTTGTGTGCATTTTCCATCATAGCCTACAGTGTTTGTATTTTTGAGGTTATTAATTATTTTGATAAGGGCAATGGGTAAAACTGGTTGCATGTATAATGATTGTGAAGTTAAGTTGTTAAAAATATTTATACTATCCGAATAAATGTTACTATGTATGTTATTTTCAATTACATCTACAAAAAAATCATTAAATTCATTTGCGATATCCGTGGGATGTGTGATAGTGGAATTATTTTTCTTTATGGACGGTATTAGTTGTTGTGGTAGGCGATATTTGGACTTGTTAATTACTTGCCATGTAGCTTTTGATTTATTATGAGAAGTATTGAAGAAGTGGTTATTTTGAGCTTTCTGTGTTAGTCGTATATTTTTTTTGTAAATCTTAGTGTAATTCTTAAAATCAAGTTTATTTTTATGGTCAGGTTTAAATCTATACGACCAAAGTAATTTTCTTTGCTTCTGACTACAGATTTTTATACCCTGAGATATCCATTTGGTTCTAGTATTCGTTTTAATCATTTGTAATTTTGATGGAAAACATAATTCATATAGCATCAAAAAATCCTCTGCAAAAAAGTTTGTTTAAATAATAGTAAAGTTATAATTAATCTGTCATTTGAGACAGGCACATTTCCTACTAGATAAAAACAATCTAGTTTAATCAGTATTATAGAAATGAACAAAGCATTCGGTTTTGTCCCGGATAATAATCTGCGCAGGGTTGGACCCTGCTGTCTTGAGTTAATAAATCCGCATTTTGTCCATCGAAGTTGTCCTTTGTTCTCCCTTATGGACGCTACAGTACACATTCTGGGCGACCCTTATGACGTGTTGAAACTATTTTAAAGGACATTTTCCTGAAACTAAATACAAATTATCGTTATGATGTAATGATACTTATTTTAATATAGGTGCAAACATATTAAATGATCTAGATAAATAACGGAACACATTTTTTCACGAAAAAAGTTCAATGACGCTGTAATTTAATGTAATTTAATGCCCCCTGCATTAATATATTGCTTAAGTGTTGATGATTTTGATTGCCATTCGAAGTCCTGCTATACAAATGCAGTCTTTGGCTAGGTGCAAGTTATTTATTTGATCTTCTGAAATGTGTGTCTGTGTGTACACTAGGTACACCTCTGCCTAACCCTTCTGGGATTACAGGCGTGATGTTATGTTATACCTATTCATGTGATTACCTTTTTTTTAATGTGGTTTAACTATAGATTGTTTTTATCTAGTAGGAAATGTGCCTGTCTCAAATGACAGATTAATTATAACTTTACTATTATTTAAAGAGTTGGTATTTTTTGTATTGCCTTGTTCATTTACTGGAGTCAAAAAGATACTATCAGTGTTAGTGGTAAAGCAAATGCATTACCACTAACACCGACAGTATCTTTTTGATTTACGTGTTACTCACGTTATTATTATTGCTAAGGTTATACTTATGAGAATTGAATTGATTAAATATATCGTGTGATGATCATTAATTATTATAGCATTTGTTATTGACTCTGATGTCATTTTATAAGTATCGTCATTATTTACATTATATTTTATGATAGACCATGCCACTCTGCATTTATTTAAAGAATTATTTATAATTATGTTTTTGTTATTACTTAATTGTGATTTTGATGTGCATTTGAAATTCTAGAATAGGTGTGGTAACTTCTTTTGTGATTTTTTTTGCTTAGGGCATCGTGTTGGTAAGTATAATAAAAAGTTCTCTTTTTTATACATGATGCTATTATGCCTTTTAACTCTACTAATTCATTTATTTATAATTGGTTCCTTATAGTGTTTATTTCGGAGAAACATGAGACAGCTGCAGAAACGTACTTGACTTTTACAGCTGTCAGTATTTATTAAAACTTTATGCACAAGTAAAAAATACTGTACTAAGGCGGCATTTTCCACCAGTCAATCTTAGGGTGATGCAGATACAAAACATGGCAGATGCAACAAAAGGGATAGATAACTCGAAAAAGAATAAACTACTAAAACATAGAAACTTAAATACGTACATATAAACAGTTTAAACTTTGTCAAGAGAAATTACTATGGGTTTAGAATAAAACGAATCCAGCAAATCAGCGCTGAGATGATTTAACAAACTTCTCACGAATATGTTCACGAGCCTTCACTTTGAAAGATAACCGACTGGTTGCCATCCTGATGTTCAGAGGGAGCGCCTGGACAAAGAAAGAAGAGTGAATAAAACCAGAGTGGTGAGATGGACATAGTAGAAGACGATTGTTGGTGGAACGAAGATTTTTACTATGAACATAGCATAAGTACATGGGGGGTCAGGTAAGAGGGAAAAGTAGGTAATTAAATACTAATCTTCCATTAACTTGTTGCAGACAGCAATATTAGACTCGATTTTAATGAATCTTTTACTATAAAAAATGGAAGTATTAAACGAGGCAATCTGTCACATTTTTGTTGCAAAAAGCAGGGGACTAAAGGACCTTTAAATTGACATACCGGGCGTTAAATTTGAATAGGTCAACAAAATTAATATTTAAGTTCGTGGCTATTTTATTGTCTTTATACAACATGTCTTTGTCGAGCCTGTCATCATTTTCTGAAGCAGACGAATATTAATATATTCTCAAAATACTATGGAGAAGATTTTCTTCTCCATTCCAGAATTTCAAAAGAAGCAGGTATTCAAGTATGTGCCCCGCTCGATTTGGAGCCAATTATCCATGCAAATAAGGTCATCGATGGCAAATCCCAGCAACTGATTTGCCTTAGATTTTTTGCCACAGAACCTTTTCCAAATGTCCACAAATTGACGATTTGGCGACAGAAGGTAAGCGCGCGCTGCGGAAGCTTGTTAGAGTAGCAGCTGTCGTTATTCGAATGCCAGAAAGAGATGAATTCAGGTGTCCACGCCATCTATACAACAGACAAGATGCAACAACATGCAGTCGGATGCCGCACAGGCGCCATCTATCACTGAGGGAAAGAAGATTATCATTCACTTCGATTCCTTCGATATTCACTCGTGACTCGTACTGTCATGTAACGTTTTTTCAGTTCGTCGACAGCAACCATATCAGTTTTGTCTAAGTAGGGTTACTCCAACGTCGAAGCCACTGTCTTGTACCACAATGCACATAATAGTGGCACGGATTATTGAGATGATGATTCTTGATCTTAGCCGACCCATCACTACGCTAAAGGACATATTAAAGCGGTCAGCGTTTACAGCTCCGAGATGTTTTACGAAGTTAGACATTTGTGCGGCGAAGACTCCGTCAACGGATGCAACAAGAGGGGCGAATGTTGCATGACGTATTTGACAAGCTTTATAATATTTTTTTTAATTTTTGCTCCTTTGGCGAGTTTTAGTACATGGGCGACAGAGCGTGAAATATAAGAAGAAGCGTCAGTGTCTACGACCCAGATATCAAATAATGACTCCCTCTGAGCGTCCCAAACTCGGCAAGAGAGACCTCCACGTAGTACGCAGTCTCCTTCGGAGATGATGGATTCTTTGACTACGCTTTCCATGTTGATAAGTCATAGAATATATCTCTAATATCATTATGACGACGTGTTATTAGATCACCGTTTTTACAACATAAAGCATGATCAATGTTAAATTTATCGCAGGCACAGCCATCACAAGATTTTATTAACACGTGCATAATATTTTATATTCAAGACCAAATGTAGAAACTAATGTAAGAACTTCTGTAACCTTTGCCCTAAAACGATATCGTAGGCATCAAATTTATTATTTAATTGTTCTCTTGTTTCGTGTTTTTACCACAAATATAATTACAAATCATAGTAAAAACAATGCAAATAAAAACTCGGAATTCTTTGAATACAACAAACTCACGACCTCTCGGTAGAGAGTAGTTATATTGTTTGCTCACATCGTATCAAACAGATCGAATGTGAAAATGACAAAATTGTCAAACATGTTTGTTTTCGATCGTTGAAATGTGAAAAGTGAGGAGAATTTTTTTAAACCTTCAATCATAATCATTCTTTTCAATCAATACTTCTAGCAACATTGTTTAAAGACGACTTTAGGTTATGAAACATTAACTTATGCTAAAGTGGTTTTTGCAACATCATTAAATTAATTAATTAAATCCATTACATAATGGGGCATTTTTGTTTGTCTTTGTGCAACCGGCTGAATATAGTCGAACAACCTTTCAAAAATACTTGGAAAAAAAAATGCACCATAGAAAATACTTAAAGCCCGCGCCCACTGTCGGCATGACACGGCAAGGGATGATAACCGACGAATAGGAATAAACTTAATAGTATGACAGCACATGAATACAAAACCGAGCAGAATGAAAGCTTCATAATTACGCCGTGCTCGGGTACAGTACTACACGCACAGATACACATATCTGCAGCGTGACCTGTCACCGACAAAGCGCGCACCGGCACCCGCTCGAGTACATACCGGTTTAAGCCAGCTCAGTAAGCGGACAAAGTTAAAGGATGTGCCAGCGGTAGTGATACGACGAGCACGTTTGGGTTTATATTGTTTTTAAAGATGTCAAACTTTGGCATCTTGGACAAGAAATTCTAAAGCATATAGATTGTACTTTTGAAATTCCGTACCCCTGTTTTACAATAGATTATAAAAATGGTTTAGAATTGATCATACTCGTATAATAAAACCCACCTATAAATAGGAACACATAAAAATAGGAACACATAAAAATAGGAACAAAAAAATATTTAGAGTTGGATATTTCTAGAAATGGTATTAGATACTTGATTGTTTGAATAAAATATTTTGATTTAAATTTTATAAACATTTCTAACAATAAAATGTACCTACTTAACTTGCTTTGGTTTTGTGTACACACCTACTTAATTTTAAATAAGCTTTACTATTTTTTATGTTCCGTACCAAAATTGGACAACGGAATACTTATCGTAACAACTCAGTCACAGTGCCTGTCCGTCCGTTCGTCCGCCCGTCTGTCCGTCTGTCCATCCGTCCGTCCGTGCTCCGTGCCGAATTTAAATTTTTAATAACCGATATGAGGAACAGGGTGTAAAGTTCCAGACGGGTGTTGTGTCTGGTGGGCAACTGCCCGACGATTGATGTTGGGAAGTTGTATATATGCTAGCTGCGCGGTAAACTCTGATTGCGCAATGCAGGATTTGTGTGACGTCAGTGTGATGCGTTGTTCGCATGTAGCGGTGTAGATGCCACCACATCACTCACCTCCGGAGACCGGAGGTCGACAGTGGACTAAGTCTTTTATCTTGCGATGCTTGCCAGTGCCAGTTGGGGTTCCAGTGGGTTGGAACCGGGTGTCGCATAGTTCGCGGTGAGTTGGAACTGTCTGCGAAGATGCCTCAGTGAGTCGGGGTGGCTGACTGCTGGTGTCGACCAGGAGAGCGATTAAGCGCTCTGCTTGTGGACCGGCCGAATGTGCAGGCGTGCTGTGCCAAGGTTGCTTATGAGGCTGAGGGTGATGACCAGGTATGCGCTTGCGCTGCCTGCTGATGGTCAGGACAACCGTTCAAACCGTGGTTGCCGGCTGGCTGTGTGACTTGCGGGTGTCATGATGATGACGTCACGCTGAAGTAGTTGCACAAAGGCTGCGCTGACATTCATACTCGGGGTCACCAGTGAAGAGCTATGAGGAACAGGGTGTAAAGTTCACTTATACTCTTGTAAAAGGGAGGATCCTCCGACGAGACGGGTGTTGTGTCTGTGTAAACTCTGATTGCGCGATGCAGGATTTGTGTGATGTCAGTGTGATGCGTTTTTCGCATATAGCGGTGTAGATGCCGCCAGACATCAAACTAGCGGTATGCTAAGCCATGCAGTGTCGGCAGCCTTCGTCATCGCTCGGGATGTTTCGGCTGCCTTCGGAATGCCGAGTCAAGGCGAAGCAAGGCAGCGTTACGGCTGTTCTGATGAGGAGCTACTGTTTTGAAAAGAACGAAGAAGTGTCTAAGGACGCCGTGGCATTGTCAAGGATATCACGGCATAGTAGCCGTCAGTATGAGCTTGCGCATGTAGTGAAGGCGAAGGGTGCCATGCCGTGACGTGCCGCCAGTAGACGCAGGCCCTTAGATGGCATTTAGCCAATAAGTTAAAACGACGCGTATAAAAAGCGTCGCGTGCCAAGGCCCTAATTTAAAAAGCATTGCAACTAACTTCTTAAGTGCAAGCTCATAAAATACGGTCAAATCATAAGTTTTAATAATATCAGTTTGCGTTTCTACTAATGAATAAAAGGGCAGGCTTAAATTATTAAAACCATAATCAATGCTGATACCAATTGACCAATTATCTTGGTCCACTGAACAAAGATACACAAAGATACAGAGAGCATTTCACACTGGATGACTTTTAAGAAAATTTTATTCAAAGATCAGTCTTATCTTTGCTTGGAAAACATGCAAAAGTCAACCTTATCAAGTTTTGATACTGTTCCAATGGGGAAGGCAACTGTCAAAATGGCGCTGTCGTAGCTAGTTCCCAACACAAGCTAAAAATACAAGGCGTGATGTGGTTTTATTTTATTTTAGCGAAAGTTGACTCGTTGTTGTGTTCCTAGATACTCAGAAATTGGAGTTCGAATTTCTCGTAAGCCCCTAAAATTAGAAGATTGTGCTTTAAAGCTATTCGTACAGATTTTTTTGAGTTCGAATTTATGTCGTGAACATTTTGAAGAAAGTGATTACGAGGAAATATTAATTCTGACACTTTCCATGTCAAGTACTTGATTTAAAATACTGAAATCACCGAAAATAACGAAATAGTGAAATAAAATCAAACTCATGAATGAACATAAAATTAAATGAATGAACGAAATGTCAAAAATTTTGTAGGCCGTAGAGACCTAGCTATGGTCACGCCATCTACAATTAGCTTTGCCCGACCTTCCCCATTAAGTGTTTTCAATAGTGACAATACAAATCTCCTTGTAGTTCGATACAATAGATGCTAGGCTCTATTTCTTTTGAGTTAAGGTTGAATATCAATTTGTGTGTAGCCTAAGCCTGCGGTCGCTAATCGGTCTGAGCAGACGCTTTCCATCCGTCTCAGAATTTCGTTGGAAGATTAGCGGCGTTGGATTAGTGAAGTTACCAACGAAATATTAAAAGAATTGATAGCATTTTGGCTTTTTACTGTTGCTTAGAATGATATCAATTTACAAATGAAAATGACAACGAACGATATTATGTCTTATTTACAAGTCTAATTACAGACTTTTTTAGCCTAAATGCTCACACATTCTTCCAAGCCATATCCTCTATTACACATTATATCCATCTATTCTTTACTCTGCCTCTTTTCCTAAGGTCCACATTCATACAAAAAAAAACTTGGCACATGGTCTACAATACTTCACAGCTTGTGGTCATATCATAACAAAAATTATGTTACAAATTGACACCAAATTCGCGTGAGTATTTCTAAATTTGGCACGACTCATCACGTACTGACATTCAAATCCTCTAAATTATCTTCTCATACTATTGCGTTTAACCGATCATCACGTCAGTGTTAAGCTTTTCGCCGCTAAACTGTGTTTACGGTATCCATTGTGCGTATTTGACACTTCGACAGGACCATCGGAATTGTAAATTTCACGTTTTCCAGTGGTGCAGGTTTTTGGATTTTTGCGCATACTCGCGATTCACCTGTCAAGATTTCACACTAAGGCTTAGTTTTAGGGTTTTACTCATGTGTTCATTGTAGGTCTGTACGTTTTATTTCGATTCCACCATGTAAAGTTAAGGAGTAAAGTAAATTTGTGTCTCTTTAAATAGTTGAAGGTTTATATTTTTCAGGTGAATGTTTCCTGATAGTGTTTAGTTCCTTTTTTGTCAAGGGAAAATACTTATGGATAGAATTGCTCAACCGGTCAAATCAAAATGGTAAAAATAAAAGTAAAAAAATATCGATATATTAATCGGCATATTCCTAATATCGACAGATATCAATCGCAAGAAGCTTCTCGGTACAGTTAAGTAAGCGGGATTATTTTGTTGCGAAATGACTACTTTTTGGCTGAAAGAATAAAAATGCTGATACAGGAATATGTTCTCAGCACCAACCGATCACCATCATCTCCGCGTATATCCCACCCGACAATGGTCCGGAGGATCCCATCTCGCTCCAAAAGGACTTCACTGCCCTCTTCGGTATGAGTGACTCCGTCATCTTGGCGGGGGATCTTAATGCCAAGCACCCGGCGTGGAACAGTAGCACAACCTCAACCAGAGGTAGGTTAGTTTTCAAGTTAGGCGAATCCCTGAACTTTGACGTCATCGCTCCAATGAGCCCGACTCACTTCCCAGGTAATCCAAATCACCTTCCCGATGTTCTCGATGTAGCGCTGCTCAAGAATGTGAACCTACGTTTGCAATCGATAGAGACGTTCCACGAGCTTAACTCTGACCACCGCCCTGTAGTCATGCATCTTGCACCCTACTCGGGCCCGATCAACCCCAACCGCCCCCCTCAGACCCAGATGATAACCGACTGGAGGAAAGTAAGCGAAAGACTGAAATCCACCACGTCGCCTCACTTAGACACCATCCCCGATCACTTAGTGTCAGTCGCCGACACGACGGCCGCAATCGACTCGTTTACAGAGCACGTACAATCCGTATTGACGGATTGTTCACGGGAAGTTCCGGTGATGGAAGACCATCGCTGGAAACTACCTACTGACGTACGTGACCTGATAACCGAGAAGAACGCGGCCATCCGTGCCTACGACTCCTTCCCTTGTGACGCGAACAAAGCCCATATGCGCCATTTACAGCGTGCTGTAAAGAATCGCATAGGGGAGGTTCGCTCTGAGGGCTGGAACAAGATGCTCAGTGAACTCGAGCCCACTCATTAAGCCTTCTGGCAATTACAGAGGAAATTGCGTTCCTCAGAAGAGGTCTCTATGCCTCCTCTCATCCGCCCCGACAATAGTGTCGCTTTCGACAGTCCCGATAAGGCTGAATGTCTTGCTGACAGCCTAGAGTCCCAATGTTCTCCCAGCTCCCAACCAGTAGACCAAGTTCACCTGAACAAGGTCGACGCTGAAGTCGAACGGAGAGCCTCCCTCCCACCCGTCGAAGACCCTGATGATCCCCTGCCTCCCGTCACTCCAGACGAAGTGCACGACATCATTAAAGGGCTACACGCTCGTAAGGCCCCCGGTTCGGATGGTATTACCAATAAGGTATACAAACTCCTTCCTGCCCCGTTCATAATGCTTATGACCGCCATCTTCAATGGCGCCTTGAGCAACAACATCTTCCCACAAGCATGGAAAGAAGCCACCGTCATCGGTATCCCAAAGCCAGGCAAGCCAAAGTCTGAGCCCTCCAGCTACCGCCCTATTAGCTTACTCAATGTCCTCGGCAAAATCTACGAGCGACTTATTTGTAAGCGTCTCAAAGACTACGCCGAAGCAAAGAGTCTCATTCCCAACGAGCAGTTCGGTTTCCGTCCCCAACACTCGAGTATCCACCAGGTCCACCGTATAGTAGAGCACTTATGCGCTGGTCTGCAGCGTAACGCGACGACGGGCGTGCTATTCTTCGACATAGCGAAAGCCTTCGACAAAGTCTGGCACAACGGCTTGATATACAAGCTGTACCAACTAGGAGTGCCAGATCGTCTCGTGCTCATCTTACGAGACTTTTTGTCGAATCGCACCTTCCGCTATCGCATCGAGGGTGCACTCTCGTCCCCTCACCCTATTCGCGCCGGTGTCCCTCAGGGTTCCGTCATATCTCCTCTAGTTTTCACGCTGTTCACCAGTGATATCCCACAGAGTAAAAAGGCTCAGTTGGCTCTCTTCGCCGACGACACTGCCGTTTACTATACCGGCCATTGTCCCAATGCTATAGCTCATACTCTCCCAACCTCCGCAAACGTCTTAGGCGCTTGGTTCCGGAAATGGAGAATCGAGGTCAACCCCGATAAGAGTCAGGCGGTTCTTTTCTCGAGACGTCGTCGAGTCCCACCCCCCCTTCCCAGCCCGATCACTATGTACGGCAAGCCAATCCCTTGGGAGAAGCAAGCCAAATACCTAGGCATGATTCTTGATCAAAACTTAACGTTTTGAGCACATTAAGGCTGTTCACGCGCGCGCCGCTTTCGCTCTTGGTAGACTCCACTTTATTCTGACAGCCCGTTGCAAACTGTCACTTAAATGCAAGCTGCGCATCTACACCGCAGTCATCCGTCCCATCATGACCTATGCCTGCGTTGTATTCGCGCACGCTCACCCACGTCATCTCCATAAGATGCAGACCCTCCAAAACCATTTCCTTAGAAAGGTCACGGGTGCCCCCTACTATGTCCGAAATATAGATCTCCACGTAGACCTAAAAATACCTACCATAAACCAGTTCATGAAACGCTTATCGAAGCGTTTCTTTGACTGTGGCATAAAAGACCCCAACCCCTTGATCTCAGCGGCCGCCCGCTACACTCCCTCCCGTATTAGTAGTATTCGCCGACCAAGGCATACCTTAATCGCCCCCGACGACGCCACTACCCTCCTCCAGGAGAGTACTAAGGCCACCAGCACGCTTCATAAGCCCAAAACCCGATCGCCGTCCTACCGTCCTCGCCGCCGAGGCCCGCCGCGTCGCCCAAATCTACGCCCCTCCCGACCCTTGCTCGAGCCAGCCCGCGCCGCTGAGCCTGTAGCTTTAAATTCGTCCCTAAATAATATCATTCCTGATCCAGCTAGTCATTTGCTGCCCTCTTCCAGCGACGCCCTAAGCCGAGGTTCGTACCCCACAGGGGGTGCCCTTAGCGTGTAGTCGCTTAGTTTTTAGTTAGTATTTAAGTTTAAGTCCTGGCTGGAGGCCTTAATTTATTAGGGCAACCACAGGCAAGTCCGTCTAAGCAGACGACAACCTCATAGGTTGACCTGCGAGATGCCATTCAAAAAAAAAATTTAAAAAGAAAATCTCAGCAGTAGCAGACTGAATCTTAAATATTTAGGGGTATGAGGAACAGGGTGTAAAGTTCACTCATACTCTTGGAAAAGGGAGGATCCTCCGACCAGATGGATGTCGTATCTGGTGGGCAATTGCCCGATGATTGTTTTCGGGAAGTTGTATATATGCTAGTTGCGCGGCAAACTTTGATTGCGCGATGCAGGATTTGTGTGATTTTTGTGTTTGTTCGCATGTGGCGGTGTAGATGCCGCCACATCACTCCCCTCCCGAGACTGGAGGTCGATAGTGGACTAAGTCTTGTATCTTGCGAGGCTTGCCAATGCCAGTTGGGTTCCAGTGGGTTGGAACCGGGTGTCGCATAGTTCGCGGTCGGAACTGTGTGCGAAGATGCCCCAGTGAGTCGGGGTGTCTGACTGCTGGTGTCGACCAGGAGAGGGATTAAGCACTCGGCTTGTGGACCGGCCGAATGTGCAGTGTGCTGCGCTTGCTGATGAGGCTGAAGGTGATGACCAGGTATGCGCTTGTGCTGCATGCTGATGGTCAGGACAACCGTTCAAGCCGTTGTTGCTGGCTGGCTGTGTGACTTGCGGGAGTGATGATGATGACGTCACGCTGAAGTAGTTGCACGAAGGCTGCGCTGACGTTCATACTCGTGGTCACCAGTGAAGAGATGATGTTCATCACGTCGGGGTCACCAGTGAAGAGATATGAGGAACAGGGTGTAAAGTTCACTCATACTCTTGGAAAAGGGAGGATCCTCCGACCAGATGCCCCCTAATTACGCGGACGAAATATATTAGCGTGGTGCGGATCAAGGTAGCGTGAACACGCTGTGATGGCTTCTAGTTTAATGGCTTGAGGGTCGCTCTCGACTGCCGCTGCCGACGACCGCGGGGCGGCGGCGGCGCGGGGCGAGGTAATGGCCGAACAGGTGCAGCGGCAAGTTCGTACGCACACCAGCGCAGAACGCACCCCGGCGCGCGACTATCGCGCTCCGACTAAACCCAAAGGGTAAGCAGAAACTCTGTGGACACAAAAATACAACGTTAGTGTGGTCTTATTAACATAACGCCACACGCCATTTGTGTGATGCGTTGTTCGCATGTGGCGGTGTAGATGCCGCCACAAATAAATAGAAACGTACTGTACCAGGACGTTGTACGTTTCTACTTTTTCAAGTTTTTTTTTTGTTTCATTAATGCAATCATTATAATAACGAGGACGTAAAAGCTATCTTTTAAATTCCAAGCCTAGGCGCTTAGGTGGTATAAAATTGACGTCTGACAGTTCTAGTATGGAAAAACCTGAGATAAATGATTGGTCTCGCTGCGCTAGACTAGATACCGCCGGCGTACTTGTCAAATGCGGCAACAAATACCACGCCAAAGTTGGCGTACCCGAGCCAGTCACACTGCAAGCTGTCTGTCACGTGCATGTGCCGAATGTTTTATTAAATTTAAGTCATAAATAATCCGAAGTAAAATACTCGTTTGCGTGGTACAACTGTTTAAAATGAATACTACAAGGAATTAGAAGGAGACTAGGATCACATACTATCAGTGAGTATTGTATAATTTCGAAATTTCAACATAATATAACATGCACAAGAGTAAAGTTCCCCGTGGTTGAGATTTTTATAACATGTGAATTTATTGTTTTTGTATTTTGTTATATATCCTGTTTCATTTATCTAACCTAGTTCTACAAATTGTTTAATGTTTATCTTTGTAATCTATACACAAAATATGTAAAAATGTTAGCTGGCACTATTTCAAGGGGTCATTCTACCCATGAATCTGAACAACTTTCGCCAAGGAAATGTAAATAATAATATAAAAGTATTAAAAATTAGGCCTAATCATTGATATACATACCTTCCATTTTTCTAAAGAAGAAACCTACGCATAACCTTTTCACAAATATATGTATATATTCGCTTTTAATTTATTGTTCATTTTTATGCATTTTCTTAGCTATGTTTAAAACTTAACTAATAGACCACAGCATAAAATATTTTTCCATTACCTCGGGTACTTAACAGTTGTGCAGCTGGTAACACAATTCTTCACGCTCACTAGTTGTCAATGTACACTGACAAATGTCAAGTGACGATGTCTTACACACACTGCAATAATGGCCGCAATCCAAATTGCGCTGTAATCGATTTGAGCGCTTACACCCGTTCAGAGTTAGCGTGAGCGCGATAACGATGTCCCGTGAATCGTCATAGATGACGTCATGACATGCGCCATCTTGCGATAACGCGAACCATTCCCTCTAATAACATCACTGTTAGCGAATGCGCTTTACTTTGTGTAATCCATTTCATTACCATTGCTCTCTCAAAACGGTGAAGGAAAACATTGTGAGGAAACCGGCATGTCCTAGAACCAAAAATTCGAAGACATGTGACATCTACCAATCCGCACTGAGGCCGCGTGGTGAATTACAGCTCACTTCCTCTCATAGAGAGGAGGCCTGTGTCCCAGCAGTGGGAACTTTATAGGCTGATTATGAGCGAATTGTCGACAGCTCACAACTCTCATAATCGTGATACTAAATCGGAACGCAAATTATCGATGAGAGCGCTGTCAGCGATTATAGTCTAACTCGGAATGCGGCCAATGAGTTGCCGCATTCACGGTATTGTTTGTATAGAGCGCGGTATCTAGTCAAGCGCCGCGAGACTAATCATTTATCAAAGGGAAAAACTGGCAAAAATTCAAAATTTATTTTCAGGATCCCGCCATCTACGCCGCCGTCCCGCCGTCTTCAGATGTCGAAGGGACACTTCAGAGTGCCAGTATCCTTCGACAAAGCTCGACGCAGAGTCTCCAAGCAGTTGGTTACTCAGCAGAGTGCAGACGTAGAATTCCCAGGCAGATGGTTTGTTGACAAAGCCCAGACGCCGAATCCTTTTCAGATGCTTCAGCCCTTTCTTAAATAGGCAAAATATTCCTCTTCCAGAATTTATTGTAGACGATTTTTGAAATTTCAAAATTATGTTTTTCTTCATTCTGACATCTCATCTGCCAGTCATAAAACCAGCCTGTGTGTTCAGCCAAGATGTATTAAAACCTCCACGATCGAGTCTGTGCGTGTCCTTACTAATTATATTAGATGTCGAAATTCAGTTAAACAATCGTAATTATATAGAAAATGCAATATTTCAGCTAAACCTGTTGATAAAAATAATTCAAGTTATATAAACCAAACAGTAATCTTCATGGACTAAAAGAGAAAATGAAAAACAATGACAGTTTGATAATTTGACCTAAGTGTCACAACAATGGAAAATGTAGGAAAAAATATGAATGTGTTATTAAAGAAATTGTAAAAGAAATCGTTTTAGAACGATTCGTAAAATGCTAACAAATAAAAGAATATGATACAGGACATGAATGGATGAATGAATGATGACTAACGGTGGAAGAATAACATATACTATAGCTAACCAATATATTAAAGTTAATAATTGATTTCAACTAAGTGACTGATGAGTGTGGTAGTAAGCATTTTAGGTATATTCACACCAACATCATAAAAAATGGCAACAAAACCTGTTTGGTATAGGTAGTTTATTAAATCTAAGTGACACGTCTTGTTAAGTAATATTAATGATTTCCCTTGGGGCTCCCAGTTTTCCTGCTACGCGCCATATTTTTTCATTTTATCTATGTGATTGTGGAACGGAATTTTCCGTCGGTCATTTTTATTTTATTGGTAATGGCTAAATGAATGATTCACTTGTTTTATTTTAATTGGAAAGAATGTTAAGGAACCATGGAACGACTGTGAGCAAGTCTGCGAATATAAGGGGCCCTCTTGGATCACACGTTAACCTTTTCTCGGGTACTCAGGTACCAGGAGTAGCCCATCCTGAAGACGCCGTTGCCAGAATGTACGCTCTTGTACCATTCAGCATCTAGAAACAGATGTGCGAATGAGTAGGTTTGACTAAGAATTAGTCTATGTCTCTCTTCACGCGACTTCGGAATGACACTGATGGTGAATTTTTACATCAAATAAATTGAATCATACCTCTTTGAATTGATTCATAACTAACCTCTCCACAGAGCACGGAATCTCCGCGACAGCAGTGACGACGGCAACCTTATTGCTACGTGAATAAAGATCACTGTGATTATGACAGACTTGTTATTATCAACAACCCAACATCAATCTATTGTAACGAGAATAAAGATTCCTGTGATTTTGAAAATGATGCAAAATCAGAGGAAAAGGGTTCGCGTAATAAGAGTGCTACAAAAATCCTTCTGGCACCTGAATGACATTGGCAGAGGGGCGTCGATTTGCTGAATTGAGTCTCAAAAGTTGTATTAACAGAATAAGATGGCGACATTACTAACGTTGTTATAACACTAAGCGCTAGTTTCGGCTGTCTAAGGCATTTTCAGTATGTCGATTCTGTAAAAATCTCACCGTGAATACTTGCGTGGAGTGAGCTGTCAGTGTCATCCCGTCTTGGTCAATCCATCAGTGGCACTGACAGCTCACACCCTGCTCACTTGTCTGTACACACACTGTCTTTTATGTAATCATTAGAATTGTCAATAGATAAAAAGACTACACCAACACATTAACCAGTAAGCTGCTGAACTGCAGGGAGTGGACAGTCTAAGATATTCTCGCCTCAAAAGAAATTGTATAACAGACAAAAAATGAGAATGGCATTAATGGGTGCAAAACTCAGCTGTAGATATTATATCCGATGAAAATCTGACAACATATTGGGATTATTGTTTTAAGGAAACAGATTGCTAAGTAGCAGGATAAATAAAAATAAAAGTTTAGGCCTCTTCTGTCACGGGGCACCGGTGTGGGCACCATCTTTGAGGCACCGACCAGCCCTCCGGTTGAACGCGTCCCAAAGGGTCATGGCCGTCCAGCTGGTCCGGGGATACCGCACGGTCTTCTGCGAGGCGGCGAGCCTCCTCCGGATTGCCGCCATGGGATCTGGAGGCAAAAGCCCTCGCGCACGTATGGGAGTGGCGCCAGGAGGCAAAAAGCCGGGGTGTAACTCCGCTGCCGCGAGAAATCACGGTACAGCGGACAGAACTCCGGGGGAATCTCATGGCGACATGGAGGGTGCGATTGTCGCAACCCAGTGCTGGGCACGCCACAATAGTGGCGGTAAGTCCCCTCTTTGAGGAGTGGTTGGAGAGGCGCCACGGCGTCCTCGCCTTCCGCCTGACACAGGTCCTCACCGGACACGGTTGTTTCGGGAGGTTCCTATTTCGAATAAGGCGGGAGGAAACGCCCGGGTGTCACCATTGAGTGGATCGCTCGGAGGATACGGTGGGGCATACGGTGGAGATCTGCCCAGCTTGGGCGGAGCTCCGCAGTGTCCTCGCGGAGGCGATCGGCGGCGGCGATCCTCGCGTCCGGCCCTGGTCCAGGCAATGGTACGGTGCGAGAGGGAATGGAAAGCCGTCACCTCCTTCTGCGAAGCAGTAATGCTCGCGAAGGAGGAGGCGGAGCGCGTGAGCATGGGCTTGAGGTCGGCGAGCAATGGGTAGCTCGCCGTCCAGTAGGGACCAGCATGTCGATTCTGTAAAAATCTCACCGTGAATACTTGCGTTGCTGTGAGTATGTCATCCCGTCTTAATCAATCCCTAGCATCAATGGCACTGACAGCTCACTCCACGCTCACTTCACCTATGTTTTCACGGTGAGATGGTTACAGAATAGCACTACAGGCCTGGGTCGACGGCGCGTCGTGTTCCATGCGCGCCTCAAAGAGATGTCAGCACAAAATGACGGGGTCCGATAGGGCCGACGGCGACGCCTCAGGGTCGCGGGTAATTCGAAAGAGTAACCGTGGCCCTGGCACAGGCAACTGAAGGAACACGGGTGGGTTTTAGTCAGTAAAAGTCTGACACGCCCTCCCACTCCACCCAGAGCGGGAGAAGTCATTTGATGATTTCCCACCCAAAAAAAAGAGGCCTCTTCTGTCATCTATAATTATAATAAAAATTAATTGTGCATGGTAAAAATCTGTTAATGAGAAATCCCGTGTGTTTACAATCGACTGTAATTTTATTTTACTGATAGTTGTTCCTCAGGAATAATCAGTCAAACAGCATCAGTCAGTGTTTCAGTGTTATGCCATTAGAAAGTAACCAGATGTTTATACTTCTACATGGCTGCTACAGACTAAGTAGTACTATAGAGAGAGATATGTATTCAATAGGATCGTTTGATTTTCATAGAAAAGTTTGGCTAAATTTTGATGAAAAGGGTAAAATTAAACGACGTTTTTAACAGTTTAACACACGCCGAAAGTTCGATTGCTCATCATACCCGTTCCGCTACACCACTTAGCCCCGATAGTTTTCCGCTTATCGACTTCACACATCTCTGATGGAAAGGTAGCCAAATTATATATATTTCTCAGCTCTCACCACAGTTTTGGTGCATTTTAGTTCCAGCCGCTATCGGGCCTAGTGACGAGTTGTGCCTCAACATTTAGTTATTTAAGTTGCTAAATCTTGTTATGTCCTAGTAGATTACGCTAATTATTGTTTATTACCGATTGTATATAAAAAAGTTTTTTGACGGGTACGAAGTGAGCTTTGTGCAAAAAAATATTTTGTTGTTGTCAATTAAACAATAAAGCTGTTAAACAAATAATCGTGTGTGTCAGCTGATCAGCTCCGCCGCGTGACTGGAGTTTACTCCTGAAAACGATTGTCTTAAAATATATACTAGACTCTGGCGAACGAGAGCGTGAACAGAGAAAATGCGGCCAATAAAAAAAAAAAAGTACCTTAAGTATTGTAAATTACAAATAAACACATTGACATCAACTTAGTTATTTATAAAATAATCACGAGTTGTAAAATGTTTCATTCAATACACTTACGCCATGTATTATAACATTAATTTTACCATACAACTAATTGTTTTCGTTCCGTCTAATGCCTTATGAAATAAAGTATAATAAAACTGTCTACATTTTGTTTCATTGTGTGGTGACACCACTCTTTCGGTTAAGAGGTTTTTTGAAATTCACAATTTTAGTTTTCCATTATTTAGTAAAAAACTTTTTACTAAAAGTTAGGTATACTAGACTTACTGATATTTCTTTCGTCAAGCAGCTAGCACTCGCACATTGTCCGTCATTGGATGTGAGGATTGAGGGACCAGCTTTATTAATCGATATCTTCAAATTGCGTCGATATTTCTGCTCCATTCCTTTTTTACAAAACGTTTTAAGACTTGTTGTGAGGACAAAGGGACCACCGTTTAGTTGTTATATTTTTTTATCTTATATGCTTTTTGGTCTATTATTTTAGTAAATATCTTTACAATTTCTCTACTACATGCCTGTATTCACAAAACCTTCATTTTTAAAATACTTTGTGAGATCTGGCTGATGGCCTGTGAGAACTGAGGGACCACACTCTTTGAGCTGTAGTTTTAACATATTTGTTTACAAATTCCTAGATTCGTTCTACAATTGTTTTAAGTCTACTGGTCAATCCTGGGATTTAAATTTTGCGAATTCCCGGTATGGTCCCTCAGTTCACACGCACATCATTATGCAACCTTTTCGAATGCTTGGCTAATGTCTAGGAAGGCTGCGCAATCATATTGTTTGTCTTCCAGCGCTCTACTAATGACGTCAACGAAGCGATGTATTGCCCTCTCTAAAGTCAAAATGTTGAGTTGGCATTATCTCTGCTAGATGTTCAAGCATTCTATTTAGTATGTCAAAGTCGAATCATTTATTTCTAATATGCACATAAATTGCACTTTTGAACGTTATCATTTACATTAAAAAAGAATTGATTCTAGTCGCCCCTTCCAAAAGGTAGTTTCGTATGAAGTAGAATGGGCAAGAAACTCCACCGTTCAGTACTCTGTTAAAATGTTATTCAATATTTTGTACTTATACATGAATTATTTTATTAAAATTATGTGATGACGATGCACTTAGAATAGAATTACTATACCGCAATAGGTAAAAATAATTAAACAATTTCTGGTAAATTTATTATGTGATAGATACATGGTGCTCACATACTGACAAATATGATATCCATATTTAAAAAAAGTTATAATCCGTGAGTAAAGTAATTACAAAATCAGTGCCCAAAAAAAAATTAATCAATGTGAAATTAAAAACTATACAATTCAGTAAGCAACCAGTTTGATTTTGTCTAGCCTCTAAATTGTACTATGGAGCAGGACCAGCATGTTTCCAAGCATTCTAGTTAGTTCTAGTACATTGTCTAGGATATCATCCTCTAACTTGTATTATGCTTGTTTACAAAGTGTACTTTTAACATGAGTTTTAAATTTACTTACATTTATTTGCAATACATCACAAGGTATTTTAATTGTAACATATTACACAGTACCCCATAAAAGATGTATGTATGTACTTTAGATAATTTTATTTCTGGTGTAAAAAATAAGTCAATCACTTATTTTATTAAAAAGATGCAGTTGTTTTTTTACAAACATAATATTTTCATAAATGACCGGGCAAATTACAGTCATTATATTAATCTTCTTGATTATTCGCGATAGTGTTCCAACTACCGGAAGGAGACTTATTGATTTATAGGATGCCACATCTTGAGCTGGTTTGCTTGGTTTTAAGTTTCATTATTACTTGGGCTATTTTCCACTGGCTTGTGTGGACTGACCTATCATCGTCATGAAATTTGGCAAGAAGCAAAGTCTCTCAGCACAAGTAAGGTAAAAAGTCCGAAAATCGTAAATTTTTAGGTTTGTCACATAAAAACCTTTCTTTGCGATTACAAATTTTCATTTGCAGTTGGAGAATTGACGGTGACGTATATCGGTGTATGGGAGAGCATGTTTTTCATCTCCAAGGTTAAGTTTGTTTTTGGGATAAATTCATCTTTGCGTGGACCAGTTTTTAAAGGCAATCCTGCACCCTAATTGCGTAACACATTTTCGTAAACGATTACGACTTATCTGTTTGATTTTGAGAGTTCACCAACGTTCATTGCGTTATTTACATTGTTGAGCAGAGTTTTTATCGAACTTATGAAGCAATGGATTAGCAATCTGTTTCAAAACGATTCAGATTCCGATTTATTGGGTGTTACGCAATTAGGGTGCTGGTGCTTATAACAACTACAATTTTGGCTTTTCACACAAGAGTAATTGATACTATAAAAATAGGAGATGGCAAAAAGCGCCATTCGAGCTGGATACTATGTGAATAGCAAAAGAATCATCACAAATGTCAATGAGAGGGCAACTGAGGATTCCGTCGTGCTCAGATGCAACTTGTTTTTTAATGAATTCCAAAGGTGACGTCACAAGGTACCTGTTTCACAAATAATCGAAACATAGTCCAATTTGCACTTAAACAGGAATTGAAGGTGAACCCTGATGGTCTTCAACGCAATTGTGAATCTGTGAAGACTGCAGAGAGCGATGGCCGTGCCATCTTCATCATTTCAGCCGAAAGACGTCCACTGCTAGATATAGGTCGCCCCCAAGCGTCTCCACATGCCGGCCGGCACCGGCCTTGTGCTTCTCGCATCCAGCGGATTCCCGCGGCCTTCAGCAAATCATCGGTCTACCTTGTGGTAGGCCTTCCAGTTCGAACACTGCACCTTTCGGTACGCAGTTGCCACCCCAGAACCTTTCGACCCCATCGGCCACCCGTTCTGCGTGCAAAATGCCCTGCCCACTTCCACTTAAGTTTGGCCATTTTTCGTACTATGTCGGTTATCTTGATTCTCCTGCGGATCTCTCTCTTCATTTCTAATTCGATCCCGCAGAAAATCTCCAAGGTCAAAGGTCCATCATGAACGACTATGAATAGGCCATTAAGGTATATATAATAAAGAGATATCTGTAGCGTTAATCCACTACAATCAAACCTTACTTATTTATATTGCAACCTGTTTGGGCAGATTGGAATCTGATTTTACGAAAATATATGTAATTTTTTTCTGACTGCTGTTTCATTCTAGAATTTCCTTCCATGAATGATGGATGTAATTTATTTTTTTAGTTTAATCAACCATCGTGTATGGTTTGAATCACTTCTGTCCTTTATCTCTACTGTAACACAGTGAATTATTTAAAATGTTGTTTTCGAAATTGATACGTATTTTGTCAATTTCCTCATTCTTGTTTTGTTTGATCCCTTTATTGATTGTTGCTCGCTCTATAAAAGATTCTGCTTGTACCTTTGGTCTGATAGTCTATGTAATATTTTATTTATAGATTAACGACGACGGTTTCATACACGCCGAATTTCGACTCACCCGACGGGCTGGTGCGATGCCGTTTATGCAGCGTTGGTCTCTCTCAGCTTACAAATATACATACTGCGTGTGCCTACCTACAAGCCCAAGACTTTCTTGTCACGAGCTATTCTCTGTGACAACACCACCACAGATAATATAATACTACGTACAATTACCCCATCCCATACAAAGAAATGACACCGCCCTAAGTCTGGCTATTTATCTTCGTCAAGTTTTTAACAGATGGCAGCATCAGCGACTTACTTATTGCCAGAAACTGTAGTTTACTTTTGAAACGTTTCGTGCAATCCTTTTTTTTAAGTTTTATAGTTCCGGTTTCAGCTAAACATGTTAATAGATTTATTTAATAGATTTATCTATGTTAAGTCTGTAGTTAATAAATATTTGTTTGATAATTAGTAGCTATTGTGGTTTCTGTGATGACAATGAGTATAACGCCATCTATTGCAAAAAGAATAGCTACTTTTATCATTTTAAGAGTTCGAACTGAAGTTAAAGGCTTCAGTTATGTTTTTTGTTGAAAATACCAGCATTATGAGTGTAAATAGATAAATCAGCATTAAACAAGGAAGTTTTGATTTTTACTAATCTTACTTCAGCCAAACGCTTTCTAGTGATGGTTAATGGATACCTATGCTGCCATCTATGTAATTTTTTTCAAAACTTATTGTAATTTCTTCGAGGTGAGACCTTATGACACTACTGTTTTTCGCAGTAATCACTTCTTAGACTTCCTTAGATCCTTTCACATCGATTCACCGACATAAACCCCTATTTTACACCTCTAAAAATAGCTAATACAGTTGAACGTTATAATCAAAATGCTGTTACTTATCAGTTGAACCGATTAGCTACCACCCTCAACGTTGGTGACACTGTATGGAGAAGAACCTTTTCTATTCCTTGGGGGTCGATTATGTTTCGGGAAAGCTCGCTCTTCGCTTTATAAAATGTCGCGTGACTAGAGTTATTTAAAAAACCACCAATATGTCCTTTACGATTGTGATTTAGTCCATTCCGGACAATATCATAATAAAGATATTTTTAAATGATTATTTCAGTACCTCTAAAAGAGTTGTTCCATTTACATGACTTGAGTTGGAATATCGGTTTTAATTTTTTTTTTAATTTTAAAAACTCCGTTAATCAAAATTTACAAAATATTTTCATAAACGGAAAAGTTAATTTTCAAATAATTTTTACGATGATTTACTTTAGGAGATACATAAACATCTAGTTGTTACGATGATAACTATTTGCTAAAACCTTTGCTTACTGGCTATACTTTCAGCTCTGTGCTTACGCCCACATATGGCGTTACGTAGTGTTAGGACATTGTCGATAGATTCTTGTCGATAATGTGAAAATAATAACAAGAGGTGCTGTTCCTAAATCTTACTTAAGGCTTATTTTTTCAAAGTCAAAGATGTAGTATCATTGACTAAGGTTTTGTTAGTTACATTTTGATAAGTTTATTCCCTAGTTATTAATTCATTTTGGTTAGGTTTATTCGGATCCCTAGTTTTTATGTCTTTAGTCACTGTAAGGTTGGGTGGACACACAACCTATTTCGTATGTATTCTGTATCTCCTGTACTTCGATGTTGTTGTTCAGATTTATTTTATTTATCTACCAAGGGCTTTTATTACGAGGCAATAAGCTAGATTAGTTAGGTTGATTTATTTGTTTTTCTTAATTGTCACTTGTTTTTAGGGTTGCCACACTCGAGTTTTTTTTTCTGCTGGAATGAAGTATTGCGTTAATCCACTACAATTAATATGTATAATGTTCCTTTTTTATACCTGCAAGATACAGCCTGTCTGTACATTATTTGTTGTGGCCACTATGTTTTATGATGATCAAACTGTAATTAAACATACAGGTAACTCTGTTCATCATGCCAGGAGCAAGCACATAGAAATAATTATGTCACCATTATGTACAGGACAGAGTTGCATCTGGTGATATCACTGTCGACTACATAAGCATGGACTCGATGATCTCCGACTGCCACACCAAAGCCTTGCCAAAAAGCATTATCAGTTCCTGGAAGGTATTGGCTTGCCTTCAAGGGAGGATGAAGAAATCTGAAAGCAACCTTGTGTCATGTTGACGAACGCGACTTTCTACGTAAGTGTCAAATTAATTGTGTGCGTTACGATTGCTCCGCCAAGTTATCAAAATCGAATAAAACTTGGCCAAAAAATTGTCGGAATTTGTCAAATTCGAAGGGAACAAACCAATAATTTGTCAAATAATAAATAAAAGTTATAAGGGATTAAAGTTTTCCGCGCGAACGTAACGTGGCGGATTGCGCGGCCATGGAGATCTCAGCAACTACTTGGGTTGGGTTAGAGATCTAATTCTTTTTGTCAATTAAAGACTGAATTTGTCAAAAATGGTCGAAAAAATAATTATTCACGAAATGTTCACCTTAGAAGTTATGGCCGCTCAATCGTTCACTTGTTGTTTTCATCATTGTTCATTATTTCTTTGGAACTTAAGACTTCATATAGTAAAACTGTTTTAGGAAGAAAGTTCATAATCAAAACAGAGGAAATCAGCCCAAAACAAAAAGTACGTGGCCGCGAGGTTGAAACGTTATTTGTACGCTGATATCACATTATCTATAATTGCTAGAGTTTTGGTTTGAACATTCATTTATTCGACATATTAACCTCATTAGAATGGCATATCGTTTTACCCTCAGAAAAGTTTTCAACGCGTGTAATCTCAAAAATGATGTTACCTCATATAATGCTCAAGTAATAAACATAATGTCTGTTTGATTTGGAAATACCTCTAACTGGAGACTGGCAATTAGATTGGTCCACATCTAGCTCAATCTACAAAATGTTTTATTGTTGAATAAACATCTTGTATATTTCAATAATTAGATATGTTTATTCATCACATCTTGCAAACTTATTAAAAATATAAACATTACAAAAAATCAACAATTCTTTAAACACCTCTACGAACCCATTTTATGAAAATTAAAAATCAACAGTTATTTTCAAATATCAAGAAATCAGTATTGCAAATAATAATTCTGATTACACCTCTACAAATCCTTATGCGAGAAAATGGATGCGAAGAGCGTCTTTTGTACTTTCACATAATTTACTTTCGTTGCCGTCGCAGCAAAGCATCATTTATCATAATTTCTTATAAAATGACATTTGTAGTGACTGTGAGTGTTTGTAGTGTGTGAGAGTTTGTAGTGTTTGTGTTCCAAGTATTGGAAGAACATATTCAACTAGCACTTCGTCCGCGACTGCGTCTGCGTATATTTCGTATTATCTCCTAATTATTAATGAATTTTCGCTGAACAAGTTGACCTAAGAGAGCAGTGGTGGCCCAGTGATAACGGCCGCGACTTACGAGTTGTAGGTCGTAGGTTCGAACCCAGACAGACGCTTTACTTTGTGTAAATTATTTCATTACCACTGCTCTCAAAACGGTGAAGGAAAACATCGTGAGGAAACCGGCATGTCTTAGAACCAAAAAATCGAAGACATGTGACATCTACCAACCCGCACTGGGCCCGCGTGGTAATTACGGCCCACTCCCTCTCAAAGAGAGGTGGCCTGTGTCCCAGCAGTGGGAACGTTATAGGCTGATTATGTAAGTTGACCCAAAAACTTGTAACTCTTTTTTATGTCAAAGCTTTTAGTACCAAAATCCCTTTGAGTGATATCGGTTACGACTGGGTGCTGCGCGCCGACATCCCTAGTGGCGTCAGCGTGGTTTGCTACGCTGACAGTACTGGCACAGGGGAGGTCGCTCGCACAATCGTCGAGAGTATCCGGCAGTTGGGACTCGCAGTGGCCCTGCATAAGCCCGAGGCTATGTGTTTTCATGGACCTCGGAACGCGCCACAATCGAGTTCCCAGATAACGGCAGGAGGGGTTTACATCGGCTTCGAGTCGACGATGAAGTACCTGGGCCTCGTCCTCGACAGCCGGTGATACTTTAATTTTATGTTTTATGTTTCGTAATGTTAAATTAATGACTGACTGTTCTGCTGGGAAGTTCATTGCGCCACTTCTACTTCCCAGCTAAAGCACTAGGATTTTAATTTCATGTTTCATTTCAATTTGAATAAATGACTTTTGATTTTGAATTTCTTGGCACGCGATTATAGCAAGAGACCAGACGGCATGTCTTTATTTCCATGGAAGGCATTTATTACGTTGCGTCCCACACAACGTGGGATGCAACGTGTGCCGTTATTCTAGCGCCATCCCATCTTCCTGACTCGGCCCGCTGTGTTGGCTGCGGAAAGCCTCAAATGGCAAAAATTTAATAACCTAATAGGTAATTATATTTTCGAGATGTTTGGGGTTGAAACCCCAGGGCCGTGAGGTCCGAGAACTCATGGTTCGTTCAACGAAATCTCCATATGACTGGTTGACACTTCCTGTAACCCAAGGGCTTTTATCTTGATCAGAGGCTAAGCATTGCCATACAACGTGATATGTCGCCAGTCTCTTGGGTGCAATACTAATCGACAAAGATGCGGAGACATTCCGGACATACCAAGCCACTCAGAAAGTAATGCGAAAATAAGTTTTATGTAAAAGTGATTAGCAAGTTATGGTCTATTTTGAAAATTTGATAATTTTTAAGTAAAAATAGGTACGTTCCAATTCCAAAATTTCCCTCCACATTGTTTGCGAGCTAATTTAAATTATTGAGTCTCATTAAAAACGGATCTGCGCCGGGAACATTTTCACGCTGTGTTTTTTTTACGATTTCAAGTGTCGCCTGAAACCGGACAAATCGTACGATAGACTTCAAATGGCATTCATGGTTGAAGGCCCTTCTAAGGCAACCGTGTATCATTGGCATAACGAATCAACAAGAGCGGTCACGGGTTACGGGAGAAAACGTGCTAGCAGTGAAAAATTTAAAACAAGACAATAGGCGAGATATGTATCAAGAGATTCAGCACATACTGCAAGTTGGATCGGGAAGCCTTCACGAAATTCTACACGTGTATATTCGCGTGAGGAGGATAGTTTCACGCTGGGTGCGAGAATAAACGAAATTGTAGCAGGCTCATCTCGGAGTTTTTTCAATTTGACTGGCTACTTGATGTCAATTCCTTTACGGAACCAAAGTAGCATCAACGCTGAATGGTATACTACCAAATGCATGGCAGAAGTTTTCTCTGTTGAGAGCTACAAGCTACCAAACACAGGGCTCCGCGGACTACTGCTCCACCACGACAACGCGCCTTCGCACACCACACTCAAAACGAGGGACTGCCTGGACAGCACGCCGGTCAAACTCCTGGGTCACACTCCTTACAGCCCTGACCTAGCACCGTGTGACTTCTTTTTATTCCCGAAAATAAAAAATCTGCTCAAAGGTATAAAATTTTCTTCGCCAGAAGATGAGCTGTCAGCTTTCGAGCAGGCTGTAAACGAGGTGTCTACAGCGGACAGGTAAAATTGTGTCGAAAACTGGTTCAGACGCATGAAACTTTGTATAGAGGCTATTGGAGAGTTCTTTGAAAATATTAAATAAAAAAATATTTACACAAAGAACTATTGTTTTATTTTCGCAAAACTTTCTGAGTGTCCTACGTATTATAATTTGTTAATAGTTTTAGTTATGTTAGGATATTATACTTTGTTTTTAATAGATTATTAGTTATTTTTTGTACTTTTATGAACTTTATTCAATGTATGTACATTATTTTTATAATCAATGCTTAATTTGTTCAAATTAGGCTGAGATTCGGCACTTTTTGAACGCTTAAATTACTGACAATCCTCAAAACGCAGCCCTTCGCTTCACAAACTCCCCAGCTCCCAGCTAAGACCTCACGTCATTCCGTACTGCCAATAAATGCCAGAATCTGGTAACTAATTTGTTTTTAATTGCCTTTTTATGTTACCTTATCATAGGCACATCGATCAAACGGTTTCTCGAAACTTAATAAGGTAAAGAAGTGTTGAATGGAAAATCTGCAATAAAAACACGTAACGTTCGGACTATCGTTACAAAGGGGACATCAATGAAACTCGATTTGGAGTTGACGATTTGTGACTTCAAGATAACGTATATAATATTCAGGTTTTCTCCAATGACACATATAATCTCGAACCTTGTAAAGAATTGGCTAGAAACTGATAGTTAATTACTTTTAAATTAATTGATGTATTAAATTTACCAGTTCTTCGGAATTTGATAAGGTTTTCTATATTCTGTTATCCACTGCGTTTGTGGTATAGCTTCTATTACCACAGACTCGTTAGACTTTAAATTTGGGTTTCGTAGCAAACAAGTTTAAAGTCTAACAAGAAACACGTTTCTATAAAGTTTCATAGAGCTATAGTGCTAGGGGTACTGGACACCATGACGTAAGAACCAGTAGTGCTATTCTGCAACCATCTCACCGGGAAAACTTAGGTAACGTGAGCGAGGAGTGAGCTGTCAGTGCCACTGACGCTAGGGCTTGACTAAGACGGGATTTCACTGACAGCTCATGCCACGCAACTCTTCCCGGGGAGATTTTTACACAATCGACATGCAGGCCCGGATCGACGGCGCGTCGTGTTCCACGCGCGCCTCAAGGAGATTTCAGCTCTAATTGACGGGGTCCGTTAAGGCCGATGCCTGCCAGGGCCGCAGGTTCTTCGAAATGGATACCGTGGCCCCCGGCACAGGCTCACGTGTGGGTTTGAGTCAATAGAAGTCTGACACGCCGTCCCGTTCCGCTCAGAGCGGGAGGAGGCATTTGACTTATAGCACAGAGTAACTGGGACATAGGCCACTTCCAATTTGCCACAGCATCCTTCGTTTAGTCTAGAATTGTTGATAGAAATTTGTTTGTCATGGACGTATGTAGCGAGGATAGACCATGAACCAGAATCATGGTAGGTGGCTTATGCATCTGTAGTGCTATTCTCTAAGGATACCTACAGCTTTGCGGGCAGTGCTACCGCAGCGACGGAACACTTGTGAAACGGCGTGTTTCGACTGCGCGCAAGGCTGTATCCTTAGAGAATAGCACTGCTGTTCTGACGTAGCAATTGATTTCATAAAATCCATCCTTCCATACTTATATGTACCATATTGTTATACCTATTTATTATATAATATCATAAATTTGTAAGCAGCTCTGTCTTTCTGTCTGTTACCTTTTCACGCCCTATCGGCTAAACAAATTGGGATGAAAGGCATACTCGGCATACTTCCTGACCTGAGTTAGGACAGAGGATACTTTTTAACACTGTTAGTACGTTCCCGTTGAATAATTTTCGATCTCCGTGCAGGCAGCGACTTTGTACAAATTAGGCTGAGAGTCAGCACTTTTCGAACGTCAAAATTACATAAGACAGTCCCCCAAAACGCCCGCCCTTCACCACTTCCTAGTGCTTTAGCTGGGAAGAAGAAGTGGCGCAACAAACTCCCCAGCAGCACAGCTGTATGTTCAGTTGGAAAAATCATTGAACTATACAATTATAAGGTAATCCAAGTTAAAAAAAAACGAAACACAGAAAATCATATTAAATTATCTGCCATATGTAAGCTAGCCACGCCAATGTACCCAAAACAGAAACCAATAAAAATCAATCAAAAAAACAACATAAATTAATATACAAATAAAAGCCTCCAGGCTTAAGGGGCGTGACACCTTACATATGCATAATTGGATTAATTTTTAAGTGTGTTTTTGTGGACCATCGAACAATAACAAAACCATAGACAGAAAGACGACCAGTCACCACAAGCAGCACCCGTTCACGAGCATATCGCAAAGATCAGCCATTGCCCCCCTCGCCATATTTGAGGGAAGGAGGCAACCCGATCCCCGACGGTTCCGCAATCAGTGACATCTACGGGAGCATGACGAACTCTCATAAAATCAAACGTTGGAACAATATCCCTCCTCCCATAAAGTAAAGTAAAAGTTGCTCGACTTTCAAATTGAAATTAAAAGAATTTTTACACCATCAGAAGGATTTTGAAAATATTCGAGCCGACATAATTATTTGCCATATAAAGCAATCAATGTATTAATTTTCAATTTTATAAATTTAACCATTTTTATTTCTTAATTTTTTTGCCTAAAACGTCGTGGAGTACTTTTACTTTTAATTTATTTATAGAATTATTATTTTAATGTATGTAGGAAATACGCAGAAAATGGGCATTTATTTTAGTATTTCATTTATCCTAACACAAACTCAACACACACACACACACACAAACATGTTTGTCATGAAAACGGACGCACACTTCTCTGTGTTTTAGTATTCTGGCGTATGGCATTCGTGGGTTGCAGCTGAAAACCAGCGTCAGATGTCATCTGACATTTTGCTGAGCTGAGGCCCTTTTGGCATTACTTTATTTGTTTTCTGTTTTTATAGTTTTAAGGTGTAATTGTTTTGTGTTCTAATGCCACTAAACACATTTTTCTTTTCTTTTCTTTCTTTCTATCAATTGGTTTACGCTTAGCGTTATTTGCGACTTTTATTTATTTTTGCTCGGCATCTTAGCGCCATAGCGTGATGTTAAATAGCATAAAGCATTCCTCAAGAATTGAGCTATCAAATGCAAAAACAACTTTTCAAATCCGATCGGTAGGTCCAGAGATTACCCCCTACATACAAACTTTCAAACAAAGTTTACCTTTTTTATATTAGTATAGAAATTATTCCTTAACTGACTGTTCAAAAACGCCGTCGCCGATGTACTTTATATTTCCTTACTCTCGTAGTCCTATACGGCGGTATTCCGACACGACCGGAATGACATTACGCGCAGGAAAACCCAGTTTTATCAGGAGAACTATAAAGGCAAAAAACAAAACAATACAAACCAAAAGAACAAACTAGAGCAATTGTTGAATCTCACCACCAAATATAAAAAAAAACGAATACTCTCAAGCACAACGAGCACGTATACTGTCAGGCACAACATACGGGCAAACATAGACAGTCACAAAGTACGAATTTCTGCGAACAGCATCGTCATCTCCTTTTAGCTGCTGACTGCAAATGTGAGTTGTAGGAGCGGGCTAATACTGGCTTAAAGCCCCCACAAACAAGGCAACTGTTTCATTTTATTTTTACCGGTGAGCGGCAGACTTAATTCGCTTAACGTTTGTGACTAGCGAGCTTGTTAATTATACTTGTTATATGAAAAAAAAGTATGAATGTTGGGTTTATTCGCATGTGATATGTACGTTAAAGGGTTGTTACAGTGTCTATTTCGCCGCCAACTACTTTAATTAGTCTATCAGCTAACAGCGTAGCCTTCGTACTTACCAGCGCCGTTCAACTAGTGGCGCTGGTAAGTGGCTTGAATGACATCCAGCCGTTGAGCCTAATAAAGTTTTTATGTATGAGAGACAGGCCAGTTATAGTCTATTTTGAAAATATGATTAATTGTAAGTAAAAATAGGTACGTTCCAATGGGGAAGGTCGGGCAAAGCTAATTGTAGATGGCGTGACCATAGCTAGGTCCCTACGGCCTAAGATAAATTTGACATTTCGTTCATTCATTTAATTTGATGTTCATTCATGAGTTTGATTTTATTTCACTATTTCGTTATTTTCGGTGATTTCAGTATTTTAAATCAAGTACTTGACATGGAAAGTGTCAGAATTTTAAACCTTGAATATTTCCTCGTAATCACTTGCTTCAAAATGTTTCCGACATTAATTCGAACTCAAAAAAATCTCTACGAATAGCTTTAACCACAATCTTCTAATTTTAGGGCCTTTCGGGAAATTGTAGATTCCAATTTCGGAGTATCTAGGAACACAACAACGCTTAAATTTTCGCTAAAATTAAATAAAATCACATTACGCCTTGTGTTATTGGCTTGTGTTGGGAACTAGCTACGACAGCGCCATTTTGACAGTTGCCTTCCCCATTTAATAATTTCTTTCCACATTATTTGCGACCTAGTTTAAATTATCGTGTCTCATAAAAAACAGGATCTGCGCCGGAAACATTTTCACTCTATGATTTTTGCCGATTTCAAGTGTCTACTGAAACCGGACGAATCGTACGATAGACTTCAAATGGCATTCATGGATGACCGTGTATCGTTGGTATAACGAATTCAAGCGCGTTTTACTAAATTTGGGGATGAAGAAAGAAGTGGTCGCCCTCTGACGGCTGTTACGGAAGGAAACGTGCTAGCAGTAAAAAAAAAATCCAAGACAATAGGCGAGTTACGTATCAAGAGATTCAGCACATACTACAAGTTGGATCGGGAAGCTTGCACGAAATATCATTTTCTCCTCACGCGAAGATGCGTGAGGAGGACAGTTTCACGATGGGTGCCGCACAACCTCACCGATGCTCAGAAGCAGGCCCGGGTGGATTGGTGCCGTGATATCATAAACAAATTTTTGATTTAGGCTCGTCTCAGCGTGTTTACGACATAATTACAGGTGATGAGTCTTTGATTTATCAATACGATCCAGAAACGAAGCGCCAGTTGTCGGTTTGGTTGTTTCAAAACGAATCAAAGCCTACCTGAAGCGATCTTGAAACGGGCGGAAGACTTCGATCGCGAGCTTTTTCAATTTGACTGGCTACTTGGTTTCAATTCCTTTTCAATCAATTCCGGAACCAAAGAAGCATCAACACTGAATGGAATACAGACGACACGCTGGTCACGGCCCGGGGGAGCTCGTACAGGGAGGCAGCGTTGCTGGCAACAGCTGCAGTCTCGCAGGATGTGTAGCAGGGTGAGTAGTCTCAATAAATCAGAGGCCTTCGCTTTCCAAATCCTGCGCAAACCGCAGAGAGCGTTGGCCGTCAGAGTAATTAGGGGATATCGCACGATCTCGAAGAAAGAACGGCTTTCTGACGTTTCGGGTGACACAAGTGCTCTCGGGGCACGTTTGTTTCGGCAAGTACTTGTGTCCCATGAGCACGAAGCCGGACGCTCAGTGCCATCATTGCGTCCATAGTCTGGAGGACACGGCGCGTACGCTGGCCGAATCTGTCGCATGATACGAACCGCGACGTGGCCTCGTTTGGGAAGTAGGGAGCAACCTGTCGCTGTCGACCATAGTTCGTTCAATGGTCGGCAGTGCCAAGTCCTGGGACGCAGTGGTGTCCTTCTGCGAAACAGTCATCATGCAGAAGGAAGCTGAAAGGGAAAGGGAGATCACGAGTGCTCTTCCAACCCGCAGCAGGCGCACGGGGCGTCAGCGCTGAAGCAAACTCCAGCCCCCCCCCCCCCTAAACGGGTCCAGGGGCGACGGACTCGGGGATGTCCGTAACATTCCATTCCACAGGACCCGTAGTGTTCCGCACGCGCCTCTCTGAGTTTTAATGAGGGAAGTTCAAGACCTCACTCCCTTTATGGGACGTGGCCCGCTGACTGCGGCCATAACCAGTCCGGGGTAGTGGAAGTCGCATTCGCACCCGAAGCTCTCGACGCAGATGTACGAGGCAACACAGGGCTGGTTTTAGTCAGTAAGAGTCTTACAGACTCCTCTACTCACCCCAGGTTGAAAAACATCCATGAGGATTTCCACCCCGACAAAACAAAAAAATCTTAGAACAACATCAACCGCGGTGCCGTGGTAGCGGCCGGCGAGCGCTACTTCCTAGTTAGATTTCTCACCGACTAATTCTGATTTGATAACTGCCACGTAACTGCCCGTTAAGCCATTTAACTGCCAAATATTTATTCAAGTATTTATTTAAAATTAGTAAGTAGTTATACTTACTTCTCTACTTAAATCAGTGCCAATTTAAATGTCTTGGCTAGGCAAGTAGTTATACGTTATTGATCCAAGTCATTCAGTAAAAAGGCTAGAGTGTAAACTGAAAGGCTAATTAAGCTAGTTCTATTATTTCTATTATTTATCCTTTTTCGTACGCTGATTATTCGTGTGATAAACGGTTTAACGATGTTGAATTCAGTGATAATTAATAACACGGTTACATGTCCAGCTATACATGTCTAGTATTAGCTGACCTCTCATTGTAGGGAAATCCTATACAATGCGAGATCAGCTTATATTGGAATGTATAGCTTGATTACTTGATATGAAGCCGTGTGTACAAAGCGAATTGGCAATGTACAGGGTTATTGGTAAAACACTAACAACCTCTTAACGGGTCAGTATCATCATTATGAACAACTTTTATTAAGGGACCAAACAATATCAGCTGTTCCCTACATTTTTAGAGATATGCAAACATAAATATGAACAACTGTTTTTAGTTCGTGATTTCATCTTTTGTCTAATAGTAAATGATCCCATACGAGGTTGTTAGTGTTTAAAATTACACCCTGTATTATTGGCAGCCGAGCTTCGTTAACAAAAAACTTGCCAAAATGGACATATTGGTTCTCATGAGACACAGCATCTACATAACATAACATAACATCACGTCTGTAATCCCAGAAGGGTTAGGCAGAGGTGTACCTATTGTACACCCACATTTCGCCAGTTATGTTCAAGTCCCATGTAATAGGGGGCGAGCCTATTGACATCAACCGGGCACAAATCCAGACTCCGGGCTGCTACTGAGATATTCTTGGTTGAAAAACCCAATAACACTTTGCCCGACCTGGGAATCAAACCCGGGACCTCAGCAGTAGCTCTTGCGACCACTAGACCAGCGAGGCAGACACAGTATCTATTACAAGGGAAGTGCAATAGGTACCTAGTATCGCAGCAGCTACCATTTACGTTGTTAGAACTTGACCACCGACAATGCTAGTGTCAATGACTACGGATCATGTGTAATTCTTTTTTTCAAACTAAAGGCACCTGAGTATCATGCTATTTGTATGATACCATTTTTCGTGGTAAACCATAATTATTTACCGTTTCATCTATACTAAATTGCCAAAACATAACCTCTAAAAATAAACTCGCAGGTACTGTTTTACACCTATAATATTATCACACGAATACCCAGTGCACACCAACCCTTCATTCACTCCGCTAATATGTTCCCGCGCGACCACCATCGCGCCACCGCCGTCACCTGTCAGGGCTGCCAGTCTAATCACCCGCCACTTGTCACCCTGCTTTCAACCAATTTCCACTCGTTGCCATGACAACCGTGCTCATTTACCTCGTTACCATATTATTTCCTTGTCTATAGTCTAACCCTCTACCTCACTCCTTTGTGGCCACTCAGCCATTTTTAATTATGCATTTTCGCGCGGAAACTGTTATTTTTTTATAGCGTTGTTTACGCAAAGGTCATGCGCTTGGGGTGATTATAAAAGGGCAAAATGAAAAGAAACGTAACATTTTAAAAGATTACTTTCTTATTTAACGATAATGGCAATGATGATTTTAAAGTGGTGTTTGCTGCGTGAACTCAATAAATAATGACTAAATACTTTCCGTTCATACCTACAAACGAATCAACATGGCACCTGGTGCCATGTTGATTCGTCCGAGTTTGTAGGTCGGAACTACTGTAGATGGATATTTTTAAATAAAAAAATATATCTAATGCATAAATATTAATCATTTAGCAAATTTTTAGGAACAGGTTAATTATGTCAAGTAATTATGTAAGGTTAATTATGTAAGTGTGGTGTAACAATTTTTTTTTTTTTTTTTTACATATTACTTTATTCAACAAACGTCATTCGAGCCAGGTGCCATGAATTCGCCCAAGTTGTAGGTACATTGATTATTTATTAATGAGTAACAAAAATCTTTTGAACTATTTTCTTTATTCTATGCAAGTAAACTCTAAGAAAGCATATGTGGCTAATTAATCATTTTAATTAATTTTAAGTACTATTATTAACTTCGTGTATTTGTAAAATAATTAAAATAACGTTGTAATATCGTAAAATATACAACAACAGCACAATTTTATCTCATTTCTAAACACCTTTTCAGCTTAGTGTATTAAAACAGCATCTAGCTGTATCCGTCTACCTCGTCAAAATGATCTCAAAAACTACTGACCATGACTCCCATCTCCCAGCTATTTTAACCCTTTTCTTGCCAATACTAATGAGTCAGTAAGCAAGAAAGTATTTCACACAGAATTATTGCCGTTTCACCTCTAAAACCGAAGTGGTTCGAAGGTTGTATCACTAGTAATTATCCGATTAAATCCGACTCCGGACTTCGAACTGCCTGTCCTTAACTACTATCAGTTCCCATGACCTATGGCCATGGCACTCAACTATTCAGAATCTGCAGCTGTATGAGGGGTCTTGACGCTTGAGCAAAGTTCACCCATCCAAGTCTTGACCGCGACTGTATTGCTTAACCTCGAGCTGTCAAAGTTGCTATTTCCTAGCCAAGATTATCCCATGAGAATATGTTTATGTTTGCAAAATAATGCAATAGGCATATAGACATAATTTCCTATACATAAGTGCTTATACATAAGTGTTATTTCTCGGTCATCACTATTTCCTTTGATATGTAAAAGATGTTCTTTATTTTTATTTACCCATAAAACAAATAGTACACCACTTTTTTTACATATTGTAAAACATATTGTACACTACAATTTAATTATTGGTTCCATAACAATTTTGATGATCATTGCCAACTGGTTTGCGTGTGCGCACCCTTGCTAAACGACGAACTAATCAACATACGTCCGTCTCTTTCACACCGTAGGCCAAAATCTTCCGTCTCCTTCTTCTGGCTATCGTAAACTTGACCTCTAAGATTATTGCTATGATTTTCTTTTGTCATTCTTACAGACTCCGGCGCGAATGGCGCTCGTCGCCAATCGATTAAAAACATTTTTTTGTGTGACAACGCATACAAATAGTCGTTTTAATAAGCTCCGGGAAAATTCCTTTAAAAATGGTAAGAAATTGTGATAAAAAATATGGTGTTGTGTTCTTAATAATTGTGCAATTATGTTATTCTGTGAGTAATTAGTAACGAAAAACGTGGAGGAAGTATTTTAAGTGTTAAGTCGAATATCATACGTGTTGTGATCAAAATGGTGGTGGACCGGTTTGTGATTCGTTGGCGGTAGCCTTTTTATTATTCAATCCGCTCAAGCCTTAACCGAGGCCTTTCAGGATTATTTTCAAAGAATACTCCCAAAGAGTTTGTTGCCGAAGAGTACTTTCACAAGATCGTAGACAAACTTTGAATTTGGAAGAACTTTTGTGCGCTCAAAAACGACAAACTAGAATTTAATTGTGAATGCCAGTAGATTGCCTAGATATTTAAACCGAGAACTTTTAATGCCCCTCTTCGTCAGAATCAATGATTGTCTGACTTAATTTAACTTTTAGCCGATATCTGTTCATAACTATAAATAAACAACGTTTTAATTAAGGTCTTTGACCAATCTTATGTGACTACATAAACACAGAAAAAACCAACTATACCTAGTTGTTAATGTTCAGGTAATATCAGGTACTTAATGGTTCAGATTTAGACACAGTCTACTTGTAGATTTACCGGAAAATCTAGGGGTTGGATGTAGTTGGGTTGGATTGAGTTCTGGGGTAAAAAGGGTTAAAGATGGTAAGGGTGGGTTCCCTGATTATAAAGCTACCACTCATATTACAGGTAATGCATATTTTTCGAGAAATTAAAAAAAAAAAATTATAACCTCAAATAAGATTAACAGCGAAACGAAACGTTAAAAACGGCGATTGACAACCAGATCTGTACTAGTGTAGTCTGTGGTGTAAAATGTAGTGCAAAATCTATGACACGGAACGTAAAAAAAAACGCTATTTGTGTCATGTGTCAGTATCATTTGTTTACGTTCAATCCGTTTCTCCTCGAGTTGCGTGAATGTGTTCCCTGTGCTTCGTGTTGTTTATATTGATAATAACTTAGAAATTCTCCTTAAAAGGAAGTTAGTGTACCCCCACTTCATGGTTGAAATAGGGTCGACACTGTTCTAAAACCGAATCGGGGCACCCCGACTCCACGTAGTCTTTTGGCTCCTACACATAACATAACATCACGCCTTGTTTCCCCGAAGGGTTGGGCAGAGGTGTACTTATAGTACACCCACATTTCGCCAGTTATGTTTAAGACCCATGTAATAGGGGGCGAGCCTATTGCCATCTACCGGGCACAAATCCATACTTCGGGCTGCTACTGAGAAATTCCAGATAGAAAAACCCAATGACACGTTACCACTAGACTAACTAGGCAGGCTCCTACACCTAGAGTGTTTATAAAAATCCGGAGGCGCGAAGGAAGGGCAGCCCCGCCCGCTGTAACAAAGCACAGGCTGAGGCATAGGTGAGCATGAGTGCCTATCCTTTGTTACGTAAGGGCGAAGGGGTTCCACTTCCCGCGGCGCCGGAGACTTTGCAGAAGCGACATTAAAGTGTTTTGAGGATAAGTTACAATCATTAGTTTTTTCTCAAGAACGGTGCGTTTTTTTTCATGGGAGTGGTACCAGGGGGGAGGGAGCACAGCCCCCGCCATCCCCCAACCCTCCCCAACCTCCTCCTCCTGTCAAACGATACTAAATTTTTACCGTTACAAGTCAAGTTTAATTGAACTCCGGGAAAGTATGCTACCATAAATGCGGAATGCCTCTTCCACTTTCTAAAAAATATTACTCTCGAAATCCTAAAAACGAAAATGTCAACAACAACTTTATCACGTCTTCATAAACCTTTTTGACATTACATTCAAATCATCTTCACAAAAAAGTAAAACCAGTATTGAAGTCATTAGATCCCCCACTTTTTACTTTAAGTTCATCCACGTATGTAATTATGATTTAGTGTTTGTCGAAGTAAAAACTCACTTCTTATGATGGAAATCAAAACTTTTTTAAGTCAAGAATACTTAAAAAACGTTTCCGTTGTCATCATTTCTAATAAAAAATTAAAACACAAAGTTTCGTATTTGGAATATGTAACAGCAAAATAAATACAAAACGCTACCATCGATTTGAATTTGGAACTCGGCAGGATATTGTATCGGCTACATAACGCCATAAGAAAGATTGAGGAAAAGGTTCTAATTCGCTGCTTCCAGCCGAACATGGATTTATTTATAATGCTGGATTTTGGGTCAAGATGGCTGATATTCCGGTCAAGAGGTGGATGTTTACGCTAAAAGGATAATTTGATATTAGTTCCTTGTTTACGAAGTTCTCAGTTACTAGTTAATTCCCTAAAACCCCGAGTGAAGCCAAACTGAGACAGTTTCATAGTAACAAGGAATTAAGGCCGATAAAGGACAGGAAAACAACGTGTCTTCAGATTAAAAATACTCAGAAATGCCCTAATAATACACGAAAGCGACCTGAATACCGAGATTGATAGTGAGTTTGTGCAGTACAACACAACACAACATTCAGCAAGTAGTGTAAAGTTCGTGTAAACAACGGAGTAGGAAATGTTTATATGTAAATTGTTTGTCAAGCAATGATCTTTGCATCCTACGCGTCATTTGCATGTGGTTAGAAATGACGCACTATCAGAAATGTGTCACGTTCTCTGGGTTAAGGTAGATTGAAGAACACCGTGTGGTTTTACGGCTAAAACAGATCGCTACTGATGATAGACAGTACAATTCTGTCTGTCCCTGTCAACACTTTTATGGGTCGCATATTTTGGCTTTATTGGAACGTTAAAACCGGAAATTGACAGGTATTTATCTCCAATTTTGGCGTGGGTACGCCAAAATTGGAAATAGATACGTTATTGGGTTCGGCCGTTAATCAGCAAGAGCAAACAATCAAACCCCTAAACCCGCCCCAGGGCGGAAGACATTCGTGAGGATTCGGAAATGCCATTTTTTGTGACTTATGTGTCACCTTCTGTCATGAACGATGTGTCAAAATAGGGTTAACCTTACCACAAGAATTACGGGAACATTTTCAAATAGGTACTTAAACTTCCATTGCCTGATCGCACAATGTGTTATTAAATTTTTCCGTCAGGAATTCCGCAGTAGAAGCACGGAGTCTAGATTTGTGCCGGGTTAAAGCAAAACGCTCGACTCGTTCCCCAAAACTGGTAGAATGTATTGATGAATTTTCTTTATACAGAACCCGCTTTAAAAGTGAGGCTACAAAATGATACAATAAATATGTTAGTTCTGTAGAGGATTCTATCCCCAAAAACAATAATTATTTCTGATCATATGTATCCAACAAAAAAACCAAGGCAGGTATACCGTCAAGTGTGTCATACAAAAACCAAACTTCGCAAGATCCCGAAACTATTTGTAACTTGTTTTCTTCATTTTTACAGTCTGTTTACCAGCCATCTACCTTAACTGCCCAATGGTCACCACCAAATAATTATTCAGATCAGTGTGATTTGTTTCCCCTTAACTATTTTGACGTAATTGTTATTAAAAGAGAATTAAAAGAACTGGACGCTTCCAAGGGTCCAGGACCAGATGGACTACCAGCAGTGTTTCTTAAGCACACTGCTGAATCAATATGTGAACCGTTACACATTATATTTAACAAGTGCATCACTGAGGGTTTCTTTCCAAACATTTGGAAATGCGCCTACATTGTCCCGATTCAGAACATGACGTCACAAATTACCGTCCAATATCAGTAAATCTATTATCAGTACAACTTCAAAACTTTTCGAGAAGCTTGTTTATAATGCCATCTACCCCTTCATCCATAACTATATCATACCCGAACAACACGGTTTTGTAAAACAAAAATCCACCATGACGAACTTAGCAATTTACTCGAATTTCCTCTTCCATAGTATCGACAAGGTCGTTCAGTTGGACGCTGTATATACGGATTATCAGAAGGCATTTGATAGAGTAGACCACGAAATCCTTCTCAATAAAATAGCGTTCAATGGAATTAGAGGCAATATTTTACGGTGGTTTTGCTCATATATTACTAATCGCAGCCTGATAGTCGTGATTAATGGGTACAAGTCGCGAAGTGCTGGTATGTCGTCCGGTATTCCTCAGGGCTCTATATTAGGACCTCTACTTTTGATTATATTCATAAACGACATAAACACATGCTTTAAATACACAAATTTTCTTTTATATGCTGACGATTTGAAACTATATAAAACCACAAAAAAATGTAAGTGACTGCTCAGAACTTCAGAGTGATCTTAACCGACTCTCTGAATACTGTACAATTAATAAGTTAGATTTAAGTATACCCAAATGCCATATCATCAGCTTGACTAAAAACAAAACTATCATAAAATATGATTATACATTATGTGATACTATACTAAACAGAGTGAAGAACGTTAGAGGAACCTAGGAATACTATTTGACTGTAGATTATATTTGGATCTACATATAGAAAGCATACATTGTAAATGCGCAACTATCGATTGTTTGATCAGGTATCATGCCGGACAAACGCAAGTTAGCGTGCACCACTTCGGCGTCTCACGCAAATGTACAATGATAACTTCACAGATATTGATATATTTATGCTAAATAAAAATACTTTTCGAGGTGAAGTTATTAGTGTACTGAAAAACTGGTAACTGACTAGTTTGTTAGTTTGTAACAATGAGAAATGTTTTCTTGAATGTAAATAATAACTAGCATACAGTTGAGTCCTCATCATAGCATACCTCTTTGCTAATATGTGGAAAATGTTGTGGTTATTGCATTGATTTTGTTTTATATACCCTACTACTAAGCGTTATATGTAATGTAATAACGTTCTTTTCCCAAAAAAAAATGTAGGTCTACTACATTTCAGCCTATCCCTACGGGTCTTTTTGTATAATTTATGGTCTCAAAAAACTATTTTTATATCAGATTTTCTTTGCTCATATTATTCTACAAGTAAAACAGTTTAATTGGTGTGTGGTGTACATAAGTGTGTTTTTGTGTTTGTCAGTTACAAACACAAAAACACATACGTTATTTTGATTTAGAAAAACCAACCAATTAATAAAATACGCCAATCGCAGTCCACTGCCGTTCATACATCGGCGTCAGTTCCACATGACAAAATCCTATAATTGCGAACCGAGCAAGTTTACCCAACAATAATTGTTACACTACGAGATATTTTTATACATCTCTGTCTATTCCCACTAATTAAAGTTAGGGAAATCACAATAATAAACTAAATTAAGTAACAAACTATTAAAATATAATAACCTAACCCAACTAAAACTGTTAATAAAGTAAAATATGGCGTCGGAAAATTCCTCCGCATCGCTGTCGACTGGTAATGCAGTCAGAGACTGGCACCATTGCCACGTTGTTTGGCAATGGTTAGCCTCTGGCCTAGATAAAAGCCAGGCCTTGGGTCACGGGAGGTGTCAACCAGGCATTTGGAGATTTCGTTGAACAAACCGTGAGCACTCGGACCCCACGGCCCGAGAATTTCAACCCCAAACGGCTCGAAAATATATTTACTGACAAGGTTATATTGTTATACTGAAAATAAATTAATTGTTAATTGTTGTTGTTGTTGTGTTAGTTTATTGTTGTAATTAATTAACAAAGGTCATTCTTTAACAGTTGCGTGCATAGTTTGCACAACCACGTAAAGCGTAGTCTCGATAATCAATAAATAAATAACTTTGAGGAATTTTATGACATTCGCACCTAAGCAGTCACTTACGGTTAATAATCATTATGAACATAGATTGTCATCAAGTTCTCGGAATTGTTGTTTTTCCTCAACAGTTACTCCAATAGCTTGACGGTTCCAATATTGAATACCTACAGTCTTTTAACACACACTCACGTATACTAAGTACGGGGTGTATTACCCGTAACACACTTAAATACATAATATTAAAAAAAAACATTAGAGGCGATGATAGCAGCTACATAATGCCCAAATTAGAGGTAACGACTGACGAGTCTAGCTTTTCAAAGCTAGACTAGCAAGTTGAAACCTCCGTATACTATCCTGGTTTAATGTCCTGGCTTGGCACATGCTAGTGCTAATAACAGTAAGATAATTTTAAGCCAGTACAGTACGACTCGTAGTTGCGGTCAGATTAAAATGCGGTAGAAAAATTGAACGCCATCCTCTTATACTATCCAAGCTGGAGACGCTAGCTTAACGAGCGTTTTCACAAACTTACTGGCTTTCTCCTGGCCTGAGAAACAACTCTGGCTTCATAATCATCATTTCTGCAGAAGGCGTCCACTGCTGGACATAGGCCTCTCCCAAGCACCGACACTTCGATCGGTTCTGTGCTTTCCGCATCTAGCGTATTCACACACGACGCACAAGGTCATCGGTCCACTTTGGACCAATGGCCTTGGGCTCTGGCTTCGTATATACAGAACTAGCTTCGTTTCTAGGCTAGTACAGTCCGCGAGGCCTAAGCTGAGCTTTGCATTTGTGTGAGTGATTACCAATCGCACCAATGGGATTACAGCGCCTCAGGCAGATTGTCCGATTGGCCGATTACCAAACAAAGGACGCGTCGATACGTGCACTCACACAAATGCAAAGCTCAGCTTAGGCCTCGCGGACTTTAAGCTAGTGAAACAGGTACATCGTTTAACAAGGCAATCGGTTTGTGATGCGCAGCCCAGTTGATGGACGTCAGACGGCTGATGCGCTGATGACAGCATCAAGGGCACCCGTCTTCTGTTTCTCACACGGCTACTAGAATATTCTTGAAGCTCCGTCCTTATTAGACGAGCAGATTGTGGCGCGAGCGGTTTGAAATAGGTTCGCATTATAGTTTGAAAGAAAAAGGAAGGAAAAGAAATACACATTTTGTCAAATTACCGTTTGGACTTCTTGCTTCGTAGCGTTACTACGAAAAAGGGCTACGAAACGCTACGTTACTACGAGATCCCTTTGCTACGATGACCCATTCAACCAAAATATCAGCCAATCCTATTCTGTGTAAATCTCACCGTGAAAACTTAGCTTCAAGAAAGCTGTCATTCCACCTGATGCTGGTGGCATCGGGAATGGGCAGTATTGACAGTAGAGATGCCGCGAATAGTCGAATACCGATTAACCGCCATTTCCTATTCGAAAATTTCGCCATTATTATTCGACATAAAAAAAAGGAATATAAAAATACTTTTGCACCACTAGGAACGGATTTCCTATTTTGAGTAAGCTTGCTAAACGATACTTAATCACACAAACAGCAACAACAGCAAGCTCTATTTTCTGAGACAGGTTTGATTTATGAAGAAAAGCGCAACCAAAAGTGTGATTCTTTTTTAATAGGAAAAATTAAGTTTCATTGTTTGTAATTCTATACTTTGTTTGTTCATTTAAAGTTTGTTTTAGACAATTATTCGCCGAATGTCGAATAATACTAGCTATTATTCGGTATTCGACGAATAACAAAAAAAATACGAGTAATGTCGAAAACCGAATTAGCGAGTTTTCGCGACCTCAGTAACCCCAAAAATCTCACCTGGAAAACTTACATGACACTTGATGTCATGTAAGTTTACCAGGTGAGAGTTTTACAGAATAAATCGGCTTTCACTTTTTTTCGTTCACGTCAAAAATTCATAAACGACAACCCCAAATGAATTTTAAACTGTATTTAATCGGCGCGACGCTAAGTAGATAAAATCAAAACATACCTTTGCATGTTTTTTATGCGGGCAATACTCGGTGTTTCTTTGAAGGATAAAATCAAAAATGAAATCATCCGGAAAAGAACCGGAGTTACCGACATAGCCGGCAGAATAAGCAAAGTGAAGTGGCAGAAAGCTGGCCATTTTTGTCGAAGGACCGATGGCCGGTGGAGCAGACGAGCCTTGGAGTGGAGACCGCGTATAGGCCAGCCTATTGTGGGACGTCTCCCAGCTTGATGGGAGAGCTGGATGCAGAAGGCTGGAGGACAGAGTGTTGTGGAGCAGCCTGGCTGGCTACTTTGATTTATGTTTTTTTGCTGCAGATAATATCTGTATACAGACATCATATTCAAATGATTTTGGGGACCATTATATTTTTTTGGCTGCTTAATGCGCGTTCAGCCTACCATGTCATAACATATTTATGAAGACCACTTTGCCTAATTACAGAGGCAATTAAAGTAATATAATTATAATAACCATGATATTGTTTCCAGCAAAAAGGATAAGAGTAACTTGGGAGGTAATTCAATTTGGTTCGGACTCTAACCTCGTCCGATTTGTCTTGTCTAGTTGTTTTTCGTCCAATCACAACACAGCTTACTTACCACTCACTTTTGACAGCTCGGTAACGAGTTGTCAAGACAGTCTGAACATGATCAATGCTCGGTCTCAAAAATGGTAAAAATCCAGTTTTCTATATATCAAAACTCAGTGTTGTAATTGCCAAAAACGGTATTAATTTCCACAGACCAGCCTATTATTCGCGGAACACCCAATCAATCACAATCTGAGTAATTTCGAACAATATTCCTATTCCATTGCTTCCTATGTTCGAAAAAAAAAACTGCTCAACAACTGTTAAAATGAAACCCATTCTTACTGTTGTTGTGCTACGCAATTACCCCTCAGGCTTTCAGTATAAACGGCGTGAGCCTCTTAAACATTTTAAAATATCGAACATTTGAACCTTGATCATTTACTACAGAATAAGAATTTCTGTATAAAACTATTTATTCTTCTTTCTACTATATATTAAAAAAAAGAACATTCAACATTGTATACTTATACCGTTATATCGTTTGAGATGATTCGCTGCTAAGGACTGGTTCCACGGTGGTTTCATGCTGTAACCGGTTACCTTATAGAGGGTGCTCGGAAACCATTATATATGTTACTCGTATGTATATGTTGACCGCGTTCAACGACTGATCTTACCGGTTTTCTATTTATATTTATACTAGCTTCTGCCCGCAACCTCATTCGCGTGGAAGTTTTAAGATACCTAATTTACTAAAATAACAGCCACATTTTTACAAAACTCCCTGGGCCTTCGACCCCCGGACTCACGTCGCTCTAACATCGATGTTAAATAGCCTATAACCTTCCTCAAGAATTGGGCAATCGAATGCAAAAGATTTTTTTTAAATCTGAATGCTAGTGTCAGAGATTCGTGCGTTCAAACAAACAAACTCGACATTTTGAAGTAAAAACCAAAGCGTCATCAACTACCAAAACTACAAAATACTCAGAAATAACTTGTTATTTATAAACAAAACAATCATGACCACTATTGCTAATTGCTATGATAATGTTAAAGTATGATAATCGTTTAAAACATAATCATTAAGCAATACATTGATTCGTTCATAAGTAGTACCTAACATAACATCACGCCCGTATTACTCCCGCACGGCTAGGCAGAAGTGTAGGTATAATCTAAACCAAAATTATAAAGAGTTTTTTTTTTTTGTGCGTTTGTATTTGTTCGCTTATGGTTTAACGCTAAATCCGTTGAACGTATTTGGATGAAATTTGGCACATGAGTAGACTTTGACCTAGAGAAGGACATATGCTATTTTTTTATCCTGAATCGCAGACGAAGTCGCGGACAACAGCTTGTACATAATATAACAACATAACAGAATATAATAATATATTTCTCCGTTATGTCTTAGTCATATACAGTCTAGTCTTTTATATCTTTTGTCAGTTTTCCAATTCTTTCCTTTATCAAGTCAGCACGCTTAACAAGACCGCGTTTTGTCGACTAAAAATAGACAAAATGGCATTCATTTTGTCTATCCTTTGTCGACAAAACACGTTTCTAAGCTTTCGAAGCTGCGGCTCTGAGCAGGCAAAGAAAACTATACAAAGTCAAATTAAATTAGCTAGTGAACCTATGCAGAACTAATGGGTATAGATATCCAAACATGATAAAAATAAAAATATTTGAGGTTTTTTTGGGGGTCAACGACCGCTGTTAGTGGTGCAACTTGACGTATGAGTTGAGAAAATCGGTTTTCGTCTTCGGTCGCGAATCATATTCAAATCAAACTACAACTAGACCTGCAAATTGCATAAAAAGAAAATTTTAAATTTCGCGGGCGACCTGGCGCCTCTCAAGCAAGTTAAGCAACATATTGTTAGCTACTTATTCTGGAACTTATTCGTTCAAGATTGAGTTAAAAGTTAAATAAAAAAAAACAAGTTCGATGCGGTTTGCTATAAATCTGGTTTCATACTAAAAACAGGTTTCCAAGTTATTGCACCATCAAAAAGAAGAGCAAGTGTGCAAAAATGCTCACAGTGTTGACCCGGATTGAGCTATACAAAACTCAAATACGCCCCCCCATATGGTAGTGTGGTCACCAAACCCGTACAAAGTTGGTCAATGAACCTTCAATACGTTGATGAACCTGAGGCAAGGAGGTACACAGAGTACAGGTATAATAATTGCACTTGACTAAGGCTTCTGCGGAAACGGAACTTATCTTATATATTGTCATAAAACAAACAGCCATAGTGCGCATATTTTTTTTTTACGTGACGATATTTTCGTACACGTCCACGTCCACGTCAATAAGACATATGAAAATATGTGCACGTTATAACGTTATCGTGGACTAATATCATCATCGTCCTTAAATTTAAAAATAAAAAAATAACATTGTTAAGTTTGGAGTCACCTTTTAAGCAAAGATTTGTTTGTATAAGGTGGTATATATATTTATGTTAACTATTATGGGACTTAAACATAACTGGCGAAATGTGGGTGTACTATAGGTATACCTCTGCCCAACCCTTCGGGGAAACAAGGCGTGATGTTATGTTTATGTGTATTATGACCCGACCTATCTCTCCCGAATGCGGCTTGACGTCGACTCACGGGACATCCTGTATATATATAAATATTTCCATACATTTCACTTCCTACTGTTGAAGGGTCGTGTCACAATAATATCGTTACGTTAGAAATTATAAAAGTGCACATTATAAAGGAAACACTGATCGAGTGCATGGCTTACGACGGATAAAGGCTGACGTACATTTGGGTGAACGATACCACCACCACTTCCACTCCACTTGCGGCTGTAATGTGTGATAGGGTTAAAAGGGTTTGGTTTTGCTTTCGGTGTCCCAAAGGAAAGGCAGTTCTATGGATTTCAATAATATGTTTATTAAACTTTTATTTATATATTGGGGTATGTGTTTTATTAATATTACGTGAGACATGCGATCTCACACAAGGCTTTAAGAATAGTACAGTCACTATGAGGAAGACGATAGTGTTGAAGTAGGATCGATTTGCTGTTACTATACTCCAACAATGTGCGCTTGCCCTTAAGGCGCAAAATGCATAAAAGCTACAACTAGTATGAAGTAGTTTGAACTTGTACATTTTAGATTCAAGTGACGTGCAAATTGAACGCGCAAACGTTAGTTGCATGTTTAGAATGGCGCACGAGTGACGTGCACGTCTTCCACCCATGATGGTCTACTCAATTGTTGAACATCTCCACTACTGCCCGAAAACATGTTTCCAATGCAAGCAACTTGCACGCATTGAAAACATGTTTTCATTCATGCAGGAAGTTTTGCAAGAAACTTGCATGCAAGACTTGCCTAATGGAATCGCGGTTTTAATGAATACATGCCAAACATTCATAAAATAGTACTTCATCATCGTCATCATTTCTGTCGAAAGACTTCCATGGGCTGGACCTAGGCCTCCCCCAAGCACCGCCACTTCAACCGGTTCTGTGCTTTCCGAATCCAGCGGATTCCTCCGGCCTTCACGAGGTCATCGGTCCACCTTGTCTGTAGTAGTAAATATTACTTAGTTGAACATTAAGTCTATCTGATAATATCTTCAGAGCAGTGGTGGCCCAGTGGTAGTCGCCCTAACTTACGAGTTGTAGGTCGTGGGTTCGAACCCAGGCAGGCGCTTTACTTTGTGTAATCCATTTCATTACCATTGCTAGAAACGGTGAAGGAAAATATCGTAAGGAAACCGGCATGTCCTAGAACCAAAAAATACGAAGCCGCACTTGCCCGCGTGGTGGATAACGGCCCACTCCTTCTCAGTCTTTGTCCCATCAGTGGGAACGTTATAAGCTGATAATGTAATATCTACATAAATGTAATCTTTCTCTTATTTAATTTTTAATATGAGGAATATTGAAAAAAAATATTCAATTCAATCAATGCTGCTGCTGCAGCTTTCGGTAAATTAAATGCCAGGGTCTTCTGCTCACACGACTTAAAGCGCGCCACAAAAATATCGGTATATATGGCTGTTGTGCTGCCTAACATTTTATACTCTGCCGAAACATGGACACCGTAGCGACGTCACTTTAAACAATTGGACCGATTCCATCTCAAATGCCTCCGTTCAATCCTTAACGTCCATTGGTCTGATCGAGTGCGCAATACGGAAGTATTGAGACGAGCTAATGTGGGAGGCATTGAGGCGTATCTCATGAAAAGGCAACTTCGGTGGTGCGGCCATGTGACACGCATGTCGGAGCAGAGAGTGGCGAAGCGCATCCTTTATTCGGAGCTTCAGGAGGGCAAGCGGAAGCATGGCGGGCAACTCCTAAGATTTAAGGATGTACTTAAGCGACAAATGAAGGTTTGTGACGTAGATCCATCTCAGTGGGAAGAGCTTGCGTCTAACCGCGGAGAGTGGAGGTCATTGGTACAGCAGAAAGTTTTTGATTTTGAGACTCGTCGGCTTACAAAACTGGATTCTAAGCGTGACGAACTAAAGTCCCGACCACCAGCGGCAATCAGTTATAATTATGTTAGTGGTGCTCTTACTTGTCCTCTCTGTACAAGAATATTTGTAAACAAGGGTGGTTTTGCTAGCCACATGAGAGCCCATGATAGACGCCAGTAGGGTGTTAAAGAAACGGTCGCCGTAGCCGAAAGCGGTTTGGAAGGATTATTATTGAAAAAAAAAGAAAAGAAAGATTTTACGAGTAATTCTGGCGCAGTCATCTGCACTTCAAAAATCATACAGGTATTTTCAATAATTGTCAAACGCTCGTCGACTCGAAAGATTATGAAAGAGGTCTCACATGTTTAACGTCATAACACCAAGAAAATAGTAAAAATTTACACTCAAAAAGTAATATTCATCTAAAGGGACCAAGATTTAAAGGACCCAAAACGAAATTTTATAATGCCTTAATCCACTGCAGTAAAAAGATATTAAATTAGATATTCTTCAGGAAATATGCTAGCTATACAGTGTGTTGAAAACCAAATACTACTAATATACAAAAATCACGAAGATACTTCAATAGAGTAAAAACCATACTAATAGGTACATGCAATCATTCGGATTTTTTGACAGATTATTCTACAAACAACAAAATAAATAGATAATTGCTTAATTTTTTGCTATTCATTACCAGCGTTGTGTCATCGCGCTTCTCTTTCTTTTATATGCAGTCTGACAGTGACCGCGTTTTAGCTGTTGTCAGCCTCTTAAACATAGCCTAGCTCAGGGATGGCGAAACAAATGCACTCGTGCCATTTGTGGCACGTAACCAAATAACTTGGGGACGGCAAAATTTCAATAATTGAGGTATCTAATTAAGAGCCTACTTTGTGACAGCAAAAGTCGCACTAATAATAATAAAAAACTATTAATGGTAACATTATTATAAAATAATAAAGGTATATTTGTGGAAGTATGTAGCTTTTTTCCAGTAGTCACTAAATCAAGAATGTTTGATGACACGTCATGCCCACATTCCATATTTATTAGGAAAAAATGGCCTAGCTTATTTATTGTATGCAGACCAAAAATCCAAATATAAACCTATTTACTATACAGACCGCTAATACGACTCCAAATCTTAAGGAGGGTTGAAATCAAAAGGTAATTGTAGATCGGGACACGAGGGGTATTTTGTGGCAAATTAACTGGTTAATTAGGTAATTTCCTACTTGCTAATTGCGTGTGTTGATGCTCTGTTGTTAATGTCATATGACATGGAATTTCATTTGATTTTGGTAATTATCCGCTTAAATTTCTTACGAAATGTACGTATGTGTGAGTTTTTTGCAATTTTTGGAGAGAAGAGATTTTCAATTCTTATACGAAACTGCATCGATTGGTATCATAAAAATAAAACGTGATTATTGTTATTTTTCTGCCGATATCTGTGAATGCAGTGGGAATTTACTCAAAAAGTTAAGAACAGTTCCTACGAACGTTTTCCTGTAGCTACAACAGTCAAGGTACCGACCGTTACAGCCCGTCTTAAAAGCCAACGTGTATTACTGGTGAACTGTTCCCTATATTATTCACATAGGTATTCAGCTGCATCCGGTTTGACTTGCAGCCGACCCCAAATTTTACACCTATAGTTGGGAAGGGGCTAGGCAGATGAAGACCTTTATATACCTACTTTGATACCTAGTTTAGTATGAGTGTCCTATAGTTATATTTTTCAGAGGGACCTATAGTTATATTTGATAAAGGGACCTATAGTTCTATTGGTTAGAGGTACCTATAGTTGTATTTGTTAGAGGGACCTATAGTTCTATTGGTTAGAGGTACCTATAGTTGTATTTGTTAGAGGGACCTATAGTTCTATTGGTTAGAGGTACCTATAGTTGTATTTGTTAAAGAACCTATAGTTCTATTGGTTAGAGGTATCTATAGTTGTATTTGTTAGAGGTACCTATAGTTCTATTGGTTAGAGGGACCTATAGTTGTATTTGTTAGAGGGACCTATAGTTCTATTGGTTAGAGGTACCTATAGTTGTATTTGTTAGAGGGACCTATAGTTCTATTGGTTAGAGGTACCTATAGTTGTATTTGTTAGAGGGACCTATAGTTCTATTGGTTAGAGGTACCTATAGTTGTATTTGTTAGAGGGACCTATAGTTCTATTGGTTAGAGGTACCTATAGTTGTATTTGTTAGAGGGACCTATAGTTCTATTGGTTAGAGGTATCTATAGTTGTATTTGTTAGAGGGACCTATAGTTCTATTGGTTAGAGGTACCTATAGTTGTATTTGTTAGAGTTACCTATAGTTCTTTTTGTAAGAGGAACCTATAGTTATATTTGTTATAGGGACCTATAGCTCTATTCCATGAGCACGCATGAAAGTTCATTTTCGCGCAGCTAATGAAACAATTGGCCGAAAAAATGGTAACATCGTAAAAAAGCGGCCAAGTGCGAGTCGGACTCGCACACGACGGGTTCTGTACCACCGTACAATATTTTCCATTATTAAGATCGAGCAAGGAACGCTGGAAAAATAAATTTCTCGTATGGGGAAAAACGTTCCTTTAATTTTTTACTTTCATTTTATTTTTATTATTTGTGTTTATAGCGGCTATAGTAGTGCAAAATTTAAAGATACAGCCCAGTGACAGACGGACGGGACGGACGGCCAGCGGAGCCTGGGTCCCGGTGGCACCCTTTGCGTATTGAACCCTAAATAGCTGAAAATTATCTTTTCATCACTACATCATCTTGATTTCTACAAGGCAATACTCAATACTCGTAATGTACGAACCATAAGTCTAATTCCATTATTCATGAGGACTAGGTATGCTTAAACTATTAAATACGTCATCAAGCCGCGACATTACATAAAATTGCAAATTACTCTACACTGCTATTTCTGCCACAGAGGTAGGTACTACGAAGTATATGATCTATGATAATTTTTTAGAGGTGCTGATCGCGTTCAGTTTCATTCATCGGTGAAATTGGCACTAGAACTTCTTGAGTTTGAAAAAATTGTTAAGTCGTTCCTTGCTTAACGTGACATTGGCTGAATGCACAAACCGAGAGAAGTCATACGAAAAAAAATATGAAATGTTAAAAAAACAACCGCTCATAACCTTAACCTCCACCACTTTTTTTTAAATACGCATTCGTTATTATTTATAACTGAAAAGAAAAAGAATTAATGAAAAAAACGTTTATTTGCGGCAAACATTACGCAGTGATTGAACACAAACACCAAAGAGAACAAATTGCGGGAAAATATGCGTCACATCCACGCAAAACGGCCATCGCTCAGCTTAATGCTACGACCCTATGCGAGACAGAGCCCCAGCGCTGGCTTTCAACGACAGTCGGCGTTCAATGACGTCGACAAGTACAGCAAACGCTAAGATTAAAAATAAAATACATACACATAATAACTAGATAAGTGTTCAACTAAATAAATACAATAACCAATATTTATATAATGTTAACATTCCGGGCATTGAATGCTCACGCGCCGTTAACTGTTGCCCACGATGTCGTTAACTGTTGCCCACGATGTCGTTAACTGTTGCCCACGATGTCGTTAACTGTTGCCCACGATGTCGTTAACTGTTGCCCACGATGTCGTTAACTGTTGCCCACGATGTCGTTAACTGTTGTCCACGATGTCGTTAACTGTTGCCCACGACGTCGTTAACTGTTGCCCACGATGTCGGTAACTGTTGCCCACGATGTCGTTAACTGTTGCCCACGATGTCGTTAACTGTTGCCCACGATGTCGTTAACTGTTGCCCACGACGTCGTTAACTGTTGCCCACGATGTCGGTAACTGTTGCCCACGATGTCGTTAACTGTTGCCCACGACGTCGTTAACTGTTGCCCACGATGTCGTTAACTGTTGCCCACGATGTCGGTAACTGTTGCCCACGACGTCGTTAACTGTTGCCCACGATGTCGGTAACTGTTGCTCACAATGTCATCTGCGATCCTGGATGAAAAGTAGCCTATGTCCTTACCCAGGTCATGGTTTATCTGTGTCGTGAAAGCGTAACAAACAAACAAAATTCTATCGCTCATGTTAGACAAGTAGAAACTAGTGTTCTTATATAGGGTGAAGAGTTGAAACCTGAAAACACTACAGTATTCTAAGGCGTAACTTTGGATACCAAACTTCAATGGGACCCATGGATAAATTTTTAAAGAAACGAAGCTCAGCAGCAAACGCCGTTAGAAAAATTCGTAATTTAACTGATTTAGAGTCAGCCCGTTTAGTATACTTGACTTATTTTCATAGTGTGATGTCGTAAGGTATTCTTTTATGGGGAAATGCCGCCGGTATACAAACAATTTTTGTTTTACAAAAAAGGGCAATTCGTTCAATTTATAAATTAAGTCCCAGGCACTCCCTCAGAGACAAATTGAAAGAGGTTAATATAATGACTGTGCCTTCTCAGCATATTTATGAAAAGTTTGTAGTCGTACATTTTTAGATAAACAATTACAATTATATATTTACTGTCAAGTATAACATTGTTTAAATTTTTGTGAATGTGAGGACTATGTGGGTATTTGTCTTTTAATGATGGTCTGGCTGTTTGAGTACTTTATGCGGTACCTACCTTTGTATAATGTCCTTTCTTTTGTATTGTTCGTCCAATGGTTGAGCTCCTTAGTTCTGAGTTGAGCTGCACGATGATTGACAAATGCGTACACTGACTGGACAGGTCCACTCAAATCCGTGTGGTTCTTTCCTCAAATTGATGGGCTTTATGTATACAATGATATGTAAATTTACTTTGTAAAGTATTTTTCAATTTTAATTATTGTGAATGTGAAGACAATTCGTACCTTTTTAGATAAACAATTATAATTATATATTTACTGTATATAGTATAACATTGTTTTAATTTTTGTGAATGTGAGGACTATGTGGATCATTGTTTTTTTTTTCTTTTTAATGATGGTCTGGCAGTTTGAGTAATTTATGCGGCCTACCCAAATGCCCTTTCTGTGATGTGATGGTCGTCGAATCGTTTAGCTCCTTTAGTTTTGTGTTGAGCTGCATGACAACTGACAAATGCGTGCACTGACTGGACAGGTCCACTCATTCTGGGTGGTTCTTTCCTCAAAAGACCATTTCTACATGGTCTTTACATGACCTGACCAAGATTATGTCTGGACTTTAAAAGAGACTGTGACCTTTGCGTTTGTTTCTGCCTTTCTTCTCAGAGTAGTCAGATAGGAAACGCCGGTCTCAACTAGTTTAAAAAAAATGATTGAAGTGTAAAAGTGTTTGTACAAACCTACTTACAGAAATAAAATAATTAATATTCATAATTTATCATATTTTCCTAGGAAAGAAAACTATCACCACATTCCAGATACAAATCCTGTTTTATTCTAAGACATTCCCAATAAGGGTCTGTCTTAAAATTACTGTCTTAAACTTAAAATCTAGATATTACGGCTAAACTCACTACATTTTTACGATATTTTTCCACTTTCTGATCTTAAGTTACAACACCTACAACCTCCTGCGTGCGTCCTATTTGCCGGATTGTCTTCAAGTCAACCCGTTTTCTAAATATATCACAAAGTGAACGTACTTAGGTACGTGAACCTGAGCGTCTTGGCATCTGCAATGTTTTTTACCCACTACTATTTCCAATATTTTTCTCCATAACCTGTTGAGAAGATCCCCATCAATGTAGCGAAATTCAAATTTTATAACGTTTTTGAATATGCATCAAGTCTCATAATCAGCCTATAACGTTCCCACTGCTGGGACACAGGCCTCCTCTCAGTGAGAGGAAGTGGGCCATATAATCCACCACGCGGGCCCATTGCGTGTTGGTAGATGACATGCTGGTTTCCTCACGATGTTTTCCTTCACCGTTTTGAGAGCAGTGGTGATGAAATTAAATACACAAAGTAAAGAGCGAACCCAGACAGTTCGAACTCACGACCTTCAACTCGTAAGTCGGAGCCAATACTGCTCTGCGTCAACTATGATTATTATATAATAATTTACCAAAAATTTCAATACTGCTCTCAAAATTATACTTGCTGCAAATAAGACCATATTTCTTGAAAATAATTATGACGATTTTTAGCAAATACAATTTCAAGAGATATGTTGAACTTACAGGGTGTTTTGATAGTTTTAATGATTACAATTCTGTAAAAACATATTTGATATGCCAACACACAACCTGACCTGGAATATACAAAAAAAAACGCGGCTACCCTTAGAAGAATAGATTTATTAACGTAACACCACTGATTTATTATTTTTAAAACGGTAAATAGGTATTTCGGCACAACTCTGTTCGATTACAAATCCACTATTATTAGGAAGGAAGCTGTGGAATCTTCCTCATTATGTTACCATAAATACAAGCTTTGTATTTTAGAAAGATAGTACCTACTTATTAATTTATTTGGACTGAAATAGAAGAATAAGGCTTCCATACAACGTACACAATTTGATTTAAAAAAAAAACATAATTACTCCACATTCAAGGTGGATCGAATACCTGGCGAATGTCGCGGGCATCCGACGAATGTGAGAAGCACAGGACCGGTTGCTGCAGCGAAGCTTGAGCGAGGCTATAACCGACAGCAGTGGACGTTTTTCGACGAAATTACGATGAACTATTCAGCGTTTTACTGTAGGACTTATCTATGCTAGTATAATATAAAGCGGTTATATCTGATATGCTAAGTCAAAACCTCATGATTTCTTCGACTTCACTGAACCTCAATTAGGTGGTTTGATATTCATAGTTCCAAATTTACTCAAACACTTTCCTCAGTCGAAGTGAGTTTGAATTGAGGAACCAACTGTCAAATATATGGTACGTCGGTATCTACCTTGAGTGTTCCTAGGGGCAGTCAATTAGGAAGTTTTAACCAAAACACGTGTATTTTATCAACATTTCTTAATGTCGTTTGAAGAGTTTATTGAATATTTACGTATTCGTGACGTCTTTGACTCACACTCATTCGAGGGACCTTATAATTTTCTTAATCTGACATCTATGAATACCGAGGTGAGGTCTCCTCGACAGAGTAGTGAGTCGAGTAACTTTCGAGGTTACGACTTAGAATATGGTTGTCAATCTTCGGATTTACTAATACGAATCCAAAAAATCTTTCACTAATGGGAAGCTACAGTTTTTTCGAATATGATAGTATATGTTTTATAGTATCATAGTATATATATATTTTGTGTTAGAACAAGAAATTTTATGCGGACGACTGTCTGGCAGATTTTCCGCGACTTCGTCCGCTTGAGATTCTAGTATATACCTACTAATTACAGTGCCAATCTCACTTAAGTTTTACTCAACAGATAATACTATTATGCACGTTCCTGGCTTTACTGGCAGCACCCACACTGGAGCAGGACTCCGGCTCCACGCCAATATCGCCATGTCCCAACGTGTTTAGTTACGAGCCGCCAGGATCCGAGCCCGGGAGATGGTACGGAGAAGTCAACCTGTCCACAGACAGCACTCTTCACTCACTGTGGCTCAATATCGTGCTCGATAGCAAGGCTGATATTCTTGGGGTGAGTTCTATTCAAATTTAAAAGATTAGCTTGTGGCTCTCAGTGGTCGGTTTATTATTTTTGTAAAAGGATATCGCAACCTTTGTTGTTGTTATTATTTTTTGTGATAGAATGTGTAGCGGTAGCAATGTTTGAGCTAGCGGGGGCATCGTGAGTTGGGTTGTTAATAGTTTTAGTAAACATACTCACGGTTTTAGTAGATTGTACTACCTCCACGCCAACCCAAGAAGCATCGAGCGGCCGGCTGAAGCGTTAGCATAACATAGCATAATCAGCCTATAATATTCCCACTCCTGGGACACAGGCCTCTTCTCTATGAGAGGGAGTGAGCCGTAAGCCACCACGCGGGCCCAGTGCGGGTTGTTGGATGTCACATGTCTTCGATTTTTTATTGGTTCTTTGACATGCCGGTTTCCTCACGATGTTTTCCTTCACCGTTTTGAGAGCAGTGGTGATGAAATTATTTACACAAAGTAAAGCGCCTGCCTGGGTGCGAACTCCCGACCTATAACTCGTAAGTCGGGCCAACACTGCGAATCGTTAGATTTGTATTTAATTTTTAAACGACTGTGAAAACAAGGTAAACACAGGCCTTTATGTGTTTGGGATGAACATCCACCACGCCTCTTCTCGACTAACAATACGTTGTGGTCGGCCTCTGATATAACTATGTGCATTTGTGAGTGTTCCAACCAGCTGATGTCTGACCAATTGCTATGGCAATATGGATAAAATATGCTAAGGTTACTTGAAACTATAGCTTATCATCATAGACTGCTCCATTCACCTGGCTGTGTGCTTGCGTTTGTAGTGGAATACAATAATCTGATTTCTAATGTTCTACTTCTTCACAAGGTTGTAGTGTGTTTACGTCCTTCTTCAGTCTATGTCAAGATCTATTGGTATCTTGAAGTCATTACCGTGTTTGAGGTATATCCAGGAATGTAAGAAAATATAGTTTGACTTCAATTGTTTTTTTTATAATAATGATTCGTTATCCAGTTTTGGAACATTTGCAACTTCTGTATTTAAATAAAAAGTCAAAATCTGTTGCATTATGTATGTCAAAACAGCTTTATTCAATACGATGGACGAATATCAAAACGATGGTAGGTACGTATCATATAATGTTGAAGTTTTGAACATTGACTGAAAAGTACTGTACCTCAGCATAAAAGAATAAGAAAGAAAGACACTGTTTCAAAGTGTTCAATCTCTTTCAGAACTGGATAGGAGACGTGTCCACTCAAGACAACAAGGACTTCAAAATTGAGAACGGTGACATGCAAATTAACCCTGGCCCTGCCGTGCCAGTGCGCTTCTTCGTGCAATACAACCCTCTAAACAAAACCCCGAAACTGGTGACAATAAGACTGAATGGTAGGGAGATCTGCAACGCCAACACCCCACAGCCTGCCGTCAACCGACCTGACATAGTGGAAGAGAATAATGGAAGACGGCCAACACCGAGGCCCAGCTTCTTGCCCAACGACTTTGAAACGAAGCCGGTTAGGGAACCACCTAAAGAGTCTCCTAGACCTTATTTTCAAACAAGTCATGCCACCGAAGCTTCTCTTAATATGTAAGTATTTTTAAGGACATTATTTTACATTATGTTATAATCTGACAACATAAGAAAAAGTATAATTTTCTACGGTAAGGGCCTCCCCCTTAAAGGTAAAGCAATGTTCGAATATTCCTTTCCCACAAAAGGGCGCATGTCACCTTTTAGAACTGTCATTTTTATTAGAATTGTTGGAAATTACGCAATCGGCAAAACAAAGAAGCAAGTTATTTATCTGAAGGTGCTTAACCGAAGCAGAGTCACCTTGTTCTTCCCGTAATTATGATTTTTTTGGGAACCTTCCGGTTACGAAGAAATTAAAGGTTCCACATTGTTTGACGTTTATTTACGACAACTTTTAAGTGTAATAATCCCACGATCTCTGTGCCGTTCCATGCACCCATGAGCACAATTTTTTGCGTGCGTTTCATGGCGCACTACCGATAACGGAAACAGCTAATTTCTCAAAAAAATTAAATCTTGTTTTCCAGCAATTATTTTTGCACTAAGTTACATAGTTTGATGTGCAAAATGCATAGATTCGTGGTGAGTCGATTTAAGCCCTGTATTGACTCCTTGGCTTTACATAATGTAACAAACATAGGTCCAACAAAAAAAAAACCAGCAGGAAGAACTAAACATATATGGCATGAAAAATCAATCTGCCTAGTTTTTTCTTCTTTTGGCTGGTCTAGCTTTTTCTCAGCTATGTTAGGGTTGCTCTAACCGGATGAAGTTGAATATATTACATGGAGCGACTGCCTTTCACAACACAGTAGAGTGAAACCCTAAATAGAGCACCAATTCGCACTAAGCGCTTCGAAACATCCTTCACAAAGCGCACGGCAAAAGAGTGGAACTCACTACCTGCGTCTGTGTTCCCGAACGCGTTCTTTTAAATGATAAATGATTTTACTTCTGTAAGTGGGTTTGTACAAACACTTTTACACGTAATTTTATTTTTTTTAAAGTAGATGAGGTCGGCGTTTCCTATCTGACTACTCTGAGAAGAAAGGCCTAAACAAAAACAGAGGTCACAGTCTCTTTTAAAGACTCGACTCGACTCGGACATAATCTTGGTCAGATCATGTGAAGACCATGTAGATTGGTGTCTGAAATGGTCTTTTGAGGAAAGAACCACACAGATTGAGTGGACCTGTCCAGTCAGTGCACGCATTTGTCAGTATTCGTGCAGCTCAGCTCAAAACATAAGGAGCTCAACGATTCGACGAACAATACCAAAGAAAAGACATTGGGTAGGCCGCATAATAACTCAACCCGAATCTCTTCAAGTTAGAGTGAACAGGCATCTGGCCTCTGGGTAAGCTCACTCTATCGTAGACTTTGTCTCTGTCACCTCTGACCTAGACTAAAGTCAAGAGTTAACCCATTTAATTTTTTTTTTTTTAAGTAGCTGGGTAACTCAATACCCTTGATAAGACTGGTTGTCAGATTTTCGGGCTTCTTTTTAACTACCCGTAACGACTGTCAAAGATCTACGAGTGACAGCCGGGACCATCGGTTTAACGTGCTTTCCAAGGAACACATTAATGACGTCACCGCCGAAATAAATCTATCATGGCGTCCTACACCAATGCCAGTGTAGGTAACAATGTTAATGAGCAATTGATGACAACGTTAATTAATGTCGTTTGCTATCTACCACTGTCATCCTAATTACAGTGTACCGAATGTTTGGTGATAAATTTTCCCTCATATATGCACAAAGTAATTAATAATTACGTCATAATGATAATGGGACCTCTTATTATTACACCAGAATGGTGCAACGATTTGAACTAATATTCAACTAGTGTATGTTAAAGTTTACTTCCGATTATATGTAGGTACAGTCGCGAGGCTTAAGCTGAGCATTGCATTTGTGTGAGTGCACATAGCGACGCGTCCTTTACTTGGCTTTACCACGTTTACTGACCGCGCCGAGCGCGATCGCGCAATCACATTGGTGCGATTGGTAATCGCTCACACAAATGCAAAGCTCAGCTTAGGCCTCGCTGAATGTACAGTATTTTGTCTCACGATGAGCTGTGTGTGTGCAAAGAGTAGCGTCAACATATAGCACTCACACAAACTGTCTCAGAACGAGAGCTCCTTCCTCACAAACAAATTCACATCGTGTTTGTGCACTTGGTCACTCCGTGACATAAAAATACTACTTATACTAAAATCCAAAGCCTTTCCAAGCAGAACACACACGTTTAGAACATGTGTTTAAATGTGATGCTAGTAGTAAGAAGGAGAAAAGTACCTAAAATACAGGTAGATAACCTGTATCTTAGGTACTTGTCTCCTTTCTTAATTTAACGTAAGAGACAAATTACTTAGTAAATTGAATAAATTTAAATGGTGATGAACTCAACTAAAGAGTGTTATTTTAAGTCAGAAAATGTCTCACTCGGCTAATTTACGTGTGTACCTAGATAGTTCATTGTTGTACTTTTGTCATTTAGCCCCAGCGGTGATTCCCAAAACCAAAACAGGCCGGAAATTGGAAATCAGGCCACGCAGCGACCAGCCGGGAGGCCGAGACCATCAGTAAGGCAAGTATCATCTTTTTTCGTCAGCTTTGGTATGGCCGACTTCCATGTATGTAACATCATCACGCCTAGTTTCCCCGAAGGGTTGGGCAGAAGTGTACCTGTACACCCACATTTCGCCAGTTATGTTTAAGTCCCATGTAATAGGACAATGGAATGGAATAGGCTTGTATGTATAGTGGTCGAAAAAATTACTGTTGAGCGACTTGTTGCTCAGTTCGATTCCCAGGTTAGTTGAGGTTTACCATACTTACCTGTCACTGTCACTTATCGAGATTTTCGTAAAACCTCATTTTATAAAAATATTTAATTTTATGCGTCGAACATCATACAATTTAAAACCAATCATCAGAATATTTAAATTATAATTTACCGTACAAAATATGATTAAATGGTGATCTATGGTAGACCGCGACTGGTTTGGCCTTCTAATTTTTTTTGTTTTTGACACATCTTGTATGACAAATGAGTTTAAAAAAACGATCGACAATAAGGAGACAACTGAAACCTTTGTGAATTACGCCCCACGAAAATTTCAAATTTAAAAAATTCCTAACGTTTATGTGTTTTTTTAAATTCTATTTTATATTTTCAGTGAACCTGCTGATCATGACTACTGGACAGGACCCGCTTATATACAGTTACCTAAACTAGATACTTCTAACTCTAACAGCCCTGGTGGACAGGTGAGTCTTTCTTCCTCTCTGCTTGTTTCTTCCTGTCCCCGAGAGAAAACTTTCCGATAACTGACTAAAAAACACAGACCGCAAATGGAAAGAATTGCAAAGAAAAACAATTAAAATGTTCACAATAAACACGGAGGTACAGTTAAGGAGTCAAAATTAAGCACATTGAGGTTTTAATTTTTACTTGCGCTTTATGATTTTTCCGACTAGGTACCTATTGATAAATACATAAACATAACATAACGCCTTGTCCCTCCCGACCCTTGCTTGAGCCAGCCCGCGCCGCTGAGCCTGTAGCTTTAAATTCGTCCCTAAATCACTCAAATCCTGATCCAGCTAGTCCTTTGCTGCCCTCTTCCAGCGACGCCCTAAGCCGAGGTTCGTACCCCACAGGGGGTGCCCTTAGCGTGTAGTCGCTTAGTTTTTAGTTAGTATTTAAGTTTAAGTCCTGGCTGAAGGCATTAATTTATTAGGGCAACCACAGGCAAGTCCGTTTAAGCAGACGACAACCTCATAGGTTGACCTGCGAGATGCCATTCCCAAAAAAAAAAAAAAACGCCTTGTTTCCCCGAAGGGTTGAAAATCATAAGGTGCAAAGTGTTGTCACATTTTGAATGAAAATGACACTTCGAAAAGCTGACATGCGCCCGCTTTGTGGAAATGTAATTTATTTGAAAATTGCTCATTTTCGCTCCTCGACCGTACATAAACTACGATTATATGCATCATCATACTAAATATTATCATTAACAAAATTTATTTTGAATTTATTTAAGTGCGAATATGATGCCAAAACAATTTTGTCATATTGGAATATGATTCTACTCAAGAATGAAAGTTTTTGTTGATTCTTTTATTTTTTCAATAATAACATTGTGTGCTTCACGGGTACGCCCTTGAAGTAATTTTTTTATATACATGTATTGTCACAGTCTATGAAACGAATTCTATTTTCATTATTAGCATACTGGTTGTTGTTTGGTGATTTAGTACCTACTATCATATGACGTCACAAATCGAACTTGTCTAGAAAGCTTTTTTTTTACAACGGTTTAATTGCCAAAGAGGAAAAATAAAAATAATATTTATATTCTTATTTTGTTACGAATGACTGCTCATAATGCTCTTTTATCGAATTTAATAACAGTAAAAAAAAAAATCTTTTTAACTGGCCATAAGGTGAAATTTTTCATAATAGACCATGTTATTCTCTTCGAGAATAAAAGTTTTTATTGATAATAATAATAATAATACCAGGCTTTAATTGTCCCACTGCAGGGCAAAGGCATGAGCATTGATCACCACGCTTGCTCAAGAAAAGGGGTTGGCGATTTCAGACTTATAAATTCCAGGTTTCCTCACGAACTTTTCGTATTTGCTTTAAAAAAAATTAACACAAACATAGATGGGATCGAAACGTCAGCAGCTATGTGCACGGTTCCAATTGGTCGTTTCTTATGGAGAAGAGCCGGCAACTCAACGGTTAGGTACTCTTTAAAAATAATTGTCTTTTACAATATTTCCAAATAACAGTGTTAATAGGAATGGGAGGACAGTGTAGGCATTTCCACAAGAGGTACTTAACAAAATACAAAAGTGGTCGACAAATATACAGTCTCCTTGGCCTACAATGCAACGTTCTAACATTCAGAAAATAGGAAAGAATCTATAATTATAAATTATAACAACGATTCCGGCCATTGTGTGCTTGCTTCACGGGGATTCCTTGAATCTAATGGATTCAATTACACTATTAGCATACTGGATGTTGTTTGGTGAGTCAGATGAAATATTTAAATGTCACTTGTATATCAAATGACGTCACAAATCCAACTGGTCTAGAAAGCTATTAATAATGTGTTTAGGATTTTCTTTGTAACGCCACTCATTAGATTTTCCACAACACATAAGCAAGCGTCCAAATCTACTGACGACGACAGCCTATTGGCTGTAGGTATTGTTTAAAAAATTAAAATTACATACATACTCGTACTTATATATACAGAATTAGCATTGCCATTCAACGTGGCAATGCTGCCAGTCTTCTGGGCACGTCTTCGGATGACAGCGATGCGGACGAGTACTTCGACGCCTAACACCCATATTCTAAGTCAAACCCTCATGATTTCCTCCACTTGACTCAACCTACTCCTCATCTCAAACAGTTTCCTCAGTCGAGGTGAGTTTGAGTTGAGGAACCAACTGTCAAATATAAGGTACGTTATATCTACCTTGAGGCTTTGAATTGCATAATGTCTTTTGAAGAGTTTATTGAATATTGACGTATTCGTGACGTATCACGTCGGCTCACACTCAGGTCTTTCGAGGCCCGCCTTAAGGTCTCCTCGACAGTCTTGAGTCGAGTAGCTTTCGAGGTATACGACTTAGAATATGGATGTAAGTGTTCTTTTGTTTTTGTCTTTATTTGAGTTAGATAGCCTTTTAATTTGGTATCAAGTGTAAATAGCTAGATGTGTGATATATTTTACATAAGATTTTTTATGAATATGAAGTACTTACCAAAATAATTGAAAAGAACCGGACACATCGGACAGGCTTTTCCGTCAATATCATTCTCGTCTAGCATTCCTAACCTGCATATTCGCATATACACAGTGAGCAATCCAAAATGTCAATCAAATCAATTCGTCAATAAAAATACATCTCTAAAAACTAAGTATCAGCTACTACGTTCTAAATATTACTATTTGATAAAAACTCGTTCTAAATATTACTATTTGATTAATACTATTCAACGTGTCGTACTGGACTATTAATCGTAGTAAATGTCAAAATGTCCGCTCCGATGCTGACGCTGTTGGTAAATGTAATTATCGAGCTAGCGACCTCATTTGGGTACGAAGGAAGATAAGTAACGGCTCCCGCAAGCAAGCGCGAAGGGACTCTAGTGGAACAATTTCCTTGGAGTTTTCATAGAAATTGTTCTACCAGATTCGCACCGCGTCGCCCTTGCCTGCGGGGGCCTAAATATAGTAGTGCATAAACTCCATAGATTTGACAAAGAACGGTACTTACACTTTCTTTATTTCGATATAAACGTATTCTAAACTCCGTTATTTCACGATAAGTACAAACAAAGCAATGTAATTTATGTACCATTTACATTAAAAAAATAACTATGTTACACAAATGATTAAATTAAATAAATTTCAACAAAACTACACAGTAAATAACTGTCATTATTCAGCCGTTATATGTCTAATAAAAAACAATTTAAAGCTGGAAGAAAGGTGTCGTTTACTTGCTGTATTTAAAGATATTTTTCAAATGAATTTTATTACTATTTCAAATCTATGATTGCAATCATAGATTTAAAATAATCCCATAAGCTCTGAAACGCAGAAAATCAGACCTTTCAACCAAACAGGTCAGGTCCACTCAATCTGTGTGGTTCTTTCCTCAAAAGACCATTTCAGACTTACATGGTATTAACATGATCTAGCCAAGATTATGTCTGTACTTTAAAAGAGACTGTGACCTCTTAGTTTCTTTGGGCCTTTCTTCTCAGAATAGTCCGATAGGATAGGAAACTCCGATCTCATCTAGTATTTAAAATATAATTGACATAAAAAAGTGTTTGTACAAACCTACTTATAGAAATAAAATCATTTAAACAAAGAACAGTCCACGAAGCCTAAGCTGAACTTTGCATTTGTGTGAGTGATTACCAATTAGCGAGGGATTCTTTAGTAGAATCCTGAACGTAGCGAGGGATTCAAAAAAGCGCCTTCGCCGTAAATATTTTAGTTTGCTCCCTTAAGATACAATCTACTATTAAATTTCGTCGAATAATTTTGCAACACGAAAACATCCGGGTACAAGCTAAAGCCAAAATCCTTTTTTTTCTCTATGATTGTGAAAAACACATTATTATTACGACCTTCAAACATTTCTTGTAACGAAAGACTATCATATACAACATTCTTTACTTTGTGTGCATACTTGACAAAGCATGTGCGAAACAAGTTTCGTTGTATCCGTATTAATAAATATTCTAGAAATAACCGGAATTGGTTCTTTTTAACGTCATTTTCTGTGAAAGAACTGAAGGACATTTTATCGAGAGGAAACGTGCCCACGTGGTCTTTGGCGTTTTAAATATGTTCAAACGAATTCATTTATTTCCCTGGTTAATGAAACTAGAGCAAATATTTTTGCGATATAATGTGTATCTTAGTATCGGACTATCGGCAACTGCCACGTTATTGTTATTCGTTTTTTGGTGTGAGCACACAAAAAAATGTTAGCAAAAAAAATGGAGAAACAAGTATATCGTATATAAGTTTATGCTCTGGAAACATTAACCAGGGAGAAAACAGGAATAATAACAATTTTTTTTTAAAAATGGGGGATAGGGGATGATTTTTACATAAGTACACATTATTGTTGTCTGTTTTTTGGAAATATAGTCCCCGTGAGGTATTATTTATTTTAGTATTTATTTCATTTAATTCGGTCCATCCGATTAATACAATTTGTAGTTATAAAATAACTCAGCTAATATTTAGATTAAGGTAATACGTGGTCAATGGCGGCGCTAGAGTATTTCAAATTAATAATGCAAATATACAAAAAATAAGCTAGACATTTAGAATTATAAAGATCTATTTTAAAAAATAAAAAAAGGCTACCTATATGCATTTATTATCTGTCTGTGTTTCCTTTTCACAATTTAACGGCTAAATGGATTTTGATGACAGTATACTATTTATCCCGGTAGCACGTTCTCTTGGGATAATTTCTGACATCTGAGCGTGCTATGCCTCAGGCAGAAGCTAGTTTTAAATAAAACATTTTAGCAAACCATTTTTTAGGTTGGTACAGTTTTTAGGTGGGTCTGGATAGCCCTTCTAAAATAATTAAAAACAATTTTATTAGGTGGTTCAAGTCCCTCATAAAAACATTAATATTCGTATAACTACCTACACTATCTCAATAGATTAATAATAAGATAGTGTAGATATAGTTAGTTTATAGGTACCTTTTGTGCCCACCTAATATAGTAAAAAGAAATGGTTAGTAGCCTTGTCTGCAAATCGAGTGTTTTTTATGCAACTGTGCTCATCTTAGATCTTCTATAAATGTATATCTATACTTAATAAAAAATCAGAGATCTAAAAAAAAACACGCTCCTTTGATCTAGATTCTTGAAACATGGCACAAATACTTATCTAAGTAAATAATAAATATGGTAATGATATTTTATTAGCTAGCTATTAATTACTACATATAAAAAAATTACGTTTGGTATACAGACTACAAACCATCAACTGAACAACTTTTTAATTGGCGTAATCGTAACCCAAATGTATGGGACAGCTGATTATTATTTCTCGATTACGATGTTGGTCCCGTGGTGAAAGTTATTCAACCAACCACACCTATCTGAAACATGATGCATAGGTTGATTATTAAAAAGAAGAAAAAAATGTTTATTCTGCACAAACAAAACGCACATTACAAAAAAACACAGAAAACACACACATACAAAGTAGCCGAAAGCCTCGTATTCAAGTAATAAAAGTTCTGCATTTTGGTCTATTGCTTGATGTCAGGACCAAATACAAAATTGGTTTACTGCTAATAGTTTTGTATTAAATGTAAAAAAAAAACAAAATGCACAAGTTTTGTAATGTTGGCCGAATGTTAAAAGTACTGATTGTGACATAGCATTGAATCAAGAGAAACTAGAATTCGTGGATAAAACGGTTTTCCCACTTAACATCTCCCCATTTAACATCTCTTGCAGGACGGCTAAGTTCAGCAGCATATGCTGTAAGAAAAATCCGTCAGTTTACTAATGTAGATACCGCGAGGCTGTATCTTACTATGGGGACGCGCTGCAGACATCGAGTCTATTTTATTCTGCAAAAAAGAGCCATCAGAGCAATGTATGGCCTCCGCAGGCGCGATTCTTTATGGGAACAGTTTAAAGATATTAACATCATGACCGTACCTTGTCAATATATATTTGAAAACATCATGTACGTAAGGAAAAACTTAAATCTTTTCAGTAAAAGAGGTGAAAGACACAACTTACTATGGGACTAGAAATAGGGACCAATTGGTTCAACCGGGTTTCAGGCTGTCTAAAGTAGATTCATCCTTCATGGGGTACTGTTTAAAATGTTATAATAAAATACCTCCCCACAACTGAATGAAACGTAGTTCAAAACTTGTATCAAACGCACAATATGCAGCCAAGCATATTATAAGTTGGGGGATTACATCTCTGACAAAAATGCTTGGCTCAACGCTGGTTCTGCTCCACAAGGGCGCCTAAGAAATTGATTTTAAAATTGATTAGCATTCGGAAATATTGTTGGAGTTGCTGAAGATTGTAAAAACTATCTTTGCACTGTATAAATTCAATCTTTTAATATTGTATAATTGCAGAGCACACGTGTGAGCACTATGTACCTACTATAAAGCTACCCTATAAGTACTGGGCACGTCTGTCATTGACTTGAATGTGCCCTGGCGGCTGAGAGTATGTCACGCTCACTCAAATGTCTCGCTGGTGGTGGCTTGTGTGTTGGATCATTAAGTTCCCTTCAAAATGGTTGAGCTGAATGGTGCTGATCCAATACGTCATGTTTGTGAACGGGCACCGTCAGTGGGGGACTGGTCATCTCTTGGCTGCCACGGCTTTTTTTATTTTTACAACTCAAAAGTGCCTGTAATTGGTTTATTTGAAATTAATGCTTTGAGTTTGAGTTGTAAGGACAATACACATTGTCAAAGACAATACTCTGTGTTGCGACACTGGCAATAACAATAAAACAAACAATCAAAACAAAAACAAAATGCCGATTGCAGGGTGGAAAAATTACTCAAAATGACTGCCTGATGTTCAGCTAATTACTTTAATCACTTTCATTCGTTAGGAGCTCCTATTTAACTAATTCATGCGGAAGGATATTTTATGATAAAGTGGCTGATTCTAATAACTATAATAACATTTATGTTAAAATTAAATATGATGGCGATCTATTCAAGTAATAAATAACACCACAAGCGAATCAAAAGTGTTGCCATATTGCATAGTAAGTATTTCCTAGGAGGAAAACGCTACATAATATTATAATAAATAACCTTTACTTTGAGAAGAAGCACTTTTGCAGAACTGGTTACAGCAAGGTCAATTGAAGATTTAATGTACAGTCATCGAATTAAAAATTAAAAGGTTAAGCACCTGTCGATCAATATTTCACATGCGCCGTGTTTAATAAATACAGGCAGGGACCATGTTATCGTGAATCCAGCACGTGATTCTAGACCCCCAAGTGTTGAAATTTTTTAAAAACAGAAAAGTGCGTGCCACGCGCTCATATTATAAGGAACAGAATTTCTTTTTTCACCCTGCTTTGAAATTTTTCACAATCATGTACCTAATCCAACAGGCTGCACGTCGATGTCGTTGCCACCCTGTATTTCCAACTACTGGCAACATTATAAAACAATTGTCAGTGTCATAATTACCAGCACCCTAATTGCGTAACACATTTTGGTAAACGATTACGACTAATCTGTTTGATTTTGACAGTTCAACAACATTCATTGTGTTATTTAAATTGTTGAGCATATTTTTTTCGTACTTATGAAGCAATGGATTAGCAATCTGTTTCAAAACGATTCAGATTACGATTGAATGTGTATTACGCAATTAGGGTACAGGTTGAAAGGAATGTGTGTAAAGAAAGAATTAATAATAAAATCAAGTTATTAGTAAAGACTTTGCTGTTTTTACACAAATACCTAAAGTCACGCCTTCTTCCCATGTGGGGTAGGAAGAAACTACACAACGCAACGATCCTTACATACTCTTTTTGCTTTGTTTACGTTCATACATCTGGTCAAACACACACGTCGGTTGCGAGTACTAGCAGCTGAAATTTCTAAAAAACGTCATCAATAAGTCTCCTCACTATATGTCTTTCTAGGGTGTGCCCCTCCTGGCGTTTGCGTTACATCTGCCTTGTAAACACTTTGTCTTAGTGAACCCGTCTTTATTTATTTACTTAGGCAAAAAGAAATAGATCTCTTCTTTTGGGTTGCAGATCAACCCTAAGAAATCTCAGGCTATTATTATCGGCGGCAGGTATATGCGAAATAGGCTCTGTCTGAATGGAGTTCAGGTAGAATACGCAAAAACGGTAAAAATCCAAGGCTCTTAGTTATCGTGGACTGCTCATGTTGTTCAAGTTAGTCGCAAGGTGTACTACACGTTCCATTCGTTGAAATGCCTCCAGAGCTTCTTGCACTTGAACACAAAAATCTCCCTTGCTCAAACTCTCATACAGCCCATCATAGACAACGCTGATGCCTGTTATTTGGATGCCATCGAGGAGCTTTTAAATAAACTTGAGCGTTTGCAAAATATCTGTATTTGTTTTGTTTTAACATTTAAAAGTATGACCACGTTTCTAACTTTCGCAAGATACACACGTAGGTATGATATGAGAGATAATATTATTAGATAATAATCAACACCTACGATATGAGAGACGTGTGTTAGAGAAGAAGAGAAAACAAAATAAATAAAAACAAAACAATTCTCTAATTTAATTAGAAACATACAGTATGAAACTATACTTACATACATACATACTTCTAAAACTAAATATCATTATATTATACAACTATGACACATAACATAACATCACGCCTTGTTTCCCCGAAGGGTTGGGCAGAGGTGTACCTATAGTACACCCACATTTCGCCAGTCGGTGAGACCAGGTTGGGAATTTTTTACCGTTTTTGCGTATTCTACCGACGTAAAATCGAGCCTATTTCGCATATACCTGCCGCCGATAATAATGGCCTGAGATTTCTTAGGGTTGATCTGCAATCCAAAAGACCGCGACCACTCGTTAATCAAATCCAAGTCTCCGTTCATAAAAGACACGACGGAACTCGATGAGAGCCGCCTTTAAGATAAGAGTCGAACCAACCAATAGTAGAAGATGAGAAATTGAAAGACCCTAGAAGACTGAGTTAAAGGCAAGACTGAGGAAGGTGAGAGATTTGTGGTCCATAGACTAAGTGTGGCGGCATCTACACCGCCACAGGCGAACAACGCATCACACTGACGTCACACAAATCCTGCATCGCGCAGTCAGAGTTTACCGCGCAGCTAGCATATATACAACTTCCCGACATCAATCGTTGGGCAATAGCCCACCAGATCCGACATCCATCTGGTCGGAGGATCCTCCCTTTTCTAAGAGTATGAGTGAACTTTACACCCTGTTCCTCATATCTCTTCATAGGAAACTTATTCGAAGATAGAAAGGCAAAAAGCTGCTGATGAACAATGTGCTCCACCAATTCGGGGAGACATGGAAGGATAGAAATATGTCGGAAATCGATCGGTGAGACCGTGTTGGGAATTTTGGATAAGGGGATGATATGGGCTTGTTTCTAGGCCTCAGGAACGGTACAAGAAAACAAGGAGAAATAAAAATGTGGGTCAAGATGGGAAGTAATGTGAGGAGGAACGGAGAAATCATTCTTAAGCAAAGAATGAGATGTGTATTCTTTATGTGTATTTAAATCACATTATATTTCCCATTATTTTTTTCAGGCCCTTATGTACCTAGAAAATGCGTGTTGTCGTACTGTCCGAACAGTGTAATATTAAACATGTTTATATACATATATGTACATTCATAATTGCCTAGTAAATAGCGTATACGCACTGGACCGTTGCAAATGATCATCTAAGATCGTCGGTATGCCAACCTATAACTTCATGTTCCGCCTTTTCAAACACGAAGTTTCCTGACGTACACAAACGGTGACGGTCAAATAAGTTATTTTTTTTAAACTTCTTGTGACGTGTGCTTTTTGGCTGTTATTTTATTAATTATTTTGCACAACTTTAGTATATCCGGTAGGTAAAACACCAGCTCTAAATCCGCTGAAATTAGTCAATCGGCTTAAAATACAATATTCATAAGGTGATGATACACTACTTATAACTTATGCAACTTTTAAGCACGAATGTAGGTAACTATCTTTTTTTTATTCCGGGTGGAAAATCCTCATGGAAGTCCTCCGCCCTGGGGCGGGCGGAGGGGTGTGTCAGACTCTTTGTTTTATAATTTAAAGATAGATTTAATAGTAAACTTTATTAAATAGGAGTTACATCTTGACTCCATCTTGTAATATCCTATGCTTGGTCATAGAGCATATATCAAACCATAGATAATCTAAGCTATTATAGAACACCTCCCCCTTAGGGGTAATAATAATAAACTTGTGAACAATATAAACAAATTAACAATAAATCTTATGCATGTGAATTCAGTCTCACCATCATTGGTCATTACAAATCTAAAATCTGTCTAGGCTTAACAATTCTGCCAGATCTAGTCTGATGCAAACTTGAACAATTATTAGGAATATCATCACAACTATTTTTACTTGTTTTATCAGGTGAAACACTTTGTGAACATCTCGGTAAACTTAGATGATAATCATTTTCGCTTACACCTACAAACCTATCTGTGGGACCAAAACTTACATTAGTTTGAGACTTTTTCATGTGATAAGTATTTCGTCTTACTGGTTTAGAATTACCACTTACTATGTAAGATCTAGGTTCTTTGGCTTTATTTAACACTATTCCCTTTTTCCAAATATTATCCTTATCAGTTTTGTATACAATTTGTTCCCCTATCTCAAAACTTTGTTCCTTTCTTCTAGCTTTCCTGTCATGAAAGTTTTTATTTACAGACTTTCTCATATTCAACAAAATATCAACATTTTTCTCTATCTTCGGTTCTAAAGCTATACTGCTAGTAGGTACGTTTGTTCTTAGGCGTCGACTATGTAAAATTTGTGATGGTGAAACCTGTAAGCCAGCTAAAGGCGTATTATTATAATGTAAAAGGGAATCTCTATAATCAATATTTTCATTATTAGATTTCTTTAACAAAGTCTTAGCAATATGAACAGACTTCTCCGCTAACCCATTACTCCTGTGGTAATGTGGACTACTAGTTACAATTTGTATATCTTTAGACCTATAATACTGTTTACACTCATATGACAAGAAGGGATTATTATCAGCAACTACAGTCTCGGGGTAACCAAACCTAGTAAATACTTCTTGCATTGCATTAGTTATTGATTTAGAACTCTTATCTAACAAAGGAATTAATTCAATCCAATGTGAGAGGTAATCAACTATCACTAAATATGATTTACTAGCAAATTCTAATATATCTGTCCCTACCTTACTAAATCTCAGCTTAGGTATCTTATGACATAACATAGGCTCATGATAATTCTTAGGTCTAAATTTCTCACATGTTCTACATTTAATAATTAAATTTTTAATATTCTCAGCCATACCTGTCCAATAAAATAGCTGTCTGGCTCTATTGATACTTTTATTTACCCCAGGGTGTCCTTGGTGAATTAAATTTAGCACATATGATCTCAATGATTCTGGTACAATTATTTTAGAACCCACAAACACTAATCCTGCCTCAACATAAATATCATCCTTAAGTTTGTAATATGGTTTACATTCTGAGGAAACCTTAGATTGATCAGGCCATCCACTAAAGTAATACTTAGTTATCTCTGTCAAAACTCTGTCTTTGCTACTAGCTACTCGAAATTGAATTTTCCTTTCTGAACTCATAGGTAAATGTACTGAAACTGAATGTACCATTTCCAACATCTCAACATCTTTTTCAATTAATTCTCTACTATTCCTTGATAGCATATCAGCAAAATGTATGAATTTCCCAGGCACATATACAAGATTTAAGCTGTATCTTAATAACTTTAACCTTAAACGTCTTAATCTAGGTGACCCAATCTTACTTATCTGTTTTGACATAATTGATAACAAAGGCTTATGGTCAGTTTGGACACTTATGGAGTTACAACCATATACATACTTATGAAATTTTTGTGTTCCATAATAAATGGCTAAAAGCTCCTTCTCAGTTTGGCTATAATTAATTTCAGCACTATTCATAGTTCTGGAAACACAGGCAACTAATCTTAAAATATTTTTATCATCTTTTTGAAACATACAGCACCCAATACCATTTTTAGAAGCATCACACTGCAAAATTATGTCTTTGTCAGTACAAAATGGGCTCAAAGCTGGTGCCTGAGAAATTTTGTTCTTTAAATGACTTAACATTTTCTCATGATGTGGCAACCACTGAAATTCTACATCTTTTTTTAAAAGTTTACATAAGGGTGACATTAATTCTGCCATCTCAGGTACATATCTCCTTACATAATTAAAGGATCCAATTAACCTTTGTAATTCTTCCTTAGAACTAGGTGACTTTAACTGTAATAAAGATTCTACTCTATCACCATCTACTCTCATGCCTTCCTTACTGAATATTTGACCAATATACTTAACTTCTCTTTGCTTGTACTGTATTTTATCTTTGTTAAAAACTGCTCCTATCTCTTTGGCTCTTTTTAGCAATTCATCAACAGATTTATCATGTTCAAACTCGTTTTCCCCCATAACTACAATATCATCGAACCAACATAACACATTAGGTATAGAACCAAAGTAAAATTCCATCTGATCTTGGAAAACTTCAGGTGCATTGGTTACACCATAGGGAAGAACCAAATATCTATACACTCCAAACGGTGTAGCGAAACAACATTTCCATGAAGCCTCCTCAGTAAGCGGGCAATGATGGAATCCTTCTGATAGATCAAAAACCGAAAATACTTCCATGCCTCTTAACTTTGAAGCCACTTCATCAACAGTAGACATATGTTTTGGTTTTCTTATAACATATCTATTTAAATCTGTAGGGTCTAAACACAATCTTAACTTCTTATTTTGTTTTTCAATAATCACAATTCTATTAATACAAGCTTCAGAATCAATTTCCTCAACTTTCTTTATAGCACCTCGCTTAACTAACCTGTCTAACTCACATTTCAAGGGTTCAGACAAAGCTAAGGGAACCTTAACTGGTGGATTACAAATAGGTTCATGTGGAATTGTAGGAATTTTACATTTATTTGGAAATCTACCATATCCATTAAATACTTCAAAATGTTTGGATACAAACTTAGACTTATTGTCATTATCATAACTTACTACTGACACCTTTTGTACCCTTTTTAATAGATTCAATTTAATACAACCAGGTAACCCTAATAACATATTTTGGCTTTCAACAAGCATAAAATTTTCACAACATTCAATATTTTTATACTTACACCTTAAATTAACCATACCTAATGGTTTTATTTTGGTACCTTGGAATCCTTCTAATTCAGTTTGAACCGGAGTTACCTGCAATTTAGTATTAAGACTTTTAAAAACTTTCCATGGCATAACACTAACATCTGCACCAGTATCAAGACGACACTTCACATTGGCATTTTCAATTATTATATTCTCGGTCCACTGACCATTATTGACCATACCGCAGAATAATGACGACTCTGGCGAAGAATCTTCATAATGTTCCTGAATATTATGCACTCTTCTGACTCTGCATGACACTGCAAAATGATTTAAATTTCCACATTTACCACACTTTTTCCCATAAGCTGGACATTGTCTAGGTCCATGTTTTGTTTGACAACGATTGCAATTAAACTTCTTCTCTTCTTTGTAACTTGCATTTTTGTGATTACTCTTGGTTTTTACTCTGTCAATTTCATAACTATGAGCTGGATTCATTATCTTCACCTGTTCTTTACTTTGTTCTGCAGTTCTGCATAAATCTGCAGCTTTGTTTAGAGTCAAACTTTCTTGTCTGAGTAAATGTTCTTGCAAGTTTTTGTCAGATATACCGTGAATTATTTTGTCCCTTAGCAGTTGATCCTCAATGGTCTCCATTGTGCTATTGTAATTGCAAGTACTGATTAATCTTTTACAATCAGTTAAAAAATTATCGAACTTTTCGTCCTGCTGCTGTTTCCTCTCATTAAACTTAAAGCGTTCAAAAACTTCGTTCACTCTAGGTCGAACATACTTGCTAATCGCGTTTATTAAATTTTCATATTTCACTATTTTCTCACTAGACACCGGAAGGGTTGCAAGAATTCTGGCGGACTCCAAACCCATCATGTTCCTCAACAGAGCAACTTTTATATGGTCTGCGGCTTCATCTTGACCAATTCCAATTAAATAATCGTGAAAACATTGTTTCCACAATGGCCACTCATCGCCGGCATTACTCGACCGCATGTCAAAATTTGGCAAAACTTTCATACAATTCTCCATAATTACTATAATACTTCTTGAACAGTTACTAAAACTAATTGCGACAATACTTTTCTTTTCTTTTACGGCTGCGCCATGTTTTATAATTTAAAGATAGATTTAATAGTAAACTTTATTAAATAGGAGTTACATCTTGACTCCATCTTGTAATATCCTATGCTTGGTCATAGAGCATATATCAAACCATAGATAATCTAAGCTATTATAGAACACTCTTACTGACTAAAAGCCACCCCGGTGTTCCATCTCACACCTACGTCGGGGTCGCGGGAACATACGATTCTTCCGCAACCCCGACTGGTGCCGTCCCGCCTCTGCGGGCCACTTCGGGTTGGGGGGGGGGGGGAGTGAGGTGTTTGACACCCCCCGCAGTGTCTAAGAGGGGCGCGCGTGGAACACGTCGTGCCGGCACCTCGGGTCCTGATGTGTGGGGGGCGGCGGACGTCCCCGAGTCCGCCGTCCCTGGACCCATTTAGGGGGGCTGGAAGAGACCGTTGTCCGCCCTCCGCCTGCGCCCGGTGCGACTGCTGCGGATTGGGAGAGTGGACGAGATCTCTCTTTCCCTTTCCGCAGCCTCCTTCTGCGAGATTACTGTTTCGCAGAAGGAAACCACCGCGTCCCAGGACTCGACGCTGCCGACCATCGAACTCAATACGGTTGGCAGTGACAGGTCACTGCGTACTTCAGAGATGAGGGCAAGGCGCGGTTCCTCCCAAGCGGCACACTCTGCCAGCGTATGCCACCCCGTGTCCTCCCGGCAGTCGACGCAGTGGTGACACCTGGCGTCCGGCTCCCTGTTTAAGCGACACAGATACTTTCCGAAGCACCCATGCCCCGAAAGTACCTGCGTCACCCGAAACGACAGAGAGCCGTGCCTCCTCCCGAGCCATAGGTCGAATACTGGCCGGACCGCCTCGATGGTCACGAGGCTGGCGGTAGGGCGTGAGAGCCTGTCCCGCCATTCCGCCACTAGGACCTCGCGAAGCTGCGACCGACGCTGATCCACATGGCGCTGCATCGGCCGCTCGCCCCACGCCCTCGCTTCCTCGCGCCACCGATAAAGTAACGCGAGCACCTTCGCCTCTAGGTCCCAGGGCGGGGTTCCGGCCAGTGTACAAGCCGCCTCGTAGGAGATCGTGCGATACCCTCTTATGACTCTGACGGCCATTGCTTTCTCCGGCTTTCACAGCACAGAGATGCTAGCGGCCGTCAGGTCAGCTGCCCAGATCGGGGCCCCGTAAAGGGCCATCGATCGCACGTGTAGGTAACTACCTACTCCAGCCAATATTTCTAACACCAATGTGTACTTTATTTTTTATGTGTTCAGAATTGATGGATGCGAAACTAGTCTGCTTATGAAACACTAGCATTTCGCCCGCGACTTTGTCCGCGTAGATTTCATATTTTCCCCTACAAAATTGAACACCGAGGGTCGAACACGAATTATGGTCTTTCTTACCTAAAAGTATTCCGGCCAATAATCAAGTTGATTTGATGGAAAATAATTATTATTTTTACTGTATTCATCCCGATAGTGGTTGAGTTTAAAATAATAGTTTTTGACGTTTCTGTTATTTACCCATAGTTTTTTTGTACCAATTTTCGAGTTAATCAAGCCACGGAATAAAATCCCCCTCTAACATTTACTACCCCTTTTCACTCCGTTAGGGAAAGACTTACGAAAAACCCTGATATACTTACCTCTTTATTTCTGGTTTTAAATATAAATACCGAGTTTCCAGTTAATCGGAACACGCGTTAAAATTCTTACATACACACTGTAGCACCCCCTAATGCCCATTTAGAGGGTAGTTAAAAAAAACAACATTATTGTTTACTTTGATAAGTATTCGTGCCAAGTTTCAAGTTTATTAACTCAAGGAATAAGATTTTTCGTAAAAACGAAATCTCCCCCTTTACACTCCGAAGCCGAGTGCTAAATTTCACGTTAGTAGTTCTGTTGTTTCAGCTGTGCGTTGATATGTCAGTCACTCAGTCAGTCAGTTTCTCCTTATATCTACAAAAAGAAGATTATTACTGGTATCAATAATAATATTTATTACATAAGAAAGTGGTTACAAATTGTGTGCAGTACTCACACTTGTGCTAAGTAGTAAACCTGTCTGGGGCCAGGGACAGCGGACTCGGGGACGTCCACCGCCCCCCATACATCAGGACCCGAGGTGGCGGCGCGTAGTGTTCCACGTGCGCCCCTCTTAGACGTTGCGAGGGGAGTCAAACGCCTCACTCCCCCTCTCAAAACGAGGAGGCCCGCCGAGGCAGGCCAGCACCAGTCGGGGTTGCTGAAAAATCATACGTTCCCGCGACCCCGACGTAGGTGTGAGATGGAACACAGGGGTGGTTTTTAGTCAGTAAGAGTCTGACAGACCCCTCCGCCCGCCCCAGGGCGGAGGACATCCATGAGGATTTTCCACCACAGAACAAACAAAAAAAAACTGTGTTCCAAGAGCCAGTGCCCTCTCCCGTTAGGAAACACTATTAAAATCTTATGCAATATGATTTACAAAGGAAAAAAAATTACAAAAATACTAATACAAAAGAATAATAAAAAAATGGTTAGAAAATAGCCTGTAGTAGTGATTGAGTGTATGCGTGTATTGTGCGTTTATGCGTGTGTGTTTTTGTATGTGTGAGTGTGTGTGTGTTAATTGAATTGAATGTTCTCCAATTGATTGGGATTGCGAGTAAAGGGAGAGGTTGAGTGGCTCTCTTAGGGTTCAACTAGTGTTACGAAAGAGTTACAAGAGTTGGATCTGTTTCGTCGTAATTGAGGGATAGCCATGGTTTAAGACTCTGTTTGACCTTATGCAAGGTAAGTTTATAAATATATAGTTTCTTGTTAATTTTATCAATGTAGCTACCTAAATCTCCAGTAGTACAAACCGAAACTACATTACGGTTAATGCTAATCAAAGAATGATGGCCAAATGTCGCCACGTCCAATATCAATACGTTGGTTGTGGACGGGTCCCAAATACAGCGTGTGCCAGAAAGGTGTGAAAACTAAACAACTTTCTCCGTGGGACCAACATCGCGAGAACATAATCAGCCTTCCCAAACATTTGAGTCGAGTAGGTAATGCAGTTTTGTATAGGTCAGTTGATAATTTGTTCGCTGTTATAATGTTGGTACCATGAAGAAAGTTGTTTACAGCCGTCGTCATCAAGAGACTGTGTCCCTGACAACTGTTAGTTTCATACAAACGAATACGTGTTTTGTGAATTTGATCTTTATTAGTTACTAGAAATGTCGCACTGACAAGTGTCAGGAACGAATTCTCTCGACGGCCGGTCTGTAGTTTGATGGTCTGTACCAACAAAAATGACCACACTTTTATGAAACATATAGTATACAATTTTGCCCATCCTCCTTTATTTATTATTTCCTATTGAATTATTTAATTTGGCAATTTTTTTTTATTTTACTCACAGAAAAAGAAGAATAAGGTTGAAACAAAAACCATAATTAAGCTTACCTGCAAACCTTCGAGATATTCTAGTTTTTAACACTTTGAGCGGAGCATACGGGTATTCAAATATTCGCTGAACGGCGCACTATTTTTCCATACAAAATGAATGACGATTAGTAACGTTCTGCTTTTCATACAAGCAAACATATTCTGCAATGCGACACATCTCACGTCGAAAAGGAATGTAGTTAAGTGTGGGGGGCTCTGTGTGAATGTATGCAGGATGTCCCGTAAGTCGACGTCAAACCGGAATCGGGTGTTAGGTCAAGTCTTAAAAGTAAACCGAAATTAAAAATTAAAAAACTGGTATGGTTGGAAAAGATAACGGGCATTTATAAAACAAGTGCGAGTCGGACTCGCGCACCGAGAGTTCCGTACAAACCTGTAGGTGTATAAGTAAAAGTTCACACGTGTTCATGAGGAAAGGGGTGGTAAGTTTAAAATTATTATATTATACGAAGTACATAACATCACATCACGCCTTGTTTCCCCGAAGGGTTGGGCAGAGGTGTACCTGTACACCCAAATTTCGCCAGTTATGTTTAAGTCCCATGTAATTGGGGGCGAGCCTATTGCCATCGACTGGGCACAAATCCAGACTCCGGGCTGCTATTGAGAAGTTCCAGATAGAAAAACCCAATAACACTTTGCCCGACCTGGGAATCGAACCCAGGACCTCATGCTCAGCAGTAGCGCGCAACAAAAAATTTACGGTTTCACAATTTTTCCTTTATCTGTGCTATAAGACGTTGCTTCGTACCAAATTTCAAGATTCTGAGTTCACGGGAAGTACCCTGTAGGTTTTGATTCCCTTGCGAGAGTCGAAAGTTTGCGGCATATACGGCTGTATCTTTTGATTGCGTTAGCTTATAAGTTAGATTTTTTTGCAGCTCCAAAGGACAGTAGACCTGAGTATTTGATAAATATTCCAGCTTGATACCTCCACGCGTTCCTGAGAAAATGGGTCTTGACAGACATACGGAAGGACAGACAAGAAAGTGATCCTCGTTCCGTTTTTTTTCTTTCGAGGTATGGAACCCTAAAAAACATGAAATCTATTTACTGCCATGCCAGTGACGGTATTTTAACTCCTGTTGCTACAAATTTAAACTTTTTTTTATTAATTATTTTGACCCGGCCTATCACCCGACTCCGGCTTGACGTCGACTTACAGGACAGCCTGTATGTGTGACGATAAAAGGGGTGTTGCTGTGGCGTGGACACGGCCGTGTGTTTTACGTGAATACGTGAACATAACGACTAACGAGTAATATTTTCTGGGGTGGGTAGAGGTCGTGCTACTACCGATTGTTTTAAGTGTGACTTCAATGACCGCAGAAACCTTAGACGGTCGCTTACTTCGCACTTATGTCCGAATAGCAATCTATTCGGACATAGGTGCTAAAAAGTCAAAATCTAAACAATTTTAGATTTCGACTTTTTGACTGACCTCCCACTAAGACAGCAAATTTAAAGACGTATTCACGTGAAAGTGACGTGGAGTGGCGCTATCAATTTTAAAGTTTTAAGTAATACGGCGCGGTAACGTGGCTTGAAGGAATTGGCATAAGCCGCAAGACCTCCTTTTTGTTGACGCGATTTATCGATCTGTCATCTACCGTTTATCGTATTATACGTATTATATCGTTGCTCCGCTCAAAGTGTTAAATGAACGTATGTTAACTGCTAATGTTAGCATTAAGGTAATTTCTGCAACATCTGGGTGAGTGGGAGAATCATGACAACTACACAAGCATATACTTAGGAAACGAATAAAAGTCAACATTACTTACTCAATTCCCATCAAACTATCTTTACGAATAAATAGGTACCTAGCCCCCCGCCAAAAGTAGGCAAAAACGTAAATCCGTTAGTCGTTAATTTACGAAGTTAACATTTCGAGTAATGGATTCACTTTTAAGTCTAACTTAAGTTTCCTTCATTACAAGTACCTTCCATTAAGTTTCCATAACTACGTTAATCGTTAATTACTATGTATATTATTTGCCAAAAAGACACATCGCGCCGCGAAAAAAACGTTTTGAACTCTATTTTAATTTAAATTTGATGTCTAAATAATTAATATTACAAACTGTTATGAAAATGATACATAATTCTTTTATAAATTTTTCATGTCTTGCCTAAACTTCCTTATCCCATACCATTTTTATTAATAAGTAAATCTCTAAACGCTCCCGCAAAGCACTCGTCGCGCGACATGCGGTGCCTTGGTGTCGCGCCAGTTTGTACGAAATTCAAATTCTATCACGAGTTAACGATTAACTAAGTTACGGTATTAATTTGCCTTTGCCCGTAAAGGCAAATTTTCTAAGTTGCTTCTTAGTTCCTAAAAGTGTACCTAGCTTTAAATGAAGTTTTCTCTCGGTCGGGTTACCTACTCCGGTCGCAGATCATCACCTGTCGCTCAAAAGTTTTTATAAGATTTTTGGGATTGCATGAAGTTGTTAATTTACATGTTTGTAATCATGGTGACGCAAAAAAGGCAAGTACTTTCAGGGTTGTAACAACTCTATACATATAAGATCTCATTATCGCGCATTCGTATTTCCGACGACAGAGGATGATTTCCAAAGCGCATACTTTTCTTGGGATATCTGTATTTGGTTTGCTTAGATTTAAAAAAAAACGCTTTTGCAAAAGCTGAGCTGCTTTTGAAATATTAAGATGAAAATGGCATGGTATTTTTATCACTCTACCTATTTCAATTGAAGCTATCCTAATATAATAAAACAGTTACTGCATGAGCTGCATCGTTACTTACTTTTTATCATAATTTTATATTTTCAGAAGTTTTCTATAATCCGCTGTCTAATGACATGAGTTAAGAATCCGTTATTTATTTATTTCTGCTTGCACTTGTAGAATTTGGAAAACACGAACTGTAGATACATAATAACCTATTAATAGAACTCCCTCTGCTCTGTATCTATACAATACCTACCTATCTACTAGTATTTCACTTACCTATGCACTGTATACACAATCCTGTGGTATTTTTGCAAAAACGAAACTTCTATTAACAGAACAGGAAAACTATAAATATAAACTTAAGGCACCTACATACTTCTCTGAATAAAAGGTCACCCTTTTATTCAAAGAAATTTATAGGTGCCTTATGATTATATTTCTATTAGGTCTATCTAAATACTTAACATTAAAAAAATATCTATAGTAACTTTATTAGTTTCTAAACTTACCCAAACTTAATCTTCATCTTTTTTAATTAACCAAACACTTTGTGGTCGATTGTTAGGGGGGATGTGCTAAGGTAGCCCGCGAAGTTCATTTTTAAATATGATTGGAGACCGTTACAAAAATATGTGTATAATGTGTATTCGGAGAATTATAATCATTAATATCATCAATACAATACATATTGGCTATTTGTATTGTATCGATGAGTTCTATTGAATGATTTACGAGTATTACATGAAATCATGACATCTGAGGCTGAATATAACTCGGATAGAGTTGTATTGTTGTGTGTTAAGTTTGACTGTTAGAAAATGCCTATGGCATGAAGTCCGTCTCTGTGCATTCGTGTGCGTGAAGTATTAAAAAAAATATTGTGCCTACATATAAGTTAAGGTCACAAATGACATTTTGATTAATATACAACCTAACGCTGTCGCAAATAACAGAAAAACGTAAGAAAGTTTGAATTTCGAAAGCCATCCTGACGCTTTCACCTTAACGTTTCAGTTGAATCAACATTTATTGTGGTCCGGATTTCCTATCTTGATGGGAAACGCATTCTGATTCCACTGTGTACGGAAATAAATATTTATCAATATTATCGTCATCGTATTAATGACATGTCTATTGTGTGGTTTTGAAACGACTATTCGAGTACTGCAATATACGAAAAAAAAGAAGGTACTTCGTTTCATAAAAAAATAAATAGTTAATGTTGTACACCTTAAAAAGTAAATAGTTAATGCATGCATGATTTTATATCATATTATTATATCAGCGAACAAGGCTTCAAACCACTTTTTAGAACCTTTATTCAACATCATCACTTTTAATAGGACGTGCCCTGGGCTACCCAAACCTCATAATTTGTTAGAACTTCGCTACAGTTAAACTACATTTAATGTTGATTAATGTACAGTTTCTAATAAAAATCATTGTAAAACTATGATTAAAGATGTTTTATTGTTCACATAATGCGTTATTTATGTGGTAATTTTACTGACCACAAATGACCAAGAAGGACTGTCGACCACAAAATGTTATTACACCCTGTAGAACAGAACTCTACAATGATATTTTGGCGCTCGAATAACGGGAGGCTGTTTGTTACCATCTCTGATAATGTTTTGTGAAATGTACCGAAAAAACAAAATGGCGGCGTTAGTTCTGATTTTGGCCAAGCGCCAAAACATCCTTGTACATAGAAATTACTAATACAAACCAAATGTATGCGACAACTAGCTATATTACTTTGTTTATTTTGCAGTCTCAATGCGGAAAGGTGGTATTAAACCCAATACCGCTGGTTGTGAATGGTACCCCCACGTTGGTAGGCCAATGGCCGTGGCAGATCGCTCTCTACCAAACTCAGGTAAGAGTTACATTAGCGGGGTTCGTTTGAATTGCAACGAGCCTCATAAGGTAAGACTTCCATGGAAAATATATACAGGCGAGCCAAAAATCTGGGTCGGTCACAAAAGGCAAATGGGCGAAAATATATTGAAGCCGATTGGTCGACTCGCCTTTATTGATGATGCGGCCAATTAAGTAGTCCATCCTCCTAAGCGGAGTCAAAATAAGTATGCCTCAAAATATACATACATGAAATTCTCAATTTCCAGACCGTGGACAACAAGTACATCTGCGGAGGAACCCTGGTGACGCACAAGCACGTCATCACGGCAGCACACTGCGTCACCAGAAAGATGTCACAGCGGCTCGTCGACCCCAACACCCTGACGATCTACCTGGGGAAACACAACCTTAGGACCTCGGTTGAGGGAGTGCAGATAAGATTTGTAAGTGTCACCATGATTTTTGCGTAGGTATTAAAGAAGATTGGGCAAAAAAAGTCTATGGGCCAATAGCAATATAGTTTCGATATTTGTATACGATGCCTCATCTTTATCCTTGTGCAAAGGGGCATCAAAAAGACCCTTTAATTTTGAGGAAAATACACTGTTCGAATCAACAGGATTTTCGACGGCACCTTATCAGTTGGTTGTACAGGAAATCTTTCTTAGAGGACTGGCCACATAGGTACAATACGCGGGGCTGAAAGAAAATCATACATAATGTAAAGTTAATGTTTTGGACTGAAAACTAAGTCGTACCAAATGGATAGTCTCCAAAAGGAGGAAGGTTCAGAAAACTTGTCCTTAAATTCTGTTTTGCTGCCATAAGTAGGTAGGTTTTACAAGTTTCTAATTTGCATCATGCATTAGCCCCTGATCAGGGGTGGCCAGTGGTAACTTACGAGTCGTAGGTGGTTCGAACACATTCCTTTGGCTTTACTTTGAGTAAATAATTTCATTACCACTGCTCTCAAAACGATATATTTTTTTAAGACATATGACAGCTATCAACTCTAAGAACTCCACGAACTCATCCCATCTGCCCCCTTCTACCCTCATTAATTCTACCATCGGACATCCAGACGTACTGCTAATTACCATCCATACCTAGTTGCCATTCCACCAATTCGTACTAAGCGCTACCAAACATCCTTCATAACGCGCACGGCAAAAGAGTGGAACTCACTACCTGCGTCTGTGTTCCCAAACGAATTCGACCCGAATCTCTTCAAAGTTAGAGTGAACAGGCTTCTCATGGGTAAACTTACTCCATTGTAGACTGTGTCTCTGTCACCTCTGACCTAGACTTGAGTCAAGAGCAAACCCATCCCAAGAAAAAAAAAACCAGCACTGGGCCCGCGTGATAAGAGGTTTCATAGATTTTAGCCCACTCCCTCTCGAAAAGAGCAGGTCTGTGTCCCAGCAGTGGAAACATTATAGGCTGATTATGCTATCAGCCTCTGAAGTATTGCTACTCTATTGTGTGGGCTGAAAATAAACATAGATAAAGAAACTTTCTTCAAGATGAGTCTACTTCATCTGTGAACTCTATTCCCAATACAAAAGTTTTATGACTCACTAATGAGCTCTCTTAAACTTTGAGCTCAACATTCAGCTCAACATTCATAGCTTTTATTTGTTCGTTCAGACACTTGAGAAACTTCTGAACTGCGCTATTGGCTTCCCGCTTGCTGTTTCTGTGAAAATCTTTTAATCAAAGAATTTTAATTGGTTTAGTTAAAAGAGTTTAGCAAACACATATTTTATGAGCTACTGAAGTTGTCGGTATTGGCAAAACTGCATCTATTTACCATATTAATATAGGTATAGAGAACACCCAGAATATGCAACACAAAAGAACATGGATAATCTTTGTCTTTTTTTGGTAGATCACAAATACTTGAGTTGTCATGCAATCTTATTGTCTGTACCACTTGACTAGCTGTTTTTATTGGTCACAATAGAACACTTACAACATAATAATTGACTGCATAAATATGTAATTACAAATCGTATCAGGATATCTAAAACTGGTTGAGTTAGAAATTCCAAAAGTTTTCGATTTATTTTAAACAATTGCGTACGATTTGAACTAAAATAAATTAGCGCCCTTTGTCTGATCGGCCGCTGAATTACAAAACAGGATCAGAAATCAACAAGATTAATTAACTGAGGGCGAGAAGTTTGCTCGTGTCCATTGCTTAATTTACAGCTGATCGATTTTGGGTGCTGCCCCTCTGATAAAGCCGGTTTGGAACGGTAAATAATTGATGGGCGATGGTATAGATAGGCTGTTGTGCTTATAATTAATGAAAACCGAGTATATACGACTGTCAATTATTGTGTTGTTTTACGTTGTAACTAACCAATTTCGAAATTCTTCAAAAATAATCTAAATCTTCAGGTTTTTCATGGAATAATAGAAAATAGTTTATTATCCAGGTAATATTGCCTGTATGATGTGTGTGCCCATAACTTTTATTATTATTTGTATTTTGTGTTATTAATTTCGTTATTATTTTTTCATTTGACATTGACATGATTATTTTTATTTAATACGGTATTTATGATTTGATGAAATTGTTTTTATTTTAATATTGTTATTTTTTATTTATTTTGTGCTTCGTAACTTGTGAAGGCTCCCGCAAACAGGCGCGACATTACAGGCACACAAAGGCACCGCTCGTCGCGAGACACGCGGTGTTCTTGTGTCGCGCTGCAGTGTGGCGCCAGTGTGTACGAGCCTTGATTGTAAGGGAGAACTTGAAAAAAATGTAAAAAAAAATGTCGCGTGCGATTCGCGTCGCGGATCGCGTCAGTCTGCACGAATTGATTGTAAGGAACAGATAAAAGAGGTTATTTTATCCGTTCCGTGATAAAAACACAGTTGTATTTTCATCTCGCGGCGCATTGAAAATCTAGTGCACGAAAAAAACTTTCGAACAACCCGCGTCCCTGGCATGGCCTGTGCGTACTTTGGGTTTAATTTCGTGCACCTTGACTATATTATTTCTTAACATTATTACCTACAAACCGATGTTTTACTGTGTCTGCCAGTAGTTAGTGATTAATTCACACCTACGTCCGACTGATGACTTTAATGAATCAGAGAAGAGTTAATTTTAAAGAAAACGTCAGCCTACCGAGCCTTTTCCAGAATTTGTTGGAGTCAGCTTCCAGTCTGACTGAATGCAGCTGATTAACAGTATTTTACTGGCTAATACGATAAATACGAGTACCCCTTCGAAGGACTGGTTGTCAGACTCGTTTTGGGTTTCTTACTACCGTAGACTCAAATATCCAAGTTCTGAGGCACGGAGGTGTATCGAGATGTAACGAATGGTCACCCTTCCACGCGGCAAGCGTAGCTCAACCTTCGATCAACCCGTGTGGCTGGTATTATTTAACTACGATCCCCTCCCACCATTGTTAGAATAAAGACAAAATAAATTTACGACTCATTACTCTTTTGGATAAAAAAAAAATCAACAACAATTACGTGATGCGACTGACGCCGCCCGCCGCCGCCGTCGCGTCGCCCCGTACGTCGAATGTCATATTAGTGCCAATTAGTGGCCCCTGTACTGTATCCCGTGTTTACGTCCAATCCTGACTTGAATAAACATTGTACCAGCTACCTCTATAGGGGCTGGAATGGCATTTCGTAGCCTGTATTAAGTATTAGATACTCCATGCTACCCTTTCGTCTAGAACAAACGCAATGGTGAATGTTTTAACAGATTAAAAAGCATGATGTTGACTCCAACGTATCGAAAAATACCTGTTTTGCGTTGCCCCGAAAGCAAAAACCTGTCGGACAAATGGCGGACCAATATTAGTGAATAGCCTCCTTTGATAGCATTGATTGATGTTCGCTTCGGCACGGAAGCGTATCGAGCGGTTGTGAAAAGCTGTGCAGTACTCGTAGTGCTATTCTGTCTGTGCAAATCTCACTAAGGTGATGTGAGCCTGTGGTGGACCGTCATCCCATCTAATGCTGGGAATTAACAGTTCAACTCTAGCTTACTTCATCAAATTTTTCATGGTGAGATTGCTATAGAATAAACCGGCTGATTCCCAGATTTAGTTATGAGCAGTAGCCTAACTGCGTAACACATTTCCGTAAACGATTACGACTAATCTGTTGTATTTTGACAGTTCAACAACATTCATTGCGTTATTTACATTGTTGAGCAGATTTTTACCGAACTTATTAAGCAATGTATTCGCAATCTGTTTCAAAACGATTCAGACTTCGATTGATTGTGTATTACGCAATTAGGGGACAGGTCCCTAATTCGTTCACAAACTACCTTCTTTTATACCTATTGATTCGAATAATTAGTTCGCAATAAAATTACTTTCAAATGCTTGCTCTACTTACAGCTGAATGATCACTGAAGCTCCAGTTTAAGTAATGCTATGCTCAGTGGCGGATTTACCAGGCTGGGTAGGCCTTAGGCCTTTAGGCCCTTAAACCCTAGAGCGGGAGATTTTAGGGGCAGTAAATTCGGGGACCTTTTCTTTTAAACTCTGTTTTTTTAATCTATAGTTTTGCTATATGTTTCCCCTGTTTCCATTTCTTGTATATTTAACGGTACCGCAAACTTCTATGGTAAAAAACCCGGTTCGCTGCCCCCAACCATGTGTAGATGATGTAACATCCGATGAAGAAATGAGAATTACCTCGTGTGATACTTGAAGGATTAACACATTTGCCATCGTCATTGATGGACTCGTCGTTCGCGAAATATATAAAACGCAGGAGGCCTACAACAAATTCAATGAACAGTTTTAATTACTGACCAAAACAAGTGAAAAGGCAACTTAACGAAAAAAGCCCATATCCTAGAAAGAAATGTATTCTGATGATTTAGAGACTGACTAAGGTCAAGAATGTATGCATTTTTATAACCACATCATCATCTTCGGAAATAACTCCATAAAACTAGATTCTGGTTGTTCTTTGACCAAAGAATAAGCATTGCCATTCAACGTGGCTGTCTTCTGCTGCCAGTCTTCTGGGCACATTTCCGGATGACAGCGATGGGGACGAATAAATACTTCGACGCCTAAGTGAGGATTTCACCAATAAAACTGAACGCGTTCAACACATCTAAAACGCCTTCAAGACCATTCAGGTCTAAGAAACCCTTACCTATACGGGGCGTGGTGCTACTTTTTTGGAGCTCGCTCTGCTCACTCTTGCATCCTATCCTACATTCTCTTTTTCACAGACTTTTCTGCGTAAATCGAAAAAGTAACTCCTATGTATGTTTAGTCAAAAGAACACTTTACCAATACGAGGCGGGGTGCCGTATCATACATTTTCCTAATTCTCAAACTTTTTGCTTTAGTTTAGTTAGTAATTTCAACCATAAAATAACTGATAGATAAAGACAGCACGTTTTTGTCCAGCAGTTATTTTAAAACTTCGTATCATAGAAGTGAAGTCAAGACTAAGACTAATCTTCACACTAGCGCTATTGTTCGTTTCGCGCGACTAGGACGGGAATAATCCAATCCGAATTTTTTTAAAGCTTGCGTAGCTTCTCCATATTTCCATCGGTTTTACCGACTTTTTCGATTATATCATTTTACTACGCATAATAGTCATCATGCTACTGTACTTTATAGGTAGGTAAATGTGTAAATCCGCCACTGGCTATGCTGGTTACTTATTGTTATCAAACCACTGAGTTCCGGGCCTGTTTTATATTATTTTATGGATGCCTTCGATGCCAAAGGCTGCGGCCATAAAAATATCTAAGTACCTACCTACGTGTATAATATGAAGTAGGGAGGAACTTAGATATTGTTAAACCAAAACAGGTATGTGCTTCGGTAATGTTCGTGTTTCCGAGTAAGCACGAACGGCGCAAAACAAGGTAATACCCCACAGAGGTAAAGCTTGTCTTACCTACTAGTGCACTTAACATTGCGTAAGTACGAAGTTTTCTCTCCGTCGGTAACTAACCTCCGGACGCACTCAAAACTTTGATATCTCTCACTCAAGTTTTTAAAAGTTGTGGAATTACAATTTTTTTTTATCTATAATTTTGTGATCATGGTAATAAAAAAATAGGCAAATAGGTACCTACTTTCATGGTTGTAACAGCTCTATATTATATAGATCTCATCATTGCACATTCGTTTTTTTAAAGACAGACGATGATTCCCAAAGTGCATGCTTTTCTTGATATCTAACAAAACTTATTTTAATTTATTTTCAGGTGAAGGAAATAATAGTAAATCCAAACTACAACTCTACCCTCTTCAGCCGTGACGTGGCCATCTTGGAGCTCCGTGAGCCAGTGACATACTCCGACTATGTCAGGCCTGCCTGTCTCTGGCCGGACAACGAGGTTGATCTGAAGAATGTGATAGGGAAGAAGGGATCGGTATGGTTTTAAAAAAAACATATTTTTCGTTGGTTAGGTAAGATATTAGAACTGTCAAACTAAACAAACCAGCCAAGTGCGAGTCGGACGCCCACACGAAGGGTTCCCTACCACCGTACAATATTACAGCCGGAACGGAACGGTAAAAAAACGTCACATTAGACACGCCTGTATTCTCCGAAACTCATTACCACCTTAAATCCAGACCCCAGGCTGCTACTGAGAAATTCTTGATGGATATAGTTGTGGTAGTGAACAACACAACCGCTCGATTCCCTATCAAACTCGATTGTAAAGGTTCGTTTAGGAGGAAAGCTAGGAAATTGAAACTTTTATGGAAGAAAATGTTTAAGTGGTAAATAAATTACTATTATCAGATTATTCGTAACATGACTTAGATATATACTACTATAAAAAAATTAAAATGACTGATTCATTAAAAAAGGAAACAGGCAGCGGTTTTATATATTTTTTATTATTATCTATGTTTTTCTTATTCGAATAAACTTATTTTATAAACACAATTTAATTCGGTAACTAATCGAGCGGTTGTGTATAGCTGGGCTGGGAATCAAACCTTACTTAAGCTGCTCCTGGATTTCATGATGATCAGCATACGTCTTGCGTCCACTCGACCAAAAAGGCAAAGTAATTCTATCACAGAACTTATATACCCGTAAAGAAAAATCTATAGAACAAAAAACTTTCTAAATACTCAGTGACACCTTGGATTTCAATTCATCATCATCATCAGCCTATTTTAGTCCACTGCTGGACATAGGCCTCCCCTAATGAGCGCCATAGCGCCCTGTCTTCAGCTTGACGCATCCAGCATCTGCCTGCAGTCTTTCGCAGATCGTCATCCCACCTGGCCGGAGGGCGTCCTACACTACGTTTGCCGAGTCGCGGTCTCCACTCAAGACATCGTTTACCCCAGCGGTTGTCGGTTCTTCGCGAGATATGGCCGGCCCACTGCCACTTCAGCTTGCTAATTCTTAGAGCTATGTCGATAACTAAATCTAAACATCACTCACATCATCACATCACATTATCACTATCATTTAAAAATAAAAATAAATAGAATGTGAACCAATCAATCTTCTTTATAAAAAAATACTAATTGCAAACCAACAGTTTAACTTTGGTTTAACTTCACTAAATACGAACCACAGACAATTAAAGTCAGACAGCAAACAGATCTATGGTTCGGTCGGTCAATTAGCAACTTTATGGATGAAGCGAGCAAAGGCAGAGCGTCCATTTCGCCTGGCAACTGGCTGCAGCTGCATTTTTGTCGGAACACCGTAATTATCCGACGCTTAGCTGCCGAACGTTCAATTAGTACTCGTTCTCTTAATTAGCTGAAAGACGACGCGCAAATAATTGCTAAGTTGATACTTTAAATTGGAGGAAATAGCATTTATTATGTAATGGTTTCATTTTCCGTTCATTTGATTAAAAATGAGCACACTCAAGTAGATACATAAATAATTAGTATCTACGGTCTAGGTAAAAAAAGATTCAGCACGGCAGCACATTTTTTTGTGCTTTTTATGTTTAAGTCGGCTAAATAACTTATCCTTTTTCTGTAATAATGGTCAAAAGAACACCGAACGCATCCGAGGCGGCGACCTCGCTTCACTCGCTCACTTGCATTCAACATTCTTTTATTCCTTCAGTTTTTCTGTATAACTCATAAATAAGTAACTGCTACTTTAATGATAAAAAGACAATCTTATCTATCCGAGGAGAAGAATAAATTTTCGAGTTCACTTTCGCCCTTTCTTACATTCGTATGCTAACTTAGCATACGAATGTAAGAAAGGGCGAAAGTGACAGTTTGGCGAAGACGACATAGTAACGGTTTGATTGATTCTAAAAGAGAGGTTAGTGGGCACGTATGTTAAAAACTTGGGATCCCTCGCAGGGGTGAATCCAGGATTTATTTCTGGGGGGGGGGGCACATGGGCCAGACAGATTGGATAGATTTTCTTTGGACCATACGTAGGTATCTACTGTAAGATTAGTTACGTTGTCACGGTACCTATGTACAAAAGTTCGAGAAATAAAATACAAGAGCTAGCGAAGCGAGCACAAACTCTTTTTGCATTCTGCCTCGCAGGTATAAGTTAGGTTTTCTTTCTACTGTTCATAGTGAAATTTACTTTGAAAGTTACTTTGTCGACGTATATAGAAAAGTTAAAAACATGAATTTAAGCCTCGCCTTGAAGGTACAGGTTAGGTTTTATCGAGTATTTTCGACACTGAAATAAGAGTTTCGTGATCGACTCATGCTGAAAATTTGTAGGTGTAAGAGAATGTTTTTACATTCTCGAGCTCGCTTTTGCGAGCTAGAAATTTTTATCACCCTACATTTATATTTTGACCTTGTTTACCTTACCAACCACGGGCCCGGGGCGGACTGCCCCTGCAAGCAAGAGCGAGTGAGTTCGACCTTAATAATTTTAGCATCCCACCTCGGATTGGTTTAGTTAGTTTTCCTTTTAAGCATTCATAGTAGGTACTTATTAGCCAAATATTTTATGAGTTGAAGGAAGCAAAATTAAAAGAAGTTCTGTTGATTTTCAGTTTGGCGTTCCTTGTTTTATTTGAACCGTCTGGGGGGGTTGCCCCCTCCCCCCCCCCTCCACCCCGGATACGCCGTTGAACCTACGTACTATTACAAAGTAGGAAGTGTAGTAGAAGCAAACAACACAAATTGCTTTTGTGATTTCCAAGCTTTAAAAAAATATGGCCGACTTTGAAATATCATCACAGCAATTTAATGAGCCTTACTTTCATTCTTCCAGGTGGTTGGCTGGGGTTTCGACGAGACTGGCGTGGCGACTGAGGAGTTAAGCCTGGTGGAGATGCCGGTGGTAAGCCAGGAGACGTGCATCAGGTCTTACAGCGAGTTCTTTGCGAGATTCACTTCAGATTACACCTACTGTGCTGGTTATAGAGATGGTAAGATTGACCTATACTTACAGCAATTATATTGATGTTACTATTTTGTGTAAATATTCCTCTTACATCATACAATGCATCTAGTACCGACCTACCTTTTACCAATCTTCGTGTAAATACAGTGCCTAACTTTGCCTATCCGTTTTTCAGCCTTATTGTATTTCTCACTTGTCGAGAACTCTGTTGTAGGAATTTTCCGGTTCTGGGGGTCTACTCTCTAAGTCCGTTAACGAAGATACGGTCCCGTCCGATAGTAGTTCATCCGTGGAAAAAGTCACAAAATCAATTTTTCGGACGTGCAACGACAGGTCACGATTAGGGACAACTATCAAATCGTGTTGTAATTCATTCTTAGTAGGGCCCCGAACTTATCTCTGTAAGTGATATGGGATAGGAACACCCGTAACTTCGGGATTCGCGCTTAGCAATTAGACCCCCTGAGCAATGGATCGGATTATAAAACCGTGTTTATTAAACTACAAAAACTTTATGAGAAATTATTGGGTTTGACTGATCCATTGCTCGCCAGCTACCTTTTAAATAATACCTAAACTTATATGTATTTGTTTTAGGCTAGTCCAATATCTAAATCATTTCTTTCCAACAATTTCAACTTGTCTATTTTGTCATGGGAATTGAACCCGACACTCTATGTTGGGTCGGGGAAATTAATTGTTTTTTTCAATGACGCACTACATACGACAGATTGCCGTGGTATAGCCATGTCATATAACTGTCATTCTTTGACGGTATTTTGTTATATATGTTGTCAATTTGATAAACAATTCATTTCCCTGACTTAACCTGTAGCCGCTGGACTATTGCTTTATTCCTGTCTTCATACTTTAAAAGCCAAAGACAAATGCCTTATTGCTACTTCTTAGGTAGTTTTGAGATCAAAAAGTTCTGTCTCTCTTACGTATTTGGATTATTGTTAGTTACCAAAAAAAAATGTTAACACACTCTCCTACTTTTTGAATTGTTGTTAGTTTCTTTTTAAGTATAATGTGCGCTTCTGTAATTTCTAACATGGTTAAATTATCGTGGATGTCCAATTTATAATATGTATAGAAATACGTGCACATTATAACGTTATCGTGGACGGATACCTACTCAAAGCATCTTCATGTATTTCCACACATTTTACTACCCCGGGTTATCGTAATGCATTGACGTGGAAGTCGACGTCCACGGGAATACCGCCACGTTAGAAATGATAAAAAAGCACATTGAGTGTAAATAGTAGTATCTAGTGTAGTTAGCGTAATAAAATGCTTCATTGCTTCCAGGAGTCTTCAATGAAGAAACCGGACGTAGGGAAAGTATGTTTCGTCTTTAGTTTGTTGCATAATAATAACTACACTAATTAGGTAATAGTGCACAGCCGCTTATGCACCTTCTGCTTACTATATCTCTATTATTTTCTTATAATTAATGCTCACTGTAGGCTTTTAACCTTCTTACAATAAGACCGTTGAATCATGGCCTGTCCGAACTCAGCGCAGATGGCTGCGCATTTTTTTTTAGGAATCAAATGGCGACATGGGGCGAGGGTAATTGAGTTTACATACAGTCCATTCGCTTTTACTAAGCAACCTAATAGTAACCCTATTGTTAAAACTATTAAGATCATTGTGAATCTGAGAGACTTGTCAATGGCAACAACCAAACAGCAACCTTACTGCAACGACAATAAAGATCTCTGTGATTTCGACAGTGATGCAAACTCAGGGCGAATTTCACCAATGAAACTGAACGCTATAACGCTAGAAAATAATGACACAGTGCTCTTAGGGTTGATGAAATCAACCCTAAGAGCACTGTGTCATTATTTTCTGTGGAATAGTCACACTGACAACTCTTGATCGCGGTTTATATGTGCTGATCGCGTTCAGTTTCATTTGTGAAATCCGCCAAAAAATAACTTAACAGGCTGTAGGTAAAGGCGCGAAAGTTAGAACCTATGTTCAGACCGGCCATGATTCATCGGCCGTATTGTATGTACCTACTAAAATATACATCTTATCATACAATATAACACCACGCTTTTTTACCTTTTTTTACGTTTTAGGCAAAGGTGTACCCTAGGTACTAAAATATGCAAGGTCAAATTAAAATAGCTAGAGAATCTCCGCAAACGGGTATGGATATCATAACACGATAAAACAAAAGAGAGAGATGCTATGTTTTTTTTTGTGTCAATGCCGGCTGGTATTGTAGTTACTTGAAGTAAAAAAAAACTGATACCCATTACGTCTGTCAAGCTTACAACCTACGGTCGTTGACCCCAAATAAAATATTTTCAAATAATTTTACTGTTCCGTTCCTCAAAAGGAAACAACGGAACTCGTATAGGATCACGTCGCTGTCTGTCAGTCAAGACAGGTCAAGACCCTTTTTTTCAGGAATGTGTGGAGGTATCAATTAATATCAAATCGCTGAAACTGTTCGCGATCAGCACATCTTAAACGCGTTCAAGTGCTGTCATTGTCAATGTTACATAGAAAATAATGACACTGTCAGCCCTTATACCTAGGTTTTGTGCTGATCGCGTTCAGTTTCATTGGTGAAATCCACCCTTAGTCGTCGCAATAAAAAAATATGACCATCAATTATGCGACATAATGTGTTTTGATACTCGCAATTAAATCAAAACCTAGAATCATGAAATTTATCAAAAAGCAAGCTCTCACAACACAAGTAAAGGAAAAAGTCCGAATATCATTAATTTATAGTTTTATCACATAAAAAATTTGTTTGTTTTGCAATTACAATCTTACATTTGCAGTTGGAGAATTGACCGTGACGTATATCCATGTATGGGAGAACATATTTTTCAACTAAGTACAATGTTAATTTTGTTCTTGAGATAAATTCATCCCAACTATGAACTACGGAACCCTTCATTGTGCGTGATCCGACACGCATTTGGCCGGTTTTTTTACGTCTGCGGAGTTTTGCTACCTAATTTAATTTGACCCTGTTTATAAGTTAACTGAAGATAAATATAAGCCATATGTAAGAAGCAAGAGGTAACAAGTTACTTATGCAAAAGTAGAATTGGTTACCAAGTACCTACAATATTCAAAATATGCTTTAGCTCCAAGGCTTTATTTTAAATGCATGATTTTTTTCTAAATCCATAGACAAGTAAGTAAAAACTACAAAAAAAAAACACATTACTAAACAACTCACTAATTTAATTTTAATTTGACAAGATTCTCGTAAGTAATAGTATGAAAACTTGTCACAGGTGAAAATCCATAATATATCTTTCCGTGTCAAAATCAAAAGTCATTTATTCACATAGGCTGTGGATCAGCAGTTTTCAAACGTATTCATTTCATAAGATAAACCTATACCCCCAATAAACGCGCCCTTCACTACCTCCTAGTGCTTTCCCTCCGAAAAAGTGGCGCAACTGTCCCCAGCAGCACAGCTGTCTGTTTGGTTAGAAAAACGAATGTGTGACGTACGAAGCATGATCGCTACGACTACGATTACGACTTTTTAAAAAATGGTCTTGAGGAATAAAACATATTTTGATGAAAGTAAAACTGTTAATTTTATTCGCCTGTTTAAAAAAAAATGGGTTGCTACCCAGATGTTCGAGTCGATTCTGTAGTATCTATTGGACAGCAAAGCCGACCCGAAGCGATTGCTCTCGCATCTTCCCTCGCAGGTCGACGTGTGCATGGACGTAAAAATATCGCGGCGAGATTTTATCGCGCACTGGATTTTCAAATCTCGTTGTTAAGCCGAGCGTTGAAAATTCAGTGTATGATCAAATCCCGCCGCAAAAATTAAATTCGTGCTAAGCCATGCTGGCTTTTTATCCGAACACTTAAGCCAAGAGTCACTTGTACTCTCCGTAATTGTATTTTTTTGTACTGGACAATACCTGGGAACCTTCTGGTTACGGACATGTTCAAGTTTTTTTTTGCGAAAACATGTTATAAAATTATAACACAACTTTAAAATACCGCACGACCCGTGTACCATTGCATGCACCCATGAACACAATGTTTTTGCGAGTGTTACATTGCCGCACACAGCAAATTTTCACACCAAAAATAAAAGTCGAACCAGCAATTATTTTTGTGCAATGTTACTTAGTTTGATTTGCGGAATGCGTAGATGACGGCTTCTTGATGGGTCGATTTACACACTGTAGGTATATCTACTTATATTCGATTTAGCCGCCGTGCTGTGCCGAACATGTGAGCACTCCTTTTCACCCTAAAGTACTAATACTCCCTTCAAAAATTTCAGGTACCTCAGTATGCAACGGTGACAGCGGTGGCGGCATGGTCTTCAGGATGAACGGCATCTGGTACCTCCGAGGTCTGGTCTCCTTGTCAGTGGCCAGGCCGAACGAATACCGATGCGATCCAACACACTACGTCATATTTACTGACTTAGCCAAATTCTTGCCCTGGATTTATGCTACTGTTTCAGATTTTTGATCTTGTGATATTATTAGAGACTAATTTTGTTAATGAGGAGAATTTATACGTTTTTTGAGGACGGCGGCCATATCTGCCTACTTTTCATAGGTTTGGGAAAATGTTTAAAAACTAATTATTTACATACCTGCGGAGCTTTATTTCGTTTGCTTAAAGGTTTGTTACTTTAAGCAAACGAACTACAGCTCCGAAAACTCAATTTATGTGCCTAACTGCCTAGACCCCAACGGTCATTGGTTCTACGGCTAATAGGGCCGCCCCATTGCCACTTCAGCTTATTCTTTGAGCTATGTCGACAACTTTGGTTCTCTGCCGGATCACCTCGTTCCGGTACTTAGTACACCTGAATACTTGCTCAACTGTAGATAAAAAAGCTAGAGATTTAAGTAAACCCTCATAGCAAAATTAGTCTTTGTAAATAATGATCCGCCATTTTGATAAGGCAGCCATTTTGTTTTAATGTTAGGTTACTAAAGTATTTCCCTAATTGCAAATTACTGATTGCAGAGCGAGACGAATTTTTAATACGTACCTAATAAGTTTGTATGATGAAAAGTATGGCCCTACAGCTAAATAAGTAGATAGATTGGAAGATTTTGTAGGCTATCACGTATACTTTCGGCCTAATAGGGCGCAAAGGAATTTCCTTTACGACTTTTCAGCAGCAAGATGTAAATATTTTGTACCCGGTTACTGCGGTCCTCAGATAAATTCCAAAAATATTACATTACTGTTTCCATTTACGTCATTCCACAGACGGTAATTTAAGTCGTGGTACACACTTGTTCAGGCCGGCAGTTAGCGGCACAGCCGGGCTTACATTCATTAAAAGGTATATGCCGAACGGTGATTGCCGCTCGCCATGCGCCCATTAAAACCCGAATATTTATCGCTGCAGGTCGGCTTTTTTGTTCAACAAATACTGCCGAATCGAATGTGTCCACTCGAAAAAGTGTGTATCACGCCAAATGCTACCGACCAGTCACAGCATTAGTCCGCCAATCACGACTGTAAACCGCGTTTAATATATCGTTTCCAGGTTTATTGATGAAGTGTTTTACGAATGTACAATGTTAATTAATATTTTTAAGTACATTATTACCTATATCTACAGTGAACCGCTCGTCTATGGTAATAATAACACAATGACAGCGACGACAGCGCCTTAATTTCGTAGCTTTTATGGGTGTTTTTCGTAATGCTTTTCACTAATGACGTGTGAGTGACTGTACCCTAATAATACCAATAAATTAACATCTATGTACTTATCTAGTTTTGATACTGAAGAATGATATTAAAAATATTTATTTAGACTGATAAAATATGAACAATTTAATCCTTTTACATTTTCGAATTATACAAGTTTCCAATGTATTGAGGCATTTTATTTTACACCTTCCTACATACAATCTAAGCCAGTCATACATAGGTATATGTACCAACGCTGACCAGGTTTGAACCCACATTTGATCCTCGAAAAATACCCATAGACAAGTGAAAATATATATATTTTCACTTGTCTATGGGTATGTCAATGTTACTCAGGGCCATTAAAATTAATTTAAATTGTTTATTCTGTAAATAGGATATCGGAATCCCTTACGTCATTTTCAAAAAATTAGCTAGATGAATTCGACGTTACCAAAAAAACTCAGGAGGTAGATACGCCATTTCTTCTCAGGAGTAGTCGTAGATTAGTTTCTGAAATGGTATTTTGAGGACAGAACAACCCAGATTTGAATGGACCTCTATCCAATCAGTGCAAGCATTTGTCAGTAATCGTATAGCTCAACTTAGAACTTAAGGAACTCAACGACTAGACGAACAATACCATGTAATAAAAATTAAATGCTGTTCGTTGGTAAGCGCATCACTTGAGAACGGTTGGATCGATTGAGCAATTTTTGTGTTTTAAAATGTTCGCAACAGGTCTTTACGGAAAGAAAAAATTTTAAAGCTGTCAAATTGAAATGGAAATTTGGAAAAATTTGAAAACTGAAAGTGTGTTTTCTATGAGAACTTTGTATGAATGATTGAAATTTTGACAGGATAACGTCGTTTGGCCGGCGTGTAATTATTTTAATCTTTGGTAAGTAAGGGTCAAATTTAATTACCTAACGAAAACACAAAACTGAAAGTGCGTTTTCTATGGGAACTTTGTATGAATTATTGAAATTTTGACAGGATAACGTCGTTTGGTCGGCGTGTAATAATTTTAATCTTTGGTAAGTAAGGGTCAAATTTAATTACCTAACGAAAACACAAAACTGAAAGTGAGTTTTCTATGGGAACTTTGTATGAATTATTGAAATTTTGACAGGATAACGTCGTTTGGTCGGCGTGTAATAATTTTAATCTTTGGTAAGTAAGGGTCAAATTTAACTACCTAGCGAAACTCTGCAGACATGAAAAAAAGCAAAACGAATCGTTTTGCCTACCGATGTTAGCTTTTTTTGTTGCCAAACTGAGAGATTCGTAAGTTTGTTTTACCTGTGTTAGCTACTTCCATAGGGAGGGTCTACTATGCGAAGCTATGAGCTCTTCGCTTCATTATTGGTAAAAATACAATAAGAGTTAATTTTAACCAATAACGGTACGTAAGTTATAGGAATCGGCCATGTAATTAAATCAGTATGTCAAAACGTCAAACCTATAGTTATATACAGCTGCGCACACTATCACAGGCCAGCGGCTCGTGAGTCGTTGCCCGGAATGTTACCACTTTATAAACATTAACAACACTTTATTATCGAGCGTATGCTGCACCGGTTGACTGTCACGTCTACGCCGCCGGCTGTCGCTGAAAACCAGCGTTGAGGATGTCTCGTATAGGGTCGTAGCGTTACACTGAGCGATGGCCATTTTGCGTGGATGTGACGCATATTTTCCCCCAACTTGTTATTTTTGTGTTTGTGTTCGTTCTCTGCGACATGCTTACCGCAATTTTTTTAAACTTTCTTCTTTCTTTTCCATCACGTCTACAGAGTTTCGCTAGCTAATTTAATTTAACCCTGTACATTGATGATAAGATGACTCTCATCATTATTCGGTTGTCGTGTAAATTAAAATTATGTGTATTAACTAAAACAAGCTAAACCAAAAATTATAAAACTCAATTAAAACAACAGAACAGTGTTATAACATTTATAATGTTACAAATAAAAGAAACTCTTGTAGAAATAAACAAACTCAATGCAACGTAATAAAATCATATTACAAAAAGAAAATACGAAAAATTTACAAAAAAAAAACTTTCGTTACATACGAGAAAATACATACGCAGGATGTTATTATTTCATTCAATGCGCGATGAAATACCGTTCATTATTGCTTAAACAAGTTCATAACCACAAGTAGTTAAACAGACACAATATACAATGTGGAGACGACAATCCTACTAATGATATTATAAATGTGAAAGTTTTGCAAGTTTGAATGTTTGTTGGTCAATCACGCAAAACCGGCTGAACGGATGTGGATGAAATTTGCCACACATTTTAAATAATTTCACGATAGGATTAATTAACACATCATTGTATAAACTCAATCTCCTTTGTGTTATATACTTTGTACTATGGAGCTAGAATTTACCGGGTAATGTCCTAAATTTAATGTGTTAAAAAATTGGCGGCGTGTGTTGGCAAAACAGCCACATTTCACACATCTGTACAACTCTCGCTAAATGTATGAAACCTGAGTGCCTAAACAAAGTAACATTCTTAACATTCGATTAGCGATAACGCTAGTAAAAAAAAGCCAAAAAATTTATGGGATTGACATAAGCAATCTAAATGTCACGTGATCATAGATCATAGCGTAGTATCATAGTGAAGCGATAGCGATTGTAGAAATAGAATCGCTCCGAAGCGAATGCCATTTGTCTAGGCCCTCTGCTTGTTTTCCGCTAGCCTCATAATCTAAATCTTCAAAAGAGGTTTCATTTCATGTCTACACTAAAAACAGAAAATACTCAAGAAAGAAAAAGATCTAACAAACGACTTCATCCAATAAGAATGTGCTAACCGTATTGTCGTAGCAACTCAGGATAATGCCCTGACCATTTTTCTTACCACTGACAGAACAATTATGTTAACTGGGTTACGTTAAAACGGATAATAAATAAACCATACGTACGTGCACACGTCTTGCATCGATAAATTCATAAAATAAAAGCTTCGTAAGTTGAAGGGAGCATGCAATATGTGCTGACCCTCTCTTGCATTTTAATGCATGGCGTACAACGAAGAAACTTGTTTCTGATGCCAAAACAGCAACGGAATCACGAAAAATCAAATCGCCAGATTGAATGAAGAATAAGAAAAGTCTAAGAGTAAATGAAATTAAAATATTAAAAGTTATTTACCATAACAAAATAAATGAAAATTCATGAGACGAAAACGGAACGGTTACTCGTCAAAAAATATGAGCAAAACTAAACAAAGCATCTTCGAGACAAAGTCAGAAAAATAATATTCAATTAATTAAAAAATAATCGTCATTTTTTTACGTGGAAACAGTAATTACTTCAGACTTGGATAAAATCGAGCCGTTTTTAAGGCAGATACACACAAAGCCGAGATTATAACGTACTATAGACACATCCATAGAACTTCATCACACACCACAAGCCAAAATCTCTATTCACAACAACTTGAAACAACCAACATAATATCTTCCACCTTCCGTCGTTTTCATGTTCTACCCGTTCGCGCTAACTTTACCGGTCCGTAATGCGCGTCCCCTCCCCCGGTCGGTCATCCGCATCATCATCGCAAGAACGTGTGATAATTACTTAGGGTGGATTTCCACCAAAGAAACTGAGTGCTGATTTCACCAATGTTACTAAACGCGTTCAGCACATTTAAAACCCGTTCAAGAGCTGTCAGTGTCAATATTCCATAGAAAATAATGACAGTGACAGCTCTTAAACGTAGTTTATGTGCTGAACGCGTTCTACGCTACGAACTACGCTTAAGAGCTGTCGGTGTCATTATTTTCTGTGGAATATACTGACAGCTCTTTAACGCAGTTTAGATGTGCTGATCGCGTTCAGTTTCATTTAGTGCCAATTATTCCAATGTGACTGAACGCGATCAGCGCTTTTAAACCCGGTTTAAGAGCTGTTAGTGTCATTATTCCGTAACATATTTTTTACTGACAGCTCTTGAACGTGTTTTACATGTGCTGATCGCGTTCAGTTCGAATCGCAAAAAACCGCAAGAATGTTTGAATTTTACGGGCTGTCCTAGCGCGTCCACTTAAAGTACAATTCGTAAATCTGCCGCAATTATCATCATGTTAAGACACATTCAAAATTGTTATTGACAAATGTTGCCTCCACGTAAAAAAACAAATGACTAATAAAATACGCAAGCAAGCCCTCGAGTCTAAAAATCCATCGCAAGTGATAAAATCTCTAGTTCTCACGATTCATTTATTACTTTAAAATCTAATTATTATGCCGCGCATTCATTGTCAACAAAGTTGAGGAACCATCTCCTAACATTGTGTCCGAAACATGAAATGTTGGCAACACTGCTCAACTTTTGTTTCCTAATGAAGACGGTTATAATTTTGCGCAACTTTGTTTCCCAACTCATGTTCTTAATAAATAGAACATTGCACGCACACACACATCATTACATCTCTATTTACAATTTGTACCCAAATAAAATACTGAGTCCATATAATACTGTAGTCCGCAATAATTACTTTAAAACCTCTTTTGAATGCGACTGTCCACTTTGGTTTGGGAGCAAAACGACTTCTTTACTTTTCCATAACTACTTAACTATATTAGGAACTGCAAAATATATCTAGAACACTATATGACGTGGACGTCACAGATTACCATTTATGATACTGCAATAATACAAGGAATATACATTCACTCTTTTAAGCTATGACCTCGCAAACGTGCACACAAAATAGCACCTTATTGCGTTGTGGTACAAGCTTACTTGACCTCGCCAGCCAAGTAATAGATGACAGTCACCATCTGAAATAGTTGGCACACAAGAAGTGACGGCTTTCTAATAATTAAAACAATAATTTATTAAATTCGAATTCATTCAAATGAACCATAAGAATGGGCTGATTTATTTCAATGAATGCAAAACACTATCGATAATATCTCAACTTTTCCTTATTTGAAACACTTCATCCTTATCACAAACAAACCATTACTTTCTTAACCAAACAATGAACTGGTATAATGACAATTCATTACTAATATTACATGGCTACAACTCATCAGTCATCAACCATTGTGCTAAAATTATGGTAAGGGCCATCTATGCTTTAAGTTATACCCATTCCTGCTAGATAAATATTATTTTTCATAGCTGCAAACTAAATACTACAGTATCATATGGACCAAATAAGAACTGGTCACCAACAACTTGACACGGCTTAAGCCTGCACACTATTCACAAATTACTGAGATCAAATTCACAACTGGCCTCAAGTTACATGTTATAAGCATTTCTCCTCTATACTCTATGCTACGGATCGTTGTATGGCATGGTATTATACTATTTGGGGACAGGTACATTGTCGAAAAGATTTAGGCACTTCAGCGAACATTTTATGGCTTAAGGCCTTCATATGAGCAGATTCTCGAGACTCGCTTTCAAACTACGCAATTTATACAAATCCCCCGTTTCATATACGATACTAAACTGACCTGACTTCACATAATTCTAATTAATATCATATTATAATATCAGCAACAGTTAATCATTTTCGCAATCGAACCTCGATTTTAACAACCCCACATAAACAGCTGCCATAAACAATCCGCACAAAATGTTCGAAATTCAAACGAAGAACTAAACGCCATTTTGAAATGTCGAAACCGTTACCAATATGGGGCCGGTACGTTTCTGCATCGCTGTCCTTTGTAGCGGTCTTCGGTCCCAAAATTGGGGGCCCATGGGAGGTTGCGACCTCTGTTCGCTCGTGGGGTCCCCTTGCCTACGTAGTTGGGGGGGTACGCCCGGTTATTAACGCAGACTCCAGGCCGGCAGCCGTTCCTTGGGGTCGTTGGGTGACTGCCTGGTAAAGGAGGTGACGAGAATCTCTCCCATGGATCCGGTATCATACAGCTACCGCATGTCCACGCGTAATCACCTAGAAAAAAATCGATTGATTAGAATGTCTGATAACATCTTTTTCCGGCATTTTTGAGCGATGAATTAAATTATTACTAATTCAATTGTAATAAAATTCATCGTTCATGAATAATATTTATTTATACATCACTATTTATCGTTTGGCCAAAGTTTGGAAGAATACTTTTGCATTTTCGTTCGACCTAACCTTAGTTTTTTACGTACACTTTAATACAATCACAAAATACTATATCATAATATTAAAAAGTATTCATATTTTTTGTATATTTTAAAACATTATAACGCTATATAGCCAATGTTACATTGTTCAATATTATATGACAATATTCCTTATGTCTGGGCAAGGAAAATACAGTTTAGCTTCGAACATCTCACCGTCACAAATATTGGACAATGCTTCATATAGTAGGATTAATGAACATTGAGAAATAATACATTTCATAGGTGACATTACTAGATACTGATCAAAGTATTGAAAAAGAAAGTGCAGCAGTAGGTATTTAAGTAAACCAATCGTTAAATATGAAATAATCTTTTCGTTTTATACAGATATAATCTCTTATATACCTCTCTCGATAAGCGAAAACTACAACGTTAATAAATAAGTAATTTACAGTCAAATATTAATGAAAAAATAACCGCTAATATTACAATATCAATATACTAGTAAATAATTAATTTTACAAATATCATTATAACCGCTAAAATATTCGTAATAATAATAATTGAATTAGTATCATAAGAAAGAACTTAAATGATTACAGTTTATACAATTATCTTCATAAGGCCAATTCTAGTGTTAACAGATAATAAAGATGCTAATAAGCAAACTCGACTAAAAGTACGTGCTATTTCACATCATTATTTATTTATTTAATTTTGGAACACATAAATTTTTCTTAACATCAATACCATTGTCATTATTTTTTTATATTCTAATTTCAAAATTATATTCTTTTTGTACAACAACATTATTAAAAAGTATGGATATAGATAGGTTGAACGCTTATTAGTCGAGTTTCAACATGAAATAGAAAAACATTGTCACGTCACATGCACATTTTTTTATTAAAATTATAATTGTAAACTAACAGACGCCACACAGTATATTAGCTACAGCCACATAATATAACAACAGTACTGTAACAAGCATTCACGCCGACATTTTTATAACAATTTTTATACTTAAAAATATTATAAGCGCTACAAGATTTAAGAAGGTGATTGTCATATTTACATTGTTCATCCAAGGACATTTTTACTAAAAAGCTTGAAACACAATTTTTACATTCTTTGTCATTTTGACACTAATAAAATGACATTTGGATCACTCCTTATCATGGAGAGTCCTCTACCATATGAAGTCATCGAAGTTTTAGATTATACACCCCTATCCTTTTTTTTAATTATGATTATCAATAATTACGACTTTTATCTAACGTTTCTATACTTACAATATCAGTCGCATTTATTTGACAGAAGCGGAATGGTCGTTTTAAGGGCAGTAACGCACTACCTTAGTCGTTGATTTTTACTTAGGTGTTCACGTTCACATCGCACGTTAATCAATACGAGGAAGTTTATTTACAAAAAAATACAACGCTACCAGGAAGGCTAACAAACGCACCGAGAAAAACATAACGTCATATCATCCCGCGCTGAAACAAGATAATTTTATGTTTACGTATAGTCATTCTCGTTTTGGCACGAGATATTGCGACAGCCAAACTTTGGCGCGGTGATATTAGCCTCGACTTATACCAAACACACACTTATACAATCACGTTCCTAATCTTGCGGCACTTATCATAAACAAGTTACATTGGGTGCTATCTCAACATCACCTAAAACTTAAATTTACGACATTTTATTTAATAGCATAATTATAATTTCCAAAACTTTTAAAACCTAAAATTTGAGAATAGCACCCTACTTACACGTTTAGTTTTTTTTAATAACTTTTAACAGGTTTAAAATTTCTTCAAACAGTAGTTTTCGTGAACCCCGATAGTACATCACTTAGAAATACGCTTTATTTAGGCACAATTCACATTTGGATTCTAGTTCTAGCATTCTAGATCTACGTTCCGTGTTCAGTGAGGAATGTCGAGCAAAGAAAGAAAAATCGGTTATAAAAAAAAAGTTATGTAGAGCAACTAACATTGTCCAATTTAATTATATTGAAATAGGAAAACTACACTTTATTAACAAAATATGTCTGCTAAAATTACAACTAAAACACATGGCCACATGAAAGTATCTAAATATATTTTTAAATATCTGTACAGTAATCTATAGAGAACACAAATTATACGAGGGAACATGGAACATAAATGTAGAACATTCATCATTCATTCATCATTGGTAGAACTTAGAGCTCGACTACAATAATATGTATGTTTAAGACCTTTTATGTATACCTATGTTTACAAATAAAAATTGACAGTTTGATTGAGAATCTATTTAAAGTGCTCAACATTCAAGTCCAAAAAAAAATAACCCAGTCTACCCAAATATCTTACTCCATACAGTAGGTCACCGCGAGCATTCTACAGAACATTTGTTGTAGAAGAATGACGGATCGTGTGTCCCGAGCTAGCACATAGCAACTCGGGATATGAAATTTTGGCTGTCATGTACTTTGTTTTTTTTTTGTAAGTTTTTAAAGGTATGTTCGTATATTAGACTATTAATAGCTGTATGGAAAAGATAGTTACAAATTCACACTACTTAAAAAACCTATAGAACCACAATGAGTTCCCCACTGAACTCGAGTACTTATCAGAGTCTACAGTTACATAGTAATATAATATACAGTTATAGTAATAGCCTAGAAAGGGACGTGAGCATGTGATGGGTATCGGGACGACTTACCTATCTCTCTCTTTCTTAATTCAAACTTTTTACACATTTTTAGTTTGCTTACGACTCTAATATGTTCAATTACATTTACTATAGTATTTTTGACTACTTGTTTATTGGAAGTAGCTAAGATTAATAGGGCTAACTTTAATCATTGGAAATCTAGCTATTGTTAAATAACATTTTGCCCGATTTAGCTTAATAGATACGCCTGAAATATTTTTTTAAACGCTAACAACCAACTCGGAAATCATTAAGTATATAAGTTTTTATTTGACTAAGGGTAAATATGTAACAATTTTTTACTCTGTGTGACAACTACTTAAAGCCAATTTCAAATACGTTCGATCTCAAAATGCGAACCTCCTTACTTATAACCTATCTCAAAGTCCGGACACCCATCACACAGTAAAATAGGAACGTAATCGATACGGGAACAACACTCATAAACTCCGAACTACTGAACGTACGAATCACCGCTGCATATTGTCAATGTAATTCCGCCATAATGAACGCATATTATTTAACGTAATTTCGGTTTGTTTAGCACTAGCGTTTGTCTAACGTAGGAGTGTGTCAAAAGTATGCGCAGTGCCCCGAAGTGGTAAGAACCTAAGGGTCAAAGTAGGAGAATGCCTAGATCAAAAACTACTAAACCACAACGTAACAAATGAAGGCATTTTTCCTGGCTGTGTTTTCTTAAGTGACAGTAATTTTAGTTTTGAAAAAATAACTCATATATTCCTTCAACCCCCTCCCCCCCCCCCCCTCTAAAACACACGCATTCGCATTATAAGTTCTTAGAAAAGATATTTATACCCATTTTCGACCTTTATGCGCTGTGCACACACTGAAACGCGGCATACGCGTCAAGTATGCACTATTATGCTGAGCAAACGCTAGTGTGACATTACCCTTAGACACGACTGTGTATGTTGATTACCTAAACATTATTTGAACAAACTTAGTTTTAACTTTTAAATTAAAGTCTCAAACTGCAATAACACAAGATAAAGTTGGCAGCAGTGCCAACAAAATGGCCGCCGGATGCACTAGGCCGAGCGACGACTTAGTCGGTCACCGGTGCCTTAGCAGGTCGGGGCAACGCTAGAAAGACGAACAAATGTTACCACATTTTAAAATCCATTAAAGTTTATTAAATTTATTAGCTGCAATTATTCGAAAGCGCATTTGAATTATCTAAGCAGATCTATTTTTCCTTCTTTAGAGTTTGAACAGTTCAAAATATCTACTTGCAACAGTGTAAGCGTTTTATTACGCCATCACGCATGTCCCAAACTTTTGAGTGTTTAAAAATCTGTCAAAGCGAAAAGCTTATTTATTGCCAGTCTGTCAGAAATAAGCGCTCATTACGTCAGAAGCTTTCCAATTACGTATGAGACCAACATCAATGTGTATTAAAATTAATAATTTGTACATAACTAGTGCAACAATGTGTAAATACAAAGCTTAAGAACTAAACGCCAACGTTTGACGTGTCAACTATTGATGACTTAAAAAAGCGACGACTTTAAATAATTTTGTGATGATTAATTTTGATCTGTGAAAGAGTACTGCCCTATTACTATGAAACAGTTTTACGGCCTAACCCAATACCGTATCTATCTCCAGTTTTGGCGTACTGGAGATAAAAAAAACCTATGAATCTCTGGTTTGAACGTCCCAATAAAGGCAAAGTATGCGACAGCTATTTGTTTGAGGGACAGATATAATTGTACTTTCTATCATCAGTAGCGATCTGCCTTAGGTTATTGGGTTTGGCCATGGGGTCTCAACTAGAATATTTTATAATTAGTCTTCAAAAAAAGACAAAGATGGCAGCATAGGTAACCATTATGAAATTAACAATCATTAGAAAGCGATAAACGGCAGAATTTTGGCTAAAGTAAGATTAGTAAAAAACAAGACTTCCTTTTTAAATGCTGATTTATCTATTCACACTCGTTTTTCAACAAACAAACATAAAATAAGCTTTTACCTTCAATTCGAACACATATAATGATAAACGTGGTCATCTGTTAATCGTTATGTTTAGAGCTCTTTGCAATAGATGGTGTTTTACTCAATTTGTCCTGTCTTTAAAATAACCTTTATAGTCAAAAATTTAAATCAAACTACTTATTTTAAATCTATTTCTTTACATAGAAACATAAAATAAATCTATTAACATGTTTTTCTGAAACCAGAAGTATAAAACTTTATTTTAAAAGGATGGCACGAAACGTTTTAAAAGTAGGTCGACTCCTAGACGGCGACATAAAACTACTGTCTCTGGCAATTAGTGAATCGCTGATGCTGCCATCTGTTGAACATTTTTATGACGAAAAATTGCCAGCTCAATTGCCAGACTTAGGGAGGTGTCATTTCTTTGTATGGGATTGGGTATCTGTACGTAGTATTATAATATCTGTGGTTTGGCCGTTAGGCTGTGACACATTGTGTATGCTAAAATTATAAAGTGAAAACTTCTTTAGGTGCCCTTTTCGGTTTGTGTGAACAGTGAACGAAAGTGAACCGTCACGCTCGGGTCGGTGACGCTGAATCGGGCGTGCTCGGCCTCAGTCGGTCGGTGAGCTGAATCGCAGTAAGCGTAACGGGCAGTGTCTTATGTTATTAAAGCTATATTTGAATAGCATGAAGCAAATTAGTCGTCGCTTTTCCGCGTAATCCTCTTTCGCAGCGATAACAAATTAATGAGATCAACAGCCTAAAATATAAGAAAACAGTGCTTAATCATATTCCTGACAACATTATCTAAAAAAATATTATTAAACAGCACAAGAACTAGACAAGCGCGAATCGGTCTATAATGAGTAATTATATGCTTTTTAGTGAACTAATGAAAAGCTTGTATTCATACAAACGACTAGCTACAACGCTGTTTAACAGACAATTTTATATTTATTTCTATTGAGCACATTATATGTTTTCATAAGCCGATAAGTGGGTAATGTTGTTCACACAAATGTATTGAATTTAGTTTAGAAAAATTTAGGTATTTTTACTAATTTAAACTGAATTATTTTACTTGATTACTTCGAGGCGTATACGCTATGAGCTGTATTTACCTTGTGCCAGCTTTATTAAAGTGCAAGCGTTGTGCAAGTTAACGCAGTTGCGATATGCGTAGGCAAGCTGCAGTTATTACGCAAAAAAACACACAAAAGCAAATGATTATGCCACTTGAATTGCCAGCCCAAAGTAATGAAGTAAAAGCAATATTTGCCACTATCATACAGTTTTTGTTTTAAGTCTCAGTTAATCTGAATATTACAATAATTATTGTCTATACGACTAAATTATTTTTGTGTGAACAACTTTACGTAGATAAAATTAATAAATTGACATTTTGCACAACTTATGTTATTAAAATGATTTCGTTCATAGTATTAGACGTCTAGAACAACATGATATACTGTCATTTTAGATAAATAATATTCGACACATGAGCTTATAATAAAGAAAAAACAAACAATTTAGTACTAAAACAGCACTAAATACAATTCTATATTAAAACAAGGCTGCGAATAAAAATTATACGAGTCTTTTAGACAAAAAAAAAAAAAAGAAGTTCTAACAATTTGTTTCGTGTAAAAGTGAAAGCCGAAACTATTGTAGAATAAGTACAAATACTTTTATATTATATAATAAGAAATTTATTATTTTTACACTACTATTGGGTAAACGTTGCGAGTGTTTCACTATGAGACGTCTAAAAGTCTGGAACGTTCTAGAAAATGCTAGAATAATAACAGGATTTTGTGCTGAGACAGGGTCCCTCAGTTGTTTAGTTTAATATTCTGTTTATTTTCATATTAGATAATTAGTCATCTTGTGTTGAGTCGAAAAAAAGTTAAACTAGGTTGCGATAATAGTTTTCTAAAGTTATTTACAGTAAAAAGTATAACGAGATAAGGTTTTCGTAGCGATTTTTTATAGCCAGAAAACAAAAAAAAAACAAAAAAAACCATATTAGACGATCTGACAGTCGATATCATAATACGGGTAAGGTCGTATAAAGCTTCAAAAAAGGGAGAACAATAAATGGAGGCTACATTATTTTTCAACCCAACACGAGTTTAAATTTTTAATATCCAAAATTTTAACGGTCCAATTTTACATTAACATTTAAGATCGCCTGAGTCGTGGCCAGGTCAAGAAATCGTTTTTTTTTAAGTCTGGCTACAAATACAATTCCCGTAACTGGCAACACCATCGAACGTTACCATTCATACTTTATATGAGTCTTGTCTATCCTAGTTTAGAGACGAAGCATAGGAATTTAACAATGGAGGGGAAACTAAGCGCAAATTAATATTCAAACCACACTTGTACCAAGAGTTTGTGTTCTTGTGGGAATCTTTCAGAAAACCGTTATAAATTATTTAATTGTCCTTTTTTCTTTATATTAAGACTTACGCCGAAATAGGTGGGACCAAGACTATACAAAAGTATATGAGAGCATTTTAATGTTTCTTTGGTACAATTTTGCTAACGAACAAAATATATTTGATAAAAAAACGACACACTTAGAACAGTCTAAAATAAACAAAATTTTGAAAATCATAACTTATTGATCAAAAATCCGCAATATACAACAGCATACCCCGCCTTCTCAAAAACTCCCACAATCACTTAATAATTATTATTATAAATAACACCAACACTATATTACACTACTGAAATTAAAAGTCTGTCCGTCTATATCCGCGTATCGGTGAGACGGAACTTCTTACAGTAAAGCCCTTTTCAAAATGGGCGATGATGGCTCATATAAGACGGCTGGTTGTAATAGTCGCGGCGGAGGTAGCGGTTGGAGTGGCCTCCGTACATTCCGTAGTTGGTTGTGTAATCTTGCCGGCTGTGGAGCATGTCTAGTTGGTCGAGGCTGTGGTGGCGTTGGGGGACGATTGGGGCTATCCGAGCAGCGTGCACAGTGGGTAAGGTTAGGTTTACAAATTTTAAATTGGAATCTTAGTGCAAGATCGGATTTTCGGTTGCGTTCAAAAATCACACACATTGTAATATTGAATGTCATTGTTTTTGTATTTTATTCAATAATATGTTGTCAAATCTCTTGTCAAGTATAGCACTCACCAATACTCACAATAGGTAACACGAGACTTGTCAATATATTAACCAATCTGATACCATTATGCCATAAACTGGGAAATCTTGGGACACCGAAAAATCATCAATCGAATCGGCTTGTATCATAAAACGCTCTATTAAAAATGTCACGGAATACAAAAAAAGGGTTCTTAAAAATAATTCATTAGTCCTCGGTAAATTCACGAATTTTAAATCCATCTACAATTCTATATCGATACTAAATCGATTTCATATGAATATCGATTACGCAATAATCTTACTTACTCACCTCTATTATGGTGGAACCCAGCCGCCCATCCTGCGTAGTACGCTGCTTTCTGCTTACCATGCTCTTCAGCCACCTGAAAGCACCAAAAAGGAACTATTAACAACTTATGACGTCATGTACATGGTCGCTAAAATAAAGCAACATAATATTATTCCTATCCACATGGATAAAAATACTGTAACATGAAAAAACACAATGGCCACCTTTCAATACCATTTTAGGTAAGAACATCCATCAGATTCTAGGCTGGTGGAAAGTTTTCTGTGAATTCTGTATATGATCCACCATCAATTGAGAACACTGTAATTGGTTATCATGCGTAAGAATTCTGACGATTTAATCGGAATCATTTGTAACATGTTTCTCATAATGTAACGGTACCGGCCAATATGTTAATAAAAAAACGATTCATTCCCCACTACCGAATTACAAATTCATATCATAGCGAATAGAATTTACAAACATTCTTAAAACAATGAAAGGAAGCTACCAAAAAGCAGAATTTCACGAAATAAATAAATGGGATGACAAAAAAAGAAACGGATGACAGAAAAATGGCAAAGGCATGAAGAAAAAATGATGGAGAAAAGAGCACCATCTGGCACTTTGAGCTACCCCTCTAGAGACACAGAGTTGTCTTTCTATTCAGGACAAATTTACAGTCACATCCAAAAATGTTCGTCACCTATTTTTGTCTACTTTAATAACTCAGCATTTTATATTTTATATGTCAATACTGCAGAATGACATTCAACAATCTTCTTTATATGTCAGACCGAATTAAAACATGGCTGTGATTATTAAATTATGTATTTTTTCATTGATATTTCATAAAATGGTCAGACCATTAAAGTTTTAGGTTGATGTCAACTCGACATTGGTCAAAGGTATGTGCTATTTTCATCTTTGTTATCAAGTGATTAATCATAGCTTTCTATGCAATAGTCTGCCCATTGCCGTAGCTTCTTCTTGATAAAAGAAAGAACTTGAAAACTGACGAAGACATAAAAGACTTGACTGTGCTACTTTGTGCCCCTAGCAGGATGAGCCCCGGCGCACCATTGTGTCACTGTGGAGCCGCAGTCGGCTGGTCGCGCGCGAGATCCCGCCTCGGTACACAGCGTCACTGCTGACTGGCTGCAGAGAGACATATTAAGAAGAATTTAGACCCGACCCCGCCAATAGAGCATGCACACCCGATACGTGCTTGTGTAGAAATGAAGTGTGAGAAGATTATATTTGAGTGTACTAGGAATAATTTTGATTCTAATTAAAGCATGACTTGCAAATTAAGGAGCACTTTGCTATCTGCCTAATACTTCCAGCACGCGTGGCATAACGGGTTTTTTCGAAGAAAGAATAGACAAAATGACGGATAGCACAGGCAAAATGAAAGATTTATTTTATTCATCTGTCATTTTGTCTAATTTCCGTCTACAAAACTCGCTTCTATGGTGGTCATGCTACGCGTGGAATACAGGTGGGGTACTATGCGGTATTAATGCACTTAAACCAAATGAGATGATGTCTGTGGAGTGATATTCCACTTTCAAAAAGCCAAAGACCATAGATATTGGGCATTGCTTTTTTATTTGTGTCTCTAGCTCTCTCTAGTGAGGCAGCACTGTTTATTTTTTTTTTCGTAAATCGTTTATTTGCACATTCTAAAGTTACAATATGGAGGTATCGTTGGTCCCAAACTAGGCACAGCGTGTATCTTGGGCACCATTAAGTATGTACAACATTTGTAAAAAAAATAAAGCTAGATTTTAGGTAGCTAGGTGCGTAGAATATTTCAGTAATTTTTAAATAAAGTTAAAGATGAAATTGGCTACAATTAAGCTTGAGCCTCATCAAGACTACATACCTCCACTCCCAAAAGGCAAAATATTACCACAGACATTACTTTTCCATTGTTGTGTATTTATTGAAGCAACACTGAAAATGTTCACTTAATTTTTACTGCAAAAATAAAAAGGTATGTTTTTTAGTCGGTTTACGAATGCTTTATCGTCTTCATTTAAAGAACTAGATGTTTTTTTATTTATTTATTAAAGAACTTGATGGTGTTTTTGCGTGAAAAATGGTATGTTTGTTGTAGTGTTTGTCACAATCACAAAACTTTTTAGAGTAGTTCCCAAGATTCCCGAAAAGTGATAATCTATAGTTAGTAGTAGTTTCAAGTTCGAGTTTCAGATCGAACTAACAGACTCAAAGTATCAACTTCCACGAAGATAGAATAAAATAATATCAAAAAGATAGCAATTGGGATGATGACTAATATTGAAAATGTTCATAAAAATAATGTCATTTCAAAGAAGGCTTAGTAAAAATGAGATAATCGAAAAAATCTGTTAAATCGGTGTAAATTTGAAGAAGATACACGCTTTAAAAGTTTTTGGAGGGGATTATTGCCGTCCTTGTCGCGCGGTACTGACAATGTATGGCGCTAGTATGAAGTTACATAGTCTTGACGTCACTTCTACGATAGTGCTGTCAACTTGACAATTTTTTAAGCTTTTCCACTTTTTGTGATATAGTTTGCGCTATTTGGAAATAAACAGTATTTTGAGGCAAAAATAAAAAATTGTCATCATTCCAATTAGCAGAAGAAATCTTGAAGAACTTCTAATAATCACCATACAACAATGACATAAAGCGACTTAACTCATTTTAGTCGATTAATTGTAACATCGAATACAGCAGTACCTACAGAAGTCTTAGATTAATATTTAAAACCGCAGCTATTTGTTCTAGAAGTTAAGTATAGATGTTGCCACGTACCTTAACGCTGAGTGGCTCAGTGCCGCCCTCTGGTATCACATTGTTTAGCGCTGCTATCGCCTCCTGCGCCTCTTCACGTTTGTCGTATCTGTAAAAAATAAACTAATATATTTATTGTTCTAAAAGTTAAATATACATAATATAACAAATAAATATAATTAAAATGTTACGTCCCTGTTAAATTTACAAGTAATATAGAAATATTAGAATACTTTTGTAGTACCTCACTTTATTACAATGTCCGAAACTATTGATTCTACAAACAGATACCGAAAATTTTCGATACTATAATGAATACACTACAATTAAAAATAGAACACAAAAGGTTGTCGTGAATGCTCATCAGTCTGATGCAGTGCGTGTAACCTCGGGTGTTCCACAAGGTTCAATCTTGGGACCACTATTATTTATTTTATATATAAATGACATAGACAAATGCTTTAAAAATACTTAGTTCCTTATATACGCTGATGATCTAAAGCGTATAGGTCTATACGGACTGTAGAGGATTGTCGACAGTTCCAACAAGATCTGGACAGTCTCTCTGACTACTGTCTAAACAATAAACTACATCTTAATCTCTCTAAGTGCAATTGCATAAATTTCACAAAGCATAAAGTACATAGTTATCAAATTTAAATACTCGTTGCACGACACAACACTCAGTAATATATCTACTGTGAGAGATCTTGATATAGATGATAAGTTGTCCCTAAACCAACATGTAGGAAACATTATTAATAAAGCATTTAAGATGTGTGATGGTTTCGTTATGAGATAGTCCACTGAGTTCAAGTGGGTCTCCACATACCTTTACATATATAAGACCCTTGTACGGTCACAATTAGAATATGCCGTCCCTATTTGGAACCCGTTTTACCAGAAATATATAGACGAGATTGAAAAAGTCCAGCGTAAGTTTCTGCGAGCCATGCATTACAGATGCCACAAAACGTATTTGTCGTACTCACAATTACTTGATAAATATAAGCTGGTCAACCTGGAATCTAGACATCTAGATATCTAGAGGCTTCTGTACTGTATGGTATTGTTCATAGTGATTTTGATTGCATCGATCTCACGAGCAAACTGTGCTATGTGGTTCCACGCACTGTTCATATGCGTAGTATTCGTGCAGGCACCCTATTTGCTGTCAATACATGTCGTACTAATTCTGGTTTACGCCGCCCTATCCGTCGAATGGTTGAACCTTATAATTCTAATTTTGCTAATATTGATATTTTTGTATGCTCAAAATCCAAATTTAAGTGTAATGTAATGAAAATTATTATTAACCATGAATGTAAGCTAATCAAGATTTTATTATTTATTAGTTTTTTGTGTTAATTATTACTCAGTTGCCAATCAATGGGAATTTCTATTTTGCATGATATAATGAATTATTATGAATGTGATGTCATTTTTATTAGTTATTTATTACCTATCTAGTGGCAGTCATTATCATATTTTCTTTGTAAATATGCGGATTTCATTGTTCCAACACATATTGTAGCTGTTTATTGTCCCTAAATAAATAAAATAAAATACGTATTAAACTTATCATTCGGTACCTACAAGTCTCGATACTTTTTATTCAGTAAAAAACAAGTATATGGTACTTTACATTCGATACCGAGCAAATAACGCTTGCTGCGTAGTACCGTTAATACTTGTTCTTCTTTCCCTTGCCCCATGTTGCTTGGCAGGGGGGACACATAGAACATTAAGCACATTGCAAAGAATGTAGGGCCATCTACATTGCTGAACTGGCAAACGTCTTCGGAAGTATAAAAAAAGTGTCGATATACATATGTCACTACTGTCACAATAAAACATAAGATAAAATGTTTTCAGACAAACAAATTTCTAGGATTATTCATAAAATAAAGAACATTTTATGTTACACCTAAATAACATAATTATTTACTGTGCTACTTGTAGTTGGTGCTTCGTCTATTGAACACACGGACGGACACGCACACTGACGCAGACGTAATATGGCTGCCGGAACGTGCGTCTGCGCTTGTTTTTGCTTCCTCATATTTTGTGTAATGAGAGTACTCCTCCGTCCTGATATTTAGACTATTCAGAAAACCAGTACTTCATTTTTTTCTGCCCAGTGAAAAAATTGTAACAGAAAATAAAATATACTACTAGACTAGCTTGACTAGCCAATTTCCAGCATATATTTTACCTTGAAAATCACCTACGTCAATGGGAAGCTATTTTATTCATACTACATAATTATCCATCCATTTAAAACCTATAGAGCTATAAAAATTATAATTTAAAGGTACACACATACCTACAGATTGGAAATTAGTTCCTGTTCAGAAATACAGGTGGCGTATAAAACTGTCATGCATAATATTCGAGAGAGGGCACTCTTATAATATATTTTCATTACTCTTTGTTACTTGGGGTCGTCGTAACGTCTTCTATTCTCACCTGTCAACCGTCACATAATCATTCACTCCTTATCTTTCATTTAATTCCTCACACAATCCATCCATCTTTTCATTGGTCTTCCTCTCCCTCTCCATCAATCAACATTTATAAACATCACTCGTTTAGTTGCATGCGTTTCAACCCTCCATTTAAAGGGTGGGCAACTTAGAGGTATTTAGCTTTTTTTGCAGCCATTTTATTTTGGCGGCAAAAATTACAGTTATGTTTCTTGAAAATTATTTTGCTTAGATACGGCAAATTCGTTATTGAGCGTTTTACAACTGAACAATGTGTTTCAATTATTAAAACATTTTTCAATCCACGACGTACATACCCACAACCCACAACGACTTACGAGAGTTGTAGGTCGTGAGTTCCAACCCAAACAGGCAAATTACTTTGTGTATTTAATTTCATCACCACTGCTCTCAAAACGGTTAAGGAAAACATCGTGAGGAAATCGGCATGTCCTAGAACCAAAAATTCGAAGATTTGTGACATCTAGCAAACCGCGCTGGGCCCGCGTGGTGGATTACGGCCCACTCCCTCTCACTGAGAAGAGGCCTGTGTCCCAGCAGTGGGAACGTTACAGGCTGATTATGTATGTATGTATGTACTCAACCCAATAGAGACATTGAAAAGAACGTTTCCGGGTCGATTTTTGTCGAATAACGGTGAAATTGATTGGCCACCAAGATTCTCGGATTTAACAGCTCCTGACTTTTCTGTGGGGCTATCTAAAGGGACGTGTCTATGCTAATAGGCTAATGAACCGTTAACAATTAAAACATTTTTTTCGAGACACAGTCACTGAGTTAACGCAGGAAATGTGTGAAAATGTCATGAAAAACGCAATGAAAAGGGTTCACATCTGCCATGCTGCTAGAGGTGGATATTTGTCTGAGATTATTTTCCATACTTATTTGCCAGCCTTAAATAATATATAAAAATACTTGAAATTTTTTATATTTCATTGAATAAAATTATAAAAATGAAGTGTATGTATGCCTGTTATTTGCTCACCCTGTAGTATCTTTAGTACGTACCTTACAAATGCAACTCCACGCGGGGTGCCACTACTCTTGTCCCTCAGTATATGCTTCTGCACTATCCTGCCGTACTTGCCGAATATTGTCTCTAGCTGGTCTTCAGTGATGGCGCGCGGTAGGTTCGTCACGTAGAGGTTCGTCTCTTTGATGTCGTCACCGGAAGGGCGTGCGTATGAGACCTTAGGAAAGGGAGACATTTTTTATATTACGTATTGATAACTGGGTAAATACAATGGGTTAAACTACAAGGTGTGATAAAATCACATGTTAAAGGTAAAAAAGGAATGTTAGCCCATACAAAGAGAAGAAAGTAAGGCTTCCTACTGTTTTTATGGGCCTATACTCCATGATTCAAAACCCCATACTCCGTTTAAATTTCCGTTTAAAAAAGAACAGGTCCTTAAAAAAAAGTAGGTCTGAAAAAAGAAAGGCATAGTACAAGATTTGGTTTACGAAAAACCGGTCAAGTGCGAGTTGAACTTGCGTGGAGAGGGTTCCGTACGATGATGTTACCCACCAAAAAAAACATTTCATGTAAACAAGGTTACCAAGACTCCCATAACGATTTCATTGTTAAAAGTTATCGGAATGAAACGCCAAGCCCCTAATTCTACAAGGCTTAACTCTACAAACCTTACGTCTTGGTCAAAATGTATGGCTTGACCGTTTCGCGGCCGTCACACAGTACGGAACCCCGTACGATGATGTTACCCACCAAAAAAAACATTTCATGTAAACAAGGTTACCAAGACTCCCATAACGATTTCATTGTTAAAAGTTATCGGAATGAAACGCCAAGCCCCTAATTCTACAAGGCTTAACTCTACAAACCTTACGTCTTGGTCAAAATGTATGGCTTGACCGTTTCGCGGCCGCCACACAGACACACCTATGGGCTTATGGTAAGAAATTAAGTCACTGGTCTTTAATGTGTCATGCAATAGTTAAATGCTAAGCCTTAAATTATGACCAAGATGTAAAGTAAGTAGAGTTAGGGGCTTGGCTTTACATTAAATCTGATAACTTTTTAACAGTGACTTGTTTTTGGTAGGATATTTATTTTTATTTTAGCGTTGTATTTGTACTGATATTACACAGACATGTTAAAATCGCCGGAGCTCTGTCCGCTGTACAATGATTTCTCGCGGCAGCGGAGTTAGACCCATTTCGTTTTGCCTTCTCCTGGCATCTTGTCAAAACGAATCATTTGAACCCAAACTCGAGAGGTTTACTAGTAGCCACTGAAGAGTTCAACTATCTACCTCCTGGCTCTATCATCAGACCCTCTGCACCAAGTGCAATATATTAGACACATCCAAACGAATCATATGACTTCAAACTCGAGGGGTTTACTAGTAGCCATAAGCCACTGAAGAGTTCTACTATCCACTTCCTGGCTCCATCATCAAACCCTCATCGCCTGAGCCCAATATATTGTACTCGTCAAGGCAAATCATATGAGCCCAAATTCGAGGGATTTACAAGTAGCCACTGAAGAGTTTTAAATTTTAATATGCACCTTCTGGCTCCATCATCAGATCGAAAGAACAAACTTGACATTGTAGTTTAAAAACATGTTCTCTCCAAAATATCAAATTATAGTTTTGTCATCCAAACTACGCATGCATAAAAAGTTTCATTTCGATACGACAGTCAGAAATAGGTTAAAATCTAATATATAAAATTCTCGTGTCACAGTTTTCGTTGCCATACTCCTCCGAAACGGCTTGACCGATTTTGATGAAATTTTGTGTGCATATCGGGTAGGTCTGAGAATCGGCCAACACCTATTTCTCAAAAAAAAAAAAAAAATTTTGCAAAACAACGTTTGCGGGGTCAGCTAGTTGTAATATAGAAATACAAGTAAAGCTTATCGGTCTGGACAATAACCTTCGGCGAAGTTCGCATTCTGAAAAAAGCAAATTCACCTAACTTACAATGTGATTGAGGATTTTCAGCATTTGCTGATGGAATGTGTTAGGAACCAAGATGAAACGGAAATCTTAATCAATTAATTCTATTTAAACATAGAAGAAGTAGGGCTTGTTCAAAAGAATTTTGCCAGGACCAACTTCAGATGTTGCTCTAAGAATGTGTGAGCTAGTTAGTGTACTTCAATTATTAAGATTTACATTCCCTTTTAAGATCTAAGTAGTAGTTTATGGTAGATTGGGTAAGGCATGTACTACCGTGTCCCCAGATCCCAAGAACAAACTTGACATTGTAGTTTAAAAACATGTTCTCTCATTCATTCCAACTGCAACTGTAACTTTTTACGCACAATATTCAACGATTTACCATGTTTTTTTTTCCTGTTATCTGTATGCTATGAACTAATTTCTGTATTTTTTTCAAAATTTTAGGCTCAGTCGTTTCGGAAGATAAGGAGGCGGTAAATTTTCAAATAATTTCTTAAATAGCTTCAAGACCGTTTGTTTTAAAATTGAGAGTCTCACAACAAACCCATTCATTTGATATGTCAAACGGAACAACTTGCAATACTATTGTTTTAAATTTTTTAGTTTTCTCCTCAAAACTGACCCCGATATTCAAAAATTTCAACTTTATCAGTCCAGCAGATTCGGAGCAGTGTCTGTCTGTCCGTTCATCTGTCAGAGCCAATTGGCTCTGACAGATGAACGGACAGACAGACACACGAGTAATCCTATAAGGGTTCCGTTTTTCATTAAGACGTATAGAACCCTAAAAATGTACCTTTAACCGTTTATTTCTGAGCTGGTATCCGTTGAAGGTGTCGATCGCCCGAGCCGCGTCCTCTTCCCGGGTGAAGTTCACGAAGCCGAACCCGTAGCTGTAGCCAGTCTGCAACCAACATCACTTGCGTTCGGTTTATGAATTTAACAGATCAGTAATTGCATAAAGTTGGAAAATTTAGATCCTTTGGATTTTGACAAGGACATGCGGCATAGACTGTGTAAAACAGGCGTTTAAATGCAACCATAGTGTAATCATTAATCTTTCTAACTCTATTTATGGCAGCACCGCTTATCAATATTAACTCAGCATATCGCATTCCACTACTGGACCCCTTTTTTTTGTGGTTAACATCAAATGACTTCTCCCGCTATGGGCGGAGCGGGAGGGCGTGTCAGACTTTTACTGACCAAAACCCACCCGTGTTCTTTCAGGTGCCTGTGCCAGGGCCACGGTATCTCTTTCGAACATCCCGCGACCCTGGCAGGCATCGGCCCTATCGGACCTCGTCACTGTGTGCTGACATCTATTGGAAGCGCGCGTGGAACACGACGCGCCGTCGACCCGGGCCTGGTCCTTACTGGACGGCGGGCTACCCATTGCTGGCCATCCGCAAGCCAGCGCCTACGGTGGCCGGGAATCTACAGGCGATTCCCGACGCCTGGGGCGTCTCCTGCGGTGACTAGGGGCGCCCGGCGTGAGGGCGCAAGGCAATCTCCCTCACGCGCTCCGCCTCCTCCTTCGCGAACATTACTACTTTGCAGAAGGAAGGGACGGCTTCCCATTCGCTCTCGCTCCGTACAATGGCCTCGACCAGTGCCGGACGCGAGAGATCGCCGGCGCCGATCGCCTATGCTCCACCGTGTCTTCCGGGCGATCCACACATTGGTGTCAATCGGGCGTTTCCTCCCGCCTAATACGGAAAAGGAACCTCCCGAAACAACCGAGCTTCACGAGAAAAGTGGTGATGGTGAAAAAAAAAAGCAAGTCAGGAAGGTTGTTAGCGTCTCATAATGCGCCTGACTCCTTGAGTAGCATCACTCAAAAGTTCCAATAGTATTATTAAATCAAGTCCTCCAAACCTTGAAATCCTTCATAACTCGACAACTCTCTATGGGTCCTATGGTCATGAACATTGCGTACAGATCTTTCTCGGTCATGGTCTGTGGCAGGTAGTTGACGATGAGGTTCGTTTTGCAGGAGTCCCCACCTGCGGCGGACACCCCTCCGCCTTCCGACATGCTGCCCCAGCAGCGCGCGCCAGCACCTGCCCGCCCCCGGTACTGTTGTTGGATTTGCTGGAACACAAACCAGCATACTTATAGAACTAATGCTAAACAGTCTCCCATCCTGTACCGTTCAGAGTTTGAACGACGCAAGCGAAAGAGCTGTCCAAGTAGCTAACTGGACAGCTATTGACACAGAAAGAAGTAGAAGTCTCTTATTAAACACTATCAGTGACATCTGGCATAAGCGTAAACTTGACAGACTACATTCTCTTAGCAAGCATATTATATTCATGATGCGTCGTCCGTACGCCGCATCAACCGTAAATGATGAAACAGCGTATTGCCGCCAATACGCTGTTTACGGCCGTTTTCGGTTGTACGAAATTTCCTTACACTTATTTTTCTTCAGCGCGTCATTGTACTGGCCAAATGCCAGAGACAGTTGTCTGGCATAAGATACTATCTGTTGTACTCGAAAATCAATAATTATGGCGAAGAAGATAATCCAAATGGATAGAATGACGAAGGCTATTTCGAACCACGTGGATGATGCAACTTGTCTGAGGGCTTTGTCAATCACAAGACTAAGGAAGCGGATGCAGTTTTAAGGCGAATTAGAAGAAGATTTCTTCCGGGCAACATTTGGAAAGGCTAGAAACCAAATATTTTGTAAACAGATGTAAGAAAAAGCTGTTAACTGGTCACATTCAAAGGTGAGCTTACGAAAGTTTTTCTCCCAAGGCTAAACAAAATCAATTGAAAGGCTTGAACCTACTTAAATAACTGCTAATCAGCTCGATCTATCTACAAGGCCATTAAAAGTTGCCACCGTCCACCCTTACAGTGAAAATAAAGTGTGTTATTTATTTCGACAATTTCTAGCCAAAAGCTTGCTAAGAAAATTCTAGTAAATAGTATGGCTTGTTTCAACACCTTTTTTATGGGACAAGGAAAAGCCCGCCACGCTGTTCTTCACAACTGGAACTCTTTTAAGCCAGAATCTACAATTGCTACCACCAGAAAGAAAACTCGACGATTTCAACATCTCATGTTAATTGCATTTTTTTCCGTCAGTAAACATAAAAATTTGTTCTATAGTGCTGGACACAGTGAAACCGGTCCCTAATTTCCTGAAGCCTCGGCCAATTTTGGACAAACGCCGAAATAATCCAAAACTTGTTTTTACCAGTTTCGGCTGCGTGAAATTAGATACAGCCCCAAGGGAACTAGATGCTGTTATGATATTTTGGGTAGCCTCGATTGACCTAATATTCTATGATGTATAATATTACTTACTAGTCATTATTTATTCAAGGTTTGATTAAATAACAAATAGTCGGAACAACATGTATTTTAATTTGTCGTTACTGTGCTGAAAATGTTTAATCTCCGCGATGGATAATGAGGGCGTAAAATTGAGCTTAAAAATGCTTTAAGAACCATTCCTCACTCAACTTAATCCAGCATATTAACCTAATTATACTCTACAAAATAGGCGTCTAGTAATACGTAGGGTTACATAAATGTATATCTGAGATCTGACCGACTTAGTTCGCTGCAACTCGAAAACCATTGGGCAGACGCACACCGTAAATCTTATCGCACGAACGGAGCCAAGAATTAGTTATAAAATGCTCAATCCTAGAGTACCTACTGAAATTCCATTACCAAGTGAACGTAAAAGAAAAATACTTAAAGTTGTAAAAACTTTTGAATTATGAAGGTCAGTTCTCAGCTGTAACTGTTTTGGGCCCAGATTTTTGTACGATTCGGTTTGGTACTGTAACTTTCTGTTTTCCAGCCAACAGTTTTGGGAAAAATATAAAACCTTGACCCCATAATTGATTAATCTGGAAGGATATTCTAGAGGTGCTAAGAGCATAAAAGGCATAACTAACACAACTTATCCCAAAAACCCGTTGATGACCTACTGGAGGCTATAACAAAGGATTTATTGAAAGGGAAATTCCATTATTTCTCAAAAAAACGTACCCAAGGGTTTGACTGATAAGGCTATTGATCTACGTAATTATAAAAAGCAATCAGACCGATGCGATTCTCGTCACCTATTCACCATTCATTTTGAACGATTCCAATTTAATTATTATTTACTATCTTAATTAAATTCTGTGTAAAACCTTACACGCACATTTAATTATCATTTTCGTCACGGCTTGACGAATAATCAACATAAAATCAATTACAATAATGAAAATAAAGCATTTGGTTTTAGCCAGACGTAATACGACCAATATAACATCATGTAGAAGTGATGAGCGCGGCAGATGCTCTCACTTCTTAACATTTATTGATATTATTCAGTAAACTTCGTCCTTTGGCTGCAGAATACCCATGTTAATTGTCCCCATAAGTGTGAGGCTATTCATGGCTCTGCCCTGAATCGTGTCTGAAGAAGGTATTCCTCGAAGGTATGAGCTCATTTTGCTATTGGCGATTGGAATTCTGATTGCCAAGCACCGGGCATAGTTCGAAGCTGCAAAAAGTTACAACTAGGCCTTAAATCTAAGAGCCTCCACAGTTGGCGTTGGTGCATCCCGGGCAAAAAGTCCAGCTGCCACCCGTGAGCTATGCTCATAATTATTCAATAAGACATTTACATGAAGATTAGAACCTAAGTATTCTGATCTCTATAAGAAATAATTTATCACGTAGCACTCTCACTTAAAACGGTCCAACCGTTCGGAAAAAATGTAAGTCATACAAACGACCTCTCGCCCCAAACGCATACCTCGTCATTTCCAACGAAACCTTGCTTCTTTTATGGAACAAAATGAATGCCACATTGTACAAAATAGTTAGTCATCAGGGGCTGTCAATTTAAAACAAACAAACAAGAGCCGGTAAACCTCACAATCAAACAAAAAATCCGGGCACTAAAAGCGGCCATGACCTAAAAACCTGCTTACCGATTTACACCTGCCATATATTTACGAGAAAATATTAAACTTTAAACATCATTATGCCCCTAAAATATATTTAAAGAGGCACAGGGCTGTAAAATAATGAAAATAATCACTGGGTGAAGATATTTTAGAATTCATGAATTCCAAATATTCATTGGTAGTTTTCTCAAGGCAGTTTTCCGAGGAAGTTACAGACTCTCCAACTTCATCGTAAAAAGTTAAAGAACGTGAGCATAGCCGACTAGATGGCATCATAATTCGGTTTAAAGAAATTTATTTCTCATAAGAACTTACAGTCCGTTTATAATGAGATACAAAGTGTTGAATAAGATAATACAATATCCTCTAGAGTGTTAGAAGTTAATATAATTCACGGCCAGTGTATGAAAACGTGGAGTACGTCATTATTAACCTAGTTATTAATTATGCGACCTTAAAGGCACTCCCTTGGAGGTCTAATTAAAGGAGTAGATATTAGGGGAAAACATATTTCATATTGTTGATATTAGGGGGAGGGGGCATAAGATTGCGTATTTTCAACATAAGTATAGCTCCGTTTTTGTGCGTGTCAAGGAGTGTAACCAAGTATGTTCTTGAATTGAACTCTTGTCGAATAATGGGGGCCATGGAGATGAGCCAGCTTAAGCCATTCTTAGTGGACCGGTAGTCACAGGGTGTGTCAAACTCAGAGTCTAGCCAACACGCCTCTTAAGTACATCGACACAGACTGAAGCCATATTTCGTTTTGACGAGTAGCAACATTATTAAAATTGTGTAAGGACGGCAGGCATGCTCATTGCCGCTAAACTCCTGAATTGGTCATTTCCCTGAGTTGACCATTTACATAAATTACATTTGGCAAGAATCTGCTGAAATAGTTTAATAACCAATGTACGGGAAGATATTGAGTGCGTGATTGTTTTTTTATTACTTGATCAATGGCCGACTTGTGGAAAATGGGCATGCCCCAATGGCCTATACGATTAATAGCCAAATGGGAAATTGTCATAATCTTAATCACTAGGTTTGGCAGATAAATTTCCTGGGACATGGTACATTAGTATGTACAGTACAATGGTATAGTCGTAGAGAAACCCGAAAACTGTGTCCTATCAGATCGATGTACCGGGAACGAATATGATAAAAGATCCCGCAATCAATGACATATTCAACTGCAATGGTTACTCTAAGATGTAGGTTAGACATACTTCAAGATTACGCGGGATAAAGAAAATAGATGTAGGTACAATGGGTACGTGCCGTGCCTTCTTGGCATTCTAGTGTTCTTTTTAATAGAAGTTGATCCGGAATGTTAACATCTTTTTTCGCGCCCGCGATAGTTTGGGAAAATCGTGCCAAAAAAAAATGTATTAATCAAATTATTGGCTTAGCGTAAACTGTCGCTATTGTTACATAATAAGAATAAAAACCGCAAAAATGGGATACTAGGTTGAGGTAGTTCGCTTGTATGACTAATATTCCTACCTAGATCTCTGGTAGAACTTGACTATCTGCTATTGTACATTTTCGCGACTTGCGGGGTAGTTGCGTTACACACTAACAGTAGCAATGGCTTTCCTTTTGACAGTTCAACAACATTCATTGCGTTATTTACGTCGTCAGCGGACCAATTTTTGGAACTTATGAAGCAATGGATAAGCAATATCCTTCAAAATGATTCAAATTGTGCTCGAAAGTATGTTACGCCATTATGGTGCTGGAAGTTACGAGCTATTTTGACGTGACGTTTATCTAATACCTACTAACGACCCACCCCTGTTTCGCACGGTTTAATCGACATGACAAAACTTTGGGATTTCTTTATTATTATTGTACGTTTAATAATAATGTATTATACACCTAAACCTTCTGGATAAATTCTGTAAATGATGGTCACTACCGCATCAAAATCCCTTGCGTAGTAAGAACAACGCGGTCACACAAACAGACACGAATAGCGACTTTTAATTTTTATTATGTACATAGAAGGGGAAAACCCAGCAAATGTATTGTGTACAAAACCCTATCGTTATTCAATAAACAAAAATCTTTAGGTAAACAAAGCCAAAAAAATCTATTATCCCGCACCACCACAGCCACCCTACATCTTGCACTGGCGTTTGGTGTCGACAAGCATGCTGGCACGTTTCCAATGTAAAATGGAACTTGCCTCTTTACTAAAACGTTAGTTACTGAGCTCATTAATAATAGCCTGTTAGGTTAGTAGCGTCATTAGGCATGGCTTTTTTATACGGATTTACATAAATCAAAAAAAGGCCTGAAGCTTGCGTAACGCATTCCTGACAATCGCTTTGATTTTGTTTTGACGATACCACAACATCTATTGCATTGCATTGAGTTGGTTTAGTTTAACACGGGCTTTGAAATTTCAGGCGAAATGGATATTGTTGAACTGTCAAAATCAAAATCAAAGTAATTTTCAGTGTGAGAGCAATATGGCCGTTGAATCGGGAAAATGTATAGGCGGGATTGTTGCCCGCTCCGATACAATCTTAAGAAAGGAAACAATACTATTCTATTAGGCCGGGACTACGACGCCGCTGCGCCGGTCAGGCTTCAGTTTATTTCAAAGTTAGGTGTGAAAATAATAGGTACCAATGTAGAACTAGCCTTCATCTAGTCCCAGTCTCAGTCTTTGATTGGATTCTTTCTAACACTTAGTCAATGTTGAGAATCCAATCAAACTGAAAGTAGTTCTTTTGGTAACAGTAAATAGGATTACACGAGCGATAAATGTGTGTTTCTACTTTTTACTTTCTGAGGGATTAAATTACATTGTGATTACTTAGTAATCAGTGGTTCAACTGCCAAATATTTGATGGATCTATGTTTTTAATGTCTGGAATTGTGTCAGTGTGGTCTTCAGTAAGGATTTCGCACACAAGAGTTGGCCTTTTGGATGCCTAATTACTATAATATTGTGATCCAATTTCTTATGATGAAACAAGTGCTGAATTCATAGACATAAAACATTTTGACAGTATTATTTTCACTTTCGTTGACGGCGCCTAATACAACATAAGACATTTTCCATGTAGCCACAAGAACAAGACTGCCTGTCTTGTTCTTGTGGCTACATGGAAAATGTCTGACAGACCTCAGACTGGCTTTCTAGAAACAAATCTAAGCCTTTTATTATTTGGTGTCTAATGCTGCATGCCTTCTTAATAGATTATTAGAGAATAATTCCTTTTTGTTTAATACATCCCAAAGTAATAAAGAGTTTGATCTCACTGTTAAACAACAATAATATAATTCGTAAAAATTGTGAAGTTTTTAAATAAAAATTAGAAAGGGTGAGCTAACCATCAATAATGAATAAAACCAGTACGAAGAGCTGAATAAACTAGAATATACTTACATGCAAAATATCAAAAGCCACAAAGTCAATGTGCAGACTAGTCAATAGAAAACAGTTCTCTACCAGTGCAAACACAAGAACAAGACAGAGAAAACAGTTCTCTACCAGTGCAAACACAAGAACAAGACAGAGAAAATTACAAAATTGAAATAAAATGGATTATGAAAAAATTTCACCCCTTGCGCTTCAAACAAATAACAAAAACTGTTCTTTTTCAAATTTTAAACCATCTAGATTGAATTGTTGATCCATGTGGCTGAAATTCTAAATATGATATGATGAATGCCTGTTTGACCTGCATGGTTAATTAAAATAACAACTGTTTTGTAATAATGAAAAGTTAATTAGAAAAGAAGATTTTCTTAATTTTGAAGTTTTTAAAACTCTGAAAAAAAAAAATTTTTTTGAAAAAGAAACACTAAGTTTCTTCACTTAAGTTTAACATAAAAACATCCATCCATACAAAAAAAAGACAAATTTTATATTGTGGAAATAAAATAAAAATAAAAAGTATGTGGGAACCTTGTATGGTGGCAGGGATATTGAAGTGCAACCTTTTATCATGGATTAAATACAACATTATGAAACCCCCTGCATATTTTTTTTTCTGTCAGTTATTAAAGTTTTTTTTTTTTGCAGTTCCGTACTATTTGACCACATAGGTACTGCACTATTCTATGAAACAGCAATATTTATATGCTAATGGTCTAGCTAGAATCATGGTTACAGGTGGAGTGGTGAATGTCTCTGCCACCCTGTATTATTATAATAATAACTTTTTCACACACATTGGTTAGTTTCAAATCTGTCCAGTTTAAAAAAAGAGTTGCAAATTATTAAAACAGAAAAGGAGAAAAAATTCTTACAGGTACATATACATTAAAACATGATCAGTAACTATGAGATATAAATTACAAAAAAGGAGAACAAGCATGAACATCAAAGTACTTACATTTTCCAGTGAATTGAAACTCCTGTCCCAACTACTGACAGGAGTCCCACCAAACAAATACCCTGGGTATCGTTCACACATTTATTACACTTATAATGCACCGTTTTTGATAAATAACACTAACTTCTATTTATAATATTGAGCAATTACTTTTATAACAACATTTTTGAATCTACAAATATTTTTATTTTTAAAACTATTATTTGGTTTTAGAAACTAATTAGTCTGCCTTCTGTACCTGAAAGTAATAATGAAATATTTAATTTCTAGGGAACAAATAATTTATGTGTATAAGTTATGTTTATGTTCAAAAATTCTAAGAAGCTAAGGATGTTGACCCCAAATGAAAAGGTCAAGATGGCAAAAATAGTGTCAATGACTGCAAAAAAAGCGGGAAAATATTTCTTTTTTTTTTAGCTCAATGTTAGTTGACCTAGTTCAGCAAAGCAATTTGCTAGGTAATGCTGATCTTAGGTTGAAATAAGGCAAAAGAATGACTTTATAAACAAGCTCTGACATTATCAGGGATAGACTCAGAGCTTGTTTATATAATGGTTCGTTTAACAGAGTCCGTTAATGATAAATTTTAATGATTTCAATAATTAGGGAATCCTTACAATGATTAAACCATAGGTCAAACTTGACAATTATTTTTTCAATGTGTAAACAGCAGCTTTTGTATTAATGGAAGAAGCTATGACTATTTTTGTACAAGTAAAAAAAGGGGGGACTAATAGAAAATAACAGATTATTTACTTTACCATTTTTGACAGCGTGGTAAGAAATCTATGTGGAATAAAATACACCACTCTACCAAAAGCCTTATAGCCATACTTACTTTTGAGATCTGAGAAATGTTGGTTTCTTATTTCTTTTGAAAACAAGACTCTTTTTAGATTTTTTCTGCAAATTATTAACAAATATCGTGACAAGCGCAGACAGATCTGAAATTCTGAAACTAAACCAACTCATTCGGTGAATTGAATTCAATCGTTCATTCAATTCTTACGAAAAAATTGCCATATTGAAAAAACAAGGTCCTAACAAAAAGCATAATAGGCATAAACAGTGTTCTAAAGCTACGGTTTCATATAAGAGCGGCGGCCACCAAATAACGTCTGCAATTTACTGACGCGTTATTCGCCTATACGTTATTAATGAAAGTATGTTATTGTGTTTTCCGAGAGAGCGTTTTTTGACACAGGAAAGACGTTGCTGATTCTTAGAACGCGTTCCTTGAGACTATCCCACATTGTTTTGCTTTGAGAAAATATCTCTGCCTGCGTCCCTAAACCCATAAGGTCCACGTTCACAGCGATGCGGACGAGTCTGTCACTGTTACTGAACGCGTTCAACACATATAAAACGCGTTCAAGAGCTGTCAGTGTCAATATTCCACAGAAAATAATGACACAGCTCGTAAACTTGTTTTATGTACTGATAGCGTTCAATTTCATTGGTGAAATCAGACCTATACGTGTCCCTTTTGTTCTGTATTCATTTGTATAGTCATTTAAAGCCGGCCATGCATGTTGGCCAAGCCTCAGCCAACGTGAGCGTAGGCAAATTGTTACAAGTTAACAAGGCGAGTGCTACCATTTCTATTTACAAGTTGGCCACGCCTCGACCAATGCGAGGGTAGGCACATTGATACAAGGCGAGTGCCTTTGATTTGTGCAAAAAAAACCGACACTGATCCGAAGTGAGACGAGTCGTAGCGAGCGATACCGAGTGGTGGCGAGGCACGCCAAACGAACCGTATACATTGGCGCTCGCCTGCACTCGGCCAGCTAGGCGAGCGTTGACGAGCAATGTCGAGGCTCGAAAAATGAGCTGTTTATATGTTGGTACTCGCCTTCGCTCGGCCAACCATGACCAACATATAAGGCCGGTTTAATTAGTAATTTTATTTAGTGTAAACATTATTTACACTGAATATTATTGAATATTATATGTATTTTACATTATCATGCATGCCAATCATGAAAGTATTTTTTCAAGAGATTTTGTAGTTTTCCGAAAAAGTACTCTGAATATCGCTAACATCATTTTGCTGCCCTTCTCCAATGTTACTTGGGGTCGGTGCAACACGTTCTCTGAATATCGCTTTAATACAATCTACGTTACTAAAAGCTCAATATGATCACTACTAAAATCAACGAGGCAATACTTATTTCATTTCCGTTTCCTGTCGGCCACCTCCACCGCGGGCCTGCCTGCCTCATCCAGCCAGCTTGGCTGTCATAACTGTCATTGTTGTCGAAAAAACGCTTCGACGCCCGCCATTTTGGATGGTCGGGGTAGTAATTTGCTTGCTCTTTGGTGTGAATTCCTCTGGATTTAGATTTATTTGGAATGACTAATAAACTGCGTATGTGATCGAATTATATTTGTGAAAGAATTGTGCCTAGAGATGTCTCATAAGTAAACGCGGTAAATAAGGTTTTAACGATTTATAGGTAAGTGTAACGTGAATTTGAGCAAATCGCAGCGTGATGGCGTCATTACGTGCCTATATGTTTTATTCTCGTCTGTTTGCACTCTTTTTTTCTCGCTAACTGTACTTGAACTAATTTCCTTAAAAAAGTAAAATTGGCTTGGACGTCCAATGAATCTAACCTGTCCTTTGCTAATGTAAAAGAAAGAATCATTGTCGAAGTAACCTCTCTTTACTGTTTGCATTTAGAATTCTGTTTGCACTAATGAAATTGGTTTTAGGAATATTACAATGTTGTCAAAACTATGATTGGAACAAATATTTAGTTACTAAAGTAAACTAAGTTTGTATCATTACTGCCACTGGTAAGACTGCACTTGAGGCTCAAATTGATGTATTTTATTCGTAATATTAACTTGTAACCTTTATGTAGTACTAAATGAAGAACCATACAAAACTCATAAAATGTTGTTATCTCTGACACCAGTGTTATCAGGACTTTGCATTTTCCAAATACTGAGTTTGCAACATTTAAGTACGTATATATATACAACGGGAAAAGTACTCTAAAATAATTGATATGATTTAACATTAATTCAAACTGTTGGTGACAATTTCATGCTATTTATGTTCAACATTTATGCAAATCGAAAAATGGACAGGCTGTTTTCGTTTTTATAGGTACAAGCACCGTGAACCCACAACACAATGAGTGTCATCATTAGACTACAGAACCTACCATGGTCTGCAAATGCCCTGGACATTAGGAATTTCTTTCGGGGCCTTTCCATTCCCGAGGGAGGAGTACACATCGTAGGCGGCGAGCTTGGAGATGCGTTCATTGCGTTCAGGTAGCTATATGTAACATTCAAATTATGACACAAGCAAACTGGTAATATTTTCTATGGACACATTTCATTGAAAATATTCCAGAAACTTTGATCTGACTATATTTAAATGAAAATAGAAATTTTTAAGACAGATTTAGAAGTAAGTTTTGTTAAGGTATTTATTCTAAATAAATGGACAAGAATATGTCTGTGTTTAAACCCAAAAAAGAGAATGGAATGCTACAAAAAAAATTATGCAATGTTATGCTACATCTGCATCAAAACAATGATTGTTTATGCAAAAAAAAAAATGTAATGACAACCCTGAAACTTGCTTCAACCTGGCACTTAGGGAATTTACTTTTTGTATGGATACTAATGAGACCACCTCAGAGGACGCACCAAAAAGTATTCTCTCAACTGGTCAGTAACTACTGTTTTATATTCAATTAGTGATATTCTTCACTGTTTACTAGATATAATTGTTCTGTGGTGTAACTACAAAGTGTGGACAAAAAACAAACTTCTGAAAAAGAAGTAAAATTTGAGATTTAATGTCTATTTTGTTACATAACTGAAGTAGGATCAGAATTAGTGAAGCCTATGTTCAGCTTGTGAAAGGGAAAACAATGTACTGATTGAAGAAATTAGTTTCTGTTGCTCTCGTTTAGACCAACCCAACTTCTAATACCTATATACCTATAGTTACGCCACTGCTTTTGCTACGCAGCTGAATTCTGGGTGAGTATTTATCAGTAGTAACTAAGATTATTTGTTCTTAAATGCAAAAAAAAGGTTCTAATTCTGAAACATTTTCCCAAAAAAATTGGTCAGATTTTGCGATGGATGCAAGGGATGTTTTATTTTCGTGCTATTGCTTTTCGTTTAAATTTTTGTCGTACGATCCGTTCGGAAATGTATCTTATTTTAATTTTAGTAACAGCTTTTGTTATTTATCTGCCTCTGTGAACCTCTGTGTCCACATTTTGAAAAGATTTAAATCTAAGACTGAATACTTAATAGTAACAGTGCGCCCGTCAAAGTACCAAAACTGGCTAAAAAGGATTATTCTGAACTTTTTCGGCGAGCTTCGACTTGGCTGCCTTCAAACATCGCTTCTGCGCATCATACACTAAACTCTGGAAAGCTAATGACAGCTGTTTGCTTTCACCCTTCTACCAAAAATATAACTATTAACCTGCAGCAGGAAGTGTTAAATGAACATTCTATAAAACTCAAACAATTTAAAAACAATTCTACGACTACGACGATGGAGGTAACGCAACAACAACAATGACAGGAATAAAAAAAAGAATATTGTTTCAAACCGACTGATGCAATAGAAAGGGTAATAAAATATAGATTGAAATATAGATGATAACGACTATAAATAATTGCATTTAAATGACTAGTCTCACATAGAAACCTCATCTTTATAGGATTTTACTTGGAAAATAAGTAAAAAGTAAGGCGAGTAGAATTTAGTAGGTAGGTTGGTACCCACGGATATACAATTTACGCTGGTTATGATGCGACTTCTAAACTACCCGAAAATGAGTTATCAAGGTGGCGACAAGGACGGTTTGATATGCTGGCTTATTAGTGTGTTACACAAGGAAACACTGGATTAAATTTTGACTTTTCACTCTACAAAACCCAATAATTTGATCAATTAATTAACACAGTCAACTACTAGGTACCACTGACGCTTCTTTCTTCAACTCGTCTGAACTCCTGGGTTCTTGTTAGAGAGAGACTTGCGTATTAAAGGTGACTACACAACGCGAAATCTTGCATCCCGAAGCCATAGTATTAGAGCGACAGAACTGTAACTGACGTAGGTAGGCTCAATCTTCTACTTTTTACAATGAGCTACCGTGCAGAAGATAGACTGCTCTGATAGCCACTTCCTGAGAACAGTAATGAATGAACGAGACGCATATGAAGTACCTATGTAAGTAAACAAGCACTGGTCATCGCATGACCATAATATAAACCTCGGTTGCATTTATCTGCATTGACAAGAACGTATCAGAAAAAAATGATAAAAAAGGTCTATGAAACGGTTACGCCAATCGACATTCGTCGCAACACACATGCATGAACAAACTAGGTACCTACTTAGACCAGCACTGGATAAAATGCTCGCCGCACCTTCGTGTCGTCCGGAAAAGTAAGGTTACTGAATGAAATGAAACCCTCCCTCATAGGTTGCTGTAGAAGTGTTTACGTTTCTGCATATCTCCTCTCTCATCACCATGCACGGGTGAGGTTAACGCTACAATACGGATTCGTATGAAGTTAAAACTGGGTTTACTCGCTTCATGGTGCTTTGATAGTCTGTTCTTTCATGTTCCTAGGTACTGCAGAGAACTACTACTATTATTGTTCCAGGGATGCAGGTCATCCCACATCCCTGTGACAGACAAACAGCGGTTCTAAGAACGGTTAATATCCTGGATATTGCTAGATTGCTTCCAAGACAACGTTGCTAGTAAAACAGAGATTGTAAGACCGCTCTAAGAATTTGCTGCACGCGGTGCTCACGTTAGCTCACATTAGCGCAGCCGTAAAAATATGACTGATCTATTTGCCTTGCCGACATCCCGGGTTCCAGGAGATTTTCAAAAGAGGCCCAAAGTGACTTATTTACTGGGCTTCATTCAAAGGCTGCATTATTTCGAAGAATCGAACAGAAATCATAAACTATATTTGGAATGTAATTTGTCTAGATATGAATACCCACTACATCATATACATACCTACGAATAAGGTTTCTCCGGATGTAAAATAATTTCATTTCAAATCGCATTTACACAAATACAGCTTTATGTTGTATCGTAGTTTTCGGGCGCTTCGTCTAGTCGCGAATTTGATACATATAGCGCTACAACGTTATTTTTCGCTTGGCCAAAATCTGAACTAACGCCGCCATCTTGTTTTTGTCCACATTTCAAGTGATACTGCACAAATATACCAACGGCGACCCCCTGTCAACATCATTCGAGCGCCAAAAGATCCTTGTAGCAGTGTAGGACCAGCTGCTCAAAATATTCTGATATCATGCTTGCTACCTTTCCATTACCAGCTGTGCGGGGTGGGGTAGCTTAGCTATGAAACTAGGTATGTGGCTATTTTCTCGTGGTACACCACGAGAAAATAGCCACATACCTAGCGGACCGGAGCGGTTAAAATGTGCTTTAATATTCGCTTTGCGCGTATGTAATAAAGTTAGTTTCATTTAAACAAGTTAAGCCATGAAAATCAATACAATCGTATTGGTTAATAATTACCATCATATCCTTCGATAAGTAGCTTACACCTCTCTGGTGGAAAGGCAGCTTATGGCGGCATTTCTTAACGACTTAATAACTAACAAATAAATGATTGATTTAATTTGAAAAGAAAGAATAGCTATTTGTAGGGATAACATTACCTGAAAAGGGTATCCAGAGAAAATTAAAATTAATGCGGTATTTTTACGAACAAATGCTCTAAGGTGCTATCTATCCACTTTGATCTTCCAAAATCAAAACAAATGCGTTTGTCACTTCACCGTTGATATCATATTTCTAAGACTAGCTAAGTAGTTAATATTAAGTTAGAACAACAATTTTATTCATGGCTACACAGCGGGCTTAGCATCTTTTCGCAGGCACTATAGGGGTACAGTCCGCGAGGCCTAAGCTTTAGCTTTGCATCTGTGTGAGTGATTACCAATAGCACCAATGAGATCGCACAGCGCCTCAGGCCGATTGTCCGATTGGCCGATTGCCAAGCAAAGGACGCGTTGCTATGTGCACTCGCACAAATGCAAAGCTCAGCTTAGGCCTCGCGGACTGTACAAAGTACAAGGCGCGTAACCAAAATCGGAACTAACGCCGCCATCTTTTTTATTTTCATTCATTTTAAGTGACATTTCACAAAACAATTAATACAAGTATTTACCAACAGCGCCCCGCAACGTTAACGCCATTCCGCCAGCGCCAAAAGATCTTTGTAGCAGTGCACGTTCTGTTCAGATAAGGAAAGAGAGAAAGTATTTGTGTTCACCACAAGCTCACAAGTAACCGATTTGGTCAAAAGTTTTTTGACATATATAACATTGTGACGTTTTAAACACCATAAAGTAGGTACCTACTGACAAAAAAACTGCTGGCTTGGAAAAAAAATCAGGTTTGCTCATCCAAACCTGAATTTCAAGCATAATTTCAAGCGATAGATTTCTTTTTTCGTCGTAAATTAGGCATACCATTGAATAGATTGTCCTCCGACGAGAAGTGGGACTTGTGGGGACTGGGAGGCGCACAGGCGCCGCTAAATAATACAATGTAAAATTATTTATTTACCTACATACCAACGTCATTGGACGTCATTATCTACCTACTTACATATTTTAGGAAGCATAAATGGGTAATTTTAAACGAGGGTCTGAACATTATCTTATTTGTTCTCATTTATAGTGCATTGTAAAAAAAAAAAACAATATTCCAAACAAACCTGCTCGTGAGCAAGGACTGCAATAAGCTTGCTATAGCGTTTTATTCATCGAATATCTAAAAGCACTCGTTAAAAAATCCTTCTTTGTGTAATTTTCTTATTCGTTTTTAGGTATATTCTTACTTGAACGTAGGAAAACCGGAATGTCCAATGCTTGATCTCTGTTCGTTCAAGCGTTAAGGCAAAGTCGTGGATTAGATACTCCACTTATATTTTTAGTTACAAAATAAATCACATTACTTATCTCGCGTATCAATGGCATGCTTTATTTTTGTAGGTAAAAACTACACAGCTCGGCGGCAGCGGCGTCAATCTAAGTAGGACTGATAATACATTTAGATACTAGTAATTCTAATCCTTATGTTTCTCATCTTTACACTATTCGTAAAAAAAAACTTTTTAACTGGAATCAACCATATCCATGATGGTTTGCCAAAAGCAAAAGAATGGGCAATCGCTGCATTACAAAGGCACAAAGCGTGGTGGTTATAAGATTTTGTCTGTAAAATAAATAAAACCTTACTTACCAATAAATTCGGGGATGGGTTAGGTTCGAAGTTCTAGGGGCCGGCCTGTTCAATGGAGCGGAGAGGATAAATGCAAACCTTAACCTGGAATTCTATTGGTTAATGTTTTCCTAGCTCTGCACTTATCCGCTTAATGCGACAAGCATGCAACCCCTGTCCACTGGCATAGCTAGTTCATTCATCCACGTCATCTCCTTCGTTGGGGAGACCTGGACTGGTGGTGTACATGGGTAGGTAACCTTAACTGCCAAAAACTCTTCAGCAGTACAATTTTTGGGTCATCTGAACAGACTCGAGGATTCATCTTGGTACCCCACATATTTGTGCGAAGCACGGCATCGCAGTCGCGCACCGTAAACTTGTGTGACATGTTTTTGATTTATCATATTTAAACTTGTCTAGTAACATAAAAGTTTCGTTACGACTCGTGGACCATAATTAACGCGTGTTATTTCATCAAAGTTACTGTTTAGGTTAGCCAGGTAATCGAAGAGAGAAATGGCGTTTGGGGCTGGTTGACTAACTTTAAAGGGTAAAAGGTTGACTAAGAAATGTTACAGAAACAGTTGGTCACTTAGTTATTTTTGATCAAAGAAGCGTTGTGGCAAAAGCGTTTGATGGACACTTACAATGGAAATACACGATTTTAGGATATGAATACTAGAATATGAGACTAAAAATTAGATTATGAGACTGTAGATTGAATAGAATTACGACCCATCCCAATAAACTGGCATCAAACCTAATGAAAACCAAGACATTCAGGAGGCTTAAAAGATTGGCCCCACAAGACTTGATATGAAGGCCGACAAACTATAAACATAATATATATAGCTTAATGTGGGTGAGCCAGTGGGCGCATACCAAAAATGACAGCAGTGGACAGATTGCATCAGGGAAAAAAAAAAGACTCGATTAATAATAAAGTGAATATTTTTGTTGTGAACGTTCTTAACTTTAGAAACTGTTAAAGTTATTTGATTTATGAGGCGTATTGTAAACAACTATTGTTTGATTACTCATTCTTTCTCATAATTTCCCACTTACATAATTAAGTATTGCTTACTTGATAACTTTATTAGTCAACCTACCCCGGCCCTGGTGTAGGTTTACTAAGCTTTACACAGGATTTGAACACCAATATGTTAAAAGTAGGCAAACAGCCCAGCAGCCTATTTGCGTAACACATTTTCGTAAACGATTACGACTAGCATGTTGTATTTTGACAGTACAACAACAGTCATTGCGTTAATTGCATTCTTGAGCAAATTTTTTATCGAACTTATGAAGCAATGTATTAGCAATCAGTTTCAAAACTATTTCATTCGATTATTGTGTAATACGCAATTAGAGTACCGGTCTACCTTATTGATTTTCGTTTGACCATTCATACAGGAATGGCAGAAATGGCTGCTCAAGCTGAAACTTTGTCAACGGAGCAGGAATGTTATGCTTGCGTTGCTGTATGCACGCTTCATAATGTCATGAACTCATGACTTGGTAAATGGTCTCAGGACTTCGTCGACAGTTTCGCAATTTTGTACCTTTGTAGGTAAAAAGCTCTAAAGGAGTAGGCGTACACCAAGCTTAAAATGGCGAATACGCGTCTCTACGCCTTCTTGGAGAGTAGGACACAGAATAGATAATAGCACTGGCGTACTACGCAGGCGCGGATATGGGGGTGGGGGGGAAATGGTAAAGTTGGCCCTTTGGCTTCGACCAAACTGAGTCTAAAACTCTAAATTAGACTAGTATGTATACACTAAACTAAGATACAGGGTCAAATTAAATTGGCTAGCGAAACTCCGCAGACGTGATGGGTCCATATTTTAACATGATAACAGGTACAATTTTTTTTTTGGGTCGTCTACTTCCGGTGGTGTGGAGTCACTTACGGCCAAACCCAATAACCTACAACACATCGCTACAGACTGTACAATTCTATCTGTCCCTGTCGAACAAATAGCTGTCAACACGTTAAAGGGTCGCATAATTTGGCTTTGGGACGTTAAAACCAGAGATTGATAGGTTTTTATAAGCCAAAATTGGAGATATATACATTATTGGGTTCGGCCGTTAAAATATCAGTTTAAAAATCAGTTTTTTTTGTGTAAACTTAATAGGCGTGATGGTTATCGATATAAACACGTATGAAGAGATTTTATCAACTCGCACTCCAAGTAACAACACCACCAGCGGGCATCGACCCAAGAAAAAAACATCAAATCTTTTTTTTTGTCGTTTAGATATCGATAGGTACCCATCACGCCTGCGGAGTTACGCTAGTCGGTAGTCATCCTCGAAAAGGAAACATTGTTGAGTTTAGTTAAAATAAGATCCCGAAGGTTCTATTTAAAAGGGTTTCACGGCTTGAGAAAGCCTTCCCTCCCTCTTCCTCAGAGGGAAACGTTTGCCCTCTTGAGCGAAAATCTAGATCCGCCCCTGGTACTACGGGACTTCGTAAACTTTGGCACGGAAAGATAGCTGTAATATATTACATCAGTTTTTAGTTAACTATATTTGGCAAAACGTTTTTAACAAAGTTATTAATTTGGGCGGGTTGGGTCTAGTATTGTTTGGCAGGAGTTTTGTGGTAAAAAAGGTGGTAGGGGTAGATATTTTTTGAGAAATAATAAAAAATGTTTCGAACCTCAAATTAGAAAAACAGCGAAACGAAATGTTAAAATCGGCGATTGACAACCAAATCTGTACTAGTGTATTGTCTGTGGTGTAAAATCTGCTAAATCTGTGAAACGGAACGTAAAAATAAAACAAAAACGCTATTTGTGTCGGTGTCATTTGTTTAGGGTCATTCCAGGTTATTCCGTTTCTCGAGTACTAAGAAGCTAGTGTACCCCCACTTCATGGTTAAAATAGGTCGACACTGTTCCAAAACCGAATCGGGGCACCCCGACCCCACGTAGTCTTTTGGCTCCTACCCCTAGTGTTTTTAAAAATCCGGAGGCGCGAAGGGAGGGCAACCCCCACCCGCTGTAATAAAGCATAGGCACCCGTGCGAGCCGCAGCGGCTGAGGCTGGTCGCCAAGCCGAAGCTGCGGAGTTGAGCATGGGTGCCTATCCTTTGTTACGTAAGGGCGAAGGGGTTGCACTTCCCGCAGCTCCGGAGTCGTTGCAGAAGCGACATTAAAGTGTTTTGAGGTTAGGTTACTATAATTAGTTTTTCTCAAGAACGGTGCGTTACCTTTTCATGGGAGTGGTACCAGGGGGGACGAAGCAACCTACCCCATCGCTCCACCCCCTCCTCCTGCCAAACGATACTAAATTTTACCCATTGGCTTTCGTTTTTTATTACCTCTAATAGGCATCGTGAAACTTTTCGCAAAAAATATATTAGGTGACATGTAGAAAGTTAAACAAAAACTCATTTAAAAGCTGTCAGGTACACACTGTGACTTTTCGTAGCAATATAAACTGGACCTATTCGCGACACTGGTATTCTGATTGGATCCCCTACAACTAACTGATCCACTATTGGTCCTTTAATTAGCGGTAGATCCGATCTTGGAGATCACACTGTCAAAACTGGTGACAGTAGCGGTGAAGCAAGCAAGGTAAAAATATAGTGACTAGACGCTGCAAAAAGTCGCTATGTGTAACCGCCAAGTAAAAAAATGGAAGGTAAGTGTTTGGCTAACGTTGGTGGTCTATTCATACAGTTGTTAGTACTTGTACATACTTTTGGTAACTTACATAATTCGCCGTTTTGAACTAAAACGGCGAAACATGTAAGTGGGTACCTAGATACCCAGGCATGCAGTCATCTGAGTTATTTTTTCATTATTTGTATTTTGTCCCTTATTCAGTTAGTTCACTCCAAAGCGAGTTTAATTAACTAGTGTTAGTTGAATAAAAATTCGACGGGCCCAACGCACCCTGATCGATTCTGAACTGTACAGCAGCAGGCTGCAGTTGTGGCAGTTTGATCAAGAGCTAGCCTAGCGCAGTAGGTACGGAGTTTAGAGGTCAGCTTAGTGCTACCTCCCGTTCTATGCAGTAGGTACTGTACCTATAATCAAGTTTCATAATTCAGGCTACGAAATATAAACTCGCCAGGCATATTGTACGCAGTATGTTTCATTGACAGTAAAAATATTCTTCTTGTGTTCTAATTTGGTGCACACAGGTAAATAGTATCTCACCCAAAATGTAGGTGTAACCGGAAGAAGCTCATACATGTTGGCTTAACCAACCTACCTTCAGTTACCCTAGGTATGCACAGGCGATTGTTTTCCGCAGCGATTTTTTTTCGTGCATTTGATTTTCAACGCTTTGCTTAGCGCCGAGAGTTGAAAATCCAGCAGTTTGTTCTACGCGCTGGGACGCAATCTGTTGGCTTCTCAATGTTCGGCTTAACACCGAGATTTGAAAATCCAGTGCGCGATAAAATCCCGCGGATATTTTTATGTCCGTGCGAAAGTGGGCTTATCGTAGAGTGTATGGATAAAGGGATAGGGAATAAGATTTTATTGGAGGGGTGCACCTTATCCATAGCCAGTCGCATTTGCGTAGTAGATTGTAGGTTTACTAATCATACATAAAACCCAAACAATAAATTAGTCCTCATGGACAAATTTATTGTTTAGGTCCAACGTTGGTACGCCAGTCGCCGTAAGCTATGGTGTCCTAGAAGAGCGGTGACCGCCGCTTGTAATTTTACCGGCGAATGACGTCACGTTAGTTTTGAAAGTAAGTTGAATTTTCTTATGACCGTTTTTGACACCGTATTCACAGTAGAATAAAGTAAGCAGTATTACGTCTTCATACAAAAAGACCGAAACGGCGCGCTTCGAAATCTCGGTGTACACCAATATTCAACCGGACGGTGCGAGGCGTACATTTTGCGGCTAAATAAAACTAAACTAAATGTACCTAACTAATATTTACATCGGATAGATTACTCCTTCATCTTAAAAGAATCGTAACTTTTTATTCGTAAAAAATAATTTTCGTTGCCTCTTCACACAAAATTGACGATATAGTGTCGAGTGTTGGTACATTTTTCGTCTATTTAATAACGTATACTGATTTATTAAATAATATATTAGGTAAGCAGACATGTTTAACTCAAAATAATGGTAAAAAGAACTATCAAAATGTTGCAAATAGTCTCAGATTTTTTTTTAAACCGATTCTATTTTTTCACTTATTTAGCTTTAACGCAATAATCTTTTTCGATTGAATTACGGGTTATTTTACTGATCACTCGTCTTGATTTATTTCACAAAAAATTGTAATGAAATATAAATATGCGCTCGGCCGCCGTCGTGAGTGGACGCTGTGTCACTTGTAAGCAGCAAGCTCATGTTGAAAAAGATCGCTATACGAATACAAAATATAGGACATCCTAAACTTGATACTTCACGCATTCTGTACGGACTACGGGCAACTGAGATAAGATTCAGTTTCTCTTTTTTGCTAGAAGTAGGGATTATAAATTCATATTATGTTTCGGAATTCATGGAGTGACCTGAAGGTGTACTTCGAAGACTTGTAGTGGAACTAATAGACTAGCAGAGCTGGGTGTCCCGAGTTTGGGTTAATTTTGTAAGTTATGTTGAGACCTAACCTCTAGACTTGATGGAGTGTCCTGAAGGTGTACTTCGAAGGCTGTCCTGGACTAATAGACGAGCAGAGCTAGGTGTGCCGAGTTTGGGCTTGTTTTGTTGGTTATGATGAGACCTTACCTCCGGACTTGATGGAGTGTCCTGAAGGTGTACTTCGAAAGCTGTCCTGGAACTAATAGACTAGCAGAGCTAGGTATCCCGAGTTTGGGTTCATTTTGAGAGTTCCGTTGAGACCTTACCTCCGTACTTGATGGAGTGACCTGAAGGTGTACTTGGACGACTGCTACTGGAACTAATAGACTAGCAGAGCTAGGTGTCAAGAGTTTAATTTAATTTTGGAAGTTATGTGGAGACCTTACCTCCGGACTTGATGGAGTGACCTGAAGGTGTTCCTTGACGACTGCTACTGGAACTAATAGACGAGCATAAATAGGTGTGCCGAGTTTGGACTTGTTTTGTTAGTTATGATGAGACCTTACCTCTGGACTTGATGGAGTGTCCTGAAGGTGTACTTTGACAACTGCTACTGGAACTAATAGACGAGCAGAGCTAGGTGTGCCGAGTTTGGGTTCATTTTGTAAGTTTTGTTGAGACCTTACCTCCGGATTTAATGGAGTGACCTGAAGGTGTACTTTGACAACTGCTACTGGAACTAATAGACGAGCAGAGCTAGGTGTGCCGAGTTTGGGGTTGTTTTGTTAGTAATGATGAGACCTTACCTCCGGACTTAATGGAGTGACCTGAAGGTGTACTTTGAGAACTGCTACTGGCACTAATAGACGATCAGAGCTAGATGTACCGAGTTTGGGCTTGTTTTGTTAGTTATGATGAGAACTTTGAAGACTCCTACTAGAACTAATAGACGAGTTTAGCTAGGTGTGCCATTTTTGGACTCGTTTTATTAGTTATGATGAAACCTTACCTCCGGACTTGATGGAGTGTCCTAAAGGTGTACTTTGAAGACTGCTACGGGAACTAATAGACACACAGAGCTAGGTGTGCTATGTTTAAACACGTTTTATTAGTTATGATGAGACCTTACCTCCGGGCTTGACGGAGTGTCCTGAAGGTGTACTTCGAAGACTTGTACTGGAACTAATAGACAAGCAGAGCTAGGTGTCCCGAGTTTGGGTTCATTTTGTAAGTTATATTGAGACCTTACCACCGGACTTCATGGAGTGACTAAAGGTGTACTTCGAAGACTGCTACTGGAACTAATAGACTAGCAGAGCTAGGTGTCCCGAGTTTGGACTCGTTTTGTAAGTTATGTTGAGACCTTACCTCCAGACTTGATGAAGTTTCGTGAAGGTGGTCCTCCAACAACTTTTAAAGCGTGTATCTTCTTCATTGTAACATCGATTTAACATACTTTTTCGATTATCTCTTATTTACTATGCCTGCTTTGAAATTACATTATTTTTACGAACAGTTTTAACAGTAGTCATCATCCCAATTCCCGTAGCTAGCCGTGCGTACACTTGTGTGTGTGACCCGTGGCAATGTAGTAGTTCGATACCTATAAATTTTGCAAACGCGTCCTTAATTCATCTGTAACGAAACCAGTTTTTTTTTAAATTACTAACCCCGTCGGCAAGGTAAGCCTGTGTAAATACCTAACATTATTTTGAGATTTTATAAATTTCTGTGTTATGCAGGTATTTGTATATTTATTGAAACGTAGCGAGCATAAGTTCCATGACAGGTATTCTGGTACACGTTTTCTGTTCATTAAAATGTTTTTTACAAATACGGTAGTTTGCGGTATAAGGTTTGTTTGCTTAATAATTTCGGCACAACAGCCGAAGTAATTCGTATATATAGTCCGTTTTTTTACAGGTATTATTTATTTGTTCGAGTTCAAAAATAAAAATATTTCTTTAGAAAAGTTTCTATAAAAAGCCTATTAAAAGTCCGCGATTACATAATAAACCTAAAAGCTCTGATTAATTTACAAATCATGAAATATGAACGAGTTGTCTAAAACAAATATGTAAATTTGTCTAGAGTAATTTAAGTAGGTAATGTTAAATCCCTATCGAAATAAAGCTTATCGTCAGGAACATTTTCATCATTTGGATTACTCATCCTATATTCATCCAAATGATTTGATATGGAATGCAGTTTTTTACTATGTACTTACATAAATTTCTTTGACGTTTGTGAATTAGACTAGTTTTTGATCGCGGGACGCACGATTAATATTTTCTGTGACCGACTAAAATCCACGTGTATATAAACCATACCGATATTACCATACCGACGAGTTGGTAGTTTATTTTTAAAAAATATTTCTGATTTCGACACTGATGAATTGAACACTGAACAAAACATTACTTCGTGCCATATTTCACGTAAATAAAATATGTCTCGCACCGTCCGCGTCCTTACGTGACTGTGGCTCACGCGCAACTGTTGATTAGCGGTGGGTAACTCCGGAGGTACTGATCCAAAGGAGCCGGTACCGAACGCGGATACGTAAACCTTATTTATTCCTCACAATCCTTACCGGCACCGCGGTACCAAATGATTCCGGAGCGCGCGTTCACTGTTCACTCTCGTTCACTCGCTCAAGTCACTCGGAAGTACTCGGAACACGTCTTATCGCTCTAACTAACCAACTGTTCAATTCAAAATGTGCCAAATGATCCAGTGAACCAAATGAATAAAATGTTCTGCGAAACCGGGGAACCAAAATCAGCGAGTGAGTGCCGGTGCCAAAGGAATAAATAAGGTGAACCGGTACCGGACCCGGAGTCGGAATAAGTGAATCAATTCACTTGCCGGAATAAAGATTACCCACCGCTACTGTTGATTACTGGTGTACACCCGAGATTTCGAAGCGCGTCGTTTTGGTCGATTTGTATGACAACGTAATACTGCTTACTTTATTATACTGTGGTAAAGTCAAACCCCGCTGCCCAAATATATAAATCGTCATTTTCATGACAGCCGTCACTGCGGCCGTTCTGCGGCGGCCACCGCTCTTCTAAGAAACCGTAGCATGGACACGATCTGTTAGGTAAACGAGTCTAATTCACGTAACTAAAGAAATTCAGTTACAGTTAAGTTTCGATCAAAACAACGCATTTCTTATTCTCTACCGCTGACAGATAGGTATGCTCGCGTCAAGTTCGCGTCATGCGAGCGGAAAAAGAGCACATTCTACTGCTACGTGAAGAAAATTACTAGAATACGGTTAAGTACTCGAAATTTGAACTTAACTGCAACTGCACCACAACTTGATTGACGTGTCGTGAAATAACGTGTGATGCAAACAGGCTGGGGTCATCGTATCTTCTGGGGGTAGCGTATTTTTCGATAGCTTCTGTCAAGTTAGTGACTCATGGTGCGTTTTTTATAGCGACAGCTGAAAAGCGTTCTATCGAATAGATTACGCTAGGTCCTATCGAAATCTATAGTGCTGATGGTACGAATTTTAATTCTTTCTGTGACCGCTAGGGGCGCTGTACAATATTTCACAGATATCATTTACGGAGACGCTAGGGAGTTTGACTGTGGAAACTCATTGTAGAGCTACAGATAGTTATACCAGGTACTAATAAAAGTGTTAGATCTCCGACCGTGGCAGATAAGTCTCATAATTTTAAATTGTACTAGAAAAGTTGCCAAGGAATGACACCAAAGTGTTGCACGTCCTTAAACGCTTAACGAAACACCACGCGGTAGACACGGCTAGGCCTTGGTCTGGCTAAGTGTCCTGGAACATAATCAAATAACAAATAATATTGTTTGTTGTCTTCGTCGCTGGGGCTGCACCGGCTGAAGGTACATATTGTACGTCTATCTACACTCATATCTTTATAAACGTCTGCTGCCACATCCTGCCAACCATTTCGTTATGTATTCACTAGGTCAGGTCTTGGGTTGATAAATCGTAATATTACCGATGCTAAATGTAGGGTACCAAAACAGGGTGACATGGACTGAACGCCTCTCTGCGTTGAAGTTTTTCGTCGGTAATAAAAAAAATGGCCGTTCCATACATTTGACCGCGTAGGTATTGCACTTTTCTATAAAACAGCAGTTTTTTTATAAAGCAGACAAAAAAAACTACGCTACGGGGTCTAGAATCATGTGCTGAATTCATGGTTACAGTTTTCGCGTCGATGCCCCGCCACCCTGTATATTATTATTTGCACTGACTCATAACGCCTCTCTCTAGTGCTGTTAGCAGCCGGTGTAAAGTTTCAGTAGCTGTCAGTGCCTCATGCCTGACGTATCATGCTTGGGCCAATAACTGCTTAGATAGGGTATATCCCTTGCAATGTTACTAGTAATTATGAATAGTACTAGGTTAAAACCAAGTTGCTGGTTGATTGTCTCGCACTTGTTTAGTTCTAATTAAACCTCTTGTTAAATTCAGCCGTTTTCAGAAGATACTAAAGTAAAATCTCGAGTTCTGTGTTGAAGAAAATAGTATTTTTTTTATTCGAGGTAGGTATGACTTACATCCCCATTGAGTTCATATCACGCAACACGAACCGTACACGTACGCTTAAATGTAGGTACCTACATATTGTAAAAAAAAGTTGCTGTGTTGTTGCAATGATTTTTACATTTGATAAAGGCTACATGGGCGTAAAAGAAATGGAGAAAGCTAAATACCTATTTTAAATTATATGGAACTTATCTACAGTCGGGACTTTTAATTAGCTGCAGTAAAATGTCACTTTTACTGTCATTTAGCTAAACAAACAATTGTTTAAACGATCAAGTGGTGACACTAAAGCTGTAACTTTACTGCAGCTAATTAAAGTCCGACTGTACCTGCTCACTTACTTCCTAAAACCTGAAAAGAAACTCATCAAAGTACATCATAGGTACCGTACTACGTAGAAATGTAAGTAGGTATGCGAAAGGTTTCATACCTTTCGCATACCTACTTACATTTCTTGAATGGTTAGGACCTACCTGCCGTAGTAGTTTACATACATATAGCCCTGCAATTATCGAGGAAAGGATGGACATGCAAAGATTATTTAAACTTCATCGAGAATAGTCAACCGAAATCTATGTAATAGGTAAAACCCATGCTGCGATTTCTGCTGCTGATTATTCAAAGGCTTCGCTTTAATATGTCGTAGTATATTACCACGAGGGAAAAATGTTATCACATGCCTTTCTCATGGCAAGTTCTTTACGAAACACCATGTATTTGTAATAAGGTAAGTACACTGAACGCGAATATCTAGCAACGATAGCTACGTCATCTGTGCACTGAATTGCTGCGACCTCTTGAAATAACGCAACAAGCGCGCGCGGTTCTATTTCGTTTTGTAGGGGCGCTGTTTACAATGCAGCAATAATACTAGAGTGAACACACATAATTTTTGCTTTTATTTGAGTGGAGATTCGCAAGAACAAAAATGCTCGGAGGAAGGAAGTATTCCAATAAGTTGCTGGTAGAGATTTTGACTTCCAGAATTGTCTTGATAGCCGTGGAATATCTCTCCACTCCTCAAGCACCTCAGGATATGTTACCCCTTGTCGCTACGTCACCATGTGCTAGAGACTATTTCCGGGCCCGTTATTGAGTAAGCAAGTCACCCTCTGCCTTTTTATCCGTGTATATTGGATGTATAAAACATTGATCAGGCAGGAGCCATGGTCCTTCCATAGTTTTAGGTAAACAGCACCCTAAATACGTAACACACTTTCAATCACAATCCGAGTGTTTTGAGGGACAATGCTAATCCATTGCTTCATAGGTTTGAAAAGTTCGTTTGCTCAACAACTTATATAACGCAATTAACGTGGGTGAACTGTCAAAATTAAACCGCTAACACCCGCAGTCCACTTTAGCCACCCAAATCCATAGTCCAATACCTTCGTTTACATATCCTGCAAGTCCTGGTTGGGTGCACTTGCATAGTGTGTATAGGGATCATCGTCAATTGGTGCCCCATTTCATTGAAAGCGTCTCACGGGCCTCTGCGAGTTGGTTTCGGCCCCTCCTACGCTTTCCAGTACCCAAAATTAGTGAAAAACTTACAATTTAAATTAGGTATGTACAAAATAAAACATGTTCTTAACGTAAAATCTCCTGTCTACAGTACATACAATTACACAAAGACCAATAACATTTTAGGTGAACACTGAACACTTATAAATTGCTACGGGAAAAGTGGACGAAACTATTGCTTCAGCATTGACACGAGGGTGACACTGAAAGTTCTTAGAAAATCAAAAACTGAACGAACTAGCAAGTTATTAGTTTTATTATATCTTTTCAAAATAGTGTCCATTTACATCAATTCATCGCTGCATCCGATGGAACCACTGGGAAAAAAACTTTACCCACTCGTCCTGGGCTCTCTTCGACGGCATTTTGAAACGCAGCCACTGCTTCCTCGGCGTCCATAAAACGTTTTCCTCGAAGTTTTTATTTTCGGAAATTAATAAAAATCGCAAGGTGCGTGGTCGGGGCTATAGGGCGGGTGACTCAATAATTCCACGTCTGACGTCGTCAAGTAGTCGATTGTTTGCTTGGCGGTGTGCGACGAGGCGTTTTCGTGGTGAAGGAGGAAGTTCCAAGACAAGTGGCAAACAGTTGTTAGTGTGTATTGTGTGTGCGTAGTAACTGTTTTTCAATCCTCTAAAACTATTCTTGCTTAATGACCTGTCCTTTCGAAGAACGACGCCACCATTTTTTTTTCCACGCTAGGACCTAGTTGGCAACTCCTCGGAAGGAAACACCCACACACAGCAGACTGTCTCTTAGTTTCAGGATCATAACAATAAATCCAGCTTCGTCACCCGTAAGTATGTCGAACACGGCATTTGAGTCACCTCCGTTAAATTTTTGAACCATTTCACGACACCAATCAACACGACGGATTTTTGGGCCTCTGTCAAATTATGAGGTATCCACCGAGCACAAAGCTTCCTGACCGCTAAATGTTCATGGAGGATTTTGTGCACTTGACTCATACCGATGACTAAGTTTGTCCGAATCTGCTGATAAGTCACTCTTTTATCAGTCTCTATCATCTAACAGTGGCACGAGATGAGGCTTCCTCGTGAAAGGCCAATCGAAGTCTAACATAACTTTCTTGTTGACTTAAATTACATCGAATGTCATAAAAAATCATTGAACGAAAATTTTCTCGCGTTAAATTCATGCTGACGTAACACAGACAATTTTCAATTTGCCGCCAAATCGTAAACAAATGACAATAGAATACAATACAAACACAATAATATTGGCAATGAGTTCCGTTCTCTAAATTTGAACTTATTTTTTCTAATATCGTTTACAAGTGGCCAGTTCTAAAAACTTTCGTGTCGCCCTCGTAATACGCTTGGAATTGGTTTTCACCGGGTATTAGCCGCGATGTTGTCAATTTAGGTGAAAACACATAAGTGCAGAAGGGACATAATTTGACTAAGGATTACATAATTCATTGGTAACAGAAACAGCGAAGGTTCCAAAATACTCCCTTGAGGTACCCCAATTAATGTCTGTTATCGCTTCGCATGATTTGCAATTTTACACGTTGTGTGCCTTCTGAATATATTTCACATTAATGCGGTTTTTTTTCAAACATTTCCGTCACGATGAGATGACAGATGTGAGTTAACGCTCTCAAAGGTGGCAGCACTATTTTGCCAATGTTTTGTTTGAATACTTTTGTGTCTGTCACAAATTAAACGAAAACTAGATAAATATGTATGTGACTTGGAGTGTAGCACTATTAAAAGACGAGCTAAGGAAAAGGGAAGCGTCTACCACTGGTAAAAAAGCAGCTCGAGGATGATCTTCCTGATTGAATGTTAATTCTAGCATTGATAATATTAACACACACACATTATTTTATTATAATTTAGATATTATCACACCTGTGCCTGTGGGTAATAAAAACAGACTTAGTTATCTTGTGAGCATCACCTGCATACAAATTTCTCCCATAAGTCTTGAGGTTTAAAAAATAAACACAAATGTACACATATTATCGACGAAATGTCAGGTTTCCAATTGTTTTTTCGGACAGATTTCGTCTTTTACATCATTGACAAATATCATATAAATTAATTATACATAAAAGACGTCGTTTGTTTACAAAAATGTATGGATAGTGACAGCTAGCTGTCAAATTCTTAGACGCTGGATAGTAGCGACATCTAAAGTGAGCAAGTGGCAATTTTTATCCTCAAATGCTGCATACGGATTTCTGTGACATCATATGATTGAGAATTAGTGTCTTATGCGTGCTGCTTGGTGATCTTTGTACAATTTGATGGTGTGCTGAGCAACAGTGCGGAGAAGATAGTTACATTTTGAACATTAGGTTGGCGATAAAAGCTGTTGAGTACTTCGGTACATATGATTATAATGAAGCGGCGTTCGCGTCGTCGCGTCGCAGCAACATAAATCCAACGAATGTTTTATAACTTTTCTATCCTGTGCCGGGTCTAGGCTAGTTTTAGGAATGAATCGAGATCTGAATATGGCGCCCCTTTTGACCCTTATAATACACAATCATGCAAGTTTCAAAGTGTTGATTTTGTTGTATGGGAACCGGCTTGACTATTCTCTGCGAGATGTGTGCATCGTCATCTGCACATGCTGTTCAGAACCTAGGTTTCAAGAGCGAGCTCGAAAATTTTTGCACCCCGCCCGATATGTTATTTTAATAGGAAAACATAGTTACGTTCTCGAAATTTTTGCAAGCCTGTCATTTTGTGGATGTTACGTGCAAGGGGAGCATATCTCCTCGTAGCCTCTGTCAAATTTGATCGATCGATAATGCGACAATCCAAAAGGGGGGCCAAAACAGAGGCTGAAGAAGGCGCCTCTGTAGTCAAAAGTGTTTCGCGGGGCCCGGCCTTTGGGACACTTACCGTCTGAAACTGGTTTGCTGAAAGAATATCGTATTGCTAGAGAGATGTTGCTGTTTTAACAATCGACCAATCAATCAATACAATACCTACGCAATGAAAATCCGAACCCTTCGCGCCGCTTACGGGAAGTTATATTCCAACAACATTCAACAGTCGGCCGCATCATCGGTCACCTAGACCGGTGAGATAGTGTCAAGATCCCATGTAGTTGTGCCTGTCAGCAGTCAGCATCTTTGAAAATTAGTAGCCTCGAATTCACTAGGCAGGTGAGCAGTGGTGGCCAAGCCGCGACTTACGAGATGTACGTTGTGGGTTCCCACTCAGACAGACGCTTTACTTTGTGTAATTTATTTCATCACCACTGCTCTCCTCTCAAAACGGTGAAGGAAAAGTGTGCGTCACGCCAGCATGAAAGTACCTATCTCCTAAAATTTATTTTAACCAGACAAGGAGTTAGTGCTTTATCTGCAAGCAATGTGTGCCAAATAAAGAGTTTGTGCGCCTTATCGTTTTCGAATATAACCACTTGAAGTCAACATTAACAATGACGTAACTTTGAGCTTGAAATGCAAGAAACCAATACACCTATTCCGCACATGATTCTAGTCTCCACCTAGCGTATAAATTTACCTTTGTCGTTTGTCAAAAAAGAAACTGCTGTTCCATGGAAAAGGGCAGTAGGTACGCGATTAAGAACAACAAAATCTCTGAATCCATTAGAACAGGTTGCGAGTATGCGCGTCGATGTCCCTCCCACCCTGCTGGTAAGCTAGGTATTATTTTTAACCTATGTTAAAAATAATACCTAGCTTACCGCAGCGCCACCTATGTGTCATGCTTTAACTAAAACAACCTGTTACTTCATCATCATCATCATAATTTCGGCGGAAAAAATTCCACTACTGGACTGGCCTCTCCCTCAAACGTCTCTCATCGACTTGTCCTGTGCGATTCCCGTGGCTTTCACCGTTATTACTTAGCGTTAATAAACTGTAACAGTAGGTTAGGTAAATAAAACTTACGATATAAGGTATCACTTAACTGTATGTATCTAGATTTATTTTAAATGCGCAAGCACAATCACAAGTAAAGATTGGTGAAAAGTTTAGGTAGGGACAGAAAGCAACAAACCCTGTCCCTTAGTATCTATATCAAATCGCAGATACTGCTGAAAATAAAAACATTACAAACAAATTTAATAACAACCAAAACAAACAAATTACCAAAAAAAAACCCTGTCCCTTTAACATATCAACAAAATTGTAATTAAATGATTCAATCAACTCCTTTTCAGAATGTTGTATATGTAATTTATGATTAAAATTCAAATTTTACATTTGTTCCAATTTTTTATTTCAGTTTTTCTCAATACCTTACTTAATTAACACTACTGTAGGTACAGTGGAAGGTCTTCTCGCACAAGTTAATTAATAAAAAAACGTTTTAAAAATAAACTTGTAACAAAAAAAAAAACTATCAACGGAAAGGAGCTGAAATTCTATAATTAAGTAATAATTTTAATGCGGCGACACACAAGCAAATACAAAAAGCAAGAATAGAATATCTAGTTCTTATAAAGATCGATGAAATAAATCAAATTATCAAAATAACATGTAGCTGCTTCAAATTGCCGAGGAGCTCTCTCGACTGTCTTCCGTATCCATCATCCACTTCAGATGTCTTTTATGTTGTAGTGTCATCAAAACTACATGTTTGCCAAGTTTCAACAGAAACGCAGGTAAAAATACAGTAGGTAGAAGAATAATCATTTGTCCACCGTAGCCGTCACCGGAAACGAGATGACGGCGCCGAACTTTCGATACATAGATGACCCGCGTGTCCACCGCACGCCCGTCACTCGAACCCCGTCACCGAATCCCGGCCGCTGAAGTTTCGAGTAGTTCAGCGCGACCGCTAGAACTCGGCTCAACGTGCCGAGGGGGCGGGGGTTGTGGTTGGCCAATGTGCCAATGCCGCACCGGCCTCGTTCGCCCCGCTTTTGTTTTGTCTTCCTTAGCATACTGCGAGTACGGTCCGAACGGCGAGTTTGGTCGTGGTGTCGCCCTGTGTCCGTCACAACCGAACTTGGCGGTACCTATAGACAAAACAAAAACCAGTGACGGCGACGACAGTAGTACCTATAGACAAAACAAAAACCAGTGACGGCGACGACAGCGTGTGGACATGATCAAACGTGTTTTGTATTTCCGGCACATCGGCCCGTCGCAATCTTGGGCCGAGTTCTTGCGATCGCTCTGAACTACTCGAAACTTCGGAGGCCGAGGTGGCGTTTGGATGACGGACTCGCGGCCGTAGTACCTAAACGTATGTATTGCTACTTCGGCGTCGTCATATATCGTTCTCAGTGACGTCCCAGTAACGGCTGCGATGGACAAATGCACTTAGGGGTGGACGTATACGTACCGTAACCAATCATAAAAGAATCACCTAAATCGGACTTATCTAACTCTGTCAAAATTTATAAGTATCACCGTGGACATAAATTAAAACATGCCTATGCGTCGATTTGTGAACCTCCTTGTTTTCGTAGGTAAAAAGAAACTGAACTGAACTGTAAGTCGACTTTCATGGCTGACCGTACTACTTGTTGGTCCTCGACGCTTGATCTTATGTCTACCTTCTCTAGTCATCGCAATCCAGTCAGGAATGTTTTAATTGTGGAAAACAAGGTTTTAAGGTTAAGCAACGCTCGCCGAGGTCGGTCTATAGATGGGTGACCATCCGTTACATACCGAAACCCCTCCGTGCCTAAAAAATGCGTTAAGCTGTTGGTACCGGCTGCATTGTCGCGATAACGTGAACTACACTTCGCGCGCTCTCTCTTGCACACCGATCGACGTCTCGCTGTATAGTTCGCGTTATCGTTATCGTTCTTTATGGCCGCAGCAACAAGAGATCGTCTCATTGAAAACTGCACGCCCCTCCACTGCTTATGCAACAAGCACTCATTTAAAATACATGAATAGACATTTCAGCGGAGGATCGTGCAACTTTAAATTAGATGTTCTCCACTCAGTAACTGCGATGTGGAGGTTAGATAAGCAATTGGTCGATGTAAAATACTGGTAATTAGCTGCATCCAGTTCGACTAGTCAACCCCAACATAGGAACCCCAATATCGGAAAAAGGTAAAATAAGCTACGGTAGGTACTTCTTCGGTAAGGTGGAGGAACGCACACTTTCAAATAAGACGCTTGTGTGAGTAGGTACTATATCTATCTACTACCAACCCACAGTTGGTCATGTTGCCATGGCACCAATGAACTGAATTACCTACAACTAAAACTGTATTGAAAATACGGAGAAAGAGATAATTCTCAGTGGCGTGTTTCACATAATATGCTACATATTTTGAACTCTATTTTTGTTGTGATTAAGTTATTTATCAATCGAACGAGCACTTAGCTGCTTTGTATGCGCTGACCCTATAGGGCCCTCCGTTCACCTACCGAAGTTGCTGACCTGACAGTAGAAAGATCAGTGGTGTAGCTAGTACTAAAGGGTGTATGTACCAAAATATGAGAGTAAATTAATTAGCATTTCCAGTCGGGAGGTTAATCGGTCATTGTAACTTTGACGAGACAATGCAAGAGCGAGCGAAGTAAGCTAGAAAATTGGAGCGTCTAGACTTAACTCAAAGAAATCCCCGTTTTTCATCCCCTTAAATGTAGAGTTTCCAAAAACCCTTTCAATGTGCACCCCTACATTAATAAAGGAAGCCGTGTCCAAAATGTACGTTCCTAGTCTCAGCAGTTTTGGCGGTGCGTTTATACGTCAGTCAGCCAGTTCAATTTAAAATAATAAATACCTAATTATATATTATAAGAATTTATGAAAACACACGTGGGGGGAGGGGGGGGCATATAATTGACACGACGGTAGCTAAGCCTCTGAGACAGCTACTGCTTCTATATATTTGCATGGCTGTCGTTCGGCTCGCATCGAGAGGTCACATGATGAGATTATCTTGAGACAGGGGCGTAGCTACCGCCGTATCTGCCATATCAATAATACGGGGCCCCCGGGCCACGGAGGCCCCCGACATGAACGCCTGTCAGACCTGTCACTATTGTCCATAGAGGCAGACTCTTTAGAAAAACTAAATTCAGTTTCAGTTTGCCGAAAAAAAGGCAAGGAGAGTGTTATTTAATTTGATTTGTTTGTAAACAATTTGGTAAAAGTGACAGATAATTATGATTTTATGCAAACATTTTTTTTTTCTTTTGTGAGAAATCAAAAGAAAAAAAAATGTGCAAAAAGGAAAAAAAAATATTTTTTAAAAAGAAAGAAAAAAAAATAGTATGTAATGATACATAAATAAACAAATAATACATTCTCCCATAAACAAATTTTGTTCGCTAAGTAGTTGGTACAAATGTAAAACATCACGCATTCACGCCCATATTCCACGACGGGGTATGTCAGAAGTTTATTGAATACTGACATCCAGCTTTCGTCAGTTAGGTCAGTAATGACGAGACAGTTATTAGGTAGGTAGGTAGGTACAGTCAGTAGCAAAAGTACGACAACAGTAACAGTTAACACAATAATCTTTACTAAAAATTTTACGAAACTACCTTCTGGAAGCGGCAAATATAGAATCAATTCTGTTTTCTTTTTACGTTAAATTTTAGTTTTTGACGATTAAAAGTACAACAGTTAAAAAAAAATGTTTCTAATTGAAATAATGACTGGATTTTGATTTTAATCCAACTTGCTGAGGGAAAAATGTAACGTTTCATTTATTATTATTTTTTATCCAGTAGTTTATTTTTATTTTTAATAAATATAACGGCGTTAAGTACACAGTCACAGTTAGGTTTTCTAAAATATATATTGGTCATAAAAACGAAAAGGTAATCTTAGAAATATACATATAAATAGCTTAACAAAATACAACCTGATAAAAGTTTCATCAGTCACTCGAGACTTGATACACCGACCGCGAGAACCAATGGTATAAAAACTTTCTTTAACTTTCAAATAGGTATTTAGCAGTACCCAGGTAGGTAGGTCTAGCAAATGCAACAGTACAGCAAAACAAAAACGGAGGAGTAATTTTCTATGCATTTTTTTTATTTAGCATAGCAATTGAACTATTATTTACGGCAACAAGACGCAGATCGACCACCTATTATATTAATATCGTTTGTTTAGACTTGTGCTTAACCAGTGTATCTGCTTAGGTACCTACTGTATAACCTGATAATAACCGATTACATGTAGCCAAGCTATTTCACGTTTCGAATTTTCCTATTCTTACCTACCAGTCTGGATGAAAAATAAACCAGCATTAGATATAGTGAGATCAAAGTCGTACAGACAAAATCCAAATAATTATTAAAATCCTATAAAAGCTCTTTATTAAATGCTCGCTATTGTTATTGTTACAGTACGGACGAAGACGCGCGCCAAGCGATGATGCTGGACGGCGGTAAGATTAAAGAGATCCAAGTGAAGCTGTTACTCAGCTCCCGCTCAGAAATGCACAAGGTGATCGAGGCGGCCCGGCAGAGCGTCCCCCTGCTCCTGGCCGCGCCTGCGCCCGCGCCGCTGCCTGCCGCTGCTTCAATGCCCGCGCCCCCGGCCGCTCCCGCGCCTGCCACTATACCCCCTCTTCAACAACCTCTCAGCATCTCCGGCCTCAACCCATTTTCCACCGCACTAGGAAACAATCCTCTCTCAGGCTTCGGCATCCCTGGGATCGGTAATCCACAAGAAATTCCTCAACCCGCCGTCATTGAACCACCCGCACCCCTCCTCAGCCCAACGTCTAATAACACTCCTAACGCTGACGAGGACAAAGATGATGAGAAGTCAGAACGAAAGCGCAGCAGGGAGGACAGGCGGCGCTCCCGAACACGCTCCAGGTCACGCGAAAGGGACAGGAAAGATCGCAAGAGAGACCGCCGCGACAGATCCCGCTCCCGCGATAGACGCCGCCGCGACCGCAGCCGCAGTCGAGACCGACGCGACCGCAAGCGAGACAGGAAGGACCGCAGCCGATCCCGCGACCGGTCACCATCGCGCCGATCGCGCGACCGCAGAAACAATGACCACAGAACTCCTGAAGGCTCCCAAGAAAAGTCGATCGTTTCTCTGGATGGGCAGCTTTTGCTCGGTCCTACACCATTTGGAAATGTAAAGAATCCAAATATGCTTATGCCTCCGCAACAGATGATGCCTCCAAACAACATACAAAACAACCCCGTAAATCGCGACGCACCGATAACCCGCTTCAACGATTCGTCCATGGCCGACGCATTTTCCAAACTACAGGAGCTCGGCAAAAAGCGTAATCCGAATGCATTCCAGGGTGATCAGAACGGCGGTGGTAGAATGCCGAGTCCTTCAATGCGCGGTGGTGTGGGCCGCGGCGGAAGCAGCTTCCGGCGGGACGGACGTCAAAGTCGTTTCGCTGACGCTGAACAACAACGAGACTGCAGCGTCGCTATCAGGAACGCACCGAACCATACTAGTTATGGCGACGTCCGACGCTTCTTTCCATTTTTGATCGACAAACACGGTATCAAAATGATTAATGATACTATGGGACGTCGTACAGGAAATATCTTTGTGAGGTTCTGCGACCCTCGCTCGAAACAACTAGCGTTGCAAAACAAAAACAACGAGTTGAAGGGCGCTCAAGTTATCGTAGAAGGGCTCGATGATGAAACTTATGAGGCAGCGGTAGACTCATTCCTTCCGTACCGCCAAGATAATGATGAAGAAGATGCACATCTGGCTGCGCCTGCCCCTCCAGACATGCGACGTGAAAACATTCGCTTTAATGTGCTTAAATTAACAGAACTACCACACTTCGTCAAGGAACACGATATTATAAAAGCTTTCAGCGAATTTTCTCTGCTCTCTATTATGGTCAACGATTGTCGTATGACTAGAACAAAAATTGCCTACGTGCAATTTGTAAAACCGGAAGACGCAAAACTAGCACTAGAAAGAAAAGAAAGATACATTTTTGGGAGAAGGCAGCCAACAATCACTCCTGTTACAGAAGAAGAGTATGATAAAGAGAAACAGAAGGGTCAGCAGCCACAGGAGCCGCCGAGCAAACCGCCGCAGAAGGAGAGTCCGCCGCCCGACATAGCACCGCCGCGGGATCCGCGCCAAAGGCGGCATTTCGAGAACGGACCTGGAGGACCTAAAGGAGGTCCGCCGATGCAAGCGCAACCTCAAGGATCACCTTTTTTCACGCCCCCATTTGCGCAGCAGCAGGGCTTCCCAGGACAGTTCCCCGGCCCACAGTTTGCAGGATTTCCAGGTTCCGGTCCGATGGATCCCCGGACAGCTGCTTCAAACTGGATTAACCGACAGCAATTTAACAACCAAATAGATCAGATCTCTAAGCCCCAAAATAACGCCATCCCGACCGACATGGAAGACGAACCTCTCGACTGCGTTCTGATGAAAGGTCTACCTAGAGATGCAACCGACAGATCCATCGTCACCTTCCTATCAGACACGAACGCAGTGCCCGCTCGAATACACCTCATGCTGGATACGAACGGTATGCCTTCCGGAGACTGCTTCTGTGAATTTAGATCTACTCAGGAAGCGAGGTTGGCGACCACTAAACACGGACAAAACCTTGAGGGATGTCGTGTAACTGTGGACTTGGTGCCGCGCAGTGTGGTTGAAGAAGCTTTAGAAGGACCTAAGCAGCCTGAAATACGAGAAGGAATGCACGGTAACATTTCTCAACAGCAGCCGCAGTTCTTTGAGCCCATGCAGGGCGGGCGGGGCGGAGGGTTCCGCGGTGGGTTCCGAGGGCGCGGCGGTGGAGGCGGTGGCTTCGACAGAGGAGGCTTTGATCGTGGCGGTTTCAACCGCGGCGGCTTTGACTCGGGACGAGGTAATTTTAGAGGGCGGGGCGGCTTCAATGAGAGAGGTCGCGGGTTCGATCGCGGTCGTGGTGGGGGTCGCGGAAGAGGCTTCGGTCGGGGTGGCTCGGGCGGGGGCTTCGACAACGGTCGCATGGAGGACGACCACGACCCCGCTCTCGACGACTTCGGAGCTCCCGGCTGCGTAGTGTCCATAGAGAATGTGCCGTTCCGCGCTTCTATAGATGACATCATGGACTTCTTCTCAGACTTCGAACTGAGTCAGGACGATGTGATCAGGCGGTACAACGAGCGCGGACAGCCGACCGGCGACGCCCGGGTCGCGTTCCGCACGCCGTTCGACGCACAGCGCGCCGTCAAGACGCGCCACATGGACACGATCCAAGACAGACGGGTCAGTTTGTGTATTCTATAGTATAAAGCCAGGAGCCGATCCGGCTCCGAATCGGACTAGTTTTTATCAGTGTAAATATTTGAATACCTAGCTAACTCATTGAGAGTTTCAAGTGTGAGAACTTTGCCCACCCTATGAATGGGTTTATGGCATTTTAACGTTCGTTCGTTAGACCTTGCAATAATAATTGCATATCTGTACCGACGTTAAGGATGTGTGTAATTATCTCGGTAATTAAATTTAATAAAAAAAATAATTTTTATAATTAAATTCGGTGTTTTATTTCTCAAACGCAACACAGTATTACTCAAGTTCAACAACAATATCACTACTGTACAAAAGAGAGCATTTTAAAGAACAACTGATTTTGACAATTCAAAATTGCCTGTAAATGGTATAATTGAAATAAATTATTTGAGTTTGAGTTTGTCCAGGAGATAATAAAACGCTTATTAATTCCATCAATTTAATGTATAATTATCGCTTTCGCTTAGGTACATAGTCTTATTTTAGTATCCCTTTGACTAGAACTTTGTTATACAAACTAAAGTTCGACATACCATAGCTCCACATGGACACGAAATACATTGTATTCATTACATATACACAATACAAGTATATACACAACATACATGCAGTTTAATATTCATATTAGTAACGAAATCTTATTCGGACAAACAAATTCTTGCATTATGTATTTATTTCATGTTGAATAAATACTTCAAACTGAAAACTGTTAAAACTTAACGCGGTCGGTTATTAATGAAATATGCCGCTATTTATTTTACAAAATGTTGAGGAAGGACAACAAGCACAACGACCTTAATCTCTAGGGTAAGGGGACGTATGCAACAATTTGATCTCTACTTATGCAATAGCAAGGCAAACATATGAAAAGAGCACCGTATGCATTAATATCAGTCGGTCAACTTTTAGTTGATCAAACTAAGATTCACTTTTGAAAGCGTGCTCTTTTCTTTCAATTCGCAAAAGTTGACCGCTTTTTAATTCGCTTCGTGGGAAGCTTTATATCATTTATAGCTGACACATTCATCATAAATGAAGCTTACTGAATTGAAACAGTCCGAATATATAGTTCAAAATACAAAAGGTCAAAAAATAGAAAATAAAGGACTAACAAGATAGAATGTAAAAGTATTAAGGTAAGGAAAGTTGAAGAAATGCGTTCACAGAAGAGATCAAACCGTGAATCATAATTAATCTCAGACATATGACAAATAGACGTTACATGCATTTCAAGCATCAAGTAAACATTGACCAACAGTAACTTCAAGTAAATTAGCCTTTTTTTAATCCAGACATTATTTTAATACTCATATCAGCCATGGAAGAAGTCAACTGAAACAATTTACGACATTATTCGAAGTAAGTAATTGTTTTGGTACAAGAAATCATGAAAACCAAGTAGGTAATTTGAAACTACGTATGAGTTACAAACAGTCCATCAACTTCCATTTTATTTATAAATATATTACAACTGGCCCTGCCTTAGCCCGTACACGACAATATTCAACCGAATAGCTAACTAAAACAATATTGTGATGCGTAAATAGATATAGTGACAAAATCCGTGTAGACGATCATTCATAAAGAGATACTCTTTATAGACAAAATATAAATTAATGGATTATTTTCAACAAAACTAGTCACACTACTAAAATATAGATAGTGCATTATTATAAGACACACAGTCTTCTGACAAAACTTTACGGAATTAAAACATAGTACACTACCCGGACGTAATATGACGCAAGTTTTAGAAATTGACGAGTCAATCACAGCTATTAATGAGTCATAGAGACTTAGAGCTCTACAAGGCCAATCGTTCTAAAATTCGATACTTATGCCATATTTTTGGTCGGGTGTGTAATTTTACCAAAGCTAACAAGAAAATTTTGTGTTCAATACAATTTTGTTGAAAACAACCCGAGTACATATAGCCAAGTGCAGTAGCTCTTAAAACGTTACATAACTAAGATATAAAATTAAAAACAATAAGTTACAGGCGTATGTGTTAGATATTTGGAAATTAAGCGACCCGCACCTCTGTTGGATTAAGTAAGCTTCTGTTTTGGTACATCATTATTTTTTGTCGTAATGTCTAGATGTGTTGTCTGTCGTGTCTGATAAAAGTGTAAACAAAGCCTTTGTTTACATTTTGATCTGATACTATTGGGACCGACCATATGTACCTGCTTGACCACTGCCTATAAGTTTTTTGATGGTATCGAACGGGAAGTACCCTGATCCAGGTTAAGGGTAAACGTGTCCCCATGCCTTCTTACAAAGAAGCGGTCAAGGCCTGGTTCAACAATGTATGCTATCATTTGGAGAGGAAGTGTCAACTTTGGACAACTCTTGGAAGCTTCAAAGGAAGTTGTATGAGTTATATATATGGCAGTATTACTGCATCATTTAAATACACTTAACAATCACGTAAGATTAATTAGGAGGAAATTTTATTGATTAATAATTCAATTTTTCCTTATAGGCAGTGGTGGCACTGGTATGCACATAAATACTTAAACAACTATTAGATTCTGCATTCTTTATTTTGACATGCATATTATTATAGATATAGTATGGAATTATAAGAAAGCTAAGACATTTTAATAGACAATTTAAATGTCTGACACGTTCATAACGTTTACGAAGACACTTGAATGATTATAAATTACTGTTATCTTTTCTTTAAAAACTGTCCTTTAAGTTTATTGAAATTATTCGCATTCATTATTATTTAAATTCATAAATAGACATACAAAATATATTATTAGTAGTGTTACAAGAGAAAGTTCACATTGGTACTGACACAAGATTACAGAAAGTTAATTTCTTAAATTCTAATAAACACATAGATAGACGTTATTATTATAATAAATGTAGAGTAAAAGTAAAGAGTTCCAAAACTTGGGCTGGCAATCCCACCCCGTATTCTCAGTACAAAAAAAAACTGAATGTTATTCTGCTTTATGTTTAAATCAGTCGAAATTAAAACATTATGAATAGTAGAATATTGTTTTAATAATTATTAGGTACAAACGGAATGCAGTTATTAAAACCAGAATTTAGAAATATGTTTTAAGGTACGGCATTAATACTTTTTTTTTTATAGAAAAATAACGATATTATTATGAATTGAACCCAACTGCGCTGAGGAAGCGAATGATCGCTACGCATCGCGTATTTGTCAAGCGAGCATTGAAGTTATTACGCTTATAGTCCTTTCTCTGTCAATTTGCCCCTGAGCCAACAGAATTTGCAATACGCAACAAAAATAAAGATTACTGATCTTTTGATGGAACCCAATGGAAACCATACAGCCACGAAAATAAAGATCACTATGACTTTGACAGTGATGCAAAATGAGAGGTGGACTAGCTGAAATAACTGTACAATCATTTATGTAAATCATGGCGACCCATCTATCCTAGATGGGTCGCCATATTTTTGTACGCAGTCGGGTTAATGTAAAAACAGTTTGAAAAAATCTAGTCCAACTACGTGGTCCCTGTTATAAATCGTGGGCCGAATACAAAAGTGTTTTTCTACTTTTCCGGGTCCCGTACCCAAATCGTAGAAGAGGTCTACGGATTCTGAATATGAATTCTTCAGTAGTTTTTGCACCAGCGTATTTTAATTTCTACAACCGTTACACACCTTGAAAGCGTTATTTTGTTCAATTTGTTGGGACTCTTATACCGGCCCACAAGTATTTTTGAATTACAAACAACTACAAATTGGTTTACCAAACAAACCTAAGTTTGGTCCGTCCCACTGTAGAACAACTTACGACTACACATTGAGCTTACGCTAGATATTTATAAATATTATTTTAAACATTGATTAGGAGCCATTTGCAAGTTGCGTCACACGATAAAATACTAAAACAAATTAAACTTAATCAGAAGTACACCGAAGTAGACACAATAAAAGTATTATAGTTTTATTACGTCTGGGGGCGTTTAGTGTCCCGCAAAGTGTTAATATGTTCTTAATTGATCGAAATACTTAGAAAATACTCCAGTAGAGTAGCGTTCTTGCAGTGTGACGCAACATACGTATGGTCCTTAAAAAGGAGTGTATTTGACCGCTAGATGGTGCTAGTGGCAACTGACACAGATACAGTATTAAAGGCGTAAACAGTAAGTTGCCATTATGTGTACAATGATAATAAGAAGTAGGAAAAATTAAAATACATATTTTAGTATATATTTCTCTTTCTATAGGTATATCGGATTAATATATTTTTTTGTGCTCATGTTATTAATGCTAATTTTGGTATTTTCTTTGTGTTATGTTCGCCGCGTCCACTAGCGCCATTGTTGCGACAGTTTCTACAACGAATGCCTCCATAATGTTCTAAGTGCTACACAAGCCTGGAGGCATCAATATCCGATATTCCGTTTAATCTCACTTACTTCATCGATTTAAATCGTTAAAAATGACGCGTGGACCCAGGCATCTTTATTAAGAAATAGGTTCCTATATGAGCCAATTAAACCAGTCTCTAAGTAGATCATCGCGGTCGATGTCAGGGCATGGTCTCACGAGGCATCCCCAACATTTTAAATCAATGAATGACGTAACATATTTAATGGTAATCGATATCGGTGTTAACAAGAATTTTGTAGCGTGTGTGCGAGTCAATGTCCATGCATGGTGAAAACAGATTTAAGTAGTAGTTGTCGTTACCTACTTGCAACAATATTAACTGCACAAGGAGTTATTATTGTTGCAGACCTGTCCGATTTGAAGTAAACCAGCTTAAACCAACTTCAAGAGAACGTCCTTTTAATATGGATTATAAGGAAGTTCTCTTGAAGTTGGTTTAAGCTGGTTCTCGGTACAATAAAAGCTTAGACGCCTTTTGAAATATTTCTCAACTGCCCCGAAACGTCAAATCGGACACGTCTATGGCCCTTGTGTAAGTTTCTTTTAACCATCTCGACTTTAAGTATTGACCGCATTCGGCGCTCCGATTGGCCTTTCACCACTTGAAAGTTGCGTTCGGCCAATCGGAGCGCCGAACGCGGTCGATGCGTAAAGTCGAGATGGTTTAGATGAACCTCACACTAGGGCCTCTGGGCACCTTAACGCGGCCCCGCCCCTTCGAACTACTTGCGATTAAACCCCGACTTCTCGCTTTTTTATAGCAACCCTTATCGTTTTGTAAATTATACAATATTTCCTATTCATTCTTATGACTTTCATGTAATTTGGTTAACAATAAAACGAGCATATGTTTTTTTTTTTCATTTAAGATCATAGAAATCGGAATTCTGCTTGTTTTTCCATTATAACATATTTTTTCTACAAAGTTCCATCCAATGAAAAAAAAAACACAGCTACGAGTATCAATGAGATAAAACAAGCTTAGAACTTAAAACCATTTATAAATTATGTCCAAATAACGAATTAAAAGACGACTAAACTAACTTCATGTTTTCTTCATGCAAGCACCTACTCATTTCTACCCACGTCGAGTGTGAACGACGCAATAATATCAAACGGTTCCCTTGATAAATTATCTTAAATTAATTTGTTCATCCTATAACGTTAATCGTCACACACACAACTTATGATGCGATCAAATTATGAATGGAATTGCCATTCAAAGATTTTTAAAGTTTTTCTTCATTTGACGATTTAGCAGAACTTATTTCAATTCTGTTGCGTTATCATGCATCAGAAGGCATGAGTGGAAAAAAATCTTATTAAAAATAAACTGAATTTGACATAGTAGCCAAGTCTCTGAGCAAAACTATCCTTATTTTGATCGATCGTATTCACACCGATAACAATTCCCATCTTCCCTGCCCACCCAACCCATTCCTTAGCGTGAAGCCTCACCATCCCGAAGCGGAACCTCACAAATACAATATAATACTAACTAAGCTACAGACTGCAACAAAACTGAACTAAGTAATCCATTTCGCGTTCCATTGCGTGTTTTCGCCTATAAGTTCATTGGCGCGGCTGGTGTGTTCATAGAAAAGCCGCAATGGATAGTGTGCATGGAAAATGGTAGTTTTCTGTGCATAGTATTGTGGAACACAGACCTCAACTGTGTGTGGTGTTGTTGTGAGACTCAGGCGTTGTTCTGCAGACGAACGTCTCTACGTGTCCCTGGAAAACCAACATGGTATGGTTAGCTCAATGTTTTGACATTTCTGGCACTGTCGCACAACTGCTAAATTATAAGTACATGAAGAAGGGGACGAATCTACGACAAAGGACGTGCTTGGTAACGTTTACCAAAGCCTCAAAATACTTGCAATATCAAAAACAAAGGATAATGTTTATTTGGGCACAGCTCGTGAAACTAAATACAAATAACAAAATGAAAAAGTGGAAAATAGTGTTTTAACAACAATAGTGTGATACAATAATGAAAATAGTGTCATATTACAAGAAAGTGGCGTAAGCCAAAAACGAATAATGGTCACCGTTCATTTGTCGCCTCAGCACCAACCCCGCATAGCTGCATTGCCTCGCCACACAATAATAATATAGAAATGCAAAGTTTAAGCTCTACGGCACACAATTCATATTGTGAATTTGATGAGGTTTAATGAAGTAATAGTGCATTTACAATTATTACACTATGCAAATAACAAGTGTGTAGGATTAATGCAGTGTGTTTTGTGTATGCAGGGTCAAAAGTGATTATATTAAACTTCATGCAACATAAAAGGTTTGTGACGTTTAATAAATAAGTAATGAGTGTTAAGGTGGGGGTTGCGCGGTAGGAGTGCGTGCGATGCGCCGCACTCGGACTTTGGCGTGGACAATTTTGAGGTTTGTTGTGTATCATTTTTGAGGTTTGTTGTTCATTTGCATCTGTATCACTGAAATTATCCGAAACACTGATATGTTTCATATGGATCATTTGTATCATCTGCTCAAAAGATATAAAATACAGAATGCTACGCATACACTGTAATGTTCTTGTCATTACGCGCAAACGCAAACAATCTGCCGCGTGCCGCATCAAAATAAAACGATAACTTCCTAGTGCAAACAATAAATGCAAAGAACTACCTTAAATTAATTGAAATGTGAGCGCCTTAGTTGTAATTTTTACGTGCATGGATAACGACAAAAAACTGAGAGTATGAGTGAAACACATCTCATTTGGTATCCCATTCTGACTTGTACAGATTGTAATATGTAACCATCATGAAATTTACAATCATTAAAAAGCGCAATAGTGCAGTATTTTGGCTGAATTATGATTGGTAAAAGTCAAAACTTAATTGCTTAGTGCTAATTTAGTTATTTCCACTCAGAATGCACGTATTTTAAAATAAAATATAAATGAAGTCTACAACTTCAACTCGAACCCTTCTAATGATAAAAGTAGTATCTGTTAATCATTTTGTTTACGAGCTTTTTGCAATAGATGGCGTTTTACTCAATTGGTCCTGTCATCGTACTTTCCAAAATTGTTGCTTATTTAAATCAAACCACTTTATGTTTTAATTATTTTTTACATAGAAATACAAAATAAATCTAATAAAATGTTTTTCTGAACCCGGAACTATAAAACTGTATACAAAAAGGATTGCACGAAACGTTTTAAAAGTAGGTCGACTCCTAGATTGCGTTGTAAAACTACAGTCTCTGGCAATTAGTGAGTCGCTGATGCTGCCATCTGTTGAAAAATTGGACGAAGAAAAATTGCCAGCTCAATTGCCAGATTTAGGGAGGTTTCATTTCTTGTTATGGGATTGGGTATCTGTACGTAGTATTATATCATCTGTGCTTAGATGTAGAAATTTTACATTGGGTGACACAATGGGCGCTGTTATCGCTAAAAGCGATATTCTACAGACAACTTTTTGTGGCATGGACACGATGTGATGCTACGGAATGAGAAGAACGTCGCGAGGAAAGTTTTAAGTTTCAAATGGAACATTAAAGATGGCTATGGCATGTTTAATGTTTTATTTTCCAAAAACAGTGCTTATAGTCTACATTACTATGTAGCTTGGTGTACATTCAAAATAAAAACAGTTATATTTATGACGCAAACGAAGCATTTTGCTTATGAACACCACACTAGGTTGAGCCTGTCTTGTGGAGTCCATGAAAGTATAAGAGTAGCGGAAGACCAAATAAACGATTGGTGAACTGTATGAAATATGTTATAGCTACGTCTAATAGGGAAGCATGGAAGGAGAAAAAAAAAGGTTGCGCCGACCCCAAATGACATCATATTATTAATTATTTGGGATAAGGGTAAAATAATGATGGGTTGATTCCACAGGCGTGCCCAGTCCAGTGGCTACCCCAGGAGCTGGCGGCGCAGTGGAGACACAACTGCAGCAGCTGCAGATGCAGCGGCAGCAGCACTACCAGCGCTTACAGCAGCTGCAGGCGCAGAGGGACCATGTAGCGCATCATGCTGCTGTTAAACAGGTATACAGCATGTAACGAAAATCCTGTCCGATCCTGAAGGGTATTATTTGGTATCGTACTGCGTACACAAATCCATTCAGGTATTATTTGGTATCGCACTGCGTACACAAATACGTAATCATTTAATGGATACGAGATTATTATTTTTCCCCAATGAAAATAATTAATATAAAAAAAAAAAAAAAACATACCAAAGGCAACACTGATCGCTAGACAAAGTTACCTAAACGCCGCCGTTACCCATGATAAATAAAAATCAACATATTAAAATGTTCCTGATTCGAATATGACATTGTTCACGATACGATTGCGGCACGTGATACGTACGGACATCCGGTCGCAAGCTATCTCCACGTGAAACTGGCCACAAACAAGTAGCGTGCCAGTAGGCAACCAGTCGGCCACATCGACAGGACTCGTTAAAAGAGTGCCTACAGCGCGGCTAGTGCGGGGCGGGGTGTCCTTTTAAATAAAATAGGTAATAATGAAAAGATTTCGCCGGCCGGTGGAGTGTTGTCAACTTATGAAAATTTACCATTTTAAGTGTAAAATTTCGCATGGTTCATAAAAATAAAAAAATAATCTTTTGGTTTTTATGAGTTACATTTTTTAAACTATTTTTTCTAGTACGTATGTTAAACCAGGAGTACGCCTTTATTGGATCGGACAGGGTTTTTGTTACATGCTATATAGGCTGTAGAAGTGCACCTTTCTACATTGATACTTTCTGTTTTTATGTATACTCTATTCGATTTCTACGCGAGCGTGAAGTGCGGGTGTATAATTGCCTGAAGCTTGTCATATTTTTAAGCGTATTTTTATCTCTTAACTAACAATCCTATTTCACTCGTGATAACAGAACAAGAGGGGATATGTTAACCGCTCACTCGCGTCGCGACTCAGTAGAGTAACTCAGTTTGTTGTGTCTCAGTGACTCGGTGTTTCGAGTTTCCCTATTTCGCTCACTGCTCGTCAGTCGCCTTGTAAGCGACGCGGCGCGCGGAAAGAGCACAGAGCAAAGTTATGTTTCAGATTCGAATTATCCTATACCGTCAATATCGAATGTGTCAAAACGTCAAACCGATATTTAAATGACAGCTGCGGGCACAGATTATCAAAGGCTAACGGCGCGTGAGCATCGATGCCCGGAATGTTACCATTTTATAAATAATGTTTATTGTATTTATTTTGTTACTGAACCAATCTTTTGTATCACTACAATGATCCGGATCAGTGAGTCGGTTCCGTAACACACGCCTACACGGAGTATCGTCCGAGTAGCCGTAGCGACAGCACGTCTAACGCAGTCACATTGGATACAGTTTGTATATTGTACACACCTAACCCAAGATAATACAATACAAATGTCGTTTTAATTCTTTAGGCATTCTTTACTAGCCAACCATGAGATAACTTGGCGGATCCATGATTATTGAGTGTTAAAATAAAGTGTTTTTTTTTATCAACTTACTTTCTACTCTTGGATCTAGTAGGTGAGTTGTGGTTAGAGTTGTGTGGACTGTCGCTCAGGTCGGAGCTCGAGCTTCTAATGTCGCCGTCCATCTGCAAATAACGATCACATTTTTATTTAAACTGCACGTACAATAGTGATGTTTAAGCAGACTTTTGCACTATACAGGTTATAAATAGACATGTATCCCTCTGCCAGGTACAGATTGGTGAAACTCAAATTTATAAAATAAACTATAAAATAAAAATATATAAAATAAAGGTTTTATTTCGGATAAGCAACATCCATACGGGTTAGTAAACAAAAAGATAACTTATACCTATGTTAGTAAACTTGTAATCTATTTAGTGACTAGGCTGTTTATGGAAATGCATCTTCGAACAACATCACCTAACAAAGGAGAATCGTACCTCCCCGTTATGGTCTTCAGGATGGAGTTGGAACTTTCCCGCACTCTGCAGAGCAAAGAGGCAGATTTCTGTCTGACGATGGCGTGAAAGCCATCGACGTGTGCTTGTGCAAACATACCTGAAGCACTGCAGAAACGGGGCAGCCCCATCAACATCCTGAACCACCGCTGATTATAGTTGGTCCACAGGCTGCACGTGTAAAACACTTGGCAGTTAGCTTTAAAAGCATTATCTTGACCGCCTTGCTACAGCGTGCAAACCTGCGAGCCAACATGTTACATCGGACTGCCAGCGCCCTGCGATCCCTATCTATCCACTTGGTCATTAAGGTTGTCGGTTACATAATGCCCCAAATACTTGAACTAGTACACTCGCAATATGTCATTCCCATTTAGTTTAATCGGGGGCACATACTCAGGACATTTACCACAGTCAGCCATAAAGACCAAGAACTCGCTTTTGATGACATTATAAACGAGGCCGTGATCTCGAGCAAAGCCCTCGCAACAACTAAGCAGCTCTCTAAGCGCCATAACCGTACGGCTCAGCAGCACCATATCGTCAGCGTAACTGATGTTGCTGACACTAACGTTATCAATGCGACATACAATTTTCTTGCTGCTAAGCCCAACGATCAGATCGTTTACATAGGTGTTAAAAGTTTTGGTGTCGTTATCCCTCCTTGTCTAACCCCACACTCTAGCCCGTACCATGGGGTCTCAACTCGAAAAAATTATAATTTGTCTTGATAAAAATTCATAGATGGCAGCATAGGTAACCATTATGAAATTAACAATAATTAAAAAGCGATATACGGCAGAATTTTGACTGATTTATGATTGGTAAAAGTCTAAACTTCCCAGTTTAGTGCAGATTTATCTATTTCCACCACTACACGTATTTCATAAAATAAAATAAAAAGGAAGAGTGTATCTATAATTCGAACCCTTTAAATGATAAAAGTAGCTATCTGTTAATCATTTTGTTTGGTGCTTTTTGCAATAGATGGCGTTTTACCCAATTGGTCCAGCCTCATCAGTTTACAATTTTGTTACTTATTTAAATCATACAAGTATTTTTTTATTATTTTTAACATAGAAAAGAAATCTATTAACATCTTTTTCTGAACGTTTTAAAAGTAGGTTGACTCCTAGATGGCGTTGTAATACTACAGTCTCTGGCAATTAGTGAGTCGGTTATGCTGTTGAAGAATTTGAGGACTAAAAATTGCCAGCTCAATTGCCAGAATTAGGGAGGTTTCATTTATTTGTATGGGATTGGGTATCTGTACGTAGTTATACTATCTGTGCCCGTACGAATCAGACAGCGCATCGGCCCATCTCACATTGTTCGTCTTGTTTTCCGCAGCTTTTCCCACATAACCTCGTAAGATACAAGGTGAAAGGCACGGGAGAGATCTAAAAAGCAAGCATACACGGTTGTACGACGTTTCGTGTTTGAGGCCGAGAATTTACCTTTCAGGCCAAGATTATCACGAAACCCAAACTGTGCGTGTGTAATTCTAACAAGCTTTGTAACCGTGCGTCCAGCTGACTGTCGTGTACCTTCGCGATAATAGTATCTAGGGAGATGGGTCGATAGTTACACTTATCAGCAACGTCACCCGTTTTATTTTTAACAATAGTTCGCACGGCACGATAATAGTTCGCATGAGACCACCGGGAAGATACGAGTGACACATACATAGCGAGTAAATCATAGCAAGCACTCTAGCCATATTAGGACCGGCATACTGCAAGTGCTCAATGCTTAAACCATCGTGATCCGGGGATGTCCCTCTCATCATTTTCTACATGGTGCTTGACACCTGCTTGGCCGAAAAACGTACTATTCTGTAACCATCTCACTGTGAAAACTTAGGTAGAGTGAGCGTGGAGTGAGCTGTCAGTGCCACTGAGGCTAGGGATTGACCAAGACGGGATGACACTGACAGCTTCCACGCAAGTATTCACGTTGAGATTATTTCAGAATCGACATGCTGATCAGAATCGCGACAGCATCCGTCATCGAGCACTCGCAACGAGGAGCCCAGCGGTGACTCCCACTTTAAAGTTGTCCATAAACATGCTGGCGATGCTATCCGGCTGATCAGCACCACCGGCACTCACAGGAAGCCCAGGCCTAATCTCAAACTTTTTGGTAGCTTTCAGAACTTCTGGAAATTATTTGCTTTACGGAGGGAAGCTACGATATCAAGTTTAATTTGTTCTTGATGAGTCTGACACCACAATAGTTTGCTTTTAAACACCTTTCGTGTCAGGCACATGTCGTTGTAGACATCGCCAGAAGTTGGTTTATTGTGCCATACCCATGGCTGATATTAAAGCCTCGCCCACGCTTGGGCGCCTCGCACGCGGTTGTTCCACCCAACAACACGGCCAACATGTCTATGGGTCCGAATTTCCACTTGGCTCTGTACCGGGGTTTCTGACAAAGTAGAATTTGCCTATGTTCAGTATTTACAGTGTCTATTACTGCACAAACCAAATTCTTGATTTATGCAACGCATAAATTAACATGAATACGCTTCACTAATCTGTGTTATAACGCTGATAGCAAGCCCTATCCATGCCTAGCTATCCCCATGCTAGCCGAGTCATGTAAGGTACCTAATGTTTGCAGCAATAAACTATAACATTAAATTTTATAGCAAATGCACAATACATTTCCACATTATAGTGATTACAGATTGGTTGTTTAATTTAAAAATACATAAAGAAAACTCGTTAACAAAACACAAAAATTACAAAATTTTCTATAGAATATAACTTTGAAAAGGAATTTTTCAAACCTTAAGATAAAACAGTACAAATACTAACAAAGTTGAAACGAACTTGAATATGGTCCAAAAACTCAAGTAGGTAAATAAAAGAACATGAAATTGGGAAGGAAATACAGCTGAACAATCATAGAGAAGAACAGAAAAACAAAGAAAACAAAATAAATAATGGCTTAGTAAATTTAATAGAGAAATAAGTGGTGAAAAAGAAGCGGCCAAGTGCGAGCCTATCTCGCACATGAAACGACCCGTACTACCGTAATTGTATTTAACACTAGTATTAACATCGAGCATAAACACAAAAAACACGTTCCGGGTATGAAAACGTGTTTACCGTAACCCCTTTAGGTTTTATTCTATTTTTACTATTGTGTTGTTATAACGGCCATAGTGGGTACACACTCTGCGAAAATTTCAAGTCTACCTGTTACGGCTCAAAAGATACAGCCCTGTGACGGACGGACGGACAGCGTAACCTTAGTAATAGGGTCTCGTTGGCACACTTTGGGTACAGAACCCTAAAAAGTAATAACGAAGTGAAATACTCTATTCCGTCCTTAACATATAAAAAAAAAAACATTAAAAAAAAACAAATAAATTATATTGACTCACTGCATTGCTGAAGGCTCAACAACGCAACGGTAGTAAAAAGTTACGACCATGGTAACGACGATAACAAAAAGTAATCACACGCCGACGTTATAAAAGTGGCTACAAAATCTTATCAAGCAGTCTACAGCGAGAGTCGAATAAAGAACGAGTTTCTATGACTGTCAACTCAACAAAATTTTAGAGAAGACTCAAGATATAGAAGACTACAGTCCTGTCACCTTTCACCAAGCACATACCAGGCTACTCAGAAAGTATTGCAAAAAAAAGTTTTATGTATGAGAGACTGGCCAGTTATAGTCTATTTTGAAAATATGATTATTTCTGAGTTAAAATAGGTGCGTTCGAATTTCAAAATTTCCCTCCACATTGTTTGCGAGCTAATTTAAAATATCGTATCTCATCATAAAAAAATGGATTTGCGCCGGGAACATTTTCGCGCTATGATTTTTTACGATTTCAAGTGTCGACTGAAACAGTACGAATAGAACGATAGACTTCGAATGGAATTCATGGATGAAGGCCTTTCTAAGGCAACCGTGTGTATCTTTGGTATAACGAATTCAAGTGCGGTCGACTTACTTTGGGGGATGAAGGCTGTTAAGGAAGAAACCAAAGTGAAGCGGTAAAGAAGCGGAGGGATGATTTTGATCGCGAGCTTTTTCAATTTGACTGGCTACTTGATATCAATTTCATAACGGAACCAAAGAAGCATCAACGCTGAATGGTATACTACCTAATGTAGCAGCAAGAAGCAGAAGTTGGCAGAAGTTTGGCAGAAGTTTTCTCGGTTGTGAGCAACAAGCGACCAAACACAGGGCGCCGCGGGCTACACTACAGATTTACCACCACAGCGCGCCATCGCACACCGCGCTTAAAACGAGGGACTTCCTGGACAGCACGCCGGTCAAACTCCTGGGTCACCCTTCTTACAGCCCTGGTCTAGCACCGTGTGACTTCTTTTTATTTCAGAATAATAAAATCTACTCAAAGGGACACGATTTTCGTCGCCGGAAGATGCGCTGTCAGCGTTCGAGCAGGCTGTAAACGAGGTCTCTACGGCGGACTGGAAAAAGTGTTTCGAAAACTGGTTCAGTCGAAGGAAACTTTGTATAGAGGCTAGTGGCGTAGGCGAGGCGTACGAGTAGTAAAAAATATTTACTTGTAGAACATCATCCGCCTAGCCTTTTCCCAAAGGGGGATGCCCGTTTACGGCCCTAAAGGCACAATAACTTGCGTATAAGTAAAAAAAACGTCGTAATTTCTGTTTATTTAACAAGTTATTCATTTATCAGAAAAAGTTTGCAATATTTTTGCAATAAAAATGACATTCACGGTTGTGGATAACGCAGCAGTGTTGCCAATACTTATCAATTTAGTTCACGAAATAATCGATTATGATTTCATGGATTTTTTTATTAATAAAATCACATCCTGCTTATTATACGATGTATTATAATAAATTCGGTGTTATGTTTTTACTTTTGATATTAAATGGACAAACTATTTAATAGTTGATTTTGTAATAATGAATAATTAGGATTATAACAAAAACGCTACCACACATTTTAATAATAATTCAATTCATGTTTAGCACAATAAATATCAAATATGACAAAAACGTACTTATCTTCAGTGGGGTTATAGTAGTGATTATAATTTTGTATTAAATTATGATTGGAATAAAAGTCGATATCGATTTTTTTGTTTTGCTAATGTGGCAACATTGAGTTACGCTGGCCGGCTGTCAAGTCAAGACACAGTCAAGTGTCAAATCACAAAAAAATACAGAATCTACTTACATTGTTTGCGTTTGCCTTACTGAGTTTAAATCTTGCGGATTTGTTATTTTAACCATAAAATAAGCTTATTTAATGGATTCCGGCGATTATTTTAACACTAAATTAAATATCCAATGATTTTAAAGCAATTACGTTAGACCGGGCCGACCGACCTTGACCAGGTAATTGTTGAAATTGCATATTACACTATCTATATACTTTTAAATGTGTGCACTCGTGGCCGAAGTGTCTATGGACGGTGGGCATTCCCCTTTGTTGGGTGTTGCGGTTTAGGTAGGCAAAATCAGAGGAAACTTAACTAGGGACTGTACCTGTCTCGGACAGGTCATATTGTTGAAGGATTGTAGTGAAAAGGAAACATGGCACAAATACTGGATCATGAGATTTTCAAAAAAATCGGGTACCTGTGGTGTTAGCATGAACGATACGTAAAGTAAAATTGGAACGCTTTTATAATTGAAAATTCTCGCTTCGAACATAATATTCATTCAGTTTTAAGACTTTTAAGGCGGGGCGATGGCGAGATGTACAGGTACACGTACCGCGAGGGCTGGTTCGAGGTGGAGCGGGAAAAGAGTTGCTTGAAGGATTTGAAGGAGGCCTTTGGCAAGCAGAAAAAAATATATTATTCAATGAGTGATACTAACGATTGAGCTTGCTGCATAAATTTAAACGAAAATGCTATACGATAGTACAATTTTCGATTAAAATAACGTTTGAATTTACGTTTGTAATTGTTTAATTTTTGTTAAAGTTCAGTTCTCACACCATCAAGACTCACAAAAAAAATCGTTTGTTTGTGTTTTAAAAAACATTCAAATTTACGTCACGGTTACTTCGTGCATTCATGCTAGGGGACTGCTTACAATAACCACCACCACCCAATACCATTTGAAAACAAAAAAATTAAGTACAAGGTGTAATTGATATAACTGAAACCCCGCATCATCATTAAAAACAACTGCTAAATAATTCGCAAAATAAAACAGCTACTCCACACATTTTGTCGACCTGTGTGAACATAATTTAGGGATCCACGGGGTATAGATCGCGCCAAACTTCTAGACGCCTCTGAAGTTGCCGCGATCCGCGTCGCAGTAGCAAAAATGGGTGTAAGCGGGGTGCGACGGGAGGCGGCGGCGGCAGGGCCCGCTCCACTTCCCCTGCCCCGCCTCACCTGTGCGTGCGCGTAAGCGTGCGTTCAGTGTTCTTGTGACTGTACCCCTGCGCGAAGCAACTTCAGAGGCGTCTAGAAGTTTGGCGCGATCTATATGTGCGTAACACACTGAGTGCAGATGTTTTTTTTTCTGTAATGATGAGTACAATGACCCCTTTTGAGTTTTCAGTTATTTCAATTTCACGTTAATATGTTGTACACCTTTAACTTTGTAAGGAATCAATAAAATAATTTTCAATAATAATACAGATTTATTTATTTTGGTTCTATTAGTTCGCCTACCTGGCCAGCCTTGATAGCCACGTAAGCGATCTGCAAGATGAGCCAGGTCCACACGATGTGCAGGACTAGAAGCAGGCACAGCAGCGAGTTGAAGATGTAGTAGGCAGGGAACATCGGCACTATCATGGGGGCTCGGATTGATGTACTGGAAAAAATAAAGCAATTCATGTTTACTTTTTTTTTTCTTCCGATCTCATCAGTTATAGGCAGGACGCATTTAGGTGGAATGCAGGCAGCCGGTGCCGATCTGCGGGTACGAACCGATAAACTGACGATTCGAATCGACCATAGGAACTCTCGCTTATTAAGCCCGCCCCCACCCCATAATAGAAAAAATATTTAAATTTCCCTTATTAAACTATCTACTTTAGTCTGATGTAACGGCCGAACCCAATAACGTATCTATCTCCAATTTTAGCGTACCTGGAGTTAGCAAAACCTATCAATCTCTGGTTTTAACGTCCCAATAAAGCCAAAGTATGCGACCCTATGTGTCGACAGCTATTTATTACTATTATTTTATACACTGTCAGACTGCAGTAACCTTATTCTTTTAAAAGAATAAGGTTACTGCAGCTTTTTTTTTAAATAGCCTACGAAAAGTTTCATCGCAGGAGGGTCCAGAATCCATGGTAACAGGTTGTTCGTCAATATCCGTGCCACCCTGTATACTAGCAATACTGCCCGAAGAGATGGGCAGAGGTGTACATCTAGTACCTACACCCACATTTCGTCAGCTAAGTCCCATGAAATAGGGGGCTAAGTCCCATGAAATAGGGGGCGAGCCTAGAATTAAGAATCTCAGATAATTACAGTTATTTAACGCTTCAACTGAATGGTGATGCAAAATCACTGTAATTTTTATTGTTATAACAATAAAATCACAGTGATTTTGCATCACCAAGTACAGTAATGATGTCATATCTCACCTCCATATGAGGTAGAAGGGGTAGATACCGACGCGGGTGGCGATCCACACCACGATCAGCATCAGGAAAAGAGTGTCGCACAATTTTTGGTACTTGGCGTACTTGGAAGCCTTCACCGACTGGAACAAATAGGAAAATAACACCGTTATAGCTACACAGTCAACTTTCTCATAGATCCTTTTCAAATACCAACGCAACGGCTAAAAAGCAGGCACAGTTTCCTGAAAACGACAGCGTCCCTACCAGGTAAACTGGTCGACGCCCGTTGTGAGTTGTGGCAGAATACCTTTCTTCCACCTACTCATTATCTACCTCTAAACGAGCATCTCCCTGCAGGGTAGAACCTTCCGTTGTCCACTTCGAAGTCTCTGAGCTGTCTCCGAACCCAAGCGGGAAGGTGTCAGTCGAACCTCGTAAAGTGGGGCTACTCCGACGGAACGGCAGCAGGGTGTGGATGTGGAGCTGCGTCACAAACTATGCTCCACCTCCTATCCTACCCTCTGTGCCCTAAAAAATGCAGCCAAAGTGACCTCTGCGCTGCCACCGTACCACCGTGGCATGTTTTGGGCCAACAGTATTAGAACAAGTATCGTGCCATCGACACGCAAAGAAGAAGGCACAATACTGTTTCTTTTATAAAGGACAATGCCAGAAACTGTATAGAATTTTGCCCCACTTAAATCAAAAAGTCATTTATAAGCCTGCAAAATGCAGCATCTTAAAGCTTATTGATTACTGTTAACTAAACATTTGTCCTAATGCCTGTAGAACTTGCGGTTTCTGTTAGAATCTTAAAACAATATTGACATTGATTATAGGTTAGGTGCAGTTTTTAAATGTTAAAAAATCAAAATCAAAAGTCATTTATTCAAACTAGGCTGAGAGTCAGCACTTTTCGAACGTCAAAATTACATAAGGCAGTCCCCCAAAACGTCCGCCCTTCACCACTTCCTAGTGCTTTAGCTGGGAAGAAGAAGTGGCGCAACAAACTCCCCAGCAGCACAGCTGTCTGTTTAGTTAGAAAACCATTGAATTATATAATTATAAGGTAATCAAAGAATAAAAACCGAAACACAAAAAAAAAAACATTAAATTATCTGCCATATTTAAGCTAGCCACGCCAATATACCCAAAACAGAAACCAATAAAAAAAAACAATGAAAAAACAACATAACTTAATACACAAATAAAAGCCTCCAGGCATAAGGGGCGTGACATATTACATATGCATTATTGGATTATTTTTTAAGTAAACACAAATGATAAACTAGGACCATCGAAGTAAAATAAGTTAACAGAACAATTACTTTAACAATATCAAAACCATAGACAGCAAGACGACCAGTCACCACAAGCAGCACCCGTTCACGAGCATAACGCAAAGATCAGCCATTGCCCCCCTCGCCATATTTGAGGGAAGGAGGCAACCCGATCCCCGACGCTACCGCAAGCAGTGACATCTACGGGAGCATGACGAACTCGCTGCCGGTTGCTCAGGCAAGAATAATTTAAGATCAATTGTCGAGGTCGCTAGCTAACCACTTATTGCAATACAACTCATTGAAAAACATTGTAATGAGCGGATCATGTCAATAATAAATGAAGGTAACTAAAATTAATTGACTTATACAGTCAAATAAAATTAAAATAAATATACGAACTCGTATACCCTGTCAGTATGTAAGCTGATTCTGGAGAAAGAACATAAACATTGTCTTGAGTTAATTACAGCGACCAGCTATTCTTATCGTTTAAGTAGCCGTTAATTGAATAATATGCCTTTGAACAAAGGTTGGATTTTACTTGAGCTTTAAACGCATTAAAAGGCAAATCTAGTAAAGAAGAGGGTAGCTTGTTATAAAAGGTTATGCCTAGCCCAACAAATGAGTTATGAACCTTATGAAGCCGGTGAAAGGGAGCACGTAGTTTGTTCTTATTTCTAGTATTAACATTGTGAAAATCACTGTTTTTAGTGTATAAGTGTATATTTTGCCTAATGTATAAGATGTTGGCGAAGATAAATTGTGATGCTACCGTAAGAATACCAATATCTTTAAAAAAATCTCTAAGAGAAACTCTGGCTCCTAGTTGATAAATTGCTCGGACAGCTCGTTTTTGAAGGACGAATATATTTTGAATATCAGCAGCTTTGCCCCACAGCAGAATACCGTAGGACATAACGCTGTGGAAATAACTAAAATAGACTAACCGTGCTGTATCAACGTCAGTGTATTGTCTTACTTTCCTGACAGCGTAGGCGGCTGAACTGAGCCTCCCCGCTAGGCTTGATATATGTGGGCCCTACTGAAGTTTGGCATCTACTGTTATGCCCAGAAAAACTGCCGAGTCTACTGTTTCAAGCAGCTCTTTATCTAAGACGATGTTGGGTCCTAGATTTCTAACATTCGGTAAGACGAACTTTACACATTTAGTTTTCTTAGCATTGAGAACTAGGTTATTTGACGTAAACCAATCCGTAACCATTGAGAGTGCACTGTTTACGTCGTCAAACTCTTGTCTATTCCTGTCTACTTTAAAAATAAGAGAGGTATCATCTGCAAACAGTACAACGTCACAGATATCATTTAAATAGAATGGTAAGTCATTGATATACACTAAGAACAAGAATGGACCTAGTATTGAGCCTTGAGGAACACCTAACTGAACTGGAAGCCCGGATGATTTCACACCATCGACATCTACACATTGGAACCTATTGTGTAAATAACAATTTATTACGTTGAGAGCTTCGTTTTGGACACCGTAATGACGTAGTTTACGCAAAAGCGTGTCATGGTGCACGCAATCAAAGGCTTTAGAGAGATCACAGAAAACTCCAATAGCATTTTGCGATTTCTCCCATGCATTAAATATGTGTTTCAGCAGAGCAACACCCGCATCTGTAGTTGAACGTCCTTTTGTAAAGCCATATTGTTCATTATGAAGGAGGCTATTTAAATTAAAATGTCTTAGCAACTGCTTAAGTATTAACTTTTCAAATATTTTGCTAAATGCTGGTAAGATAGAAATAGGCCTGAAATTGCCAATGTTATTTTTATTACCAGATTTAAATAATGGTATGACTTTACTACTCTTCATGAGGTCAGGAAAAGTTCCTATATAAACACATTTATTAAAAGTAACAGCTAGATAGGGGGCTACGATGTCTATTATATTACTTAAAAGTTTAATTGAGATGCCCCAGTAATCACCAGTGTTTTTAGATTTAAGTGTGTTAAAGACGTTAATTACATCATTAGGCGTTACATGTTCGAAGCTAAATATGCGAGTACATTTTGGCACACTACTATTCAAAAGATTCTCAGCTTTAGACGGGGACGAATTTAAGGAGCAAGTCGTAGTTATAGGTATATTGGCAAAAAACTCATTAAAAACCTCAGCTACGTCAACTGCCTTATTAACTAATTTGTTGTCCACCATAATTTCAAGTTGATTTTCTTGTGTAAAAAGCGATTTAAACAACATATACGTTACGCAATATCATAATTATTAAAATCGTAATATGAGTTTTTGTTTTACATGTTTTTAAAACTTTTTTTGTTGTGTATCATGCGCAATAAGTATCGTAATAGGAAATTCAGCAAGTTCTACTGAAAAACAATGTATTATGTGTAAAGGTCCCTTAATCATCATAATTATTTTCATAAATTGACATTTCCTGTAAATAGCTGGGGCAGGATCTGGCATTGTCATTTATAATTACAGGTTCGGCGCAGCTGGCAAGTTTCGATACAAAAAAATAGAAATAATTTATTTGCTCATAATGTAGGCATACAGTTTTTTTTTTTTTTTAAATAAATAGTTCCTATAGATATTATTATTATAACAATATTATTATCGACTCTTCTACAAGTAGGTATTTAATAATAAAAAGATCAGATTATTCACTGTTATTGTATATTTAGGTAAACCCCGAAAACTGGTGCTTTGTTCGACTAAGCCTTGGTTCACATACAACGCGTTTCTGCATGCACTCAGATAAATGGTTGTATATTACACGCGCTTTCGAAGCGTGCCTCTTGTGTTCCTATTATGATTTGGTAATCAGAATGTAGAAGCATATTACAACGCCTTGTTTTTGCATGACACCAAATATAATTACCATCTCTTTTCATCCTTAGTTCATCGTTCTATAAATATTATAAAACAAAGTCGTTTTTCGTATCTGTCCGTTTTTCCGCTTACTTTTTAAAACTCCACAATGAATTTTAATACGGTTTGCAACATCATTTAGAGCATTTTTTCCAAAAGTATTATGTGTATAAAACATAAATATTTAATCTAGATATAGCACAGAGTTCTTGATGTTTTGACATGTGCCCAACGCACCCATGCGAAGCAGTTGTAGGTCGCTAGTATGTTTTAAGGTTTAAAAGTGGTCGACCGGCAACATACTATATTTTTGTTTGTCTTTTGTATTTCACTCCTCAGGGCTAACATGACTCACGCGACAGTTACTCACTCTCGCGTTTTCTCGTCACGTCGATATCTGTCACTTGTCTCGTTTTCTGGCAGCTCTGCCATACAAAATACTAGACTCGTTCAGTCAAACTTGATGTTTTCTCGTTAAATCCTAACTTGATCAACTATTTTATCTCGCATTTTGACAATTCAACATGAGAAAATCGTGATTTTCTTTAATTTAGTCGTCATCGATTTTGACGACGAGAAGAGTAGACGAAATTATGAGGCAATAAAATATCCAAAATAACATGGCGAATTCATAGTTATACTTATTTTTGTGTTATCAATCGTGGTATGTGGAAGTATAGTAAGTGCCACCAATTTTATATTTTATTAGAATACTCTATCCAGTACATACCTCAACAAATATATCAGCACAGTCGTGCAGTAAGAGCACGAGGGTTCCGATCCTGTGCAGATTGCAGACCCAGCTGAAGGAGAGTAGTAGTATGGTGGCGATGTGGTGCACGAACATCTGCCAGAAGTCCTTGCGGCGCACGTCCCAGAACTGTGAGATGGTCAGCGACCAGTAGAACGCGGCTGAGATCATGTAGTACCACCAGATGTCGTTTGTGAGACCCTGGAATTAAAGATATTAATATTTTCAGTGCATTGTCAAAGAATAGAATAGAATAATCTTTATTATGTACACCATAAAAATTACAGATATTAATATAGAAATTTTACATACATAATCAGCCTATTATGTTCCCACTGCTGGGACACAGGCCTCCTCTCTGTGAGAGGGAGAAATTTTACATTGGGTGACACAATGGGCGGTCTTATCGCCAAAAGCGTCCTGGGTTTGATTCTCAGGTTGGGCAAAGTGATATTGGGTTGATGGGTTAGTCCATTAGGAATTTTCCCGGTAGCAGCCCGGAGTCTGGATTTGTGACTTGTTGATGGCAATAGGCTCGCCCCTATTACAAGGACTTTAAAACTAGCGTGGGTGTACTGCCAAACCCTTCGGTGGGAATACAGACATGGTGGTATGTTATCTCTCATTGGACATCATCGCAGAATTGGCTTCCTTCCTTGTCTAAGAAAAATATGAAATTAAAATTAAGCATTCATTTATGTACCTATTTTTAAGTCAATGCACCTTTAAATGAAACATTTCTAATCAAGCACAAAATAATAAAGTTGTCATAAACTCAGGAACAATAAACCACTTATTATTGTATGGTTAGCATAATAATCGTTACATTCTACAATGTAATTAGTGGAACAATTATTTCAATTTACAACTGTCTGTTTTAACGCGTTCTAATTGTAGTGGTAATACACGTAAAATTTTCAACATTGAACATCGGTATTATGACTTGGTGCTTTAAAACGAGTCGATAGAGAATTAAAAAAAAAAAAAGTACTGCTGTAGAAAAAGTTATACGTTGTATACCAATAAATCATAAATAATTTGTTCTAAAACCCCCTTTAAGGATATTACGGTTTAACTTGTGGTTTCAAAGATAAGCGGATTTTTCTCTATAAATATTTCGTTTTAAAATTATAATTTACCTACACAATTTGTGTACTTAACCTTGTGTGAATATTTAAGCAAAGTAATGGCAAACAAAAGCCGACTTTTAACCCAATCACCCGCTAGTAGCCGGTTGGCTTTGGTGTAAGGAAACCTTTAAAAACTGATCTATGGGACACCACTTTGAGGCGTACTGAGTTAAAGGAAGGTCAACAACGTTCTTTATTAAAAACAATCAATTATCAAATGATAATTGTGATGATTAATAACATTAATACTCTTTTCATCTAATTAATCATCGTAAAGGTACATCGAAAAATAAAATTAATCATTAATTAAAGTTATCACTAACAAAATCAGAATGTCTAGGTATCTGCTTATCATTTAATCTATTCTAAAATCGAAAGATTTCATCAACACAGCTGATGAATGTAATGGTAAATACCGTAAGAGTCTTCTTGAGTACAAAGTACAGATTTTAATCATTTTAAAGATATGAACAATCAAAACATACATAACTGACTCGGCATGTATTTTTCTTAATGCTCAATCTATTGCTAGGCGAACTTGTGGATATATGCATTTATACTTTAACATAAGTACTTACATAATTATATTGTCATAAAAAATAAGTTGTCTTACAAGTGCAATTCAAAATCTTTAAAAGTTATAAACTCACTTGAAATTTGCAACTAATAAATAATTATTTGCAATCTGTTGAACCTTAACCTTCATCATCATCATGTCAGATGAAAAACGTCCACTGCTGGACATAGGCCTCCCCAAAGCACTGCCCCTTCGACTGGTTCTGTGCTTTCCGCATCCAGCGGATGCCTGCTGCCTTCACAAGTTCATCAGTCCACCTTGTGGGAGGCCTTCCAACGCTTGGCTTCCGGAACGCGGTCGCCGCTCCAGAACCTGCCTACTGCCACTTAAGTTAGGCAATTCATCGGGCAATGTCGGTTACCCCTGCCCTGGGGTTCTCCTGCAGATCACGTTGGGAAACTCTAAGCCAAACCCTCTCCGTTGCCTTTTAGCTGTCTTACAAGTCTTCTAATAAGACCTTAACCTTATATCCATGGAAATTAGAGTCACATAAAAAGCTTACCTGATGAGGATAACCGATATAACACTGGTCGATGTCCCACAGCCATTCCTTATCCCACAGAGTATACAAGCCGTAGGTAAAGTTGCAGATATAGAAGACCACCTTCCAGGCATTCTCGCTGAACTTGACGAGGGTCGAGGGCTTGTCCTGACCGCGACGGAGACGCCACCAGCGTTGGACCTCACGCTCCGAAATGTCGAGCTTCTTGGCTAATTGTGCCGGCTGGAAATGATACAAAGGAATGATTAAATTATTTAAAACTTTAAATTATCCCACGGGTACATACTGCCGAGATAAAAGTTATGCCCTAGCCCAGGTCATGCTCAATCAGTTTGCGAAATTTCAATTAATTTGGAAAATTCACTGGGAATGTCGGAAATGTGAGTGCTATTTTTGTATGAAATTCAACCCGGGCGACGCCGGGCACGAACAGCTAGTTTATAATAAATATGAATATATATTGGTAAGAATTATTTTTAAGCACACCTTCCAGGATTGCCAATGCTTAAGCATGTCTGCACGTCCAGCATCCAGGAAGATCTTCTCGCTACCGACTTTTCTGCCTACCAATCTTTCTTAATATGGATGAACTGGACTCGATATCTCACACACTTTTCATAAACATAACTGGCGATATGTAGGGATAATTAAGTAACACCTCTGCCCAACCTTTCAGGTATCCGGTGATATATCATGTCATAATTGAGCTCATACCTAAAGCCCTGGCCAAAACACGAGCCGTTTTTAATTTGTTTTGAATTTGCAAAAACACGAGGAAAAGAAAAGAGCTGTTCGATAATGTAGACAGTTCACAGGTCAAATCCAGAGGTCCTGTTATGTACAGCCTGCAGTTCTCACGAGACTTACAGCACATTTTTGTTTCGTGCGGGGATCTAAGCCATTATTACTCTTAGCGCAAAAAGCCAATGCGCTTGTATTAGTTCGTCCTGTATTTCCAACCTTGTAATCAATCGATGTCAACACTTTGCGGGACAAACGCCCCCAGACGTATAACAATAAAATCTATATTGAGTCTCGTTTAGTGTCCTTCAATGAGTTAATGTTTGTAGACAAATGAGGCGAAATATTTTTGATCTTAAAATTTCAGTATGCATAAAGAGCAGATTGCTTCAAACTGTAGGTTATCGTTATTTGCGATCTTACGTGTCGATAATGTGTGAGGTGAAACAACCCGCTTCAAGTGAATCAATATGTAGATATTGCTTTGCTTTACTATTATTATCATGGACATGCGCTTGGTCGTTCATGGTAACCGCCTGACTTTACAAGACCATTAATCGTTACCTAATTAACGAAGTTAACATTTCGAGTAACGGATTAACTTTTAAGTTAACTTTAAAAATTGTAAACGGACTCATTACCTTCCGTTAACTTTCCATAAGCCGCTAATCGTTAATTAAGTACTTACTACCACCAAGTATTTGCCAAAAGAACAACGCGCACACCGCGCCGCGCCGCGAAAAACACGTTATGCCAATCTAACAAACTGTAATGATACAACCTTCTTTTATATTTTTTTCATGTCGTGCCTAAACTTCCATAGCACATACCAACAGTTTTTATATGTAAATCACTAACGCACCGAAATTCTACCACGAGTTAACTTAAATCTCCGAAATCAAACGCTTTAACGTTTAACGAAGTTAATCTTTATAGTAACGAATTAGCGATTAACCAAGTTTACTATTTGATTAACGGTGCCCAGCTATGACAGCGCCTTTATGTATTAGCAATATGGGCGGTTCTCGTAGTTCAAGTGGTACCACTGATTTTCGGGTGACTACAGTTGTTTTCAATACATTGTTTGTATTAAAAGTAAATTTTCGTTAAATGAAATGCACCGCCCCCATCGTTGTTTGACCAGACTCGATTAATCGAATGAACCTCAAGATTTGCACTAGCCCCTGAAGCCTCATGCTTCATGGTGCTACAAAGACCATTGCATGTCAAGGAATAGACCGGGGGGCACTGTAATGGTAGGGAATACGTGCCCTTAGGATAGGAAGGATTAAGAGCCTAAAGGATACTGCACTCTAGCGTAAGCATTGGACTAGTGGAGAGGCGGGTGATATTTGTCTATTGGAGGGCATCTTTTTACGACGTCGGAGCTGGGTTTATTTAGGTCGAGCTTCATCGGTGAATCTTCCAGCGGGGTTCAACTGGTTTCTCGGCTATTTACTATGTCACTGCTTAATGTCTACACACTTTTCAATGTCTTCGTCTGAGGTCTCGCTACAAACCTTTTCCGGTTTTTGTATATCTCATTAGCAGCGTTCTTGATCTTCCACCGTGTCCATCCAATATTAAATCCCTTGTCGAAAATTTTCAGGTCTTAAGCTCTCGTTCGAGTCTAAGCTGTTATTCGAAATATCCAAAAGTAGAATGGGCACTGTTGGGAATCGAACCCGACACAACACATTGCGCACGGTCTGCACGCGCAGGCAGAGGGTTTAGCACGTCATCGGCAGGCTGAGGCGCGGCGCGGTGGCGACACGGCTCGGTATGATGACCACTCACTTCCTCTGACTTCACCGCGGCGGACGTTACTCCTCTTACTTTAATTTCATTATTAGCTGTTTGTCCGGAAGTTTTATTATGGTTATATGCACGGCATTAAACCCTTGCCTAAAATACAGGACTCCACTCTTTAGATGCAAAATGCGCTAACATTGGTCCTTCAAGGATCTCGTCGTTTTTTTTTCAAAAGTAACGGTCTTGAATAAACATAAAAACTTCGAACTCTAAGCTCTTCAGTTGCTGTCCCCGCTGAACGGGGACAGTTCCAGCAGGAATCATCAATACCTTGTTGAAGAAACTTCGCGTAGCACTGCACACGCCCAGAGGACGAAGTCATCCAGACGTCGACCGGCGTCGGACTTCGGACCCGTCGAATGTTTGAGTCGTCGTGACGGGCAGAGAAGGACGAAAACTGCAGATCATCCAGTGGATGGTTTAGACATTTTGTTCCAAATGTTTCCTTATTCATTCACTTACTTAGTCTTATTTCATATGTTTAATTAATAACATTTAAGTGAATGTTTTCATTTATCTGCAAGTCTTTTAGTGGCAATCATTCTCATTAATAGCCTTTTATTTTTCTAAAATCACTTATATTCTTATAAAGCTAAAATAAAACGGTTAGATAATCCACCTGTTTACGCAATTCCTTCACTTCACTATCATCCTCATCATCATCATCATCAGCCTATATCAGTCCACTGCTGGACATAGGCCTCCCCTAATGAGCGCCATAGCGCCCTGTCATCAGCTTGACGCATCCAGCATCTGCCTGCAGTCTTTCGCAAATCGTCATCCCACCTGGCCGGAGGGCGTCCTACACTACGTTTGCCGAGTCGCGATCTCCACTCAAGAACTCGTTTACCCCAGCGGTTGTCGGTTCTTCGCGAGATATGGCCGGCCCACTGCCACTTCAGCTTGCTAATTCTTTGAGCTATGTCGATAACTTTGGTTCTCTGTCGGATGATTCACTATAACAGCTGATAACTCGGCGACATGCTTCCTTGTTGTCTTCGTATCAGCTGTTCCTTAATTCGCACCTAGTCATTCATAATCATAACTCATCATCGCTATGGCTAACGAAAATGTTGAAAAATATGCTTAAAAAACGCAGCTGTGTGAAATCGCAGCTCACCATTTTTACCAACTTGCTATTTTGCGTAAGATTTCATAGTTTTAAAATTTTACCATATTTTCTTCTCTCCATTTTATAACTCCAATAACCTATGTGTTGGTGGTTTTGTATTGTGGCAATGTTTACGTTGAGCCAGTGATGGTAGCAGACAGTAGAAGCAGAGATTACAGTTTTATTAAATCATTTTGGCAATTTAATCTGCAATTCAATACAAGCCTGTCATATGACAACTTACTGCTGTTCTACCTATTAAAGATTACTTAAGCGCTCTTCGATAATTTCCGGAATTCACTATACTCTTTTTAACTTCTTATCATTATTCGACTACTATTACTTTATCATTGCTTGCAAGTTATGAGAAATGGCTACCTGCCTCACTCAAATAAAAGCTGAAGAAGTCTACGCTTCAATCCGAGTAGCATGTTGGGAATCGAAACCGACACGACACATTGCGTGCCGTCTGCACGCGCAGGCTGAGTGTACAGCGCGGCTTCGTCTCGGCGCGGCATCCACATTCTACCAAGACGGAACAAAAAAAAACTCTGTTTTGATTCGAGCACTAAATGTTTTTGCAGCACTTTCGAACTTAACACTTAGCACTAGGACCGACCATATGTGACAAACCTTTTTTTTTTGTCACCCTCGGGTCGTCTACCTGAAGCACATTTTTGTAAGCTTGTTGCTACAGATTACAGATTTTTTGAAAACAATGCTTTAATTTTAATGTCATATTCAATGACATAGTGTTTGTAGAGCTTTAATACCTAATTTCTAAAATACCACGAGTTAAGGTGAAAGTGGAGAAATAGCGCGATTTCGGTTAGACAACTGTTCAGAAGCAGCGCGTACCTAAGTGTTTACATATACAGCTTCGAAAGCAAATACCTCAAATATAAGAAACGATCTCACCAGGTTAGCTAGCTCGGGGTAGTCTCCTCAACCGCAGGCTAGGAATCAAGAACGCACGTATTCCACTTTTGCACGGTTTTAAATTATTTTAATGGTAAACACACAAAATTCAACGACAATAAGGGTCGAGATCTCGTGCACAAACTATTTTTTTTATTTTTATTTATCTTTAATTCAGGCACATTATCCATAAATTGTTAGTACGACTTAAACTACGTTAGTTTAATTAAATAAGAAACAAACAATAAGTAATGCCTTAACAAAAATTGTTTCAGCCAATTTTTTACCCGCAATTTGTGCCTCAGCTCAGTCGAGGTTACACTTGCGAAGCGTCGTATGTTAAATCTAGCCTTTACGTGGACTCTGATCACGGCCGAGCGGTCGGAGCAAATAGCAATCAAGTAAGTAATATTACTAGGAGTTGGTTTACTACGCCTACAAAACAATGCCAAGCACCAATTATGATTTGTAAACAGATATGCTATCAAATACATGTATTATGTAAAACTATTGATAATAAGTATTACATATGCTTTGTTAATACCGATTATAGTAACGTAGTATCGAATTATTTAGCATTATGTTTCAACTGATTAAAAAAGAAAGGGAAAAATTAATAGTAGTTAAAGACTTGGTTTTTTTTATGGGAAATCCTATAAGTACCATCTAAAGCTATGTGATAAAAAAAATTGTTTAGTAAGCATTAATCACCTAACTAGCTTACCGCGTGTCAGCTATTTCAGAGTAAGACCATTAGTTAAGTCTGAGCTGACTCACTATACCTACAGCTTTTATAAATTGCTTTGCAAAGACCTAATTGCTGATTTATCACAATCTTAAAAACGGTATACAAAATAGGCAGCTGGTGATTGCTTTTTGATACAACATATTTAGGACTTTTTTAACAATCTATACTAATAAATCTGAAGAGTCGGATTTGAAATATTTTTGTGCATTTGATGGCCCTTTTCTGGAGGAAGCTAGGTTAAAGGCTACTAAACATCACACAACAACGAGAAAGAAAAAAAAAGGCGGAAAGAATGTTAAGCGAAAACGAAGTGATTTATATTTTTTTTATTTTATTTATTAAACGGCGGTGGCACAACAATATAATTGTATCGCACGACCTTTATACCCGACTGCGGCAAAGCCCAAAAGGAAGTTAATAATTTGTTAAGTTTCATTTGATTACATTGTGGTGGTTTCTACACTGCCACATGCGAACTACGCACCACACTGACGTCACGCAAAATCTTGCATCGCGCAAGCACATCAATCGTCGGGCTGTTGTCCTCCTAAAAGGATCCTCCCTTTTCTATAGAGGATGAGTGAGCTTTACACCCTGTTCCTCTTACATCTATAAGTTATCCAATCGGCAAATTGTAGCTGTAGTGTAGCTTAGTCATTATAACAACTTAAAATGGTCAAAAATAATACAGCTAAAAACATCACTGAATTTTTGCAAGGTACAAAATTGTAGTGCAAGCATTATAATTTTAGTTAATGGCGTATACAATTTGAATGTCGTTATCGTCACCGGTCGAAAGTCCTCAAGTAGTGTTCACATATTTACAGTAGATAGCACAAGATTACACGGTTTGTAAAGCATTCGGGGACCACTTGATAAATGACATTAAATTCTTCCATAAAGCAAATAATACCTGTAACAAAATTTATTGTAGGCCTGTCCGTGAAACAATTATATTATCTCTGATATTTTTATATCCAAGGTTGCAAAATGGCGTGGAATTGCGTTATCTGTAGTGTCATATTACTTTTGAATAAAAATAAAAAAAAACACAAAAATCATATCATCTAGCGCGGCTGTGACTGCGATAGAAGATATCAAAGCTCACAGGTACAAACAGCAATTAGCTATTTAGTTTTTAAAATAAATCATAATTGAACACCATACTATTTTCAAATAGGTATAACAACACAACTTCTCTACTAAATTAAATACTGAAAACCAGAGTATTTAACTATTTTGTTTCAATTTTGATATTCATGTAAAAGCGACCGACTTTAGTTGCTGACTGTGTCTTGTTGATATGCATGAAAGAAGATCTATCAAACTGATGCATTTATCTTTCAAAGATCAATGCATCACTTTCAGTGCTTGCTACTAAGATTGTACATGTTTTGATTATTTTATACTATTCTGGAAATTTTCGCTACCTACTTTTTTTTGTGACACGTATTGACTTTATGAGCTGATAAACTGACGTGTGATTATTTATTTTAATTGAATAAAACGCAATAAAACGATGTAATATTTACCTGTTTTAGTTTAGGTGAAGTCCTGTAGATTTTCTCTAGCTTAGGATTGGTCGGTGCTCGTCGTGGCTTCGTGTTCTTTATGCCCAAGTATGTACCGAATGGAGCGATGACGAATCTGCAAAAAATATACGTCGTTATTATGTTTTTGCTTGACTAGTCTCTCGTTTGCAAAGAATCCCCTTGACCCAGTAATTTCAGTCATTTTACCTAGTCTTTACAAAGCGCGACCCGTCCTTGCCTTAGAAATCACGTTATGCCGTTGGTCCCGGCTGTCATCGTGGATCTTTGACAGTAGTTACGGGGAGTCAGAAGCCCGAAAGTCTAACAACCAGTCTTACCAAGGACTATCATGTAACCCAGTTACAGGGTTGTGGAGGTCAGATAGGCAGTAGCTGCATGCATGCAGAAGATGGATTGATTGAAATCCAACTTCATTTTATTCTATTAGCACAACATCTTTTTAAAACCAGATGGTTAACAACATACCTACAAGAAGTGCATCTATCGCAAAAAGTTTTGAGGACAACTAAGATAATTTGAAGAGTCTTTCAAAGTTGATAACAAAAATGGCGCTACTTAAAAACCGGTACAGACTCTTATCTGATATCTCGGTAGTTTTTAGGACCATAGATAAGCCACACTGCCTGTGTTTGTGAGGCTGCATCTCATTTTACTAGCACATACATACATGAAAAATACATTGCGCTATGAAACATAAAAAGGTTTTTTTTTTTTAAACCGAAGTTGTCTGAAAACTGTCTCCAAATTAGGAGCAGCCTATGTCCAGCAATAGGCTGAGCGAGGCTATTTATGGGACAGACATACCAAGTCAGGTAATTACTAAAATCGTTCGACTTTGGACTAGTAGATTCAAATTCATTTATTGGTGTGATTTTTGGTACATTTTATATTTGTCACGTAATCATCGATCATCAGCTATTAGTATGACAGTAACGCGATCGACGTTGATCAAAACATCGATGCGTCTGCATGGGTGTAACAAAGACCCTTTTCGGCACGAAGCACCAATTACCGTTAAGGTCAAAACAATTCAGAAGAGACATAAAATTAATCAATCTGTTTTCAATGTCAACTTGCAAGTCCTTGAACCAATCACCCTTTCGACGGATGATAAGGGGCTGATATTCAATGTTTTTCTTTTATTCACTGATAAGAGTCGCAATATCCGAGTGTTCGGATGGGGTAAACTGCAGTATGACAGTGCCTACTGAAAATTAAGAAGGTATTTTACACTAGGTGAATTAAGGGGGTCCGTGGCTTACGCCCCCCCTGGGTTCGACGCACCTGTGGCCGACGCCCCCAATCCGATAAATTTATAATATCTTTTTTACTTAACAGTCAAAGAGGTAAGTATTTCAACAAAATAATTAAGTATTTTTTACTTGCTAAACAAAAGTTATCTATCAAATAGCAGAGCCTTATCCTTACACACATTTTTCCCCATTAAAAGCATATTTGTTATATACTCCAAAAAATCAAAAAGACTGCATATAAAATGTTAGTGAGTGTTGTTAATATAAATACATTTATAATAATTTGCTTTCTTCTAAGAGTTCAAAAAAATTACCACGATCATGTTTTTAGAACAAATCCGTCCATAAGTGGTAATCCGTCCAAAAAAGGAATAATTTTACTTTCATAATGAAAAGAGATGATTTTGCTTGCATACTATTTTTATGTTTTGAAATTTTAATTTTTATATTTGTTTAAGTTTTTACAGTTGATTATGTTTAATTATTATTGTTACAAAGATAAAAAGAACATTACACTATGTAGTTGTTCTGCAGTAATTTTTAGGACTGATATATAAAATCTCTATTTTATTACATTTGAGACTGATTTTTACAATAAAGTTAAATGATTCTCTTGATCATAGGTGATGTGGAACTGTGATTTATGTACAATTTTATTTCTTATTGAGATAAATAAATGAATAACGAAAAATAACTAAGCCTTTCATTTTTCAAAACATACATCCATCAATTATGATTTAACATGTTACTTATACTTTTGTGCCTGACAGTACACTCGATCAAAATTTGCTTTTAATTAAAATTTTAGAATCGGGCCGTCGGCCACAGGTGGGTCGACCACTGAGGGCGTAAGCCACGGACCCAATTAAGACTTGAGTGTAAGTACCAGCAGGTGAGAACATTATAGGATGAATTTGTAAAGTTTATGTACCGGCGGTACATACGAACTAACTGAAAAACTTAGGTACACCCGGCACAATTTGCGCAACTTGATGTGTAGTGTGCCCTATTTTGACATTTAGGTTCTATGTTACTTAAGGGGACTGCTTCCAGAATAGACAGAAGTGGTGGGATTTCATTTATTTATAGAACCTTACTAGATCAAGTACGCATGAAAATACACTCAAAACATACGTGACGCAATTATTTATGTACTGTTGTTTCACGACCTCAGTACAATATGATAAAAACGTTTATTTTCTCCACACAAGTTATGTACTTAATACTAATATTTGACAATAGTGCACGAGAGACTGGTGCCTGAAGTAGGTTTATAAAAAACCTGTACCTACTATAACAATGCGATCTCTCGTTATTCACAAATGGCGAGGTGAGGTCGCCTACATATGCTAGTCTGTGAACAGAGATTAGCACATTTTGAAGGCACGTTAAAATGTCTAGCAGAAATTATCGCACACTGACGAACAAACAATGAAAAGGAAAGCATTATTTGGGTTACTTTCTCGTGTAACGACAGTATTTTACACGCTGTATAAGTTCAGTGTTATCTCAAAGTGCGCCAACTTTTACGGCTTCATCCAGTGGAAGTTACTTACACTTTCAATTATTGAGGGAAGCCATTAGGGTGTTACCCGTCCACTTCGGATAGAAGCCTTGGGGAAGGATTTCAAAACCTCTTCGACCAAATCAAAAATTTAGTTGGAATAAATATTTAACGACTTAAGAAACAGAATAAAATGTCCCAGACCAATTTGGCTGATTATTTTGGCCTTGTATGGGGCATACTTCGAATTTGCCCTCAGAATATTAACATGGACGACAGCGACATGTCTAACACGCGAAAACATATTTAGACTACTTCATGAACCCATACTTCCATACTACTAATATTAATGTGAAAGTAACTTGGTCCATTATTTAGGGTTCAGTACCCATAGGTGCCAACGGGACCCTATTAGATGGGGCTTACCTTAACCGTTGTAGCTACATTAAAACAGTCCGAAGAGACTATCCATAACTTTTTGAGAAGTTGTGATGAGCATTCCGAGATTTTTTTTGTGCTCATTTGCTTGGCTACTGTTCAATGAAGAAAACCGAACAAAAGCTAATGTAGAGCTAAGCCCCTAACTCTACAAGGCTCAACTATACAAACCTTACATCTTGGTCAAAATGATCAGCTTCGCCGTTTGGAGGATGGAGAAGGAGGAAAACATGGAGTGTTTTTAGTTTGTAACCTATAAGGATTAAAAACTCTATCAGACCAATTGAGGTTTGAGTACTAGAAAAGTTAGAAATCCCATAAATAAATTTAATTAAAAGGGGAAGGGGGGACGGGGGGACAAGAAACTGTTCTTTTTTAAATATGTAGTATTTAATGTCTAACATTCTACGGTGGCACGGAACCCTCCGTGTGCGAGTTTGACTTGCACTTGGCCCCGTTTTTTCACGCCATAACGGTAAATCATATTTTGATGAAATTTGGCATTCAGCAGGCTTAGCATGGCGTTTTCTGTTTCTACTCTACTGTAGAATATAAATCGCTTTCTACGCTCCTCGAAATCTCTTTTTCGCGAGCACGAGGACATACTTAGACTCAGGTTGCTTTATAGACAGTGATTTTCCATAGCAACGGGTTATTTGCTAGTGACGTGTATAACTACCCATTTTTACCGTACAATTGCGTTTCGTTTATGTGTAGACAGTAGAAAACTTTCTACTGTCTACACAGAAACGCCATTTTTGTCTACTCTTCCGTCGACAATACGCTTCTCTAGGGCGCTCGTGCTAAGCCTGCAGATAGACCATGGGTTGATGGCCTAGGTAAGTACATAGGATACTTTGTATCCCGGTAGAATGTTTCCGTGGGATAATGGGGATGATGACTAATACCAAAAATGTTCTGAAAGATTACGTAACTTCATAGAAGCCATAGTAAAAAATTGATAACCGAAAAAATCTGTTAAATTGATGTAAATATGAAGAAGCTACACGCTTTTAAAGTTTTTGGAAGGGATTATTTCCGTCCTTGTCTCGCGTTTCGGACAATGTATGGCGCTGGTATGAAGTTACACAGACGTGACGTCACTTCTGCGATAGTCCTTGTCTAACACTTATTTTAAAACGTTTTTATCTGGGCAATTTTTAAGTTTCTACACTTTTTCTTATATAATATTTTTTGCATTTGGAAACAAGCATTTTTTTTAGATTAAAATGTAAAAAACTGTCATCATCCCTATTTCCAACGTCCAAGCGGACAAAGCCGCGGGCAATATATTCTATAAAACAATGTTCAACTGACTGCAATAGCCATAACTATCCACTTTAATTCTATTCAACGAAGACAGACAAGTAGCAGCCACAGGTAAAAAGTGTCATGACCTTAGTGACAATGTCAGCTCAATTTGATTTAGCCAATCAATAGTTATGAGTTCTCTCTAACAAACGGCCATAATAAATAGATAAGAGTCACAATAAAATTGATGTTATCACAATCAATGTACGTAATCTACATCTAACGTTGTTGAGTCATATTCTTATGAATTGTGACTCAATTCGTTTAGGAAGTTCTACTAATGTTATATGTGGAACTACTGTTAGTCACACTTACAGCTACTCTGGCTTTTTGTTTTCTGTTACATATAAGGGAAGGGATAGATACTTACTTACAGGGAAAAGGGGTAAGGGGTAATTTGTTAGTTTTTCTACTACTGTCGTGAATAATTTCTAGCATGTTTGGTGTTTGTAAGATGCCAAACTCACGATGCGGTTTTTGGTTACACCCGTGAATGTATGCAGTTGAAGGTTCGAAAAGTTGGCGCGAAAATATCACAGTTTGAAATAATCCGCCCGATGTAAACATGATGGTCTGTTAGGAATGCAACAGGTCCAGATGTAAGATCGAGTTTAAATAAAAAAATTACGTAATGGTTCTGGCCAAGTAGTTTACTTTGTAAGTGCGGGTTATTTTACTTCGATGGTTCTAGTTTAACAGTTCAGCATTGCATAAACTGTCACGCCCCTTATGCCTGAAGGCTTTTATGTAGATATTAAGATTTGTTTATTAATTTTAATTTTTTGCTTATGTATATTGATTGACATTGTATTTGTTCGTATATTGGCGTGGTTAGCTGACATAATGGCAAATAATTTAATGTTCCGTGTCTCATATTGTTTATTACTTTGCATAGGTACTTCTATTGTATAGAATCAAGTTTTTTCTAACTGAACAGACAGTTGTGCTGCTATGGAGTTTGTTGCGGCACTTCTTCTTCCCAGGTAAAGCACTAGGAAGTGGTGAAGGGCAGGCGTTTTGGGGGACTGTCTTATGTTATTTTGACGTTAGAAAAGTGATGATTCCTAGCCAAATTAGGATAAATGACTTTCGATTTTGATTTTGCAGCGCGGGAAAATCCGCTGAGCTAGGGAAAATTCTCATGCTTGAAACATAGGACGATTGAGGTCCCTACATGCCCATAAAAAAAAGTCTGAAAATTCAAGTCGTAATCTCATCTCAGCGAAAATCTGTGCCAAAAACTTGTCGAATCTTTTCAAAAATGTACGTAAATTGATTGTATTTTGACAGATTGAAACTGAGATTAGAATGCGAATGGTTTTAAAAATACGGGAATTGCCTCTCTGGTTAGAGAGAATGGAACCATGACATTATGGTAGTACAGATATTTTCATATCCATTTGTCTGTGATGACACCTTTAATCCTTGACACACATAAATGTATTTGGGTAAATGATTTGTCATTTCTAAGACAATGCCAAAAATAGTAGCTTTTCAAGTAATATACTCATGTAAATTTACTTACGACGTAAGAAGGGTTTCCCCAAACATACCTGTTTGGGGAAATCCTTCTTACAAAGTTTTATCTTTTCCTTCCAACGCCTCTTTTATAATAATGAGATATCAATGAAGGAAAAGTAACATAGTCATGAGGTTAAACAATTTTATTATGAGACCATGGTTTGGGAAGATTAAGAATGTCACATTTTATTGGGGTCATTTAGTCATATTTTGTAAACAATGAGTCACTGTTTGTATGGGAACTTCACAAACATTTTACAACAAATTGTTTATGAACATTAATACCCATTATGACCGCACACATCAAACATAGACAGTTGTCAGGGATAAGCCACGGAGCAAAAAATTACTTGTTGATTCTTAAGAAAATATAGGAAAATTATTCCTTAGCAACAAAATGGTGTTTTCAAACCATAAAATGTAATGACTATTGACATTTTTGTAGTTATAGTATATATATGAGAAGTTAAGAACTCTTACAAAGTAAATGATAAGAAAAATTGCAAGTTTTAGATTTAAATACAAACAGAAGGCCTTATAAGGTACCAGCTAAGATAGGTGGATATGGAAATCTAAAGGGGAGACATTGGTGTTTCTGCATACAGCAGAGGGTGAACAGAAAAAGGTTTTAAAACTTTTTAATATGATGACTCTGAACTTAGGAACAGAAGTGATCAAAAAGGTTTAATGATTATAATGTACCTGTCATTTACTTTGAAAGTTTTTGTAGACAGGTTCTTAATTTTATATTGTGGGAAAACTTCGAGGGAAGAAAGAGGCTGTCTAGCTAAAATAATGCTGTTTAATTGGTTATTCAGAGACACAATATATAACATAGAAGTTTTATTGGTTAAGTGTCCTGAAAAGTGTTATCATGAAAATCATACTTAACTTTCTCAAAATGATGTGGAAACTTTCTTCAAATAGACATAAATACTAATATATATATTTTTTTCTTTCATTAAAAATTGTTTTATGTTATGTTGTGTTGAATACATAAAATAATCTTCACACTTTTTTACAAAACAAAAATTCCACAAAAACTTGATGAGGGAAAAAACATTGAGTACTAGAAACTTCTTATATTTTATCTAGATACAGTATGAAAGGAAACCATTGGTTAATGCTCATCATTTTTGGTTGTATGAGGTCATACTTCCTGTGTAGTATGGAATAAGTTAAATTATGAACACCTACACTCAACTACATCATTAAGCATAGTGTTAGTGTCTATGATACAAAGGTATAACTTATCTAATTTTTTTAAGAATATAGCTGTGTGTAGGCTTTCTACATATATGCTTTTATGAAATTTTAATAAAATATGTCCATTACCAAAATCGGCACCTTACAAAAATAACTGCAATTTGTATTTTTTTTGCTAATAACATACCCAAAAATTGGTCATAATTTTTATTCATCATTTACTGGCAGGTGTAATTTTAGTATCGTAATGCGCGTGCCAATTACGATAGGGAAACAATTCAAATGGCAAATTAGAATGCGATTTTACGGAAACGTTATTTATTTACCTACTACCTACGTAATATTTGGTGTAACAATGTTATGGATGAACTGAAATTCTGAAAGCATTTAATGATTTAACTCACGCTTCATTGAACTTAGTGAAAATTCAAAAAAAGAACATGAATCAATCTTTTGCTCGTCACACGATATTGTGCCTCACGCAATAGAGCGCGATTAGGTTATCACACTTGCTGTTTTTTTTAACACAATTGCATTAACATATTAATGTTTATGGTTACTTACTTCTCTAACACGTAGCGCAGGAATATAAACACAAATGCTAACGGTATAGGAAAGAAAACGTGCGTATGATCGGTGTAAACCACAGCCTTATCGGGACCAGGAGCGATGTCAGCCCATGTTGTATTCGGCGGCAACCACACGTCTTCATTCCAAAACTTGTCGAGGTAATACCTCAACATATTTGGCACTGTATTTTGTTTTGATTACTATTTTAATATACCCAATCCAATTTTTACAATGTGTACGAGCACCTTACGGCTTCATTGAGAATAAAGTGACAGATAATTGAAGCAAAGTTGCCATCTAAAACCTGTTAATATTATAGCCGCTGTTTGGATTTTTGACGTATTCATTAAAAATAGCTTTATAACTAAAAATGTATTTCAGACATAAAATGCAATTAAATTTAAGAAAACTAATTAATTGCAACTAGTTCAAAGTAATATTAATCATCATGACGTGATCCTATTTCGTGTTAGTTTTTTTTTCTGTTAACACTGCTCAATGATCATGATCTGTCTGTTGGTAATGTACAAAAAAAAACATGTTGTTTTGTTGGCTACCTAGGATCGGATGGCGTTCTAGGCGTTCTAGTCAGGCATCCTGCACCCTTTGTTTTTTTTTTCATAGCGTAAGAAACACCCTCCGCTTCTTACGCTATAAAAAAAACCCAAGTTTGTTCTGGATAGAACCATCCTTTACGTTTTAGAGCACAGTGCAAAACGCATTTGTTAAAATATTTTTGCACAATTTCGTTAATAAGCAAATAAGTACAAATAAAATAAGCAATTACTTTGTTTCGTACAAAAGGCTATATCAGAGGTGAGCCCGCCAAATTCAAATTTTCTATGGATTTTTGCAAATTGCAGCTTTGTTAACGTCGCTTAAATTAATCAAAATGCGATTCGCGACAGTAAGAACGATGTATTTACTAAATAAAATTCATGAATTCCATTTCAATTACCATCAAACCCTAAGAACTTTTCTGAAAATTTCTGAAACTTCTTAGGTGGAACAAATTACCTAATAAACTAATTATGTTCGACGAATCAAGATGCAAATTAATAACACAGTTGGTAATAACAAATCTAGTAGAAATAGTATCTGTTTTTTAATAACAACTAGGTACATCAATATGACACCTAATTCGTTTTTTTAAAACTCAGATCTCAGAACAATAACTATATCCAATAAATCCCCAGTCCCCTGGATGTCCTTCAAACCAGTATCCGAAAGCGAGGTTCGAACGGAGATAATATTATTAAACAACACTAATTCTCTGCAAATTACCATGAAAATTTTAAAAGCAAGTACTAAATAATAATTGTGATCTTGACATATCTAATAAATTCGTCTCACTTGGCATTTTTCCTGAAGCGTTAAAAGTATTCAAAGTAAAGCTACTTTTTTAAAGTCAATAATTATTGCCAAATAACGTTAATACCCTTATGATCTTTGACGGTCGTTACGGTTTGTTGAAAGCCCAAAAGTGTGACAATCTTACCAAGGAGTATCAACATCATATTACCCAGTAACTGGGTTGTGGAGGTCAGGTAGGCAGTCGCTCCATGTAAAACTCCGCGTCTTCTGCTTGAAGCCAGGCCGTAAGTACTGTCACGTCGGCCGCCTGTCCCACGAAGTCTTCTGGAAGTACCGCGACGTTGTCCGCAAACTAGAGAATAAAAGGAAGGTCAAGTCCATCAAGCTTATGGCCTACGAGAAGAAGCTGAAGAGGATTACCAAGGAATCCGGCGAGAAGGTTGCAAAGACGACTGCGCCGTTCACCGCAGTCATCCAATCCTATGGATACAATTAGGATTAAGAGAATATAAAATACTGATGTTCAACTGCATCAGGTTGGACTGGAATCCGACTTCAATATAGTTGGGAAAAGGCTAGGCAGAAAGAAAAAGAAACCTTAATACCCATTCTGTCGAATGTATTTGAAAAGTGCATGTTTATAATTAAATAAATAAATAAAAATTGGATATCATCGTACCTGAACAACAAACAACAGCGTGTAACCATTACCACAATAGATAAAAATAAAGATATAATGATAAAAACTAAAAACATAAGACCACACTCATCTGAATATTAATGTAACAAATTCGGCGTCCCAAAAGGAAGTGTCCTGGGGCCAATCCTATTTCTACTTTAAGTATAAATACATAAATTCATAACTGCATAAATAAATCATGAATGTACGAGTATATTATTGCCGATGATTTCCATTTTTGTTACATCCGAATGAAATAATAACACGGATTATGAGACTGACATAAACACCACAATTGAAAAACTAATTGAATGACTAGACATAAATGTCTTATCAATAAATCGAAATAAATTCGTCTTTTTACAGTTTAATTAATCAAATAATCCTAAATACAATATAAATCTAAACAAACCTGGAATTAAAGAAGTAACACAAACAAAATTTCTAGGTGTATCTATAGAACAAGATGTTAACTGAATAACACATATTGATAGTGTCTATAAAAGAGTAAAGTTTGTATATGCACTCCAAGGGGTTAGGTGCATAACTAACATTAAAACGGCGATAACATCATATGACGCATATGTCGAGTCGATACGAGATCATGGAGCATTTGTTGCTCAAAAAAGTGTATGTTTGTTATCGAGCATCAGGATTCATTCGTAAAGATGATATTATTGTCCGAAACCGACGCGACCCCAACGGACTCCTGCTAAGCGAGATTCCAAGTCTAACAAAATATTAATAAAACCTATACCTTGCAATGTGTGTACATTTATAACAGAATAAAATATTAGCACCTAAATGTGTTTATCAATGTGTTAACCCAAAACACAAACAAAAATTTGCCAGTAATACATCTGTAACAGATTTAAAAGTGTTTACAGTGTTAATAAGCGTTACAGGTAACCCGGCGTTGCCCAATGGTCTCAATCCCGACTGGGTTGGGGCCATTTTGGCAACGTCGCGCGTTTATGCGATACCGTGCCATTATACCTAAAACTGCTTATTTCTGTTACATATATATATATATATATATATATATATAAGGTTAGTGTAACCTTGATACTGTAACATAATAATAGCAGTTATATTTATAAATGTGTTTGTTTTAAAACAGTTTTAAAAACACTCATTACGGTTACAGTTTGAGTCTCATCGGATCATGAGGCAAGTCGCTGAGCAGTAACAAACTCACGTGTCAGCGGGGGTGAAGGGTGTGGTACTGCGCAGCAAGTAGCACACTTCAGAGCAGCCATAAAGTTAGAATCGATAGCGTATGAAAAAAAAAACTGATTTTGTAAACTCATGTTTCAAGTAGGTACCTAAAAAGTTGTTTTTTTTTAGTTCACAACGGGCTTGTGGAGTTTTGGAACTAATTCAAATTGCTCCACTAGATCAACAAAGGAGTCAATGCATTGAAAGCACGCGAGCATTATTTACCCCCACATTTACCGAGTTGTATGCCACACTCAGAATCAGTGCGGACCAGTACATGGACAGTACCAGAAGTAAATACAGCATAACGTTGAGTACATTCCCAGCGAAGTATATTGCGACTATTATTGGCGCTCGAACCGATGTGCTGAAACCAACCGATGTCATCAGCCAATCGGAGGCCACTTGTCCTAGGTCTTGTCTTTTTAGATGTAATGCGAGCGAGTGTTGCAGGCAGAAATCCTATAGGTGCGTAGTGATACGTTTGGTTTGTATGAAAAGTTTTGACAATGCCGCTTCTAATGGGTAAATCGATGTAATTGACATGTTATAGCAATGACTTGTGAAATAAATAATTACCTGTATAAATGCAGCGGCAACACAATATCGGGATGAAAACAAAGAACAGCAGCTGACTGAGGCGGTTGAACTTGGCTTTCATGATAGCCTTCGTCACTTAGGTATGACAAAAATAATTAACTCTTATAATATCTAAAACAAAGGACCAATAAATCAATATATCAACTCGAAAATTGAAAACGGCGGCCAAACAAAGGATCTCGCCCCCTAGCGTAGTTTTTTTTATAAAATCCCGCCGCGATATTCTTACGTCTAGAAGCATGTGCTGTATTCATGGTTACCGTTTGCGGGTCGACGTCCCTGACACCCTGTATTTTCTGACAACCGCCCGCCCCTGCTTCTCAAAGTTTCTACGCTTTGACATAAGATTGAGATTACTTACTTGATTAAGTATATGATGTTAGTTTAATAATAATGTATTGAACGCATAAAACTTCCGGAATAGATTCTCTAAAAGATGGTGAAAATCGCTTAAAAAATCCGTTGCGTAGTTTACATGAACAACGCGGTCACACAGGCATACACGAAAAGTTACAGTAATTTATAATATGTGATTTGTAAGATGACGTAAGTAAGATGACTTTAATTTATATTATACAGGGTGTCCCGTAAGTCGACGTCAAGCCGGAGTCGGGTTGCAGGTCGGGTCATTATAGTCACCAGAAAAAAAAAATGTAGCAACAGGAGATGGAAGACCGTCACAGGCAGTAGATTTTCTCGATTATTTATTATAAATGCCCGTAATTTTCAAAATACATAGCAAATATTTTGTTATATTTTTCTGATTTATCTATTATGACTTGACCAGTCAACCGACTTCGGCTTGACTTCGACTTACGTGACATCCTGTAAATAGATGATGCCTACCTCAAGCAAGCTCTCTGCGCTATCCAGTAATGGCATATACACTGCACAGCAGGAAAGAAGTCAGGATGTGGTGGAAGAACATCTGCCCGTCATCCTTGCGCTTCACGTCTCAGTTGTGATAATTGTTGCAAAAATATGCCGTAGAAGTCATGAAGTACCACCAAAGTCGTTCGTTACGCCCTGAACAAAGAAGAAGTGAGGGAAAGAAGAATGTGAAGAGGTGTGCGAGAATATCGTTAATGACCTAGATATACCTGCAACTTTACGCTAAATCAAGAAACCCTGGACTGAAAGTCTCGGATAGTGGTTTAGCCTTTTAATTAATAATTTACCTAGAGCTTATCAAATAGGTAAATGACACAATTCTTGTCAATCTTGCTTATGGCATTGGGGACTTCTAAAGCCGAAAGCTCGTTAAAGAAAGCAGAAGTTGAAATACTTCTTTTGGTTAGGTACTTACAACATTATTCTGAGCAGCCCTGCGATACGATGACTTTAGTAATGGTATGTGCTTTACCTTCCTTTTCTTTTTCTTACGAATGCCTAATGCTCCGCCTATTGGTGCGAAGCAGTACCTGGTAATAGACAGAAGATGAACGCATAATATTATAGGCAGCTATGTAAAAACATGTCTTCTTTTTTCGTGTCGACGGTACTCTTCCTCGATGTTTTTTATTTATTTATCATTTTTTTAATAAAGTTTGAACGCAATAGGTAGCCACGTTGATTGCGGCATCAGTGACATTCTTTAGGTCATCCGAGATGCAGGTGAACGGGCACTTAGGACACTCCAGCAAGTGGGATACGGTCTAATCAGAAGCACCACACTCACACTGGGTGTTGTGAATGGGTCAGTAATCCCCCACTTCGACAAATTGTGTCTGCAGCGACCTACATGGGTACACAATCGAGAGCTTTCCATATAGGCCACTGCAGATCACGCCCAGAAGGCAAATGTTCCTGGGGTTTAACAAAGGTGGTGAGTGCTTCTTTTCCCACAATTTCTGTCTCTCATTTGATGTTTTGTCCTGGTTGGCCTGCGCAGAGCGTAAGAAGCTCTAATGACTTATTACAGCTTATCAGTGTCGATATGTTATCGTAGAGGGAAAGTCAGGAATCGGATTCTTGGTTCTTTTTTTCCAGCGCTCATGCTACATGCCTTCGTCGGTGATGCGATTCATGCAAGCGGGTAGAGCTTATTTATAGTGGAGTCAGTTTTAAGGATTCTGGTTAGATCCGGTACGTCTCATTTAGCGCAGTGTCTACTTGCTTGGCGTGAGTAAATGATAAATGATTATATTTCTGTAAGTAGGTTTGTACAAACTCTTTTGCACTTCAATCATATATTTTTTAAACTAGTTGAGGTCGGCGTTTCCTATCTGACTACTCTTGAGAAGAAAGGCCGAAACAAACTCAGAGGTCACAGTCTCTTTTAAAGTCCAGGCAATCTTGGTCATATCATGTGAAGACCATGTGACCGTGATATCTGCAATGGTATTTTGAGGAAAGAACCACACAGATTGAGTGGACCTGTCCAGTCAGTGCATGCAATTGTCATTAATCGTGTAGCTCAGAACTAAAGGATCTTAACGACTCGACGAACAATACCAAAGGAAGAACATTTGGGTCGGTCGCATTAAGTAGTCAAACTGCCAGATTATCACTTAAAAAACTAAGATATACAAAATATATAACCCACTAAATCCTCCTCCTGTCCTGCCTCGTTGGTCTAGTGGTCGCAAGAGCTACTGCTGAGCATGAGATCCTGGGTTCGATTCCCAGATCGGGCAAAGTGTTATTGGGTTTTTCTATCTAGCATTTCTCAGTAGCAGCCCGGCGTAGGTATTTTCGGTTTGAGCAATGTTCTTTAGTTTCTAGATTCGTGATGTTATGGACCCGAGAGGAGTATCTGTTGCGGAGATGGAATGCGCATGATTATGTATTGGACGGGTTCGGCTATTAGCATAGTTAGTATTTTCCTATTATGTAGCGGGCCAGTGACAACTTTTCTTCTACGTCAGTGAAAGTCACTGGCTGGATGTAAAAAGCGTTGGCGCCAACACACTGCCCTGAGGAAGACCGTTCTTTTGTCGTCGCCATCTACTCTTACTAGACTGGATACAAACCTGGATGCGGCGGTTGAGCAGAAGTTCGCTTGATGTTTACGAAATTCTAGTGGTTAGTAAGGGTGCTCACTTTGGCAAGTAGTCTTTTGATATAAATGGTATCTCAGGCTGCTGAGAGGTCAACAAGCTGCTGAGAGGTCAATAAATACGACATCAGTGGCTCTGCTGACCCGTGTACATCCTCTAAATTTTGAGTGAAGGCGGTTTAGCCGAAGTCTTTCGAATAACTTATACGTGTGGCATAACAGGGATAAAGGGCGGTAGCTTTTGGGATCATCCCAGAGTTTTTCAGGTTTCGGCAATGCTACGATTGTGGTCTTTCTCCAAAGTTCTGGAAGGAGGACGCGCGGCTCGCGAACGATGTAAGGAGTGGAGTTAGGCCTTTGCCCAGGAGTGGGACAGCGCGAATAACAAAAATATATAAATTGAAAAAGTATATTTGGTATCATTTTATAACTGTTTCATCGCATACAAAAGAGACTATATTGCAAATCAGATATGTAAATCTCGCACAAGGTATCACGTGTTAACATTTACATTACAACGACGTTCTCATTTTATAACACTACATATCATTTATAAATAAAAATTGACCCATTCAAAAAAAAAATAGTCACACAAAATGGTGTCTTGCATAGCGTTCAATCTACTCCACCAAATCAAACAAGTCGTGAAAAACTAACAGTTATTTCAAAACTGACTGTTGTCTAGCTTTATTGATATACTGCACTCGCGATTTAGTTTCCTAATATGTAAACAATCTGTTTTTGGAAAAACACACAGAGTTTGTACTAAAACTTCAAAAAAATTTATGACTTTTTGTTAGTACCAGTCTTTCTGAAATCATATAAATTTACACTACAGTCCCGCTGTCAAGAGAATGCGTTGACACCTGTCAGTGCGCCAGTTCTAGTAAATAATAAAGATCAAATTCACAAAACACTTATTCGTTTTAATTAAACTGACAGGTGTCAGGAAAGTTCTCTCGACGGCCGGGACTGTAGCATAAAGTTGATAGTTGCTTCAGTGAAAATCATCAATTTGAAATGAAATACTTTTTCAGTTCGAGTAAAAATTCTCAGTGCCAGTGTGCGAAAAATACGTACTCGACTTAACGAGACAAACATTAGTTAATGTTTGTCTCGTTTGCGAATAAAACAAACAAAACACATTTACCTACACCAAAATCAACAACCATAGAATACGCACAACTTCTTCTTAATTAATTAAAAATGTAAACGGGATGATAAAAATAAAACTTTGATGACAAATGCAATTAGGACAGAGATCAACACATACAAATTATTAATATATTCAACATACACTTTTTTCTCATCATTCAGGGTGGCGATTATGTCACCAGCATCCGTCAAGGAGGTGACCCTACCCGTCATTTTAAACAAGTTTTGCTATGAAACTCAACGATAAAAAAAAACAAATTCAGTAGACAGACTATTTCGATGCATGTATAAAATTTAACAACAGTAGACAAACTATTTCGATGCATGTACGTTTTTTTTTAAAATATTCGGGTATGAGTTTCATAGAAAAAATTGTTTAGAATGACGTGTAGAACTGTAGAATCAGTCCCTTGACGGATGCAGGTGACTTAATCGCCACCTTGTTAATTTTAAACATACATTGTCTCCAAACGTTACTTATAATTATGTTATACCAACAACATTTAAAATATATTGAAAGGCACCAACGTATCATAATAATGTTTTTTTTTACGTTATATATTTAGTTGTTCAAAGAGGTAACAGTACAGTGATATAGACAAGACAACAGCGCTACTAATAGTTACCGTGTCCGACAAATAGAAAAATGGAACTGAATAATATGTTAAAAGTATCTCTTCATTAGTTAATGGTAATTTTTAAGTCGTTTATATTTTTGGACCATGGTTTAGGCAACATATTAAGCCGATTGTATTTTTGGGGTGCTTTTTTAAAATTATATCGTAATAAAGTTGTAATATTTTTACTCATTACTTTATTGACACCTTAAATTACTTTATTCTGACGTTACTCATAAGTTTCCAAACATAAGAGAGAAATTACTTTTGTATAATTTATTAATACATTGTTGTTGTATTCATGAGAACACTGTCTATATTCCTATACATGCTAGATTTTTAATATAGCAACCAATTATAAGTACCACTTGTAATGTCAAATAAATACTACGAAACATACCTGGTATCTTTATAAAACTATAACAACACTTATATGCACCATTAATTTAAGTTTATCCTTACAATATAAACTCTGAAAATACATATTTTAGTGTACTCATAACATAATTTAAATGCTAAACTGGTTTGTAATATTTTTCTACACTGGGAAGCTTATACAATTTAATTAAGTGCGCACGCAGCCTTAATTCATACTTAAATACATTATGTCAATTTTAATACAAAGAGAACAAAATAGGAATCATTCATTTTCGATAATAGTTTATGGTCTGAACAGAAAATGTTGTGTTCTACAATTATAAATAAAAAAACATCGTTGATCAGGTCGTTTATCGGTTAACACTAGTGCATTTAAAGAATTTACTGGCATCTATTTTAGTTTTTCTAAAGTTATCACTTACGAGTGTCCGTCAAAATGACTCTTAAATACACTACCATAAGGTTCAAAATAAAACGAACCTTAATGAACATAAAATGCAATAGCTACTGTAATGCACTTTTTATTTTCAGGCATAAAAAATGAACAATTCCTTTAAATATCTGAACAAAACCAACAGGCATAAATAAAATGGTAGATGTACAAATACCTGACTTGTAAATAAAATGATTACTCCTTAATACTATTAAAATTTATTATGTTTTAAGCTTTATAAATAAAGTGTTTGTGTGTGTATTCGATAGTACCGCTTTTTAAACATCACTTAACATTACTGGTCTTGAATATAATATCGACTTTTATGCGATTAACTAATACAGTCCTACCGCTCAACTCAGACGGTGTCAGAGGTAGATGCGCGGTGCGGGAGGGCCGTAGACAGAGTTTGGATAGCAAATAGCAATAGACGAGTCGCTAAATAATACTACTAATGAGACAAGGGTAAACTTATTAGATCCAGTAGTAAGAGTAAGCGGGACAGAAATATATTTCTATCTCCTTCGTGTTTGCCATACTTTTTGTCTGACTCCAGTTGGTAGCCAAAAACAGGGCCCAAAAATAAAGGTTGTCTATAGTAGACTTCCCGCGGAGTCGTCTGTGTGGATGTCGGAAATTTTCCCACGGAAACGTTCTACCGGGACAAAAATTTGTGGATAGCAAATAGCAATAGACAAGTCGCTAAGTAATTTAATAATGAGACAAGGGTAAACTTATTAGATCCAGTAGTAAGAGTAAGCGGGACAAAAATATATTTCTATCTCCTTTGCGTTTGCATACTTTTTGTCTGACTCCAGTTGGTAGCCAAAAACAGGGCCCAAAAATAAAGGTTGTCTATAGTAGACTAGATTCTTCTTCCCGCGGAGTCGTCTGTGTGGATGTCGGAAATTTTCCCACGGTAACGTTCTACTGGGACAAAAAATTGCCTATGTCCTTCCTCAGAATGCCATCATCAAATTTTATTGAAATCCGTTCAGTCGTTTAGGCGTGAAAAGGTAACATGCAGACAGAGTTACTTTCCAATCTAAACTTGCTAACTATAAATAAAAACGACACATTAATTTGTTAAAATTGTTATTCTAACATGTTTAATAAGGATGGGGGTCCATTATCAAAATCTGAAATTTGACTGACCGCAGGGCTTCTATCTGAAACTTACAAATTTATTTTCGGCGTTCTCTTATTATTAATGCGAATGTAATTTTTTTTGTTTGTTACGCTTTCACGCTAAAACGGCTGAACGGATTTGGATGAAATATTGCACTTGGGTAGACCACGGCCTGGAGGACTTAAGCTGTATCGCAGACGAAGTTACGGGCAACAGCTAGTTTATAATCTAAGTGTGAAATTATGGATGGATAGTACCAGTCCACAAGAGACAGTCTAAGACTCGCTGTCTTATAAGGTATACGCTAACAGGTAATCTATACCATGCTCTATTTACGGGAAGGCTTGGAGAAGTGTCGTAAGAGCACAGTTATTTGGTGTCAACATCCCTTCCGCACGGCGCAGTGCCACGTTGGCACCATCTCAATAGGGATGATGACTAATATTCAAAAATGTTCGAAAAAAATGTTTAAAAAAAAAAACTGTTAAATCGATTGAATAATGAAGAAGCTACACGCTTTAAAAGTTTTTGGAGCGTCCTTGTCGCGCGGTATGGACCATGAATGGCGCTAGTATGAAGTTACATAGTCGTGACGTCACTCTTACCATAGTGCTGTCCTTGTCTAACACTTATTTAAAAATTGTTTTTTTTTAGCTTTTACACTTTTATTATCTTTTTATTTTGAAACAAATTGTTTTAGATTTAAAATTAAACAGAAATTGTCATCATCCCTATTAAATGGTATGCCAACCCGCGTAGCATGACCACCAAAGAAGTTTTGTCGACCGAAGAATAGACAAAATGACAGACGAATAAAAGAAATACATATGTCATTTTGTCTATTCTTCTGTCGACAAAACCCCGTAATGCTACGCTTGCTGTGTCGCAGTGCGATTCGACCATCCACCAAATAATAGTCTGTATAAAACTATTTCTCTAACTAGCAATGTGCAATAATAATGTACATTATGTCAAATGATATGGTTAATATTTATTCGTTATTATTATTTCCTATTATTATTAAGACAACATCAGACAACACCAGCGGAATCGGCGGGAATTTTGATATAACTTGATTTTTAGAATAGATAACTTTCCTAGATAATATTGATATGTTTTTGATAAATATACTGTATTTGTCTAAAGTAACCTAGACTCAATATATTATTCACAGGGATAATCAATAAACATATGTCATTACAAAACATCTTTGTTCATCTTGTTCTATCTAGGATATATCTGGCTCTTGATGACTCAAAAACGTTAAATTGCTTAAATCTTACGGTAAAGTTTTTAATTAGGAACAGGCGGAAAAGTTAGCAATCTACGATCACGTAGAGGTAAAATATACTTATTTTAAACTCTTCTAAAGCCTATTTTCGCTTGAATAATTAAACTTAATTTCGATTTTAATATCGTCTTTTAGTTGCGTTCTGTACAAAATATATCTTTTTCAACACACTTGCTCATAAGGTGGCTCTATGGTCACCGCAATTAGGCACAGAATGACACCCAAAATCAAACTGTGACTTTTTCATTGCTTTAACTCACTGGTGAGATATAGATTTTTTATTTTATTTATTGGTAGAGTGGCGTTGTTCTTAAATCATTTTCTTCGTAACTAGTACTTGTAGAAATTTTAATGAATAAATAACTATAAATTCAATAGTCAAAACGAGTTGTGAAAAATGTTTCACTATGGCGGGAAAAATTAATCAGTTTTCCTATGCGCGCGCATTGCGATAGGCCACAGACTAAAGGGATGTGGTTTTTTATTTTTATTTTCCGCGCATAGGGTTTGCGCCTATTCTGCCACGTACAAAATGGGGAATTAAAAGTTTTCTTCTATTACAGAGAAAACAAAAGTTATATTTAAGTGAAATTTTTATTTATTAAACACGTACGAGTTAAAATTATCTATTTGAATAAGAAGTTCCATGAAATGAGCAAGCAATAGGAACATTAATTTATTTGTTCTATTGAACACGATCTTTTTTTGAATAAAATGAGGTTTTATTGATATTTTATTCACAAGAGTGTTGGAAAACGTCGTATGATACACGTGTGTATTGATAATCACCAATGTTACACACTAGTACCATAATGTACTATTATGGTACTGTTGTCGTTGATTTCGCCATTCCTTTATTATTTTTGAACACACCACGATGACCATTTATAGCATGATGGGTTATAAGTTAAGTTAGCTTTAAATTCATAAAGTAATTTATCATGTATTTCAGGCACTTATTATCTTTATTAATATAATGCTATCGTACTAAGCAACGAATATAATAATACGTGGATGATAGAATTCAGATAGTAATAAAACGTTTTAATACACGAATTTAGAGCTCCGATTACATTTCATTCATTAATTACTATGAGTAAACCTGGACTTACAGTTAATATAAGTCTGAAATCGCCAACCTGTCTTGAGCAAACGTGGTGATCAATGCTCGTGCCTTCTCTGTATGAGAAGAGGCCTCTGCCTTGCAATAAGGCAATAATAGCCTGGTATTATTTATTTCTTATTAAATAAATTGTGATATCGTCTGGCAATTAGAAAAGCGCGGGGTGTGACGATTTTTTTGCACGCAAGTGTTTTACATGAAATTACATTATTCATTGTGTTTTTGCAATTCAAGTTTTTTTTATGTGTTGATTTTATTAAGCCGAACGCATAGGGATATCCCTCACATAATTCTAACATTAAGTGCAATTAAAAATGGTAAGAAAGAAATTTACGTTTTTTATCCACGTATGTTCTATTGTCATTTCACTAAAGTAATTTTAACAGGGGAATTGGGAATTCTTTTAATCAATTTCGTAGGATTTACTAGCTTAAAAAAATTCAGACTAGGCAGTATATGATCGTAACTATTTTCATAATAAATACGATTGTAATTAATATTTCAAATTTTGCTTGATTAAGGCTTACTTTACCAAAGTACATACTAAGATAACTTTTATGCATGGAATAAAATTGACGTCTGACAGTTCTAGTATGGAAAAACTGTCAAAAATTCCAAATGTATTGTCAGGATACGGCTTAATCTAGTAATAAAAGTTTGGTTAAAATCCGCCCTAAGTATTGTTTGAAACAACGGGATCGATTAACAAACAAAATTAACTACTGTAGCCAGCACAGCACGCTTAGTCTACAATGCCCGGCTAATGCTAATATTTTAGGCAAAATGGATACTGTTCATATAATAAATCAATATGATCCAACTGCGTGGTCCCCCAATAAATAGCTTACTAATATTTATTACATGAATTTTCAATTTTATACTAAGCTTAATAAAGAATTAGTTTTTTTAGCTATTAGAAACCTTTCGCCTGCCAAAGCACGACAATTACACGATTTAAGTATTCTTAAGTATCGTAAAAATAGTACCAATGATTCATCACTACTACCGACCTTAATAAGTACTGTGACTTATGAGAATGGCAACAAAGAATAATAGACCTTATCGTGCGTCAAAATAAAGACTTGTGTTTTAAATGCAATGATGAAAAAAAAACTAAGTAAGGAAAAAGTTTAGGTTTAAAATAATAGTAATACCAAAATAGCAAGAATAGCCCCTTTTGTTAACATTTTGACAATTTTCATGAACTTTTAGGGTAATAGAATTTGATTTAATTTTACCTTTACAATTTTTCAAACCAAATTCGATTCAATTTAGAACTCAGAGACATCAGTGACCGTAATGTAAAAATTTTTTTTTACATTATAACACGGGTATAAAAAGACACTTAACGAAACCAGCATTGTATTTTTTTTTTTGTTTTGGACCATACCTGGGACCCTTCTGGTTACGGAGATATTGCATGCACCTATTAGCACAATGTTTTACGTGTGTTACATTGCGCACTACCGCAAACAGCAAATACTCACATCAAAAATAAAAGTTGTTTCCCAGAAGTTTCTGGGCAATTTTACTTCATTTGATGCACCGAATGCGTTGTTGACGGCTATGTGATGGGTATTTTACACCCTGTTTATATATATATGTACACAATATATTTTAAAGTCAGATAAAAAAAAACTTATAATGTCATTAAGAGGAAACGCGGTGAAGTGGTCGCTTGAGTTCATTTCATACAGTTACGATTTCCTTTGTTTTTAATGATTAGAGATCTGATATTCGTGCATATTTACCTAAAAAAAATTGCGCTATGATAGTATGAAAACTTAAAAAATATTTTTTGTAAAAAAGTCACCGCGTTTCCTCTTAAATAAAGTTCCAAGCCACATTTTTATATGCTTACAACAAAAAAGAGAGAAAAACAAAAAATCATCACAACTATGAGAAAAGCGGGTGTGTGCTGGTCACACGATAGAAGTGAAAACTTACGATGGGAGCCAATTATACGCGATTTAGCGTCCCCGGCCGACTGAAGCCGAGTATACCCGATTCGCCGTCACCGAACCGACCGTGATTGTTCAGTTACGTTCACTGTTCAGAAAGAGCGCAAATTACGCTTAAAAGTTTTTAATTTAAATATCACGTGTAAGTACTAAATCTGAAACGCTTCAGCTATTTTAAAATAAATGCTTCTATTAACGCTCACGATGCTTTAATAATTTTGTGATATTTATGTTTTCAGCACCATTATTTTTTTATATTTTTTTTCATTTGTATTAATTTAAATAAATTATCTTTCACAATATGGTGGATAAATTATAATGTCAATTTCACATAACATAGTGAAAAAATATTGAAGCATTTCCAATATTTGGAAATAATTATATTTTGCTCTTATTAATTATATTTTAATAATTATATTTTGTTATTTTTTAAAATAACTTTTTGTTAGTCATTTTGTAAATAGCGTAAGCAACAAATGTTTTAGTACATTAGAAATCTCAATTGGATTGTATACTTTTAACAAAAATATAGTCAGGTAAATAAAAAATTAACATAGAAGAAAGTCAATCTAATTTAGATTTCTAATATAAACGGATTATAATTAAGAACTTTGTGTAGGAATGTCATCATATTTATCGACAATTAATCATCACTGTATCAAATAAATAATATGGACATCGATTCCATGTCGATAATTATGGGGATGTCCTTAACTCGAAAAATTTAATCTCACATTTTTTTATAAATACGGACTTAGATATATAGTTCCATTCATTCGCGAATGAATGAAATGAATTAACAAAACAACAGGACGAAGATTTGGGGCCACGCTACTGAACTATTTTGTGCTTATTTATAACTTTATCAATCCCGTTTCAGTTTTTGTGCAGCCTTTTAAATATATCAACAACATGAAAAAATTACAGTTGGTTAAGGATTAACGAGAGAATAATTGATAATTAGCATTTTTTTTCGAAATAAGCGGTTAATATACGCTGATTTGCAAAGAACGTCTTTTACCGTTGTAGTTAAGTATATATAATCAGTACTCGACATTTTGCTACGTAGAATTCAATCTTCAAAGTTTGGCTTTACACTCACTTAGAACTATTTTTTGAGACACATAATTCCAACACCAAACAACATTAATCTAACTGAAAAGGCACCGGGTCGTAAAGCTTACTTATACAATAAAGCGTAAATGTGGCCCCTTGTTAATATTAGTGATATAACTAGTTACAACCTCGTAACGTGGAGTGATGTAGTCATGTGTGTGGCCGCCAGCAGGCGCCACGGACGCTGAGTGAAACGCCCAGACGGTCGGCCCGACCCTATGTCTCTCTGGAAAGATGTAAAATTATTGTAAGTTTGAGGTGATCAAATGTTGTGTGACACTTAGAGCCAGTTAGTTCCTCGAACGAAAATTATCGCAAAATTAATGTCAAGCGCGCGTAAACTGCTTTGATTTAGCGATTGTTTTATCAGCAGTCAATTACATCACTTGACTTGCGTTTAATTTTGAGATAATTTTGTTCCACAAAGTGGACGATAGGCCACAGAAGGGTTAATAAATGGAGAGTTATAGGTAACCTGGAATAATATACGTTGCTCAAAGAGTTGAAAAGTTTTTTTTGCTTATGTAGATAGGATTATATTTTTCGTCAAATCGCAATTTTATATGAAAACAAAAGCAACATGGTTTCGGTGGCTCATTTTGAACAGCGTTAATTAAACCAGGTTAAGTTTGTCAGATCACCCTTAATGTATGTATGTTGTACTCAGTATTTTTACAAAACCTATGATTGTCGCCCAAACAGTGTTAAAAGGTCGTCAATTAAAAAGCATTGGCCTCTTTACACCATCACCTTATCGAAACATCATGCTTTCGATTTCAGTATAAAAATCATCAAAAACCAAACGCAAAGCTCGCAAAAAAATCTCCATCTTCTTATCTCAGCGGTAGTGGCCAATTCAATCAAAAATCAATCCCTGATTAGAGTTATTATTCTGTTTTAGAACTTGCTTCAATCAATGCAAGTTTATAAGCGCAAAGCCTTCACCGATGGAAAATTAAGTCATGAAAAAAAATAGTAGTCTTGAGCTCGACGGTCAATGACGTAAATATTAACCGCCGAGTTAGAATACACCCAATGAAAGATGTCACACCACACGCGGGTATCATAGCCGTTAAAATAGCGACATGCAGGTTCAGGGAAACAATATTGGCGGATCATTTGACTGTATAAACCGGGCAAACCTTCGAACGTTGCCCGGCTAGGCCAGGCAAATAAACGCTTTCAAGTCACTTGCTCGGCTATCACCGGACATAGAGACCTTTCCCTAAGAAACGGTGGTCGTCGAATGAGTAACGTTCCTCCTGCGCTTCTTGTGTATCTGGCGAGTCTTCTTCTGAGGAGAAATGTGTGTGTTAGCATTTGTTGACTACGCTGTGGTACCCGCAGCTTGGAATAAACGTGGTAGTACAAAATGTTTTTTTTTACTCTCAAATTGGTCTGCCCGTACAACACAAAATATATAAACAATAATACCCTTTTTTTGGGTCGAAATCACCAAATAACTTAATGTCTAAGACTTTTACGGACTAAAACCCACCCGTGTTCCTTCAGTTGCCTGTGCCAGGGGTCACGGTATCTCTTTCGAACAACCCGCGACCCTGGCAGTATCAATATTACCCTCAGGCCCATCTGCTCTAAACAACATCAGAACCGTTTGTGGCTTTAACGGTCTCAAAAAAAATCGATTCAACTCACCGGAACGCTGGAATTACCTACTGTTTGAAGCAATTGGTTAAAACGCTCGCCTGTTCAGATTGATGTCTCTGCATTAAACTCTACTTACTTTTTATTATTGACACGATTCGGCGTGCTGTGGTTGGATTGATGCGAACTGTCACTTATTTCGGAACTAGAACTTCTAATGTCACCTTCCATCTGAAAATTTCGGAAAGGAAATTGCATATTTCAATCAATTATAGTTTAACGTGACTAAGAATTGGTTCGTCTTGGCAAATACGTGGCTAAGAGTAATAGTTTGCACAGTTTTATCAAACAGGCAAATGTAATCCGTTTAGAAAGAAAGAAATAAACAAACAAAAAGTATTAAAAAATGAGAATAAAAACAAAGTGTGGCAAGATGTGGCCTTCTGGCCTCGTACAGGACGTGGCCAGAAGGCCACATCTCAGCATAATGCAGCAATTTTTTTTGTGATCGTTGTTAACTATTTAATGACTGCAGCGGACACGCGATGTTCCTGAGACGATGGATTTTGAATTAAATAAACATGTGACTCATTTAATAGCTGCAATGGGGATGATGACAATTTTTTTATTTTTAACTCAAAGGAATATTTGTAGACTGCCTCGTTGGTCTAGTGGTCACAATCGCTACTGCTGAGCATGAGGTCCTGGGTTCGATTCCCAGGTCGGGCAACTTGTTATTGGGATTTTCTATCTGGAATTTCTCAGTAGCAGCCCGGAGTCTGGATTTGTGCCCGTTTGATGGCAATAGGCTCGCCCCCTATTACATGGGACTTAAAAACATAACTGGCGAAATGTGGGTGTACTATAGGTACACCTCTGCCCAACCCTTCGGGGATACAAGGCGTGATGATGTTCATAATTAGGGTTTTCTGAAATGATCTCCGATAGATGGCAGTACCGTAGCGGCAGGTCCAATGGACTGTCAAAATACATACGCGAATTGTAATTTTCTATATATTTTTTGGTTTATTTATTCTTAAAATCATTCCTTTCGGAATATCGTTGTTTAAAATGCCACAGTGTTGTGCAGTGCCTATGTGTGCAAATAAAACAGGAGGACATAAGTTCCCTACGAGAGATAAAACCCGATTAAAGCAGTGGCTTGTAGCCATTCGCAGAGATAAATTTACTCCAACGAAAAATAATCCATAATAAAATCAATAACACTTCCAAATACAATAGAAGTTCAATAATTTATGTTCAGTACCTACGACTCTGTGCTATTTGACAGCTGTTTGGACCTGACGCCTACGAAGCGCCGCCTAGTGGCAGAAAAAACCCTCATTCTTCTGCCTTTAACCCTATTTTATTTGGTGTAAGCGCAAATCTGACAGTTTATTCTTTCATTCTTTGTCTTTCCAGTTGAAAACAGTTGCACCAATAGAAAAAAAAAAACGTTATAAGTTTCTCACCTGTCCAGAACTAATTGCTTTATAAGCGACCTGCAGTATAAGCCAGGTCCAAACTATATGCAGGACTAATAGCAGACACAGCAGAGAGTTGAAGATGTAGTAGGCAGGGAACATCGGCACTATCATGGGGGCTCGGATTGTTGTACTGGAAACATAAGTAAATATGATTAGACATATGTTAAAATTATAGCTTTTCGGCTTGAGTGAATTTACACAATATGAGTAAGTAAGAAATGAACAGGATTCGAAGATTTATTATGTACAGAACTGCCGTACTGCAGTCATGAATAATACCGTTATGCTTATTAAATTATTACGAAATACATGACTGTTGATGATGTTTCGGAAACTCACCTCCAAATAATGTAGAACGGATAAATACCAAGTCTTGTAATGATCCACAGTACTGTAAAAACTGTAAATATGATATCGCACAAACGCTGATAGTTTGCGTACTTCGCCGCTTTGGCTGCATCCAAGAATATGTCGGCACAATCATGCAGTAAAAGCACTAGAGTGCCTGCTCTGTGTAGATTGCAGACCCAACTGAAGGATAGCAGTAAGATAGTGGCCAAGTGATGCACGAACATCTGCCAGAAGTCCTTGCGTCGAACGTCCCAGAACTGCGACAGTGTCAGCGACCAGTAGAACGCTGCGGATATCATGTAGTGCCACCAGATGTCGTCTGTGAGACCCTGCAATATGTTTGAATTTCACAATTTAGCTTACTTAACAAATGCTTTATTGACAAAAAGACTCTCGTGTCTCCTAAGGTTATCAACATTTTGCGGCGGTGTCCCGGCTCCCCCTAAAGTACCGACGTAATAACTCCAAAAAAATACATGACAACTTCCCAAAAAAATTAAAAAAGGTTATTGGTCGGTGTATAAATTTTAATTAAACGCAAGTCCTATAATTATGTAACACTGCACGTTAGAGCGCTGGTTATAATATCTAGGTACTATTTTGATGATAAGTTGCAACTATTGTGAAGTTGTGATAACCAAGGTCTAGTGAACATTGTTCATATTTATATTTCCGCTACGGTTTTAAATTTACTTGTTTATAAAGGCTCTTTAACTAACTTAAACAAACTGAAAACATCACCAAGGGGCTGACTGCCCATCAGGCCTTGACGCGCAACCTGTAACCATGGATTCAGTACATGATTCTGAACTCTGTTGACGCCGAAATTCTAGGATCATGTGTGCTGAATTCGTGGTTCCAGTTTGATAAATAATTTTCAACACAGTTGCTCATAAAGTGGCTCTTATTACACCGCTCTTAGGTAAATAATGCAGTGTATTAAACACGCGTGCTTTTTACTTTACATTACCGCACTTGTGTTTTATATTTAACTTTTTTTTTCTTTCATCTCCGTAAAGAGTTTTTATGTCTAAATACAATGAATATTTTTACCATCTCCGACATATACCCAAGAAAATGAAAACAACGAAATTATTAGTAATACCAATACCATAACACAAACTCTAAAAATGCCAACAAAAACTGTTCGGTATCATTTTGAATTGTACTTTCACTAATTGTTTCAATAATTCAAGAAAATAACACTACGAGTCTGTTTTTTTCCTCGCAAGTGTGTAGAAAAACGTCGTCTGACATGCGTGTACATTACCCACTCGGCTCCCTTATCGCGCTCGCCTACGGCTCGCGACCATGACCAAAAGGGAATGCCTTGTACCACAATGTACTATTATTTCTGTAAGTACCTAGGTTTGTACAAACACTTTTACACGTCAATCATATTTTAAAAACTAAATGAGATCGGCGTTTCTTATCTGACTACTCTGTGAAGAAGGACCGAAACAAACTCAGAGGTCACAGTCTCCACCCTGTATTTAAGTATCTTAGCTACTAATGAAGGGTTTTTAAATGCTCCATTAGTTCGTTCGTTGTAAACTAACAAATGTCCTTAATTTCCTCGTGAGCTTCAAAATTTCGAAACAATTGTCAGGCACTCTCGCAACTATGTAGTATCTATTCGTGCAGAGCTATTTAAAACTATAATAGCCAAGCAATTCGGAGTGTATGATGCGGTAGTTCAAAATTATACAAATCATGTGTATGGGGAAGATTTCGTAGCCATGGTCGAGTGATTTCTCTAAACTTTATCCCTCTATAGTAATAAAAATATTAACTTTAGCGTCGATCGGTTTCGTTTTCTACTATAGTCTTCATATCCACCATACTTGCCTAGGCTTTCGCTAACTAAATCTAGCTACCACCTGTATCTTCTTGGAATTGGATACTTTGACAACCTCTCATTATAAAAGAATACAACGGTTCACATCTCATGATCAAAAAATTCTAGAGCCAAGGTTACATTAATTGTAAATACTTAGTGCTCAACTTTTGAAGTCCGTGTAAGTTTTCAGTCACAGGTTTTTATGTACGTAGCTAATTATACAGAAAAAACAAACTAACCTGATGAGGATACCCAATATAACACTGATCAATATCCCACAGCCACTCTTTCTCCCACAGTACAAACAGGCCGTAAGAGAAGTTATACAAGTAAAATGAGGTCCTCCACATATTTTCGCAGAACTTCACCAGTGTCGAGGGTTTGTCTTGACTTCGTCGGAGTCGCCACCAGCGTTCCACCTGCCTCTCTGTCATGTCGAGTTGCTTTGCTAACCCACATATCTGGAAAAGGTATATCTTGGTCACGGTTTGAAGAAGAAATTCAGATGAGAGCAAGAAAAGATTTAATAATGTGTTAAGACTAAACTGTGAATAGTTGATGTGGGTGTTAATATAAATTATTTATATATATATATAGGTAGATACATGGTAAATATTAAAGTTAAAGCTCGGAATATGATATATACGTAGCAAGCAGTAAAACATGCAAAACACAATACGAAGCTCACGTAACTTGCAGTAGTTCGATTATTAAGCGAAAGACTGGTTATTACTAATTTACTTCTACTCAAAAACTGAGTTAATAAAATGAGGTTTATCGGTAAAAAGTAAGTGGCATTAAATAATCAGCCTATAACGTTCCCACTGCTGGGACACAGGCCTCCTATCAGTGAGAGGGAGTAGGCCGTAATCTACCACGAGGGCCCAGTGCGGGTTGGTAGATGTCACATGTCTTTGAATTGTTTGGTTCTAGGACATGTCGGTTTCTTCACCGTTTTTGAGAGCAGTGGTGATGAATAATTAATTAAAAATAATTTGCCCGCTTGTCAAGGCTTCGAACCTACGACCTACAACTCGTAAGTCGCGGCCGTGACCACTGGGCCACCAATGCTCTCTGTAAGTGATATATAATTTGGAAATTTATGTTGTATTAAATTGAGTCAAGATGTATCTGATACTCTTCGGACCCAATCAAACGCAACCTTTCTTCAAGGACAACATTAGAAATGGACAAAATTAATCTACCCATTTCATGGGCCAACGCTTCATAAGTCTCGCTGGAGTTGTCTTCTTGTGAGGCCTCTGCCTCTGGCAGAAAGCATTAGGCCAGAAGTTGTGGTCCATGTGGTCTTACCTATCAAATTGTTGCTTCATAGAATAACGAAAATATATTGTTTCATACGATGTGTAACAATTACATCCAATCACAAATGTGCTCATCACTGCGTCTAGGATTTGATTCATCTATTAGGAAATGTGCTTATTGCGTCGTGCCATCAAGTGTTGAATATTAGAACATTGTGATTTGAAATAACGAATGTTGTGATATGATAAGCTTCAGCTGAAACTGTCAATCAGATGGGACTTGCAACATTGTCAACTTTTCAGTTATTTCATCCATGTCCTAAGACTCTTACTCGAGATGGGCCGTAGTGAAGAATATAGTAACTCTGTGTTGAAGATAGCATAAACTAAATTTGTACTAAGATCACTAACTATTAACTGAAACCACTTTATGTTTATGACAATATAATAAAGACATAGGATATTATTATATTTCACTCATGAAAACGACTGCCTCTTACAAAGGTCTCCGAAAAAGTTCCTTCTTAACGTCTTAATCTAAAATGGTCGCAGCGCAACGCTACTCTTGTTCATGTTCCCATTGTAAATTTTGACCCTATCTTATCAATGTTAACATCCGGCTTGCGATACAACAGCGCAAGCACCTAGTGGCCACCATGCATGCCGCTCCGGTGACGTCACTCTTAACTTTGTAAAGAGAGCGCGGCAATCGCCAACGATAATCTAATTGTATCGCAAAGCGAGGTTTAATCCAGGCAAAGTTCCTAACCACATGTGTGACGGACAAGATAGCAATCGGATTTTATTTATCTATCAGTTCTGTTTCTCCATGGTTTTGCTGCATTATTTAAATTTATGCGACAACTTTACGGGTCACTAGTGTACGATTCAAAGGTCGGTAATATTCTGCCGCCTGCCGTAAACACTGAATAATTCAGGAGGGCCTTGGGAACGAAGCTGTGCTCCAACTACACAGCTGGCAGATCCACCTGGCAGGGAACGTGCATCTTAGTTGACACACTTACAATGTCAATGCCTTTAATTTTGACAATTCAACAATATTCATTGCGTTTTACGATCTTTTAAACATATGATGCAATGGATTATGAGTTTCCTTCAAAATCTTACGGATTGTGATTTTCCTTATTGTTAAGTAATTGGGGTGCAGTAGAATCTTACCATACGATGCCAACCTAGTACCTCGGTACCTACTAAAGGAAATCTATGGCGTAGTAAGCTAATAATTCAATTAGCCACTATAATAGTTATAAAATAAGTAGGTTGAAAAATACGTCAGTTGAACATGAAATAAATTATTACGAGTATTATCCCTTTCCTGTTAACAACGAACACGTATCGATATAACAGTACATAATACTTAACCCATATAAGAAAAACCGCACGATTTTATTGCTTGGGGTGCGTCTACATTGGTTAAGTAGTTCAATATGGAAGGAAAAGCGCAGAAAATATACTTAATTTCTGAATGATTGAAAACTCTCTTATAATTATGTCAAATTTTTAGACTGGACAAATCCATAACGTTAGGAACTAGCTTCTTATCTTATTTTCCGAAACTACTACGCAATCGCAAAATGGGCTAATTAGCAATATTACTCTACCAATGTAAACTGAGCCTAACTAATATACGGTACGCGATTCTTCGTAAATATTTATCACTTATTAAAACGGAATCTTACAAATGAATTTGAGTAATAGAACGGCTACATATCTCTAGAGCTAGCAAATATATCGATAAAACTATCGATAACCATGGACTTATCGAATTGGTTATGAATCATGGAAACAGGAAAAGGTTGATGACACCACACGAGCATTCCACATTTTGATCGCGATTACTTTGAAGAACATCGATTCAATTTAAATGAACACAACTTTGTATGGCAAGCAGTGACTGCCATTGAAGTCTAGATATGCCTTGAAATTTATTCAGCAACGTAAGCAAGGCTATAAAACTGTGTCCTTGTAGAAGCTTTTAGAAGCCATGAATCTTCATTTCAAAAGCCGTAAAACAATTGCGAGACTGTTCCATAAAAAGTAAAAGGAAAAGTAGAACGTAGGGCTCATCAGGCCTTTGATGATTTCCCACCCAAAAAAAAAAGGGCTCATCAGGCGCTTGATAAGTTTAAAACTTCATCAGTTTGTTAATCAATAAGCTGTCAATTCAAATTCAGATGGGTTACTGTTATTAGATAAGTCTTGGAAGATCCTATTGCTACCCCAACAAACAAACGGTCAAAGAGAATTAGACTTAGCAGTAATCGGAGTGTTCGGACTACAGACAGTCTTTGACAGAAGTGACTGACGCCACATCAAACAGCTGGGGGCCTACTCTCAAAGGCCTGTTCGAAAGGAGTTCGTTACATCGGAATAATTACGACCTACTCCCTATTTATTTTTATTGGACACATCGGGAGTAAGGACAATTACTGTCAAATAGTATTGTCCATATTATAATATAATTGTTAATATTATCCATACTTAGTTCGGGCCCCGAAGTAATCTCCTTGGAGTCAGTGTATGTCAACAATCTTAAGTCCGGGATAGGAAACGTGCGTAACTTCGTTAGAAATAACGGATTACGTGCTTTGAGAGTAGTTAGACCCCCTTCTAGACTTCCTAATAATCTCATCGTAATATTAAAATACATAATTACAGTCATGATACTACAATCTCCTATGACTATCTACGTTAGTACCCCAACATTTACTAATTAGGTCGAATGAGATATGAAATGAAAATCATTTGAGCACTTCACACTCTTGACTTTGAATATGAAACTGATTGTTGACGGCACACCATCCATAAACAAAAAGGTGGTGAGGTGAATAGAGCCATAAATCTAATTAGCACCTGTATTACAATGTTATGTAAGTATGATTTAAGGCTCCCATAATCAGGCGCGACGCGTCAGCGCGACACAAAGGCACCGTTCGGCGCTCGACACGCGATGCCTTTGTGTCGCGCTGTCCCGTCGAGCCAGTATGCACGAACCTTTATGATGGATGATCGTTCAAAGTAGCTACTATAAAGGCGTAGTTGATAAAAATATATTATCACTTTTAAATGATTAATTGTTATCATTAGTAAATAGATAAAAACCATTTATAACAATCAGAACGGACAGTAAGTCACTACGTAGTGCTACTAAAATGTGTATGTCCATTTGAAAGTACCAGGGTTTTCTTCAATATGGTATTTCAGAACAGGGCATAACTCCAAAGAGTTTGTAACATAACACATAACATAACATCACGCCTGTAATCCCAGAACGGTTAGGCAGAGGTGTACCAATGTTACACCTACATTTCGCCATTTATGCTTTATTTATGTTATTTTGTTTGCTTGTTGCCAAAGAGTTTGTCTTTGAAATCAAATGGAGATAGTACCAAAAAAAAATCCTAACTTGCGCAAGCGGGGGGCACTGCCGTGCCCCCGCCAAGTCGAGCGCGAAGCAAACACTGCCGTACCATCCTTTACTGGAACCATTTCGCCGCATTTTCAGGCCCCTATTTAAGAACCTCTGGATAAGACCAGAACGCAGAGATTTTCGTCATCCAGTAAGCTATAATCACATACTTAAAATCCAAAATTTCAAGTCTGTAGGTCATTTAGGTCCGAAGTTAAGCGAAAGCAAATTTCGCATTTATGACACTCACTCACTCATGATCATCAGAATAGAACTAGTAGTTCCCATAATCTCAGACAGCTGAAATTTGATACAGAGTAAGGGTTTAATGGCCACATAAAGGGAAAACTATAAAAACTAGGATAATCGAAGATCTGGAGTACCTGGTGATCCTGATTAGAAAACACAAGAGTACAACCAAACTATTAGAGATCGACATACCGCCTTTACAAAAAATATTCAACTTGGTGGGCCGCTTCATTTGATGTCAAAAATCGAAGTTCTGAAGTATCTAATGAAGAACACTCAGCTGGTCTCAGCTGTATTAGAGATATGGCAATGCCCCCTTCTACTATTGGTACATAAAAAATCGACTGTCATTGCAAAAACCCAGCGTAGTGGGACACATCTTCTTATTTAATCTAGCCTATAGCGTCCCACTGCTGGGCGAATGCCTCCCCTTCTGCTTTGCCCACGTTTCTACAAAAAGAAGTGAAATCCAACCAAAAACATTCTGTAAAAAACTAGCCAAGTCTCGATGGAGCTGCTTGTTTATCTCTAAAAAGTAATGAAATGTAGACAAAGTCGTGCCAAGTCTAAGGTTCCTTACTGCGATTTCTTTATTATTATAATGTTGTGTGACTTGGCCGTTGCAGGGTACACAAGGGTACAAAACCAGCACCCTAATTGCGTAACACATTTTCGTAAACGATTACGACTAATCTGTTTGATTTTGACAGTTCAACAACATTCATTGTGTTATTTACATTGTTGAGCATATTTTTTTTCGTACTTATGAAGCAATGCATTAGCAATCTGTTTCAAAACGATTCAGATTACGATTGAATGTGTATTACGCAATTAGGGTACAGGTGCTCCATGACATCATTGCACCAATCTGTCGCCAGAACCGCTACCCACTGATGATCGAAAATTGCCACTTGGGAAACGTTGATTCAATAACCAGTCAATTGTAGGCTTGATAAAGCTGCGTATTTCAATAATACTTATGTATAGGCGAGCCTAAAAACAGTATAATTTTTTTTTCCAGTACAGACGGACTTCTAATCATTTATAGAAGTCCGTCTGTACGTCTATTTTATGTTAGATCCGTGGTCGATTTGACGCTCCAAAAAGAAGAGAGCAGAAGTCAGCATTGTCAATGCTGAATGTATGTGTTGCACAATCAACAACAGCCTAAAATGAGACACTGGCGTCCAATTACCTATACCAGTATGGGATATTGTCTCGCTTATCTCGCTTAACAAACATAAGTATGTAGTTACAACAGTTAGAACATTACGGATAAACAAAAATGACTTGTACTCACTAACGTATAAAGAATGTTCAACGGCCAAGTCACACAACATTAACTATAATAATAAAGAAATCGCAGTAAGGAACCTTAGACTTGGCACGACTTTGTCTAGATTTCATTACTTTTTAGAGATAAACAAGCAGCTCCGCTCCATCGAGACTTGTGGCTAGTTTTTTACAGAATGTTTTTGGTGGGATAATATTTACTACAATTTAAACAAAGATTATATTATAATCGATAAATTATTTAATCACATTTGATATAAAAAATAAACGTTGTTATCGCCAATTTAAAGATTCCTTTGTAGATAACAATATCAATACTAATATTTGTAATAAAATTTTGAAAATCGGTCACTGTTGTTACCCCAATTATCTGGATGTAGATCGATACGAATATAATAAATGCAAACGTGTCTAGTCTCTCTAGCCGTTACGTTTTCATGGCTAAGCTCATGAGTCCAATTGCTATGTATATTGCAAAAGTATCTGGATGAAAGTGTAAATAGACCCTGCGGGGTAATTGCGTAACACACTAACGGTAGCCATGGCTTTAATTTTGACATTTCAACAATATTCATTAGGTACGATTTACGTTGTTGAGCAGACAAATTATTCGAGCATAATAATTATGAAGCAATGTATTAGTATACCTTCAAAATGATTCAGATTGTGTTTGGCAGTGTGTTACGCAATTAGGGTGCAGTTCAGTACCCTAATTGCGTAATACACAATCAATCGGAATCTGAATCGTTTTGAATCAGATTGCTAATACATTGCTTTATAAGTTCGATAAAACAATCTGCTCAACAGTGTAAATAACGCAATGAATGTTGTAGAACTGTCAAAATACAACAGATTAGTCGTAATCGTTTACGAAAATATGTTACGCAATTAGGCTGCAGTTTTTACAACAACCATTGTTTGAATAACATTGTTAAATTGTAAATTAAAGAACCATCGTCGCATCGACGAAAATTGAGGTTATAAAATTAACCTCAATCGTCGAATGAAAACATCTTCAAGGTGATTTAAAATTAGAATTCAAGTTTTCAAATTATCAATTCAAAACATTCACACAAATTTGCAAGTGGCACTACAAATTGGCATCCAACGTAAAATGAAAATGTAAACAAATGGATCAGAAAAAGAAGCCAGTACGTTTTCTGACCCGTTTGTTTACATTTTCATCAGATAATTTGTAACAGACTTCATGGCTAAGGTAGAGATAGCTTGCATTAACCCTGATGAAGAACAGAGGCATTTTCAATAACCTCCTGAAGGAGAATTGGGATGGTGAAGTTTGAATGGGAAACCACACAGAATGAGTGGACCTGTCCAGTCAGTGCACGCATTTGTCGGTATTCATGCAGCTCAATACAGAACTTAGGAGCTCAACGAATCGACGAACATTACCAAAGAACGGACATTTGGGTAGGCTGCATAAATTACTCAGACTGCCAGACAGTCAGAACTAAGTTGATTTGGGTAGGCCGCTTAAAGTACTCAAACTGTCAGACCATAGTTAAAACTAACTGAAAGAAAAAAAAAACAATGAGCCATATAGTCGATTATGTTAAAAGGTACAAAATATATAGAAAAAATAGTAGAATAGTTAACAAAATAATATTAAACATCATCTGTGTAAATTTATTGGTGCAACTTAATCCCAAGCCTTCTGGTCCTCAATATAGTCTTTGACAGTATTATTATACTGGCTTTCTAGCAAAGTATCCGCTATTTATAAGATTTGAATTTATAAAGGCTTAGTTGTTGAATGTGGCTAGGAACTTATTATAAAAACGTATACATTGACATTTAAACGAGCCTGGTAGTAGGAACAACAAATTTGTGTTCATTCCTAATATTTATGTATACTGAGAAGGCGTAGTCATTATATTAATCTCTTTAAATTTGTTTCTGACGGAGTGTCTGTGACGAAATTTTTAAATTTTACGAATTGCCCTTATTTGTAAAAAAAATACTTTGTCTGAATATCGGCGGCATTTTCCCACAACAGATTACCGTACGACATGACACTATGAAAATAACGAAAGTATACTAAACGGGCTGTCTCTAAATCAGTTAAAATTACGTTTTTTTCTAACGGCGTATGCTCCTGAGCTAAGCTCTTTTGTCAATTTATCTAAATGGGGGCCCCATTGAAGCTTGGCATCCAAAGTTATGCCTGGGAATACTGTGGTGTTTTCGGGTTTCAACTCTTCACCCTTTATAAGAACACTAGTTTCTACTTGTCTAACATGAGGTATCGTAAACTTAATACATTTAGTTTTTGTCTCGTTAAGAAGTAGGTTATTAACATTAAACCAGTCGACTACTTTAGCGAGGGCGCTATTTACATTGTCAGTAACCAACTGCTGCCATTTGAGTTTTAATAAAAGTGAAGTGTCGACTGCAAACAACACTATATCACGATTATCCTTTATGAGGTAAGGAATAGCAGTTATAATAATTATATTTCGCCAAAACTCAAAACAAACATGTATTTTGCATTTTGCGATTACTTATAAGAATTTATAACAAATAATCGCATTATTAAAAATAACACAAAACAAGAGCTGGGAAATCCTGTTCGAAATAAAACTACCTATTACGACATTTACGACGACATTAAAGATTTTACTTACTCCGAGACTAATCTCCCTTGTAAGAGATAAATGATATTAAAACCTGGCATGACTGCAACTAACCTTGAGGAGCATCTTACAACTTAATCCTTTAAATTCGTTATCTATTTGCTGACTACGTTGATAGTGACGAAACAATTGTGATTAAGCTCGTGGATAACAATCCCGTGTTCTAGCGTGACACCTGATAAGGTATCGTACGATGCTTTGGGGCCAATTCAAAGTACAAGGTTAATTTTGAAAAGTGAAAATATGTGTTAATATGCGAGTATTGCCGACTAGCTTGTGCCAGACCGACTTCGATCGCGTGAAATTTCTTGATATAACATAAAAATATATCCTAAAAGCTAATTTAGCCTGGCAGGCATGCATTGCAATGGCTCTTTTTAACCACCCCTGTAATAGAGCAACAAAACAAAAACTCAAATCGGTTTAGCCGTTTTTTTTTTGTTTTAGTGAGACTAACGAACAGTTATTGTTTTTTGTAAATATATTAGAAAAAAGAAGTTGACCGAGTGTCATAGCATATATTTTATGTAATCGGGTCAGTAGTTCCGAAGATTACCAGCTTTATTAGATACCAACACATAAACTTTCCCTCTTTGTAATTGTAATATTTGTAAAAGAAAAAAAAAAACTAACACCACATATTTTGTGGTGTAAAGTCCCGGTGGCTAAACGTGCTGACAGCTGTCGTTTACCTAAGATGGGTGAATTCAATTACTAAAACTACTGGCGATCACAGTTAAAGAATCGAAATGTTTATCTAAAATTATAAATACTGGAGCACGACGAACATGACGAGATAATTAGATAAACTGAGAGAATCTATTTATTGCGCCCACATAGGAAAATCTCCGTCCAGTCAGTCTACGTCACTTCACGTTTTGAGGTATCGTGATTTTGCTACCGTTTATTGACGGCAGAGCCTGTGTCATATAATAAAGGAAAATCATTACATATTATCTGCTTTTAATAGCATTCCGGCAAGCATCCTGTTTTAACGTATGAGCATCTGTCAATTAATGTAACGAAAAAGGCAAACAATATTATATTGATACATCTTTTCACATTTAAATAAAAAAACAATAACTATGATTTTAAATTTTCTGACCTTCGACCTCTGATCGGAATAGAAGACGCGTTCATAAAACAAAATTGAAAATACCTTAAAAAAATCAGGCAAAGGAAATTAAAAAAAAACTAGGTCGTGAGGCCAGCTCAAGGCCCATTTTAGAGCTCAGGCCGTAGGCGCTAATTGCGTTCTCAATGAACGTTTATTGTCTCAAACGTACAGTGATTGCTTGTATACGTATGCTTGCATATCTACGACAGGGCAGTCCGGTTTTTTTTTTGCCATAGATAAATTTATGGCAACGACCAAAGAAACGATGGATGGCTTGTGTGAAACATGACTTGGCTAGAAGCGGAGTGAATACAGAAATGACGACTGCTATCAGTCGTCATTTCTGTATTCAAGCAAGCTGTGTGGCAAGTTGATAATGGCGTATCGTAATACCCAGTCCCTAATTGGGTTGTAGGTCTAAGAGGCAGTCTCTCCATGTCAAATAAATAAATTCAGCTGCCGGGAAAAGGCTAGGCAGATGATTTTTAGGATGTATGGAAGAGGTACAATGCTCCGCCAACCCCAAATTACTTGAGATTTAAGGCTCGTATACACTCGCGCGACGGTACAGCGCGACACAAAGGTACCGCGTGCCGCGCAACGAGCGGTGCCTTGAGTCGCGCCTGTTTGTGGGAGCCTATAACAGGAAGATTGTAATGATGATCGTCAACAGTAAAGATAAACAAAAGAACTATTGATATCAAAAGCGAGCGCTTTTGTGCGTTTTCTGACATTCAGAAAACTTGTTTCATGAATCAGAACGGGATATTTTTAGAAATTACCTATCATTATACGATAAGATATTAGTGATGAATTTAACTACTAGTAGTGGTTGTATTACTTTGATGATTTCATATTGTTCAAGTAGGCATGTAAACTGCGATGTCTACACCAGATTTCGCGAAGAAATACTCATTAACTATACGAGTAGGTGCACTTATGCTTAACTCTAAGGGGGATACAGGCGTGATTTTATGTTTATGTATGACCCTTTAATCATAAGAAAGTTTTAAAATGTAGACGGTGCCTGTAAGTCGACGTCAAGCCGGAGTAATAGATAAGAGAATAAATAAAAATAAAAAAAACAGAAAATTTACTGCCTGTGACGGTCTTTTAACTCCTGTTGCTACGCATTTTATCCTTTTTATATATTTTTCTGTGAACTATCATGACCCGACCTATCACCCGACTCCGGCTTGATGTTGACTTGCGGGGTGGCCTGTATAAGAAAATCGAAATCCTTAAAATAATCCTACAATATACCGTTGACCTTTTCGGATATAACAATAGATTGGTAAAGCATAAATTCAATTCATATAAAGCTCTATGAATAGTGTAAATCAAAACACGTGTAGGAGTAAGTGAGTACCATAGACACGCAAAGATATAATTACTTCAGGAGTCGTTGACATTTACAGTCAGCCCTTCAATTTCTATGAAAACAAGGTCATAGTTCATCGTATGGTTATTAGAGAATTTGATTTCAAAGGGGATTTAATAGATGTAAAAACCCGTTTTTTTTTACGAATGAACTAATGGATTAAAGATCAAAAGCCTGGTCGGCTTATCAATTCATCATCTATGATCATTATAAATTGGCTACAAATGATGGAACATGGGAACATACCATACAGTTTTGACATTAAATTTCGATGGATGGAGGATGTGTTAAATTTGATCGACAAACGACCCTAAAAAGAACAGCAAATTGATACTAGGTTTCAGACAACGTCCAATTAAATAGCAATATTTTAAATAAGAAGCAGTCAGAACAGCCAGCCCTGAAGACGTATAATCTCTAAATAACGAGAGTATAATTAAAACGTGTCGGAACCGCTACTCGCAGACGCGTGGCTTCAAAGAGATCTTTCATTCAAACTAGCTGTTATAACTGAGGTTACGTGTAATGAGTCGTTAGTCTTCGAGCATGCAGCGGCGGCAATACAATTTCATTGATTCAGTAATTGACGATTAAAGTTCGGCAAACATTCGTTATATTTACGACCACAAACTCGTCCTGTATTCAGAATTTAAGTGTTAGAGAACAAGCCATGAAACGGAAGGTACAATGGTAAGCTGCAGGAGCAATGGTAGAAATTGGAATAGATAGATACTCAACATATTTCAGTGTAAAAATATGGATGCATCCAGAAAACCATGATTAATCCTTATTCTTTCTTACAATATTAGCCCTATACGAGCTGTGTTCATTTCCCATTACCTACTATAAACAAAGCATAAAACTCGAATGTTAACCTCAGTTCCCAGGGAGAGGCTGTCAGAAAAATTGTAGTAACTATAACTATGGGGCCATTGGCTAAATGTGGGGGCGTTAAGGGCGCGGCAGCCTGTCGCAAAGGCACATAAGTTCGGGCTGTTAGTGCTCGGATTGCTTTCCATGTAAATACAAACAAAGCTTGACATTTTCGGCATTCGATACGTGTGAATGTACTGTAGAACCCCGTAGCTGTAGGCGTACATGATGTACGTAAATTTATTTCAAACGATAATTATATCAAGGATGTTTCCATGAAAGGAATCATTGAGTATATGGCAATTAAATACTCGTCAAAACTACATCGAGAAGCGAACCAGAAATGACGAAGACACCGATTTGAAAAACATGGATGACTTAACAAATAATATTGATTGAAGCCAATAACAAAACGTCTATATCAATTTCTTCCGCTCCCGAATAAGTTACGTAAGAACGTTTTATGAATAAATTAATATTAGGTTTCAGCGGGCTACCAACTATGGCCACTTGAGAAGACAATATAACGATGGTGTGATAAATTCTTTGTCCTATTTAATCAATTAATGGGATACGGGTGCAGACGAGAGTATTTAACAATTTAAACATACATGTTTTTATTGGACACAGCTGAATTATTCTATCCAACTGGACTTTTATTACTTGCAGCTCTTACAAATCATGCAGGCATATCAGAAAGATTGTGTGTGTTGTATGAATATTTGATGCTCTGCCGTAGCAGCTGAAATTCTAGAAGCATTTGAACAAGAACCCCGATGAAATATATCGTATACAACGTTAAGAGAAGCTAAAACTTTTTATGAGAGTAAATGCACGTGTTTTGCAGTGCAATAAAACCTTTTCACAGAAGTGGATTTGCTGACAAAAGCTACATAGTCGTATGAAGACTTTATTTGGTATAAAAACCTGTTCTGACTTACAAGCACTAGATACTGCTGTAAATGCTAGACATAAAAAAACTTCCAGCATTCAACATTAAAAATTATGATCCCGAAAAGCACATGAGCATTGCACATAGGAACAGGTAAATTATTATGCTAAACCTAAGGAACATTCAGAGTATTAATGTGGATTGAAGAGTTAGGGAATAGAGACACGATGTATGGATTGTGTGAAAGATTAACCCCTTTTTTCATAAACACTGCTTGAAGTTAAGAAGTGATTTTTGTCGTTTAAACGTCTCCAACGTTTATAAATAAACCCCAACGAGTCTAAAAATGGGTTGAATTCTGAGATGAGGTTGTGATAAGGGCAGGCATGATGACGATGAGGACCTAAAATAATGAGCTGAATAATGGCTAAAATACTATCTAAAAGTGAATCATAAAAATAATCGAAATCCTGATAAGTAGAGATAAAAAACGAAAACACAGGTGTTTATATCCATGACGATGACGAAGTTTCAAATGATTGTCATGTCAATATAATTTCGTTGTTACTGTCATCGTAATCTTAATAAATTAGTATCGTTTTATCATATTTATTAGGTACAACGTGCTTACAACCTTTCATAATATTTGTTGTACTATTGGATTTAAAAACCTGTTGAGGAAATAAGATACCAAAAAAGCGGCCCAAGCAGTACCTGCGTACATTATTTAAAACTACATATTGTTTTCAAATACTTACTAATAAAGACACACCTTTTTTGTGGCCTTTAATTTTTAACATTGTTTTGTTTTTATTATTTCTTGTTGTACCGACCATAGTAGTTACACACTCTGTTAAAATTTCAAGTGTTTAATGCTCGGTTTCTATAAACAAAAACGAATCGTTTTGCTTACCAATGGTAGCATTTTTTTGGCCAAACTAAGCATTTAAAGAGATTCGTAAGCTTATTTTACCTGTGATAGCTACTTCCATATGGCAGCGTCTACTATGCGAAACTATGAGTTTTTCGCTTCATTATTGGTAAAGATACAATAAGAGTTAATTTTAACCAATAACGGTCCGTAAATACAGCTCTGTAACAGACGGACGGACAACGGTACCTTAGTAATAGGGTCTAGTTGTCACCCTTTGGGTACGAAACCCTAAATACTTTTACAAATATATTCTTGTAGGCTCTTGGTACTTGGTAACACCACTTTGCCGCAAAGATTTCGCAGTAAGTAAAATAAAGAGTATGTGAAAACACAATTTTTCTTCTGTTTTCGAATTTATTTTAGCAAAGATTTAACCTAGCACGAATCTATAATCTAAGTAATGTAATCTTATTACTATGAAGAATTTCGTACATTGTTCTTTCCTGATTTTAAAATAGAAATACTTATTTCTTTCTTTCTTTTCTGATTTCGAATTAGTTCTAGTCTTCTAAAGCAGACCTAGACAAAAACCAGTCAAATTAACCAAGATTTACCCTTTTGTTTAAAAGGCTTTCAAACTAAGCACCACCGATCAGCGGTTTCAGTGGAACGCAATTCAGTACAGACGTAAGGGGAATTATTTCTCGATAATTCAAGGTTGCACTGTTCTAGCAGATGTCTTGATGACCTCTGAATCTGATGGGACTATTCAACAAGCTATTGTGTGGAGCTGTGAACCAGGAATTAAATCCAAGGCTATCTCGGCTTTTTTGTATTATGAAAATAATAACAATTAGACATTACAGTAGTGTAAATAGGTATGGAGAGTTTCTACCGCCACTTCTTCCAGCTTTTGAATATTGGTGATGCGTGTTTTGCTGGTTGGTCGGCTTTTGTATATTTTTATGTTCCAAATTTCTCAAAGTCAAAAGTCAAAGTCAAAGCATTTATTTCAAATAGGCCCATAAAAAGGCACTTTTGAACGTCAACATTTACATTAAAAATAGAACTGATTCTAGGCGCTTCTCAGATAACACTAAAGATCGCTTTTAGCGATAAGACCGCCCATTTTGTCACCCAATGTAAAATTTATACATCTATGTCTGTAATTTATAAGGTGTACATAAAGAGTAGAATATACCTATCTATAACACAAAATTTCGCTGAATTATTAAAAGATATTATAGAATAGTGAAATTAGAGAAGGGTAGGCAATCAATATGATCATTCTTTCCGAATTTCCTTTGACACATTCATTTACCTCCGAAAATTTTGAAATTGGTTGCCAGAGATACCAATAGCAAAGTGATATTGACAAAGAGGTCATTTCAATAATGATCTATTGGTTAGGCTGCCATAGTCGTCTTTATCTGTTGAAAAAAATCAAGCACTATAGGTATAAAATCTACAAATATTTTCTATGGGTCAAAATGAAATACATACAGTAACTGTGTAAAGTACAACCAACTTATCTGTGAAATTATTGGTGGCACAGGTTGTAAACGATTAAATAAAACCGATCGTATGTCACATTCAAAATGTTAGTTCGAAAAACGGCCGTTGCACAGTTAGGTTGGTCGAAATATACGTGCACTATGACAACTAAGTCATGTGGGTCTGAATGGAGGTCCGCGAGAAGGGATTCCAAAAGAGTAGTCGAAAAAACTGTTTCAAATTTTTAATTTCCTTGATTTTAAAAAGCTTGTAGCTTTCCCTACATCCCAACGGTATGAGAACTTGCGGAGCGAATTAATTAGTTAGAAAGCTAAAGTTTGTACTGTCATACACTTCAGTTGATTTAATAGTAACACTGGTGTGCAATATTAAGATACAGTATCTGGGCCAACAGCTTCAATAGGTACATAATCCGGGTAATGTAATTGTTTTAGCATGGCGTTTTTACAAAATACTTTCATCAAAAATGGGTGATTATGGCAATTTAAGCAGGCAAGGAAAATATATATACAACGAAATTCCACGTCCGCAGCTCAATCGTTATCAGGACACAATCACAGGTGTGTTGATTCCGGCCCAAGTTTTGGTCGAAAAATTTCAGGGAGCGTCACAACGCTTTTGCCTATCGCTGACGTTCAGACCACAGATAAAAGTGCATGGTACTAACTACACTAAAATTTCTACAAACTAAATATATGTTATGCATGCGTGCTGACGTGCAAAGGTATTATAATGTGCTACATTTACCTCATCCTTGTTCAAAAAGAACTGAAAAGAAAAGAAGCACGGTTAAGTTTTAAAAGCTTCATTAGCGTTATTTAACGACAACTAAATATGGGCTACATACATTATTATTAACGCCTCTATAAACAAGTTCAAACAGTGACACAGATCACGGAACAGCTGTTTCTATTCTGGGGGTAAAATCGATAGTGTGACAGCGGATAGTACATTTTTTGTGTGGAGACAATCTCAACTCGTATCGAAAACCGTCCCAACTACTACCGCCGCGGCACTGCTTCAGGCTTTAAATTATGATACAGAATAATTATTTAACAATAGTTTTCCCAACCCTCACACTACACTTTTATAGGTATTTTTATCAATATCGGTTTTGATTTTAAATGACGGAATTCGGGTAACGTTTTCTTCTACGGGTAATTTATATTTTTGGACAAAGCCCCGCTGAAATATTTAAATCGGGTTACGATATAATTAGTTAGATCTAGCAAAATCCGTCAAAAATGTCATAAACAGCTAACCTTGGAACACAGTAGTTACTACCGAGTCCTCTGTTTTTATGACATCTTAATGCTGTCGGATTTTCCTCCCACTGAATTCAGCGTACCTACTACTAATCATTCTAATTTTATAACATTTATGAGAATTAATTTATCAATTTACCACTCCCGCTTGTAAAACGAGACGTTGGCTGACGCGAGTAGAACAAATCTGAATTTTATTTTAATCGAATTGAACTTATTTCATAATGCAAAAGAAATCATATCTCTTGACTTGACGAGAAAATGCTCGATGAAGTAAGGTTTGATCGAATGGTGACCAAGGACAGGTCATCGATACCCGTGACGTTCGACGACGGGTCGAACGTCCCGGGTATCGATGACCTGTTGGTTTGTGTTGGGGTAGGTGAAGTGAGCTGTCAACAGTGTCAATCCCAAGCATCAGGCTTCAAGTTCACTTCACCTATTTTCACTTAGATATTTTTACAGATTAGACTGGCAGGACTCGGAAGTAGGGTCGTATGGAATCGTGAAGATAGAAAAGGAATGGAGTCAAATAATGGGTGATTTCGGGCCGAAATAATGAATAACTAATTTTCGGAGACAAAATTGGCTGATTTAAATTTCATTATTTTTCTTAATAAACCATGTGCTCGCTTTAGTCGACGATAAGTAAATCGTACGACCATTTATAAATATAAACTTTTCATTATCTTATCGATTAGACCGATCACCTTATCGAACAGACCGATTGTGGATTCTATTAAAGTATTATTTTCAATTCAATTGTATGGTGAAGAGTACCGTAGGTACATAACATATATTTTAAAAGTTTTGGTATGTATCTACAAATGGGCATAAACTATTTTAATCAAAATCATTCAATAACAATTGCATTGAGAGGTCATAAGAAACATTCTGATTATACATTAGCCCATTCTTTTCACGCCCGTACTTATTCTAAAACTTAATTAACTGCTGCAAAAATATCCCCGTCTAAATGAAATGTATTGTGACGCCACTAACAAAAATACATTTTTTTTTGTTATCAAGCACATCACACTCAAACCGGCACAAGCATGCAATATTACACACCAAAAACCATTATTAATGCGTTATTTAATAGCAATAGTTATAAAATACACGTATGTAATGCAACTTTATATAATACACGTATGTATACAACTTTATAGTGGATATTTAATTCATATTTTAAGATGGTGTGAGAATGAGAACTACATAGGCACTTTAAGGGTTGACACACATCGTATTTTTTTTTAATAAGTATGCGTTTAGTTTGTGCAGAATAAACAAATTTACTTTCTTTCTTTCTTACATCTGTAAGCACGAAATCGCCTTTTTTCATGCTCTATCCTTTTCTTTCGCTCTTGGAAATGACAATACTGAGCGATAGAGAAGGATAGAGCATGAAAAAAGGCGATTCCGTGCTGACAGATGTGGGTCAACCCTAAAAATAAGAGTGTAAAAACCAAGCACACAATGTCAATAACAAACATGATGCAAGGTGGAGACGACAACAAATGAAAACACTGGCAATACCTACTAACGCATTGGAGTATTTTGAAACTTACTGCAGACGAAGCATGACAACCATAGAAAAAGTACGGTAGCATGAACAGCTTTTGTCGACAGAAGAATATACAAAATGACAGATGAAAAACGAAAGTCATTTTGTCTATTCAGCTGTTCTTCTGTCGACAAAAGTTGTTCATGTTAAGGCGTGCTGATGGGTCGACTATGGGTTTTGCTGACTTTACTGTACTATTGGATTTATTTTATAGAATTTTCGTATGCAGACGGGGAACGTCATTAGGTATAACGCAGTTTTATTTATTTTCGTATTGTCTTTTCCACCTTATATAAGGTGCGTCCAGAAACTACGAGGCATGTGATGCATGCCTCAAGCTGAGGCTGCTGAGAAAAAAAAAACTGTATTTGCGGCGCATGTCTCGTACTGACCGGATGCAACTTCAGTTAAGCATACAACTGTTGCTGTTTTCGACTTATTACCCTCGGTGGTACGATCGGTCGTTAACACAGATTACTCTGTTAATTTTTTTTTATTGATTTAATTTCAAGCGGCAATAATCTCTTACAGCTTTTGCAGTAATTTGGATCATGTTTTCAGAAATAAAAATAATATTTGTATCCTCAATTAAGTAATTTGAGAACATGAGGTACATAATATTCAGTGTGTCAGTTCAGACTATTAATGATTTTATAATGTGTGCCGAGTGTGAATTCATACCTGCTTATGCTTAATTTTTGGTGAAGCTTGATATACACTCTCCAACTTAGGGTTAATTGGAGCTTTCTTTGGTCTTGTGTTCTTAATGCCTAATGATTTGCCGAATGGAGCAAACCAGTACCTGCAACATGGAATGTTTTTTTTTTTCTTTTTCGAAAAATGAGGTTTCATTTCACCATCTGCCTGACCTTATCACAATTAATAAGAGTTCAGAGGAGCATCTCTTCTTCCACCATACATCTGAGCTATCCATATTCCATATTATCTCTCATTCATTCCATCCTTAGTTTTGTTGGTATTCTTTCCTCTAGGAAAATGTGCAAATTATTCAATTAACAACAAAATAAAATATGGTTTGACAGCTTTTGTATAGAAAATATGTCTAAGATTGAAAAACTGGCCCTAAGGTTCTATGAAACTTCTTTGTAATAGATGGAAAAATTTATTATTACACAGAAGTGCTCAATAACTATTTGATAACTTATTGAGTCATATTAGAGACAAATACTAGAGATAGATAAGGGAATATTCATGGTTTGTAAGATCTTTAGATATCATATAGTCGCCAGCACGTAACTTGGCAAGGATTGTTAGATGTTTTTTTCCTTGCCTTAACTCTCTTCTAAACAGATGTTAAAAAAAAACATATGGTAAGTACCATAAAATAATGACAAGCAATGTAAGTAAAAAAATAATTGTTGCACTATGTGCACATGAGTAAACTTACTCCGACTACGCCAAAACCTTGCCAAGCTACGTGCCGGCTACATTGGAATTATTAAAATATGTTTTTTAAGAGTGCCTTACGTTACACTCTCAATTTATTATACATATTATGTAACATGTTATATTATAGGTAATACATTATAACCCCAATTTATTATAGAAAACTGTTCCTCATACTGCAGGAATATATATATATAAATTATATGTGTTCCAGTTTGAAATGAGCTGAATTAATTGATTAATGGAAATTATCTACTTATATTACTATGTTTTTATGTACAATTCCATACTAAAAGTTTAGCTCAACATTTTTTTTATTTTAAATTGTGCACATTTTCGATACTTGCATGTAAGAAACTTTTATAACAATATAAGGCATAGACATTGATTAGTTTATTTTATTTTATATCACACACCTGACACCCTGGATATGTTCACTCAGAAATCACTTTTTTTTAACCACTCAGACTTATACACAAGAGAAAATTTCGCAAATTTACACATTATGAGTAAAATAAGTAGACCCTTGAATGGGAGATGAACCTGAAACATCCATTCTTCACTTACTGTGCACTAAAATTGCTGTACTTTCGCCAAATTGATATCTAATGACTCACGGAGTGCATCAGATGCATTAGACTATTCATCCGTGAGAAGCAATGACATACATTTTGAAACCTAGCTACAGAAAGTAGGTTAACTCACTTCTCTAGAGTACGCCGCAGGAATATAAGCACAAGTGCCAACGGCAGGGGGTACAGGAGGTGCATGTAATTATTGTAAATCACATCCTTGTCTGGACCCGGTGTAATATCTTCCCATGTAGTATTCGGCGGCAACCACACATCTTCACTCCAAAATTTATCTAACAGAGCTCGCAACATTATTAACACTTTTTGTAAATAAAACTAGGGCAGCCCTCAACCACACTACTACGGTCTCTAAATAATTATTTATCACGCCATAAACACACCGTCAAACAATTTGGTACACGTCTGTCCGGCAGTCGACATGACACAGACAGACAGAAAACAGAATCAAATCAACAGATTTGATTTGTTCAGGCACAGATGACGTTAAATGAATGACATAATGTTTTTTTTTGCTGTAAAAAAATTCTTCTATAGAAGTTTCACTTTTAAAGGTGAAATGAAATTAAATTATGGGTGCTTTTTATTCTATTCATAAGTACCGGTACATATTCGATTTAAATAAAATAAAAAAAAAAGTTTTAATTTTCTTAAGTCTCAAAACACAGTAGCAAACTAGTAGTACTATTGGCATAAAGGCCTCGTAGCCATGTCATATACATTCAAAAAAAAAAAAAAAGTAGTACTAAAAGGCTAGTTTCCTAGCGTTCATTTAAACGTCATGAAAAATTAGGGTTTCGTAGTAACACAAGGACCCCTCCCTCTATTTTCACCGAGTCCGTCTGTCTGTCTATCCACGGCTAAACTCAGAACCCTTGGTTCTAACTAAGAGCTATAACTTGGCATGTTTATACATAGTAATCACGCCTACGAAGTTGTAAAATAAAATTAAGAAGGAAAGACAGAAAAATGTTTTATTTGGGACATGCACAGGGAAAACAATTTGTAAAAAACAAAATGAAGGAAAAAATAATAACAAATATTTCAACTAACAATATTTCAACTAACAATACTAATCAGCACAGCTTAGTTAATATTATTAGTTTAAATATTTAGTTAGTTAGTTAGGGACTTTGTTGCGCCACTTCTTTCCGACTAATTTATGGTTATCTGTGGACTTCTTCTTCCCAGCACGAAGTGTAAAGACTTATGTAATTTTGACAATAAAAAGTTCTGATTCTCAGCCTAGTGTGAATAAAAATGATTCGATTTTGATTTAGGTTTTTTTTGTAAGTACCAAGACGGAAAAATATCGCGGAGGGATTCTGTCGCGCACTGGATTTTCAAATCTCGTGATCGTCGAATAAACAGACTGTAGGATTTTTGATTCTCAGCGTTAAGCAGAGCGATGAAAATCCGTTGCGCGATAAAATCCCTCCACGATATTTTTACGACCGTGCAAACGTAGACTTACTAGTAAAGCCAGATTTTTCGAAACAAACTTATATCTGCGGTCGACAAAAACAATTAGCGTGCCTGCGTAAATATACTTTCCATCCACGGAACCCTTCACTGTGCGTGGTTCGACTCGCACTTTGCCGGTTTTTTTTCAGTTTCGTTCATGCGGTTCGTTCCTATTCTTAATTCATTCGATTTGAGGGAAAGAGACAGCGTTGCCAGATTGGGTTTTTTTTTCGCGATTTTGGGGAAATTTGTATATTTGGGGAAAGTTTGTGGAAAAAAATTAACATTGGGGGAATTTGGAGTTGACTAAGATTGAAATACTTATCTATTAACTTTGCATTTACGAATGGCTGAAAACTATGAAAACCCTCTTGAGTTTTTAACTGAGTCATCCAGCGTTCTTTTGATAAATCTGTTTTATTACCAGGATTAATGATGAGGAGTGTTCAAAATGTAACACATTGAATTTGTTTTCCTCATTATTTCAAACGGGAATTACAATAGCTCGATGAACTCAATAGAAAAAGGTCTGTTCCAGTCTGAAGGCAAAAACAGTCTGTTTTAAGAACTGGAAGGTTTTGTGCCTTTTCAATGAATAAAATAAAAATTGAATATTGTTTATTACTTTGTTTATTCCGCCAAATCAAAATGGTTATTTTTTTCAAAATAAGGTATCATTTTGGGGTAAAAATATTCAGAATCTGGGGAAATTTGAGAAATCCCATCGGGCAACCCTGGAAAGAGAAAGAAAAATATTTATATCTTTCAAGGGTTTAATCAAAAAGAGATAGCAAATAACCTTTGTTTTTAAAATGTTTGTTTCATTTTACAAAACTAAACTCATAAACTGGTAGTTACACAGCTGCATACTTACGTTATATTATCCACAAAAGTATAATGTCCACATGTTGTTTAGAAACTTCTGTGAATATGCGTAGAGAATTTGCTAAGAGTCAATAATGTTATTTTGCCCGACGTGTGCTAACGTTCTTATGGTAGAGGAAGGTCCAGAGTCTGGCCTGAGATACGCCTGTAACACTTGTCCATATGTCTTCAATGTAAGGAGGAAGGTGTCCTCGCGCACATTCCCTAAACTGAAGGTAACCTAACTCGCTTCAAATATTCAATAGATTGCGTCATTCTTCCTTCTCAAGCATATTTTTTTAGGAACCATACAGATAATCTTTAGATTTAAGTTCCGTGTAGCTATAAGCGTAGGTTATCTTACTATAAAGCTGCCAAAACAGCTTTAATTATGCACAATTGTACACTACACATTTAATGTTACGTTTCACATCTTATTCAGGAACTCGACTATATCATGGGTGGAGCAGCCGCCTGGGAGAATGTAGATTCGACAGATGCGGTGTGCCCTAAGTGTGGACATGGAAAAGCATTCTTCATGCAACTGCAAACTCGATCAGCTGATGAACCAATGACAATATTCTATCGCTGCTGCAACCACAAGTGTGCCCATAACTGGCGTGATTAGAAAACTAAATGTGAAAGACATAAAAAAAAACTGTGAAAATAATAGTAAATACCCTACTAGTATTTAGTTCAGAACTTGTGCTACATAGAGTATGAATTTCTTCCAAAAACTTAATTTAGTTCATAGATATCTAGTTAGATATAAAAGTGCATCACCTAAAATGAAGATAGAAAATATGGCTCCAGTAATATCAAGCTCTGAAGACTTGGCTTGTGCTAAGGCTGCAGAATTCCTGGGCAAAGGACAAGTCATAGCGGTGCCAACTGACACAATCTATGGTCTGGCATGTAGTGCCAACTGTCCAGAAGCTATAAAAAAGTTATATGCAATCAAGGGCAGGGATTCTGCCAAGCCAGTAGCAATATGTGTGACATACGTTTCAGATGTCAGGAAATGGGGTGAAGCTAATCACCTGTCGGATGATCTACTCAACAGCTTACTACCAGGACCAGTGACAGTTGTTCTAGAGAAGACTAAATATCTTGACAATCCATTTCTGAACCCTACAGCTACAAAAATAGGGATTAGAATACCTGATCATGATTTTGTGAACAGAGTAACTAAGATTTTTGATATGCCCGTTGCTCTAACAAGTGCAAACTTTAGCAATGAACCTTCTACTTTGTCTATAAAAGAGTTTGAACATCTCTTTGGTAATTTAGGAGCAGTTTTTGATGGAGGATTGTTGAATCAAGGACTGGAACAGAATAGGACTGGTTCTACGGTGATAGACTTGTCCCAAAAAGACACCTATAATGTCATAAGAAGAGGTATTTCTTATGACAGGGTAGTGAAAATTATTGAAAGTTTTGATTTAAGAAGTATTCTATAAGTTACATATGGACCCTGTGATGTTTGGAATAAAATGTTATATTATTAATTATTTGTTATTATTTTAAAGAACACACTTGTCATACCATTTTCCATGTCAGAGTTTACATCTTATTACAGTTGTGGCAAGTGTAATATTAATGCATAGAGTCACACTCAACATATTTTGGAGAGTTGATCTACATATAACAGGTTAACCATTGTGAATTTTGTTAAGCCCAATCAGCCCATCTATGGGCTTCCATCCCCACAAGAAAAGTTGAGAACTCTCTTTTTTGAGTTTCTATCTACATTGAATGAAACTAGTTTATAATTAAACAAAGTTTACTTTCTGAACTATTACAAGAACAAGCATTTCAATCTTACAAATTAAAATTTCTGCTAATATCCATTTAATTTATAAATCACTTTTTACATTTACACATTTCATGATGTAATTTATATAACTTTTAACATAAATATAATGTCAGTGTAACCAATTAGTACATAATTACAGGAGAGATACACTTATTTATTGAGATACATCATGCGAGTTGACAGAACAACAATCTATGATTGGGATCTTTTCAAATATATACAGCAATATAAGAACTAATTAGTGATAATTACAATGACTAAATTTCACCAAGATTGTTCAGATGCCATCAAACTAAAACCATAAACATGTGATCACAATTTTCACTAAAACAGGTCTAATTACTGTTTTGCTAAAAAAGGTTTTCTGCTTTCTGGCAACTTAGCTTCTAGTCTTTGCCATCTAGTTGGTGGCCAGACAATGTATGCTGCCCGGGCGTTGACCAAGCCTAACGAGACGGGCCCGAAGGTGTTGCTGTCAAGTGTGTGGCCAGTGTGATCGCCTTCCACCCAACAATGTCCCTCAGGAACCCTCACATACTGCGACTTGTAGCCGAGAGTAGTCACAACGTCACCCTGCAGCCCAACAATGCGTTTGATTATCTTTTGATTCGGATCTTTCGGTGAGACCAACGATATCACGTCACCTCTCTGCACAGCATAGTCTCTGACCGACCACCTCGACAGGAACACATAGTCGGTGTTTTTAGAATCCGGGTTGAGCACCGGCTGCATGGATATACCTTCCACTCTGGCCACATATCCTATCGTGTCAAGAAAGGTTATACCGATCGGTACACCCAAGATGACGGACTTGCATACACTTCTCAACCACATGAATATACCGGTATGTGTTTTTGTAACAAAGATCTAACCGGCATAGTCATTCAGGACTTCGATTTTGCTATATAATATTTATTGTTAAGTAACATTTTCAAATATTAGTCTAATGTAATGAGGTAGTTATGAAATAAGAATTTTGTGACATTTGACAAACACTAAACAATGATTGAAGAATGAAGATTGAACATCGACAAAATGTCAAGCCAACATTTTTTTTTTTAATTTTTATGGCATGGCTACTAGGCCTTTATGCCAAGTCAAGCCAACAGATAAGACAACGATCGAACACACAAAGATAGAACGTCAAAATTTTGTCTTTCATTTTCTGTGAAGAAAGTTTACAGGTGGCTAACGAGAATATCTTCCCTGTCACGTCACGATCATTCAATAGTGAATGACCATAGAGATACTTTCGGTCTTTACAAATACTCAAAAAAGTGTTGATGCTTTCTGTTTCTGTAGTAAATTACAACCAACCAAACAGAAATTTTGGACATTTTATTTGTGTGTTGCGAGTTAATATCAATTGAATTAAGTTGAATAAACACATGTTTCAAACAATCTGAACCTGAGGAGTGATCTGAAGACAATCCTTGATAGATGGAAGTGTTCCGTGGTCGAGAAAAACTTACAATCTGCATAATCAGCTGTCAGTGAGATAGATCATCTGTCCCTGTAAATATAAAAGCTAAGACAATCACAACACGTTTTCAGTTGATATGTGTGTATAATGAAGTAAACAATTGAGCTAAGATGTGACCCTGGTGGCGCTCGCGACAGGCAGCGATCTCGAAGCAGAAATGGGGTAATAACCTAACAGTGGAGTGAGGCTGGTTACGGTATGGCTGGACTCCCGTGAGGGAACGCATGACTTTCAAGATCGTATCTTTGGTGAATGCTGAAATATGTCCGGCGACTACCCGTTCGCGGCGAAGATCGTGAGCCCGGTTAAGTGCAATGAGAAGCCCTGGGACCTGTGGGTCAGTGAAATAGGGCACCTATCGCCGCGGCGGGACGATGACGCCACGTTCACGTCGCCGGCGGCGGTGGACGCCAAGGGCGGCGCGTCCGTGCGGCGCGTGCACGACGCGCACCCCTACAAGCAGGCGGACCGCCGCGGCCGCCGCGCCGGCCTCAACCGCCTCAAGCACGAGAGCATGAGTCTCCACGGACTGTTCCCTCAGATGGACAACTTGAATGCTGCAGTGTGTCATATGTGCGGTGTGATAGTGAAGTGTAGTGCAGCATACAGACACTTGCTAGAGTCCCACACGGGGGCAGAGCCTCTCCCCCCGCCACCACCACCTGTCTCCACACACAAAAGTCGTAGCCGACATAAAAAGGAACCACCACCACCCCCCATCCCTGTAGATATACTCCCAGTGAAAATGGATTCTTCCCCAGTTCACACTGCCACACCACCTTTATCAAGGCTAATGTTACCACCGCAGCCTGATTTACAGTACCTGGACGAGGCCAGCACATCATCCACTGTGTCGGGGGAGGTGAAGGTGAGCATGGAGTGTGGAGAGTTGCCAGTTGTCAGTATACAGGACACAGAGGATCTACCCCTTGGTGAAAACTTAACAGATGATATATTTGCAATAATGAATTCTGAAGGCATTCAGAGTGCAGATGACATCACAAATGCAGCTGACTGGAAAAATATTATCAGGGATATTGGAAACATGGGGGAAATTAATTTTCCTCAAGCTTCAGACAGTGTTCCACCACAGGATTTGTATGCACCAGTTCACACATCTTCACTCTCAGCGTATGCAATATCAGATTCAGATCTATCCAATATTCAATTTGCGCCCAACACATCCCCCATGTTGTCGACGGTGATGGAAACCAATGTACTGAACCCACCACTCTTAAAGCCAGCGACAACGCCGACCACACCGTCGACAAAATCCTCATCTAGGTCAAAAACTAGTAAAACGAAGTTTAATTTACGAGAATACGATCCGAACAAGCATTGTGGTGTGGTGACCGCTGAGAATCCCAAGCCGTGCACGAGGTCACTCACGTGCAAGGCACACGCGCTGTCGCTGCGGAGGACGGTCGAGGGGCGCTCCAAGACCTTCGACACGCTGCTAGCGGAGCACAGGGCGTCGCGGGACGCGGGCGCGGCTGCGGCAGCGGCGGCGGCGGCCGCGCCCGCTATCGCGCCGTCCGCGCCCGCGCCGCCGCCTGCTGGCCCTCTCAACCTCCCACCGCTCCTAGTCAATACGTCGATAGACCTGAGCACCTTCAACGGCCTCACCGCCGAACAGCAGGTAAACGACATCTACGCGAGTCTGCTCAGCGTGGAGGACCCTAATTCGGTGCTACCCGACACGTCGAGCATCACATCTTTGCTGAGCCAGCCGCTGGCTACGGAAGCTTTCCTCATGCCGGATGACGCGGAGATCCCGCCGGACGTGCCCATCCTTAGCATAGCGTCGCCGCTGCCGCCGCCGACGGCCCGACTGGACGACATACCGGATGAGGCGCCACCGCCGCTAGTGCCGGCAGACGTGTGCTGGTACTCGTCCTGCCCGCGCCCACTGGCGCTCTGCACCTTTAACGCGTCCCACGCCGGCGGGGCTATAACTTTAGGTAAAAAATTTGCGACTGTCCGGAGTAATATAAAGTCTTCGCTGTCGCGGTCTCAGTGCAAGTCTTCGGGCAGCTCGAACAATTACTATTACAATCCGAACGCCTTGTCCTTATCGAAAACTGTACATATGAACGCTAGTAAAACGAATAAGCCCGAAGTGCGTAAACTCATAGTGACGTGTAGTAGTGGTGTGAGTGGGACAGGGGCGGGCTCGGCCGGCAAGGAGGTGCAGCAGACGCTGAGCGAGCTGTTCGGCGGCGAGGTACGTGGGCTCAATGGGCACGCGGCCCACGGGGGGCTGGCGGGGCTCGCGGGGCTGGGCGGGCTGGCGGGGCTGCCCGAGCGCCGCCGCGCGCCGCTCAAGCGGCCGCCCGCGCCCTCGCTCGACCTCGGCTTCTCCCTCGACCCACTGCTCGCTGACGAGAAGTGCTGAGCACTAATAAGCAATCATCGGTTGTGTAGTCACATAATAATTGTATATTTATTTTCTGTAAAGAATCGAATCGGATTCACATATGTAAAATGTAAAATAATCACGAATTTTCCCGAAAGGAATTTAATGTTATGATAATGTTAAATTTCATTTTTTTTCGTCGACATGCGAACTAATGTTTGTATTATTTTGTATATTATTTTATAAGATTTTTTTTAATCCTTCTCCGATACGCGAGTCGGTATGTGTCAATGAAGAATTAAAAATAGATTATTACAGAATGGTTGTATTTTTTCGAAATGACATATTACTCATTGTTGATACTGAATTGAATACTGATAAATGGCCTAGGATTAATAATGGTTTAATGTGATGAAAATTTCCATGTAAAAATATAAATACTATTAAAATAAATATATCCGTAATAGTAAATCGCCTCCTTTGGAAATAAAGGCAAATACCTCAATAACTAAACTAACTTGTTTTAATTGACCAGTTCGCACCTAAAATTGATATGAATAAATCGAGCGCGGGAAAAGCAGCCTAATTGCGGAACACATTTTCGTAAACGATTACGACTAATCTGTTTGATTTTGTCAGTTCAACAACATTCATTGCATTGTTTACATTAGTGAGCAGAATTTTTTATCGAACTTAGGAAGCAATGGATTAGCAATCTGTTTCAAAATGATTCAGATTCCGATTGATTGTGTATTACGCAATTAGGGTACAGGTTTCCCATTAGTTCCTATGAGTGCTTGCTGCCAGAGGAATTGCCTATGCGCTTGCGTCGTTTTGCTTGTGAGAACATTTTTTAAATAGCTTCGTGTGAGTTTACTTTTGTAGATAAATAGAAGAGATATGAATACTGATTCACATTCTTTATTTACTTCCCACGATTTTGGCGAGGACACGCGAAGGTCTTCAGACATACAGTTCTTGTTTGTATAAAAAATAGTTAACATGAGGTCACAATTGGCATGTCCACACAAGCGTACTTGGGGCGTGCGGCTCCTTGATGGTAGCGATGCATCCGTTATTATATTGGACGTGAACGATGCTAGCGCAGTAATCAAATCAAAGTCACTACTTACGTTGCATCCGTTATATACGTTATTTTTACACACAATAGGCTTGACTGTAACATGTGGTTTCCGGTGGTACTGACGTCTTTTAGCTCTTGATTGTCAGTTTATCGAATAAAAAGCTTACTACTGCAGTCTCTCAGATTTTTCTAAATAACGGAGAGTGGTAGAGTTACATTATAGGCCCTGTAAAGGTACAGAGCGAGCCATCTTCAGTTGGCAAAGCCTGCCCAAAAACGACTTCAAAATTTCCGACTAAAATTCATCTCTTAATCAAATTAAGGTAGTTACTATAGTGCATCTCTTGGTTACATTGATAATCACTGCATAAAGATTGTCTCATTATGTTACTGCTAATCCCTCTGACGTAATCTCTTAGTCACCACTTGTGAAATACAAAGCCACATTTACAGAAGAAAGCTCACGACTCAGCCAAGAACAAGACACAACAACAAAAAAATGTTAATGTCCAATAGCCGTAAAAAAGAAAAGGCATCCATAATAGTTTGAGATTTGTATAGGATCACCTGAGGAAATAGTTCTTCCGAGTCTCTTCCTTAGCATAGCTTGCGTAACTTATGAAACGGATTGTAGAACAAAACTTCACGAATGTGTTGCTTTCGTTTGGCTGGCACAGGTACATTATGGTTGCAGGACTTTAAGTTAAAGACATCTGGGTCTTATGTCAAAAATCTAGTGGGCTGATCTGTTTGTTATTTTCAAACTGATAGGTTAACTACTCCAAAATACGAAAATTATTATCATATTAGAAGAATTGAACAGTAAATAAGTAAGTTGGTAGGTATCTCTTATGGTAACTCCCGACTTAGCTATAATAGGTTTCTTTTTGGACATAGTCTTCGTACAAGACCTCCATAATTTCACCATTATTAAGCGAGTGGAGTGATTTTGGAACTGCTACACTACATTTCTGCGCCCGTATCAATGAGCTTCCACCATAAATTGTTTCCACCTGTTACTTTCTTAGGTGCCTTGTGTTTTATAATAGCCGTAGGTAGGTTTCAAATATTTCCACAATCAATTGCCTAGAATAACAATAACAACAAGCATACAATGCACGCATTCAATGGGTGTCACAATCTCACAATGATTGAATACCGAGCGCATTCAACGGCTTGTTGCTCGTGCAAATTACGAGACAACTCAATCTAATTGGATGTTATGCGCTGCTGGAGTAATGGGCTGACAGTCCTACCATTATTAAATTTTCAACACAAAAAGGTATTATTTTCTGTATGCGTTTGTTATTGTATGACTGCTATACCCTTCTCAGCTCAAAAGGAAAACCCAAGCTTTGCGACGGTAAACTCCGCAGTGCTAAGGACCTAAAAACCCCGAATGACGTAACGTAAGGAAATGATTAGGTACCTACTTACCTATTTAACGAGTTGAAGATTTTCGCAATTTGTTGGACAAGACAGCCCTACTCTATCTGCCTGTTCTAAATATGATTGATAACAGTTTAAGTAAGATCTCATCCATCGCTTTCCATTAGGCGAGATCGAAGTCAAGGGCTGGCCCATTCCGCAATAAAAAGGGCAATCTTTTTAAGTATAACCCTACTTAAAAATTATATGGCCTTTTTGAACATCGCCATTTGTTTATAAATATGTGATGCGTAGTATGTATGGGTGCATTAATAATAGGCAAAAAATATCTTATTGCGTTATTGTGTAATCTCATCCTAATTGCGTAACACACTTTCAATCACAATCTGAATCATTTTGAAGGATATTGTAAATCCATTGCTTCAATATGTTTAAAAAAAAACTGCTTAATAACTCAATAAATGTTCTTGAACTGGCAAAATTAAATCTACTGCTACTGCTACCGGAACAACTATTTATCTGCAAACAATAATTTCTTCCATGCGGCGATCCAACCCGCGGGTCGCGTCCCGTAGCGCAAATTTGATTGCTCAGTCATTGTGCTAACCCTGCCAGGGCCTGATTAACCCTTAGGCTAATTAGGCTGCAGCCTAGGGCGCGAGGATCGGGGAAGGGGGGGGGGCTGAATTCCCTACATATTTCAACTAGACCGAGTCAAAACACTAAAACTAAATGCGCTTGCGAGTCCCTGATTTTAACAATAAATTTTGACATTTTAAACAGCGCGCGTAAAACAAAAACTGACTTGTTACTCGAATCGGTCGGTGGTCGAGCGAGTGGGTGAGCTGGCAACAGAGTGCCTAGTGCGAGTTTTGTTTAATCCGCCTCGCAATAAACGGCGTAAATTTTAACTTCATTTTCTATGGGAAATTCGGAATTTAAAGAGTGCAACCTAGTTCTCGCGTTTGCCGCTAGATAACTCTGTATCGATTGTATCGTATTCTATTCTTTATCTTCTTGGTTGCACTGTTTAAATTCCATTACAAAATAGTCTTCACGTATACGCGTTTCTGTGAGGCGAATTAAACAGAACTCCGCACTAGGCACTCTCTCTCTGTTGCCAGCTCACCCACTCGCTCGACCACCGACCTCCTCTTCACCGACCTCAGCGCACCTTGCCGCGCGCAATGAAACACATCAACGGTGTGCGGGGACTCCCCGTTGTGGTTAATAGTTAGTATACCTTGCCCTTGCCGTGCTTCATTTGTCTTATCATATATCATATCACGCGCTCGCGTATAGGTATTCGTTTTTGGGCGAATGCCACGAAAAAGGACTGTATTATCCAATAAAAATTACTTAATTACTATAGTTTTCAAATAAATCATTAATCAGTTGCAAAAATGATCCACTTGTATGATGCCTCTCCTCTTTTTTTAACAATAACAGAAGTGTAAATATTAAAAAAATACTCAAGTCAAAGCAATTTCACACACTAGATGACCACGCTCATGGTCAGTGGCAATGGCAACTAAGCTGTCTATAGAAACTAAGCCAATACAAGTCATGCGGCCAAACACGACATGGATTTGGTTTTCTACTTTGGGTAGCCTGCAGTCACTTGTCATGATTTTGGTTTTATAATGCGTGAGGTACTTTGCCTTTATGTACGGTCAGCTTAAAAAATGGTTTGCTACCCTTTTTTTGTGTGGGAAATCGTCAAATGACTTCTCCTACTCTGGGTGTAGCGGGAGGGCGTGACAGACTTTTACTGACTAAACCCACCCGTGTTCCTTCAGTTGCCTGTGCCAGGGCCACGGTTATCTCTTTCGAATTTCTCGCGACCCTGAGGCGTCGGCCCTATCGGACCCCCTCATTTTGTGCTGACATCTCTTTGAGGCGCGCATGGAACACGACGCGCGGTCGACCCGGGCCTGGTCATTACCGGGCGGCAAGCTACCTATTGCTCGCCGTCCGCAAGCCCGCGCCAACGGTGGCCGGGAATCTGCAGGCGACTCCCGACGCTCAGGGCATCTCCTGCGGCGACTAGTAGGGCGCAAGGCTCTCTCCCTCACGCGCTCCGCCTCCTCCTTCGCGAGCATTACTGCTTCGCAGAAGGAGGTGACGGCTTTCAATTCTCTCTCGCCCCGTACCATGGCCTGGACCAGGGCCGGATGCGAGAGATCGCCGCCGCCGATCGACTCCGCGAGGACACTGCGGTGATCCGCCCAAGCTGGGCAGACCTCCATCGTATGCTCCACCGTGTCCTCCGGGCGATCCACACCATGGTGACACCCGGGCGTTTCCTCCCGCCTTTTGCGAAACACGGTTGTTTCGGGAGGTTCCTGTCCCGAAACAACCGTGTCCGGTGAGGACCTGTGACAGGCGGAAGGTGAGAACGCCATGGCGCCTCTCCAACCACTCCTTAAAGAGGGGACTTGCCGCCGCTATTGTGGCGTGCCCAACGGTTTGCCAACCTAAGGTTGAATGTCATGCAGATTAAAGGACAACGTTAGTTTCGCTTGCAGACCGATCTGAAAACTTTTTTAGGTAGTATGAACGATGTTAAAATTTTCACACTACTACTCTACTCACTACTTTTTAGGCCGTCCGTAACACACCTGGAGGGGGCGCATCCTCATAATTAGCCTAGGGCGGTCAGAACTCTTGATCAGTCTCTGGTACTGACCTTCTAGTCACCTGCCTAGGTATGTCAAATAGTTGCCCGTAATAAAGCATATAGCTAAAGCTATACCAACAGTAGGTATCCACTTTTCTAGTACCTAGATATTAGACGTTGTCGTAAAAGGCTCATATTAGCACATCCTGCGTGCAACCTGATTACAACTAGGTAACTACTTGCTTAGATAATAAGCGTATTCGCATTCCACTATCACCGTTTTCTATCACAATCTGACCGATTTTGAAGGAAATTGCTAATCCATTGATTAGGTCTGAAAAATTTGTCTGCTCGACAATATAATTCATGCACTGAATGTTGCTGAATAGTCAAAATTAACGGCATTGCCATTGAACGTGTGTTATGGTCCTACGAAATTGCTCCACTGTTTTACCACGCGTTGTGATTATGATCATTGTAAAATTACAAGTTGTTTATTTGAGCCGTATTTTTGGAGGTGGAGGTTATATTTCCACAGAACACAATCACTACTTGGCAAAATGGTACTAATCACCTGTTTGTTTTGTTGTTATAGTGGACTATAAGCTGCTGTCTAAAGATAAGCGCACATAAAGCCGCGTCTGGGCGCACTGCCATGCCGCCGACCCCGTTAGTAAAAGGGGCGCATCAGAGTAAGTAAACCCACTTGCGGGATGAAAAAATGCGATAGCACTGTTAGATTCTCAAAGCTCGGCTCAACACCGAGAGTTGAAAATCCAGTGCGCGATAATATCCCGCCGAGATATTTTTACGTCTGTGACGTGCGAACGTAAAGGGGAATGGAAAAATCTATCCTTACTAGATGCGCCTTGTGTGTTTTTTTGGTAAAGCATATTTTTCTTTGCCTAAATTTTTCTGCAGATGCGCCCTTTTGCTCACGATAGCAGTCGTGCTGTGCGGTCCGCCTGTAGTATGCGCCGTATGCGTTATGGTTAATACAAAATATACGAACGTGATTTAACATAGCGAAGTGGTCCGTCCTAATCTGTGTCAGCCTTAATCTACCTTTCATCTTTCTCAGTTTTTATGCTGGAAAAGTGTAGGTAGTCGACGCGCAAACATTTGAGTTCATTAATCCAAGAATAGGTTGGGTACCTACACTTTTCCAGCATAAAAACTGAGAAAGCTGAAGGTTACTTTAGTTAGGCCTACCTGCTAATTGAAATACAACACAATAATAAATTCATTTTGTCTGCAAATCCCGTTCAAAAATACCCTAATCGATCCCTAAGCTAAGACCAACTAAAGCATATTCCGCGAACAGAAATATCATGAACTCTTGACATTAGCAGTCTTTATAGACACAATTGAAAACAATTTGCGATCTCGAAATGCCAACGTCGCAAATATTGTCCGATATAGATTTGTTTGTAAATAATTAATTGCTTATCGTTGATTTTCAATTTGCTACTTGGGAAAGATAGGTGAAATAAAAATGATAACGCTTTTTTTATCCAGAGGTAAGTAAATACCTAGAGTTGTGGACTCATTTGGACAGACGGAAAAGTTATTAATTTCGTGTCGATAGTAATATTCTTCGTTGTTTTTTGACTGATTGAGCCCAGTAGGTGGCCACATTGATTGCTGCATCAGTGGAATACTTTAGGTCATCCGAGGTGCAGGCGATCGGGCACTTAGGAAACTCCAGCAAGTGCAGATGGTGCATGTTTCCCCATGGTTTGATCAGACCATGGGGAAACATAACAGTCAGTCAGTTTCTGTCAATTGTATAAAGATGGTAGAGACAGAATTATGTTTCGTTGATCTTCAGTGATTTGTGGTGCCAGACTCGGGTTTGACTGTTTAAAGTTAGCTTTTGTAGTTAGAACTTTAACTTTGTCGAAATAGAGTTCGAAATTGCAAAAATGGATCGCTGGTTGAAACCGGGCTCTAAAATATAAACCTTGTTTTGGAATAAGGTGTGATGGTGCTGATGTTTTTTTTATCAACGGTTATTTATTTATGTATAAAACACAATTGCCAAAAAAAAATTGTCCGCGCATCACTTCAAAGCGGCTGCACCTATTTGGCTAATTCTTTTTGTGTTGTGTTTGTAATTGGCAGAACAAGGTTCAATGAAAGTTTTTTTTTGGAAAATCCACCGGGAAAGTCAGAAATTTGGATGTTATTTTTGTATGAAATTCACCCGGGCGACCCCAGGCACAAACAGCTAGTTTTTAATAATAATAGTAAAAATTGAAACGTTGTTAATTCAGTTGCAGATCGAAAGCTGTACCCCAGTTGCAACATGCGCGTGTACATCACACTGGATCAATGTGGAATTTCACTTTACGAGCAAAAGTAAATTACATAATAGGTTGGGGAAAAAGTTTCTTTGCATTTTTTAAGAACATTCAAAACATTTTTTTAACGTAGTTTATTTACATTTAACTAAAGTATGTAGGTACCATTTTGTTCGATAACTTTTTGCCATCTTGTAGGTATGGACATGATCCCATTGCTATAGAAATTTTGGGACTTTGATCAAAATACCGCGACAAGTGGTTTTGGCAGTCCTCTCGTGATGTTAATTAACCTGACACTGCCTAAAGAATTCTGAAGAGACCGAAACAGGTGGAAATCTGAAGGTGCAAGGTCAAGACTATAAGGCGGATGCATTAACACCTCCCAGCCAAACTCTCTTAATTTTTGCTGAGTGGCTGAAGATGTGTGAGGTCTAGCGTTATCATGATGAAAAACCACACCCCTTCTGTGGATTAATTCCGGCCGCTTTCTCTCAATTTCTTGCTTTAATCTCATCAGTTGTTTGCAGTAGAGTTCAGAATCGATGGTCCTGCCTGGTGGTAACGGCTCATAATGAAAAATGCTCTTCCAATCCCACCACACACACAGCATCACCTTGTTGCGAGTTAACCCGGGTTTCGCCAGTCTGTGAAGCCTGACCGGCCTTTGACCACGACCTTTTTCGCACATTCTTGTCGTACGTGATCCACTTTTCGTCACCAGTTATCAGCTTCTTCAAAAATGGTTCGGTTTCTATACGTCGTAATAGAGAATCACAAATGAGTACACGGTTCATTAGGTTTCTTTCAGTGAGCTCGTGAGGTACCCAAATATCGCGCTCTTTTGTGCACCCAGTTTTTTTTCAAATGCGCTAAAACTGTTTTGTGGTCAATTCCCAGTTCTTCAGCTACGTCGTAACTACTGATATACCGATCTTGCTCCACTTTTTCAAAAATGGCATCCATTTTCTCCGTAATAGGGCGACCAGAGCGACGTCCATCTTTGACATCAAAATTTCCGGATTGAAAACGCTTTAACCTAATTTGTGCTACTCTCACAGACACTGCACTAGGTCCATAAACATCGCAAATTTTTTTCGCGGCTTGCGTTGCATTTTTACCTTTTTTGTAGTAAAATTTGAAAATGTATCGAGTTTCTTCATTAGATTCAATCATCTTGACAGTACGAAAAACAAATAAAAATTACACATTTTCCTAATTCGAATTTGGAAATAGGTCTTTAAAATTTAAACTTTCAATGATACCAAAACCAGACCAGCCAGATACAAAGAGTATAGCCACAGGGATTTTATTACAAGTTCATACATACATGCGAAAAGACTTCCCCCAACCTAATATTTACCGCCAATTTTGAATTTAGAAGTGTCATATTCACTTTTATTGGAATTTTGAATATCAAAACAATTAGGATTAATGCAATTGTTTAGTCGATCGAAGCGATGTTTTGAATCTGTCAGCTCACGTACGAAAATGAATCTTACACAGGAAAATGTCCATGCAATAATTTTCTATAACTTCCGAAGAGGCATAGCATGGCTTCAGTGTTTTGAAGAGCTAACATCTGTGTTCTATGATGAAACCCCATGATTGAGGACTGTCGAAAGTTGGTATTTAGAATTCCAGCGTGGAACGAAAACGTGGAAACTAGTCTTATTAACAAATCACGTGACGGACGTCCAAAATCCGCCTTCACTGAAGATAACATCGTTGCTGTGAGGCAGCTAATCTTTGAAGAACGTCATGTGACATATCGGGAGATAGAGGCCTTTTTAGGCATCTCAGGGGCAACCATTCAGAAGATCTAGCATGAGGCGCTTGGTGTGAGAGCATTTGTTTTCCGACGGTCATAAGGCGGCCCGCCGCAGATGGTTGGTAGATGGTCTTACGAAAACTCTTCAAAGGTTCAACCAAGGAGAGTCAAATCACGTCTTCTGGATCTATGCCTACGATCCTGATTCCAAACAGCAATCCAGAATCTGGGTCTTCCAAGATGAGCCAAAGCCGACTAAGTTGTTCGATGTCGAAGCACTTCAAAGAATAGATACCAGTCATGTTGCGACTATTGCACATGAAGATCGTAGAACGGTTAATGCATTTGTACCATAGTTTGTTTATCAAAAATCATCACCGAACTTCGGAAATCTAACCCAAAGCGACGCATCATGACATCATCCTACCATACACCATGACAACGCAATTTCACACAGCGCTCGTTAAACGATCGAGTATTTTGAAGCAGGGAAACGTAGAAAGGCCTGCCTCGTTGATCCAGTTGTCGCAAGAGCTACTGCTGAGCATGAGGTCCTGGGTTCGATTCCCATGTCGGGCAGTATTATTGGGTTGTGTTATCTAGAATTTCTCAGTAGCAGCCCGGAGTCTGGATTTGTGCCCGGTTGATGGCAATAGAAAGAAAGAAAGAAAGAAAATAACGTTTATTTACGGTAAACATGACGCAGTGATCGAACACAAACACCAAAGAGAACAAATCGGGGGACAATATGCGTCACATCCACGCAAAACGGCCATCGCTCAGCTTAATGCTACGACCCTATGCGAGACAGAGCCCCAGCGCTGGTTTTCAGCGGCAGCCGGCGTTGAATGACGTCGACCAGTGTAGCAAACGCTAAGATGAAAATTAAAAATAAAAATACATACACATAATAACTAGATAAGTGTTCAACAAAATAAAAAAACAATATTTATAAAAATGGTAACATTCCGGGCATTGAAAGCTCAGGCACTAATAGGCACTATAGGTACACCTCTGCATAACCCTTCTGGGATTACAGGCGTGATGTTATATTATGTTATGAAAACGTAGAAATTCTTGACCATCCTCCATACAAGCCTTACCTAAATTCTAACGATTTCTTTACATTTCCTAAAATTAAGAAAACTCTTCGTGGTCAAAGATTCCAGTCCATTGAAGAAGCAGTCGACGCTTACAAACCTGCCATAATGAACACTTGGGGGTGTTCATTATGGCAGGTTTGTAAGCGTTGGAGTGAAATAAATGTTTTAATAACTAATTCGTGGGAATGGAAAAGTGTATTAAACTACGTGGTGAATACTTTAAAAAACAAGTCATTTTAGTCCAAGAAGTCATATTCAGTGGTGTCGTGTAAGGTGAGCGCAGACAGAGCAGCAATCTGATCGAGCATTTTTTAATTGGGATGATGACTACTATTAAAAATGTTCGTTAAAATAATGTACTTTCAAAGAAGGCATAGTAAAAATGAGATAATCGAAAAAATCTGTTAAATCTTTAAATGTTTTTGGAGGGGATTATTCCTTGTCGCGCGGTACGGACAATGTACGGCGCTTGTATGAAGTGACGTAGTCGTGACGTCACTTCTACGATATTGCTGTCCTAGTCTAACACTTATTTTAAAACGTTTATTACTTGGTAGGTTTTTAAGCTTTTACACTTTTTGTAATACTATTTGCACTATTTGGAAATAAACATTTCTTTGAGTTAAAAAAAAAAATTGTCATCATCCCCATTTATAGAATGGTAATGAACTCAATCATAACTGGAATAGAGTTTAAAATACGCGTGGATACGGTGATTCCCAGTGCGTTGACTCATACGTTGGCTTCTTCTGACGGATCCAGTCATGTGAGACGAAATCACCTTCTATACCTCTGCGCCTGTGTCTCATTACTGGTTCTGCTGGCTAGTGGGAATTCTATGTGGTCAGTTTTGACCAAACTCATTAGCAAAAGGCTTGATTTCGCATGTGATGCCAGAATGACGATTCTGTAAAACTATCACCGTGAAGACTTGCGTGGAGTGGGCGTCATCCCGCCTTAGACAATACCTAGCATGGGTGGCACTGACAGCTCACTCCGCGCTCACTTCACATAAGTTTTCACGGTGAGATGGTTACATAATACCACTGCAGGCTTACCTATCAATCAACTCTAGCCCTTAATGCCTCTGGCGCACGGAATGACTACAACCGCGAGACCGTGATCATTGTTTAAAGTTATATTGGTAAAACGTTGGTCGCTGCGACCATGGTCGCGACCGTTGTCGCCTGGGGTTGTGAGAGGCCTCAGGAAATAATACACTTTTTCTACAACTGTAAATAGGATCTCCACCTTCTAAGTAATAAGACCTGAAAATATTTCATATTGATTTATTCATATATATTTTAAAGTTTCAACATTTCACAAATCAATAACGACGGTTTGAATGGCCGAACTAAACGAAGCAGGTTCAACCACAGAGTATGTAATTATAAATACCATTTACGTTATTTTTTTAATAGCGTATGTGAACAATCAGACGTCCGTCGCTTAACACATGATATAAGATTCAAAGATTGCTATTCGCAATTCGTTTTGGTAGTCAAAACGTTTTTTTTTTAATTTTCTCACAAAGTTTTCAAGTTCAGATACCATCTCTTGTAATATCGATATTGCCTCTTGTGTTGCATAGATGAAAGCTTACATTTTGCAAACTAAACAAATGCTTGCAATTTGCAAATGCAAAAGACTAGCATTAAATGTTCTTTGATTTCGTTATTCATCAAGCACTGCATTTGATTGCCAGTATTGACAACAACAAACAAATGAACGGACAAAAGCGAGATGATACAATATTAATTAAATAGTAATTATAAGTTATAACTATTTAACATAAGTTAGGTCTCATTTCTTCTTTATCCTTCCTCCTTTAGTTTTAGATTTGACGACGCCTTTGAACTGTTTCGACGTGACGGCCTTTTTCCTGTGAAAAAAGATGCATGTATAAAAATGTATACAAGAAACCTGATTAAGGGTATCGTAGACGTAAAGCACATCGTAACAACTCGATATCACTCCAACACCGTCTGAACTCCAACTTTCGATTCAGCGTAAACTATGTAGGTGTCAAAAAAAAAAAAAACTTTTATACATAAGAAAACTACTGACTTCGAAAAAATAACACTATGGTGAAAAATAAGTTTAATTTCAGAAGTCGGTGTCTTTGGTTTTGTATTTTCGTTTTTTGCCACCGACTAAAAACTTTGCAGTGTTTTTTTTTTGTAATTAAGGTTTTATTTCTGACTATTTAGTTGTGGTTTCCACCCAACACAAATTTGTATACCACTACATTTTATGTAAATAACACTGACAGGAACTTATTAAAACATCATCAATATACACTAAGTGGAAATAATACGTATTACCCAAGCAAAGTGAATAAAATTTATATGGGACCCCTGAGGCATACACTATCCATTAAAAAAATAATGATTAAATCAATCCAGAATTTTCGAAGATATCGCGTAATAAACGTATATACAGAAAAAAAAACTGCTGACTGACCGAGACCAACAGGGTAGTCAAATTTTTAACATGTACGTGCAATGCTTTGTTGTTGACTGTACAATGCTTGAACAATCGCGTGTCTAAAAATATAGCAGAAGTTGTGTAAATTGTATTGTACGTAACATAATTTAAAGCTCACATTTGAATGCTTTACTTTGAGTCGAGAACTCGAGTTGGTGTCGAGTCGGTCATGGCCCAATGGCGGCACTACTAGAACTGACGTATTTTTTAGTTTGTAAAATTCTAAAATACTTCTGCGTTCGTAAAATAACATGTTATGTGTCAATGATTTATGTCATTATTCTACAACGGAATGATATTTTTTTACTCCACTTGGAACAATGCCAAGTCAAACTAGACGAAGTTCATGAAAATCGGCTCAGTATTTCCGGAGAATAGGACGTGACATACAACTTAATGTTGTTATTTTTGTATCTATGAATCTGAGAATAGGACCTTTGTCGCGGCCTAGTTTTAGGAGAACGTTTTCGATGTTATTTAATCGGAATTTGTTCAAGAAATTGGAAAGCTGTTTGGTAAAAAGCCTGAGTTTTAGATGACTTCTGGGCTGCTATTTAATACCATTCGATACCTATCCTTTTATTTTATTTAAGTATACATACAAACGTCACATATCAGTATAAAACTGATTTACATCTATCACCTCATAATTCAGTTCCAGTTGAAAACCAGCGTCAGGCACGAGTTGTCGTTTGGCATTTTTTGCTGAACTGGGCCTTTTTGGCGCAGCCGTGAGGCACACTTCCCTGCTACATTTCTTACATCACTTTTCATTTGTTTTTTTTTTCAAATCGCTTTTATGTTATACTGTGTGCCTTTTAGTATGTGCTAAATAAATATATTTTCTTTCTTTCTTTCCGTACCGAATCGAACATCAATTAATATTATCGAAGAAGCTTTCTAAATGTTGCCGCGTTGTTCACAGATTTAAAACCCGTAATTTTTGTCAGTTTAAAACATATAGCCGGCCGCTATTCTTCCAACATAATACCCATTACATATAACATTTGCTGTCAGGGTAGATATTCGAAAATGTTGTCATTTTCAACACGACAGCCTGTCGACTGATTGCGAATGGCTATGCTGGGCGAAAAATGACACTGCACCCTTTGCAAAAAATAACATAATAATATACTGATCGATAATGTTGCTGATAATTAAAGTGTCTTCTAATCGGCAGAAATCACAAGGAGATTGATCTTTTGGGCAGTTTATCTTCTGATTCTAAAAAGTTTGAGTCAGTTCAGTTAATTTACTTAACTTACTTAATGTGTCATATTTAAGGTACACTTTTAAGTCTATAATTTTAAAGAAAAGAGAATTATCCGTCCCAAAATTTTATTACAGAACAGTATGGGTAAAGAACTACATAGTTATCTCTATACTCATTAAAGATTTTTCATTAGAAAAAAAAAAGATTCGTTTGCGGATACTCGTATACACACGCTCACTCTTATATAATAGAAAGAAACAGTGAGAGAGAGAGAGAGAGAGAGAGAGAGAGAAAGAAAGTCGCATGAAGGGAATAACGCTTTTTCAGCGTGACGATCCTACCAGTCAAATTCTACGCAAGCCGCGTTAAGGAACTTCGTTCCAATAAAGACCTCACAACACAACTACAACAAAAACGTCAATAAAAAAAAGAAAAAAAAAAGATTCTTTTGCGGATACTCGTATGCACACACTCACTCTTATATAATAGAAAGAAATAGTTAGAGAGAGAGAGAGAGAGAAAGTCGCATGAAGGGAATAACGCTTTTTCAGCGTGACGATCCTACTAGTCAAATTCTACGCAAGCCGCGTTAAGGAACTTCGTTCCAATAAAGACCTCACAACACAACTACAACAAAAACGTCAACTAAAAAGTTATAAGCAATACATCGTAACAAAATAACATCGGTCTACGTATAACCGGCGCCACACGTTAATACTAAATATGTCACGTACTACAGATTACGTGTGACTCCGGTTATATGAAAACTGAATCCCTCTTTTGTCAAAATACGAGGAGTCGTTTAGGAAACAGATGAATATACATATATAAATATGGTTTTGCCGTATTCGGTCAAAAATATGCAAATAGTTTAGTTTTCAAGAGTGCTTCACTTACCTCTTGTTCAAATTCTTCCTAGACAGCGGGAGGTACGCGTACGGGTCGTGCTTGCCTTGCTTCTTGATGTCTCCCTTAGCCTTCTTAGACTTGTATTCTGTGCCTGCACCGGAAGCAACGGAAGCAGCTGATCCGAGGGGTCTGAAATATAGTGTTTAATTAGCGGCATTGCAAACACTTATGCTACAAGAGCCCGGTTCAAGTGGGGTTTTCAAGTGTCTACTTGAAAATGAGGACCACGAAGCGTGCCATATTTGACTGAATAATTTCTACCTAATAAAATCTTAAATGCACTGGTAGACAACGCACAGAATTAATTAATTTTATCTTTATTCCAAACATACAATTTATATAATATGACTAATATTAGAAATGTTCGAACAAATAAAGAATGAACGAACAAAGAATGCACTGTAAAATGAGAAAGTAAAAAAAAAACATTTCCATCGATGGAAATATGAAGAAGCTATACGCTTTAGAAGGTTTTGGAAATGATTATTCCCATAGTGCTGTCTTCACCTTACAGTTATTTGAAAACCTTCGTAACTTGGCCATTTTTTAAGCTTTTACAATTTTGCTTGCACCATTTGCAAACAAATTTTTATGAATAAAAATAAATAAAAGTTGTAATCATAACTATTATTACAAAAAAAGCGATAGTAGGGTTGTTAGTAATACACACACAAGTTACATAATAATAACTTTTAGTCGGTATAAAATTCCTGTACAGTACACAGTAAATGGACCATCAATTTTGCACGCTATCGTTCTGAGGACAGAGTTGGTGCTACCAAGGACCCTACTCATCATCAATGCAGTTTTTTCCTAATGACGCGAATAGCGAAAGTGAACTAAGGAATATTTTTTTTATTTTTTTTCATTTTTGCCTATGGGTAAACCCTTTAGGCACACGGTATCTGAGATACATCACATTCCATTGCCATTAAGTTCACAACTATCAACCACAAACGACGGGTCACTTGATAATATATCATGTCCTGCGTGTCCAGTCAGCTGCACGTTACAGGAACTGATGGACGCTAGTGATGGCGCCAAATACGTAGCCTGGGCAGTCCATTTAGATTGCCATCGAAACGCTAAGAAGAAGACTATTAACTTTTGTGGTTATGTAGTCATGTTTATTTCTGAGTGACCACCATTTGAATAAAACGTTCCTAAATAATTTTTGGTTGCCACGGAATTTGATTTAGTTGAGCATGTCATTGAGTTTGTAGTTAAAAAATTTGTGAATTATCTAAGATTCTAAATGTAAGTTTTACTAAAATAATTTAGCGGTGGGTTTGTATAGTCAAAGGGTTAAATTGAGATTAAGATGTCCGATGAAGCACTTACCTATGGATACCCTTGCCTCCCGCCTTATACTTGGATCCCACAGTAACAGTGGATGCTCTACTCCTGCCTGACTTGCCACTCTTCAAGCTCAGGATGTCATCGTAGCGACGTTTGGCACCAGGTTTGAGCAGCTTTGATGGCTTTGATGGTTTGCCGTCTTCGTCTTCCGCATCTAAAATTATTTGACATGTTACACGCAACGTAATGCATTTTGTAGTGGAATAAAGAAAATTACATTCTATGCAGATTATGGTTTATTTTTGCCTGTTCTATGGATTTTATTCAACTCCGATTCCAACTATAGAGTCGATTGTATGTTTTCTCGTGCATTTGCAGAGACACCAAAGTCAACGTCAAAGCATTTATTTCAAATAGGCACATAAAAGGCACCTTTGAACGTCAACATTTACATTAAAATAGAATTGATTCTAGTCGCCCCTTCCAAAAGGTAGTTTCGTATGGAGAAGAATGGGCAAAAAACTGCACTATTACTTTTTAAAATGTTTTACAATATTTTGTATACATTAGTTATATTTTTCTATGTGAAGACGATGCACCAAGAATAAAAATACTATACCACAATAGGTACAAAGAATTTAAAATGAAGCAAAGAGAGATAAATCAATCACGTGATAGGTACATGGTGCTCACATATTTACAAAGATTGTAAAAGTTTATGATTTTCCTAAAAAAATTAACAAGGAATAAGTCAGTGTGAGAGTTAATTAACCAAATAATGTAAATCAATGTCATAAAAATAACAAATTATACAATTAAATTAGCAACCAGTTTGATTTATCTAGACTATTTTGTCCTATGGAGCTGGACCAACATGTTTCCAAACATTCCTTCTTGGATATAATCCTCTAATGAGTTTATGTCGTTTACTTGAACTTTAACCTTTCTATCTTTCAGGCATGATCTTAGTAGATAAAGAGCTGTATTTTTAATCCCAGTGCTCTAGTTTCAGCAGAAGTGTCTCATGGTTTACGGAATCAAACGCCTTAGAGAGGTCGCAAAAGATTCGAATAGCATCTTGTGCTTCTTCCGAGGCGTTAAAAATGTTCTTTATATAGGGTGACACCAGCGTCAGTGGTACAACGCCCTTTGGTGAAACCGTACTGTGGTTCATGAAAGATGCAAGTTATAATTAAAGTGATGTAACATTTGATTGAGCATCAACTTTTCAAACACCTTACTGAGAACTGGCAGAATTGATACAGGCCTATAATTGTTGAGTTCTTTACTATCACTGGATTTAAACAAAGGAACTACTTTACTGTGTTTCATGAGATCCGGAAAGACTCCTTAGTCTAAACTGGTGTTAAATATGATAGCTAAATAGGGCGCAATGTTTTCGATGATAGATCTACAGACTTTTAGAGACATTCCCAGAGATCTTCTGTTGATTTAATTTTAAGATCTTTAAAAGCTTTTATAACAGTCTAGGGGTTGTATGCTGAAACCTAAACTCCAAAGGGCATGCCTTTAAATTATTTCTAAGTAAGGCAGCTGAGAACGCGGGTGAGGAATTTAAAGCTTCAGTAGTTTTTAGGGAAATATTAGCAAAAAGTTTACAAATTCCTGAGCTATTTCTATATCTGAGTTCATGCAGTTTCTTTATTTGCCAGGTAGTTTTTATTTTATCATCAGCTGATTTTATTTTATTGCTAAAGTAAAGACATTAGACAGAACATTCTTATTCTAAGCTCAGTCTTAATCTGTCAAAAATACAATTAAGCTTTTGACATTGATTGTCGCTGAGATGAGATTGCGACTTGAATTTGAAGGTTTTTAAGTACGAGAATTGGCCTTCTGAATTCTAGATCGCGCCAACCAATCAACCACGCGTGCTTTCAAAAGTCCAAAAACATCACATACTGATCTTCGTGAAAAGTAATTACTCCAAATCCAAAATTAAATACCATCTACTCAAATAAGGCTGAAAATTTGGCTGACCTTTTGAACGTCAAAAGTTACAAAAACTCACCCTTCACCACTTCCTAGTCGAATCTTGAATGATGGTGGCGAAACAAACTCTCCAGTAAGAGCTTACTAGTTCACTAGTTACTAGTGTCATCATTATCTTGTCATCACCATCATCAAACGCGTCATCAGTGATGACCAATTTTCCGCCGAACGCGGTGTTGAATACGCCATCTTTCTTCTAATATATCTCTTTGACATTCTATTTACCGATATTATCAGTATCAGTATCAATATCCCCGCAAGGCCTGGGCTCGTCATCACCATCATCATCGTGATGATCAGTTTTCTGTCGGGAGCGGTGTTGAAGACGCCATCTTTCTTCTATTATATCTTTTTAACATTCCACTTACCGGTATCATCAGTATCAGTATCAATATCCCCACTAGGCTTGGGATCGTCATCACCATCATCATCAAACGCGTCATCAGTGATGATCAGTCTTCCGTCTGGGGCGGTCTTGAAGCCGCCATCTTTCTTCTTTAGAGCTTTCACTTCTGAAGCCTTCTGCTTGCGGGATGGGTCGGTAGCTGGAAGAAATAAGAGATTAGTGTAGGCCGGGAAGTATTATTATTTATTGGGTTAATTGTTAATCAAAAAGACAACATATCTATTTTAAACTGTCTTAAGCCTCGATTTTGGCAAGTCATTAACAATTCCACAAAACAACATATCTAAACCGTAAACATCATATCGTTCTGGGCAAAAGTTTCGGAAACTAATTACAAAAAAATACTAATAATTTATTAAACTCAAGTGAAGAACTTTAAAAAAAAGGCATTTTTAAACCATTTATTAATAATTACTAACCATTCAATATATGACAAATTTTATAAGTCATTGTTAATGAGAATAATGTCAATTTTTTTTTGTATTTAGACCGCCATTTAGTTACTATTTGATACCCCTTTACTTACAAAAACCTGGTTGACTTTGATTACTTATATAACGTTGAATTATATATGGATCGAATATAGGATCGTAGCAGGTGGCGTTCTGTTGTTTCTGTCTACCCCATAGAAAGAATGCGTGAGTTTATGTATGTACTAGCTGCGCCCCGCGGTTTTACCCGCATAAGCCACGATACAGTGGTAAACATTACGCAGTGATCGTACACAAACACCAAAGAGAACAAATGGGGGGAAAATATGCGTCACATCCACGCAAAATGGCAGGTCATGGTCTAGCCATTGTGCCGAAATAATATTTTCTCTTTATACTATTCGATTAGATATAAAATATTATACTACATACCAGTAATCTTCCTCGAAGCGGACACATCAGCTAGATCCACGATATTCTCCGGGTCATCCTGGATCCAGGCCTGGTTCCTTCCTTTCATCGTCTTCTTGACCTTAGGTTTTGGCCTGTCGTCCTCTTCGTCCATAAATTCCATGTCAGAATCAGAGTCTTTGAGAATATCTTCCAAAGTCTTTGACGTGCCCTTGATTGGCATGTCTCCGTCTGAATCGTTGTCGGATTGGTCTCTGAAAGGTAATGGTTACGTTAAGAATCATGGGTGGATATGGTAAAATACACAATTTTAGTAAACTGTTTGACTGCCTCGTTGGTCTAGTGGTCGCAAGAGCTACTGCTGAGCATGAGGTCCTGGGTTCGATTCCCGGGTCGGGCAAAGTGTTTGTGGGTTTTTCTATCTAGAATTTCTCAGTAGCAGCCCGGAATCTAAATTTGTGACCGGTTGATGGAAATAGTCTCGCCCCCTATTACATTGGACTTAAACATTACTGGCGAAATGTGGGCGTACACCTCTGCCTAACCCTTCTGGGATTACAGGCGTGATATTATGTTATGATGTTTGATTGAGAAAGCTAGAAAAATACGGCATTATGACTGGCCTGCATTAAAATTTAGGTGGACATACATTATAAGTGAAACTTACAAAACACACACACTCTCACATATTCATAAAGAGGTTTTCGAGCCTATTCAATTAAAATGGTTGTTAATCTATTGACATTTTAGATAATCATATTCTTTACAGCAGATTTAATAAAAAATGAAAGTATAGAGGTATTAGGAACAGGGTGTAAAGTTCACGTATCCTCCATAGAAAAGTGAGGATCCTCCCACCAGACTGTTGTTGTGCCTGGTGGGCCACTGCCAGACGATTGATGTTGGGACGTTGTATTTATGCTAGTTTCGCGGAAACTCTGCTTGCGCGATACAGGATTTTGCGTGACGTCAGTGTGATGCGTAGTTCGCATGTGGCGATGTAGATGCCGCCACAAAAGAGTCAACCACTCACCTCTGATTTTCCTTCTGCCTCTTCTTCCTATTATCCATCTTCCGTATATTCCTCAATCTTCTCAGCATGACCTCATCAGTGTCCGGTATTAGCTTCTCCACGGTATCAGCGCCGAATTTTTTCAGCATCTTAGTAAGGAAGTAGCCTATCTCCAGACGAGAGTGTCTCTTACAGTCTTCAGGCATTGAGGACAGGGATTTGAAGATAAGAGGAAGAGATGCTGCTAGAATGTCTGTATGTAAGACTTTTGTGTATACCTGGAACAATTTGGTTGAGGTTAGTAGTGTGGCTGGCAAAGGATACCAAAAGACCCTGTCCAAAAAAAAAAAGCTGCGTGTCGGACTCCGCACAATAAACGGTTCCGTAGTTAGGACGAATTTATACCGAGAACAAACACAACCTCTGTAATCTTATATCTTTTTGTTTTTCTGTTTCAATAGTTTGTGCGACTTAATTTAAAAATTAAGTAGCACAAACTATTCAAACGCAAAAACGAAATGAATAAATTCATTTCGTTTTTACCTTTAGATATCACTGTATTTGAGAATGTTGGTTCACCTGTTATTGGCAACTGTATAAGACCATAATCGTTATCTAGTGTTATTTGATATTTTGTATACAGAAGCTATTGGTGTACCTTTATAAATAAAAAAATTGTTGTAGACAAACATGTTTTTCCATACATTGATATACGTCACAGTCAATTCTCTAACTGCAAATATAAGTATTCATTCATTATCAACCTATTCACAAAAAAATACAAAAGTTCTGATTAACGATTTTCGGACTTCGAACTTTTACGTGTGCGAGACCTTGCTTTTTGCTTAATTTCATGATTTTAGGTCAATGGTAAGTATCCTGTAGGTTTTGGTTATTTTGCGAGTATCAAAATATTAGATAAGATAATGTTTATTTGCCAAATACAGTTCTTAACATTTCCTTTTAGTCTACATTAATAGCTAAGTATACATTTTTTTTTAAAGATACAAAGGAATTTGCATAAGAACTCTACACTAGGTCGAGCCTGTCGCGTGGTTTTCATGGGTATGCTAACCATACAATGAAACAGCGCATAACATTTGTCGCATACTGCAAAAATGATCGTATTTTTTTATTAAGTTGACATAGAAGTTTTTTTTTTGTTGAGATCCTACGGACCGTAGACCTACGTATTTGATATTAACTACAACTTAATACCTCCACGCGTTCCTGACATAAAGGGTCATGACCAGTGTCCGGAATAGGTAGATTATAAATACCTAAACTTGGCGGGAAGGTATAACATAGAGTGGTTAACCACCAAATGCCCTAAATTTTTAAACTTACTGCGACAATTAATACTACTTAATACCAGTTCTCGGGATTGCGGGATGCAATAAAAATAAATTAAAATTTTTGGTGGTTTTAACCACTCCATGTTATACCTTCCCGCCAAGTTTAGGTATTTATACTCTATTTTTATAACCTATTCCGGACAATGGTCATGACACACTGACAGACAGACATGCGGACTACGAAGTGATCTTGCAAATAAGGGTACCGTTCACGTCCCTGCACTATCTGCAGTCCCATCTTAAGCGAGGTTAGAAGAGCGCTGATGCGTCCGCGCGAAGCGTCGCGCTTTTCATGAGACACTTACCTTCAAGAAGCTCATACACGCGGCTATCACCTCTCGGTTGCTATCAGTCATATGTGTGACGACGGTCTCCAACAGTCCCTGCACTATGTGCAGTCCCATGTCTTCAGCAAAGTTGAAGAGCGCTGATGCGACCGCGCGCAGCGTCGCGCTAACGATGCGCGGAAGAGGCGCGGAGAGGCCTGATGTTAGCATGTTTACGAATGCTTGCATGCCTGCGGAAGAAGTGTAGGATTTCAAGTTTATTCCTGGTGTTTTGCACGTATGTGTCGCCTATGTTTTTTTTTTATGAGGTATAATAGGCACATTTCTTTTTAAATATTTTCTTTGTGTTTTGGTGCTAAGACAAAAAAAAAGTGGAAACCTGAATGACTGACCTGGAAACCTGATAAATTAGGGCGCAAGTGCGTAATAGCTGTTTTCTACATACCTCCTTCCTGCGTCTTCAGAACATTGCCAACGCTGTTGATAAGGTTGAATGCACACTGTCGACATTTGCTGTTGATGTCTTTAGTGCATATGACTGATTCTGCCATAGCACTCTTCAGTAACTTGCTCTCAGCGTTCAGGAACGGAGTTGACTTGATGAGGTGTTCTATACATCTGTGTGGGAAATAATGTTGTTTAAAAAGTTTGTATTGAACATGACAGAGATCTTTGCTCAGAAGTGTATAAGAAGTGGAAGTGCACGTCTATGTAGCTCAAAATGGTTTGTTTTGTTAGTGTTCTACATTTAGGTCGTCTAGACACACTTATTTATGTCTGTAATATTCATAATGTCAATGTCATGCATACCCGTTATTTGCATGGTTACTGAAATGGTAATTTTAAGTGTTATTTAAAATTGAAAGTGACTGTGCTGTTGGTGTGCTTATTCTAAATAAATAATTATAGGGTTTTTTTTTGTAATTTTTCAGATCATCCATAAAAAACTTTCAAGCGGCTTCGAGTTTAGAAGTAATCATTAATAGACTAAGCTGCCTCCGAATTACATGGAACATAATATGGACACCAGAAAAAATTGTGGTATAGGTACAAAGATATACCTCTGTATAGTGTACATGCTTTGTGTGTGAATACCCTGTTTTTACGGAAACTGGTCTTTTTCTGTTAATATGGATAAAATTGAAGCTTTTTATTAACAAAAGTTATAACAACTAAATTAAAATTACCTCAATCTAGCCGCCTTACTGCTATCAGCAACCTTATTCAAAGAGGTCATCAACAACTTCTTAATCTTTTTATAATTATCTTTCAAAAACTGCTTACAACTCTCTTTATCGCTTTTGAAGATCTCTTCCAATATCCTATATGCTTTCTTATGTTCCATTTCTAATAGTTTCGACTTCTCCTTATATTTCAAGTCTACCTTTTTCTTGTCTCCCTCTTCGTTGTCTCCTTCTGTGTCCATTTCTTTCTCTTTTTTAGCTTTTTTGTGTTTTTTAGGGTCTTCTAAGACCGTTTCGCAGAGAGGGTAGACCCATTCTTCGAATAGTTTGGCGATTCTTTCGCTAGATTGGTATAATACTAATGCTCTAAGGACGTCTAAGATCGATTCCCTTTGGAAGTGGTTGCCTTTCGAGGTTTCTAGCTGTTGAAGTGCGTTCGTGAATAATTCCTCGCGTAATGACTGTTCGCTGATTGTTAGATATACCTGTGTGAAATAAATAAATTTTAAAGTACTCGTGTCAGTTTTTTATTTGATAAAAAGCTGGACTTTTACTGGAGCAGTGGTGGCCAAGTGGTAACGGTCCCGACTTACGAGTTGTAGGTCGTGAGTTCGAACCCAAGCAGGCGCTTTACTATTTGTAAATAATTTAATCACCACTGCTCTCAAAACGGTGAAGGAAAACATCGTGAGGAAACCGGCATGTCCTGGAACCAAAAATTCGAAGACATGTGACATCTACCAACCCGCACTGAGCCGGCGTGGTGGATTACGGCTCACTACCTCTCATAGAGAGGAGGCCTGTGTCCCAGCAGTGGGAACGTTATAGGCTGATTATGCATGTATTATGGACTTTTACCCTGGAAAATTACACAATTTATTTTAACACGAAAAAAAAGAAAGGGCAGAATTAAGTGGTCGAAACGAGATCAATCTTGTTTTATCCTCCTTCAGACTGTTACAATGACAGTTTTATTCTGATAAAAAAAGCCTGTTTGTCTTGATATTCTATCTTATTTTTCCGACAATAGGCATTGATGATGACAATATTTAAATATTTGTCTCATAAAAATTTTTGTTTCCAAATAGTGCAAACAATGTTATAAAAATAGTAAAAGCATAAAAATTGCCAAGTTATGAACGTTTTTAACTAAGTGTTAGACAAGGACAGCGCTATCGTAGAGTAACGTCACGACTATGTAACTTCATACTAGCGCCATACATAATACGTACCGCGCGACAAGGACGGGAATAATCTCCTCCAAAAACTTTTAAAGCGTGTAGCTTCTTCATATTAACATCGATTTAAGAGATTTTTTCAATTATCTCATTTTTATTATGCCTTCTTTGAATTGACATTATTTTTTCTAACATTTTTAATATTAGTCATCATCACTATTGCAACCGCAGTTAGTTTAACAATTTTTCTTAGCCATAAAATGAGTAAAATTAATGAAATAGTTTGATATTTACCTGTATAGTCTCCAAAGCCGCCAACCTCTGTCCCTCCGCACTACTGCCCTTCGCCGGTGACATATAAATATTCAACAAAATTGGCAAATAATTCTTCGCAAACCGTCCCAATTCTAACTGATCTTCTTCATTATCAGACGAACAAGAGATCAATTTTCTTAACGCCTGCATAACAGACAGTCTAAACTCCGGGTTATCTTTTAACACACTACCCAACACTCTGGCAACAGACTTGAAATTATCTTTTATATCTTTTGGGTAATTGCAAAAAGATGGCAATAAAGCCCAGAATTGATTGCAGAGTAATTCGTAGGTATGTGATCCGGGGACATCTTTCATTTGAGTTAATTCTCTAGATTTTTTACGGCAGAATGTTGCCATTTCTAAAATTTCAGTTGCGAAGTATTTTAAATTCGAATTGGTGATTTTTTCTTTGAGTACTGGAAGGAGCCAACTTCGTTCTAGGTTGATTGTCTCTGGTCCGTCTCGAATGGGTATGATTCTGAGTACGAATTCGGGGCCCAGCGCTTTAATTGCGCATCCAGTGGCGTATTCGACCTCTTTGTCGTTGTCAAAGTTGTGGCTCTCGCGGCGGTCGTTGAGTTTGCGTAGGAGAGGTCCGAGTGAGTTTGCTACTTTATCATTGCCGATCTGTGGAGCAGGGTAACTGTTAGTTTGTAATCATAAAGTATACACGGTGTAAGGGACCGCACTGGTGGGTCTGAATTAATCTGACAAATTAGATTCTGTTAACAAATAAAAAATGTGCGTGTTGGACCATGCACTTAGGGGTTCCGTAGTTGGGATGTTTCATTTATCCCAAGAACAAACTTAACATTGTAGTTGATTTTATTCTCCCATATAACAAAATACATCACGGTCAATTCTCCAACTGCAGACGTATGTAATAAATTCGAAATAACGATTTTCAGACATTTTCCTTAACTGGTGCTGTGAGACGTTGTTTCTTGCCACATTTCATGATTCTAGGTTAACGAAAAGTACCTATGAGTATTGATTGATTTGCCAATTTTAAAATATGACATGAATTTTATTATTGCGATGCTTGATTTTTTTTAGGAGTTCCAAGAGATTTTTTAAATTTCCACTTGATATTTCCACGCGTTTCTAAGAAAAAGGGTCTTGACAGACAGAAGGATGGACGGACAACGAAGTGATCCTATAAGGGTTCCATTTTTCAGCTCAATCAAAAACTGAGCGCGGAGTTTTATTTGAGATTGAATAATAAGCCTTAACAACAGTCTTTTAAAGTACAAAGTGAGGCATACAAGTGAGGCCTGTGTCCCAGCAGTGAGAACATTATGGGCTGTTTATGCTTACACTCGCTATATTTCCTCACATAATCTTATTACTCTCTAATCAAATAACATTTTTTTTTTTCTTACCTCAAAACACACCGCGATGGTCAATATAACATGTCTAATAGCTTGATTGAAGGGGTTGTCCAACCCAGTGCCGATGCTCTTGAATATAGCGTCGATGTGCGACTTGTGTTTGATGAACGTCTCGTCTGAGTCCAAAGCTAACTTGACGCAGTCTATGAGGACAGCCTGTAGGAGAAAAAATATAGTTTGTTAAAAGGAGGAGGAAAATTATGTGCTGTGTATGTTTTTAACTATTGTTGTTGCGTTTTAGCATGGCAATAGCGTTCATTGACCCACTACATTTATTCATTTCAAAAACAGAAATGAAGCCGAAAGCCGAAAGCCATAGTTATTATTCGGGGTTCAAAGCCATGCTCAAACGCAATCTATACAAATAAAAATAAAAAAAACTGTTTGTAATGTCAAAATCTGGTATATTTGTTACGAAACGCATATGAAATTAAATAGGCTTCACAACAAAAACACTTTATTATTATTATGTCAGTTTATTCCGGCTAATCTCCGAAACGATGAAATTTGATATTGAGATACTTTGAACCCTAGGGATGGACAAGGGCTGGCATGGGCTATTTTTTATCGATATACCACGCATTTAAAAATTGTAGCAATTTTCTTGCTGTAACGTTTTCTAAAGTTCAGAAGAGATTCGAGTGAAAACTTGTTATTTTGCAATGTTTATTTTACATTGATCAAGACTGGACAGTGCTTTGACTGATGATATGTGTACAGTCGACCTCGTAATTTTTTTATCACCGTAAAGTTGGATGTCACTTGCATGTCATAAAACGACAAGGTCTTTTTGTCTATATTTGTGACAGATAGTTTCACCTTAGCATAATCAGCCTTCAATATTCCCACTGCCGGGACGGAGTGGGCCGTATCCACCACGCGGGCCCAGTGCGGGTTGGCAGATGTCACATGTCTTCGATTTTTTTGTTCTAGGACATACCGGTTTAATCACGGTGTTTTCCTTCACCGTTTTGAGAGCCGTGGTGATGAAATATTTTACACTAAGTAAAGCGCCTGTCAGGGTTAAAACCACCAACAACTCGTAAGTAGTCACCGCCACCGTGACTGCTCTTGTTACAATCTTAGTGCAGTTTAATTTTCTTGTGAATTGTTTTTTGGGAAGTGGTATAACAATAACAGGATCGACTATACAAAAGTTTATAATAAGTTAAGTTTTGGTTTTCAGTCTTACAAAAGATGGGGCACAAAATTCCATTAGGCAACAGAAAAAAGTAAAAGCAGTATTTGAATACTAGCAGCTGTAGCCCGCGATATCGTCAGCGATCCAGGATGAAAAGCCTATGTCCTTCTCCAGGTCATGGTCTATCTATGTGCCAAATTTCACTCAAATCCGTTCAGCCGTTTTAACGTGAAAGCGTAACAAACTTACAAACTTTCTTTCACATTTATAATATTAGTTCAATTATACTATGTTCTTACCTTCAAAGCGTTAGTGGAAGCCGAGTTGATGTCAGCAACATCAGATAACCACAGTTCTGTCACGCAGATGTTCACGAACGCCGGTAAGTTCGGCATGCATAGGTTCAGATCCAAACTGGTGAAATAAATCAAACATTTTAATATCTCAACTTAAAACTAATATAAAAGAGAGCTGAATTGGCTGCAGCAACCAGCCAGTTTATTAAAAAAAGAATAGGGGCAAATTTCACCAACAAAACGGGTTTAAGAGCTGTCAATGTCAATATTTTATCGAAAATGGCACTGAAAACTCTTAAACGTAGTTTATGTGCTAATCGCGTTCAGTTTCTCTGGTAAAATCCACCCTTTGCTGGTGACCTAAACCGTTATTTGAGGTATCTAAAGGAACCTTCATTTAAAGTTCCAATTCTTTGTGGTGCTTTTCACCAAAACTGGTTCTCACTACTAACTTATGATTAAGAAAAATATTGCAAGTAATCGAAGTGATCACGCACATATTTTTTTCTCTAATTATTGCAGTGCAGATTAGTAAACCATAAAATGAAATGAAACACAAACTAGCCGACCAAATGTATGCAATTCAACATGAAAAACAACAAACAACAATTAGGCGAATCTGTTTTACATGTTAGGTTTCCTTTCCTGTTATACTTTTAAGATTTCTTGGCAAGAGACCCATATCCTTGCGTCAGTACGACCGCCCAAGCCAGCACTTGTCATGTATCGTTGGCGGGAGGCCGGGCCACCATCAGAGCCCTCGTCAGCTGTACTGATAGGGCTGCGGATGTATTGCTAGCGTGGCGAATAGAACGTATAGCAACAGTATTATAAGACTTACTTGGCCAGAGTCCCAAAGCCCTGCGTCAGTACGGCCGCCCAGGCCTGCACTTGCCCCGTATCGTTGGCGGGAGGCCGGGCCGCCATAAGAGCCCTCGTCAGCTGTACTGCTAGGGCTGCGGTCATGTTGCTCGCGTCGCGGGCGTTCGAGAATAGAGCGTGTAAAGTGTGGAGGCAGCATGTCTTTATGTATACGTTGTTGTGGGTCATTAGTGACAGGATTGCTTCACAGATTGACTGCGGAAGAAACGATTCATTTGGTAACTAACTCTAGACATAGTGAAGCAGATTTCGGAGACGGAGTGAATAGAAAACATTGGGCTTGATGCAGAGACCAAATCTTAAAATGGTTTGTAATATTCAAATGCAGTGCGCGATACGAGCACGTTTTTTTAAATAATTGATTTTATCATACTAAAGCTAAGCGCACACTACAGCAGCGTCCAATCTGCGTCAGCCTTTATAATGTTTTGATGATAGACCTTGAATATCCTGAATATTAACGGTTAAATGTTGATGTACAATAAAGCATATTCAATCTTTCTATCATTGGCGTGATAGTAAGTCATTAATAACGCGTAGTCAGTTAGGAGAAAACAATATTATGAACATACCTTAATATAATCCTTGCTGAACGCCGGCAATACATCTCTGAGCATGGTGAGTGTATGTAAAACAGTTCTATGACCAGCCAGCAACGCTTCCGCCTTGATCTGAGACAGGCAGTACTCAGCCACGCGGTTCGTGCCAGGGTGGAGTTTTGGTACCTGCAACATTAGACTTTATTCTATACTGTTTGGCTGATGAATACTTCACAAGCAGTTAAGGGCGATAATTAAGAGTCGTTTAACACTTTCATTGCCTCTACCTTTATGAATTCTTCTAGAGTGCCCCATACATATAACACACGCCGCTCAGCTTAGCGACACTGCATAATGACATTATTTTGACAAAACAGTTTTTTTTTCTACACGGGCCACCTCAAAAATTATCAATATGTTGCGTGTTCTTGAATAAAAATACAGCTTAGTTTCAAAATATTACTGAAAGTATAAAAATGCAGATTGTCAGCAGTACCTACTGATAGTGTTTTCCAAAAACACCTAACTGAGTAGGGTCTCGATTAGACCCTGTGTTTTCTATATTATTTGATTTTATAAGTTAAAATTGCGTTTATTATATGCTTACCTTAATTTTCTGATCTTCAGAAGGTATCATGAAACAGCTGCCACGCAGAACTGACGTCACGGCGTGTTGAGCTGCTTTGCGGACCTAAAACAAACATTTTTGTGAGCTTATTATCTACTATCAACAAAACTTACTAACGTGAACAAAAATTACAGCAAGTTTAAAAATTATAAGTAAACTAGCTTCTGTCCGCGACTTCGTTGCATCGCATCACCTGCCCGCGCTATCACTTCTGCCCGCGACTTCGTTGCATCGCATCACCTGCCCGCGCTATCACTTCGTTTTCGCTTAGCGTTCTATCTTTTTTCTTGGCTCATAGCATAATGTTACATAGCATTCCTCATGAATTGAGCTATGAAATGCAAAAAGATTTTTTCTAATCTGACCAGTACTTCCAGAGATTACCCCCTAAAGAAAGAAAAAGCGTTTATTGGGACTCGCACAGTACATAGTTAAAACTAAATTATATACACTCTTTTAAAATTAATTTAAACTGATAATAAAAAACAAATAAAAAAATTAAATAAACAAAGTCCTGTACGAGACCAAAAGGCCCTCATCTCAGCATAATGGTGCAAAACTTAAAAATAAGTGTCACAGTGGTATTCTGATAGTCAGTCAGTGTTCCGACTGTTCTGTAAACTTTATGGCACCGCTGTGACACTGACAAGCAAGTAGAAAGTGGACGCAAACGCAAATTAAAACACGACGGGTGCCCAATGCTACATATTACAGCGATTATTACTATAAAAATGCTCTGTGGTAGTCATTTAACTGTATCTGGAGATATAAACAACAAAAACAAAAAAAAGTTATGAGTGGTAAATTCCTAAATTTAAACTTTCACAAGAGACAAACAATGCCTGCTCCGTTTAGCGAACAAACGCTGCCAATCGCTCGCTACCACTGCCAGCTGCGTGCAGATCAAAGGTAAGTTGAAAGTGTGGTATCTTTTTGAAGCTGAAGTAAGTACTTCTTAAATTTAACTCTAAATGTACCAACTGTCTTTATAGCACGAAAAGGAGGTGGCAAGTCGTTCCAGCAGCGAGAGGCAGCGAATTTGAAACAACCACGGAATGCAACAGTTTTGTGCGATGAGGCTAACATGAGGTACGAAGATGCTCTAGTTCTGATTTTGTTAACATCGCGCGACCATGACAATTTCTTAAACAAATAATCGGGTTTCTTTGTGAGGATAGTGCCAAAGAGTAGGGTAGCCAGGTGAAGTCGTCTGCGCGCTGACATTCTCATCAAATTACCTTTATTTAAAAATGGGATGATGTGGGAACGTGGTGGGACATTGTAGCAGAATCTTGCACAAGCATTCTGCACCCGCTGCATCAGCTTTTCGCTTCTACCGAGAATGCACGCCCCATACACAGTGTCAGCGTAATTTAGCTTGGATAGAACAAGTGATTCACACAGCATGACACGCATATCCACACTTATGTAGGGACGGACACGATACAAGAGCTTGAGTCGGTAGAAACAGTTGCGCACAGCCTCCAAGATGTGAGTTTCGAAATGCAGCTGCCCGTCAAACAGTATCTCAAGATTACGAGCTTCCAAAACCCTTTACACACCACAACCATCAATCTTGAGGTCTATCTTGCAAGCGAGCATTTTGTTTCTCTTGATCCCATCACAATATACTTGGATTAGCTAGGGTTCAGGACCAAAGAGTTTCTCCTGGACCAAGCAAAGATCCTATCCAAATCCTCATTTATTCTGTTTACAATTTCAGCAATATCCTGGGAACGGAAGGAGAGGTATAACTGAAAATCATCGGCGTAAAGGTGGAACTTGGTATTGATCAGACAGTTGATGATGTCAGCACTGTAAAGGATGAAGAGAAGCGGGCCCAGGATCGATCCCTGTGGTACGTCCCTGTCCACGCGCAGAGGACATGATATCTCCGTTACTGTCGCATGTCACCTGGACAAACTGTGATCGATTACTGAGGTAACTCTCAACCCATTTAACAGTTTCAACATCACACCCATAGTAAGACAACTTGGAGAGAAGAAGCGAAGTATTGATAGAGTCAAAAGCACGCGAAAAATCTAGTAGAACAAGCAGGGTTCCCATGCCCAGATCTCTGGCTTCAAGAATGTTACCAACTACATCCAGGAGCCCTGTCGCGGTACTGTGGCCCCTGCGAAATCCGGATTGAGCCAGTGGTAAAACACTATGGCACTCAAGATATGCCCTAAGCTGGTCTGAGACAACCCTTTCTAAGATCTTGGACAAACATGACAGTATGCTTATCGGACGCAGGTCTGACACGCTAGTAGGGTTGGATACTTTTGGGATAGGTCTAACTATTGCCATTTTCCACAGATCGGGGAAAGAAGAGGTGACTATGGATCTGTTGATGATAGCTGTGATAATTGCAAGTGTTCGAGGAAGTGTCAGCATCAGCATCTCCAGAGAAATATGGTCAGAGCCCTGCGCATTGGACTTAAGACTGCGCAAGATCCTCAGCACCACATCCTGCTGGACTTGCTCAAGCTGGAAATGACTGTTACTGTATCTATGGTGCTCAAAATAAGTTAAATCAGCAGTTGTGACTTTACCACTGCCGGGTACATTCAAAAAGTGCTGATTGATCAATTCAGGGTTATTACAGAAATGAGGCAGACTATGCTCTGGTTTTTTTGAGCTGGCTATGGTTGCTTTAATATGGGCCCATAACTTCTTTGGTTGCCTACAGGGTCAGTTATACAGGGATAAGATTTTTCTTGAATTAAGACTTTTTTAAGGGGAGCGTGTAAGTCAAATAGCTGCAAAATGTACTGATTAAACATTGCAACCATGGAGCTCCCATCTTCCAGACTTTCAATGTGTTCCCAGTCCATTTTATTTAAGTCGTCATTAAAAAAATCAGGAAGGATGTCTTTAAGTGGCCTATATGTAATCCAGTATGGAGCAGGCTTCTCCAGTTTAAAATCAAATTCTACAGAAATATTTGCGTGGTGACCAAGCTCCGGTATGTGTGATACAGAGACCCCACACACGGGCATCAGTGCACACAACATCAATTAGAGTTTCACTATGATCTGTGAAATGGGTTGGCTCAGTAACAACTTGCCTAACGCTTCCCAATCTGGGGGGCCCGAGCGCCGCCTGTAGGCGGCTCTATATGGGGATCGTGCGATCCATGGCGCTCTACGGAGCGCCGATCTGGGCGTCTGACCTGACGGCCGGCAGCATAGCTGTCCTGCGCAAGCCGCAGCGGGCGATGGCCGTCAGAGTCATTCGGGGGTATCGCACGATCTCCTTCGAGGCGGGTTGTGCACTGGCCGGATCACCGCCCTGGGACCTGGAGGCGAAGGTGCTCGCGTCACTGTACCGGTGGCGCGAGGCAGCGCGGGAGCGGGGCGAGCGACCGATGCAGCAACATATCGAGCAGCATCGGTTGCAGCTCCGCGAGGTCCTGGTGGCGGAATGGCGGGTGAGGCTTTCACGCCCTACCGCCGGCCTCAGCACCATCGAGGCGATCCGGCCAGTGCTCGACCGCTGGCTCGGGAGAAGGCACGGCTCCCTGACGTTTCGGGCGACGCAGGTGCTCTCGGGGCATGGTTGCTTCGGGAAGTACCTGTGTCGCATAAACAGGGAGCCGGACGCCCGGTGTCACCACTGCGTCGACTGCCGGGAGGACACGGCGTGGCACACGCTGGCAGGGTGTGCCGCTTGGGAGGAGCCGCGCCGTGCCCTCATCACCGAAGTAGGCAACGACCTGTCGCTGCCGGCCGTCGTGAACGCGATGGTCGGCGGCGCAGAGTCCTGGGACGCAGTGGTCTCCTTTTGCGAAACGGTCATCTCGCAGAAGGAGGCTGCGGAAAGGGAGAGAGAGATCTCGACTCTCGACCCGGCCCGCAGCAGACGCACCGGGCGTCGGAGGAGGGCGGACAACGCCTTCTTCCGGCCCCCCTAAATGGGTTCAGGGGCAACGGATTCGGGGACATCCGTCGCTCCCCAACATCAGGACCCGAGAAGGCGGCGCGCGTAGTGTTCCGCGTGCGCCGCTCACAGACGTTGCGGGGGGAGTACACCTCACTCCCCCCGCCCGAGACGGGGCCCGCACAAGCGGGCCGGCACCAGCCGGGGTTGTGGAAGAATAATGTGTTCCCGCGACCCCAGCGTAGGTGTGAGATGGAACACCGGGGTGGTTTTTAGTCAGTAAGAGTCTGACAGACCCCTCCGCCCGCCCCAGGGCGGAGGACATCCATGAGGATTTTCCACCCCGGGAACAAAAAAAAAAAAAAAAAGTAACAACTTGCCTAAGCTTACAGCAATGTATAAAATTGTTAAGTAGCTTAGATTTGTTGTTAGAAAGTTTGATTCAAGACGTTAATATTGAAGTCGCCAAGTAAGATAACGTTGTCCGCGCTAGCAAAGGAGGAGAGAGAATCAGTTATTGCATCCAGGAAGACATTGACTTCAAGCCACGGGGGCCTGTATGCAGTACCGATGACAACTGAACACGAATTAATGTTAAGCCTGAGCCACATTTGTTCGACCTGCGGCGCCGGCGGGTGCGGCACGGCGCGCACGCGTACCCCGCGGCGCACGTAGAAGCCCACGCCGCCCCCGCGCCCGCCGCGCACGTTGCGCGCGCGCGGCACGTGCCGCAGCCGGTGGCCCAGCACGGTCGGCGCGCGATCTTCCTCTCCCTGCCTGAGCCAGGTCTCATTTATCGCCATGATGTCTATCGAGAGGCTATCCATAGCAACAAGGAACTCCTCATGGTGCGAACCGAGTGACCCCGCATTAAATAATCCAACTTTAATATTTCTTGCCTTACTCATTTTTGTAAATAGTGATGTATACCAATAGTAATAGGTTTATTGTAGATAGCGTCAGAAGTATTTAGTGTGGAGCTTTGCGTAATAATGTGAGGTGTAAATATACCGAATACAAAGAGTAGTATTGCGGACATTGCTGAAATGTACATAGTCCGCCAAAAAATATATAATCCATATAAATAAATATATCATAAGTAATGAAGACATGAAAAAAGTGAGCAGAAGTGTGACACATATAAAATGCATATTAATATTGATCGGTCGAGCAGCTGGGCCACTAGAAGAAACCAAAGTATACTGAGACTGGAAAACAACCAACCTGGCACAAGAAAAAATTAAATACCGAAGTGAAAACAATACAGACGAAAGGTTTGGCTTTAGGTTAACATAGTTACACACAGTACAGTGATTGCCAAGGGCCATGTGATTAGACATCCTTTTCCGTAGACACCTCACAACCAAAAACACGCACAAGGTCTTGCTCCGAGCGAATGCAGTGGGTAGGCTTGCCGTCACCCTGCTTAGCCAGAATGCGGCCAAACTTCGTCCAAGTGTACCTCCACCTGAGACGGCTGCCAGCTTCACCCACAAGATAAAACAAATGCTTGTTTGTTTTGGTGAGCCTCTCATTGAGAATGCGGAGAGTCCTAGGTCCGCAGTGGTGGAACCGCGGAGCACGCGCGCGCTTTGCAGCAGGTCGTCGCGCCGCGTCAGGCGCACCACTATGCGCCGCCCGCGCACCGTCGCCGCCGCTGCTCCGACCGGGCTCGCTCCACCGACCGGACTCACGCCGCCCCCAGAGCTCATCGGCACCTCCCGCTCCGCTCGCATGCCCACCCGTTGCGCGAACACTATGTCCCGATGGTCGATGGTCACCCCAAGCTTTGCCGCCACCAGGCCGACGGTGTGCAAAACGTTTTCACCAGGAGTTTCCGGGATGTTTGCGATCTCCAAATCCGAGCCAAGCAACTCCTGCTCACGGTCGTTTAAGTCAAGCTGCAACTGCTGCACTATTTGCTACAGTCGGCCCACTTTGCCGTCTGGCACTGCAGCACTTTGCCTGCCTTCAAGAGCCTCGATCCTAGTCTCCAAGTTGTCGACCCGCTCGGTACAGACTCCCATCGACGAGTGCAAGCCGGCCATCTCTCGTCGAAATTCCCGCATTTCGTCCCGAACCTCCCGCAGCTCGGATCGGAAGAGCCTGATTTCCTCACGAAGGGTCAGCTGTGTGTCTGGCGAGGGCTCCCCATCAGTACTTTGCTCGCTCCCAGCCCGAGAGAGCACCTTAGCCACCGCAGCGGGGGGTTTGGGCACCGCAGCGGGCGGTTTGGTCACCGCAGCTTGGAGTTTGGACAACACAACGGGCGGTTTAGTTACCGCGACAGGCGACCTGATCATTCCGCCTTGAACTGCTACAGCAATCGGAGCTGATACCGCTGCCGACACTGCCCTAAGGGGAGCTGCTGCGGTTCGCGACGCTATCACAACGGGGGCTGCAGCCAGCGTCGACGCTGCTGCTGGAGTTACAGGGGGACCACTATCCAGATCCTTGACAGGTGTGGCACTATTATCTCCCCTGGGTAGCCTTCCTCTGCACTCAGGGCACAGCCAGTCACTGCTTATCTGCGTTGGATCCGGCAACAACAAGCAAGCGAGGTGATATCTATTGTGGCACTCAGAGTTGCTACACGTGGCGCCCCCTTTTACAGACAGAAACCTACCGCAGGCTGCACACTTCACCATATTCGACGGCGCACAGCACTCACACTTTTCCCAATTTTTTTTTTTTTTTTGCAGCGCTATATGGCGCCTGCTACGCAATAAATTATTGACTAATACACAATCTGTGGTCGCTAATTGTCAAAAGGTATGAAAGTGACACTTTTTGGAGGTACCGGTGGCAACAAAGAAAGTAACAAGTAAAAAAATTAAAACGATGGAAAATTGTTTTAGCCGGATTTAAAGAAAGAAAGAAAGAAGAAGCTGATGTCAACCGTAATTTGTCCGTGACGTCACCGTACCAGTATAACTAACCTTAGGTTTAGAATGCAGCGCAAACGCCAAAACTGACTCAAAAATCCTCATTGTAGATGAATCTCCCCACAATGCATATTCCTGAGCCCTCAGCAGCACAGACAGACACCCGATAGCACTCCTCAGTAAAGCCCCATTCTCACTCTGTTCATTCTTCACAAGTATATCCGTAAAGATTGTAGCAGAGTCTGAGAACTGTTTTCTTAAAACTGCTTGTGGTACTGCCTTTATACCCATTGATAGAAGTGTCAGTGTTGCTACTAGATTATCTTCCATTTCAGCTGATTTTAGGGTTTCCATCTGTAAGTAAAGAGATTTTTTGGATGTAGTGTTTTGAGTTGAAAACAATAATTTTATGAAATTGATTTACATTAAAAAAAACTACACCAACAGAAATTTAACTAAAATTAGATAGGCAAATACACCAAAAAGGATAGAAAAAAATAAAAACCTAGACTATATCCTATCTTCTAAAATACACCATTAAATACATAAACATAGCACCCTGTATTCCTTGAAGGGCTAGGCAGAAAGCTATGCGAGGGTTTGGGTATATTCTATTTTCTATTCAAATCTAACTAATGATTTGATTGGTTTCTGCTATTGATTGCTTATTTATATCTGCCAGTCACATTTCAACAGCTGATTTATTAGGAGGCTTGACAACATAGTAACTGCTTGAAGATTTTATCAAACTCACCAGTGCTGCAAAGTACTCAGTGCTAGACTCCTTGCCGCCTTGCTCTTTGATGACCTCAGTGACTGCAGCCAGAACTGCTAGCATCTCCTTGTGTAGACCATTGTTTGAGTCAAATTTTGTTAGTAACCTGGAGGAACATGCATTGTGTTTAAAACGAAGTTGTGTAAATGCTATTGTGATAATACTATATATGTATTTTTATAAATGGTAGTATGTCTTTCTTTGTTGGCCGCGTAGTTTAGTTAGATACTTTTTTATCGCATTAACAGCTGGAAGTAACAACTATTTGAGTATTACATCAGAAGTCACTCTTGTATTGTTTAGTTCCAAGGTCTGCAAAACCTACTCACACAACCTATTATTCCTACCCTCATCTTATTAATTTGTCACTTCTTGTACCTAGAAATTCACAATATGCCGATCCTGATCTATTTATGTGATAAATAGCAAATAGGTAAGTACAGTAGTAGCATGAGATACTTACTTGCTAAAACTAACATTAGAACACTGACTCCAGTCAGACGCAAATGTCTGGAAAGTCTTATATGTTCCAGCTTTGAAAGACCCAGAGTATTCAGTGTCTGAGGCATCATCTGTGCTCTTCATAGACATGTTCTCCAGTTCCTTAGCTATCAGAAACTCTGATTCAGCGTCAGATTTCATTTTGTGTGATGCATGCCCATATGTCATCATGGCATCATGTTTAGAAACAGCCTGTTGGGTTAAACCCGTGCTTCCTACAAATTTAAAGAAGTTAAAATAGGCAGGTTTGTAGTATCGTTGTTAGAAAGTTTGAAAAATGAAATAATTTGGGGGGGTGAAAATGGTACTTTTGTTTTGGTTATGGGACATACATATATATATCATACATCGTATTTTATATTTTTATAATGAAGAGTAGATAAAGTTGAAGGTATTATTCAAAAGTCAAAGTTAGAAAATATAACCCAGATTACCTAGATTCTCTTGAAAAAACCGGGACTTTGCCATCTCCCGGTATTTCTGTATTTTCGGGTTGGAGTTCGAAGACTGGCCTTTCTGCCATCGCTTTCCCTTCGATTTTCCCTTCAGTTTAGATCTGAATTTACCCATTTTTCTTATTTCCTAGCACGAGTATCAAATAATAACACCGCACGTGGTTGTGTGCTGCTATTTGAAATGAAGTTGGTCGCAAATGGTTGTCATTATTGACATAGACATCTAAGACATTTCCAAAAAACAGTCTAGCCAACTTTTTACAAAAGTCCAAGCTAGGAAGAGCGATTGCGGAATTATGAAATACCTAATTATCCTTTTTTTTTGCAATAATTTATTTGGAAAATGATTACCACTACGTTCATTTATTTCCCACGAACTATAATTTACATGCTTTTTACACACATTTAATTTTACCCATTGTTTGCGATGTTGGGTTTTTTTTTAATTTTGGAACCACATTGATTGCGTTTCCAATCACGCATAACGCACTTAATTGTTCAAGAACAAAAACAAAAAACCATAAACAGACAACATAACATTAAGTGTAACGGAACGCAGTTCTAATAAATTTTCTTCATTCACCTTCGCTTTACTTGTTTCATTGACGTTTTTCTTGTTTGTAAATAATAATTGCTGGAAATAGTACGCAATGTGAAATTGTACGCATTCCTCGTTCTATTGTACATTACGTAAACGTTCAACATCGTTTTGTAGTTGAATTGATAGCGCAAGAAATATCCTAACCTAATGTGTGTCTTGTTCTGTTGAGCTGTTGAAGCTATGATAGAAGATAATGCCTCAATTTAGAAGAAAAAAGGCGTCCAAGTCGTTCCCAGTTAAAGTGTGTACGCTAGACGCTGAATTGGAATTTAACCTTGAGGTGAGAATTTTGACAAATGTTGTTTTACTAGGTACATACAGAGAAAGATTACAATGTTATTGTTTATTGTCGCAATTGGTGTGTAAGCGCGATCCTTGGCTTACAATGAGTCGGTTGTGAGTCACTGTCACTTGGCGAACTCGTAAATTACCCTAATAATACACACTAGTGATAATTGGGGCCTTGCTTAGTCATTATTTTCCTTTTTAGTACCTACAGTATGGTTGGTATTGGTAGGCCGTGTGTAATCGTGTTGTTGGTTCGATTCCGACTCATACATGTTTTGACAAACATGTTAATTTGAATATTGTTTGTTATGGATCTGGTATTTTTGTATGTTCTGAAAGATTACTTTCAATTCAACCACTGATTGTAGTATCAATGAATGGATTCCTTAATCATTCTCAAATTATTCATAAAGCAATACTGCCTCAGTAGGTACTACATTTGTGAAGTCTGAATACTTTACAATTGATCACTATGACCCCATGTTAAGAATGCAGACATAAATTTAAATATGGATGTAATTAGTTATGATAATGCAAACCAAGACTTAGTCATTGCAAATTATTTGTAACAGTATGTAATACTTGACTAAATAGCTGTGCAATCAATCAATTATCTTGAGACTATTCAGTTCATTGCTATTATTAGGCATCACTTGGTTATACTAAAAAAAAACAACTAAAAATCTTAAACTCCTATCACCAAAAATTATGTTGTATCAGGCTGCAGATATAAGTCAGTTACAGCCCTTGCGGCGATTACAAAATTGTTTAGGTACTCAAATTAGGCTGAGTTGAGAACCACCACTTTTAAACATAAAAGCTTTATATAAGATGCTTGCTTTTCACAACTTTCATAAATCTTGAGCCCACTAGTGCCAAGTCAAGTCAGCCATGATGGCTTTCCCATCCCTAACCCAAACATACATCTTACTTATATGTACCTACACCTTGTTTCCCCGAAGGGTTGGGTAGAGGTGTACCTATAGTACACTCACGTTTTGCCACTGATGTTTTTAGTCCCATGTAATAGGGGGCGAGCCTGTTGCCATTAACCGGGCACAAATCCAGACTCAGGGCTGCTACTGAGAAATTCCTGATAGAAAAACCCAAAAACGTGTTGCCCGACCTGGGAATCGAACCGAGGACCTCATGCTCAGTAGTAGCGATTGCAACCACTAGACCAACAAGGCATATATATATATGTATGTTTTATAAAACTCATTGTTTTGCCATACATAAATAAAACATTGTAGAATCTATAGTCAGCACATATTAGTCACAGGATGACCAGTAACATAATAGATGTTTGACATTTGATAATAAATGAACTCTACACTGATAACTGTGCTATGTGCCAATATTGTTGTGGAACAACAGTATTAATAGTATACAAAATAATGAAGTGAACAACAATATTATGTAAAATGGACTATCAATAAACTGTGAAGGCAAAAAAAATATATACAAACAAGCCTGTCAGAGACTATGGAAATAAGAATTTAATGAACAAAGAAATATGATACATTTTTTTTTTTGAGAATTTGACATGCGTCTTCATCCGAACCTTTGGAATCCTACAGAATTAAACCCCACAGGGTTACAATTGTTAAAAAATGTTTATGTGGTTCAAGTAGGCTCCACAGATGGATTTTCATCTAGGACTGCTACAACCTATGTTGAGTTAATCAACAAATGTGTCCTCCATTTTGATGAGACAAATTTTAAAACAAAAAAATATGTTCTGATCAAAAACTAAAAATATTTCCAGTTTTTGTTTTGAATAAATAACTTAATTTCAACAATTATTGTTACAGTGGCGAGCTACAGGAAGAGATCTGTTTGATTTAGTATGCAGGACTATAGGTTTGAGAGAAACATGGTTCTTTGGGCTACAGTTCGAAGACACAAAACACTTTATAAGTTGGCTGAAGTTGGATAAAAGAGGTGAGTTTATTATTATCCCCCCAACAAAAAATCAGTTATGGTTTAAACAAAACATGATCAGCTTTAATAAATCTCTAAAAAAAAATATTTGTGAGGATCTAATGTAATCCAAGATACAGGTTTACCATCTAGTTTGGATACCCAAACTTTGCATATTACAAACTTTAAGCCATTATTTAGTGTGTATTGTTTTTATTCAATTTTGTAATCCGTGTTCTTATTTTGGTGAATATTATAATTAATTAGCCTAGTACTTTCTTATGTTGGAGTTGTCTGCATCATGGTCTTAGAGCAACATAATGCTATGTGGTTGCATGATGTGGATGCATATGATATGTGCCATACCAAGATTTGGAAAACCTTTGATTTGTATTTCAATATTCTCAGCTAGGCAGACTTATGGTTAAACTTTCAGGCTTCTGAAAAATAAAACAAGTTAATATATCTTAGATTAAATATTTGATCTCTATTATTATTTTTGTTTGTTTTATTAACTGCCTCGTTCGGTCCTGGGTTCGATTCCCAGGTTGGGCAGTGTTATTGTTTTTTTTTAATCTGGAATTTCTTAGTAGCAGCCCGGTGTCTGGATTTGTGATAAGTTGATGGCAATAGGATTGCACCCTACTACATAGGACCTAAACATAGGTGGCGGTATGTGGGTGTATTATAGGCACATCCATCTGTCCATTGTTATTGTTTGTCCTTTCAATTATTCAAATCACTTTAGAAAGTTAATTGTATTAATTACTAAAGCAGCTAATCACATTATGTAATGACCATTCATTACACCTTATCTAGAATGTTGAAGTGCAATGTTTATTATAACACTGAAGTACTTGATAAGAATATTAAGTAATATTAAAGGTGTGTACCTAGGTGTGCTTATACCTAGGTATTGCAATGTTTTGTTGATACCCTCCAGGTGAATTAAAAGGTAAGGGTTTTCCCTTGTGTTGTTTTATTTAAAGCATCAAAACAAGTTGATAAACTACAGCCATCTCACAAGTATGAATGGCCTAGTTATACTATAATGGTATTGAAAATTATGTTCTGCTAGACAAAGACAGCATGTCACTATGTAAATTATACTAAAACCTAGCAACTCCGCGCCACTGAATACAAAATCCGTTTTATGCGGCAACAACAGAATATAACTTACGTTTCTTTGTTTTCTCAAATTATTACATCATCTTTCGCAAAACCCTTGGAACATTCTAAAAGACGTTCTACAAAAGACAGATTTGTCTATGGTCAGCAGGACCAGTAAGCCAGTACCCTACGTAACTGCGTCTCCACATTACCTAACCAGCGTTTTTTAGAACCAAGTGTGATCTTCATCCCCATTTCAGTACAAGACCAATGCGTCTCCCAGATGCCAGGCACCCCGTTCATGTTACTCTGCAAGCTATACCCAGAGGATGTGGCTGAAGAGTTGATACAGGAGGTCACCCAACACCTGCTGTTCCTCCAAGTGAAGCAGGCTATACTCAGCATGGACATTTACTGCCCGCCTGAAGCGTCCGTCCTGCTTGCCAGCTACGCAGTTCAGGCTAAGGTTGGTTATGTAAGCTTGATGAATGTCATTTTTTTATTTAGTTTTTAGAAGATTTAGTTGAATTATAGATGTAGTTAAGTAGTGGTGGGCCAGTGGGAACGGCCCCGACTTACGAGTTGTAGGTCGTGAGTTCGAACCCAGGCAGGCGCTTTATTTTGTGTAAATAATTTGTACCGGCATGTCCTAGAACCATTGATTCGAAGACATGTGACATCTACCTCTACCAATCCATACTGAGCCCACGTGGTGGATTACGGCTTACTCCCTCTCATAGAGAGGAGGTTTGTGTCCCAGCAGTGGGAACGGTATAGGCTGATTATGCCATAGATGTAGTTTAGACAGTCTGTTGATTTGGTTCTGATATAAAATGTTTTAGCTGATAATATTACCAGGTCCTGATATGCCTATAGATTCTCGTCGTGAACGATAATGTGAATAGTTTCTCGCCGTCTCCTCTATTTTGTCTTCTTGGAAGACTTCTCGCTGATATCGCCATGTATGGTAGTGCTGAGAAATACTTGTCTCGGCAAATAAACGTACAAAACTACGAAGAATTCAGTCATAAATGTTAATTTTTGTAATTTCACTGCACCATTGTTAAGCAGTGCACAGAATGCACCTTCTTTCCAATTTTCATCGAAATAGTACAAATGGAAAAGTTCAAATTAGCAGTGGTGGCCCAGTGGTAACGGCTCCGACTTACGAAGTGTAGGCCGTAGGTTCGAACCCAGACAGGCGCTTTACCACTACTGAAAAAAACAGTGAAGGAAAACATCGTGAGGAAACCGACATAACATAACACCGGAAACCAAACATTCGAAGACATGTGACATCTTCCAACCTGCAAAGGGGCCGCGTGGGAGATTATAGCCCACTCCTTGGCACAAATAACCTGCACCCTAATTGCGTAACACACTATCATCACAATTTGAATTATTTTGAAGGATATCGCTAATCCATTGCTTCATATGTTCGAAAGATTTGTCTGCTCAACAACGTAAATAACGCTATGAATGTTGTTGAACTGTCAAAATGAAAGCCATTCCTACTGTTAGTGTGTTTCGCAATCACCCCGCTGGAGTAAAAAGCACTGTAAAGTGCACACTGGTGCGCCTATGTCTTGATTCTTACAGTAATAATATATATATGTTCATTTCAGTATGGTGACTACGATGAGAGTGCATACAAACCTGGTATGCTTGCCAGCGAAGACCTGCTGCCTCAGCGGGTCATTGACCAGTACCAGATGACGCCAGAGATGTGGGAAGACCGCATTAAGATATGGTATCTATAACACTACATAGTCTTCTCTTATGTTGGCATCAAGTATACAAGAATACTACTCACATCACTCGCGAAGTTGTTTTTAGCAAACCATACAAATCTTTTTAGTTTCAGTAAATAATAAAATAGAAACGAAGAATACAAAACTGTAATTAAATATTTTTGAAAAAAAAGTAATTGCAACGAGGTGTGGGAACGAGTCTGATACCGAAAATATTTTTTTTAGAATTTTTGGTCTGGATGTATGTTCTGGATTGGTCCAAAAACGGCTGAATGAAACACATATTGTTTATGACCTGTATTATTACGTTTTTTTTTTTTTTTTAATGTAATATTAAATGCGTTCAATGGTCATTGCTAAAGTCCAAAACTATATCAGCTTTTTGAGCGAGCTTATCCCAAAGTCTACCTTTATTGTCCCTAGAACTAGCGACCCGTCCCTGCTTTGCGAGCGTGGTGTGCTGATAATGTAGCCTATGTCCTTCCTCAGGGTTCAAAGTTTCATCGAAAGAGTTCTAGCCTTTTCAGAGATTAGCCGAAATAGTAAGACAAACAAAAATTAAAAAAAAAGTTTTTTTTCACTATGTACAGTTTATACTTTCGTATGCATTTAGTAAATTGCTGTTATTTTGACATTACAAACAGAAAATAATAAAATAAGACGCAGTCACACAAACGGACTCAAAATTCGACTATCATTTATATATGTATATATTTAAAATTTTATTTTGTGCACAGGTACGCTGACCACAAAGGCATGTCGCGGGATGAGGCTGAGATGGAGTATCTTAAGATAGCACAGGACCTGGACATGTATGGCGTCAACTACTTCGCTATCAAAGTAAGACAAAGCAGTATTACCTCTGCCACAGATAATCATAATACTACGTACAGATACCCAATCCCATACAACGAAATGGCACCTCCCTAAGTCTGGCTATTTAGTTGGCTATTTTAATTCGATCAAATTTTCAACAGATGGCAGCATCCGCGACTCACTTATTGCCTGAGACTGTAATTTTACAACGCCATCTAGGAGTCGACCTACTTTAAAACGTTTATTGCAATACTTTTATATAAAGTTTTATAGTTCCGGGTTCAGAAAAACATGCGATTAAATTTCTTTTATTGTGGTCTGATGTAAATTAGTAACAATAAAGTGGTTACCGTGATTATTGGACAAATGAGTAAAACGGCATCTATTGCAAATAACTCTAAACAAAATTATTAACGGATGGCTACTTTTATTATTACGGATCGAAGTGAAGTTAAGGGGCCGACGTAACACGCGCGTAATAACACTTCGAGTGGAGTACAAAATTCATTCGGAATATTTCTATCTCTGTTTGACAAAAGATGCCGAACGAGGGACGCGTGTGTGTGTCTGTGTGAGTAGATAGATAGCTATTATTAGCTGTACTGTGTTTACAGTTAGTTCCTACCATTAATTCATCACGACTCGGAAGATATTTCTATCTATTAGTAATTGGTTATGTTCATGGTTTGCTTTATTTTTGTTGACTACTTTGGGGAATCGTTTGTAAATCTACAGACTAGTAATGCGTTTTTTTTGGAAATTTATTTACAATGCCGGTAACTCAACATATAAGAATAGTTCGAGATCTAGGCCTTGTAGAGAAAATCTAGCAGATGTCATACATACCTTTCCTAAATGTACCTATACTGTCGGTGTTCTTTAATAAATTACTAATGGTACCTATACATCGTCATCGCGCGCGGTCGTTGAGGGGAACCGGACGACGACGTGTAAATATAAATTATGGGGACATTTATTATTATTGTCTTTATTCATTTTAAGCCGGTATAAGATTATTTATTCCCTTGGTCTTCACTTTAAATAACCAAGGATTCTTATGTCTCTCTGGTGTTTTCCTTTACCGTTTTGAGAGCAGTGGTGATGAAATAAATTACACAAGTAAAGCGCCTGTCTGGGTTCGAACCTACGACCTACAACTCGTAAGTCGCGGCCGTTACCACTGGGACACCACTGCTCTGTAAGCAATAATGAATACAGGTCAAATAATAAAGAGTTATGCAAAATAAAAGACAAATATTTTAGGTACATATAAAAAAATAGGCGTATATATAAATAATAGCATTCTGTGCTAAGAATAATTCTGTGCTGTAATAAAAATAAAAAACAAGGATTTTGTAAAAACATTTATTTTTATGTATTCTTACTTCATAAATATCATTGTTATTTTTGATTTATCTATTTTAAAAATATTAATCGAAACTTGATAAAGGTGACCATACATTATCGACTAAACGAATAATACAATTATGGTAGTAGGAGTGTCAAAGATCCACACTAAACACTCTGATTTATATGATTATCTGTAGTACCGTGCATAAGATGATAATCAACCGTATTCTAGCGGCAAGAAGTTTTATTATACAACATAATAACATTAAAATCCTTGCAAGCAAAGTAATGCGACACAATACGAAATGTTTTAGTACTGAGCTCGATACAGAATGGTTATTTATGTGCTACAGCTAATTTAATGAATGTGAATATCATTTATACTATTCAGCCATTATTATATAGGTAATATCTACTCAATTTACACAAACTGATTATTGATCTATCATATCAGGGGTATTGTATGAAACCTGGTTACGTCCAGCAAAAATATAATAAAAGTATTGTCTTCCTGGTCCTTACCGATTTCGGTCACAATATAGTATAGCGCACAAGTGTTTGCGCAGACACAGGTGCACTCCCTATAGGGCCTATACCCTCACTCTCAAAGTCATGTTATGCGTAAACAAACTTGCAAAAAAACGTTCAACAGTTACTTATGATATTGACTTATTTTAAAGCAAGCAACAAGCATAAATATTTTGATACTGTTGTAATCACTAAACGATTATCCATTTATTTTATCCGCTATCGCTTCAATAAGATACTACGCTGTGACATTTGATTATATGTATAATGACAATAAATTATCAATGAAATATGATATGACCTATGATCACGTGACGTTTCGATAGCTTATGTCAACCCCATACATTTTTTGGCTTTTCTACTAGCGTCATCGCTAATCTAATGTTACGAATGGTACTTTGTCTAGGCCCTCAGTGTCCTTGATAATTACCTACGCCGTAAAAAGTCGCGGCGGGATTTTTTCGCGCACTGGATCTTCAACGCACTGCTTAGCACCGAGAGTTGAAAATCCAACAGTGTTTAGTCGACGCGCTGGGTGGCACTCGGTTAGATTCTCAATGCTCGGTTCAACACAAAGAGTTGAAAATGCAGTGCGCGATAAAATCTCGGAGCGAGATATTTTCGTCCATGCGAACATGGTCTAAAAAAATGTAACAAACGACGCTTCATAGGTAGGTTGATAGGTAGGTAAATACTAATTTATGCAAAATATACTTAGGTACCTACTAGTGTGAAACTCAGACCAAGAAAAAAATGTCATTATTTTCTTGGGCTGAGTCGATGCCCTCAAGCAATAAGTCAGTAAAATTAGACTTTTATTTGTTATGTCGAATTCGTCATTCGGGTTGGGATACATCTTAGTAATTTGTTTTTCATTTTTCGTAGTGTGATTTACAAAGATATCATGAAAAACACTTTTATTGTAGGGAAATTCAAAACAAAAATTATGACAAGAAAAGTATCTTTTCGTATCAATTCAAAACTGTTTTGCGTAAAGTATTGAATTTTCGTAAGTTGCTATTACCGACATAATGTCGTAAATTAATCGTGCAGTTCTTAGTAAATGTTAGAACATGGTTATTGTCGAATTATTTTGAGTCAGCTGAAACCGTAAGTTTTAAGTTTTCATTGCATAGTACTAACTATTAAATACATCCCAACGTTCGGAGTCCATGTCGGCAACCAAACAAAATCGTAAATAAAATATCGTAAATAATAAGTCTTACGGACTTATAATAAGTCCGCAAGCAAAGCTAAAGTTCGTAAGAATGGTTAGGTTACTCGATACCAAATAACAAGGCAAATCTAAATCCAAGTTCACAGCATCTATATGTCAATGGTGTCAAATATTATAATACAATTTAAAAAGCAAATAAATACGCACGCACAGGACAATAAAGTAATCGTCTAACACTGACAATAAACACGGATCACCCCGGCGGGCATAACGTCGCGGTAATGTGTGTTCTTGTGCGAGCGATACACACCTACTACCGTGAGCAGTACGACCACGCACACATTGATATTTGCTTGACGCGATGGCACTACTAGCAACATCGATCACTAATAAAGAACACTAGCTATTGAAAATTTATGATAAAGGACATGGCCAGAAATTTTATGGGCTTGTACCCCAGAATGTACAGATACAAAATATTTGGCATTTAATAGTACTGATCTTCTACAAACCAAATTAAAAAGAGGCATATTGCTGAGCAGTTGTGGACAAAAGTTATGAACGTTTGAAAAGGTTGATTTTTGCACTATGGTCCTAAATATTTAATTATTTCATGTAAATTAATGTCTATATATCTGTGCCAGGCGTTTAGTTTAAATTTATTTTTATTTTATAATCTGATAAAATCTATAGTTTGTAACTATTGTTTATAGCACTTAAAGTAAAATATCTACAGTAGCATATTCTGTATATGGCAAATAATAAAACAAAGAACATTATTTTAATCATTTAATGTTATCAAAACATTATTTCAATTCCAAAATGTCGTGTCTTCTTGCACATATAACTGATCTCCAACAGCCATAAGAAACATTGGTATGACCAAGTTGTCTTTCCCTTGAATTGGTTAGAAGGCGTCTTGGTTTATTGTCATAACAGGCACCACAGACACAGCTATGATGTGACAACTGTGAAGGTAAAATAGGAACCTATTAGTCTTAGATTTGACCACGACGTTAGATTTTGGAGTAAAAATACCTGTCGTATATATTTTAGTAGGAGGTACTTATTGAAACTAGAACTTATCTCAAAAGTTAACCACTCCTATAGAAGAACTCATCACATCAGGGGGTAATGATGATATTACATGCCGCCTGCGCGTGTTCTCTTATTGGGAAAACTACAGTCAACACACGCTTGTAAAAGGTCCATTTACGTTGTTTGTAATTATACAGTTTACAGTCATTATTAGTTAGAGCACTCGTGTGGCGCTACGACACTATAAAATATAAAGATATAAGCGAAAACAATGAAACAAAAACACTATTCGAACGAGAAAACCGGCGCAAACGTCAAAGAAGGAATATGGTATTGACAATTAACATTGGTCAGCGGTGTTGCCAGTAATAACGTCATATTATCCTATCCGTAACTGCACTAACATCTATAAATTCAGTCATAGATGGTTCGATTTATAGACAAGAACACATACAAAAAATACGTGTTATTACATTATGGTTACGAATATTTTACGTGTATATTTAAGGCCTGCTAAGCGTTTATTTATTATTTTAAAAACCTTCATATAATATTTTTCCCTGTTCTGAACTTATCTAATATAATATGGCAACATTAAAAGGTATATAAAACGCTAATCAAACAGAAAAACTTTTAATTACGATTATTTCTCCACTTCTGCTATGATGCATAAAAAGTTATTCAAAATTCTTTATTTATTTTATTTTAATTATCTGCATTAAATGTACGTTTGTACTCCGTGGGGCACATTTTGTCCATCTCCTTTTGATGTATTCCGTAATACCAAAAATGATGAATGAAAACTTAATATTTTTTCCTGTTTTTTTCGGCTTTTCGTAACTTGATAATATGAGCTATGTTTCTAATACAACAACATTACAGATATTGTTGTTTATAGTACAAAAAAAAAAACGATAAGAACATGTCATTTACGCTGTAAAAAAGTGCGAAATACAATTAGCTTAAACTTCATTTTCGGTAAGTATTTTTGAAAAAAAAAAAAGATGTAGGAACCTAGATAAATACTGTCTAAATCCGAATATAAGCATAATATGATAGAAATATGCTTAAATTGCAAATGGTTTAGGTATTACGTTTGTATGGACAATTCGAGCGTCGCCCTGCTCTTAAAGGCTTCATTTATGTTTTTTGTTGAAAATACGTGCTAATATGTGATAACAAATAAATCGGCACTAAACAAGGAAGTTTTGATTTTTACTAATCTTACTTCATCCAAATTTCTGCCGTTTATCGCCTTCTAATCATTGTTAATTTCATAATGGTTGCCAATGCTGCCATCTATGATTTCTTTTCAAGACTAATTATACTTTGTTCAAGTTGAGGAAACACAGGCGCGACGTTATGTTCTTATATAACCATCGCTACGGATCGTCAGAATCCCGAAAGTCTGAAAACCAGTCTTACCAAGGGGTACCGTATTACTCACTGGGTTGTGGAGGTCAGATAGGCAGTAGGTCTATGTAAAATACTGGTATTCATCTGCATCCGGTTAGACTTGAACCGGGCAACCTTGAACCTTAGGGACTAGCAAGTACAGTGCTAGTCCCTAAGGTTCAAGGTTGCCCACAGGTTATCTTTTAACCTAGCTAGGAATACAGCACGTCAACCACCATTTGATTGTAGTCTTTGTACACTACAAACGATTCTGTAAATTGTCATCATGTACTAAAATATTTTGGTGAATTAATTATATTATTATTAACATAGTGAGGAAAAGGCTAGGCAGACGATGATAAGCATTAGTGGTCAAATTGATGATTAGCAGATAGGAATACCTTAAGACTGCTACTCCTCTCATTTATTTTTACAATTGTTTGTAAATATGTGAGCACAATGTACCTATCACGTGATTATTTTATATGCCTTTGCTTTATTTTTAATTCTTTTTACCAATTGTAGTATAGTATTTTTATTCTTGGTGCATCGTCTTCACATATAGAAATATAATTAATGTATACAAAATATTGTAAAACATTTTAAAAGAGTAACGGTGGAGTTTCTTGCCACTTCTTCTCCATACGAAACTACTTTTTGGAAGTGGCGCCTAGAATCAGTTCTATTTTTAATGTAAATTTTGACGTTCAAAAGTGCCTTTTTATGGGCCTATTTGAAATAAATGCTTTGACTTTGACTTTTTTTGACATTCATACATACAACTCGGGTAAATTAACTTGGCATCTGCACGCGTAGCATGACCACCATAGAGACGAGTTATGTGGATCAAAATCAAAATATTTAATTTCACATAAACCTACATGGGCACTTATGAAACGTCAGAATCTAGGTGCACGATTCCAATTGGTTGTTTCTTAAGGAGAAGAGCCGACATGAAACTCCATGGTTACTCTTTTAAAAATCTTAGAATGGAGTATGGACTAAATGACAGATAGAGATATCTGTAATTTTATCTATTCTTCTGTCTACAAAAGTTGGTCATGTTAACGCGTGCTGGCTCGAATGACGTTTGTTGAATCATCATTATCAGCCTATTTTAGTCCACTGCTGGACATAGGCCTCCCCTAATGAGCGCCATAGCGCCCTGTCTTCAGCTTGACACATCCAGCATCTGCCTGAAGTCTTTCGCAGATCGTCATCCCACCTGGCCGGAGGGCGTCCTACACTACGTTTGCCGAGTAGCGGTCTCCACTCAAGAACTCGTTTACCCCAGCGGTTGTCGGTTCTTCGCGAGATATGGCCGGCCCACTGCCACTTCAGCTTGCTAATTCTTTGAGCTATGTCGATAACTTTGGTTCTCTGTCGGATGTATTCGTTGCGAATCGTAATCGTTCGTTTGTTGAAAACGGCTCGAAAAAATATATACTGAGTCCTACATTTATTTTGTTTATTATCTTAATATTACACCATACTTTGACATAACGAGTTCCTAAACATTGGCTATTATTAATATTTCAAAACTTTATAAAAATATCTCTAATGGTTCCGAGCCTGGTGCCGTCGTGTTAATTCGCCCGAGTTGTATGCATGAATGAGATGAGTAGCAGTCTTCGGGTCTACCTACTTGCTAACCACCATTTTTTTTACATTTTTACGTTTTCATACCTACGTATTTCATTTACATCAATGTTGCCTTACGGTAGCATTCGTATGATACGTGACCTTTTTTTCCACAATTAAAACAGGATGTTGGCTTGGGCTTCTTAGCTTCGGGTCCAATAGGGATGGTGAGTAATATTAAAAAATGTTCCATAAAAAACGTGATTTCGAAGAAGGCATAGTAAAAATGAGATAATCGAAAAAATCTGTTAAATCGATGTAAATATGAAAAAGCTACATGCTTTGCCCTCCTTCTTTCCCCTCTAAAAGTTTTTGGAGTGGATTATAACCGTCCTTGTCGCGCGGTACGCACAATGTATGGCGCTAGTATGAAGTTACATAATTGTGACATCACTTCTACGATAGTGCTGTCCTTGTCTAACACTTATTTTAAAACGTTTTATTAAAGCTTTTTCCACCTTTTTACCGTATTGTTTGCACATATATCATCATCCCTATTGTTCGTAGTTGTAAAGGCCAGGCTCAGCAGCCGTGGTTATATTTGAATGCATTGATATAGGACAGAGCTACGGCGATCTCTTCTTTATCACACGACAACGACAACGTCATAATTAAGTTAACATCTTGCTGGCAAACGCAACGAGGCATTCTCTTTCGTTTGTGTGGCTATGCAACAGCCTAATCAATGATGATGTTAGGGTTTCCAAACAGTTACATCTTGATACGCAATCTAGTCCCGGATAAACGATTTATAAACCATATCGAGGTGGACCTTTCAAAGCGTTGCTTAAAATCATAATTAAGGAGCTACCTTTTATTGTTCTCTCTTCCATATATAGTGAAACCGTTTCGCACCATGCTATAACTAAACTCACGCCTTGTCCCTATGGGGTTAGGCAGAAACTATAGAACGCAGGTGGCGTTCTACGACCCTTGCATACTCATCTCATTCCTTAGCCCTATGCCACAAAACTTTACAAGTTTACAATTTGACAAAATTGTTAAGTTTTACAAAATATTGCGTAATACAGAAATTACAAATACATAAATGTAAATTGTAGACTTGTCACTAAAATTTAAATATTTGTAAGGTTTTCGTTCTGATTATGTGGCTTTTGTGGTACAGATTTTGTAAGATTCACAAGTTTGTTGTGAAATTGTACGAACATCTGTGCAAAAATCAAACACCTCTAGCACTTTAAAACACTTAGGCCCATTTCCACCTTCTTCTACTTCAATCACTTAATGTATTTAGCGCTAAAATAATTCAAAACATCGTTCTCTTTCTGTCTTTCGCTAGAAGATAGCAAAGACATAATAATTTTATGAATACGTAAAATACGTTTACCGTTAAATACATTAAGTGATTTGTAGTGCAAGTGGGCCCAACATAAAGAGTTATTATTCTATGTCTTCCCACATTAAACAACGGTGAGAATTGTAATTAAGACTTAAAATACCAACTCCATATAAAATTATATCTTTTCAGAACAAAAAAGATACAGAACTCTACCTCGGTGTGACAGCTTTAGGCCTCAACATTTACGAGAAGGACAACAAGCTCACTCCTAAGACCACGTTCCCTTGGTCTGAGATCAAGCACATATCGTTCGACGATAAGAAGTTCGTCATCAAGTTCGTTGAGAAGACGACCAATAATTTTATATTCTTCTCGCCTAAGGGGATGAATAAGTTGGTAAGTATAGACTTTCACCTTCAATTAATGGTATAATGTTGTAAGTCTGAAGAACTATCAAAACTAATATAATAAACTAGCAGTTGCCCGCGATACAGGATGAAAAGTATGTCCTATGTCCTCACTCAGGTCTTGGTCTATCTGTGTGCTAAATTTCATGCGAATTCCTTCAGCCATGTTGCCGTGAAAGCGTAAGAAACAAACAAATTTTCTTTCGCATTTTAATATAATTTAAGGATAAGTTAGGATGCGAATATGAGTTTGATGGTTTGTTATGCTTTTGCGACTAAACGGCTGAACCGATTTTGATGAAATTTGATATGGGGAATACTTTGAAACCTGGGAAAGGACAGAGGCTTTTTTATCGATAGCCACGCAGGCGAAGCCCCGGGCGTAAGCTAGTAGTTTTATATATAAAATGTTGGCAAATAAGCTGATGGGAATAGGTTAATTTTTATGATGTTTTGTTGACAAAAATGGCTTGTCCTTCCCAAATCGTTACACATAAGGTTCTTAAACAGGTCCTCAAAATAGTCAGGAGAAGAGTGAAGAAATGTAGAAATAAAAATACTAACAAGTAAAACACAAAGCCCTAACTACAATACCTGTAAATACTTTCAGATACTAGACCTATGTATCGGGAACCATGATCTGTATATGAGGAGAAGGAAACCCGACACTATGGAAGTACAACAAATGAAAGCACAGGCGAAAGAAGAGAAACAGGTACACATACAAAAATTTATAAAATACACTATTATTATTTACTCTGATTTTACGTACAATGTATGCATCATGAGGTAGTCGTAATTTTTTTCAATATAGGGTTGGGCCGATATCGACAAACAACCAAACATGTCAACGATTCTGTATCATTGTTATTGATATTAGATAACACTGTTCGAGTACCAATATCTGTTCCTACTGTAAATAGATGATGGTCTCAAACAAGTAAATCCCAATAATCGAATCGGTAATATTGCATAAAATGTTTCCTTTTTACCTCTTTCTTGAGAAATAATAACATTATAAAACGTATTGCAAGTCTTTTCTTTTGTGACCACAAAGTGTTCTAAATTCAAAAAATAATCCGTACCCGTAGATCGTATACCGCATTCGAATACCGTTTTAAACGTAATCTACTCTGTCCTTAACCTAACATCAACATTTCTTCTTAACAGCGTCGTCAAATAGAACGCAACAAGTTAGCGCGGGAGAAGCAACTGAGGGAAGCGGCGGAGCGGGAGCGGCAAGCGATGGAGCAGCGGCTGAGGCAGTACCAGGAGGAGATACGACTCGCTAACGAGGCGCTGGTGAGAAATAATTATAATACGTGTTATCAATTTTATAGACTCACTGAATCCTGGATTTATAATATCTCTCAAAATTATTTCAGGATACTACAAGTTCTATTCAAATAAAATAAAAAAATAGTAAAGCCAGTGTTTTTAACATTCGCCCAAAAAAAACAATAGAATGCTACACATTATCCAGGCGGCATGCAAACAATCATATCTATCGTTATTGTTAAATAAAACCGGCGGCCATGGGGCACGTGTATGAGCTCTTAAATCTAGATTCGTGCGGTTACGTCTAGTTTTGCTTGGCAATTTAAGCGGGAAAAACTAGCCGCCTTATTCATAAAAAAACAATCGGCGTTATAAACCTATTTTAGCTATCATACTGCTTTGTCCCTTTCTGTCAAGTTACAATGAAGTTTGACAGAAAGGGACAAAACAGTTCGATAGCTAAAATAGTGTTAAAAAGCCAATTCTTTTTTTTATTAATAAGGCGGCAGGTCTTTAACTATCTATAAAGACGAGTAGTATGACTCCTACTAGTGACTGATCCGAATACTACAAGACATGATTACTACTTTGTACCTGATGATACGTTAATCATAATCATAATCAGCCTATAATGTTCCCACTGCTGGGGCACAGGCCTCCCCTCCATGTGGGGGAGTGGGCGGGTAATCCACCACACGACGAATATTCCAACTCTTAAATTCAAATATAATCGTGATATAAATAAAGAAAGGTTTATATGGCACAGTCGTATTCAAGGAATACATTTAAATAAATTATAACATGAGAATAAATACCTATTACATGTTTTAAATACCTTCCAAATTATCTTCTAGCGTCGTTCAGAAGAGACGGCGGAGCTTCTAGCAGAGAAGGGGCGCGTGGCAGAAGAAGAAGCTTCTCTTCTGGCGCAGAAGGCGTCTGACGCCGAGCGAGAGAACGCGCGGCTACGGCTATCGGCTATCAAGACTGAGGAGGAGAAGGTAGGGGCTATATTTTTTTTAATGTTTTATATTGCAGCTGATTAATGTTCCTTTTGAATAAAATAAAATAAATAATTATTATTATAAGAGATCAGCATAGATATATTCACCACCAATCGAAAATCAATTAACATCTTTTGTTGTCCTCTAAAGGTTGTTCACAGATCCAAAACCCGAAATATTTGTGAGTTTAAATCAAATAGACGACCGCCATTCTTCCGACAACTTTAGACTGTCAGGGGCAAGGCAAATTAGTTGTTGTAAATGTGTCATATTCGATTCGACAATCTGTTAAATGGTTGTGAATAGGTTTGCTGGTTATATAGGATTATATGGGACAGCCCTCCGCAGACTGATGGGGGTGTATTCAGTATTTATACTAAGATGACCGGTACATGAAATTATTTCAGAAACTTTGTGGGAATCCAGTAAACCTGATTTGTTTTGTTACCTCACACGCAATGTTACGTACCGTGGCAAAACGCACGTAGCGAACGGCAGCGCAGCGAGCCTTCGGCCGCCCTCCCCGCCACGGGGTCAATGCTCTGCCGCGTCGTTCCTTGAGTATTCCAACATCCATTGCAGATGTTTTATTGACATAAATAGAGTTCTGCGTACAGAGAATGTAATTTTAAATTGAAATAAATTAAAACGATAAAACAAGGAAAATTTTCCTGTTTTTTTTTTCGATAAAATATGATTAAAAATAAGGAGCAGAATGCACCCTATTAGTTTTCGGAGGGCTGTCTCTACACACTGTATTATCAGTCTAGGTAAAAAAATCGTAGCTTAATTAAGCTTAGAATCAGCACGTTTTAAAAGATGACCCCGAAACCTGGCCTTCACCACTTAAGATGACAAATCATGTCACAAATGTATAATAAAATCACAGCAATGAATAGTTGCGCATCGTTATGCAAGACAATTTGAGTCATATCAAATCAAAAGTCATTTATTCAAACTCGGCTAAGAATTTGCACTTTTGAACGTCAAAATTACACAAGGCAGTCCCTCAAAACGCCCGCCCTGCACCACTTCCTAATGTTTTAGCGTGGAAGAAGAAGTGGTACAATGACAATTTCTATTCTAGTAACGAAACAACCGTCTTGCAACCGGATTAGAATTAAAAAGCTATCTCTTCTACTAAGACATGAACATGACTGTTTTAGGTACACTTAGAACGAAAAACCCGTGAAGCCGAATACCTTACAGCCCGATTAGTGGAAGAATCAGAAAAACGGGCAGCCGAAGCGGAAAGACTGAAAGCGGAACTGATCGCAGCAAGAATGGCAGAAAAACAAGCTAAGGAAAAACTCCTAAACTTCCTTAGCAGAGGTTCTACTGGGTCATTGCCCCCTGTGAGTAAACCTTCTCGGAAGTACGAAGAGTCTATGGAGACGAAGATGACTGAGAAACAGGCAAACGAAAAGCTGATTAATTTCTTGAGTGATACAGTTTATAATGGATCCTGGGATCTTGGACCTCCGGTAGGTGTTTTTAGATTTTGATACTGATTTCTTCTTCACTCTGCTAATGTCATCTTCTGCTTCGCATATTATAATAGATAGTTGTTTTTTTATTGTTATTTCACTTACTCTTGACTACTTGGGTTTCCTTGAAGAGCGTTGCCATCATAAATATTATTATTATCTCCTTTATTACATTTAACAAACTTATAAATTAATTTTTTTTTTAAATCTAAAAAAAAACGTATATGTATATACATATAATAGTATCCCACCAGTATCGGGAACAGGGTCCAAGCTACCGGCGGTCAGGGCTCCAGAGAGAGGAACCTCCTAACAATGCGAGCCGTGTCCAGAAGTACCGCTTTCTGAATCAAGCCCTTGATCCAGCTGCCCAACGAGAGCCTCCTCAGGTGTTTGTCGAGGCTCTTGGCTATTAAGCCATTGGCTGTCACGACTATCGGCACAATGATTGCTGAGTCCACATCCCACATGTCGACAACCTCGCGAGCCAAATCAAGATAATTGATTCGAACGGAACGTTAACGTAATTTTTATTATTTTTATCCTATGTTGTTCCACTGCAGGGCAAAGGCCTACTTAGACAATTTCGAGCGGCCATTGTTGTTTACATAATTGGAACCAGCGTGCTAATCGACTTTAGTCTGCTTTCTAAATAATCGAACACAAAAACATTTATAACTTTGACAAATGTATATTTTTATACAACGTGTTCCTTTTGATATCCCATAACTCTAGGGTTTAGGGGTCAAATACACATTACTATTTATTTAAAACACCCTTACGCACTCACGCAACTCAACGTCGCATTTTTCGATTTGGTTTGAATGAAAATGATTGACTCGTACTTATCAACGAAACTTAGATACACACATCGAGAGTCTAGAGTTTGTACTTTGTGATTGTATTGTTTTTTTTTTTCATAATTGATACGCCAGTTGATTCTTTGACATGATCTCATTAATACACTAGAGTTATGGGATATCTAAAGGAACTCGTTGCTTAGAAGTTCGAAGAAAAGTGACAAATAATTTATCTTTGCAGTCATCAACAGTCCCATCTAGTCTGTTTCCATCTACCTGTTCACTACCCGCGGAACTAGGGGGCGAAGTTCTACAGAATGGCACCGTGACGGTCACGGAGCCCGAGCTCAACTCGTACCAGCTTGTGCCGGACGACTCCGATCCTCATATACATCGGCTGTCTTTGGAGATTGAGAAGGAGAGGTAAAGTAGTCTTTATTTGATTGTGTAGCATCATTTTGTGGTACATTTTTTGATGATTGCTACTTGATTATTATTTTATTTGGGGAATTTTGGCATTAGCCTGTAAAATACTGGCAAAGCTGTTAAATAATGGCCTGTAAATTCTTTATTTTGTGTTTTTTCCCATTCTTTGAATTTAATTTCTTTTCTGTAATTGGCCAATTAAAATAATAATACAATCTGCTCTCCGTAGCAGATCATATTATTATAGTAAAATTCCGTCTCCAATAGCAAACAACAAAAAAAAACAGGTTATCCGTACCACAGACTACGTCGAGCTCGAGACTGATATTCTAACACTCTTTATGAAAAGGGTCGTGTTTGAAAATTGCCAAAGTTGAATGGTGAAGCTTATGGTCATTTAACCAGTTTCTTCAATAAACAGCTTATTTCCTTAAATTGTGATTCCAGAGTGGAATACCTAGCAAAATCGAAGCATCTCCAACAACAGCTAGATGAACTCCGCTGCGAGTTTTCAGTTCTTCGCGTGGACCAGTCCACCGCCACGTTAGACCGACTCCACGAGGAGCAGGCCCGGGCTGGAGACAACAAGTATTCAACCCTGAGGAAACTGAAGCAAGGGTCTACCAAGACCAGGGTCGCCTTCTATGAAGAGCTGTGAAGTAGGTAGGTTAAATTTATATTGTCAATAATAGTTTTTTTTTTTTACTATTTGCGCTTTGAAGCCCAATTTCAGCTCAGTAATAAGGGCTAAAGTTATGGAGCAAACCGCTAAGATTGGATACAATCCGGCAATATGTATTTTTCTTTGAGAGATTGCCCGCTATGTTTCACAATGTTCAATATTATGCTAGGGGGCACAATTGATTAAGGATTAACTTATTATAAATAAGAATAACGAATGGATGGAGTGACAATAGTCAGGACATCAGGGGCCGCACTATGACGTGTCAAAGAAAGCATTGCAATGTTGTGAAAAAGGGATAATGCTATTCGCCCTGTATAGCTTCATCTTTCTCCTTTAACACGTCATAGTGCGGCCCCGGTATTTGTTATATCCAGTGCTTATTTATTTACCTTATTTTCAGGTACTCAGGTACCAGTTTATTCTCAACGATGCACAAGTAGGTGTTCAATATTTTGAGTCCGATCAACGAGATATGTTTTATCAAGGAATGATAAACTTATCTTGTCGGATGGCACAACGAATGAAGATAATTATTTATCACACCCGCCGTGCGTAGTGGTGGCGATACCTTACCAAGATTATTTGTCTATGGGTAATGTTAGCAGAGTCTATGGTTAGTTGTATAGGTTATTAAACTGCCATATTTCAAAATTATTACTCGATACTGGAACATGATATTTTTAAAGAAAAATACGTTGATATTATTAAAGAGACAAAGAAAAACATTTTCAAGCGATATTTATTTATTTATACTTCCTTACAAAATTAAAGCCATGATGTATTAATGTTTTGGTCATGTTAGGCAGTTGTGAACTTTATTTAGTGATCTATAAAGATCATTGTCGTTCGTAGGTCTTCCCATTTCATTACAAGTAGTTAGTTCAATTATAAAACTAAAAATGATTGTCCCATGTTCGTTCACGGGCTAGTAAGAAAAAATCCTATAAAGGGTGTATTTATTTGAACCTTTGCAAAATAAGCTGTGTTTATTAAAAAGTCGGCCAATAGAGGCTCGTAATTTATCATGTAGGTAACATAATTAATTAAACTGGCTAAGGTTCAAATATTCACTCTGTATATTGCGTATTAATGTGACTTCTATTGCATAATAAATAATTATTTATAATGTGACAATAATGAAATTTATTCTATATTTTTCAAATAAAACTATATATAAAAGATGAAACTGCATCTTGTTTAAAGTTGCAATTAATAAAAGCTTTGCTTCAATGTTTATTGGAAATATGTATTTGGGAATTCAGTACTTTAATCAATAGTACGTGAATACTTGAATTGCTTACTGGGCGAATAGTTGGATAATGATTAATTTCTAGGGGCATATAGTCCTTGAGTATTATATTATTATAGTATGTATGCTCCAGTGGTAACGGCCCCGACTTACGAGTTGCAGGTCGTAGGTTCGAACCCAGACAGCCGCTTTACTTTGTGTAAATAACTCCATTACCACTGCTCTCAAAACGGTGAAGGAAAACATCATGAGGAGGGCGGCATGTCTTAGAACCAATAATTCGAAGACATGTGGCATCTACAAACCCGCACTGGGCCCGCGTGGTGGATAAGGGCCGACTCCCTCTCTCAGAGAGGAGGCCTGTGTCCCAGCAGTGGGAACATCATAGGCTGATAATGCTATGTTATGCTTCTGTACAATACGGCCGATAAATCAGGAACGGTCCGAACTTTGCGCAGAAGGCTGTGTAGTAACATTTTTAGGAACCAAATGAAGACATTGCCCGAATGTTCGGAGAGCATATGTTCAGACCGGCCGTATTGTAAATGGCGCTCTAAACGCCAAGATTCGTAATAATAATCGTTTCTATTGACTCATGTTCCTAGGAAATGTGTACATAGTTTAGGAAAATGCCTTATTTTAAATTAAATAAATTATATACAAAATGGCACGATACGAAGTGGAGTGCTCGATAAAGGAAGTATCGACTAATTCGGATCAATATAATCGATCGTAGTTTATAAATCAGACTCTCTGAGTCGACTCAGATGTTTGCATTGTATTCTTATTACAAGGCTTTTGTTCTAAATTAATGATCTCTGAAAAAATATTCACTGTAGGACAAAAATGAATAAATTGATCGAGCCTAAATCTAAATGTAATCTGAAATAATAAATTGGCAACTATTATCATACATATACTTACAATTGTTTGTATAAATTCATTAAACTAAGAAAATTTAGGAAGTATTTAATTTTGTATTATTACTGTTTTACAACAGTCTATTTTATTTTGAAATCTCATCATGGTCTTCACAAACCATTATGAAACCAAAAATAATGATCTGTTGTAAAAAATAAGAACAGTCTATAAACTTTGTTTATGTATTTTTATAAACTATGCTTACAATTCCTTGTAAACAAGGATAAAATAATTAAGTGTATAATATAAGATCTGTGTAGATATTTTTCCATATTTTATAATTTCTTTAATTTTTCTTTTCGTCCTGGATCATGCACAAAATTAACTCACAATAGAATATTTTTTATTGTTTCTTATTGAATTGTATTTTATATTTACTTATACGTTCTAACACCACCAATTTAAATTCATTAATCATTAATTTCTAATATTGTCTTTTTTAAGTGAAAACTTTTTTAGGCGCACTTGCTCATAACAGGGAACGTAACTGAACCGTGACGCTGAATCGGATGTACTCGGCTCCAGTCGGTCGGTAACGCTGAATCGGGTATACTCGGCTCCAGTCGGTCGGTGACGCTGAATCGGGTATACTCGGCTCCAGTCGGTCGGTGACGCTGAATCGGGTATACTCGGCTCCAGTCGGTCGGTGACGCTGAATCGGGTATACTCGGCTCCAGTCGGTCGGTGACGCTGAATCGGGTATACTCGGCTCCAGTCGGTCGGTGACGCTGAATCGGGTATACTCGGCTCCAGTCGGTCGGTGACGCTGAATCGGGTATACTCGGCTCCAGTCGGTCGGTGACGCTGAATCGGGTATACTCGGCTCTAGTCGGTCGGTGACGCTGAATCGGGTATACTCGGCTCCACTCGTAAGTTTTCACTTCTATCGTACGGTCATAAGCATTTACTTTTAACGAAATGAATTAGAATTTTTTTATGGATCGCGTTCCCAACCAACGGCATATCGGACTTTTAGAGGCACGAAGGGGTCTTGATATGTATTTATGCCACAGAAGGGTATTTAAAGATATGCATGCAAATATGGGTATAACACATTATAAAACATTGTCGAACCTTGGACCCCGTGCTTATCAATCGCTCTTGAGTCCACAAGTTTTTTTATAGATATCAAGTTTACACACTTCTATTGCATTCAAGTAATCCTTACCGCATTTTGCAGTTAAATATTTTGACAAACGACAAATCTGTTGTAGCATAATATTTTTTTGTTTTGGGAGGAATAAATTAAAGATACTCTGCCTCTGGCCCGAGCCATCTGCATAGTAGATTAAAAATAAAATATCCTACAACATTATCTCATTAAGAGATGTAGTGATAATAATTTAAACAGTTCAAACATGATACCAGACCATTCTAAAACGTACCTTTATTTTAGTTTAATATATATTTATGATACCGTCTCTTAAACTATACTTAGTGAATAAATCAAATGGATTAGCCATTTGATTCATTCGATGAAACATATTTTACTAATAGAAATGGTGGATTATTTTCTCATTGTGAATAAATTAGTAACACCCACGCCTTTCATACGATATTATCTTAAACTTTAAGATAAGTGTACAAACGATGTACATTTAAATTCAAAGAAGCTCGAACGTAGAAATATATTTTGGGGCGTTCGCCGCACCTGATATTAAGGAAGTTAAAAACTTACAGCCGCTAGGCGTTTTACGTTTTACGCAACCAATGGTTTTATTGATTAACCTCCTCACTTATTTATACCGGAATAAAATTTGCCAGCGAAACTCCGCAAACGCAATGGATAACCAGTGCTAACGGCCGCGACTTACGAGTCGCACGGTCGAACCCAGACAGGCGATTATTAAAAGCCTGTGGTGTCTCACTGCAGGGCAAAGGCCCCCCTACTCTCTTTCCACTTCTCTGTTTAAAGCTGCCAAGGACCAGTTCTTGTCGATGGAGTCCAGCTCATCTCCGTCTGGGCCTACCGAGATGTTGCTTGCCATTAAGCCTCACCGTTTACCCATTTGACAGCTTGACAGGCGCTTTATTTTGTGTAAATTAAAGTGAAAACATCGTGAGGAAACTGGCATGTCCCTGAACCAATAATTCGAAGACATGTGACATTACGTTCTCGCACTCGCGTGGTGGATTATGGCCCACTTCCTCTCACCCTGTGGCCCACTTCTTCTGACCCTGTGGCCTGTGTTCCAGTAAAAAATTACTCCTATTTCAGTATGAATATTCGAAAGAAAACCTAACCTATACCTATGAGGCAAAATACAAAAAAAATTTGGGCTCGCTTCGCTCGCTCTGATATTTTTAAAACAAATTCACAAACTTTACATACCGTGACAAAGCAACTTCAATTTCAATATGAGGATTCAAAAGAAAATCTATTCAATCCGTCTGGCCCATGTGCCCCCCACCGCCCCCCCGCAAAAATACTCAAACTCTAAGCATTTATTTCAAATAAACCAATTACAAGCACTTTTAAATTGTCAAGGAGTCGGTCGGTCTCAAATATGAAGCTAGCTGCCCATTCCAAAGCGTAGTAGATACCTATGGAGAAGAACGAGAACGGCTTAAACGTGCTTTCCGATGCACGTATGTATTTCTATTTTAATATCTGTAATTTATAACGTGTACATAATAAAGAGTATTATATCTATCTATCTATGTGGGTTATCGGTATGTAATGGATGGTCAACTATCACTATCCACGGTCCAACTTCGGCTGTTAGTACTTGAAACAGCAACAGCAGCGTATCAATACAACTCTGTAGTCCAAGAAGCAAGCTTTTGAAGTTCCGTACATCGCAATGATGAACATTCTAAATTAAATAAGTCGTCATAGGCGTACCTTCTAATTCTTTAATTTATCGGTATTTCATACTTCGAAGTTCAGGCTGAGCATGAGGTCCTGGGTTCGATTCCCAGGTCGGGCAACGTGTTATTGGGTTTTTCTATCTGGAATTTCTCAGTGGCAGCCCGGAGTCTGGATTTGTGCCCGGTTGATGGCAATAGGCTCGCCCCCTATTACATGGGACCTAAACATAACTGGCGAAATGTGGGTGTACTATAGGTACACCTCTGCCAACCCTTCGGGTAAACAAGGCGTGATGTTGTTGTGTTGTTTAGCAATTAGTAATTACTACTACGTTCGAGCTTGTTACAAAAATACCTTGCATTCATGTTGTTTAAGATGAATGGCGTGTCTACACTAAACTGTCTGTTATACTCCGCCAATGATTATCGTGGATACAAATATCAGTCAACGTACTTACGTTCACATTTGAGTTCTTTAAAAAATAAAGTCCTAGGCACATTCCGCAGTTCTCATTCACTGTGAAAAGTAGTTTTTTTATTTTTTATTATTACACAATTATGGATCAAGTTAAAAAGTTTATATAAGAAATACCTGTATATGAGGCCAGTATCCTCCATGTGAAAAGAGAGGCCAGTATACGATTTCACCCTGTGTACGCTTAAGTGTAGACTATCCATATCATACATGCTATACTTAGTGGTTCCGTGTAATCTGTTTAGTAATAAGTTCAATAAACTAGATAATGATCAATGTCTTGTGAAAGTTCTCGTTAAATTCCCATATGCTGGGAATTTCATTGTTCTCAAAAATGTGCAAATGTTCCGTCAAAAAGATATTATATAGGTAATCGTGCTGTTTGTAAAACAGGAAAGTCGAAATTTTATATGATATCCGTTATCCTGTAGCGAAATTAATTTCTATCCCCACAGTTCCGGATCAGGGAATTCCGAGTCTCGGTCTCTGCCACGTCCGGAATCATGTAATTTTACAGAACAAGCCATTTGTGAATGAGTACAAAATGTATGCAAGCAATATTTTTCCCGTCATTGACGGGACAGCCCAGGTGGCCCGGTGACCGAAAAGCACTGTACCTTATTTGAATAGAAATACCACAAACTAAAAACTTTGCCACCAACAGGGTAGTAGGGCCAGGCAATTCATTATTGGTGTCGATGCCCTTTGTCGCGTCGCCACTGCTTCCGATCCGCAGTGTGTGTGGCGATAGATGAAAAGATAAGCTAATAAGCGCCATCAGCTTGTACAAACAACGAAGTAGCGAGATATGAGCTCGATATTCATGAAACACGATGGTTTTAAAGTAAACAAAGTTTTCACGAAACTCTTTGTAAAAATCAAGAAATTCTGGACGTTTTCTCTAAATGCCGTTCGAAATTTTAGTGGGACGCTCTTGTCTGTGATGGACATGAACGACAAATGCATAGAAAAAATCTACCAACTTTGGTATACTTAGATGGTCCAATTTAAAATTGCGCGCGAGTAGGAGAGCGCAATTTTAAATAAATAAACTTTAAAAAAAATACGCTAAATTAAAGATATATTGTAAACCTAATTCTTTAAATTCGCAACAAGTGTAAATTACAATATTACACTCCAATAAACATCTAAGCAAATAAATGATGTATTACTAGAGCCAAGAAATTTTACGGTAAACGAAACACATGTAATGCTGGCACTTCACTTGGGAGTAGTTGCTTTATTTTGGTTATACAAAATATATACCATATTCCGGTTTGAATAAAGTAAATTGTAGATTATTTGGGAATATTTTAAACTTGCGCCGAATGTAGGTAATGCCAGTATAAAGTAATGTGCCTCTCTGAATAAATGTTGTGATTATAATCAAGTTATGATAAGTCTTCACTGTATGTGCCTTGTAATCAAAATGTTATACTTTGTAAATATATTTATAGTCAATTTTATAACTTCTTTTTATTTAAATCCTGATCTTGTTCAACGAAGACTTGTGCAGTTGTGCTGCGAGTCACTGGACTACTAATTATACTTTTACAATGTTTGTAAATATGTGAGCACCATGTATCTGTCTTAGCTTCATTTTTAATTATTTTTCATGTAGTATGGTAATTTTATTCTTGGTGCATCGTCTTCACATATAAATCTAATGTTAATGTATACAAAATATTGTAAAACATTTTAAAAGAGTAACGGTAGAGTTTCTTGTCCATTCATCTCCATACGAAACTACCTTTTGGAAGGGGCGACTAGAATCAATTCTATTTTAATGCCAATGTTGACGTTCAAAAGTGCGTTATAAGTGCCTATTTGAAATAAATTATTTGACGTTTTGGTTTCGATTCCCACTCTTTGCGGGCCGGGACAAACTCTAGGTACATAAAGGTTTTAGTATCTGAATTCGCAGAAAGACTAGCCGTTAACTCATTTTCCACGTACAGTACAGATAAAGCACACGATATCAACAGACTGATATCACTTAATAATGCAGTAAGTGAATTATTGCTAAAATATGCATTTGGATTGCGACGGTGGATCCATTTACGGTCAAAGACTGGAATCACACGTCAATGTCCCACTGTTTATTTTGTTTAAAACAAATGCAGTACTAAACTGTCATGTGATTATACTCTAAAATGTACTGGTGATGGTGGCCATCGTCATTGGCCTGTCTAATTACCCTGTAACTTAAGGTCCATGATCCACCAGTAAATGCTTGCAGCTTGACTTCACAACAATTCTGAAAACAGATTAAAAAGCAGAGGGACTCAAGTAGTCAGTCAGCCCAGGTATGCCGGCCGGTTTTCTATCGCGACAATTTCTTATTGCGCACTGGATTTTAAACTCTCAGTGTTGAGCCGAGCATTGAGAATCCAACATATTGAAAAACACTTGTAGATTTACAACTCTCGGCGCTAACAGTGCATTCAAAATCCAGTGCGCGATAAAAAAAAACACCCATGGGTACGCGGACTTGCAAGAGCCTCGGAAGTGTAAACAAAAAGACAAATCAACATACAACTTGGCGTTTTATTTTCAAAAATATACACCACAATCTTATAACAATATATAAACATACACAATGTAATATGTACAGTCTAACATTGCTAACTTCTTTTATTTAAATAAATATATTGCAAATACTCGCGAATACCATAATGACTAAGAATGTATTAGTTTATTTTTTGTATGTGTGACACAGAAAACTAGTATAGTCAAAACAGCACCCTAATTGCGTAACACATTTTCGTAAACGATTACGACTAATCTGTTTGATTTTGACGGTTCAAGAACATTCATTGCGTTCTTTAGATTGTTGAGCAGAATTTTTATGGAACTTAAGAAGCAATGGATTAGCAATCTGTTTCAAAACGATTCAGATTCCGATTGATTGTGTATTACGCAATTAGGGTGCAGTTTACGACGACATCGTTTAGAACAACATACCGGTTATGTTGACCAAAATCAAAGGTCCCGGCTGAATTCTATTAGACCGCCTTATAAAAAACACCGCTTTTTACGACATCGTTTATTACAACATATGTCTTTAATTAATCGACTACATTTAACTGATATTTTCGGAGAATTATATCTGTTAGAACGACCAGCCGTATTGTAAACATTTGAATGGCGCACTATAGTCATTCAGAACGCAAAAGTAAACAAAAATGACTCGAGTTGAGGGTCTATTGTATTTCTCAGGAACAAAATAGGTATAGATCGCGCCAAACTTCTAGACGCCTCTGATACAAAATGCGATTTTTGAAAAGCAACTTTAATACTGCAAGCATTAAAACGATCTCTACACGTATATGTAGTATAATCGAAGCCCAAAGCCCGCTTTCTCATTTCTCTTCAGTCAGTTTGTTACATAACCGAACACGAGACGCACCAAAACATATTGTTGAGTTATTTAGGGTTAAAATAACAGATTTTGTTAATGTAGAAAAATGATAATTATACGTACGTAATGTCTTTTTCTTATAATTTTCATGTGAAATAAATAAAATTTAGTTTTATTTTATAGATGAGTACATTAATCACATTCATTATTAAGTATTAGGTACTTAATAACAACGTCATAGGCTGTTACGACTATCGGTTTTTACGACCAAATATGAGTAGTCCTTTCGATGTCGTTATAACAGATGTTGACTGTATTTCGATTTGACAGGAAAATACGACTTTAGTTTATGATCACGATTTTCTATCAGTTAAGAGCAGTTAGGTAATTGTATATCTGACTGAAGTAGGAAGCATATAACAAGTCCGTATCAAGCACTTGAGATAACAATCAGGCTCTCGATATTATTCTAGTACTTACTGGGCGTACAAATATTGCGATAAATTCTGTGCTAGCTGTTTGCACTCTATTTCTAAACAATGGTTAATTAATTTTAATACTATAAACAATCACATCTCATTAAAAAATAGGAAGTATTCCCGTTGGAGCATCAATTTTTTGGAGCACCTATGCATTGAGCACCAAAGGTATTTCCATTTTGCATGCTCAATGCAAAGGTGGTCCAAAAATAGATGCTCAAAAGGGAATGCTTCTAAATATTTATTCTATAGTTCTAGGCATCACTTTGCATAGTTTTAATTAAGTATATCCAAGGTTAGATATATCAAATTATAATCCGAGATCACGATACTAATAATTGTGCTAAAAATTTATATGGATTATTTTTTATGCGCTTGTTTTCTTACATAGTACGGAAATTGGAAACTGATTAAAATCCTGTTTTAACTTATGTTGCTTATTACATAATCGGATACATGTTTTATCTAAATGTCAGCTGCACATTTGCACCTCAAACAGAGTGAATAGTTATCATGATTCCAAAAACTAAATCATTTAGCAATGTAATCAAACTACAGAATCCAAACCTAAAATTAAAGGAGTCTGCATAGCTGTTCAAAACAATCTTCTATGAGTACATAGTAAACTTTCATTTTTTATAGCCTCCTTATCAAACAAAAATAAATTATATGAGTCGATGATTTAAACAACTGTTTTCTTCCACCCATGTTATTGTTTGATAGCAGCTCTAGCATCCGTCCAATAAGGATGTAATAGATAAAAATAAAACATTACACCCCTGTGACAAACAAAAATAACTTACAGAAATAAACCAGTAATGAAGTCTGCAAACAATGAATGCTATTAACTTTGTATGCTAAATAAATAGGCAGTGATGTCTTTAAACAATACAAGCAAGTATTTAATTATATTTTTGGTCGGTTGTGCATAAAAAGCGTACATATCAGTCAAGCAATGGACAATGATGGAGCACCCATCCTTACTATAAGGCATCCGTACTTCAAGGCTTGTTGTAAAGCCTTCTATAACTACCTCCATTATCGCAAAATTCATTCATGATTATTCTGCACAAGAATAAATGGAAGACTACAATAAGAACTATAATTGATATCCAGAATAGAGGATTAAGGCCTCCTAAACTGTGCCCATGTTTATGCAATGCTATCACATGATGATCATGAGCGGGGGCCTCTACTACTTCTTTCACATGGATTGCATGTCTCAGATCTTCCATATGCTGCTTGTCAGCTGTTACATACAGTATAGCTGTTAATGGCTCTGTTAATTTGACAGGGAAGTACTTTCTGTAAGGTCCTAATTGCACAGGAGAGTCCAAGCACCCCGCATCACAGGCGTAGTATGTCTTGTCTGAGCGGTCCAGAGCCACAAATATAGCCGCTTTGTTGTCTTCCTGTAAGATAACACTTATATTCACATGAGTCATATTGCCATAATTGAGTCGGCGGAATAGAAAGTCCCTATGTAACTTTGAAGGATGAATGTTGTATTCTAGGTGCTGATTGCTGAAACGCAAACTTCCAAAGCTTAGAATCATTGCTTGATTGACACCACTTGCTCCAGCTTTTAATAAATTATGGCATCCTTGTTTTTCTAGTGTTAGCATCCATACACTGGCAACTTTGTTTAAATTTTCCAAACAATTTAATGGTTTCCATAAATTGAATGCATCAAGTGTAGAATGTCCTTCATAACAGCCTTCAGAGTAAGTCAAACTTCTCATAATATCTGATTTTGTACTAGCTTTAATATTGTCTTCATGTTCATAGCTCCTTACTTGAGAGAGAATGGCATATATTGTAGCATTGATTCTATCACCATTTATGATGCCTTCAGCTTTTGAGTCAGAGATGTAGAACCCTGTGTACCATAGTCCTGTCCATACTCTGGCATGGTTCTCTCTTAGCTTCTTTACAGCTGTTCTGTCACCAGTTAGTGCAATCGCTTTTTCCATTTCCTCAATAGCTTTTTTTTCAATAATGTCTTTATGTTTTGCATAATCTAATTTCCTTATTGGTTTACTGTATTGCACTGTTGTTAGTATAAGGATGTCCAGCCCATCTCTGGCATCTACTTTGATGGTGTTACTCATTTTCCTGCACACCACTGCAGCAGCTAATACTTTATCACTGTCTGGTATTGGTATCATACCAGTGACTACCTCATACTCCTTCGCATCAACTCCTTGGTGCAAATTGATAGTCTGCTTAACAGAGGTCGGCCAAACAGATACTCTTGGTGTTGTTAAATGCAAATTTTTCTCAGCACTTGTTGGATTATTAACCCAAATCTCTTGCACAAACAATGAAGGTATTGTTCTATGAGCATAATATTGATAAGATACCTGTAAGCCAGAGTTAGAACACTGAAACCTATGTAGAATGCCCTTCTTATATTCAGCTACAGTAAATTCTTTCATTTCATAGTCGTCTATGACATACAAGGGGTGATAGTACATTGGTAAGGAGAGAGTTCTTCCATGTTTTATGTTCAAATGAGGAACTTGTTCCAGTGCCAAGCCAACTAAGCCATTTCCAACATAAGGCACATAGTTGTGGTTAAGTGAATTTAATGTCGCTGAGGATTCTTGTCGCAGGTACACGTCGTAATCTTTCAAAGAGGATTCGAAAGGTTTCATGAAATTCTTTACGCATACATTTTGGTGACTGGACAGTCTCTCAGAATCAAACATCCAATTCATGAAACTAGGTCCAACGTATAGGACTAAGAAGATAATAACCAGACATATTATCACCAGTTTCTTTCTCGTCATGGGTCCATCAGCTATTCTGTTGAAACGCCTCAAAACATCCCCGGCGCGGCGGCTCATGTCTGCGACGTCCGAACGGATCCTTTCCATTACAAATCTTCAGCAGCTTTATTACACTCTTGGTTTTCAACGCGTTCAAGTGAGACCAGTTAATGTCATTGTAAATTCACTAAAACAACCCTTGCTGAATCTTTTATTTTTATTCAAACGCACGAAATTGACGGAACAAACAATATCACTTGACTTACACAGCACAGATAATAATTTTTATCTAGGACGAGGTCCGTGAAAGTGGAATTTGTTGTTAGCTTGTCATTATTTGTCAATGGTGCCGATTCTCTTGTCACAAACGCGTCTAAACTAGACTAAAAATCACTAAAATGGGGAAGGCAACTGTCAAAATGGCGCTGTCGTAGCTAGTTCCCAACACAAGCTAAAAATACTAGGCGTGATGTGGTTTTATTTTATTTTAGCGAAAGTTGACTCGATGTTGTGTTCCTAGATACTCAGAAATTGGAGTTCGAATTTCTCGTAAGCCCCTAAAATTAGAAGATTGTGCTTTAAAGCTATTCGTACAGATTTTTTTGAGTTCGAATTTATGTCGTGAACATTTTGAAGAAAGTGATTACGAGGAAATATTAATTCTGACACTTTCCATGTCAATTACTTGATTTAAAATACTGAAATCACCGCAAATAACGAAATAGTGAAATTAAATCAAACTCATGAATGAACATAAAATGAAATGAATGAACGAAATGTCAAAAAAATTGTAGGCCGTAGGGACCTAGCTATGGTCACGCCATCTACAATTAGCTTTGCCCGACCTTCCCCATTTGGTTTAATTCTGTCAAATGACGATTTTCCATTCTGAAATTGACTATAGTGACACAACTTAACTATATTTTAGTTTGACAGCACTAAAATTGCACTGAGTTATTAGTTTAGTGAAAATGGCTATTTTGCTATTCTGAATTTTACGTTATTCACCTAAAAATTTGATTGTCTAACTAAATCTGAACATGAATCTGACTATTTTTAATCGCGATTAAAAAGGTGTGGAATAAAATTAGGTGGCGTGAACTAAAATTCACACCAACACCTCGACTTCAGACGTGCAAAAACGGTACTTTAACTTTCTGTTTCTTTTTTTGCTCATATCTCGAAAACGGTGTGTCCTATCACAAAAATAATGAAAATTTTGACCCCCTGTGTAAGCCTGAAACCACCAAATCTCTACATGTAGATATTTTTATTTTAATTTTTCACACAAAAAGTCAAAACTTCCATAGAAAACACGTCGAGGCTGCCCCAGGCTGCCTCCGGCTCTAACAAAGACGTTGCAAAATCAAAAGAAAAAATAAAACACGTGGACTCGCGATTGTCAAATTCTATTATAGTTGTGTCAAAATTATTTTTAAATTTAGAGATTTTTTTTCGCAGAATAGCTTCAAGATTTTCATAGTAAAAAGTAAGGAATTTTAGTGATAGTTTAGTTAGTTTAGTTCGGTGTACAAGAGAATCGGCACCAATGTCATATTTCATTCACGACGGACCGAAGAAAGAAATCAACCATGGACGTAATCACAGAGTACTTTTAATAAGGTAGTTTATAAACATCCATGAAATCAACACAATATTCGATGCAACACCTGACATCCTAAAAAAAAATTGTTTTAAAAAGCTGTAACCCGACTACGGAAAAGTAAAACTGATCTACTAAACAAGAAAATATTTCAGACAGAAAATCAAGACAGGTACGAAAATGGCCAATGTAGGTGCCAGGAACACCTACTAAATTATAATGGCATGCGACCACGGCTTTCCTCGTCAAGACCTTTCTTTTGATTCCAAACATGCTATGATTATCTCAATTTATGTTTTTCCGAGGGCAGAAGTTTACGTGTAAAGTCCACCACATTAATTAGGAGAATTTATATAGCCTATGTCATCCAGACCATTATTACGAATCTTTTGATGAATCCTCATTTATCAAAATCCAAAACATCCATTCGATACGCTTCCGTACCGAAACGAGCATCAATAAATGTTGTCGTAAGATCGTCGCCCTTTAAACGCTGTCCACAAGTCCAGAACCCGAAAATTTTGTCAGTTCAAATCAACGAGACGACCGCAATTTTTCCGACTGTTTTTTGCTGTCGAGGGTAATGCAAATCAGGTTATCGAAATATGTCATTTACGATAGCCTGTCGGATAGTTGTGAATAGCTATGCAGAAGTTAGGTGCTACTTGTTCTATTCTGTATTCTGTGCACTGTAGTACAGTAGTAGTGTAATCACACAGCGCTATTACTCGGAGGGCGTGGTGAGCGCTTTGTTCCCTTCGCGAGGGGAGCACACTCCCCCGCCCATGACTCCGCCTACTGCGGTGCCGGATGCGGACCACACTCCCGACGACGATGCTTCGGAGGTGACCGAGGTAGAGCTGAGAGTGGCGGTACGTAGGCTTAGTGCCAAAAATGCCGCCCCAGGACCCGACGGCTTACCTGGAAAAGCCTGGGTCCTGGCTTTGGAGGCTCTCGGGCGTCGACTTATGGGGCTGCTAAGCGCATGCTTGGAGGGCCAGTTCCTACTTCGTTGGAAGACGGGGAAACTGGTCCTCATTAAGGAGCCGGGGCGTCCTGCGGACTCTCCGTCCGCTTACCGGCCCAACGTGCTGTTCGACGAGGTGGGCAAGCTCTTTGAAAGAGTCATTGCAAACCGCCTCGTCGGGCAGCTGGTGCGGGACCCTCACGACGGAGGATGCTGTGGCCCAGGGTGGAGTAGTCTTGGCCGTGTCTCTAGACATTGCCAATGTCTTCAATACCCTGCCCTGGAGTTGCATCAGGGAGGCATTGCGGTATCACCGGATGCCGACCTACCTCTGTCATGTGGTCGAGGCCTACTTGACGGACAGGGCCGTCATCTACTCCGGTCACTGAGGAGAGTGGAACCGGCGAGAGATGTCGTGCGGTGTCCCACAGGGTTCGGTTCTGGGGGTTATCGGTTACGACTGGGTGCTGCGCGCCGACCACCCTGGTGGCGTCAGCGTGGTTTGCTACGCTGACGATCTCTCGCGTCCGGTCCTGGTCCAGGCCATGGTACGGAGCGAGAGAGAATGGAAAGCCGTCACCTCCTTCTGCGAAGCAGTAATGCTTGCGAAGGAGGTAGCGGAGCGCGTTAGGGACAGAGCCTTGCGTCCTCACGCCCCCACTAGTCGCCGCATGAGGCGCCCTGGGCGTCGGGAGTCGCCTGCAGATTCCCGGCCACCGTAGGCGCGGGCTTGCGGACGGCGAGCAATGGGTAGCTCGACGTCCGGCAACGATCAGGCCCGCGTCGTGTTCCACGCGCGCCTCAAAGAGATTTATTTATTTATTTATTAAAATCTCCCTTACAAACAACTATCATTACAGGTGATACCTAATGCGATAGCGAGGTCTTAAAATTATCCTACAGTATAAATTTAAAAACTATGAAAAACTTAAAAATACTAGTACTTAATTAATTTACTAATTTACACTATAACATAAAACAAACAATAGTATTTTTGCGAATTCACTCAAATGGCTTGTAAATACTCGATGTATCCCGTGAAGATCGTTAATCACCCGAATTGCACGGGTCAATGGTGCTTTGGCGAGAAGGTTGGTCCTGGCAGCCGGTACAGCCAGCAGCGGCGGGCGGCGCCGCCTCCACACATATCGGTCCGGTACACATATACACAGGCGCAGCAGTACTCCAGGGTTATGGTCAATTCCACGAAGTAACCTAACCAGATACGCCACAAGCGTGAACTCCCGTCGCACCCTCAGTTGGTTGTCATCAACGGGTAAAACGGATATACCCGATACAGTTTCTTGTACAAATGGCGCGTGAACTTGTTTTGTACGCGTTCCAGCATTACCGAGTACTTGGCCTCATTCGGAGCCCATATGACAGCAGCATGTTCCAAATGACTCCTAACAAGTGCGTCATACAGGACCCTGATGTCAGCACAAAATGACGGGGTCCGATAGGGCAGACTCCTCAGGGTCGCGGGAAATTCGAAAGAGAAACCATGGCCCTGGCACAGGCAACTAAAGGAACACGGGTTGGTTTTAGTCAGTAAAAGTCTGACACGCCCTCCCGCTCCACCCAGAGCGGGAGAAGTCTTTTGATGATTTCCCACTTATTTTGTTTTTGGGGGTGCATTATTTCTATATACTTACATAGGTACGTTTCTGCTCGCGAATAAGTTGGTGAAGTAATGTGTTTTACACCATTTAGACGAAGGAAATCTTTTAATATTTTACTAGCGAACGAGTTTATTATGAGTGGAGAAAATGAGTTTATACACACCAATAACATAGTGTAGTGTTAGCTTTCATCCCGGATTTCTTCTCGCTCTCAAGAATATGTTCGAGTTTCAATCAAAAGAAACGCAAATATGCAAATTGGCTCGTTTACCAAAATTAGGGCCAGTACGCGTTCAGATCTCTTTGGAGAAAACACGTACTTAAAAAAGCGGCCAAGTGCGAGTCGGACTCGCCCATGAACGGTTCTGTAGCAGCAAGTAACATAATATAAAAGTTCTTGCAGTCGGTTTTAACTTTGTTCGATGTTTTAATAATAGTGGTTTTTTTTAAATTGCTGTCTGCTATTTATGAGGTATTAAAAAAAACGACTTACTAGATCTCGTACAAACCAATTTTCGGTGGTAGTTTGCATGGTTATGTACATCATATATTTTTTTTAGTTTACACATGTTACCACTTTCGAAGTATCTAAAAAATAAATTAGAAACCTCAATATCATTTTTGAACAACTATCCATATATACGTTTGGGGTTACCCACAAGTATAGGTATGATGAAAAAAAAAATTGAGTATCAGTTCTAAGTATGGGGAACCCCCAAAATTAAATTTTTTATTTTTATTTTTGTGTGAAAATCTTAATGCGGTTCACAGAATACATGTACTACTTAATGCGGTTCACAGAATACATGTACTGCCATGTTTCAACAGTATAGTTCTTATAGTTTCGGAAAAAAGTGGCTGTGACATACGGACGGACAGACAGACAGACAGACATGACGAATCCATAAGGGTTCAGTTTTTTACCATTTGGCTACGGAATCCTCAAAACATTACAATATACCACTACCTACCTGGAAACACCCGCGTTCTGTTATATATTGGGGGCCGTTAGGTGTGGAACGCTATAATAGGAAGCTGCTGCAATGCTGACTGCTGCTTTAAAGCACCTATTATTTTATTTTAACAGAGATGAATAGGCGGTTTCTAAAAAAAACAAAAAAATAACTGGTAAAATGTTTTAAATTATTCACTACAATATCAATACGAAATCACATTATATAAATATATAAAAATAATGTACAAAATTGATTAAAAGCACCTTTAACATGATTGTCTAAAATTGTCACAATGAAATAAATTCGTTAATATAATTATTGCTGATAAAAGGCTTATTTTTAGGAGATTCTCTAAATAGCTATACTTTTCTACATATCATTTGCAACTTGTTGAAACAGTTTATTTCAAAACTCCCATTTGAATTTACAAATAACAAATTGCTCTGCATACATAGATACGTAAACCAAAGATCAAAGACATAATGTAAAGAACGATAAAGATTAATTTCTCAAAAGGTATTCCGATAAAATACAATATCCAGTGTGCTGGAGTCTAGAACCGTCTCAAAATAAATCGAAAGATAATTATATAATTATGTATTCAAAGTTTTAACATTTAGAAAATATTCGAGAGATAGAAAAGTTTTTCTTATTCAAATCGGAGTTATTTTTTATTTGAAGTTTATCACTGATGAGAAAGTGATCACTTGATCACTATTTTAATATATATTTTGCTAATATTAGCACAAAAAATAACATTGCGTGTACAATACGGCCATGATAACATGTTTTACGAACAAAATAAATGGAGACATGAGGTGAGTGAGAGAACATGCGCGAAAGTTCGGAGAGCCTATGTTCAGACAGGCCATGATTCATCGGCCGTATTGCATATTCACTACCGTCAAAAAACGTGTTGTGCAGAAGTAAAGAGTAGGTACAAGTCCGCGAGGCCTAAGCTGAGTTTTGCATTTGTGTGAGTGCACATAGCGATGCGTCCTTTGCTTGGCAATCTGCCAATCGGACAATCGGCCTGAGGCGCTGTGCGGCCCTCGCGCGATCTCATTGGTGCGATTGGTAATCACTCACACAAATGCAAAGCACAGCTTAGGCCTCGCGGACATATAATTAAAATTACCTACGTAGTTATGTAATTTAAAATAATTTAAAATACCACATAAATCGTACATTAGTTGTTGCGTTTGTATATTTCAATATCAAAATTTAAATAAACCACCAAATATGGTGCATTTTTGTTTATAAAAAAAGTTTTTACTATATATTTATAAAATTTACTGAAACCCTGTAGTAAAACATTCAAGGCGCCTATTAGCCATCGAACAGAGCACATCCCAGCGCCTCAAGAAAACACACTGTTGGATTTTCAACTCTCGGTGGTAAGCAGAGGGTTGAAAACCCAGTGCGCGAAACAAAAAACGCCCGTGGCTATCGGGGCCCAGATGTAACATCATAAATATAACAAATATACAGCACAAGGAATAAGACAGGAATGTACAGATATGTAAAGGAATAAATAAGCTTATTTTCTACGATTTCTAAAAACAAATACACTCTTGTTTCGAGTTTCTTACAAAATTCAAACTGATTTTTGTTTTTTAACTGATTGTGGTAAAAGAATCCTTGTTTAACCTACTGCGAGGCAGCAAAGACAGGATTATGTTTTTTAAACAAAGTTGTAGATAATAAATCTTTTACCACCGAACGGAATGTGACCCAATATTTATATCATAATAAGATTTTTATCTAATACTGATTAATTCACAAAAATAGATGTTTAGAGATCGTTCCAATTGTAAAAAAAATATAAATATAATTTAAAATATTCCGTCTACTACATTTCATTTTAAAATTAATTTCATCCGTATTTTTTTTAACTTTTTCGATTAACAACAACATTTAAAATAACAACCATATGTTAGTAATAAGTAATACATTTTTCAACTGTAAAAATATTTCGTTTCGTCAGATAAATTGTACATGCAACTATGTTATAATTACCATCATTGATTAGTCAAATCGTGAAATAACTAGTGAGTTCGGATATTATCTTCCTAGGTGGTCAATACCCGACTGACTTCAGCTTTGACATACCAGTCAAACTAGATAACACATTTTCTAAAAAAATAAAATTACCGATAATGGTAGTTTATTAATCTGAGGCGCATAAAATCAAGAAACCTGAAACTACTACCAATACCCATTCGGACTTTTGAAGTAAAAACTTGTTTAAGCGCACGGTTCAGTTTCGTTCACTGTTCAGAAAGAGAGTTTCTGAACAGTGAACGAAACTGAACCGCTCGGGTCGGTAACGCTGAATCGCGTTCGTGGCTCCAGTCATAAGTTGTCATTTCTATCGCGTGGTCATAAGCGCACACACTCTTTTATATTCATGTCAGTCTACGGAAAACAAAACACTGGGCAAATTTTCGCGAATAAATAAATACAGAAGTTGCATTTCACGAACACGCAACAATCATTCTAATTTATACCTTATTACAATGAAATAAGAGTCACTTAACGCGCGCTTATATATTGAATCATCTCTGTAAATGATTCTATAGGCTTCAGACTATGGTATTTAGCGATGACACTCTTGACATACATTCCGTCTCTTATTAGCACCACCCTGCCATACAGCGCGGTCTCTCTCTAACACCCCAAGTCAAAGGTTACATCGCTAAATACGTGAGCTATGTGTAGTTTATTCTTGGTCCACCTGTTTCCACTCTCTATCCGATCTAAGGAGAACTATTTCTTCTTCCGAATCAGTCTCCGACGGTGGTAGATCTTCTTCATCGAAGTACGGTTTGCGTATGATGTCTGAAAGAGATAATATTTATAATTTGTTTTTATTGTTTTATTCAACTGACCAAAAAAAACAAGGTTAAATATAATAAAAAATAACGGACAACGTTATTTAGTAGGAAATTTTTATTGTACCTCAGGACCTAAATGCAAGTTTTATAATGCCTAAAAGTAATTGCACTGCAGTTAACAAAAACAGAAAAAAAATCTTTAGGATATATGCCAGTTAGAAAGTGAGTTGAAAACATAATGCGACTGATTTGATACGATAGAAAAAAATCACGAAGATAAATTCAAAAAAAAAAACGATTAAAAATCATTATTCATATATGTACATGCAATCATTCTGTTTTTTTGTCAGATTATTCTACAAGCAACATATTCACGTAATAGTGTTTTTTTTAGTCCAACCAATAGATTTCATGTAAATACATAATTGCTTAATTTTTTGCAATAAATTACCAGCGTTGTGTTATCGCGCTTCCCTTTCATTTCTACGCAGTCTGACAGTGTCCGCGCTTTAGCTCTTGTAAGCCTATTAATAAGAACCAGTAGGTATTATAATAATAATGAAGCTTTATGGTCAGTACAACCTTAAAGAAGAATTACCAAAAGTCGTCTCAAAAAGTCTCATGCATCAAGATCATCATTTTGTAGTAATTATTTTCATATTTTAGTACGACATTTCGCGTCGGGGATTTCAGTTTTGAACAGGGAATTTAATATAAAGTTAAAAAAGTATGTCTATTGACGATAATGTTTTACTCCCTTTACTAGAAATTCCGTTTCACATGATATGATTAATATAACCTTTAATTTTGAATGTGATCTTGATCACGTCTTTAAAAAATCACGTACAAAAATGTACTTAGCCGATTTTACATTAATTAGAAATAAGTAGAACAGAATTTTTATTTTAAAAGATTATCATTTTTAACCTATGCTTAAATGGCCGTGCACAGCCGGTCATAGGCATACAGAATGCAATAGAATCAATTTTTGAATCGACTAACCAGTAATTTACTTAACGATTCTTTTGTGTATAAATAAGTATAACGTTTGCTTGAAAAACATTCCACGAATTATATGTTTTAGTTTTGCTTTCGTTTTGTTGAATAACAGTAACAATTAAGTAAAATCAGAACAACAAATCGATTTAGTATCGCTAAGTGACACAAAATCGATTTTCTTACTAAAAATGTTGATTTATCGATCACATCCCTAAATCCCGGCCAACACATTTCTGACAGTTGATCTGACGTTTTTATAAAAAGATTGGCCCGCATTCCGAGTTAGACCATAATCGCTCACAGCGCTCACATCGATAATTAGTGTTCCGATTAAGATATCACGATTATTACAGCTGACAATTCGCTCACAGTGATATTTTTAAAGGGCATGGTCGGCGTTATCGCAAGATGGCGCATGTCATGACGTCATCTAATGACGATTCACGGGATATCGTTATCGCGCTCACACTAACTCGGAACGGGTGTAAGCGCGCTCAAATCGATAACATTCCAATTCGGAAAGCAGCCATTGTGTGTTGAGAAGTAGAACTTGTTTGTATTTTGTGAACTTATTTCTGCCTAGTTGATTGTGCATAAATGTCGAGTCGTGGGGCGACGAACGACTGACGCCGACAGTCACCCGGCAAAACCGATGTATCAATTGTGATACCCAGAAACCTAACTACACATTCATTAGAACAAGCGTCTACTCCAATGATTAACTTGATATAGTCGTGGAAAACTCAGGTAGGCAGATCTTATTTTACTCTTTGAATATAAAAGAATGTCAGGCACCTTCTATTTCCAGACTAATCTTTTACTGACTATAGTATATAAAATCTTCCGTAATATTTTTTTTATAAAAAGAAAGAAAGCATGGTTATTTTAGACTAGCACACGAAACAACAACAGATATCCAAATGACGAACTCGTTCGAGGCCAAAAAAGGCTTTACTCTTGATTATAGGTGTAACTTCTGTGAATATGTTACGGAAGACTACTAGACAACTACATACAAGTTAAACGACACTTTTTCATTAATTTTTGTTTATTGCAGCTGTCTTCAGAATGTGTGCTTTGCTTTATACAGAGTGTTTGACTCTGCTTCAAGATCAAGCAAACACAATCAGTAAAGGAAGTTTATCTTTGCCTGCTTTTGGTCATAGAAGAGTATGTTTTTAACAGTTTTATGATTTGTTTAACCCCAAGTCTAGCACAACAAGTAACAAATGCCACAATTGCTTTTAGCATTTACTTAGTTTAAGCTGAGAACTGGTGATAGTAAGGAAAGGATGGCTGACTCTCTTTAATAGATCTTGTGTCATCTTAGAATGTTTAATGAATATAGCCAGAGTGTGTTTAATAAATGAGTTAAATTGGTCCATTATACTTAGGATTTAATAATATGACTGTTGATGATGTTGCTTCTACAAATATAATAATACCATAAGGATTATTTGGTAATCCTGACTTGCCGTCTAATTCTAAGCAATAGTCATACGTAACGCTACTTATGTATTTATCCAAAGAACTTCTAATTTTTTTTTTTTTAATTCACAGTTAGCAAAAACTGGATAATTGGTGTGTTTCTTTTTCAGGAATATGATGAATAAATGACTTATGAATAAGTATTTTAAATAAAAATTATTGACTTTGAATCGCTATTAAAACTCAAAAGGACTTGTTTGTTTAATTTTTTTCTATAACTTACCTAGTCAATCCACGACGACAACATAAGCATGAGCTATAGGGTCTGTCATGAACAGTATTCTAAGATTATATTTTTCAAGATGCTACCTAGACAAGCGCTTTATTCAGTCCGACTGATCACACTTATGATAATGTTTCATTGGTAGGTGGTTGTGTGATCACGGTAGCGTCCAAAGATATAGGTACCCTTAGATACGTTACCCGCTCACAGTATTAGCAATATAAAGGTTGGGTTAATTCTCTAGTTTCAGTCACGCATCCTATGTCGCGGCTATACGTAGCTATAACTCGTAATTATTACTACTAGAGGCGGATTACGCTGTTTTTAGAGCAATTATATTCGTTCGTGTAGTCAAAATGTCATTAAAAAATACGTCATTGGTATCGTCCAACAAAACATAGGTACATAAGTACCTTGTTTTTAGGTTATTTTCGATTTTATAAAATATCTCCGAAACCCGGGTTTTTTTCCGAAAAACACCGTTTGCAGGAGTTAATATGTTACGTGTAGTCTATAAAAAACAAATCTTGTATTTGATGCAGCATGGTACGGGATTCCATACATTTACGAGCATTTTCCTTTGACCACGGATTTCTGAAACACGCTATATTTACGTAGTATAAAAAAAAAAATCAGACTGGTCCATTTTGATAGTAAAACTCCTTAAAAACTAGTGTTAGTAATATAAAATAACAAAAACAAAAAACACCAGCACAAGTTTTAGAGTTCGAAGCAGGTTGTGCAGAGAACGATCACTTCACGAGTGGTAATCCCTGATTGACCATCATCCCCACATAATCCACGGACCAACCGCGGCAAGCGAAGCTTAACCTGATTGTTTGACCCGTGCGGTGTTATTACTGATAGGCCTCGGGTTTTAAAACTATCTCACCTGAAGTTTCCTCGCAGAGCGGAAGCTTGTCGTCGCTCGGTATCTGTGTGAACATGTACTGTCGGCGCGAGTCCTTCGCCCGCTCGCGGCAGCTGAAGCACCACGCTGATACAGTTACCACAGCTACTCCGAGTACTCCTGGAAGGGATGGTGATTTTAGCGTTATAGCCATGTTTTGTATGGTGCATTGGAGTTTGGGCTCTAACGAGTGTAATAAGGTTTTTACACCACCTCATTCATCATTCATTTCAGCCGAAAGACGTCCACTGCTGGACATAGGCCTCCCCCAAGCATCGCCACTTTAAACGGTTCTGTGCTTCCCGCATCCAGCGGTCTACATTCAATTATAAATATAAAAATTGAATCAAATCAAACTAGCGCCCGTGACGTTAGACACTGCTTTATTATTATTGCCATATTTATTGCTATGAAAATTTGTTACACATAAGGCATATTTATAGTGATACAGACCTGCCAACATGACGAACACAAGTCGCGGCATGCCCAATACGTAGTCGTCACTCTCCAGTTTGAACAGAATGTTCGGAGTCAAGTTGTCTTTGCCGTTAATCTGTAAGAAAATAAAAATCACAAAAAACCCCAAAAGGACCCCTAGTCATTCACGCCAAAGATCCTTTTTGTAAAAGTTTTGAAAAAGAGCTGCAAGTGTAGTTTTACAATACAAGTGAGTCGCAAAGTCAAAGTCAAAGCATTTATTTGAAATAGACACTAAAAGGCACTTTTGAACGTCAACATTTACATTTAAATATAATTGAACGCAACCTTTACCCAAAATTGAGTTGTAGGAAAGATTTGGATGTAAAAAGACATTTTAAATTATAAGATAGTTAATTTGAACTGGCATGCGTCTACGCAGCAAACGGTCTATGGCCGTCCCTACTCACATTGTGCATAAAACGCAACATAGGAAGAGACCTCGAAGAGGAGGAATATTTTCACCTCTTGACTCATGAAGCTTCCTCCCTACCTTTTAATGATTCATTTTATTATGATGATTTAGCTAGAACCTTCTATAATCCCTTACCACGATATGTTTCTGCTGAGTAATGTATGAGCTGACAGAAGCGCTGGCGACCACTTCCTTAGCCTTGTAGTCCAGCGGCAGAGCGAGCACAAAGCGACCAGTAGCGTCGCTCTCATTCTTAGCTACTATTGGAGACTTGGCGCCAATTAATCTGACGTTTACGGAGACTGAGGGCAGAGGGTTGCTGTCTTTGTCCAGTGTAAGACCTGGGGATGATATATGGAATTTATTTAACGATTTATTAAGCAAAAGTTTTTATGATAGAACCGGCGAAAGATAGCGAAGGGTCTTCAAATGTGAAGAAAAAAGATCGAAAATAAAGAAAAATTTTGTTCACCTAGTTGTTGGCACTTTTTGTCTCTAGCCTTTATCCTTTATCCAACTACGTTGAGGTTGGCTTCCAGCTTACCTGGATGCAGCTGAACACCAGTATTTTACATGGAGCGACTGCTCATCTGACCTTTATAACCCAGTTACTGGGTAACACGATACCGCTTGGTAAGACTGGTTATCAGACTTTCTGGCTTCTGTAACGACTGGCAAAGATCTAAGAACGACAGCCGGGACCAACGGCTTCAAGCGTGCATTCCGAGGCACGGATGATTTGTAATAAAGGGTCACCCATCCACGAACCAACGACACGAGCGAGCTATACTTACAGACATTACTTGTTAAGTAAGGTGTACTCACCAGTAACATAAACGACATTAGGGTTGTCGTCTACCTTCACTTCGGTAAACTGCCCCCCTGGTATAGTGTCTGAGTTGATACGACGCAATATGATGTCTTTGCTCTTGAGCACGCCTTCCACCACCGTCCATGTTAGCATCTAGAAGAAGGTAGGTTGAAATTAAATGTCGGATGCTTTTACTTCGAGTCGATAAAAAGTTTTCCAGATTTAGTTGCCATAATTACGTGGGACACTCAGAAAGTTATGCGTAAATAAAAATAAAATGTTCTTTATGTAAATATTTTTTTATTAAATCTTTTCAAAGTACTCTCCACTAGCCTCTATGCAAAGTTTCATGCGTATGAACCAGTTTTTGAAACACTTTTTTCCAGTCCGCGGTAGACACCTCGTTTACAGCCTGCTCGAACGCTGACAGCATATCTTCCGGCGAAGAAAATTGTATCCCTTTGAGCAGATTTTTTATTTTCGGGAATACAAAAAAGTCACACGGTGCTAGGTCAGGGCTGTAAGTAGGTCAGATGCTTTTACTTCATGATGATTCAAAGTTTCTCAGATTTATCTGACATAATTATGTTAGCATCTGGAAGAAGGTGGGTTTAATGTCAGGTGCTTTTGTCGACCTTTTACAGATTTACTATCTTTTGTCCGAGGCTTCGCTCGCGTGGAGGTCGACAATCCCACAGGAACGTACTACTGGGATTGAAAGCATCCTATGTTCCAACAAACTAACAAAGGACACGGTCTAGCCGAGTGCTAAAATTCATCAAAACCCGTTCAGCCGTTAAGACGTGAAAAGGTACAGAAAGACGAATTGCTTACCGCATTTACAATATTATATACAGTCCTAGTTGTTGCCCGCGACATCGTCAGTATTCCAGCCTATGTACTCCTATCTAAGTAATAGTCTATCTGTGTGCAAAAGAAGGATGGCGAGTTTGGACTCGTGTAATTTAATTAACGGAGTACCGTTCACGGGCAACTTTGTATTTATTATAATTACAAGTATAGAGGAGTTCTATATAAAAAATATTGAGTTACTAGGTGATGGTAATGAAAAGTTATTTATGATTTTAATTTATTTATAAATACGTTATTGTGCAATTTCCGAGCGGAACGTTTTTCGCGAATTACATTGATACATTACAATCTACACTAATGAATACAGCTTACGTTTTTGCTTGGCAGTTTTCCTTCTTTTGTACTTATTTCTTGATAAATAAACTAAAAGTATATAAAAGGAAACATGAAAAGTACCTACAATGTAAACATACCGTACATAAAAATATATACATTATATTGTGTTAAAACGACATTGAAAACATGAAACGGAAAATGTAACGTCAGTGTCAAATTGTCACATCCAATATCATATTTGTCATTCCATTGTTTTGTTCAACGGCTAACGTGGGATTTATAAGCAATTTTTGCGATTATGTGGATTTTTGACGACTTGGCTTGTGCTTTGTGCGGACTATTCTGCACACCAACCTAGACTACGGCATTTAATTCTGGAAAACGAGATTACTTAAGAGCCTACGGAATGTATGCAATAGAAGTTTGCCGGGACCCATCCATTCTGTGTGCCTGAATTCAATCTACGCCTACCTATTTAGGTAGCAAGTCTTATTACACGTACATCGCAGTAGTTATAAGGCTGGAAGGTCGAAATGCCATAGTAGAATATTACTGTAAGTAGCACTGCAACGCGCGTATGACTCGGATATACAAACGTGGACGAAGCAAAAGGAGTAGGTATGTAAGAATCGTAGCAGGGTCTTTCCCGGTCATTATAATAGTTAAAAGTAGTTTAACTTTTAGATTATTTTAGGTTATAATCTCCTACCTTTCATATCTTTTCTCTCCTAACTTCTCTAACCTATTTACCATTTGCTTTTTTTTTAGTCTTATGTCGTTCTTAAACTATTCATAGGTTTCCATAATATACGCATTGATAGGGTCAATGGGTCCCAAATTACATGCAAGCTCGCCATTCTCCTTTCATCCAAATCCGTTCAGTAGTTTTTGCTCGAAAGAGTAACGAACATCCCCACATACTTTCGCGTTTATAATATTATTATAAGTAGGATTGTGCTCCCTACGTAGTGGTGTAGCTAGTGTGTTCGTACATACCTGGTCATGATAGTTGTGACAGCGCACAATAACCTTGTACACTCCGGGCGGTAACATGACGCGATAGTGCGCTTGATTACGTGTGACTCTGTACTGCCGCTCTACGCCCGTCACTGCTACGATGGCTTCACGCATCGGCATGCCTTCTTCACTCTTTATAAAGCCCACGACACCTGAGGAATGGGTAAGTGTGATTAGTATAATAAATATGTATACATAGAACTTGGATGTATGAATGTTCTTAGGAATAGTCAGGAAAACTAATATTTTAATATGGAGAAGTTTTAGCACTGTTTTTGGCTATATATTTTGAGATTAGTAATAACTAAGCGAAATGTTAATGAAATTCTATGTGATCTTTTGAGAAGTGTTTTCTTTATAGTTTCATAGCGTATTTTAAAGAGTATTTCATTAAGTATTGTAACTATCACCGCAAAAACTAACCAAGTGCGAGTCGGACTCGCACACAAACGGTTCCGTACCACCGTACAATATTGAACACTACATATTAAAAAAAAATACGTTACTTGTATTGTATGTATAACAAAAAATAACAACAATTCCAAATTGAAGGGGGTCTTTAATTTGGAATAGTTTTTATTGGCGCAATAGAGATACACACTCAGTGAAAATTTCAAATGTCTACCTTTTACGGTTCATGAGATACCGCCCGCTGACAGACGGACGGACGCACGAACGTACAGCGGAGGCCCTTTGGGTACGGTACCCTAAAAAGTGCACATTGAAACAAAGTAACACAAATAAACATAAAACACCACTTACCAGTATTAGCCAGCTCAACAAACTTCATAATCCCTCTCAGATTATTCCTCCAAACCCAAGCAATCTCGCTTTCCACCGGCATCTTACAGCAAGTCAAGCCAGCCGAGATAACAGGGGTATTAAACCTTTCACACAGTACATCAATCAAGTCCCCGTGCTTCACTGCCGTCCCCTTACATTGATACTTATCGTCCCCACTCTTGCTATCCTGGTACCTCTGAGCGAACTTCTCGTACAAATTCTTCGATAACTCCGGGTAGGTAATATCTTCGGAACCAGAAGAAAGTTCTAGAATGACATCGTATTTTTCTGCTTCTAGCATGTCTGTGAAGGATTTTTCTCTGGTATAGTTTGAAAGGGGGTTTAAGTTTTTCTTTGTTAGATAACTATATAAGCTGTCTCCAAATTCTTCTTCTAAAGGTTCTATGTCACATCTGTAGGTGCCATCGTACTGTTTAATAACTTTTTCCGATAGTATATCAATATTTGGTATGAAATGTAGGACTGCGTTTTGAAGTAGGCGCTTGTGGACAGGCTCTCCGATCGTGTACGCCGTGCCTATGTGACGGGCAAAGTTCAGGAGCATTTCTTGACCTAACGGCTGGGAGCCGTAGAAACTGCTGGATATAGCAATGTGGAATTTTGTTTCTTCTGGGGAGCCGACCTAGGGAAGAATTAATTATTTAGGTTAGATAGCTCGGCTGTGACATCACTAAAGCGCAAATGCAAGTTATTATCTTTAATTATTTTCAACGCCATGTTATTGCGACATTAAACTGCTGTGTATTTGTTTAATAGAGAAAGGGGAAGTTTTTAAAGGCGTTTCATAATAATATCAAAGCGACCATTACTTAGCTGGGGTTTACTAAGGTCTACTACGTAAGACTGCGGTTCCGCCACTTAGCGGCCGCAATTTAGCGTCGAATGATGACACTGAAACGTTATTTATTGAAAGTAAGTTGGTATTTCCCTATAGAGCATTTCTTGACACCGTAAAGTAAAACCACAGTGCCATCATGTTAATGATGGACGAATAGACAAAATAGACAGCTAATATAGACAAAGTTACAGATAAAATAGACAAATTGACAAATAAAGTAGACGAAATTACACATAAATATACAAAGTAACAGATAAAATAGACAAAACGACAGACAAAATTGTCAAAAATTACAGGTAAAATAGACAAAACGACAGATAAAATAGACAAAATAGACAAAGTGATAGATAAAATAGACAAAATGACAGATTTTTATTCATCAGTCATTTTGTCTGTTTCCGTCGACAAAACTCGTTTCTATGGTGATCAGGCGACGCATGCTAAAGAATCGCTTGATCAGAATGAAGGGATTTTCGATTTTTTAAGCGTTATTTTACTTTGTTTTTTTTTATTAGGTGTTTATTGTCTTTAATTTATTTCTAAATGTTAGCGGTTGCTGCACCGGCAGACGTCATCCCGTTAACTCCGGCGGTCGCTGAAAACCATCGCATAGGGTCGTAGCATTATGCTGAGCGATGGCATTTTGCGAAGATGTGACGCATATTTTCCCCCAACTTGTTATTTTTTTGTGTTTCTGTTCGTTCTCTGCGTCATGTTTACAGCAAATAAACGTGTTTTTTTTTCTTAATTTTTATTCTATTTGTACTAACCTCGTCAGTCATCTTCAGCTGATGGAAGGTGGACGTCAGCATACTGTCTCCGGCCCTGAACTCGGCGATACTCGGGAACCTGTTCTCTAGTTCCGACAGAGCCGCATACATCTCCAGCCGGGAATGATACCGTGTGTTTATAATGTTGTCCAACACGCTGTTGATAAAATATCGTGTCAAATGATGTGTTATGTTTTTATTTGTTTGGATTTCTAACACAGGCTACAAAATAACAAACGCTTTTTCTTTTTAATGTGAAGTTATTATAGTTACACAGGGTGGCAGGGACATTCCCACACAACCTGATGCCATCAGTACATGATTCTGGAATTAAAAATTTTAAATAAAAAAAATTGCTGTTCCATAAATTATGATCGCATTTTTTTTTGATAACTGACGAATAACTTCTACTCTGGAGGTTACAGTTTCTGCGTCGATGTCCTTCCACCCTGAATTTACATCTTGGTCTATAAATAATGGCTCAGTAACAAAAAGATACTGCTCTGCGGTGCTCTTCCCCAGTTCTGTGCGCCCTTAAACTAAGCGGCTGTTCACACGGCGCTGTACGGTACGTTATTTTACTGAGATATTTATTGGGATCACACAGCAGCTTTTGTTTTTATAAATAGTGTGTTGTTGTTGACGTGTGATCCCCAATATTTACCGTAAAATGTCGTACAGGACAACGCTGTGTATTTCTTCTAAAATGTTTTATTAATCTATATACAAATATTTACAAAATATACCAAACAACTATTTAAAAAAAACCGTTTCAGTTTACCTGTATGTATTTAAGAATCGAGTTTCGTTAACATTTTCTGAGCGAAAAGGTTTCCGTAATGGGGTTAAGGTCGAAGCTGCATTTAGAATGAGCTGAAGTGTGTTTAATTTCGAACTTATGACAAACAAATATGGTTTGAGAACATGGATTTCGACTGACATAACCACAACGCAAAAAAAAACGGTGACGCAGATCGATTTTGAGATTAATTTAATCTCTGATTGTACCAGTCAAAACCTCTTCCAAAGTTTAATTATAAGATATATGAAGAAGTTTTTAGTAACAACATACAGTTAGTGCAAAGAACAACACAGTTGCGTGCAAATTATTTATTAATAAAAGTTTATAAGCAATATTAATACAATGAGTCATACAAATAAACTAATATTTAAAAACTACTGTTAAGAATCAAGCCGTAAGAAATTAAAAGTAAAAATAAACATAAAAAATATTGTCTAAAACTATATTTAAAGCTGCCATTGCAACTTAATCTCAAAAAGACTGTAATACTGTTTTAGATCAATAGTAAATTGTTCATAGAAAATACAAGAGTAATACGAAATTTAGAATGCAGTTGTTATGGTGCCTTTTTATCGGATTTTATATTGCTGTTACCGTGTATTTGTGTATTTTAGATTAACGTTGTACCATTTAAATTATTTTGTTAGATTGCTAATAGTTATATAATTTTAGAGAGCACACAATATTTGCCGTTAGTTTATTATTTATATAGTTTACTAGGTATTGTCCATAGTAAATATGACTATTGTAAAGGCACTTTAACGACAAAAAGTAGAAATAAAGAGCAAAATCGTACTAATACTATCAAAAATAAGCTTAAAAAATTAAAGGGTTCCGTTTTGTGGAACTCTAAAAACGGTGAAAAACCATTTAACAAAATTGTTAAAAAAATAGAGTATATTTGAATTTTAAAATTAAATGATATCATAAATGACGACGAATATTTATTAAAAAACTTAAGTACTGTGAAATAATTTTATAAATGTCGAATATTAGTAAAAAAATTATTGTGAAATCATTTTTTATACGACAAAAAAATTATTAAAAATTAACTGTGAAATAAATTTATAAACATCGTAGTATAATAATAAAAAATATCTGCAAAATAATTTTATAAATGACGAATAGTAATTAAAAAAGTTACTGTGCAATAATTTTATAAACGAAGACGTATAATTATTTGAAAAGTAACTGAAATAATTGTATAAACGTCGACTATAGTGAGTAAAAAACTGAGATTTTCTTAAAAATTGTACATGCTTATAGAAAAAATACAGGTACACTAAGGATAAAAAAATATACTGTAAATAAGCAAAGTGCATTGCAACCACAACACGGTGCTTAGAAAATAATAAAAGGTAGTTTAAAAAGGAATGTCATTCGAAAAGTAAAGCTGAGTCTACACGATAATAATAAGTGATACTTCGAACTGAATTTGTACAATGTGCAGCAAAGACTTCGTACACACATCTTTGTATTGTTCGATATTTTACAGGATAATTTTTGAATCACACGGCAATATCTCGCTGTTCATTTTACTTTAAAATGTCGTATGTCGCCATCGTCGTGTGTCCGTAGCCTAACACTAGTAGTTCGTTTAGATTTCAGGCCTATTTTAGGTCCCAAGGCTATTCAATACGTGTCTTGAAATGAGTTAGTAAATTAATATTTTTATTTTTAGAAAAAATGACGTAAATTCAAGATGACTTATTTCTGTTACAGGGTTTACTTTTTTATTTCAGTTATTAAACCTATTGCTTGATGAAAATCCTTATTAAACTGACCCTTCGAAACATTCACATTAACGTGCTTATTAAAAAAACATATACAAGTCAAAAACATTGCGTACAAACGTCGTGAGAAGCGTGTGACAAAGCAAACTCGTACGTATTGCCACGGTGTATGGTATTGGTATTCGTGCGACTCACCGGAAGTCGTAGGCTGATGACCAATGTTGCGGGTCGTCCGCCATTAAAGTGAAGTTGACGCTAACGGAGCCTTCCGCGGGAACTGTCACTTGTTCGGTTATGCTTTCATAGCTGGGGACAAAAATGTAACATCATAAAATAACTGACAAACGCTTGACGATCTTACAGTATATAAAACTAGAGAAGGTTATGCCTTCTCTATCGCGCAATATTCTGAAGCAAAATAGTATATTTCATTACAAGTGCGGAAAGGCTGTAACAAGTTGCAATGACGGTTCCGCAGGTGTACTGAACGACTATTTTTAATACAGTTGCGAAAAAATGAAGCAATTTAATAAAATAATTAAAACACAATAAACTCAACTAACTAATCATTTATTTCTTATCAAAGTTATAGTACACATATACATTGAAATTGGTACAGTTTATTATATTAACTGGGGAAGTTTTAGGTTGCATATTTACTGTTTGAGACAAACTATTATTAATTTCGTATGATTGTATATTTGTCATACAATGGCGTTTGCTAGTTGATGGAATTGGATCTGATGAATTATCATTATCAACGAAGGTAGATGGACGAACGTTCTCTTCAACATGTGAAGGACACGGACTGGACCTTAAATTAATAGATTGTGTGATTTTTTCACAGTTTCTAGTTTGTTGTTTAATGAATCATCAATATAGCTTTCTGCAACTTTTTCTGACTTCCAACCTCCTAGTCACTTTAAGGACGTCAAATTGGCTCCTGAATCTGCCAATAATGTAGCAGAGGTCCTCCTGAAGCTGTGCCCAGTATAATACTCAGCATCCGGCAGACCAAGAAACGTAGCTATTTCTTTTGGCATATTACCAAATTTGTTTATCCCGATTGCTTAAGCTGTACACTTCCCTTTTTGGTAATTTTGAAAAAAAAAGCGGTTGGTTTTTCATTTTTGGGACCGCTGATTCATATATTTTTGCACTATTCTAAAAAAAGCTCCTTCAACAACAAAGCTTCTCGGTATCTTATTGTTTGTGTTCGGAATCTTGATTAGTAGCATTTTTCCATGGGCTTCCATATCTTTTAAAGTAATATTGGCTAACTCCTCTCTGCGGCAAGCTCCAACAACGCCAAAAATCAGAGCAACCTACAAATAAAGGGATTTGACTAATAATTTTTTTAAATAATGTATTGACCGTATTTTGCGATTTCGTAAACTGAATACTAAAGAAAAATATAAGTACTTATTAATAAATTACCTTTGTGGCTAAACAACGATCATCGGGAGCTTCGTTCAAAAACCTTTCCACTTCATTGGATGTTAATATTTTCGACTTTTTACTTGTAAAACTGTCTGATTGTCGTTTTAAGAAAGCATGTAATTTTGGGTATTCACTTATATCCATGTTGTTCCTTATTTTCACCATACTTTTTATCATCGAAAACCTCGACCATAACGTAGACGGTTTTAATTTTGCTGAGAGTTCGGAGAAGTATGCCAACTATTTGCTTTTTTCTCTTCTCTCCACGCAATAAATTCGTCGTATGTAGATATGTAACGACTTTTTGACTTTTCCGGTGAAATGTACTCCGAAGCATTTTGTGCAATTATACTGAGTTCCGGTGGTGTTAATTTAAAAAAAAAATGGGTCGAAATTACTCATTTTGTGCAACAAACAACTAAACTCGCAAAGAAAATTTCTGGAAAATGGCGCCAACCGTAGAATATAAGCAGAGTTTTTTTTTCTTCACCCATTTTGGTAGGCAAAGGGAACTATGCCCATACAGCTTATTCTTCAGTAGTTTTTTTTTGTTGATATGAAATGAAAATGAAATTTAATGAGATGAAATGAAATGAAACCTAACCTATCTCATTCAAATAAATCATTTAATCTGATATTGAAATAAATTAGTAGCTTCTTTTGAGAAATATACGTATTTGTATGAATCACAAAAACTCTTTAGTAAAAACTTCATGGTTGGTTTTTCTTTTTAATAGACATTATTTTGACAGTTGGGAAAGAGAACGCACGAGTTCGGGAAAAGTAAAAAAAAGCACTTGTATTTAATAGCCCACATCCCGAACGCTATACGTCCCTGCAATACGCCACTTTTTGAGCAACTGTATTAAAAAACCTTTTTAAAGTTTTACTTTTACAAATTTTACAGAGGAGGCAGTCTTCGTAAGGCTTCTCCAGAATTATATTCTCTAAGTTGACGATGTGTAATTGAACGTCCTGTTATTTAACTGTGCTTGAATTGTAAATATATAAAGATTTCAGTGAATTTATTTTACGGTAAAAACTTGGGATCACACGACAACACTTCACTATTCATACGATGAAAATCAAATGCTGTATGAAACTGTCATGTGATCCCAAAATTTTGCTTCAAAATAACATTGTGATCATCGCCGCGTAAACGGAGGGCCTAACGAATGATCTAACCTTATGGGGTCATAAGGTTAGATCATTCGTTAGGCCCTACTCAATTTTTAAAAAGGTCCTCAAAAATGAGTCGTAGTATCAGATGAGGACAGAGTTAAAAACCGATAAAAAAACAGCATCTGATAACGGCGGTCTACAAGGTCCACAATTGCATAGTTTCTCTCATTTGGTAGGTACAAAGAAAATTAGATGCAATGCCTTACTCCTAGAGTATAATATGCTTACCCCTGTTTAACAGCAGTTACATTGTAAGTGCCAGGTTCCAGCAGTCTCCAGTAGTCACCGTCCTTAGCCGCCTTCACTGAATGGGTGATGCCGTTTACTTTGATGGTGGCGTTCACGAGCGGGTGGCCGATGTGACTGTGGACGAAGCCGTTTACGCCTGTGTGGACCTAAGAAAAAAATCAAGGAGATTAGTTGGTTTTAGAGCGTTAAAAGAATTTAAAATAGCTGCCATAGTTAAGGATTAGTTTCATGTGCACTATTCATCTAAGAAATTATTGCGACTAATTGCGAATGCACGGCAGAGTACGTGAGTATGATACACGCGTTCAGCGTGACTTCCAATCGGGTCTACTCGGGTCTCGCCGCCGCTGTTCGGTGAAGAAAATTGCGAGGATGTACGATCATTTGCGCAACAACTGCTCAAATGTCTGCGTTGGGCTTCCATCTGCTAAATGCACTTTGTCACGTTTCTATCTTAAATTCGCTTTTTTCAACTGACTAATGAAGGTACAACATCTTCATAAAAATAATCCAATCGCCGTTACTTTAAAGAGTTTCTATGAGCGTTACCTGTTCAATAAACTTCAACAGCGCCTCCCTGTTGTCCTCCCAGTAGGTAGGCAGGTCGGAGGCTGGAGGGAACTTGAAACAGCCCAGTTCTAGAGTTATTTCCATGTCGTTTGTGTTAAGGTAGTTCCAGTCTTGCATGCCGCCGGCGAGAACGTACCTAGAAGGTTTTAGGGTGTGATAAAAAGGTGCTTGATTTTAGCTCTTATTTTGTAAGCGATAAAGGTTAGGAAAGACGTCTTGTCGCAAACAGAAATATTTCATGAAAGATGACATTCAAACTAATAATGAAGCTAATATCTGGAAATTCCAGTCGGATTTAAAAAAAAAATTGCATTTGGTAGACTTAAATTCTAGAGGAAGGCTACTTAACATCACGCTAGCATTTTAAGGACCTGTGTTAAAACAAAAAAAAAGTTAGAAATAATGCTGAGCGAAAATGAAGTAATAGCGCGGGAAGGCGATGCGATGCGACGGGGTGTGTCGGGCGAGCAAGAAATGTCAAAAGGACGAAGTCGCAGTCAGAACCTTTTACGCACAGTATTTAGTTGAAATCAACACTCTTGTGTATGAAAGTTTGACTTTTGCAACGCAGGTTAACCAACAAGCTGATTGGTGAATTATCTAACCTACGTCATGGGGTCTCAACTCGAACAAATTATAATTTGTTTTGAAAAAACAAAAACTTAGATGGCAGCATAGGTAACCATTATGAAAATAACAATCATTAAAAAGCGTAGATCTCAGCCCACACCCTCTCGAGGAGAGGAGGCCTGTGTCCCAGCAGTGGGAACATTATAGGCTGATTATGATAATGATGAAAAAGCGGCGGAAATTTTGCTAAATTAAGATTGGTAAAAATCAAAACTAGCTTTTTTAATTTATCTATTTACACTCATTATGCACGTATTTTCAACAAAAAACATAAATGAAGCCTTTATCTTCAATTCGAAACCCATACAATGATAAACGTGGCCATCTGTTAATAATTTTGTTTAGAGCTCTTTGCAATAGATGGCGTTTTAGTTACCACTTTACTTATTGTTACTAATTTAAATCAAACAACTTTTTTTAAAATCTATTACTTTACAAAGAAATCTCTTATCATATTTTTCTGAACCCGGAACTATAACACGTTTTATAAAAATGATTGCACGAAACGTTTTAAAAGTAGGTCGACTCCTAGCTAGATGGCGGTGTAAAACTACGTCTCTGGCTATTAGTGAGTCGCTGATGCTGCCATCTGTTAAAAAATTTGACGAAGTAAAATAGCCAGCTCAGTAGCCAGACTTATGCCCGGTTTCTGAGGCACTTGTATCGGTAGTTTATCTATTCATTTTCGCTATTGGTTCGATAACTTAGGAAATTGCGTTTCCGAACACCGCAATATAAGATAAACTTCGTTTAAACTTAGGTTAACTTAACTGACCAATGTGTGCCGTTTATCACCTCCATAACTATATTTGACGTTTCATTTCATAGCAAACTACATAAAATTTTAGGATCTATTAGGTAAAACGTGTATTATTGAAATAAGTTGCCAGTGATAGATGAATATTTAAATTATTCAAAGAAAACAATGAGTGCTAGCATAATGAATGCGAGTAGCTTATCAGAGTCTGATTTGGAAGTAGGTACTGGAGTTTATTTTTAATACATCAGTACCCAGAAACTTAAGACGTAGGAGGAATCCTTTCGAAATATTTACGGATGAAGAATTTAAATTTAGATATCGCTCTGAGAAGAACACTGTGATACACATATGTGAAGTCATCAGCACTGCTCTAGCTCCCGTTATGCATCGCAAATATCCATTGTCTGTTTTAGAACAATTTATACCTCATTACGATCTCTTGTCGATTGTAGAGACAAAGTCTTTAGCCACTTCGGTAAGAAGAATCTTCTCTCTTTGATAAAACAATGAAGTGTCAAAAGAAACTTAAAAAAAGTCGACAAAGATGTCGTTCATATACCGCCCATAAATAGCGACCTAACATATTTTTTTAATACTAAAACAGTGTAAAGCTAAGTGGCTTAAACTAACCCTCGCAAAAATATTGCTATACATAAAACTAAATACGATCTCTTATAAATACTCATCTAGCGGCAACTAAGAAACTCGTTATCGGTTTCATATTTATTGATTGGTTTGTTGCGTATTCAGAAACCCAGTGACAGTTAACTTACGTGTATCGTATGCATAACTTTATTGAATCAATAGCTAGTGAGAATTGATCTGGAAAGTTCAGAAACCGGGCATTGGGGAGGTGTCATTTCTTTGTATGGGATTGTGTATCTGTACGTAGTATTATATTATCTGTGCCTACGTATATTTTTTATGAAGTTAAAAGTACGGCTACAGGAATAACGATTTTATCCTTTAATTTTTCTGTTTTAAATTAATGTGATGATAATTAATATTGAATTAATAATGAACTAGCATCTAAAACATGCCATCGGATATAAATATTTTACTCTTGCATTCAGTATATTGTTATGTTTTGTATTTTAAGACCAACATTGTACCAATACCTATTACAAAAAATTTATTATGATAACAATGTTTTTGTTATTAACTCCTATGCTCATTGAAAACTGAACTAACGAGCCAATTACGAGGATCTCCCTAAGTTATAATAAGATAAGAATAATGATTATTACCATTTAGCGCCATTAGTGATGCCCTCTGAAAACTTCTCACTGGGTAAGTTCTTACATGGTTGTCCCAAATGCATTTTGCGGTGTGCCTGTAACGAAATAAATAAGTTCACAAAATTCGCTTAAAACGCTTATTATACAGCAGAGTTAAAAACTTATACATCCGAATAGCTTTAGCGTGGCAATAGCGGTCATTGCTCTTTCTCTAAAATTATACAGGGTGTATGGGACAGCCCTACGCAGACTGATGGGATGAATTCAGTATATATACTAAGATGACCGGTACATTAAATTATTTCAGGAACGTTGTGGGAATCCAATAAACCTGATTTGTTTTATTACTGGGAGTCTGGATTTGTGCCCGGTTGATGGCAATAGGCTCGCCCCCTATTACACGGAACTTCAGCATAACAGGCGAAATGTGAACCCTGGTGGGATTACAGGCGTGATATTATTTTATTTGTGTTTTATCACCTCACACGCAATTTATCGTTACCGTGGCAAAACGCACGTAGCGAACGGCAGCGCAGCGAGCCTTCGGCCGCCCTCCCCGCCACGGGATCAATGCTCTGCTGCGTCGTTCGTTAGAGTATTTCACAACCATTGCATTTTTTTTTAACTGTTTTATTTACATAAATAGAGTCCTGCGTACAGAGAATGTAATTTTACATTGAAATAAAGGAAAAGTAACTGAAAAACGATAAAAAAATGTAACATTTCATGAGAAATTTCCAGTGGAATGTGATTCAAAATAAGGAGCTGAATGCACCCTGTAAGTTTGCGGAGAGCTGTCCCTTACACCCTGTATATCTTTGTAGGAACCCAAACATATTGAAGATCACGGTTGATATTGATTTAAGACGTTAACGGATTTTATTTCAGTTTATTAAACAAAGAATGCTAGAAAATGTGTATGTGGTAGTCCTAGAAGTCGTATTGAGCTATGCCTATAATATAAAATTTAAAAAAAATGTATCTTGCAGCTAAGATTCTAGATAATGATGTAAGCATTTGGCAAGTATCAGATTCCTTAAAAATAGTCGAAAACAGACAAGGTAATTTTCATAGCAGAAACTTTTAAAATAAATCCTGGCTGGAATGAGTCGTTTTCACGCGAACACTTACGTCAGAATAAACATGAGCGAGATGCAAGAACACAGGGTTGTCAGGCGTCAAATACTCGTGTCCGCTGCTCATCTTAGGGTTACCATCGTACGGGTAGTTTGCCACGAGGGCGCCACCGTGCAGGTTCGCTGACAGCACGAACGGTTCCGATAGTGACCAGTTCATCACTGCCTGAGTTTCGGGTTCGGGTATCCTGTTGTCCTGAAAATAATAAGTATATTTTAATTCATAATCATAAATTCTATTTCGCAACCGTAGGCAATCTGAAAAAATTCGCAACCGTAGGCAAACAGCGTAATACTATTATGACGTTCGCCGTTCGCGTTCTTAGAAAAAAATTGCCAAGGAGGGCAGAGTCAAAGAATTAACATAATAGTGCTTAGTCGTCCTTTTTTCTCTCTTACTTCTGTAAATTCATATTTGTTACTGTCGAGAATCATACTTTAATCTACATAAAACTTATTACTGCCTTGCAAATTGTAAAAAAAGTAAGAAAATTTGAATTTCGAGGGCTACCCGGGCGATTCCCCCTTAAGTGTAAGTACTTTCTAAATATACTTAAAAACAATAAGATTTTCACACGTTTTACACAAGTGAAAACCTAATAGTCCATGCAAGAAATACTTAGTTATGAAAATTCCTTACCTCCGTCTCACCGAATTGATCAGGGAAGTTTCTGTTAAGATCGACGTCATGAGCGTTAGCTCTTCCCTTTACACTGCTGAAATCACCTGTAAATAATCGTAATATCATACAGTAACGTGGAGAAGGTCAAGACAGGAACATAAATTTATATACATCAGGCTTTGAAGGTGAAAAATGTACAAATCGTTTTAAAAAACACAGCGCAGAATTACTGCCAAATATCATATTAGATTTTATTGTTGGGTGAACAAAGTAACAGCTACCAGTACCATCAATAGACAGAAGATTGATTTATATACACATTTACAAATTGCAAGTATAGGCCGCGAAGTATTCACCATTGTGTGGATCGCCCGGAGGACAAGGTGGAGCATACGGTGGAGGTCTGCCCAGCTCGGGCGGAGTACCGCAGTGTCCTCGCGGAGGCGATCGGCGGCGGCGATCTCTCGCGTCCGGCCCTGGTACAGGCTAGGTACGGAGAGGGAATGGAAAGCCGTCACCTCATTCTGCGAAGCAGTAATGCTCGCGAAGGAGGAGGCGGAGCGCGTGAGGGAGAGAGCCTTGCGCCCTCACGCCACCCCTAGTCGCCGCAGGAGACGCCCTGGGCGTCGGGAATCGCAAGCAGTTTCCCAGGCACCGTAGGCGCGGGCTTGCGGACGGCGAGCAATGGGTAGCTTGCCGTCCGGTGAGAACCAGGCCCGGTTCGGCATCGTGTTCCACGTGCGCCTCAAAGAGATGTCAGCACCAAATGACGGGGTCCGATAGGACTGACGCCTCAGGGTCGCGGGGAATTCGAAAGAGAAAGAAACCGTGGCCCTGGCACAAGCAACTGAAGGAGCACGGGTGGGTTTTAGTCAGTAAAAGTCTGACACGCCCTCCCGCTCCACCCAGAGTCATTTGATGATTTCTCACCCAAAAAAAAAAGGCCGCAAAGTATTCATTTACCAACATTATGTACAGTACTCGGCCGTATGTTTGAAGACTAAAGTCTTCAACCAGTGCGTCCTGCCCGTTATAACATACGGTGCCGAAACGTGGACAGTGACAGTCGGGTTGGTTCACAAATTGGAGGCCGCTCAGCGCACTATGGAGCGGGCTAGGAAAAGAACCGGAGTTACCGACATATCTTGCAAAGTATGCAAGCTGAAGTGGCAGTGGGCTGGGCATGGTTGTCGAAGGACCGATGGCCGGTGGAGCAGACGAGTCCTGAAGCGGAGACCGCGTATCGGCAAGCGTAGTGTGGGTCGCCCCCCGGCTAGATAGACTGACGACCTTTCTTGAGGTCGTCGGTCGAGTGGCTGGGACAAACTGGGTGCGGAAGGCGGAGGACACGGTGTTGTGGCGCAGCCTGGGAGAGGCCTACGTCCAGCAGTGGACTGCGATAGGCACATCTAATTTGAAAAAGTTCGGCTTTGTATAACGTTATCTCTATCCGTTAAACCTGTTACAGCCTCTTTCTGAAGCTTGTAGTGTCATACTTTCAAACAAGCTGACAAAATTTGATGCTAAATAAAGCAATAATCACAAACACTTACCAACCGCCGACCTCTCGTACCCATCAGGGTTCATACTCGGTAGCAGATGTATCCTGGTGCTGTTCAGCATCTTCTGTATCCTCAGGTTGCCGCTCACGTACTCCTGGCACAGGTACTTGGCTAGGAGAAGGAGGAGCTCCCGCCCTATGACCTCGTTACCGTGCATGTTCGCTACGTATTTGAATTCGGGTTTGCCTGTAGGAGGGTATAAGGCGTTAGTTTTGTATGCTTAAGTTTTTTATATAATTAAGTACATACTACATTTTCTGTGTGTGTAAGCGCAGGAGCTCTCGGTACCGTCCGAGACGGGCGAAGTCGGAAGTATGCGTGTGTGGGTGTACGTGTGTGTTATGTGCTGACGCTACTCGTCTTCACGCTCATATTCACAGCGTGTTTGTACACTTGGTTACCACAAGTAAACCGAACTTCTTGTCGTGGGAAAAAATACTGTAAGTAGTGTACTTAATTTTATACCACATTTAAAACACGCGTTGCTTCGTGATAGATAGAAATACTGTACCTATTTTAGGTGCCGAGCAGCGTTGCTGTGTTCCGGTTTGAGGGGTATAGAAAAACAGACACATGAGTAGTTCCAGCTTAAGGGTTACAGACCTAAGCTCGAAATCGCAATTCGAGATGAGTTCAAAATTCGTTTGGAATATTGCTATTTTATTATGGAAAAAGACATGTTGCGCCGACCCAAAATAAATTGGGATTAGGGCAAGAGAATGATGATGGTGATGATGATGAAGATCATGCTGATGAGACGTTAAAGCTTTTTCTCTGCGAAGGCAATGCATCTGCAATACCACCACCGTCATTTAGGGAACGGTGATCACACTCACCATCAGGGGGAAACCGCCTTTATGGTCCGCACAATTCAAATTTTCTTACGTTTTTTGAAATTTGCAGGTCAGTGTCATGTTGTATGTTAAACAAAATATGATTCGCGACCGTAACTAGTATACTGTATTTACAGAATTATAATCAATAAAATCATCAACACAACCCTCTAAGTTCATATAAACCCATTGACTGGCCAAAACAACATACAACCTGACACTGACTTGCAAATTGCAAAAAACATAACAAAATAACAATGAAAAAAAAATGCCATCCACTCACCAGGCTTATGCACTCCAGGATCGCTTGTAACTTCAAGCACATACAGCTCCCTTCCCTCCACAGATTTGCCAATGCTGCTCAGCTTGGTCAGGGCGGGGTACTGCTCATTCAGCTCCTTGAGGAAGCTTTCCATTTTCACGTAGTCGTGGTGCGCGAAGTCTACTGGGGACATACCGTCGATGTCGTGACGCTCGCGCCTCAAATGCACTGGAGATTTGCCCGGTTAGATTGGTTTTAGAATTTGTTGGCGCCATTTCGTGTTTGTTTTTTATTTTGCGTGAGCGTATCTTTTGTGTCACTTGTATTGTGTCTGATCTGTGTGTGTGTGTACTTACTTCGTTAGGTGTTTAATTAAACCTGGATAATTGGTGTATTTAACAAAAAAACAAACAAAATATTTTTATTTAAATTTCTTACCATCAGTAGCTTTGTTGTTCTTTTGGTTTTATTTTTAAATTCGTTATTTTCTAATAGTAATTCTATGACACTCATGATTGTGTGTACTTACAACTTGATGTTTTTTTTTTTTATAATATACAATAATGCTTTATTATATATTATAAAAAAAAACATCAAGTTGTAAAATAGTGTTTTGAACTCAAAAACGTGTTTAAAAAATTCATTTCGAAACTCACACCAAACAAAAATAATTTGTTTAATTAAAACAAATTTATCATGCTCCTGTTTTATGACACAGTGGTTTTAAAACTTTTTGGCAAGCACATAAATGAGTATTGACTACTAGGAATCCAGGATTGTGAGTTAAAGGTGGTTCTACGTAAGGTTTACAAAAGGATGTTTCGAAAGAAAATCGGACAAATCAACAGTGCATTACAGAAAAGTATGAAAACATTCACCAAATAAAACCATTGAAAAATAACCACTACCAAAAAAAAAATATGTAAACAACCATCACCAAATAAAACAATGGAAAAATCAATGAAAAAAAAAAAAGAAAGTAGGAAAATTTCAATAAAGAAAAAGGGAATAATCAAGATATCTTAGAACATAGTCTGATTCATTATCGACATTTACCTAACATTTGTTTGATTTTAATATGACATTATTTCATATTTGTAACATACTAAAAGATTTTATTCAGAAAACAGGGTTTTCTTTTTGGATTTTTTTAACTACAAAAAAGAATGCAAATTATTTATTTACAAAAAAAAAGTAGCGTATTGTACTTCTACTACAATACTATAGGTAAATAAAAACCAATATCCGCTAAATGAATCAAACTACTTAGAAGGTGTTAATTAAAACAAAGCGATAGAATACTGTGTACCTGTGACGTTTATTGTTCATATACAACGCCTTCTGGCCATCTACGTACAAACAACTTATTACACATCGTTTGGTAAATGGCTGCAAACTAATGTCAACTTTAAACTAATACTAACCAGGTTTTATTTCAAACTGACAAAATTATGTGTGTCGTGACATTATTTTAGCTGCACTCGATCCTGAAGATGTTGAATTGTATAATCAGATTTAAGTTCTAAAGCAGCAAAGAGCATTTATTTAAAATTGGTAACGAATGTGTATAACATTTTTAAAGCTACAGCTGTAGTTGCTCTTAAATTATACATGTGTGTGTGTGACCCTGTCGATCTATGCATTTCTTCGTAAAATAATGTTGTGTGGCTTCAAAATAAAAATAGACCTTACCATAAGCATTTTTAACGACCCGGATGTAGAACGAAGGTTTTTTGAATTTATTTTTGTAATTTAAATATAAATGAACACTAGATGCCATTGATTGAGTAGCAACCATAGGTTTGCAACTATTTCGCCTCAGGGTCGCGGGTTATTCCACAGAGAAAACCGTGGCCCTGGCACAGGCAACTGAAGGAACACGGGTGGGTTTTAGTCAGTAAAAGTCTGACACGCCCTCCCGCTCCACCCAGAGCGGGAGAAGTCATTTGATGATTTCCCACCCAAAAAAAAAAAAAAAAGGTTTGCAACTATTTACCAAACACTAAATAAATACGAATGTATAAATAAAATTCTCTCACTTTCACTTATGAAATATACACAACCAACTCCTAATTAATATTTTTTTAAACACAATTAATTTTGATACATTTTCTAATAATTTAAATAATTTAATTACAATCACTGAGATCAGTTTTAAGAATTTATAATTGATCAAATAATTTACCTAAATTGGCACAGTAATATTCACTAACAGCCTTAATTTTATTCTTTTCTACAAAATACGCCTAAATGCAACAAGTTTGTAAAGCTAGAGTAACCTTTTTGGAGAATAACTATACTATACTAAGTTATAAACTTTTAAAATTGCATTTTTAAACCTTTATTAGACCAAAATATTTGAGAATCGAAATAATACTTTTTTTTTTCAATGCTTACCTAATTATAATAATTTTTCACTTCTGCTATAAAATAATATCTTGAGCAATATATGTAATATGAAAATTATCGCTAACAAAATAAAGTTAATATTTCCTTGTTCAACTACCCACATAAAATTATAATAAATATGTCGACATTATTATTCACTGGCTGGTCAATAGACCTTCTCATTTTCATCTTATTCTAAACTCAAATAAATTCAAATTGTGCCTTTCGCGCTTATGGTCCTATGTTAAATTAGGGACTACATACGACGATGTTGCTTTGTCATTAAGGTTAGTATTACGTCACAAAAGCTTAATTCTAGTGTTAAATGTTAATGGAGTGGAATTAGGAAGCCCGATGGTAATTAATTGGATGGTTTACATTTACACGACCGCTGTACACATACATGTTTTGATGTTTCAACTAAATATGTTATCTTTACTAATAATAAAGCTGAGAGTCTGATTTTTTGTTTTAACGCGCTAATTTCTGGAACTACCCGACAATTTGAAAAAATATTATTTTATTTGATAGCCCAATTCTTGTGGAAGCTATTTAACATAACACTACGACTCTTTAGAGGCGAGCAAATAGAAAAGGAAGTCATATAGAACGCTAATCAAAAACGAAGTAATACCGCGGGCGGGTGGATGATGGGACGCGACGCGGGGGGTCGGGGCAATGGGGTCTCAACTAGAACAAATTATAATTTGTCTTGAATAAAAATCATAGATAGCAGCATAGGTTACCATTATGAAATTAACAATCATTAAAAGTGTTAAACGGCAGAATTTTTGCTGAAATAAGATTGGTAAAAGTCAAAACTTCCTTGTTTAGTGCTGATTTATATAATGCACGTATTTTAAAAATTAAATAAATATTATTCCAAGCCTTTAACTTCAATTCGAACCCATAAATGATAAAAGTGGCCATCTGGTAATCATTTTGTTTAGAGCTTTTTGCAATGGATGGCATTTTAATCAATTGGTCGTCATCACAGTTTCCAATATTGTTAACTATTATATTATATTGTTTATTATTATTTTTTACGTATAAATATAATTACAGAGACATATCTGTTGTATGTTTTTCTGAACCCGGAACATAAAACTTTATATAAAGAGGATTGCACGAAACGTTTTAAAAGTAGGCCGGACTTCTAGAATGCGTTCTAAAACTAGTATCTGGCAATTAGTGTGTCGCTGATGCTGCCATATGTTGAAGAATTGGGCGAAGAAAAATTGCCAGCTCAATAGCCAGTCTTAGGGACGTTTAATTTTTTTTGTATGGGATTGGGTATCTGTACGTAGTACTATACTATCTGTGGTCGGGGTCCAAAATTTTCACGAGGACGTAGTCGCGGGCAAAAGCTTCGACAAAATAAAGTTAAAGATTGAAAAAAAATATTATTCCATTTATTAACCGTTATTTTTTCGTTTGCGGTACAAGAACAGATATAAAAAAGGCCTATTAAATAAAACATTTCATAATGGTGAAATATAAATAGCCGATATTTTTAATAAATAATTGATAGCTCTGGATTTATTAATTTAGTTGAAACATCTTTATTTAGTCACAAAAACAGCAGACAGAACTACACTATAGTTATTACTCTACAACACAGAGTAGTAAGAATCAAGTTATCTTGTATAGTATAAAGTTCTTTTTATTGAGTATGAATGAACAGGTCTTGGCAATACCACAAGACAGTAGCGAACCAGAGACAAGCTTTATGACGTGACATTAGCGACCGTCCAATGACACACGTTTCCTTTTACCATATAAATTCAATGAGAAATACGATAAGTCACTCTATACTTACTACTCAGTGTTCTAAATTAATGATATTACTTATTTACTAATTAGGCTAGTAGCTGGTCGATAAATTTAATTTAGCTGCTTATTGTACTCTTTATATTGGAACCATTGATTAACCCCAAGGGATAAAGGCGTTTTATTATATAAATGGCACTGAACGTGATGGCATATTACTCTATACTAAAGTTATTATTAAATTGCTCATCATAACCCTTTATAAGAATATTTGTCAGAATAGAAGCGTAGTAATATACAACCATGTAAAATCTAAGGCAATTCGTATGATAGTCCGCCATGTTTAAAGTTGCAGTTGTTTGTTCGGACTCTAAAAATAAGGTTCTAAGGTTTATTATTGGTTAGCACATTGGACTTTCCGAATGGACCCTTTGAACGTGGTCAAATCACAAAGTAACAAAAATGTTAGTGGACATAATAAAATCGACAGTAAAGTACAATTTACACAAGAAATTCGGCGGAATTATATGGGTTTGATATATATCTACATAGTTATGTGAACTAACGATGTAAGTCTATCATAAAGAATACTAAGTGAAAATATAGCTTTTCAGTTTGGTTATTTAGACCCTGTGGGCTGTAATGAACGAGAAAGTGGTGGATTACGCGGAGAAAAGGGTAGTTGACCATCTATATAATAAAAATGAAATGCTGTTCGTTTGTAAGCGCAGAACTTGAGACCAGATGGACCGATTTAGCTATTTTTATTTTAAAATGTTCGTAATAATTTTCCCAGTATTTTCAAATTCGGGAAAAACTAAACGTCCTTTTTGTATGAATTATTGAAATTTGGACAGCCCACCATCAGGCGGGTCAGTTAATTGTTATATAGAAGCTGAGAAATACAATTTATATAAAGCGTAAGTTGTAAGCGTTTAAAAATAGTTTAACAGGCAGACTCATGTCTATACAACGTGTTTTTTTTTATATCCCATAACTCTAGGGTATGATTGAGACCATATCAAATAATCAACTGGTATTATAATATGAATTATGTACCAATCATCCTTTTTTTTTTTCATACAAAATAATTCGACAAAGTCACGATTATTAATGTAAAACACCCTTACGTGAAATATGAAAGCGTCGCATTTTCTTAGCTTTAAAATACATGTACGATTGGTTTAAATAAAAATGAATTACTCGTATTTATCAATTAAACTTAGATACCTATACACATCGAGGGTCTATTTTGCAGGGTAAGCAAACAAAATTGGCAAGCTCGCAAAAGTAAAGATTCGTCATACTGGTGACAATTTTTGACCTACTTTAATTATGATTGAGGATATCTCCGAAACTGTGCATTTTTGGACCACCTATTCTAGGAGTTTTAGTAATATTTTTACCTACAGAATATAACCCTAGAGTTATGGGATATAAACAAAAACAGGTTGTATACTACTAGCTGTTGCCCGCGACTTCTTCTGCGATCCAGGATGTAAAGTAGCCTTGTCCTTACACAGGTCGTGGTCTAAATGTGTGCCAAATTTCATTAAAATCAGTTCAGCTGTTTTGGCGTGAAAGCGTAACAAACATACTAACTTTCGCATTATAATTTTAATTAGGATTTTCAAAACAGTAATAATAATGGTTGGAAAACCAAAAATCATCAACTACCCTACTGTTGTCGTGATACTCGTACATTTTGTTAGTAATCATAATAAAATTTAAGCTAATGAAGATAGTGAAAATAGTTGCTTTCAATTTGACGGTCACCTGAAGGCCAATACTTGTACATAAAAAAACGTTCAAATTCAAGCCGCAATCTCATCTCAGCGACAATCAATTTCAAGACGTGTCAAAAATGTATGTAAATCGATTGCATTTTTGACAGATTGAGACTAAGATTAGAATTTCGTCGAACGTTCCTAAGGATACGGGAATTGCCTCCCTGACATTCGATACAAAACCATTCACTGTCTAGTGACAGAATACTGCGAACTGACGTTACGATTTTTTTTTTTTTGTATGGCATCTCGTAGTTGACCTTGAGAGGTCGTGACTACTTAACCGGACTATGACGTTACGATAAAACAAAGTTCACCTTTTATAACTCTTAGCGCAGTATCCGTTTTGCGCGACTAGGACGGAGCATATACCTTCTTACACATTAAATTGTGTTTTAGTTGTCTCTTGCCACTCTGCACTTTTGGATTTAGTGGCATTTGTTTACAATACTTAATACAAAAACCTCAAATTGACTTAAGAATTCTGGGACGAATCTAGCAGACTAAAGTACCTCGAAAGATTATCTAGCGTAGTTTTTTAACATGCCGTAGACCATTTGAGGACTCCAGAAACTCTTTGTTCGCCGATGCATCACTTTTTTTACATTACCTATTAACCTTTTTTTTTAAACCAAAATACTACCAATTTCTACAGGTGACCGTCATGTCATACTTATTGTAATCCACCAAATCTAAACCACTCAAATTTCAACAAGTACGATACGACGCAGGCTAGTCAATAAAGGTAAAAACTACCATGGACGAAACACTTAAAAGTTTTTTGTACATTTTACTTCAGCTTTGACCGTCAAATTGTAACCCACCATCTCTATAGAGCGACAAGGTTCTTTTGGCGCATGGCCAAAATTGGAACTTAAGCCGCCATCGTGTTTTTTCAATAAAATTTGATCTAACCACGCCCCTTTTCAATGTCATTAGAACGCCAAAAGATCTTTGAAGCATTACATACATAACCCCTCAAGCTTCAACAAGTACCACAAGCAGTAGATTGACGACCAGCACCGAGGTGAGATGTGTGAGTGCGGTCACAGCGGAGTTGTCATGGTAACGCAGCTGCGACTTACCGGCTGTCAGCGAGCGCGGGTGTCGGTGCACGGTCATGTTGAAGACGATGGGAGACGTTTGGTTGGCTGGGACGGTTATTGAAGTGTAGGGTGGGATTGAATAACTGGAATAGATAAGTTTTGCCTTGATTTTTTTGAAGTGGAAACTACTTTATCCGCTTTGAGTGGTCTTTCGTACATACTAAACTTATGGGTTCGCGTCACCGATAGGCTAACGTCACCGACATGCCAATGTGACCTGTTGCGACAGACTGGCGACGCAGCCTGTGTACATTTTGGGGTTTTCACTTCTGTCTTCATGACTACCTATTTTTTTTTCTTCTTGTACGAGTCCGAGCTATAGGAGCTGATGCATGTCAAAATATTCATAAGCCAATGGCGCTGAAAGAAAGCTTTATTGCTCATTGCACGGATTAGTGGTTGAAGCTTGGTCACTAAATAAACTGTTCAAACCTGACAAGGGGCGAAGGCAAAACAAACGCCTTGTCTAGCGGTGGTTGCCAACACGGTATGTATCTGGTGTTCTGTTTTTCAACGATAACATAAACAATGGCCAATCGATTGCAAAAAAAAGATTCCGTATTTTGTGAAGACGAAAGTCGGGTCGTCTCGGTCTACGAGTCCAGATGATATTTGTAGGCTGATGGGAAATACGAGATAAAACTGGACATTCATTTTCCTACAATTTTAAAGTACTTATCTGAAGATAATTTTCACCAAAATAATTTTAGAATCATGTAGGTATACTTACCCAGAAGCAACAGCGGTGACGTTATATTGTCCAGGTAGCAACATGCGCCAGAAGTAGCCGTGGTCTGTTGTGCGTACGACGTGATCGTTGCCCTCCACTCTGATTTGAGCATTCTGGAAAATAATAAAATGTACATAACCTATTAGACCGGTTCTGTGCTTCTCGCATCCAGCGGATTCCTGTCGCCTTCACCAGGTCATCGGCCCACCTTGTGGGAGGCCTACCAACGTCTTCCGTTACGCGAGAAGCACAGAACCGGTCGAAGTGGCTGTGCTTGGGGGGAGGCCTACGTCCAGCAGTGGAAGTCTTTCGGCTGTAACGATGATAATGATGATGACGATGATGAACCTATTTGAAAGAAAGTATGTAAAGGGAGCGATGTAAACGCTACGGAAGATTTAATGCCATTAACAAAAATACCGGACTTTGTAAGGCAAAAATAAAAATCCAACATTTTCGGCGCCGTCGAGGTTAGCCTTGAAAGAAGTGGCGAGATAACTTGCGACGCATGCCGCGATGGCTACTTAAAGGATACCTGGAAGGACCTGGAAAGGCATATGGCCGGCAGTGGAAAAGTATAGGCTTGAAAAGAAAAAACTTTAAATACTTCGTATTTACCTTAACTGGTTCTCCAGCCTCATCGACAACAACACCAGTGACGCCAATATGCGACTGCTCAATAAACGACAAAAGAGCATCCTTGTTCAGATGCCAGTACTTCGGGAGTTCTGCCGCAGGAGGGTATTTACAGCAGGACAGTTCGAAAGTCACTTCGAAACAGTTCGAGTGGACGTAGTTGAAGTCTTGCATGCCACCTAGAACAGTAAGTAATAATTATGAGATAGATCTATTTTTACACATTACACAGGGTGGAATCGACGCACAACCTGATACCATGGATTCAGTAACATGATCTGGACCTCTCTGCGTTGAAAAATTTCGGCGGCTTTTTATTAGTTTTTTTTTTTGCTTTAATCTACATTCAATTATTATTTCTATCTATCCTAATGAGGTTTTTAATTACAAAAATATACATTCTCGTATTTCACCAAAAACAGCAATGTAAAAAAATCGAGTCATAAGCCCAGGCGCTCAGTGTGTGCTTCGAAGCCAATGCGCGACAACCGAATGAGCGGGTGTCGGGCGCTCGAGCACCCTCAAACCTCGTGGGATTGGACACTGGCAGACCATGAGCTTCCTAAGGTATTTGTGTATTTGTGGAAGGTGGGTGGTGGTTCCTCAGGAATTCTACCATCCATCATTCGTTTTGCAAACCTACAATCAATCGAACCTCGATCTTATTTATCGATGTGAATCGCAATTCAATTCATCAATTTTGTAGGCACGTTCACGAAAGGCCAACGGGGCGGCGCGGCGGGCGGCACGACTTGTGTGTGTGTGTGTGTGTGTACGAATAGGTAGTTAGGTAGCGCGCGAGCGCCAACATTACTCCGGCGGAGCGTTGTGATCGCGATATTTGCAATACATTGCGCGCAAAAAAATTGTTTTTTTACCGTATTTATTCTGGGGGGTTTATTTTTATAAAATATTAATATGTTACTTAGATATTACAATCTCAATGTTTTGGTTAATCAGTACATTGCAGCCAAACGAAGTAGGGGCGGGTCGCTAATTTTATATTATATATGTTTATCAGACTTCTATCACCAACCTAGGTTTTGCACAAGTGTAGGAAAATTCAAATGCCTCAACATTCCACATACTCGGGCGTCAGATTCACGACCAAGAGGTTGCAGGCTGAAACTTGAACTGTTGCACTATTGACGACAACTCTCTCTTAATATGATAATATTTTACTTAGTTCGAGGAAATGACGGAAACAGTAGCCACGCGACACCTACAATGGTAGTAAACTATAATTTTTTATGCGTTTACAGGTAAACAAAGGTCTTCTGCTAAGCAGCTCCGATATTCGATTAGGGATACTTTAGTTATGCAGGGTGGCAGGGACATCGACGCGAAAACTGAAACCATGAATTCTGCACATCATTCTAAACCCACTAGCGTAGCAATTATACGTAGGTTTAAAAAAAACTGCTGTTTCACAGAAAAGTGCAATATCTACGCGGTCAAAATGTAAGTTTTTTTTTTTCGATCAAAAATTTCAACGCCGGGGCCGGGGTTCAGAACCATGTACGACGATGTCCCTGCCCTGTATACCCAAACTTGATCAGTGAAAATCATAGATAAGTACGGAAAACATTTGGCAACGAACATATTAAATATTAGACATAGTACCATATTTTCTAGTCCAAGCTTTTTTCTTTTAATTCTAGCGTCTTTAAAGACGAGGGTCGCACCGCAAAGCAAAAGTCCTCCTAAATCACTTTCGTACAATTTTTGTGTACACCACAGGTACAGGTGCGCCACACCTCACATTTTTACATTGAAATGCGATGCGCTGCGGCCCAAGGCGGTTATTATGTTCACTTAGCTTAAACTACCAACCTTGTACAGAATACCAGTGCGCTCCATTAGTAAGTCCTCCATCAAAGTTATCTGGTGGACAAGTGTTTCCAGCTCTCATTTCTTCGTTGCGAGACGCGTACACATTCGCCAAGTGTTTGAACAGCGAGTCGTCTGGAGAGCGACTCTCTTCACAGCACTCCTTACCGGTACTGAAAGGGTATAACAGGACTAGTCAACAAAATGTCAGAAGAATAAATAGAGTGACTGAGACTGTAGAGTAAATATCGAAACTAACGAAAAATACGATTATGCTATAAGCATAATAAACCTATAACGCTCCTACTGCTGGCCTGCTGTGACACAGGGCTCCTCTCTGTGAGAGGGAGTGGGCCGTAATCCACCACGTGGGCCCAGTGCGGGTTGGTAGATGTCAGGTCTTCGAAATTTTGGTTATAGGACATGCCGGTTTCCTCAGGATGTTTTCCTTCACCAAAATCAAAAGTCATTTATTCAAATTAGGCTGAGAATCAGCACTTTTCGAACGTCAAAATAACATAAGACAGTCCCTCAAAACGCCCGTTCTTCACCACTTCCTAATGCTTTCACTGGGAAGAAGAAGTGGCGCAACAAACTCCGCAGTAGCACAGCTGTCTGTTTAGTTAGAAAAAACTTGAATCTATACAATAATCGGTATGCAAAGTAACAAAAATTTCGAGACACAGAACATCATATTAAATTATCAGCCATAAGCTAGCTAGCCACGCCGATATACCCAAAATAGAAAACACTAAAACTCAAAAAAAAAAAACATAACTTATAACATAAATAAAAGGCTCCACAGGCATAAAGGGCGTGGCAGCTTCCATATACAATACTCGATTAATTAAGATGACACCGTTTTTGAGAGCAGTGCTAAACAAACTAGGTAACTACTAGTACCCGAACTAAACCGAAAACTGCTTCAAATACCAAAAGTAAACCATTACAGGATGTGGGGAAACCTTTCACACTATTTATGGATTGCTTCGAAGAAAAAATACACCAGTTCTAGAACACCAACCTGGAATCATCATAAGGGTAGCTTGCAACAACAGCACCTCCATGCAGGTTCCCTGACAACACAAACTGCTTGCTGGTGACCCATCGCATGAGCGCCACGGTCTCAGGCTGCCGTCCACCATACAAGTACTCGTCATCATTCGACTTATGTTTGTCGAACTGATCAGGGAAGTCCCTGTTCAAGTCCACGCCTTTAGCGTTGCTCCTGCCTAGGTATTCCCTTAGGGACTCGCAGCTACCCTCCTGTAATATAAAAGCTAAAGAGTTAGGTACTATAAATAACATGAATAAGGATTGATTGAAAGGCGAAGATACCGGGTCTAGGTTGACTCCTACCGAAAAGACTGGCCCACATAAGCAGAAAGCAGAGTGGTGTGGACGAGGGAGAGGGAGGCCTTTGCAATGCAGTGGGACAATATAGTGGGAAGAATTGGTTGTACATTAATTACGAGAAATTTTCTTGTTATTTTGTCTGTCTTTGGCTTGTTTTTTAACACTTTTACTACACATTTTTGAGTCTCATTGGTGTGTGAAAAAAGCAGTCACGAGTTAGTGTACCTCCCTATCTATCTATGCTAATCTTTCTACTAATTAACAATATACTTACTGAATTGGAAACCTACAAAATTATGAGCCAGAACAATGATGATAAAATTTAAAAAAGTATTGGTCAGGATAGGCTACGCCTACTCAAATAGGTGCTGCCTTTGCATAAATCCTTACAGTTTTTATGTGATATGTCACTTCACACCTCCTTAAGTATTCAAGATTGCGTCTAGAGGATAGGCAGAAGCGTAGTAAGTACCTAAGACAATTTTCTCTTTAACAGTTGATTGTAACGGTCACATGGAGGCCCATGTATAGCTGGTTGATAGCAGACAGAATGTGCATATGAATAAATATTGCATATTGCAATTATTAATACTTAATGCGTCGTGTGATGCGTCCGCGGTGCGGAACTTGAAAATTAGCACGATTAATGACACATCATTCAATTGAAGACTTTATTTTAAATACATTTAAGGTATGTTTTAGGTTTTGTAATTTAAAATAGGTGGAAAGTTTCAATGTTTAAATATAGTGCATTCTATTATCTAAAGTGAAGTCAATGACCTATTGGACATGCATTTGCAATAATAATTTCCTTGTCCCAGTCAACAAGGTGATAAGACCCTCCTCATACTATTATATATTTCTAAGGAAGGGTTTGAAGAGAAACATAGGTGTATAAAAAGATAAAAAGCAGCGATTTTACAGTGTTCTTGTCAATGATATGATGCTCTGTGGTTCTTGTGGAACAAGGCTTGTGGGTACCTACTTAGATTATTTTAAGTGCGTTTTATTTGTGCAGAATAAACAACTAAACATTTGTTTTTTTCTTATAGACACTGGCTGCCAAATAAATTAGAAAAAGGACCAGATTTTTTTTTTGAATTATCTGCTAGATAAAATAATCAAAAGTCATTCGGAGATGCAAAACAGGCCATAACTGACGTAACTAACCAAACAGGTTGTTGGCATTCTATTATTTGTGTTATAACTGTATTTTATGTATAGTTTGGAATTGGAACCAACAACCTAAGCCAATATGTGATAGTGAAGACAGTCAATATGTGGTGTTTAGATTAACAACAATTTAATGCAGTTTAGAAAGTATCAAAATGACTGAATTTTATTTATTTTTATTTCTAAGGGCTACTGCTGAGCATGAGTTCATGGGTTTCCAGTTATTGGGTTTTTCTACATGGAATTTCTCACTGACAGTCCAGAGTTTGCATTTGTGCCCGTTTGATGGCAACAAGATGGCCTCCAACTCCAAATTGTTTCTTACTGAACATATTTTGACCATTTTTGACCTAGATAGATAAACAGCTCGAAAAAAAAACTGATGATCTCATACAAATTGAATAGTCCGAAAGAGATTCCGTGGCCCCTGGCACAGGCAAAGCGGGTGGGTTTTAGTCCGTAAAAGTCTGACACGCACTCCCGCTCCACTCAGAGTGGGAGAAGATACCTAATTTCCCAAACAAAAAAAAGAGGCTTGCTGGACCATTACGACTGCTAACGCTGCGTGTATCCTTAATAAGATATTTTTCTTAATTTTGTTTCATTGCTTATGCAGCTAGGAACATTTCCGTAAGGAGGTCCAAAATGAAGCCAACCATAGGCTATGAATAGACATTTAGCGGCTGTGATGAAAGTCCTACGCCCAAAAGAAGTCAGCCTAATTAATAATGCCAATTTTTTTTTCAACATTATAGCTATACCACATACCACATGCCCCCCTCTTTATATGTGGGGGTGGCGTTTGGTCCCTGGGAGTTCCCCCACTCGCTCCCCTTCTCCCAAATATTTGCCCTTCTAAACCTGGCAGTCCTGCCAGATTGTAATATGGTTTTTGACAAAGGCTTGCATGTCTTACAGCCCATAATGTTCCGAATATGACCTACAAATGTCTAATTGCCTACTGATAGTGACCACCACATGCTCTGCCACTGTAGCGTGTAGATCAAAAGATAAACGATAAAAGACTATTTTTAACAAAAGGTCATGTAACAATGCACATGAAAAGCATGTTTTCCATGCTTGTTTAATTTGTTGTTTTGTCATGCTAATTTTACATATTTGCATATCTGATTTAAATGGCTTTGAATTTGTATCTATTCCATCTACCTGGCAGTATTAAGGCTTCTACAAACAAGCGCGGCACGCGACGCGAATCGCGCGCGACACACAGGCAATGCTCGTCGCGCAACTTGTGGTGTCTTTGATGAGCGTGCAATTCGCGTCGCGTGTCGCGCCTCTTTAAAAGAGCCTTTATTGTTTCGACTCAGTTAATATTTTTTGTGGATTCAAATTCGATTTATTTTATTTCACATAAAACTACATACTCATTTATGAAACGTCTGTAGCTAGGTTCACGGCTCCAATGCGTCGTTTGCTATACGGAAGAGCCGGCGAGGAACTCAATGGCTACTCTTTTTTTTTTTATTGGATTCTACTACGTTTTGATGAAGCTTCATTCACCATCCAGCTCTAGGGCCGTTTGGTATGGCCTTTTTCTTTCACAGAGAGGAGGCACGTGTTCATCAGTGGGAACATCATAGGCTGATTATGCAAACCTTATTTATTCGCGTACCTACATTAGCAGTAATGAAGAGAGAGAGCAAAGCTGTGCCAAGCTGAACTTCGGGACATTTTACAGTGAAATCAAAACAAAATGGCCTATTATTATTATAGTTATACCTTTCCTAAGTACTTTTGTGAGCCAATATTGAATGTATAACCTATTATTAATTAAATCAACTTCATTACTAGGACACATGGAAATAAATCTTAAAAATTATCAGTTTACTTAAATTTGTAAGCCAATCTCATGAAAAAGTAAATCCTTAATAACAAAACAACTTGAACTCAATAACGACTGATGATAAAAATGGTCCAAGGGTAAATGAATTATGGAAATAATTGGTATTGTTATTAAAATACAAGCTATATTCATCCTTTAACATAAACAATTATAAAGGATTTATATGCTATTTTGTATTGTGTCAACCAGTAACTGAGTGGTGGAGGTCAGGTAGGCAGTCGCTCCGTGTTAAATACTGGTATTCAGCTGCATCCAGTTAGAATGGAAGCTGTCCTCAATATAATAGGAAAAGGCTCAGCAGATAAAGATAGATAGGATTTATATTAAAGTTTCCTTTACTTTTTGTTTAGTGCAAAAACTTTCAGAAAAACTATCTCAGTGTGATTGTAGGAAATACTTTTTAAAATAGTATCTACATAACCCTGAGTAAGTCACTTTTTTATTTGTTGCTGTTGTGTTAAAGAACTGAATGGACTTTCTTGTTATGTAAATGTAGAGCATGTAATAAAGTAAGGAAATCAGATCAGATAACTTTTTGGAAAGAAGTCTGCACACTTGACAAATGAAAACTAAACAGAAAAGAAACACTTAGATGTCACAAAACTTTTGCTATGTTATGTGCGTTTTTGTGTTTATACAGCCATATGGCTATGAATGCTTTTTTTTGGTGTTTTTTTGTTTAGTTACTCTCAAATGTTGGTAATTTATTTCATTGTGCCCATTATTTTATACAAAATATACAGCAAAAAGAAACTTTGTTCCAGCCAGATGTCACTTCAAAACTTTAATTAATTTGTATTCGTAGATTTGTGTTTAAATGAAAATAATAACCCAGTAATAGGAACATAGGTAAAATATTATAATTGAACTAGCTGACTCCGCAAACGTTGTTTTGCAAAATTTTTTTTTTTTGAAAAATAGATGTTGGCCGATTCTCAGACCTACCCGATATGCACACAAAATTTCATCAAAATCGGTCAAGCCGTTTCGGAGGAGTATGGCAACGAAAACTGTGACACGAGAATTTTATATATTAGATTTGATTTCAAATATAAGCAAAGTATTACATTTTCCTTTTGGGTTCATAACATATATTTAGAACTGTTACATGAATAAACCACTGTTATGAAGTTATATAGTAAGCATTTGTCAAAACACTTTGTTTAAAATTGTGGTCCAAACATCAATATTTAAATAAAAATTATTTTGAGTATTTTATAGAAAAATCTTTTTAAAAACGTTGTAGAACCAGCAATATAAGCTAATTCAATTTATTTTATGAAGTTATCATAACTTTTAAAGAACCATACCAGCTCTGTAATAATCAAGATAAGTAGATAACTCTCAAATATTAGTGTTTTATGTAAACCTCCTTTTTATACACAGTGGATTTATGAGACGGGACAGTAAGGGTAGTTACCTTAATTGTTGTGGCTATGGGAAAACCGTCATAGGAGACTATCTATAATCGGCATTCTCCGATTTTGAAAAAGTTGGGACTGATTTTCACACACACTTTTTTTGATGCCATTTGATCCTGTTTCTTAGAGGAATCAAAAAACTAGCAGACCAACTGCGGTGACACAAGTCTGAAATCATGAGAACCTTTTCCCATACATTTCAATGAGACTACAACTTACTTTTTAACAAGGGATATACTGGCTACCACTATGAATAAGAGAGTATAATTATAATTAATTTTGCAGAGTTTAAATGATTTATGATTCAATAATATTACAAAAAATATTAGTATTGATTTTATACTGGCAGACAAAATAATAATATGGAGGTATTATGCAAAATTATTGGGAAGTTAGGATTAATTACTATTTTAGAAAGCCAGTGACAATGTGTGTGGTGTTTCCAGTCAACTGCAATTTAATGAAATAATAATACTATGTTAAACAGTCCCAATACCCTGACATTTTAAAGAGTTTGAGTTTATGTTGAGTTAATATTGAACATATTAAATAAATAATATGAATGGCATTAGCATTTCACATGTTTCCAATATTTTACGAAAAATTTAAATATTGACACAAGATATGTAAGCATTCACCAGCTAAATAAAAAATCTCTGTTGTGACAAACCAGTTTCTTATATGAATCTTCATACACTTAAAATTAACAATTATGTTCCTTACCTCACTGCTCTCATATCCATCAGGATTCAACGACGGCATCAAGTGTATATCAGTTGTATTCACCAGCTTCGTGACTCGGTCATCTTTTCCATAGTTGGCCAACAAATATTGGGCCAAGTATATCATCAACTGGCGGCCAACAGACTCATCACCATGCATGTTGGCCACATATTTGAAGGACGGCCGCTCATAATGCGACGACTTAACATCCTCGCTTATTTGCAGCACCAATAGTTGCCGTCCTTGCACGGACTTCCCAATAGAATACGACTTAATCAGATCCGGGTACGTCGACTCCAACTCACTAGTTAAATTCACCAAATCATAGTATTTTGGATATTTAGGGGCCACAAGAAAATATTCGTCATTCTCCTCGATAGATCGGGGCACACAGCTATCAATAAATAGCGCAAATAACACAAATAAACACGTGTGAACAAGCAACATGTTTGCTCCTCTATAGAGAGCTAGTCATGTGCGCGAGGGTATTTACCGTTTAATGACAATGTAGGAACGTAAACACTACTTTATCGCCGTAAACATGGTAAGCGGCACGACGTTTAATGTAAATTTAATACAAAAATGATAAGACGGGCAACAATGGGTAGGTATTTGTACGCTTTGACAGCTGACGCATTCTATTGTTTGGGTGACGGACAGACGGCAAAAGACTGGGTTACCAGAACCATTAACCTTTTTTACCATCATTTGCAAAAAGGAAAGCATAACTAGGTTCTGAACCCATAAGGGCGGGCGGGGCAGAGGGGATAGTAGGCCATTTGCCATTTCCACTCATAAAGTTTGGAACCCATTATAGATAGAGGATAGTTGGAACATCCCCGAATGTTCCAACTATCCTCTATCTAGAATGGGTCAGTCATCATTATTTGAGGAATTCGGTAAACTTCATGGAATTTCAAGAGTGCAGTAATTAAGCATGTTTAAAAATGATCCAAAATTAAAACTAAACATATACTGCTCAATTTTCTGTCGCAACAAAATCGGTTTAAACCAAATAAAATTCAAAACTGAATTTTATTTCGTTTAAACCGATTTAGACGGAATTATGGTCTTCTTGCTACGGAGACCCTTATTTGAGGGAATTTATTTTATTATGGTATCACTGTAGGCAAGTGTGATGATGTTTGACGTGTCATATTGTTGCGATTCGTTTTGCGCAATAAACACATTTAGTTCGGGTTTCGTATTAACGCTGCCTTATTGTTTTTTTTTTTCGTGTAGAGATTCATAGTTGATCTTTTTTTATTTCTACCCTCACTACGCCCTTGCACTTAAGAGTCGGGACCTCAGAGTTATTTTTTCAAGCTTTTCCCTAGTTAGGCTTCTAGAATTTGGTGGAAAAACTTTACTATATTTTCTTTCTCTGTAAACTTATTAATTAGTCCTCTTTTTGCGCTACAAAAGCTCCGCAAGCCAGGTCAAAGTGCAGAAAATTATGTAATGGTTTAGTTAAAATTCAAAGTTGTACGAACATCGACACAGAAACAAAAATCTGTTCCTCGGGCATTCTTGAACGTAGGGAGACTGATTTTAAGATTTCGTAGTAAATGTCGTAAAAATCCTTGGCTACTGGGAATGGGAATTGGAGTGAGAGTCTTGCAGTTTTTGAACAATAGGATTTTTACTTTAATATTTTTTCCATTTGTGTGTCTTTAAACTAGGCTAGGTATGAGATGTAGTGAAATGACGATAGCCTGCCTGCCTAGCCTTTACCCAAGCCCAACTACGCTGGGGTCGGCTTCCAGTATAATCAGATGCAGCTCAAAAAAAGTATTTAACATGGAGCGACTGCCTATCTGACCTCCACAACCCAGTTACTGGGTAATACGATACCCCTTGTTACTGGGTAATACGATACCCCTTGGTACACGGTACATGGGCGCCGCCGGCAAGATTACTATACTGCCAGGGTCGCGGGTTGTTCGAAAGAAATACCGTGGCACTGGCACAGGCAACTGAAGGAACATGGGTGGGTTTTAGTCAGTAAAAGTCTGACACGCCCTCCCGCTCCACCCACATCAATCATCATCATTTTTGCACTTCACCTCGGACATGTTAGACTATCGTCGGATATGTTATCGTAGGTCTTTGTCGACGTATGTAGAAAAGCTTAACAAGAGAGTGTAGGATACAAGAGCGAGCAAAGCGAGCTCGATAATTTTTCCATCTCGCCTCGAATGGGATAGGTTTCATTTGGTCCATGCATACAGAAAGAAGTCTAACTGTGTCGATATACATAAAACAAAGCAAGCTCTTAACACAACGGGTTGATTAGATTTTTCTAAAAAACGTTCAGTACTTTGTTTAAAAGCTTTTCAATTGAGAGTCCGTGAGCTCGAAAATTTTAGGATCTCGCCTCGAATAGGCTCTCTAGTGTTGTATTAGGCGTCTTCGTTTTTTTTTTAGTTTTGAATGATTCTACCCCTACATTTATTTTGAAGCCAGAGTGGAATTGCACCCTCTTGCACCCCGCTCCCAGTGCGGCGCCCATTGGGCACGCCACAATAGCGGCGGTAAGTCCCCTCTTTGAGGAGTGGTTGGAGAGGCGCCACGGCGTCCTCACCTTCCGCCTGACACAGGTCCTCACCGGACACGGATGTTTCGGGAGGTTCCTGTTTCGCATAAGGCGGGAGGAAACGCCCGGGTGTCACCATTGTGTGGATCGCCCGGAGGACACGGTGGAGCATACGGTGGAGGTATGCCCAGCTTGGGCGGAGCACCGCAGTGTCCTCGCGGAGGCGATTGGCGGCGGCGATCTCTCGCGTCCGGCCCTGGTCCAGGCCATGGTACGGAGCGAGAGGGAATGGAAAGCCGTCACTTCCTTCTGCGAAGCAGTAATGCTCGCGAAGGAGGAGGCGGAGCGGGTGAGGGAGAGAGCCTTGCGCCCTCACGCCCCCTCTAGCCGCCGCAGGAGACGCCCTGGGCGTCGGGAGTGGCCTGCAGATTCCCGGCCACCGTAGGCGCGGGCTTGCGGATGGCGAGCAATGGGTAGCTCGCCGTCCGGTAAGGACCAGGCCCAGGTCGAAGGCGCGTTGTGTTCCACGCGCGCCTCAAAGAGATGTCAGCAGAAAGTGACGGGGTCCGATAGGGCCGACGCGGCGACGCCTCAGGGTCGCGGGTTATTCCAAAGAGAAAACCGTGGCCCTGAATGAGAAAAAAAAAAAAAAAAAGTGCGGCGCCCATGACTTAGTAAGACTGGTTGTCAGACATCTAGTGAAATGACGATTATAAAATAATAAAACAGAAATAAAACATAATGCAGTATATTATCTCTTTCCTTGCTGCCATTAATATTCTAAAAGCACAAAACAAATATTGTGCAAATAAAACAGTAGGTAGGTACAAGATAACACATTAACTTATCCTAACAAATTCACTTACAAATTAAATTTACATTATGAAAATATAATAATGCTATATGTATAATCTCATGGTACTGTACTTTATGCGTGTTTTTGTAATATTATGTATTTCTTTGATCCTTTCATCAGAATGTTATTTGGTATGGGGTATAAAAGGCCAAAAAATTCTGTTAAAGCTATCTATTATAGTGAGGCTGTATGCCATCAGTGGAAAATATAGTTTGGCTTCAGAACTATTACGTCGAATCTATAAAAATATAAAATTAAATTACAAAACCCAACACAAATAAAACCCTCTCTTCTTTCCTTTGTATTTTTTTTTTCAAACAAAATATAATGACACAAAATCGGGTCAGCCGTTTGGGAGTTCTGATGCCGCAAACAGACACACCGATACACACATTAAACTTACAACACCCCTAGTTTTCCGTCGGAGGTTTAAAATGAATTGCTGTTCGTTTGGTATCACTAAGAATGCGGCGTATCATTAAGAACGGCTTGACAGATTTGGATGATTGTTTTATTTAAAATATTCGAATTCGTCGAAATTAGGTTTATGCAAAAATGGAATCGATTAGCGGAAAATTTCAATTTCGGGAAAAACAGAACATCCTTTTTTCTAGCTTTGAAACAAATGTAAAAATAAACTAAAATGACACTGTCAAATTCTACAGTTTAATGGGAAAAAGTAGGACTTTGTTTTCTCTTAGAATAATAAATACAACCTAAAGACTAACATGAACACAATTCAACTCTTGGCTTGTAAACCAATCTGCTGTCACTTTTTTTTTAGTTTAATCGAGATACATTAAAATTGCAAACTTAAACTGCCAATCTTGGGAGATAAAGACGGACTACTGATTATCAGTAGGTAATCATTTCAATGCAGTTTAATTTGATAAGAATGTAAAAAAACAACATGCTTAAGAAAATGCGGAGTATTATGACATCATGTCCCATTTTGTTTTATTTTAAAGGTTTCGTAATAGTACGAACAAGGGTTTTACGGCCGAATCAATTCGATTGAATTAGTTTGAAACAGTTTTTTTTTTTAAATTTGATTTGGGTAACACCAATTTTGGCGTACTGGAGATAGAAAAACGTTTCAATCCGTCGTCGGTTTTAAAGTCCCAATAAAGCCACAGTATGCGTCCCTTTAACGTGCTGACGACTATTTGTTTGACAGGGACAGATAGAATTATACTGTCTATAATTAATAGCGATCTTTCTTTCACTGAAAAAAAGGTTATTAAGTTCGGCCGTTAGGGAAAAATAATTGAAAGGTTGCCCGAAAATTGGATGATTCGGGAAAAACTAAAAGGACGTTTTTCTTTGGGAATTGAAATTACAAGGCAACGTCTGTCGGGTCACCCATTAGGTAATAGAAAACAGATGCTTTGCTTAGTACCATGGTGTGATATTCAATCTCCAATGAACAAATGAACATCAAAGTGTACCCAGCATTGGCCAGTGTGTAAACAACAGAAGAAGTTAGAAGTTAATGCATAGAGAAGTTACAAACCAAGAATCAATACACCACTTTACTATTACACATACAGTATTTTTATCTTAAGAAGCGACACGCGCTTTACTTGTGGTGACTAAGTGTAGAAACACGCTGAGAATGTGTGCGTGAAGACGAGAAGAGTCATTACAAATGCACACACACACTTCGCCATTATCTCGGACGGTACCGAGAGTTGTACACTTGGTAACCACAAGTAAAGCGCGCATCGCTTCATGAGATAATAATACTATAAACATAAACCGCTATACACAACAAATATAAATAATACAATTTAATGGCAATTACAAAACTTCTAGCAGCTAACAAATACGCTCAAATTAATTAATTAACTCTAAAAACAGTAACAACACCCAACACATAGGAAATATACAAAAAATATTACATCTATATGTAAAAATATTATTTAAATGTAGAAACATCGATAGTAAATGCATAGAAACTAGTAAGTATGTACATATTGTTTGTAAAATAAGGCACGTGATGTGTTTTGCTTCACGTTCATACCTTATACGAATATTAGGATTTAACATTCAAACGTAGAATAGTATTATTAAATTAACGTGTATTTGTGCTGAAATTGTGCTTCAATAGCGAAGTTTTCGGAAACATAATTCCATGTTAGTTTTAGGAACAAGTTGAAAAAATATTTTCATTGTTTTCAAAGTCACAAGTCTGTGCGTTATGAAGTTATTAATTTACAAATATCAATTTAATTTAGTAACAATATAACTGCAGTAAGAAATACATTTTCTAAGCTGCTCTTAATTATAATAGAGAAATAGTTAATAATGTCTTTAATGTAATTCGTAGGCTAATACTCCTTCAGGCTCTCTTTTATACTCATGTACTTTCTAAACTCCTCACAGTAAGGGTTCGTATACATTGGATATTACGCTATGAACGCTTACTTTTTGTTGACCTTTGTATTATTAGCCAATTTCTACACACCCTTATAGTGTAACACAAACTTTGCCCCCAACTAGGGACTTTGCGCCAATGTATATTTGATCCAATATTGGGGCATCGCCAAGACCAGCATGATAAAAATGGCTAAAGTAATATGAGTTCTTATAAACAAGCATTCACATTCTAACAACTATTTACATACAAGAAAAACTAAGCTAGTATCGCAACGCTACAGGACGGCATAGAACAATACTGCAGTTACACAATACTGAACAATGACATCACAATTTATAATACATTTGTTACATGTCACGAACGCAAATCATTGCAATTTATACCTTATGACATTGACATAAGAGTCATATTACGCGCGATCGTGAATTGAACGGACTATACGCATGTTGATATCACATCACATTTCTCAAATTCATAACATGTTCTTAGTGTGCTCGTAAAAAAGAGGGAGAGAGAAAAATACGTACAAAAATACATGTATGCTTAAATACAAGAAGAATCCTTTAAAGTCTTTATTATTAATACCCAAAAGGCACTATTTAGAATTATGAAACAGCAGTAGGTACTTTACATGTTATTTTAAAGTTTAGTAAAAAAAGGTCTTAACTTACATTTTTGATAAAATACTTTTTAATACAAAATTCGATAAAACTTTCTCAGTTGTAATTATTTGTTCGATAATAATTTAAAAGGATTGAAAACGGTCACATGCAACATAGATGCTCTTATTAAAACTATAATTTAGTTGTGTCTTCTGTGAAATATATTAATTGAATCATAGTTGGAAAATAGACAAATCCTACAATAATAATTGTAAAGGACTGGCCTTTTACCTAGTTAAAATTCAGTATATTATGCTAAATACAGTCGGGGAAATAAATTGTATATCAAATTGACTACTTACCAACTTAAATTGTCCGCATGTCAAACAACAAATGTCATTCTTTGACAGTTATAAGAAATGGCTATGCCACGGGAAATCGCCGTAATCTATCAATTTTATAAACAATTAATTTCCGTGACATAACATGGGGCGTTTAAACTACAATATCTTATTAATAATTTCCTAATATAAAGCTAAAAAATAGCAATATTAGGTACTACAGAAATAGGCCACAGTGTTCAGTTCAGAAAATACTATGTTACTTTTGCAAAATCTACTCCATTAAAAAAAAGGAAAAAGTATTGAATACATGGAACAACGGCTTAGTTCATACGTTATGCAGGTCTACATACGTTATGATATTTTAATACAGTAAGTATCGCCAAGAGAGCATTAAAGTTTTAATTGTATATTTTAAATTTCAAACCAACACAGCTCTGCAGACCGCCTCAAAAAGCCTTAACAACTCCTATATATCATACCAAAATCTTAATTAGGCTGTATTTAAAAGCAAGTCTACTGACATCATTCGATGGGTAATTCTGAAAAGATTTTCTTGTAATTTCAGGCTCATTTGAAATCGGAATATTCGTTCTAAAATAACAGTTGCGAATCAGGTGCTGTTTTTCTTAGGACACTGTAGAAATCGTCCTCAAATACATTTAATGGCCTTAAAACTCTTTCAAAACCATGCCTTACAATAAAATCCACTTCACATAAACACAAGAAGACTGTGATCAACATCAGGTACCTAACAGAAGGTTCAGACTTAGAACGGTGAAGTCACTAAAGCTAGGTGCTAGGATGGAACCTTGCTTTCCAGAAGATGTTGGCGAGAATACCCGCGATCATCAGAGAACAGTACAGCAGCACTGCCGCCCACCAGAGACGCTTCTCCCATTTCCTCTTTTCTAGGTTACGGAGTACTCCGATGCCTACCAGGAGACCTGGAAACGGAAAATTTAATTAATTAATTTATTACTCTCTTTAATTAAAACCGTTTAAAACCAATTACAAAAATTAAAGACACAGTATGTATACACGGTTAAATTTAGGTCGATTTGTAACCGAAAGCCATGAACTCGATCATCGAACTCGAAACGGTTGAGACCATTATTTAAAAAAAATAACAACAAATAAACACGAAAAATCAAATTTATTGTTTTTTTTGTTGTGAAATAATGAGAACTCGAAGTAACGCTTTCTTGCGATCAATGCGTTAGTCTGTAAAACGTATCGACGAATGGCAGCACAAGCGAACGGTATCCAAATTTGACAATTACTCACAATAAAAACAATAAATTTGATTTTTCGTGTTTCATTTTAAATATTGGTCACAATCGCTTCGATTTCGATGATTGAGTTGATGGCTTTTACACATGCACATGAGGTAAAGATAATAGCCATTTTTAGGATTATAGAGAGAAACCTGAGGAACGCTTTTTGTACTTTTTCCAGTAAAAGCGCGTAGGTATATGTTAATCATACATCAGCTAGCCCGTAAACGTTCGATGCCGAATTGATGACTACCTGTCATTGACACTACATTTATAAACTGGTCAAAGAGGCTATTGAAAAACACCACCGGTCGCAATCAGATTTGTGATTGCAGTATTTTGGGGGAAGCGCCAGGGTAGCAAACGCGTATGAGTTACAGGTAGCCTGATAATCCAGGGTATGTTCTGCCTTTGTAAGTAGACGAACTAAAAGGTTAGTATTGTATTTTAATTTCTTGTCGTTACCAAGTGCACAAACACGCTGTTAATGTGTGTGTAAGCGCAGGAGCTGTCAGCGCCGTCCGATACAATGACGAAGTCGGAAGTGTGTGTAGGTGTGTGTGTTATGCGCTGACGCTACTCGTCTTCACGCACACGTTCACAGCGTGTTTGTATACTTGGTTGCCACAAGTAAAGCGCGCATCGCTTCGTGAGATAAAAATACTGTACGTAACAAAGTATGAGCACGTGTAGAATATAAAACGCTTCCTTTTTCAGAAAACGGCCTGAATTCAATAGTATATTTCAGTACTTAGATGTAAATGCAGTGCACATGAGACGTTTAAACTTTCTCTCTAGACTGGCAACACACATTGCCTTTGGCAGAATCTTAAAACACCTTCTGTGATACAGACTTATAAGTGTTACATTTTGAATTGATAACAAATCAAATATATCACTTATAAATGTGATTTTCAATGTGTTAACCCAAAACACTTGCAAAGGTGTAACAGTAATATATCTGTAAACGCGGCTTTTCCAAAATAGCCGCAATCCCGACTGGATTGAGGCTATTTTGGCAACGCCGCGTCTGTCTGTCAGCCGCGCGTTGTTGCGGTTCCGTGCAATTATAACTAAAAGTGCATATTTCTGTTACACTTTATAAATGTGTTTCTTTTAAAAAAGTGTTAAAACACTTAATACGGTTACAGTTTGAGTCCCTGGCCTCTGGTGTAGCAAATGCTTATAGATGACGGAGTCCCCTAACTATCAGGCGGATCAGCAGTCTATTTGCGACGAAATAATTTAACGGGATTTCTACATACCGGCAACAGCGCCGGCCAAATGCGCCACGTATCCGATGTTCTGGTCCAGATAGCGCCAGTAGCGATCGTACACAGCTGTACCGATGTCCACCGCGGCCAGCAACAGGAATACGAGCAGCTGGATAATTGCGAACTCCATTTCTGACCAGTTCTGAAATATACAGGTCGAAATTTTTAGTTGTGGATGAGACGCGTCTCGCGAAAAATAACGAGAACAGCCGACCCAAAATGAAAAGGGCTAGACAAAGCGTAGTATCAGCTCATATTGTGCCAGTGTTGGATGCGAGAACTGCTCCCCGAGAAGTGCAGGATATCCAGCATTGGACGTCTTTTTGAAATGATCATTATTGTGATTCTCCCACGACTATGTAAAAGCCTTCTTCATTACATTCTTCCAGATTCACACTTCTCATTGATTTTACTGTTGTGGTCTCATGGACTAGCGTTTTTTTAACAATTGTAAATGGGCATTTGTTTTCATGGGCATCTCATGATCATGGGTATCCTTACAATATGTGCTAATAACATCTTAAAATACAAAACACTCTTAAATAAAACTAAACAGTTAAAGCAGCTAAAGTTCAAGGTACCAAGAGTATATCAGCAAACACTTTAAAAGACAACAAACAACATGATCGAAGTTATTTTTTATGTTTTATAATTCTAAAAAGACTCACAAAGGATTGTTTCTCTGTTCAATCTGACTGAGGGCGAATTCTACAAATCAAACTGAACGCGTTCAGCATGTCTTCAACGCGTTCAAGAGCTGTCAGTGCAACATTGTTATGACATATTGACAATGACAGCTCTTGAACTGGTTTTAAAAGTGCTGATGGCATTCAGTTTCATTGGTGAAATCTGCACTTATAGATCTTTTACCCATATATTATGAAATATTCTCGGATAAACACTCGACGCAAAACTCACCATGATAATTAGTAGCGACATGAGCTGCGATCAATGCATACACGCGTTCCGAATCATCCGCTAGATACACTTTAGGGTCTGTCAGACTGGCTACTAAGGACCCTGTAGCCACCCCAGCTAAGTAGACCAGGGTAATCTGCTACCAATAGAAGGAAAAACTAAACAACATCTACTTCCAAACTCACCATGATAATAGTAGCCACATGAGCAGCGATCAACGCATACACGCCTCCCGAAGCACCCGCTAGATACACCTTGGGGTCTGTGAGACTGGTTGCTAAGGACCCTGCAGCCACTCCGGCAAGGTAGACCAGGGTGACCCGCCACCATCGGTGGACCATCTCCAGGGGTACTCCCAGGAAGAGTTGCACGAGGAGGTTAACTATTAGGTGGACCACGCTGGAACAGATATGAGTTAAGTGCTATCATATTTTTTATAAATTAGTGGTAATAGTGCCCGGGCGTAAACATAGCTTGTGGCTTTAGAAAGAGACTGAGCCGGGCGTCGAATCAGTCCCAAAAGTACAGGTTCTATATCGGTACTGTAAAAGTTGTCTCCGACAGCCGCCCTTATGTTGTGCAGGCTGCCAATAAATTCACTATGGTTATATTCGAATACTCAAGCAAGTTTGGTATGGGCTGTGTCTTACGTCGAATTAGGTTTGATGTTTGGAAAAGCAATTATATAGATAAACGCATAGATGTAAACACGTTCATTCATATTAAAATACCAGGCCCAGGCCAGTCAAAAATTATGGGAAACTGGCCAGTCTACTTATCTGGCCATAAATACTGTTACAGTTAAAATTAAGAAAGATATTACATTTGAATTTGGAATCTGTAATTTTTATACGATTGTATATTGAGTTTTCTCATTTTGGCGCCAATAAATTTTACAATATTTTGCTATATTAAAATGGAGTGGGGTGATAAAGAGAACCGAATCGCTGTGATTGCATTACACAAAGTTGGTATGGAGCCAAGTGCAATATTTAAAACTCTCCATACGCTTCAAATGTTTGTGTACCGGGATATTGCGAGTAATAGGTACAATGAGACCTCCTCTGTTTGTGGTAGAAAAAGATCTGGCGGTCCACGTAGTGTTCTTACGAAAAAGGGACCACCTTTTTCAAAGCAGTAAGGGAAAGAATTTGAAGAAATCCTGTCCTGTTTCAAATTCAAAATATTTCATCTCGGGAGATGGAGATAGCACCCAGAACCATGTCGCGTATTTTAAAAGATGACGAATATAGTGGTAAAATCGAAACAACTACTGAAGCGGTACGCAAAGGGAGGTCACAGATTTTTTTTGTTTACGGATGTGAAAATCTTTACAATTGAGAAACTTTTTAACAAACAAAATGACCGTATTTATGCTCAAAGCTCTAAGGAAGCTTCCCAATTAGTCGACAGAGTGCAACGTGGGCATTATCCGACTTCAGTGATGGTTTGGTGGGGTGTTAGTTATGAAGGAGTGACTGAGCCATATTTTTGTGAAAAAATCGGCACATGTGTATCAAGATACCATTCTTGAGAACGTAGTTAAGCCCCTTAACAACACCATGTTCAATAACCAAGTATGGTCCTTCCAACAAGACTCGGCGCCGGTCTAATAAAGCTCGGTCCACGCAGTCTTGGTTGGAAGTGAACGTTTCGGACTTCATCAGAGCTGAAGACTGGCCGTCGTCTAGTCCCGATCTTAATCCACTGGATTATGATTTATGGTCAGTTTTAGAGAATATGGCTTGCTCTAAACGCCATGATAATTTGGAGTCCCTAAAACAATCCATACGATTGGCAGTGAAGAATTTTCCCATGGAAAGAGTGCGTGCTTCTATTGATAACTGGCCTCAACGTTTAAAGGACTGTATTGCATCCAATGGAGACCACTTCGAATTAGCTTTTTATATTTTAAATTGTTTTATATTTATGTATTTAACAAACAAACTGTAAACGTAATAAATATTATTTGCAATAAAATAAAAAGTTTTTCTTCGTGACAATATTTTTGGACTAGGTATTTTGAAGATATGATTATTTGTAAGTGAAAATAGATACGTTCCAATTACAAAATTTCCCTCCACATTGTTTGCGAGCTAATTTAAATTATCATGTCTCATAGAAAAATGGATCTGTGCCGGAACATTTTCGCGCTATGATTTTTTACGATTTCAAGTGTCGCCTGAAACCAGACGAATCGTACGATAGACTTCAAATGGCATTAAAGGCCCTTCTAGGGCAACCGTTTATCGTTGGTATAACGAATTCAAGCGCGGTCGACTAACTTTGGGGGATGAAAAACGAAGTGGTCGCCCTTTGCCGGCTTTTACGGAAGAAAACGTGCTGTGCTAGCAGTGAAAATTTTAATCCATGACAATAGGCGAGTTACGTTTCAAGAGATTCAGCACAAACTGCAGGTTGGATCGGGAAGCGCGTGAGGAGGATAGTTACACGCTGGGTGCCGCACAACCTCACCGATGCTCAGAGCAGGCCCGGGTGAAATGGTGCCGTGATATGATAAACAAATATGAAGCAGGCTCGTCTCGGCGTGTTTATGACATCATTACAGGTGATGAGTCTTGGATTTATCAATAGAAGAAGCGGGGGGATGATTTTGATCGCGAGCTATTTCAATTTGACTGGCTACCTGGTGTTAATTCCTTTACGGAACCAAAGAAGCATCAACTCTGAATGAAGTACTACCAAATGCTTGGCAAAAGTTTTCTCTGTTGTGCGCAACAAGCGCCACCACGACAACGCGCATTCGCACACCGCGCTTAAAACGAGGGACTTCCTGGACAGCACGCCGGTCAAACTTCTGGGTCACCCTCCTTACAGCCCAGACCTAGCACCGTGTGACTTCTATTTATTCGCGAAAAAAAAAACTGCGAAAAGGGATACAATTTTCATCGCCGGAAGATGCGCTGTCAGCGTTCGAGCAGGCTGTAAACGAGGTGTCTACGGCGGACTGGACAAAGTGTTTCGAAAAATGGTTCAGACGCATGAAACTTTGTATAGAGACTAGTGGACTAGTGACTTTGAAAATATTTAAAAAAAATATTTACCTACAGAACATTTATTTTTATTTATGCAAAACTTTCTGAGGGTCCCACGTATAATTCTAAATATAAACGGTTCCCTCTGCTTACGTCCCCGTAGATTGCAATCTACACTATAGTTACCGGCCTTATGGGTACCGGTACAAACCCTTCCAAGTCCCGGTACCAAATTCAGGTTCCGATATACGACGCTTACCACAAATCGTATTTGTACGTAGAAGTATTTTAAAAGGTCTTAACCTATCCTTTTTAAATATTTATTTGATACCGGTACAGTACCGATACTGATCAGAAATACCAAACGTGCTGGTACTACGCCTGGTACCGGTAACAATAGTACAGGTACTACGCTGGTACCAAGGGCAATGGTACCTGTTCCCAAAAAACCGGTATTTCGAGTCCTGGCACAAGTGGCAAAGACAACGCTCTTCAGAAACGAAACATAACAATCGATGTGGTATCGTACCGCCTATCGGGTGCTGTACTAACGACTCCCCTATCTATCGAGTTCCCTCAATCTTCAGGTTAGGACAAAAGGGTTCAAAGGCTCAATCACAGGCAATTTTCAAATATGTAAAGTGAAACTGCATGTTTGCGATTTAATATTAAAAGTTCGAGTTCATTAAATATTAGCATGACAATGACAATACATAACTCATAAATAATGCAGTTTTCTTTTACCAATCAATTCAATAAATAAACACCGCTGTTTATTCACAATGCATTTTGCATAGAATAAAAACAGAATGTCAAGGTTTGTGCAAATATTTATGTACTTACAAATTTGTAACAGTCTCAGTCTCACAAAGCGCGTAATGAAGCATTTCCGAGTCTGGGAATTTGATTAATTTTACTTTCCACTGCACCAGTCTGTGTCCAACAAGTATAAATAACATTCTCCTCTTTTCTAATGGTTTTATTGCTTGTGAAGTTGTTACATTCATCAGCTGCCGTAGTTTTACTCAGTATTTCACATGGAGGTACTGCCTATTTGCCTTTAAATTGGACGACATTCTAAAATCATCATAAAAAATCCCAAAATGTCTAATGTCCCGCCTCTATATCCAGTGTGTTCTGCCCACACCATGTGAGATTGGCGCACAGAGCTATGGACCGTTCCAAGCTTGGCATAAGGTTCATAGACAAAGTTTCAAACGTCGAGATCCGCAGACGGTGGTGGTGATGGTTTTCATAGATACATAAACTCACGCAACAAAACGAAACCTACTACGATCCTAACATACTCCTTTTGTCTCGTTTACGTTCATACATCTGGTCATACACGAGCGCCGGTTGGGCGTATTACGCACCTGACCTTTCTGAAGGACATCACCAATAAAGTGATGTTCTGTTCTGTGTTTCCTCCTAAGGCGTCCCCTTCCGGCGTTTCCACTCACATCTACCTTGTAATACGAAGGTTTTCGACATCGTAAAACGATTTATAGAACTCAAATGGAGTTGGGCAGGACATCTGGCAAGGCGCAGTGGTGTGAGGTGGAGTAAGGTAATGACCGAGTGGCGTCCAAGAACTGGCAGACAAAGTGTCGGTCGTCCGGCGGACCTGAATGAGGCTGACACAGGGGCGTGGGGATTGGCACAAGAAAAGAGAGTCTTATGCTCAGCAGTGGGTGAAGTCGGGCTGTGGATGATGATGATGATGACAACCTGACCTCAGGCGTCCACAACCCAATTACTATTCATTTAGCACCTGGTATATTATAACAAATAAACACAAACCAAAATTTCATCACATTCAACACAATTCACCTGTCATACATACACACATAGGTAGAAATATTTTATTAGTTTTTTACTGAATTTGTCATCAATAAGACCAACTCGTGTACCTAATTCGTGGCGGATATCTTAGATCCGGTTGCGTTTAATTGACAGGAGGATGCTGCGATGACTTCTGCCAATTTTCTTAAACATTGTACCTCAGTTACGTTGGCTACATGATTTATGAAGCTTGACGCTCCACGTCATCTGCTTTCATCAGAGAAACAAACTTTGTTTTACCAGCTAGTTGTTGGATAATTTTCCTTAAATGTAGAGGGATTAATTGATTCGTCCAACATGGGACTCATGTTTTATCTATAAGTTGCAACAAAACAGTGTTATCAAAAGAGAAAAAGAAACAAAATCTGTGTTTTATCACTTAAAGCAGGTATTAAGAAGAGCACAAAAAATTACATAAATTGGTTAAAAAGTAACTTCAATTTTCTTGAACTCACCCAACATGCACCAGCATATAGGTAATATACCTCCACGCCTCCTGCCTCTTGTGTGGGTTGTAGATGAACAGCTTGGCGATAGTACCATTGGCCTGGGTGTGGCCTTCAGCAGCATCGTAGCAGAACAGAACGATCTCCACCAAAGAGATGAGGATCATGCAGACAGCGGGTGGCCAGCAGCTGTACTCTTCTTCGTAAGTCCCGTCTATCGAGCAGCGGAAGTATGATTTGCTATGGGCGGCTGGATAACGCAACAAAACATGGGGCGGGGCGGGGGAAATGGAACAGTCGGAAAGGTAGAGGTTTTTGTTGTTGTAAAAAATAAGGATATTGTTTTTTGTATTTTTGCAATATTTGCATTGACAGGAATGAGGAAAGAAAACGTGATGGTATAATTATTATAACAGTAAAAATGTGTCATTGAAACATTAATCATTTTTATCCCCGATATCGAATAGTGATTCATTCATGTAACATTATTGAATGAACGAATGCACAAAACCAATTGTTTTTCAAGTTATAAATAGATTTAAACAATGATGTGCCGACGATAGATCAGAAATAGAGCACGCAAAGGCCGAGTGACAGCCATTAATATTGCGACGGCAACGGGATGTGTTAACCAATTAAACCAATGTGTTACATTAAAGGGAAATGGTTTTTAATTAATCGGTCAATAGTTTTGGCATTTTTTGTTTGTTTACGCAAAAAAAACGATTTATTTTTTATGTAGAGTGTTTGGAATAACAATATTAGGTTTATTTTATTGGGAATTTGATAGTATTCGGGACAGGATAGACAAACAAAAACACAAAGGAAAGGAAAAACATAGAAAAAATACTGTGTTAGTAAATTGCATTCAAACTTATTACTAAAGTTATTGACTGAGCATAAAAGCAGAAACAAGAAAGCTATGACACAGATTAAAAAAATATTATGAAAAAAGAGATTAGATTCTCTTTTGGCATCATATTGTAAACAAACAACAAACATTCACATTATGTGACGTAAACACTATTATACTCTGTATCTTAGCAATCATAGTATCGTTCAAGTAAAAAGCAATTAATCAATGACAAATTGAGAGCATTTGCGCATTAAGCCTACAAACAAAATCCCTTAACCTTGGTAGACACAAACATGCAATGGTAATGATGCAGTCTATAGAACACATGATCCGGGTGCCAAGGGCGCCATAATGAATGGAAGCCTTGTGTATATATATATGGGTGCTAATGTGAAAAATATACAAGTTGCTGAACTGATTATGAAGGCGATAATTGATAGATTATGCTGAAATACAGATTTAGAACATAATGTTTATGTTTCTGTACGTTAGAAACAAGAGGAAAATCAACTGTTTTGAATGAGGAAATTATATAAGAAAATAAATTTTCAAACTAAGCAGGATTTTCTACATAGTAATACAAAAGTTATATGTACAGCTAACAATATGCAGTTAAAGAATATCAATTTTGTTATTAAATTAGTTGGTAACATACCAAAGTACTCAACAATATATTTTATGTACTTCAACGTTCTATCCCACGAATATTTACACACACTGAGCGCATAGCTCTTCTGTTCACTCAAAACTTTATATCTATACCTATCCGTCTTTTTACACATTCTGTGGCACATTATTGAGTACCCCACTAACACCCGAAGCTTGCTTCGACTGTTAGGCCAAACGTCTACATAATTAAAAGTACATTTAAAAATAATTAAACAATTTTTTTGTTGTTGCTTCTAACAAGGTCTTAATACACGGAAACACACATTGTACACTTCACCTTGGTATCCCCGGTTCCCCCTTCATTTTGTTTACTTATTTTTGGTTTGTCTGAAAAAGTTTTTCTCACTTGACCTCTCGTTACATTTTAAACTGAGAACTCGTGAGGTCGCACTTCGCAGGACAGGCGTGCACCTGAATGCGATGTGTATGACAAACTATGGAAAAAACCCTTGGAGTAGCGCGGACCACGCTATGCACGGGTGAACTGTGACGTTACATTCGAACGAACTACTAACTTTGGCTCTAATAAGTGGACACTGGCTGGAATTGTATGATTTGAGACATTTCCTTAATGACAGACTACTCTGAATGGGTCCAATTTCGGATCGCAAATTGAGCTGCGTTCGTTAGAATGTTAAAGATTTCTGAATGATGATTTTCTTCTTCTTAGGAACGCATGGAGTAACAATACTCATAATTAGAAAAACCTACCATGAAAATACAAAAACTACCTTATTATTTTACCTAACTACATGAGCAAGAACAAAAATAGAAGCATGTTTTTTTTTTTACTGTGATCTTTGACCATCAGGAAAATTACATAAAACTGTCTTGGATACCGTTCAGCCTAACAAGCTAAATGGATATTTTTATACCCTACGAGATATGATAATCTCTTCAATTGTGTGTGTCATACAATTTTCCTGTTAACAACGAAATGAATGGTCATGTCCCTGTGACATTGTCATCTTTATTGCTGAAGTACCTACTTCAATTTAATTACCCGATTTGAGTGACCGTCTATTGGAACAGTATAATTATACTGTGCTATTTATTCGTTGTGGTTTCCTATCCATTCATGATTTAAGAGTAATTAAACGTCGCCTACTAAAAATTATATAAATAAATAATTACAGCCTACTATATTCCCACTGCTGGGAAATGACTTCTTCTCATATAGAGAAGGCTACCATCATGTAGGTATTTTCTTAATGCAAATTGCAAGTCATATTTTTGTATCATCAAGGAGAATTATTTTTATTTTCAATTATTTATTTAATAACATCGTGAGTTCAATTAAATAGAGCAGTAAATCGAATGCGTAGGTACTAGTAGGTACAAAATTATGTACTTAATTGTTTTGTCTCTACTTTGTGGTTTGCGGTTTTGCGAAAGAACTGGAAAATAGAATTGATTCCAAGAATACTCTTAAAAAGCTACGCAGAATAATGAATTAAGAAATCGGTTTTACAGTTGTATTTTGATTCATCATGTTTGTTTAGAATTTGGGTCACAGTGAAACCAGTAAGACTATAGACATTATATGTATGACTTAATATAAACATCACGCCTGTAATCCCAAAAAGGTTAGGCAGAGGTGTACCTATAGAAGTCCCACGAGGGCGAGCCTATTGCCAACAACCGGGTACTGATCCAGACTCCGGACTGTTACCGAACAATTCCTGTTGGAAATACCTAATAACACATTGCCCGACCTGGAAATCGAACCCAGTGACCTCATGCTCAGCAGTAGCGCTGGCGATCACAATTAATTACATTTATAGATTTTAAGTGACTCGACATAAACTAAGTTTTTGGGTTATCAACAATCTTAGGGCTAAGTACCCAGCTACAATACAAAATACATCAAAATAATTGATAGCAACGATAAGCCAAATTAGTTAAAAATATATGATGACACAGTCGCTAATCATTAATTAACTTTAAGCAACGTTTATAAATTAAGGGGATAATAGTTTAGTTGTCTATAATTACCGATGCTACTCTAGCTAGGTAGGTACAAAATAAAAAGTAACAATAAGAAATTGATATTAAGAAGGTCCTGTGCTATGACCATTCTGTCACTATTGTCATTTTGCAAGATCTATGCACTCCAAGAATGTAATTGTTCAACCGGTAAAACAAAAAAAAAACTTATTCAAACGAGGCTTTTTGCTACTTTGTGCTGTTTGTATTTTTACGTACAGAATAAACAAAGTTCTTTTTTCTTTCTTTCTTACATGTAACAGAAATAAACGCCGCCTATTTAAAAAAAAAATAGCTAAACTGATCTGTTTTGCAGTTTGACAACACTTTGCTAAACGAATTTGGCAGGCGAATCCTACGCGGTAAAAACAAAACGATATGATATTAGGAGTTTCAATTAAATGGACATAATAATTTACTGATACTAGTCGCAGTGCCTCGTTGGTAAGTGGTCGCAAGAGCTACTGCTGAGCATGAGGTCCTGGGTTCGATTCCCAGGTCGGGCAAGATGTTATTGGGTTTTTCTATCTAGAATTTCTCAGTAGCTGCCCGGAGTTTGGATTTGTGCCCGGTTGATGGAATAGGGTCGCCCCCTATTACATAGGACTTAAGCATAACTGGCAAAATGTGTGTGGGTGTACTATAGGTACATCTCTGCCTAACCCTAGTTGTTATGTTATTAGCCACACTTGATATTTATCTTTGTTCGTCATAACCTCATTGATGAGTAAGAAAGTGAGTAAAAAAAAAAATTCACTTGGTAATAGAACGTAGGGTTAGTCATCAAATGATAATTAATTTAACAATACCCTGTGGTATACTTTTAAAATAAATAATTCTTTTGTTTCATCATTCTAAAGTCACAACATGTTATTTTTTCCCATCCATCGCTTTGCATCACGCGAGATCGCGGTCAAGAGTCAGCCCACTTATTAACATATCATACACTAGCTGCTGCCTGCAACTTCCACCGCGTGAAATGACAATGCCAGATCCTGCCCCAGCTATTTACAGGAAAGGTCAATTAATGAAATTAATTCTTATGATTTAAGGACCTTTTCATAATACATTGTTTTTCAGTAGAACTTGCCGATTGCAATTTAATGATAAAAGGAATTCAACCCCTGAATTTCCTATTGCGTTACTTATTGCGCAAGATGCACAACAAAAAAAAAAACCAAGCACATATTACGATTATAATAATTATGATAATGCGTAACGTATATGTTGTTTAAATCGCTTTTTATAATTTATAAAAATGCACCTAACCTAAAATCAATGTCAATATTGTTTTAAGATTTAAACAGAAACCGCAAGTTCTTCAGGTATAAGGACAAATGTTTAGTTAACAGTAATAAATAAGCTTTAAGATGCTGCATATTGCAGGTTTGTAAATGACTTTTTAAGTGGGGCAAAGTTCTATAGAGTTTCTGGCATTGTCCTTTATTGTACCGTCCCACCCTGTCACATCGCATTGCCCGAGCTATTACTTCGTTTTAGCTTAGCGTTCTTTCTGCTCGACTGCCTAAGTGTCGTAGCGAGATTTTAAATACCATACAACCTTCCTCAAGAATTGGGTTTTCAAATGCAAAAAGAAGGTTTCAAATAAACAAATTTTTAGTTTTTCAAATATTAAGTGCAGAAGTATAAATAACATGAAGTTCACTCCTATATTTCCAGAAAGGATAGGCAGATGTGTGTCTCATGTAATAGGGGCGAGCCTATTGCCATCAACCGGGCACAAATAAAGACTCCAGGCCGCTACTCAGAAACTTTAGTTAGAAACACGAAATAACATTTTGAAATTTCGTGAGGAAGTTTTGAGTTTGGATGTAGGTGGCTATAAGAGCTGGAGAAGACCAAAGAAACGATGGATGGACTTTGTGAAAGATGCTATGGTAAGAAAGAGGGTTACTTCCAAAATGGCGACTAATGGAGATCTATAAAAGAAAAAGAAACATGGGATAAGGGCCAGAGAATGATGACTTTGCCCGACCATGATGAGCAGCGCGTGCGACCTTTCACCAATGAGAGAAGTCCCAATTATTAATTTAATAACCCTAATATTGCGGTAAGTTATGACATTATTGCTACCAAAATACTATGTATTTGAAATAACATTGATATGAGTATATGACATAATTCATGTGCTGCAAAAAAACTTGGTAATAATTGTTTAAAATTATAATTGTCTTTTGGTTTACAATCGTCTGTTGATATATGAATCTGAGTTGGAAGTTGAAACTACGTTGAATGTCATGCGGTGGAATTCAATTCACGGTAAAATATACTGAACAATGTTATGTCCTAATTAATTTCCCTTTCAAGAATTTAAGAAGAAATTTTATCAACTTTTTAAGTGTAAACTCGTTTATACGTGTTAAGGCCCCCTCAAACAGCGCGACACAAAGGCACCGCTCGTCGCGCGACACGCGGCGCCTTTGTGTCGCGCTGTGGCGTCGCGCCTGTTTGTGGGCCTTAAAGTGATTTTTGGTAAGGGAAAATCTTAAGGGGTTTCGTCACCGAAATGCTAATGTTAGCAGTATATCAGTACGCGTAGAATGACGGTTCTTTCGACAGAAGAATAGATTTGCACTAGCCCCTGAAGGTCGGTGGCTTCGTGGCGCTACCGGGGGGCGCCGCCATAATGGTAGTGAAGACGTGCCCTTAGGATAGTGAAGGATATGTGAGCCATACTGGATATGCCTGCCTGTTTTCTCAAAAAAACTAATATTTACCAAAGTAGATTTCAGAATAATGTAACGCTGACAACGGCGATTCAGTAAGTGATTAATTTCACATCAATCAAAATAAATTCCGCATTGAAGTGCGATATATTATATTGATTGATAAAACAATTAATATAAATTATGTCAGTGTTTCTGTTACATAATTATCAGTAAAGTTACGTATTGTGTGCGAATTAATGCATTGGATTTCTGAGCTAACTACAAAATAAAAATACTAGAGATATACGTGGTACGTGACTACAGTCCGTTCAGTTATTTTACCTTTGAGCCAGTAGCATCACTGCGAAAATAGAAGTGATCTTTATTGCCGTTGCAATAAGTTTGCTGCCATCGACCAGTCTGACAAATTCACAATGATAAAATAACTGTGAATGGACTCTACAGGCAAATACAAGTACAGTAACTACTCGACATTAATTTGACACATCAAAGAAACATCAGAAAGAGTCAGTCACACAGGTAAGCCCACGTTCGCAGGGACGTAGAAATTTCGCGGTGGGATTTTATCGCGCACTGGATTTCCAACTTTAGGTGTTGAGCCAAGCATTAAGAATCCGACAGACCGCATCCCAGCGCGTCAAAAAACAACGCTGTTGGATTTTAAATTCTCAGCGCATAGCAGTGCGTTGAGATTCCAGTGCGCGATAAAAAAACGCCACGGGAAAGATCGCCGCGGAAAAACGGGCTAATAGTGACTGAGACGGCACTCTACATAGCCGAGATAAAAAAAAAAAACTAAGTGCTTTATTAGAGGTCATAAAACATTTGTTATTTTACAACAATACCCTTTTACCTACGCCTTCGTGTTTCGGTTTCGGTTTGCACAGCGCTTGTTTTGAGTCGAAGATCCGTATGAGTTGCAATGTTACGGCTACGAACAGGTGAATGATATCTTGGGCCACATTTTACGTGGAATATTTCATCACGAATTGGGAACCGCCGTTGTGTCTCCTTCCCTATGAGACAATCAACAACATAATATAATCAGCCTAAAATGTTCCTAATGCTGGGACTCTAGCCTCGTCTCTATGAGCGGGCCGTATACAAGCCCAGTGTGGGTTGGTAGATGCCACATGTCTTCGATTTTTTTGTTCTTGACATGCTAGCCAGCACTACGATGTTTTCCTTCACCGTTATAAGAGCAGAGATAACTTACGCAACACGGTAGGCTCTATCGATTTTATTTTTGGCGCCAGACTTATTGATCTAATTCAATTGACGGCACTTACAGGCGCCGATGTGGAACGCAGTGTCAATATATGACTTGCGAGTGGTACAATCAATTTAATGTGACAAAGTATGAACTGTCACATTGAGGTTCAATATGCGTCCTGAATTCCTGATTCGTCCTAAGTGGCCAGCTAACAAATATTAAGGTGGCAAACAACAAATATAAACAGTTGTTCGAAAGAGATACCCGAGACCCTGAAGAACTGAGGGAACACAGGTGGGTTTTAGGCAGTGAAAGTCTAAAACGCCCTCCCGCTCCGCGCTCAGAGTGGGAGAAGTCATTTGATGATTTAACACACAAAAAAAAATGGGACATCGACGAGAACATGGTAGCAGGGACATCGAATGCCAGTGTCGCGGGTTGTTCGAAAGAGATACCTGAGGCCCTGAAGCACTGAAGGAACACGGGTGTGTTTTAGTCAGTTAAAAGTCTAAAACGCGCGACCTCCCGCTCTGCTCAGAGTGGGAGAAGTCATTTGATGATTTAACACACAAAAAAATATGGGACATTGACGAGCAAACTGTAACCATGAATTCAGCATTCTAGTCTATTATTCTAGCTTTCAATTTTTTTATACATAATAACCGACGAAAAATTTCAACGCAGGGTTGTTCAGTTTTTTTTTTTATACTGCACAAACAAAACGCACATTACAAAAAATTACACTCATAGAAAGTAGCCAAAGGCCTCGTATTCAGGATATAAAAGTTTTACAATTTTATTCATTGCTTGATGTCACTCAGGACCAAAGACAATAAATATTGCTCTGTGTGTGTAGCGACACTGGCAAATGACAATAAACCCAATAATAAATTATCAATGTACTGAATCCATGTAAACAGGTTGCGCGACGATGTTTCTGCCACTCTGTATTTTTTCTATACCTTCTGCACAAACAGAATGACGAACTGTTTACGACATTTAATAAACGAATTTATTATTGTTTCTGTCTCTTCTATAAACAAGAAGACGAACTATTCACAGCATTTAATAAATGGATTTATTTATTATAACATGCATTGGGCATTCAAAAAATAAACTTAAGTTTTATTAAAAGACGACAATGGAATGAGATCATTGTGACACAATAAACAGACAGCAGTGGGCAATGAGCTTGTCAATTATGTGGATAATATTTTATGCATTATAGAAACTAGTACCAATGTCTCTTGAAGTCTTGCATACAATACTACGTTACCTACTACATCATGTTCTACACATTTTACAAGAACTTCAGTGTTACCAAAACATTTATATTTTCATAAATAAATGTTACGTATCGGAATTATTTCTAGGCAGGGTGTGGTGACTAACCAACGAACAAGGTCGAGATAACACTGAGTGGGATAAGATAGGGATTGGAGTGCACTTTTATCAAGAGATTATTATCTCGTTCATCAGAAATTTTGATCGAAAACAGAAACTTTGTATTCTGACATCATACGGAGTGTTAACCCAAATAAATAAAGCGAAGCTTTTCTTCATTGAAATTATTTATAACGGATGTAAAGACACAAAACAAAGCTGAGACTCACTTTTACTCCAGTATTTTTTTTTTTTTTTTTGTATTGGACAATACCTGGAAACCTTTTGGTTACGGAGATAATGGTGCCGATTCTCTTGTACACCGAACTAAACTATCACTAAAATTCCTTACTTTTTACTATGAAAACCTTGAAGCTATTCTGCGAAAAAAAATCTCTAAATTTAAAAATAATTTTGACACAACTATAATCGAATTTGACAATCGCGAATCCACGTGTTTTTTTTTTTCTTTTATTTCGCAACGTCTTTGTTAGAGCCGGAGGCAGCCTGGGGCAGCCTCGACGTGTTTTCTATGGAAGTTTTGACTTTTTGTGTGAAAAATATATAATAAAAATATCTACATGTAGGGAAATGGTGGTTTCAGGGCTGCAAAGGGTTTCGAAATTTTCATTATTTTTGTGATAGGACACACCGTTTTCGAGATAAGAGCAAAAAAAGAAAAATAAAGTTAAAGTACCGTTTTTGCACGTCTGAAGTCGAGGTGTTGGTGTGAACTTTAGTTCACGCCACCTAATTTTAATCCACACCTCTTTAATCGCGATTAAAAATAGTCAGATTCATGTTCAGATTTAGTTAGACAATCAAATTTTTAGGTGAAAAACGTAAAATTCAGAATAGCAAAATAGCCATTTTCACTAAAACTAATAACTCAGTGCAATCTTAGTGCTGTCAAACTAAAATATAGTTAATTTGTGTCACTATAGTCAATTTCAGAATGGAAAAACGTCATTTGACAGAATTAAACCAAATTTTAGTGATTTTTAGTCTAGTTTAGAGGCGTTTGTGACAAGAGAATCGGCACCAATGAAGGTCAAAATTCCAACTGATACTGATGTTTTTTCACGAAAACAAGTTTTAATGTTATAACACACCGTTCAGTACCCCCTTTTTTTGGGTGGGAAATCATCTAATGACTTCTCCCGCTCTGGGTGGAGCGGGAGGGCGTGTCAGGCTTTTACTGGCTAAAACCCACCCGTGTTCCTTCTGTTACCTGTGCCAGGGCCACGGTTATCTCTTTCGAATTACCCGCGACCCTGAGGCGTCGGCCCTATCGGACACCGTCATTTTGTGCTGACATCTCTTAGAGGCGCGCGTGGAATACGACGCGCCGTCGACCTGGGCCTGGTCCTTACCGGACACCGAGCTACCCATTGCTCGCCGTCCGCAAGCATTACTGCTTCGCAGAAGGAGGTGACGGCTTTCCATTCTCTCTCCATCCGTACCATGGCCTGGATCTAGGGCCGGACACGATAGATCACCTCCGCCGATCGCCTCCGTGAGGACACTGCGGTGCTCCGCCCAAGATGGGCAGACCTCCACCGTATGCTCCACCGTGTCCTCTGGGCGATCCACGCAATGGTGACACCCGGGCGTTTCCTCCCGCCTTATGCGAAACAGGAACCTCCCGAAACAACCGTGTCCGGTGAGGACCTGTCAGGCGGAAGGTGAGGACGCCGTGGCGCCTCTCCAGCCACTCCTCAAAGAGGGGACTTACCACCGCTATTGTGGCGTGCCCAGCGTACGGGGGGTACGCTGGGCACGCCACAATAGCGGCGGTACCCCTGTACCGTTGCATGCATACTGTTTCGGGTGTGTGCTTACAATGCGCACTAATTTGTACCTGCACCAATGATCGGCCTTTGCGAACTATTTTAGTGTTATTGATAACAACCGACTAAAGGCTAGTCCAGACTGGCACGACACGCGACACGAATCGCGCGCGACACAAAGATACCGCTCGTCGTGCGACACGCGGTGTCTTTGTGTCGCGCCTGTTTGCAGGAGCCTAAACTTCAGTTTATCTAAACCCCAGTTTAAGCTATCTGATAATGATTGGCTTTGTGATAAAAGGAAATCAACGACATACCTAATTACAACTTAATATACGTGAAGCTTGTACAGAATGTCCGGAAAATACCGAGTAAACTCACCAAGCTCAATCAACGCGTGGCGAATACGAAATTCTTTACAGTGGACATTGATTGACTTTTTCTCACAACATACCCTGTAAAAGCGTAACTGATCGATGTTTCACGTCTATTAGTACCAACAAGGTTTTGTGGCATCCGTTTTATTGCCGAAAAATACTTCTTGGAACTGAAAACATTCTGTGTACCGGGTTATTGGTTGATATGGCGGCAATCCATTAATGGGGATGTAGGGGAGGTCATTTGCAACTAAATGACCCCTTATGACCGCAATGCAAATGTCAACCATTTGAGAGTAATTTTACAATTTATATTTTTTTGAAGATATATGGTACCATTTTAGTCAAATAACCTGATCTGTAATTCGAAGCTCTGATTTAAAAACTATTAAAGATAATTGTCATTTTGTGGTTGATTAGTAAGTATTGAACTAGAAGCAGATTTTTTAACACCACATTTTTTTTCCAAAATAAATTTTCAAAGTTATACTGTCAAAAAAAAACGTATTACTCGAATTTTTTTTACATTTTCATAGGGATCATACGGGGTCATTTCGGTTACAAATTACTTCTCCTACATCCCCTTGATGGATTGCCGACATATTACCAATAACGCTGTATATTTTATTTGAAAAAAAAAAACGTTATTACATTACATACAACACTTGTTGGGGATATATTAAAGCAATCATCGCGATATGTAAAGATATATCGAGTAAACATCGATTTTTATCTACGATAGGAGATTCGAATGACTCAAGGGCATACACACGAGTAAAAAATATTAAGGGTTTTCTAACGCGTAACTTAGTTTTCAGAGCGTTCAGAATATCTACGACTGGGTTCTTTCCATATACAGGATGTCCCGTAAGTCGACGTCAAGCCAGAATCGGGTGAAATTTCTTGTTTTAACATAAAATCCACCGTATCCTATGACACTCGACAATACTGTAGCTTCCTATTACTGAAATAATTTTTGGAATTGGATCAGTAGTTCCGAAGATAAGCCACTACATACAAACTGACTAATTTTACCTCTTCACAATATTATTATATACAGGGTCATCGACGCGCTAACTGAAACCATGAAGTCAGCTCATGATTCTAGACCCCCCCCCCCACAATAGTAGAAATTCTTCGTCGGAAAAAGAAGTTTTATAAAAAAGCGAAAAATTTACCGTGGCCCTGGCACAGGCAACTGAAGGAACACCGGTGGGTTTTAGTCAGCCTTGAAAAAATATAATAGGTTGGTTGTTTTTGACAAGAAACGCGTGGGTCGTAACCTAATGCGGGGTTTCAGCATAATTAGAATATTCTTTATAGGTAGGTATCCAAATTATTTTTATCAAAGCAGGAAAGTTTAAAAATATAAATGTAATTTCATATAATTTAGGTGCGTTCATGTCAAGGTTGCTTATAATAATTTGTTCATATGACATTGCAGGGTGGTCACGTACTGTGAGATAGCGCCAATAAATAAATAATGAGGCATGTAGTATTGTTTTTTTTAAATAACTAGAAACCATTATCCTTGCGCGTGCGTAGTTTGCACAAAACCAAAAAAAAAAAACATATTACTTAAATAAACTTAAAAAAAATAAGGTTCCTATCTACTTTTTAGTACCCGATTGTTTCAATGTCACCAATCAAATGTAATCTAAATTATCCGGTAAATGAATATTTAATGCTCAAACTCAAACTCAATATTTAATGGAATATTTAATGGATTTATACTTAAATTCAAATTGAGTACAGTCCGCGAGGCCTAAGCTGAGCTTTGCATTTGGGAGAGTGATTACCAATCGCACCAATGTGATCGCGCGACGGGCGCACAGCGCCTCAGGCCGATTCTCCGATTGCTAAGCAAAGGACGCGTCGCTATGTCCACTCACACAAATGCAAACTCAGCTTAGGCCTCGTGGAATGTAGGTGTGTACTTACATTTTTTTAAATGGGACTTCAGCTAATGTAGGTAGGGTTGCAGAATACCACAAAAATAACCACTACTGCAATATAATTGGACTTTTTAGGTTCTAAAATAATAGTACCCCATCGTCCCAATGTCACCAATTCCATGTAAGTCCAGAATAATATTTGAATTCTAATTGAAAACCTACATTTCGGAACAAAATATTTTGTGGTAGGACATTAGCTAATGGAATTTTGTAATTAGAATCACTTTATTATTAAAATGGACACAGTTTGACTGTTGCTATTATAATATTAATAGTTTCTGCCCGCGGCTTTGCCAGCGCAGATGTCAGAAATTATCCCACAAGACAAACTGGGTCCTTTCCCAGGATGACGATCGTCTATCTAATTGGCAAATTTTATCGAAAGCCGTTCAGTGGTTCACGCGTAACAAAGTAACTTACAGAGTTACTTTCGCATTTTTAATATGAGTATGGATGTCTTTAGTTATATTTATACTATTGTAGGCTCAATTATCTTGGTATGGTCGCAGATGAGATTAACTAAACTTTCAGTTCACATTGTATCTACGAAGGTGAACAGAAGTAATTAGACATCTATTTCATAGGTATGATGTTCTATTGTATGAATGAATTCCTCTGCCTGTCAAGGTATGATTTGGAACAAATGATCGACAACGTTGACAACAACGAATTTGGAATGAATTTTGAAGCCAGTTTTGAAATGAAATAGCAGGATCCCCATTGCCGTTTATAATAAGTTTTAAATATACATCCTGTAGGTATATGCTTTTTCAATTGAGGTATTTTTATTTATATTTACATTATTAAAAATTTTAATTTCTAATTACAAACGGAATTTCACTTGAATTTTAGTAACAGCATGTATATTTTAACTCCAAGCCGAATGATGATTACAACGTAAACCAATAAAAAAAAACATTTAAAAAAAAGTACCGCCGCGATCACTTGACGAAACAGCCCGGAAACCTGTCCACGGTCCTAGCGAACAAAGTTAGTTGTTATCTTAAAATAATACAATATGATACACTATTGTTAGATTAGTTATTTACCTAGAAGTTATTAAATAGCACATTTTACAGCGAAAATACACTTCAATATTTACCTATGTAAATACAAATTTCAGAAGGCAAAGACACTTTTGTTGCCAATTTCAAAATTGAAGCATAGATTCTAATTCTGAAATTTGTCTATGTTCTTCTAAACAAAACCTCTGTGGAGAAAATTTTAATGGGAAGTCTCTTATATTATGCCAAGCCAGCATTCCTTGTTATGGCTAAATGGAAATGTGAATCAGGTTGTCATGGAAACATGGAGCCAGTCTTTTAGTGAATTGAAGCTCATTCAGTAATTTAAAAGGCGAGTCAATGCTCAGCTATAGGTACATCAGCATAGCCAACTAGATCTTGATACTCCTCACACTTCAGTTGCTCACTGATTATTATGTTTGTTTATCGGCTAACAGCTGCCATATATAAAAAAATATACAATTGCAAATTATTTACAGTCCTACATACGCCTGCAAGCTAACAAAACCATGTTATATCTATGCAAGCTTAGATGTTCACATTCCGCAATCAATATCCAATAAATAGGGCTATTAATAACACCTGTTCACACGTTAATTAGTGCAAGTGATAAGTCTATTGAAGAAGCACACGTGCCTAGAGTAGGCAGCAGGTGCATTTAAATTTCGACATGTAAAGTTCGATTCAAACCTTAAGACGGCTGTGAAGTGCGCTACAGTACCTCATCCCTCACCCCCGCTGACACGTGAGTTGGTTACTGCGGAACGACTCGCCTCAACGTCCGACCCGCCCTAGAGTTTGAATCGGACTGTAACCAGTTAGAATCCTTCAGTAAATCCAGAGTACTTAACACTGCATTGATACAGTGTATTTTTCTTTACATATCTAAATAAACAAAATCAGGAGTTTTCGCATCAGTCAAACGCTTTAGGAAGAATCTCTTATTTATCTAATTATTATAAAGACAATCAGCAAGAAAAAAGCAGTTTTTAAAAGACATGTTTAGACATTAGTCTAAACATGTCTTTTAAAAACTGCTTCAAAATAACCAATTATGCACGTGCATTTTCTCGAAATAAACGGGAATCTTGCGCCATTACTGTTTACTAAATAAGACAAGGCAAGAAAAATACTCTTTATATTATGCTAAACAATATGATGAATGTGAACGATATAGCAAATTTATCACTTGCACTAAGTGTAAACCGCAGCCTCATTGCGTAACACATTTTCGTAAACGATTACGACTAATCTGTTTGATTTTGACAGTTCAACAACATTCATTGCGTTATTTACATTGTTGAGCAGATTTTTTTATCGAACTTATGAGGCAATGGATTAGCAATCTGTTTCAAAACGATTCAGATTCCGATTGAATGTGTATTACGCAATTAGGGTACGGGTCTACGTGATTTGTACATGCTGTGCACAACGAAGGTGTAACTTGGAACCAACAGACCAACAGTGCCAGTGAAAATAGTGAAAACCTTTAAGATACGCCTAAGTACACGTCCACTATTCTTGTATTTTTTTTGTAAATTCAAGAGTGATAAAACACGTGCCGTATATTATAGTAACCACTATGGAACTGCTAAAACCAAACGCTATTGGAATAATTTTTACAAGAATATTCTGAACTCTAAAAACCACTTAGGTTTGTGTGCATCCATAAAAAGACCATAATTTTCGATCGAAGTAGTAGAGAGCCCGAATATTATGATTAGCACTTAGCAGCCCAGTTTATAAATTATATCTGACCATTAGCTTTAGAAAGACCCCTGTCTGTGTTTGGGGGGGGGGGGGGTTCTGCCAGTCAATTTTGACTTGACTAATGATTATTACTTGGCTCGGACCTCGGAATTTCTTTCATAAGGCAACATCAATGTCATCAATATCATGGCAAACTGTATGCAGTACAGTATTGCACTTGTACACCTTTGGGGGAATGTATTATTACACCGTGCATTAAACTATGTGGCATGAATAGCAATCCAGTTACACCCACGTTTGAAAAACAAACCTACTTTCAAAATCCACTATACACTACAAGGTGGTAAGATATATTTTGGCAGTTCATGAATACTTTATAGGACTGCTTGCATCCATATCAATTCAGTTTTTTGTTGCAGACTGCCATAATATACAAGACACAGTATATTTAAATGCACATATTTATAACAGTCTGCAGAAGTCACCTTAGTCATAGAAAAGTCAAGATTCCTTCTTGACTTTTCTATGATTTTTACTACGAGGTTTTCTGAAGTCAATTCTGACTTCTACACGAAAAAGTGACTGTATCTACAGATCCTATTCATTAATTACCTGTAGTGTCCACAGGGCCTCGATGTGGAATGATGGAGTGCACGTATCTGGCCACAAAGTGCCCAAACACTGCCTTCAAGTCGGGGTTATGCATCATAACAACGAACTCGTTGAAGTCGAGGTACCCCGAGTTGTCTCGGTCTGCGAGGCCCATGATTTTGTCCACAACATTGTCGGGTAGGTCGTGCTCGTACTCTCTCGAATTGATGATCTCTTTGAGTTCCACATAGGAGATCCGTCCATCTTTGTCTTTGTCGTACTGGAAAGATAAGAGAAAGTCTTTTTAATAAAGAAACTTTTTAGTAAAAAACCAATTTAATATCTTCCTCATGGACACAGGGGAAGTGATATAGCAGATAAGCTCTATCGCTGCAATTCCTGGTCAGGTTCTGCCGTGGATGGGCTATCTGGGCTTTCAGTGTTCCAGAGCATGATCTTTCTCAAATAGATACTATGTCCGGAAGGCCCTGGCCCAGAAATATGAAGGATAATGAAAAAACTATTTCAGACATTGTTACTAATTCTTAAGGTGTTTATGACGGAAACGAAGCATTGTTATCAAACTCATGCATGGATGGTGATTCATTCGACAAAACAACCGCGTCGTTCCTAAATAAAATACCTGAAAGCTTGCAAGCTAGAGCTGTAACTGTATATTTCGTAACAGATGAAAGGGTGTCTACTCCCTAAGCCCGAAATCCCTTGTTTCGGCAATGATGGCCTGCATGTTCGTAGGCGTTTCCCCTTCCGTCTCACTTACAGAGATAAGATTAGTTCGGGGTCCGAACTAAGAATGAACGACAACGCTATTTGACATGTGTTCTTGTCCGTCCGAATTTTTTTCAAATGTAAACTCTTTTTACGGATATACTTTCGGCCGGGCCCGTATCGGACATAGAGACTAGACCCCATGAACACACTCCATCAATACAATGTAGCAAAAGTTTAGTATACAAATTTCTAATAACAGAACTTTGAACAAATGCAAGGTTTGGTAAGGAAAACAAACGAGAAGTATGTAACTAATATTATCAACTACCGCCCGAGTTATTGTTTAACAATAGTTTGTTAAATAGGTTTTGAATTTTACTAGGATATAGTAATAATAATTAATTGTATATCTTAAGAATCTGCAGCGCTTTATGCTATAAATCCTATCCACTGGAATTTTTCATCATTCTCCTGCCCTTATATGTACTAATGTTTGTGGTCGGCGCAACATGGCTTTTTCTTCCGTACCTATTTAGATACAACTGAGATGTCTTTATTAGTCGTTACTTCAGTAGCAGTAGTTACCTTCTTTCTAGGCATCATCTTTCTCACAGTCCATCCAACCTTCCTTTGGTCTTCCATTACTCTTATAGCTATCCACATTCATCCACAAAACTCGCTGCACGACATGCTCCTCATAATTATGTTCATCAAACAACGCTGATTTATATAAGTTATTATACTCATCAACAAATTTAAGACCTAGATTCCCCAGCCTTGTTCTCTCCAAGGTAAATATTACAAGGTCATTGGCTGCTTTTTGTTTAAGCATTATTTTGTTTTCAGCACGCATTCGAGATTCTGTGTCGAATGGTATTGTACCACGACCTCATTTAAGTACAAAAGTGGTAAGCGATGACAGTTGCTTTTCGAAAGTTAGTGATAATTCGTTCTACAGTACCGATTTTGGTATGTTCTCGATATGTTATTTTTCAATTGGATGTTTTATGGTCTGTTTCATTTCCGTTTAACTTATCTGGTACATTATTTCATACAAATTATGTTAGTTTTTTAATTCATGAGTTGGATCCTGGTTATCTGGACACTATGAATCAGGCCCTAATGTAGTTTTTCCCCGTCTACCGTCATTTGAGTTGAGATAATTATGATAGTTTTAATGTTTTTTTCACAAAGTTCTTTTTGTCAACCACTGTATAATTATATTAGTATACATTGTTAAGTTTTTATAGACCCGTACGTGGTCATTGAATAATAATAGTATCTACTATGTTTCAATTAGACTTTAATATAGGCTGGTGATAGAAAATTTTATAAACATTAAGGCTCCCAGAACAGGCGCGACGCGACTCTAGAAGAACCATTTTATGAAAACTTCATGGATTATTGGTCAATAACACAATCTGTTTTGAAACTAACTAAACCTACTTTATAGTCAAGCCCATGTCTGGAGTCCGGACCATCACTCGATGATACGGAATAATTTACAAGAATTTATAAGACTGAAATTATTAGTTGAAAATTGAAGAAAAAAAAACATATCACCTACGAGTTATCAATAATGTAAATAGGATCAATGAAGTAACGAAAAGTCATATGGGTAATAACATCGAAAACGTATCTTATCTTTTAATGGTGAGTTTGTAGGTAATACTTCCTTGAATCATTCATTATTGAATCAACCAGAACGTTTTTACAGCTGAATACGATTTACAGTAACTTTACCAAAAGCGATGGTACAAACTTTGCGTAATAAGCAACAAAACGATATCTTATGGGTAGATAGATAGGCAGCTCCACAGTTAACTGCTTTCTAAACGACAAGGTAGGAGTTCAAACTATACCAAAGTATAGGTAATCTACGACCCTCTGGTTTTATAAATAAAAATCCCTCATTGGATGACGCTACAGAATCCCGATTCTTTTATTGGAATCCTCATATCCGAGGAAAGGAAGCAGCGCGTTCCTAACTAGGTATTAGTCACAAGTCATCGTCATATTTAGGCCAAAATCATGTTCAGGGCATACTGAAAAATACCGAGGAATATGTGAGTCATTTAAACGGGGAATGATTCCTTGATGTCGTGATATGAATTGAAACAATTGGTGACACAGTGACAACACAAATGGACAATGACTAAGCCGTCTAGACTAATTTTATGAACATTTTATGATAGCTGACTTTTTTGTTTAGAATTGAATCTAGCTATTGATGGAGGACAGTTGTTTAGTGCATATAGCTACTCAAATTAAATGAGGAATGACGATATAGATGTTATGCTATATTTTCCAGTATAAGCTGACCTCGTATTGTATAGGCTTTGCGTGCACTCAGAGGTTAACTTATATCGGAAATTTATAGCTTTTGTATGTCGTCGTGTGTTACCTACCTATTAACCAATCTCTATCGTAATCTTTCATCCAGTCTTCTTGTTTCAGATGCAAGTGTCTTAGATTAACGTTGTTAGTAAAATCAATTTTCTCGTACATATGTATAGGTACTGAAAATATTCGCGTACGTTATGTAAAGAAATGTGGCGAAGTTTAAAGATACGAAACCCCAAAGACACTTCGAAACAATATTAATATAATAATAATATAGTACATGGGAATAATGAAAATAATAATAAAGACTGCATTAATATGTTGCATAATATGAATCATACCTGCACTACATACTTATATACATATAATACGAATGAACGCCTTGCTTCATAATTAAAATGATAATTTTAAAACCATTTAATTTGTGACAAGTGATAAATTTGATGGACTCTGATAACCCTAGTGACAAACATAGTCACAGGTTTCATTGTTGATAGCAGTATGACACGCGGTTATTATTTCTTTTATATGTGTTCTTGCCCCAAGATCGTTAAAGCAAAAGGTCAAATAAAGCATCATACAATGCAATCTGTTAGAGACTCGAAATCGTATAATATAACCCTTGGAGCTTGGAGTTTCTAATAGTCAGTTTAAATAGCAAGTAAATTGTTGAAATTAGCATGTCCTAACCATTAGAAACAGAAATGGTCCTAAATTAGATCCTTGGGGAACCCATCCCACTTGTTTTTTTTTTTGTGAGTCCATTAACTTTTTCCAATTTTACTAAAAGCATGTTACAAAATCAATAGATCATCAAAAATCGTGTAGTTTTTAAATTCAAAATAAATGTACGGTGACTACTGTGATAAGCAAATTCGAACGCTTTGGTAAAGTCACAAATAGCTACATAACATATCATCACGCCTTGTTTCCCCGTAGGGTTGGGCAGAGGTGTACCTATAGTACACCCACATTTCGCCAGTTATGTTTAAGTCCCATGTAATAGGGGGCGAGCCTATTGCCATCTACCGGGCACAAATCCAGACTTCGGGCTGCTACTGAGAAATTCCAGATAGAAAAACCCAATAACACGTTGCCCGACCTGGGAATCGAACCCAGGACCTCATGCTCAGCAGTAGCGATTGCGACCACTAGACCAACGAGGCAACCCAAATAGCTTTCACAAATAGCTTTTGGAAAAAAATGTGCAAAGAGTATTATTCGTTGTATCTTGTGAATATTATCTTTGTTTGTGTTAAAGGATAACAAGTATGTGTAACACAAAATATGAGTAAATGGATGTATTAAGATGGTAATCTGTCCATAACGGCATTACGAATGCATAATGACACTTTTTCCTGTCGTTATATCACTAATGACTGTTACTGAATCTGCTGAGCTGACAATTAAGTCTAGTCGCATCATTTTATGCAACTAACTCTTTTACGCTTTCTAGTTTCATGGTGGTTTTAACTGAAATAGCTTCGTCATTTGCGTGGAATTTATCCATGTTCTTGATTGGAATAATAGAAGTTGAATGACTGCCAATGAAATGTTACTCTAGCTCCTGACCCTGAAAGAGGCTTTTGATTAACTGGACTTCTGGCGTTGTCAACGATACCTAATCTCAATTCACGTAGCTCAGCCACTTCTGTGTATCTCGTGAAACTACTACAGAAGTTTTTATTCTAGCCACTGTAGTCTATCTTTTATGAAATGCTGGAGGTGCCTCCTGCCCCAGCATTTGTTTATGCTGGAGGAGGGACTCATTAATTATTATTTTTAAATTATATAATAACAAAACTATCAAAGAATCTAGCAATCAATTTCACACTTTCAGTATAAAAGTAATTTAGTTTGACCCAAATGGTTGTTTGGCTAGTTGATTGTGTAAATATTCGCCGCTGAACAAGTTTGCTGTAAGTCATCGTGTTTGCTTTGTGACATCACGCATTCCTCGGTTAATACCGCGTGCTCTATCTACCTGGTTAGTATATTAGTAAAAAAATCTTACATCGATTTCATCGTTCCAAAAAAAAAGTTTATCAGACTGGTAATAAAAGATTTGCCGTTCAGAATCCTTTCGCATTTAAATAGGCTGTTCGATTTTATTCCTGGGTGCAAACATAGATGCTACTTATCCACGGTCTTTTGGTGGTATTCTTCAAAAAGGTCGGTGCGTTGTACTCGCAACCGGCATGCTTACAAGTATGACACAAGAACGAAAACGAAACAAAAACAGTATGTAAATATCGTAGCAGGTGGCGTTCTGTAGTTTCTGGCTACCCACCTGGGAAGAAGTCGTGAGTTTGTTACAATAAGTGATCTTTAACTGATATTATTAGTGAATGCAAAGCTCAGCCTCTCCGTCCTTTGCTAGGATCAGTACCACGGCAATTCATGTAGTTTTGTACCGGAAGAAGATAAGTAAAATGTACATATGATACAACCGTGACCAATTTAGCTATAATAGGAGATTAGTAGCTACAAAGAAATTTAATTTCCTTGTAGTACCGACCAAGCCCATTATCCAGATTTCAAACTGTAATCGGACAAATATTATAAATTAATTAATCATGAATGAACTTGAAAGATAGCACCAAACAAGAGGAAAACGTCATTAGCATGAGTCAACCGGGAAAGAGGTTTATACGTTACGTACGAACACATATAAATTTTGTATTTAAGACCAATTCTTATGGCATTTAGGTGTCTTGGCATACAACCAAGATCAATGTGATGACTGATGACTCTTTAAGATATCGTTAACTCAAAAACTAGTGACCTTTTTACTAGAGTAGGTGAAAAACCTGATTAAGATAACAAGCCATTCATTAACCTAGAACCAGTTTTTGACAGGAAGCGAATGATGAGTGATTATCTAGACATGGATAGAAAATAATATAAAATTGGTTCGGTTATACTGTCTTTCCATCAACTTACTGGAGGTGTGCTTTTTCCCTGGCTAAACCTGTATCCGATTAACTTTATGACCTATTATGCACTTACGGCTATTAACATAACATAACATCACGCCTTGTTTCCCCGAAGGGTTGGGCAGAGGTGTACCTATAGTACACCCACGTTTCGCCAGTTATGTTTGAAGTCCCATGTAATAGGGGGCGAGCCTATTGCCATCAACCGGGCACAAATCCAGACACCGGGCTGCTACTGAGAAAAACCCAATAACACGTTGCCCGACCTGGGAATCGAACCTAGGACCTCATGCTCAGCAGTAGCGATTGCAACCACTAGACCAACAAGGCAGTCAGCTATAGTCTTTTTTTTAGCAATTAAACGAGCATTTAACTTAACGGGTGTGAAAAGACACAAAGTCGAAAGACATTGATTTTTTTTCTATTGGCTGATACCTGGGAACCTTCCGGTTAAGGAGATATTGAAGGTCAAAATTCCAACTTTTACTGAGGTTTTTTTAAGAAACCAAATTTTTTAATGTTATATTTTATAACACAACTTTAAATACCCCCAGAATCCCTGTACCGTTGCATGCACGAATAAGCACAATGTTTTGCGTGCGTTAAGTTGTGCACTGCCCTATCACAGATATTATAAGCCGTATACATTTTGGTGCTATATTGTGTTCCTTTGATGTAAAGAATGCGTAGTTGACGGCTATTGGATGAGTCTTTTTACATCCTGTATGTAACATATGTAAATATACTGTGGCTTTTCACTTTAATGATTATGAATGCATTAATGAACAGTCGTCACAAGAAGACATCTTGTAAAATATAAGTAACATATAAATAGATAATAACATAAAGTTAACCAACAAACCTAAGTCGTATTTACATAAGCAAGATGCTATAAAATAATTTGCAGTGTTAGAAATACTCATAAACATGGTATATTATTTCCAAGACTGAGTCTGTACACACGTAGGTAAGATGAATAGAATTCAAAGAATTACGAGCCCTGACCCTGATTAAAGTAAGACATTCTTTCAAGAAGCTAGTTTAGGCAAGGAGGCATACTTTCGTCATACCTTTGATTCCATACCTTCTCTTTTTTAAGTACAGTGGCTGCAATTTGCGGCTCCTATGATACTCTTCGTCCTCTAACGTACATAGTTAACTTACTACACCATAGCTAGTAGATGACATCTGCTTTTCTACAGACTTAGTGAGTGCCACGAAATTAACAGTCTTGAGGGCAAGAAGACGAAACGACGACGCGGACGGCGACAAAAGCAAACGTTAGCGAAAATTTGGTTTCTCTCAGTTAAATCAATGATATTTTTCTAAACCTTATAATGCCAGTAAGAAAAATTTTAAACAATCCCGGTTTCAGAGGTTAAAAGCAATCAACGTGATGTTAATAACAAGGTTTTTTTTTACATAAATTGCATAACTTTAGGGAAAACCAAGGGAAATACCGAGTTCCGTAAACATTTTGACCAGAGTCATGCCTTTGCATACGTAATAAAAATTGGCATTTTGGCAATGAGTAAAATTTATTGTTTGAAAACACCATTGATTCGTCATCCGCATATCAATGGAACTACTCAGTACATCTGAAAGTATTTCTTTTCTTTAAATTAGTTTTGTGTGGTATATACAAACGGTAGCGTTTGTCTCTTGTTTCTTGGTCTCGCGCTGGCTAAACGGACCTAATAAGGCCAAAGAAAGCTTGCAAAATCCAGTCGTTGGCTCTGTCTCTACCCAGCATAATCGTGACTGTAACATTTTCTTTCACGCATGCTTTGATCAATTTCAAGTTTAGACATTTTACCCAGTTACTAGATGGAGTGATCACTATTTAGGATATTTGGTTTCTTTTAATGGGGTTAGCTTTTATGCCTTTATCTATTGTAAGTCTAGCGGCTCAGTAATAACAGCCGCAAGAGTCAATCGATCATGTCAAACTACGCAGATCTTTGAAAGGCGTTACGGGTAGTCAGCAGAAGCAGAATGTTTGATATGATGATGTGTAATGAAATCAGTCTTACCAAGAGGTATCGTGTTACCCAGTAACTTGGTTGCGGAGGTCAGAGGCAGTCGCTGCACTGCGTACCAGTCACAAAACTGGTTTTCAGCTACATCCGGTTAGACCGTTGAGGACTGCTTTGCCAAACACCGATTAGAGTCAAGTGGCAAGTCCAATGATAATTTTTGAAAAGGATATTACAGCTACAGGTATTCAGGTGGTGCTTATTGACATACTTATAAATAGTGGGCCTACCAATTCCTTGATTCCTGAATCTGTCACGAAGCATTCGCAGTGCACTCAAAAGCCATCATTTCGAGTTTTGCGTGGTATAAAATGATGATCACAGTTATTCAGGTGTTGCTTGTTGACATACTTTTAGATTGGTGCTCAACTATTTCTTTGATTTCTAAGTCTGTCAAGAAGCCTTTGCAGTGCACTTAAAAGCTATCATATCGAGTTTTGCGAGACCCCGTCATTTTGGTGTATTAGCCTCGACCCTATGGCTATCTGATTGCCTCGAAAGTGGCAATTTGTGAGAGTTGCCCTCTGGAAACCCGATAATGTTTGCCAGGTGATGTTGTGGTTGTTTCATTCAGTCAATGCCAGGGAGCCAATCTGACAAGGTCGTTCAACTTCCAGAAACGGCCGTTTAAGTGGATTTGTCAAGTGACACAGCAGGCATATCACGTGACCATTGTGACGCAGAGAAAGGAAGGGGCGCAGGAACGTTAGAGGGAGGGGCGCTCACGTCTTCGGTCACTTACAGTCACTTTTGCTTGGGAGCTCGGAAGCGACGGACGAGTATTAGCTGTAGAGCTTCTGATCCATAAGAATATCATCAATTCAGCTGTCTCGTGATATCCTTCCCCATATTTTTCCGTTATTTCAGTTTTGTAATCGATCATGAAAATACTGTATTATGCTTAGCATATATTTGATAACATACCTCAGATACTGCGAATGAAAATAATCGTGTTCATGCATTTACGCTATACCGGTATTGCAGTTATTTATTGATCGTAAACATTTTGTAGATCTATACGTGAAACTGAGAGTGCCGATATTATGTAGGAACATGTGCCAGGTAATAACACATTGCTCTTTGGCATAGTTTTTTCAACCAAGCACCAAAAACCATGTGTATTGTAGTAGGTACCGTGTAGTCTTGTAGGAATCCATCAATGCGATTTGTCACTATCATAAAAACAACCTAGACCGAGGGCAATCCATTAAAAATAATTAACTTATGAGATCTTTGAACTGCGATTAGGCACTTATGTTGTTAAAATCATTAGTAAGTCGGAAATTAATATATCTTTGACAATTTGAGTGGTGCTCTGACTCCAGGCTGAAATACCTGAATTTCGATGGCCAAGCATGAATTTCGAGAGGATTCAAATTAGTTATACACAGGGTGTCTCGTAAGTCGACGTCAAGCCGGAATCGGATGATAATCGAGTATATAGTTAACAGAAAATATTTAAAAAAATCTTTCCTATGTATTTACAAAAATACGGGCATTTATAGAAGAATCTACTGCCTGTGACGGTCTTTTAACTCCTGTTGCTACAAATTCTAACTTTAAAAAAAAAAACATTTTTCTACTCGATTATCACCCGATTCCGGCTTCACGTCGACTTACGAGACACCCTGTATAAAAACTAATTTTAATACTCTCGAAATTCATGCTTGACCATCGAAATTCAGATATTCCGGTCTGGAGTCGGAGCACCACTCAAATTGTCAAAGATTTATGATTATGACCCGACCCATCACCCGACTTCGGCTTGACGTCGACTTACGGGACAACCTGTCTATCGATATCAAATATCGTCATCTGCCTGCCTATTCCCAACTACGTTCGGGTCGGCTTCCATTGTAACAGGCTGAGTACCAGTATTATACAAAGAGCGACTGCTCATCTCTTCCACAACCCAGTAACTGGATCACACTATGAACACTATGGACGGACAAGTTCGACCATGGATAACACGATACCCCTTGGTAAGACTGGTTGTTCGACTTTCGGGCTTTTGACTATCTGTAACGTAACGGCTGTCAAAGATCTACAAATGGCAGACGGGTCCATCAGCCTAACGTTTCCGAGGCACGCAGTGGTCTCATTTCCCATCAAAATATACCTACAATGTGAAATCAAATGGCTGAGGCGCTACTTTTTGGATAGGCGCGTCCTAATGTCCATAATCCATTTTTATTATGCTCACAAAGACGTTGCAAACTTCGGAAAATATATTTCTGAACAAGTACAATTTGGTTGAGTATTTTTTACGAAAGCACAAAATGTTAATAATTGTTTGCAGAGTTGAATATCCATCCAATCGTAAGTTGCAAACAAACGCAGCCTAATTGCGTACTTAGCACATTTTCGTAAACGATTACAACAGATTATGTTTGATTTTGACAGTGCAACAACATTCATTGCGTTATTTAAATTGTTGAGCAGAATTTGTATCGAACTTATACAGCAATGGATTAGCAATCTGTTTCAAAACGATTCAAATTCCGATTGATTGTGTACGCAATTAGGGTACAGATTCACATTGAATACCAAATGGACGGAGAATACATATAATTTGAATATTATGGTAATTTAGAGGAAAACCTGATAGATGGATAGATAGATACTTATGTTGGATAATACCTAGCGTAAGAGCCGAATCTAAATACCTTCGTCAAAGTTACAAAGCTTCATCCAAATAAATTGACGGCTATTTGCGGCAATACCAAGATTATAAACATAGAACTAAATTGCCTGAAACTGTGCTATTGTAGTGCCCATGTGAGCGCAAAATTTGATCTAAGTCTGCTTGCTGCTACATTTCAATTCCCGTTTCTAGACACTTGACATTAAAAGTGAAACGCAAATGAACGGTGGTGGTACGATTTTACGATATACGCTCCCAATCTGTTTAGTAATAAGAGCTTATTAATAATTATTGTTTATTTTTGCATCATTAGCATTTTTCAGAGCTTTGCTTTAGACTTTGTACTTTGCGATACGCGTAGTACCGGGCTCGATTTCCGCACGGATCTAATAGGTATTCACTTTGGCCTACAATATTTTGCCGGATCGGGTCTGGAATGTCTGGATATTTACATAGTGATTTATTGTATCCACGATTTAGGACAAATTTCAAGTAGGCCACTGTTTTTTTATTCCGTAGTAGATGAATTTCTGTAAACACCCGCGGTTCCGGAGGAAATTCAAGTGCGCCAATGTTTTTTTAGGTACTTATAGGTAGTATGTCGGACTGACCTTGGCATAAAAAGCAGTTTTCCCAGTCTCAAAGAACAGTGACGCAATACGATATTGCCCATTTTATCACCATCGACGTAATGAGGGGTGAGTGCTCCCATATCGTAATACATATGTCAAGAAGATAGTGCAATAAATATTTCATGGCTTGAACCTGTGCCAATACCTACTAGTGCTAGAATAGTACGGAAATAAAGTAAGGAAGATACTATACACACAAACACACTATAAATTAAAATGTGCAGCTACATTTGTCTCAGCATTTTTTTTTTGTATTTGATCATCTCTCAATTTTCCTCAATAGAACACTATTTAGGTATTATTAAAGTGTGTCTCTCAGCAAATTATTTTTTTTTTAATAATTTGAGTTTTCCTCAAGAGAACTTTGGAACTATGAATTAGGCTCATACATAATTATGAGGACAAAAATGTTGTCAATCTCTGCAAGTGATGCAGCTTAGACAGTATTGTGTGCAATGTCTTCAATAACATACTTTAAAAGCTTCAATAAAGCTACTGGCTCTTCTTCTTATCTAATTATTATGTGTATGTATTTTATTTTAATCTTTGCGTTTGCTGCACCGGTTGACGTCATTCAACGCCAGCTGTCGCTGAAAACCAGCGGTGGGGCTCTGTCTCGCATAGGGTCGTAGCATTAAGCTGAGCGATGGCTGTTTTGTGTGGATGTGATGCATATTTTCCCCCAACTTGTTCCTTTTAGTGTTTGTACTTGATCACTTTGTCATGTTTACCTCAATTAAACGTTTTTCTTTCTTTCTTGCAATAATGAAAAAGGAAAGCTTAAAAATACCTACCTTACAGAATTTTTATCTGATTGCTTATATTATGGGTGTACTGTAGGTACAACTCTGCCTAACACTTTGAAGAATACAGGCATGATGGAAAGTGTTTAAATTTGCTTATAAGTAATAAGAATAGCAGAGGAAAGAAGAAGAGAAAAGAGGTTGCAGGGCAGAAAGTGATAAGGCCACCCGTTGTATATTTTATAATGTTTTTTATTGTTATGTATTTTTGTGGTGTACAATAAAGTATATGTAAATAATAAATAAATAAACGACAGCCAGAGAATTTGTTATTATTACCACATCTTTCATCTATTCTTTCCAGAAATCTGTTGCTGTACACCTTATTAGTGATTGATGCTGTTCACATAATATAGGTATGCTTTGGTTACTGAGTTGTACATTGTTAACAGTGATTTTTGATACAAAATGTTAAAGCTCATTGAAAACGAAAGAATTGATTTATATTATAGTGACGATAACAGTACATAAGGCAACTACATGAATATTATAACTAACCACTTCAAAACCTTATAATTAAAAAATTATATAAATTATGAACATTTTATTTTGTGTTGAAATAATATTGGATAATATAATAATGGATTTAACATTACTTAAGCAAAAAAAGTGCTATCTAAAATAAATGTTAAAAGATTTGTTATTTTACTTTTTGCTGTTAAATTACCAGAACATTACATCATGCATCATAAATTAATAATGTATGTCTTAAGTAGATGGTAGTAGGTTCTAATTGTATTGCATCACATTCATTTCAAACTAGCTGATAAATATAGGAAGTTTTAGTTTAGAACACTTCCTACCAAACATTCAACATCTAAGGCTCCTTAGGCATTTAGATGAAGGGCTTGATACAGAAAGCAGTACTCCTGGACTTAGTCCATTTGATAGGGAGGTTCTTCTCTGTAGAGCCCTGACTCAGGTGGGTACTAATTATCATATTTTACATTCAATACTTTTTAAAATTAATAAACGACAATAAGTATTTAAACATTAAGAGACTCAATATTATTTGGTAAATGTATGATATTATGTACATACATAATGTTAGGTAGGTATATAAAATGATTTTGCAGGTAATGATATGGTGTCAGAGACAAACATAAATTCTAATGTAGTTTTTATGCTACACAGCAAACAGATAATGCGTGTTATAGACACTTCAAATTATTATTTAAGAAACCACCAAATTGTATGTGACAGAAACTGGTTGGTATAAATGGTAGGTAAAATCAAGAATACTTGAAATTAATAATAACTGGCACAAAATATCAATAAATTGCGCAAGGCTATATAACAATAATTAACATAAAGTAAGGTAATAATCCTACACTGCCCTTCCTTTTTGTATGATACAATACTTGCTCCATGAGGCTAAGAAAGAATCTGAACACAAAATATAACAATAAATTGTAAATAGTAGGTACAATATCAACTGGTTTTGCACCTGTCTTGAGTTTGAGTCGGTGTAGTAAAAGGATAAGTATTATTTACTGATATTTACATACCTTTTCAAAAATTCTTCGCCAATACAAATCGGACCGCGACGGAGTCAGCGGCATAGAAACTGCCGTTTCTCGCCCAGAAGGCATTTTCACTCAAAAAATCAACAGTAAATAACGTAAGATGTAAATAATCAAGTTAAGTAGCACTTCATAACCCAGCCGTAAGGCACAGTGATGATTTAATATGATCGATTTATCCTCCACAATGCGAGATAAGATAACGATTGTTGGAAAAGGCAGTTAATTTGCGATTATCTTTATTGTATTCGTGTTTATTTTATGCAAATAATGACGACAATCTCTTCCACGGTACCGTTAGCGACTGACGGGAAAATAAAACAATGAATGAGTTCACTACGATTTGATTGACACTTGACACTGGCACGGATGCATGAACGAACAGAATGAAATGTTCTCCGACTCTGAGAAAATTATAAATGGCAACACAAGATCAGAACGACGGGATCTCAAGAAGTCTTCTTATTATTTATTTTTCTATTTATTTATGAATAATTAAGTGGAACATCTGAATAATTTTGTTTGTCTTTGAGTAGTTAATAGTTGTATCTGAAGTATCTGAGCGGTCACCATGTTTTTCTAATGGGGAAGGTCGGGCAAAGCTAATTGTAGATGGCGGGACCATAGCTAGGTCCCTACGGCCTTTTATAAATTTGACATTTCGTTCATTCATTCCGTTTTGTGTTCATTCATGGGTTTGATTTTATTTCACTATTTTGTTATTTTCGGTTATTTCAGTATTTTTTATATCAAGTACTTGACATGGAAAGTGACAGAATTTTAAACCTTGAATATTTCCTCGTAATCACTTTCTTCAAAATGTTTCTGACACTAACTCGAACTCAAAAAAATCTCTACGAATAGCTTTATACCACAATCTTCTAATTTTAGGGTCTCTCGGGAAATGGTGCACTACAATTTCGGAGTATCTAGGAACATAATAACGCGTCAATTTTCACTAAAATAAATAAAACATCACGCCTTGCATGCGCCATCTTGCGATAACGCCGACCATGCCATAGAGAAATATCACTGTGAGCGAATTGTCAGCTGTCATAATCGTGATAAATCGGAACGCTAATTATCGATGTGAGCGCTGTCAGCGATAATGGTCTAACTCGGAATGCGACCTTAGTAATCTGTGGTTACCATGGTTAGTATGGTTACCATGGTGATGGTTGGTTGATAGTTATCGAATTGTTAGCATAAATACGAAATAACCTATGACCTCCGCTAGGAGTAATAATGTTCTGTGCCTACGAACTGAGCCTACGACCAGTCAAATAATAGTTATAAAACTCGAAAGAAATGATTTATGTCGCAGACCATGAACGACTTTAATCGTTGTAATAAAGTTTCAGGCGTATACTGGCTAAAGAAAGATGTCAGAGATTTACAAATAAAGTGAGTTTTATTATTTACCGGTTTACTTCACACACACATGACCTTGATTAACTGCACTAAGGCACTCTTTTATTGACTGCAGTAACTACTAACTAATCTGTTGTTAACTGTGGTGATAAGGGAACCAAAAGTTTCTTGTGTGTTATTTCTACTGTTCCAGTAACCTAGTTATGAGAGATATTTCTTAATCAATTAATCATCCTAACCATCGATTTCTATCTTCTACTGGAATGACAAAAAAAAACGAAAAACATATACCAATCTATTAAATATATTTTCAGAATTAAACTAAAGGCCCAAGACGGAATCATATCACTGCCAAAATTCGAAGACTGTACCAAAGGAACTCATATTTTAAAAGTAGAGAAGACTGCGGATGAATACTCTTTTAAATGGCAAGAAAAACTATTCAGCTTATGGGAAGTACAGCGTTATACAGATATTCACAACTGCATCACAGACTCCGAATTAAATTATCATGAAATTATTGAAAATTTGGAATACAAACACTCTAAAATATTCACTTATGTAGACGAAGACTGCAACTTACCTTTGCCTAGTGACTGTATGAAAAAAAATAAAGGTCTGCTCAATTTGGATTCATATTTGGAAAAGTTGAATTTGAATGATGCAATTGGTAGAGTATTTGGAGGTGATACAATTTCAACAACTGTTTTATTCAAGAGTGAAGAAAATATTGCAATGGAAAAGGATGAATGGACAGCAATGCATGTTGTGTTTGATAATTCTGATTATAACGAGTAAGTTTGCCCTAAACATTACCTTAAAGTTGTAAGTACATAATGGATTTAAAATTGTGTATAAAAGAGTATATTATCCAACATGTTCATGTTCATAATAAGCATAGGACTATTAATTTTGACTTTGAACTGGGTCACGCCTGTCTGTCCTAGTTGAGGTTGGCAGAGGTATATATGATATTTCACTAGTTATAACCAAGTCCCATGTGTAATAGGGCTAGCCCACGGAATAGAAAAACAAGTGGAAGTGCCCACGCAGCTATAACGCGCGTGTCACAATTATGCGGAAAATATGTTTAAAAAAAACAACCTTCGTCAGTTGTAATAAGACTTAATTTTGTATGAACAACAAATTCTGTGTTGACAAAAAGCTTATTTTTGTTCATACAAAATTAAGATTTCTATTCCTTGGGCTAGCCTGTTGCCATGGGCACAAATCCAGAAACAAATTTAATTCACATTCTTTAATATCCTATCTTTTTAGAGAATCCCACTTAATCTACAAGCAGGAAGTAACCCTCCTCTCAATATACCACAACACTTCCCACAACTACATAGTCATGATGCCAGATGTCAACAGCTTGGAACTGAACCCATACTCAGTGGAGACGGCGGCTGGAGTACCTTGGGGATACCAGTATGCTGTTGAGATTGAATTTGATGATGAATGTGGGGAAGAGTTAGTTATATTGGTATGACTGTTTATTTTTCACTTATTAACAACATAAATTCCATTGGTTACCACATACAGAGCAAAGTACTTTGGTGACCGAGGGTGCACTCCGTGGGATTGTCAGTAATTGTGCGGATTGAATAATCGATTTTCCCACCCATACGCGCTTAGACATGGAGTTGCGGACACCAGCCAGTATTACCTATTACCTATTGTTACGCATGTTTTCGCCTAAGGGTTATGCAGAGGTTTGTACTCGACCTCTTAATGGCTTTACCACTTTTGACAACAATTGCCAGAAAATGAAATTTCACTTAGTGCCGATTTCACCAATAAAACTGAACGCCCAGTTCAAGAGGTGTCAGTGTCAAAATTGTTGATCAATATTCCCTAACAATTTTGTCACTGGCAGCTCTCAAACGTGTTTTTTATAACTATTTTAAATTGAGGAAGGCAAACCGATTACAAGGTCGACTTATACTTAAAGTACACCCACATTTTGCCAGCTCTAATGTTAAAGTCCAATCCATGTTTGTTTATTTCGCCAATGTGTCGTGTTGTTTCACACACAATCTGCATACATAATACCTGTGTTTTCCGGGAAGAAATTATACATAATTTCTACACTAACGCTACCTACCCCTACCGTACTTCCGTGCTAGAGGAATGTTAGAAATCCGAGGCCCATGGCCGAGTGCGACTTGTACTCGTACGTAAAGGGCGTGCAATATTTATTGCCATTATTGAAATAGAGCAAAAACCGCGGAATAAATCACGTTTCTTGAATTGGGTATTTGTTGTTATAGCGGCCACAGTAGTACACACTCTGCGAAAGTTTTAAATGTCTACCTATTACCTACGGTTCAAAAGATACAGCCCTGTGTCAGACGGACGGACGGACAGCGGAACCTTAGTAATCGACCCTATTTGGGTACGGAACCCTTTTCTTTAGGGTTCCATACGCATATCTAACATGCCCATGCCTTGTATGAGAAGAGGCCTTGACCCTGCAGTGGTGGGATTATTATTTATCACCACCGAAAGTATTAAGTATTTGGATTTCGTAATTTACATAAGCCTGTGTTGTCCCACTGCAGGGCAAACACCTCCCTTCCCTCTTTTCACTTTTCCCTGTCTACTGCGAATGTGGGCCAATCCTTTAAGAAGGAGTCCAGCTCATCCCGCCATCTCTTTCTGGTCCTGCCGCGTAGTCGTTTCCTGTTATTTGGGATCATATTAGAGTTTTTTTTCGCTTAGACCTACCACAGATAATATAATACTACGTACAGGTGCCCAATCCCATACAAAGAAATGAAACCTCACTAAGTCTGGCAATTATTCTAGCAATTTTGATTCGTCCAGTTTTTCAACATATGGCAGCATAAGCAACTCACTAATTGCGAGAGCGAGAGACTGTAGTTTTACAACGCCATCTAGGAGTCGACCTAATTTTAAAACGTTTCATGCAATCCTTTTTTTTATAAAGTTTTATAGTTCCAGGTTCAGAAAACCATGTTATTAGTTTTCTTTTATATTTCTATGTAAAAAATAATTATAAAAAAAGTTCGTTTGATTTAAATATGTAACAATATTGGAAACTGTGATGAGGCAGGACCAATTGAGTAAAACGCCTTAAATTGCAAAAAGCAAACAGCTCTACACAAAACGACTAACCGTTTTGTGTAGAGCTTTTTGCTCTTTGCAATAGATGGCGTTTTATTCAATTGGTCCTGTCAGATGGCTACTATTATCATTCAGAAGCGTTCGAATTAAAGATAAAGGCTTCCTTTTTATTTTATTTTTAAAATACGTGCATTATGAGTGGAAATAGATAAATCTGCACTAAACAGGGAAGTTTTGACTTTTACCAATCATAATTCAGCCAAAATTCTGCCGTATATCGCTTTTAAATTATTGTTAATTTCATAATGGTCACCTATGCTGCCATCTATGATTTTTTTTCAAGACAAATTATAATTTGTTCGTGTTGAGACCCCAAGACAGCATGTAACAAAAACCACTTTAGTCGAGCAGCCATGCGGCCATTTAAATATTGGTTTTCAGCTAAAGAAACTATACAAAAGATGGGAGAGGAAACAAAGACATTTGCTGAACTTCGTGATGCCTCCTGCCGGCAAGAAACAGTACTATGTGACAATAGAGATACTCACTGCAACACAGTTTGATATGGACAACTTGTACATACAGTTTGATATTAAGGTGAATATTTTAAACTTACATAAATCAACTTTCATGTAAAATATTATATTTTTACTGTCAAAATTATTGGATTGAGTCTAAGTTTACCTACTTAGACTCAATCAATGTACATAATATAATGTTGGGGACGGCAGTCTACAAAATGCAGCTGAATACCAGTAATTTCCATATTTTGGAGCGACTGCATATATGACCTCCTCAATCCAGTAACTTGTTATACGACATTCCTTGGTAAGACTAGTTGTCAGACTTTCGGGTTTCTGACGCTTGAGCATTTTACTTCGGCACAAATAAATTATTTCATCATCACCACTCTTAAATCGGTGAAGTAAAACACCTTGAGGAAACCGGCATGTCTAAGATCAAACATTCGAAGACTTGGGACATCCACCAAGGCACACTGGGCACGCATGGATGACGGCCCAGTCCCTCTCGCAGAGAGGAAGCCTGAGTCCGAGCAGTACAAACCTCATACATTTTGTAATTTTATGTTATGTTCTTAAACTTCAGGTGCCCGAAGACGTCCAATGCACCGACACCCTTCACGGAAGAACGCATACGAGTGAAGCTGTAACGGTCGACGGTGACAAAGAATGGAGCTACGGTCATATTGTGGAACTGTCTTTACTTATTAATACTGGAATAGGTAAATTATTGGCGATTAAAACACTAGTTTCTTCAAATTTTATTATTAACCAGCTGACGCAACGGACGTCTTCCTATCAAGACATAAAAATTCCATAGAAAAAAGGACCTTTACAAATTTTTCTTTTAAGTAATACCTAACATGGACTAGAATATTTGAGAAGGAAAAATAGCCAAATCGGTCCAGCTTGAGATCGGCTGGTCCGATTTGGCTATTTTTTTTGCGCTTACCAACGAACAGCATTTTATTTTTATATATTATGGTATCTAATATTATAAATGCGAAAGTAAGTTTGTTTGTTACGCTTTCACGCCAAAATGGCTGAACGGATTTGGATGAAATTTGGCACACAAGTAGACCATGAACTGGGTAAGGACATAGGGTACTTTTCATTCTGGATCGCAGATGAAGTCGCGGGGTACATCTTGTAATGTATAGATATTATTAAAATGCCACAGCGATGTGGACGAGTACTTCGACCCCTAAGTGTCCTTTTATTTTCGTAGTGATTTGTATAGTTCGTCATTTAATGTAGTAACTAGTTTAAATAGTTTGTTGAAAATTTTATATCTTGCAGGTGAAGTCGTGGCTCAGTGTATCGGCTCCGACTTACGAATAGGTCGTGAGTTTGGCTCCTCATATTATGATTAAATGTCATATTTGGTCTTAGTATTTGGTTTAAGAAAGACCATGTAACAAATATCAGTGTAGCAAACTGTTTAAAGCTCTATGATTTCAAAGGAAAGACCTATCAACATAGCATTGATTAGCATAATTTTTTCAAATAATCAAATCAAATGATAAAGATGCTGTGGAAATTAAACTTTGTGTTTAGGCAATTAAAGTAACTTTTCCGGAATCACATAAATTAAAAACAAAGTTTACCTTATCTCATTACAGAACCAGCACCCATCAAATTATTCCTGGAAGCCATATCCTCAGACTGGTGGGGTCGCCACCGCACTGAGGGGTACTGCTACCTTCCTCTTACCCTCGATCCTGGCTGCTACTCCAAGAAACTGGCCTGCACCCGCCCTGAGGAGTTGGATGTAGTGGAGGCTGCGAGCAGGCGGTTCTTTCTAGGAGGATGCCATTTGATCAAGGATTTGAATGTACTGGCTGAGCCACAGTTACAGGTGATAACATTAAATAACATCAAGCCTAAATTCCCTTAAGGGTTTAGCAGAGGTGCACCTATAGTATGTATGTTTAAGTCCCATGTAATAGGAGGCGAGCGTATTGCTTTCAACCGGGCTGAAATCCAGACGCAGGTAATTTCATTTTAATTCGGGGTACTACGAAGGTCTAACACATGACCAAATGGGTCCTTCTAAGTGTCTAACGACATCTTGGCAGGCCCAGGTGGAGATAGCGGCATGAAGGGCTCTCATTTAATAAAATCTGGTCCTAAGCAAAGATTTAAATCGTTAGATTTGAGCTGACCTACAGCTGAGTACATAGTCACGCGAAAAATGACTCTACTGAGAAGAGTGAGCTCACACATTATCTACTAGCGGTTCCATGACAATCAAGTCAAAACTAAACGGAAACGCGACTACTTTTGACGCGGTAGGGCAAATCTAACGATTCAAATCTTTAGATGGGACTGGGACAATACTTTATAATAATAACTCGTTCGTATAAAGTCCAGCCGCACGGTCGATCTTTAATAAACAACCCCAAAGAAAGTGGACTTGGCGAAGTCCCAACACTAAGACGAAAAATGGAGATAGACTTCATCATAACGGATAAAAAAGCATAAATTCAGGGAGTTCTCGGTCATCAACAGTTTCAATACCGGCAGTGATCACATACTTCTTCGAGGCTCTCTGAATATCACTTTCAAGCTCGAAAGAACTCGTTTGATGAAGTCCTGGCTCCGACCAAATATGCTGCAAGATATGTTTGGATCTGAAGCGTTCCAGTAAGACCTGGAGAACCGATTCGGTGCCGTGGAAACCACAAATGACGTCGACAAGGGGCTCGAACAAATGGTGGAAATCCTCAGGGAGGAAGGTACGCGACTTTGCAAAATGAGACGTACGGGCAAGGAGTCCAAACTTCCGAAATTCCACCTATCGATGAACAACGGGCACTTAACAAAAGTGTTAGGACATTGGTACGACGCGACCTCCGACGCTCCAATACACGTTTTTTTATAGAGGAAGCAATTGAGGAAAATCGGGGGTCGAAAGTGTTCGTCCAACCACTTGGGAGGCCTGACAAAGTTGAACAAATCAAGTGGTGACATCGTCGTTTCGAAGATGGAGATCCTTTCGAAAGTCGAACACTTCTACGGCCAATTGTACACATCGCATGCATCTCGACCTGAAAATGAGGATTTCAGAGCCACCTTAACCCGCCATTTCACAGAAGAACTGCCAGAAGTCAGCCAAGACGAAATAGAGGCGGCTCTTAAACAGCTTAAAAATGGAAAAGCCCCTGGTGAGGACAGGATTACGACCGACCTCCTAAAAGCGGTAGGAAGTCCTTTGCCTACTGTACAGCAGGCTTAGCATGGCGTTTTCTGTTTCTACTCTACTGTAGAATAGAAATCGCTTTCTACGCTCCTCGAAATCTCTTTTTCGCGAGCACGAGGACACACTTAGACTCAGGTTGCTTTATAGACAGTGATTTTCCATAGCAACGGGTTAGTTGCTAGTGATGTGTATAACTACCCATTTTTACCGTACAATTGCGTTTCGTTTCTGTGTAGACAGTAGAAAACTTTCTACTGTCTACACAGAAACGCCATTTTTGTCTACTCTTCCGTCGACAATACGCTTCTCTAGGGCGCTCGTGCTAAGCCTGCAGGACTTCCTATTCTGTAACCATCACTTGAAAACTTAGGTGAAGTGAGCTGTCAGTGCCACTGATGCTAGAGATTGGCCAGACGGGATGACACTGACAGCTCACTACACGCAAGTCTTCAAGGTGAGATTTTTACAGAAAGTACTCTCCACTAGCCTCTACACAAAGTTTCATGCATCTGAACCCGTTTTCGAAACACTTTTTCAGTCAGCCGTCGACATCTCATTTACAGCCTGCCAGCGCTGAAAGCGTTCGAGGCATCTTCCGGCGACGTAAACTCCCTTTGATCAGATTTTTATTTTCGGGAATAAAAAGAAGTCACACGGTGCTAGGTCAGGACTGTAAGGAGGGTGACCCAGGAGTTTGACCAGCATGCTGTCCAGGAAGCCCCTCGTTTTGAGCGCAGTGTGCGAAGGCGCGTTGTCGTGGTGGAGCAGTAGCCAGCGGGGCCCTGTGTTTGGTCGCTTGTTGCTTACAACAGAGAAAACTTCTGCCAAGCATTTGGCTACCAAATACTTGGCAGAAGTTTTCTCTGTGATACCATTCAGCGTTGATGCTTCTTAAGTTCCGTAAAGGAATTGACACCAAGTATCCAAATCCAAAATCAAAATCTTCCCCCCGCTTCTAGGTCGCTACACTTTGGTAAGCGTTGATTCAGTTTGAAACACCCAAACCGTCGAAAGGCGCTTCGTTTCTGGATCTTATTGATAAATCCACGAGTCATCACCTGTAATGATGTCGTAAACACGACATCATTACAGGTGATGCCTCGGCAGGTAAACAGACGAGCCTGATTCAAATTTGTTTATCATATCACAGCACCATTCCACTCGGGCCTGCTTCTGAGCATCGGTGAGGTTGTGCGGCACCCAGCGTTAAATTATCATCCTCACGGGAAGACGCACGTGTAGAATTTCGTGAAGGCTTCCCGATCCAACCTGCAGTATGTGTTGAATTTCTTGATACCCGACTGTCTTGGATAAAATTTTTCACTGCTAGCACGTTTTCTCCCGTAACAGCCGCCAAAGGGCGACCGCTTCTTTCTTCATCCCCCAAAGTTAGTTAACCGCGCTTGAATTCGTTATACTAAGAATACGCGGCGGCCTTAGAAGGGCCAAAATCCATGAATGCCATTTGAAGTCTATCGTATGTTTCAGGCAACACTTGAAATCGTAAAAAGTCATGGCGCGAAAATGTTCCCGGCGCAGATACATTTTTTAATGATACACGCTAATTTAAATAAGCTCGCAAAAAATGTGGAGGGAAATTTTGAAATTGGAACGTACCTATTTTTACTTACAAAAATCATATTTTTAAAATAGACTAACTGGTCAGTCATGAAAAAAAAAAAATTCGCATTTCTTTCTGAGTGGCCTGGGGCCCTATTATGAACTCTTATTTCCAGGCAGTTTACGGCGTAAACAGAACTGCATTGCAATTTCGTATTATGAACTCGTCAAACAAGCCAGTCAGCGGTCACGTGACACCCTGGCCGACTTCTGGCCGACTATTGCCTGGCAATACCGTATCACGAACGTTCGTTTGACATTTCGTTCCGTATTAGAACTGTCAAAAAGTAACCTCACAATCCATTCAGTTTACGCTGCTTCAGAGGAGCTTTTATTGAATTGTTTTGGGTTTATTTGGAAATTATTGGAGTGTTTTCTATATAAAAAAGGAAATATGATCATGTGTGACGAAAATGAACTGTTTGAGTTCCTGGAAAGTGATTCTTCTCGGCAAACTTGTGAATCAAGTAATAAAAGGAGACGACTTCGTGACCAATAACTAATGCGTTCGACATGGATGATGTGCAGTTCACGACTTGGGACTGAATCTTTGTGAGCAGCTGAGGCCTCACATGTCATGAGATGTGTGATCGCACGCAAGGATAAGAATGGTAAAATAAACTTTTCCACAAAATAAATAAAAGGATAATAAACGTATTATTGAAATCCTAACAACGGCCTTTCCTTTTGGTGTTCACCTTTAACCCATAACGGGCTTACAAAATCCACGGAAATATCCGTGAAGACTAAGGTAGTTGTTTTTATTAAGTATGAAATTTACGTAAAGTTTTAACTAAACATTATTCTCATTTTAGGTTTTGGTTGCATTATCATAGTATGCTACTGGCTCCTACCAACGCCCCACTGGTGATATAGGCTCTCATTCAATGTCCCAGCCAATATTTTCTATAGTAGATGCAAATCACGGAGATTTCTTCAGACTTCTTGGTAGGAATATAAAAACTCCAACAATCTTTCCAGCTGAACATAAGTTAGGTAACGCGCCGACGAGGCGAGGGCGAGAACGCTCATCCACTATTAAAATAAAACTTACATTGTATTAATATTATATCATGTTAAAAACATGAATATTAATTGAAATACTCAATAACACTTTCGCCATCTTTTTGTTTATACTCGTACTCCGTAAATCTTAGAATGGATCCTTCCATTAAACAAACAATACGATAGTGTTCTTTCCTATTGTTATTGTTATTAACTAATGTTGGACAAACAATACTTTCATTGAAGTTGTCGAATTCCCCGCTGACCTTCAAGTGGAATACGTTCGAAAATCTTGCGTTCCAATTTGCAAACAGGAAATATTATATAAATTATTATAATCTAGAATAGCACAATATAAATTGCGTTCATATTTTCACCTACTATACTAGACTAACTAGTTTAATATATGGTATTTATTATTTTTATCATAAAATACGTGATTTAAACAAAACCGTAACTTCCCTATAAATATATAATTGGGTTACTGAACGTTACGTCAGAGAATTACAAGCCAGCCATAGACAAACTACCCAGCGTGAAGTCGCTCAGAACTAGGAATGTCATAATACGAAATTTAACCAGCCCGTGAAATGAATTGCCTGGAACTTGCCTGGTTTTTTAAAAGTTCGTAATAGGCCCGCAGTGGAGTCTCTGCAGCGATGCCAAATCGACTGGCGATACATCCAAGTATTGAGATGTTTTAATGAAAACGCGACAATGATCGTCCAAACTCAGGACCAGCGAACTTAACATATCCCCTTGCGTCGATGGGTGAGACCAGGGGACGTAATTTTCCCGAAATTGTTCTCTAACGCATGAACTGAACTGGGTAGGACGCGGCATTAACATCAACGGCGAGTACTTGGGATTTGCAGAAAACATCATCATACTGGCGGAATCGCTGCATTACTTGCAGCAGATGCTGGACTTCCTACTTGTTTCTTCAACTTTTTGGACAAAACCTAATTTATGTTCAACGATTACTCGAAGTTGTTCGAGAATATGTTTACCTCGGGCAAACTCTGCAGTTTGGGAAGAACAACGTTGAGAAGGATGCTAACAAAAGAATTCAGCTGGGCTGGGCAGCCTTTGGGAAGATTCGTCGAGTCTTGCCGTTGTGTATTCTTCGATCTTCGATAAAGACTAAAGTCTTCGATCAGTGCGTCCTATCTGTTATAAACTCGGACACTCACAATACGGCTGGTCCAAACTCAAACTCAAAGCATTTATTTCAAATGAACCAATTACAGGCACTTTTGGATTGTGAAGGGGTCGGTCAGTCAGAAAGATGAAGCTAGTTGCCCATTCCAAAGCGTAGTAGGTACCTATGGAGGAGAATGGGCTAGAAAATCCACGGACACTCTTATAAATAAATAATAAAAAGTTACTTATAATATGTGAGAACGATGTAGAAAGACGTACACGTTAAAGGCGTCCGTAATTTAAACGTACAAAACAAAAAAACTATTCGGAAATTAAAATAAGCCGTGGCAGCCAAGTCATGACCAGTCCCCACTGACGGCGCCCGTTCACGAACAGGACGTATGGATCAGCACCATTCGCTCAACCATTTTAAAGGGAACTTAATGATCCAACACACAAGCGAGACATTTGAGTAAGCGTGACATAATCTCAGCCGCTAGGGCACATTTATGTCAATGAAAGACGTACCGACTAAATGGTAGCTTTATAGTAGGTACATAGTGCTCCATAAATTCAATGTCGCTCAGTGAGCTATGGAACGAGTTATGCTTGTAGTCTCTCTGAGGGATAGAATCCGGAATAAGGTGATACGGCAGAGACCCAAAGTTGTCGACAGAGCTCACAAAGTAAGCGAGCTGAAGTGGCAACAACCTGGTACACAACATTATACGAAGTTAGTCCTGAAAACGTTTACTCAACATATGAACTCACAACATTATACGACGTCGTATAGTTTTTATACAACAAAATATGGAAGTCACGCGACTGAAGCATCGTAAGATAAACATCTATATAACGTTTTAGTTAGCTAAATACCACTATATAAGCGTTATATAAGATGAAGTCTTACTAGACTGGAGTTATACGACGTTGCTAGTTGGGTCATCTCTCAAGTAACATAACACCGTATTGCTAACCGCATAAAGTTCTAAATCATATGAACGTGGGCGCCAGCGGTTTTAAGATCTAGTTCTTGCTATTTCAAACTTTAAGATATTAGCAATTCGATGTAAATTCGCTTGTGAAATCACGCACAGCTGGAAGCCGGTTATGCAAGATGACATTATTCATAGTCAAGTCCCTTCTCATTCCTACAGGACACAAACTACACATACACATCGACAGGGTCCATCAACGTTCGATGGTCCATCATCTCTCAAGCCCAAGTCGGCGGCTTGGTCGCGCCACCTCCTCAACCTGGCACCAGTACAGCATCAGCTCTACTCTTGGGAGCTGAAGCTGCCCTGAAGAAGTATAAAAAGGCGAGGGCGAGGCTCGCGGCTGCTACTAAAGATCTTAGTGATGTGACATATATGGGAAACGGAGATGGGTAAAATGTAAAATGCTTTGTTCAGGAATAATCATGATGTTATGGTATATACGGACGGTCTGTTTTTGGGCGGCAAAGTAACAGTTGTTTTTGTGCAGTGACACAACCGCATTGGAACCGTTGTGAATTTTTCCGTCCATTTGTAATTGCGTGCGGTTCTAACGTTTTTAAATAAACAAAGAAAGTGCGGTCATGAAATATAAGATGTGTGTAAATGTGTCTCCTCGACACACGCAGCTCTAGAGTAAAATATCGTTGTAAAAATTCACCGTCCCTCTACCGCAAAACGTGCAATACCTGCGCGGTCAAATTGTATGGAACAGCAATTTTTTTTTTTCAATGCAATTGGTAACAGGATGCGCGTTGATGTCCCTGTCACCCTGTATAGTCAATGTGCGCTTTTATAATTTTTATATTATCGTAGACGATATTATCGTAGACTATATTATCGTAGACGATATTATCGTAGACGATATTATCGTAGACGATATTATCGTAGACTATATTATCGTAGATGATGTTATCGTAGACGATATTATCGTAGACTATATTATCGTAGATGATGTTATCGTAGACGATATTATCGTAGACTATATTATCGTAGACTATATTATCGTAGACGATATTGTCGTAGACGATATTATCGTAGACCATATTATCGTAGACTATATTATCGTAGACGATATTATTGTAGACGTCCCGTCAATAAAATTTATGGAAATACATACACAATGTTCTCGTGGACGGAAATTTAAAAGCGTCTTCATATATTTCCATACGTTTTACTTCCCTGTTTGTTATCATGATGCCGTGACGTGACCGTCCACGACAATATCGCCACGTAAGAAATTATAAAAGAGCACATTGGTTACTGAAGTGTTAAATCCTTAAAAGTTTAAGGTCTTCAGTTAAAGAAATTACATAAAAGGAAATGTACAGAAATGAACAAATAGTACGTTTGGATGTAAATTATTTATTAGTGTAAAATAAATAAAAATAAGTTACCCAAGATTAAGTTTACTTTTAATTATAGCTACGAAGTTACATAACGAGGTAGTTTACATTATAATTCAATAGTTGTAGTACATATTGGAAGCGATTGAACAAAGTAAAAACTATGAAAGAAGTTACCCGATACCTAATTCAAATAGTTAACATTATAATTCAATAGTTTAGGTACATATTGGAAGCGATTGGACTAAGGGCCGATAGTAAGATGAAGGGAAAAACAGTGAAAAATGTTATCCGATACCTAATTCAAAATAAGCCCTTAAAGTTACAATAATAATTGTAATAATAAATTATGTTCATATTAATTGTGTTCATATTTAGCAACCAGTACAATATAGCCTGTAATGTCATTAACATACCGGTGCCCATGCGTAGCTGCGATGACAAATATAATGAACCCCAACCTTCCTAGCAGGCATGGTCATAAAACGTGGGAGCAAGATGATACGAACCTCAGTATACTTTTAGAAATACCGTGCTAAATATTCACCTTCATCGCACGTTTCATAACCGCGACTACGAAGACACAGGGCAGGGTTTTCTGAAATGTTAACTAGGTGGCAGCACTGAGACGTCAGGTCCGGGCACATGTCAAAAGTGTCAAAGCGCCCATATTTTATTTAGTCGTGACTGAATGATATACGAATGGATGAAACGTATGATGAACGTCATCATATATTTTATATTCTTTGTCGAAATGGAAGACCTCTTGTCGTAATGGCGTCATCTGGTGGCGCGAATTTTCATGGAACCCCGCATTGCTTTGTCGAACAGAAGCCTAGCGTAGCACATGCACATGCAAATTTTAAGCAGTCTACTTACTGTTTACAGACAAACTTTATTTAATGACTAAATACATAACACATTGTATTACCTATTAGAAATATTGCATTTGTACTGAACTTCAAAATACTAGACGACGATTGTAGGCACCCTAGTTTGGCATCTACCTACCCGACCTAATGGCATCCCTAAGTTGTTGCGTAATAGCTGCCAGACTCTTTGCGCGTCGCCTCCTTGCTTCCCGAGCACGCATGAGTCGAACACTGCGCGCGTCTGTCAGGGCCGCATGCGCCGCGTGATGAGCGCGCCGGGCTGCGTCCATCGCTGTCACTTCTTGACGAAGGAGCGATGACTCCCAGGAGCTGAGGGCGTTGTGTATCGCTACGCGCTGAAAAGAACAAGTATGGTGAAGATGATGGAGTTAAATGCTATCATAGTAAGATTATAAGACTTAATAATAGAATAATATTTTAAGTTTCTGGTGTTATATTGAATCCCGAGGATCACGAAGGAATCTAGTGCTCTCAAGCGCAACGAAGGACTAACACTAGAATCTTGAGTGCAACGAGGGTTTCAATCTTGCCTAAGACGAAGACACCTTTATCTCCTGGGAGTATGTTCTACTTATCACATTTGCGCGGTAATTAAAAGCGATTACATTTTCGAATATTTTTTTGTGAAAGTTTATAGGTACCTACGAATGGTCCGTTGGGGTTCCAAATTCAAATCACGCTATTGACCAGCGGGTTATAATAAAATTCTGTATAATATCATTGCCCGGTTAGACCTCGGGCCTATAATGACTTTTGACTATTACATTTAATCATAAGACAACTCCCCTTTTTCATATTGGGCCCCAGTTCTATCTTCTAGCTAGATGATGTACCTGAGTAGCATCTTTCAACATCTTTGTTCGCCTCTGCATAGCGTTGTCGACTTTCCTCTGCTTGTCAATTAGTTCTATGTGTTTCCTGAACTGTTCTGCTTCGTCCATGCGTATACGTCGGTCGGCGGCAAGCTGCGTGCGCGCCTCTTCTTCTAATGCTTTGTCTATTAGGAAGCAAGCCTGAGGAGTTATAAAATATCGCTATAAATTTAAGAGCATTAATTAGTAGGCAACGTTTTTTGATGGTTTGAAGTCATAACACTTCGTGACTGGGGTTTGCAACCGGTTGAGTCCCATACCAATCTATTTTGTATATTTATATAAAAACCGGCCAGTGCTAGTGCATGTCGGACCACGCACAATAAAGGGTTCTCCCATACATCGATATACTTCACGGTCAATTCTCCAACTGCGAATATAAGTTTGTAAAGGCAAAACTAAAAGTGTCTGAACTCCAAATTTACGATTATTGGAGTAAACACAATCCCTTCCCGCCAGTAGAAACTTTTCGTCGGGCGTATATCGGTACGTCTTTAAATTTAAATCTTCTGTAATAAAATAATCAGATGAAACCGCTGTGTACAAATTAAAGGGGTTTTCAATAAGAACGGGTCGATGTTAATATGAAATAAAAGAAGCTTTGTTCGAGCTATTATCAAAATTCTTTTATGCCATTATGTATGGAATACCACATCATTTAAATGTCCGCCGCGGTTTCTCACGGTTGCCCGGATCCGAGTGGTCCAATTTTCAACAACTCTGCCGCATAGATCTGATTTTAAGGTTTGCATTGGTCGTTTGCGGCCTGCGACTTCAGAAAACCGCACAAGTTTGTTTACCGAACCGGTGGTTTCAAATTTGGTCACCAAACGTTGGAGAGTAGACTTTGAAGGGCCACCGCGTCTGCCGTAAAATGGGCGCAAAGCGCGCAACGTTTGCACTAACGAACATTCATTTTGAAAATGTTATCATTTGCACGTGCTGCTCCTTCGTGTAACTGGTCTGAGCTTCGAGCTGGAGCTGAACTTCGTGGGATTTGGCATGAGTTAATAAATAATAAAAAATAGGTTAGAATAAAATTGCCAAAACAACATGGTTCCCAAATGCTGCCAACATCGACCCGAACCAATTGAAAAACCCGTTATTATTGTATGTCCGTGAATCTGGTACCGATGCTGGTGAGTTGTTAGATTGGAGAGTAGAACAACTTTAATGAAATAGAGAATGTTACTTCTAAATCTAGATTCGGCCTTTATTATAGATTTCGAATTGCAGTACAAACTTAATGCTTGTAGTTGAGATAATATTGTCCCATACATTATTAATCGGGCATTTTCCTGAACTTGTGCTGTGCCCTTGCTTCTTGCCGAATTTCATGATTCTAGATCAACGGGAAGTACCCTATAGGTTTTGATTTATATTATTTGCGGATGTATATTGAATAAAAGATGATAAATGGCCGTAGGTATATTTTATTGCGTTGACTTTAGAAGCTTGATTTATTTTAGAGTTCCAGGGGACCGTAGCACTATGTCTTTCATATTAATTTTAAGTTGAGCCCGTTACTGAAAAAAGGGTCTTGTACAGACTGTCGGACAGACAGGCTGACAACGTAGTGATCCTATAATCGTTTTTTTCCTTTTGAGGTAGATACGGAGCCCTAATACGCCTCTGTTGATCAGATTTCAAACAAACCCATGAGTCTTGAATATTATCTATGTTTTAATTGTAAACTTTTTTGTTTAAAATGTTCATAATAGTCCGAATTAGATTTTTAAGGAAATAAAAAATTGAAAGACTTTCCAGGAAAAATTACAAATTCGGGAAAAACTGATCGTCCTTTGTTCTTTGGAATTTGGTACATTGAAAGGTCAGGATAATGTCTGTCCAGGAGCAGTGGTGGCCCAGTTGTATTGACCCGACGGTCGTGAGTTCAAACCCAAGCAGGCACTTTACTTTGTGCATTTAATTTCATCACCACTGCTCTCAAAACGGTGAAAGAAAACATCGTGAAGAAACCAGCATGTCCTAGAACAAAAAATCGAAGACGTGACATGCGCCAACCCGCGCTGAGACCGCGTGGTGGATTACGGCCCACTCCCTCTCACAGAGAGGAAGCCTGTGTCCCAGTGCAGCAGTGGGAACATAATAGGCCGATTATGCTTATGCTGTGCGCGTCCCAATTAATACTTTTTAGCAGACTCGGTTATAAACTACGGACTCAGCAGTTATGGGAGAACTTTTCATACATAACTGACAGATAAGTTACAATTAAGAATATTAAAAGTAATTATACCAAAACATTTAAGAAGAAATTCAAAAACAGTGACGAAGATCTCTTTAAACACTGTAATGTTATGAATTTGTTCCATAAAGTTGAATTTTTACTCTTGCGGACGTAAATAGACCTGAGCTGCTAACCGAAAAAACAAGACCTGACCTAAATACATCCTACCAAAAATTTATAATGTGTACCTACGGTATGCGGGTTGCAGAATATTTAATACCTTTTTTTCTTAATAAACTTCCAGAAGACTTGCAAACGATAGACAAATGAGTTCGAAAAGTTATAAGTACAAATCAAAACGTTTCTTTACACAAAACTTCTCTTGTGTTTTAAAGTCTGTAAAATTTAATAAATAAAAAATAAAATATAATTCAACGGCTCGCCAGCAACAGATAAACCCTGAGAGGTTTTCGTTGTGTGGCTAAAACCAATTTGTTAAATGTTAAGTGTTTTAGAAATAAATAAATAAATATTAAATTAATTTCTTCACATACCTTCCGATCATCGACATGCGCGAGCACTTCAGCACTACGCTGTTCCTTGTGCCGGATGCACTCTACCAGCATCTGTCTCTTGAGCTGCGACTCTAGCGACTTCCGGTACTGCATGTACTCATAGCGGGACTTCTCCTCGCGCCGCTTTTCATCTATGTAGCGCTTGTACTGGTCTAAGGTTTCAGCTTCGACCTGCGGTTTAATTAATTAATGATAACGTCTTGGAATTATGGTTGATTAGGGCATATTATCTTTCAGAGACTGAAAAATTATTTCTATCAAAACATGAAATGGAACTATGGACCATTTAATAATCCTTTCAAAAAGTTCAGAGTCAAGAAAGAAGTATTAATATTTTATTATCTACTAAACTAGATCTTTAATAAATGTAATGATATTGATAAGTAGATACATCTTAAGATCTTGTCTGTTGTTGTGTTATAAATTGTGTTGTCTTTGCTCAACGCTACACCGCCGCCGGCGCCGTATCTGCCTTTTGTCATAATCAACTCAAGTTGTTACACAAAAGAACTTATAAGCTATTTTAATAAAGAAGGCGCCTAACCAATACGACGTGTAGTTAGAATAAATTAAAAAGGGGTCATAGCACTCATCATTATGAACTGAAATCCTGAATGAAAAATCTGCTGTTCTTTAAATTTTGTCGAGCTATGCGAACTTAAATGTTTAACGAGTACCAAGCTAGCTGTTTTTTTCTCGTCTCTTTTGGTTTTCTGTCATTTCACTAACAACTTTATTATCACATACTTTTAATGTCAAACCCGTACTAACGATTTCTCTTTCTTCTTTCTCCTTCTGCCACAGCTGTCGGAACTGGTCAGCGAGTTTGTCTCTCTCGATATCATCTTCTCTCTTCCGTGCTAGGGCTGCGAGGAGTTTCCACTCTCTCTCGGGAATAGAGTCGACGATGTCTGTGCTGCAGTTCTCATAGTCGAACGAACGAATCAGCTGTGATATGGAGCTGCGTACTGAAACAATAACAAGGATTTTTGATGCGAAAACTTGAAATTTCCAATCACATGTCATAAGGCAAGAAGGTTTGGCAGAAGGTATAGTTACCTTATAAGCACATCCACATTTCGCTAGTTATGTTTAAGTCCCGTGTAATAGGGGGCGAGCCTATTGCCATAAACCGGTTACAAATCCCGACTCCGGGCTGCTACTGAGAAATTCCTAATGGAAAATCCTTTTAACCGCCCGATCTTGGAATCGAACACAGGGCCTCATACTCAGCAGTAGCGCTTGTTACTTGAGATTTGTGTAATCATAAAGATTCTGACAGTTTAAAAAGCCAAAAAAGAACACAAAATACGGCATTGTTTCCAAGTAGAAAAGTGGTTCATGAAATGCGCCTAAAAAATTATGTTTTACAATTCTGTCAGTTCATGCCTTGACAATATTGTTTTACTAGGCGCTAGAAGTTATACGATCTTAGTTCTTAATAATAAAATATAAATTCTAATACAGGATAGAAACAAAAAATTGCAGAGAAGGAGATAAACCTCTGCTAAAATGTCGTGATGGCCCAGTGGCTAAGGCCTCGCCTCTCATGCACGAGGTTGTGGGTCCGAAGCTTTCAAATCCAGGCAAGTACCAATGTGAATTTTCAATTCATATGTACTTTCTGAGTTTATCTCGCGACGTTTCGGACGTCGTGAGGAAACCTGGACTTATCTGAAATCGCCAACCCGTCTTGAGCTAGCGTGGTGATCAATGTGCGTGCCTTCTCAGTATAAGGCCTTTGCCCTGAAGTGGAACAATAACAAGCAGGTTTTTTTTTTTATATCACACGTGCTTGCCGACATTTTGTCGCTGTTATGTGGTGTGAACCGACCCATATTCTAATGTTGGGGGTATAAATGGCGCTGGACAAACCGACGACAGAGCCGAGCAGAAAGAAATTCTAGTTCTCGCCCGAAACAAATATATGTTTGTATGGTATACTAGTGGTTTGAGAAAACATTCATATCATAATCTATTATTCATTCAAGTACAACCACGTGTCACAAGAAGACAATAGCTGTCAATTACGTCGATCATAGTGCAAGAGTAAACATTTCTATTTCTTTCAATCATGTTATTATAATTATATCAATTTCCCATGCAAATACGCAATACATCTTACCATTACACACTGGTGACTTTTTCCTCGGAGTCAGGCTGGGCCGGCGCGGACTCTCTGTTATTATTTTATAACAAAACACCATTATTCCAACTTCCGCAGTTTGTTTTTACTGTGGGAAACTTTTTATTGACACTTCTTATTGTAGAAATCGTGCTGTGCTTATGTTTAAAGATAGATTTTGACGCTGTTACGACGGGTCGCAGTGGGAAATGCGAAATCCCGCCTGTAAGGAGGTGAAATGTTGGGGTTGAAGGTTGTATAGACGAAGCCAGTAATAAAATATAACTATTAGTCTAGGCATGTGGCTAGTAGAGTAGCAAATTCACCAGGCACGTGAGGTTCTTTAAGGAAGGAAATTAAGAGGTCACAAAAAATCCCACACTCACCGGGCTTATCACCTTAAGGCAGGGACAGCCTTTTGAAGGTTTATCTCGAAAAAAAAAAAACTGTAGGAAAGTAACTGAAATATTGTGCTTATGTGTGATCCAAAAAGGTGTTCCTATAGTCACCTAAGCGGCAATTCAAGAGGTCAATACACGAGCATAGGTGTTAATGTCACCCAGCTGATATGATAACATATATCCGACTGCGGTCATCTGCTACCAACCGTGATAATGTCATTACCCCCTAGACCATACACTGTAACGGCTTGCACCTATCGCACATGTTTAGCAGTGGACTTTAACAGGCTGACATGCACTAAATAACCTTGTTTGCACCTTTCCCTTGCACTCGACACTTTTTTCTTTACAAATCTATCACATTATGGTTTATTGTTGTCGACTACAGACGACAGACTGGGTTGCCATGTTTGTATCGATTTAACATTAGGTATCAAGGTTAAGTTGTACATAGAAACTAGGTAGGTACCTTAATAGGTATTTATAATCATGTTGGTATAAAAATACTAGTTGCAGTGTCTGAAAGATAGGAGTTAAAAGAAAATGCGGTGAAAACTGTGAAATTGCATGTTTTTCTTTTTTTGTTGTGATTTCGAATATTATTGTCCTAAATATTGTGTGTGCTTTAACTTTTAATTTACTCCACACAAATTCCATTGCCCTCGTTTTCCCCGAAGGTTTAGGCAGAGTTGTAGGTACCTATAGTGCCTACCAACACGGTTGAATTTTTACCCCATAGACAACCGATTCATTTTCATTCCCTTCTATTTCGGAAACGTTACATGTAGGGTTGAAGACCATTCATCAATGACAACTACGATTGACTAATGATGTTGATGTTAGGTTAGGTTAGGTGCCTGCTTTTAAAAGTAAATGGCACACCGTTTCCCCTCTTGTTTGCCCACTATCCAGTACCTAACTGTACGTTACCTACGTAGTCGAATCGAATTAGTTAGACGTAGCTAGGGTCAAGAGCAGGCACGGAACTAGGTTTTCGCTCAAGCGGGGGCAAATGTTTCCCTCTGAGGCAGGGGGGAGGGGTGATTTTAAAAGCCGTGAAAGCCTTTTAAAAAAACCTTCGGCACCTATCAACCCTAAACTCAACAATGTGCACGCTCCCCTTTACGAGGATTACTACTTACGACTTATCTATTTATATAAATATATTAGTAAGTACGAGGGCGGCACTGAAAATTTCGGGAATCAAGGAAGTGACACAACATTACTATTTAAAAATGTATTTATTGCTTTTCGAAGTATTCTCCGCGAAATTTGACACATTTTTCCATACGATGGAACCAATCATTGAAGCAACCATTCCATTCGGAAGTTGGGGTCTCCAAAATGGCCGTTTTGTAGGCGTCCACAGCTTCTTCAGGTGATGAAAATCTCAGTCCACGCAATTTATTCTTTATTTTAGGGAAAGTATAAAAATCATTAGGGCTTAGGTCGGGGCTGTACGGCGGATGGTCTAATAATTCCATGTTTTCTTGCTCTAAAAACTCTTTTGTTCTGTGTGCGGTGTGAGAACTCGCATTGTCGTGATGGAGGATAATGCGGCGGTTGCAGTTCTCTTTACGGAGTTCAGAAGCGACCTGTGGCAAACAAATGCTAGCATACCATTCTGCATTAACCGTTCTTGGTCCCTTAAGAGTAATAGTCGTAACATGGCCGGTTTTGGAGACAAACGTGACCACCATTTTTTTTGCAACACTCCAAGTTAAAAATAAACTTGAAAACCAGTGTAAAATCAAAAATGAGTGATTCAAGCGACGAGGAAGTTTATTTGACGCCTACAGAATTGATTGAAACTGTTAACAATGCGCAAACGAGTTTTCTCCCTCAACAATCACGTGATAAGTATTTAAAACAGTACGATATGTTTAACACGTGGCGACTAGCTAAAGGAGCCAAATCTTTCTCGGAAAACGTTTTGTTGGCATATTTTATTGAATTATCTGAGACCAAGAAGTCAAGCACTCTATGGAGTACATATTCAATGCTTAAAGCAACAATAAAAATGAAAAAAGACATGCATATCAACACCTATAAATTAGTGGCATTTTTGAAAAGAGCGTCATCTGGTCATCAACCCAAAAAATCGAAGGTTTTCACTGCATCTGAAATTGAAAAGTTTCTAAACGAAGCACCTGATTCCGTATATTTGGCGGCAAAAGTAAGTAACATAATTTATTATGTATAAGCATATCAATTTTATTTATTGATCTAATCCAATACTTTTTACGTTACAGGTTGTTCTTATTATTGGTAGGTATAAACGGAGCATGTCTAACTAATGAATTAACACAACTTAATATCAACAATATTGAGAAACATCAGACTTACTATTAATTAATTTACCTAACACAAAGACAAAAAGAGACCGCAACTTCGTCATTCGCAAGGAATATGTAACAATTGTTGAGAAATATCAAGCCTTACGCCTGCCTAACACTCCAATCAATTGATTTTTTCTACAATACCGCAACGGAAAGTGTATAAGACAGCCTATGGGTGCCAATAAAATTGGCAGTATCCCACGAGACATAGCAACATTTCTTGAACTTCCAGAACCCATGTTTTACACGGGTCATTGTTTCCGACGAACTTCAGCCACACTTTTGGCTGATTCAGGAGCTGATCTCCTGTCCCTTAAGCGCCATGGAGGCTGGAAGTCCAATGCGGTTGTAGGGATACATAGAGGATTCCATCCAAAATAAGTCTAAAATATGTGAAGACAGTAGACGTAGGAGCCATTACTCTGAAAGAGCCTAAGTCAGATCCTTGGACTGGCCCTTCTACATCAAAAATGATCCGTTACGAAACACCTAGCGACCTACGAAACACCTCTTTCGCCAACATTTACGCCAAGGGAATCCAATGAATCAGTACAACTATTAAGTATGACAGATAGTTTACATAAAAATAGTACAAAAGTCACTAACACCAACATTACAGTACCTAACAAAAATATTACACTAAACTTAAGTAACTGTAGCAACGTTACTTTCAATTTTTCTTAATTATACCTAAGTATTATTTGTCATACATACCTAATTTAAAGATTATTCTGTAATACGTATTAACCTATCATAATGGATTAGTTATTAACTAAACTGAAATAAAAGTATCTTTTTTTTTTTGCATTTAGTCATTTCCTCGCTGAGGTGGGATGAAAAGTTACGTGTTGCACTCGAGTGCAAAGATTTTTCACCTTGTGCTCTTTTGATTCCGTCGCTAACGCTCAGGATCCTAATTTTTGAATCACTCGTTGCACTCGTGATTCAATTTTAGAATCCTTCGCTTGCTCGGTCATCAAAATTGAGCACGCGGTTAAAAAGCAACTTTGCACTCTTGTATAACAATTAACTATGAAAGTTTAATCTAAGTTATATATTCATAAGCAATAAAATAGTTCTTACTATTATGCAGGAAGGGAAACAATACAACACGAGTTTAATTATTTAATGTTCATTATACTCGTATCTGGTTTTTTCTGGGGCCAATTTCTTATTCAATGTCAATGGCAATATGTCTTATTCTAACGATAGTATTGATAGCGAGATTGATCAAACGTTCTTGACCAATAGCTGCGATAGTAAATATTTTAATACTAATTTTAATTTGCTGAAATATATTTCACAGCTTGTAAACAAACGCGGTCACAGACTCAGATTTCGGGGTGGTCACCAGGGGTGTTGGCAGGATTACCATAATAATAATTGTGTGAAAAGAGCGTACGAAGCGATCTCGAAAGATTTTGCAACCTCGCGAATGGTTTACATTGTTTTTTGCATATTCAAAAAGAAGTACTTAGATGGTAATCATCATTACATCGGATTACGTAGAAAAACTTAAGAATTGTGAGAACTACGAATGCAAGAGCGAGCGAAGCGAGCTCGAAAGTTATAATATTGCACCATCTCGGATAGGTCTGGTTTTCTTTTGGCCATTCATACAGAAATAGGGGCAGGCTGCGGGTCTGCAAAGTGTGGCCGCCCCCATAAAGGATGCGCCCCTGGCAGCCGACCACCTGGCTAGCCCAAGCTCGGCCAAGGTAAGACGTAATAATCGAACATTCAAAGCGAGATACACATGGCACAGTATTACGATAATTTACTTACGTTATAAACAACGCAGTGTAAGTAAGTACGTACATAATGAAACAAGAACATGCAACTAAATAGTATTGAAATAGTTGTCAGAATTTTCAACGTTAATACCAATCACCTTGGTACGAGTACGTCTAAGTGGTCTTCACTATACACAATTATAATAAACATATTTCACGTTTGTAAGCGGATGTAAGTGAATTACAATTTTTACTAGCATTTTATTATGTTGAGTGGCCAATGACTTCCTGGCAATTTCCTTAATTGTACTAGTTACGACCCCCGCACGCGTCACGATTCTTTCGAATGTTTTATCATGGAAATGGTTTTTTAAAACAAACATTATTTGAAAGAGAGGAAATAGATGAAAGAGTCCCATGGAAGAAATATTCGAGCTAGGTGAATATGGTGTTACTCTCGCTCACTTCACCATTTTTCTGATGAAAAATCTCGATTTTTATTAATGTCTAAATTCACTGTGTTTGCTAATTCTTAGGCTGACACAATTGTTGACAAAAAGCCAAAAGTAGCAAAAAAGTTACGATTCCGTTTTTATCGTCTGTACCGGCTCTGTGCTATCCCATTTTACGCGAGACTTAAACAGGGCTGATCCAAATGTTGAATGAATAACGGCCAAACCCAATAACCTAAGACATTGCTACTGATGATAGACAGTACAATTCTATCTGTCTCTGTCAAACAAATAGCTGTCAACACGTTATAGGGTGTCATGCTTTGGCTTTATTGGGACATTAAAACCAGAGATTGATAGGTTTTTTCTATCTCCAGTACGCCAAAATTGGAGATAGATACGTTATTGGCTTCGGCCGTAATTAACTAATCCATGAACTGAACGAATTAAAATTTTCGTTTGTGTTTTACGAAAAATATAATAACCACCTTCAAAGTTACCCGTTTCCTAAAATAGGAGTCCCAATTATGTGTGGCTGGTCGATTTTATCGCTCTTTCGAACACCTGCCACGTAAACATGTAATGTAATGATCCTATTTAACCCTGAACCCCACACAAGGTGTAAACTAGAATTATTTACACGTCAAAAGGAAAAACAAACTAGCTATGAACTGGTACCTGCTGGTATTTGTTATTACAACTTTGTCTTAACTAAACATTTCTAGACCATTGTATTTTGATTATTTTGCGCAGGTATATCAAACAGTAATATAAGTTAAGCACACAACACACGAGAGAACATTATCAGCGCTTATCAGTTTCGAAGATATCGCGGTTGATAAACGCCAGTCGAAAACACACCGCGGGCCGGTGATGACGTCCGACATGGACAAAGATAAGCCCAAACCACCCATCATCAGGCGACCTGATGTCTTGAGGAAACTCAACGCGGACAGTTTGTTCATGATAGAGCGAGGTCTGCTTGGAGACCTCCCTGACAAACTCAAACCGCCTCCATTAGTACCATCACGAGCGCAATCTCATGAACTCGCCGTAGCTAAACCATCTGGACTCTTATCTGCATGTCTGCCAATCCCGGATTCACCTGTCTCAGAGAGAGTGTCGTCATCCGACGAAGATATTTCTATTTCTCCGCTGAAAAAAACATTCAGCTTCCGCGACAGACTCTCCAGAATAAGTTTCTTTAACAAAGACAAAGAAAAAGAAAAGCCTAAATGGAAAACTATCGTGGAAGGGGAAAACATCGAAGACCCAATAAAGATCATCGGAACGCCGAAGCAAACACCAAAGAGATCCGACACAAAAGCGGAACAAGACTACAAAAGCAACAAACGTTTTTGGTTTTTCAGAAGCAAAGAGCTATCTGAAAAAAGAGACAAGGATCACAGGCCCGTCTACACACGCAGCAAGAGTTTTGAATTCCTGCCCAGAGCTGCTATCGATGAAGAGGAGGAAGAAATATCACCAAGAATAAAGAAGAACAGTTCATCATACGTGTTCGGAAGCAGTGATACTATGGGGGATGCTTGGACCTCCAACGAGAGCCTCGAATATATAGCCAACATTTACCATGACAGTGATGACGGTGTGTGCCTTAAAAGTATTAAAGAGCTGGCTTCAGACCTCTCGTGTGATAATTCCAGTACATCAATCCCGACGTCTGGATCTAGTGTTAATGCTAGGAGCATTTTGAAATCGGAATCAGTGGAGAATGTATTTAACGAGTTTAATAAGGCTGTCGAGTTATTCAGCGAGACTTATCTCAGTGATTGCGAGACATACACAAAGTCGAAGGATTTGACCATCAAGCAGAAAAGAAAGAGTTCGTCTTTCACAACGTTACCGTCTCCGAAAGTGGTGCAAGTGAATAAAGTGAGTGAGGCGAGTGAGGACTTTAAGAAAGAGTTGTCTAGAGTGTTAAGTATGAAACGTGAAGTGCGGACGGCCAGGAGAGGTTCAGTTACGGACTGGTTTGTGCTAGAAGACAAGGCAGCTGTTCCTTCTACTGTCCCAGAGTCTAACAAATATAGGAGGGGAAAGAAGAAAGACGTGAACCGAGTTCGGAGAATCAGCTCGACAAAATATGTAAGTGGCCCTTTTTATCTGATTGATAGTAACGTGTTGCACTATGATAAGCACGTTTGAACGCTGATTAGCAATATTATCTTTGTTAGGTCGTATTTGTCATTGTTTTGTGTATTGTTTTAAAATAAATTTTGGATAGTTTTGAAGATAGAATTATTTATAGATTTCGTGATAATAGAATTTCGAGGATTTCTCTTTTTAGAACTTTTTCATCAATATTTTAGTAATCACACGACAATTTCGATCATTGAAAATCATTTAATCTTTTATACTATTGAAATTCCCAAACCATGCATTGATACTATAAGCTATTTATTTATAGTCATGTCAACAAAACATCTTGAACATATCTCATTAAAAACTCAACTACAAGCAGCGCCGGCAAGTTTATTTTTAGAGGGGTGCATCTTCAGCACCACGAAGCAAGTATTATTTCTTGCACTTCACCTCGGATATGTTAGGTTTTCGATTTTCCATTTATACAAGGAGTAACTTTGTCGACCTATGCAGAAAAGCTTAACAATTAAGAGAATGTATTACATCTCACCTCGAATGGGATAGGTTTTATTTCGACCATACATACGGAAAGAAGACTTACTGTGTGAATTAAGACAAAGAAGCTAAAAATATAAGATACAGTAGGATGCAAGAGCAAGCGGAAAAAGCTCGATAATGTCAGCACAATGCCTGGAGTCGATTAGACTCTTTGGAAATAGGAGTTCGGTACTTTGTCGACAAATGCACCAAAGCATATATAAAGAATTGAGAGATTGCAGAATGTAGAAAATTTTTGGATCTCGCCTCGAATAGGTAAAATTCTCTATAATTGTAATAGGCGAATAGGGATATTTTTATTGGTCTGTATGTTTTGTTTTGTAGTTAGTGAAATTACAACGATTTAAAATAATTTACTTCAATAAACGGTTAAAAACTTAATTTCTTCCGTCCAGTAACACAACGCCGCCGCGCCGTGATCAGGGCACCCGTTGTTAGGGCACCCGTTGCCCTATTTTACCAATTAGATTACTGGCTGTCTTATCGGCAGTTGTCGATAAGGAGACGGTGTGAGTGTGATTGCTGTACTTGTACCAACAGTTAGTTATTTATTGTGATACCGACATTCTTTAGTTTTGTGAAATCAATGGTCAATGGTGTGAAAGTGCTGATCGCGTTCAGTTTCATTTGTGAAATTGGCACTAACGCTACGTTCTTTTTTTTTTTTGAGAACCAGCACCCTATTTTGCGTGACATAGGTACTATTAATCACAATCTGAATCATTTTGAAGGAGATAACTAATACATTGTTCATATAAAAAAAAAAGGCTGCTTAACAACGAAAATAACGCGATGAATGTTTTTGAACTGTAAAAATGAAAGTCATTCCTACTGTTAGGGCTTATTTCACCAATGAAATTAAACGCGACTAGCAAATAAACTAAGTTTACCTTACCTACCATCTTAGACCTATCATTGTCATTATTTTCTATGAAATATTGGCACTGACAACGCGTTTTAGATGTGCTGAACTCGTTCAGTAACATTGGTGAAATCGGCACTTAGTGTAACCCCGATATGTGCATAAAATACATTCAAGACATGATTCTGCTTGATGATGATAAAGGTAGATTATGTAAAAAAGACCCAAGCTTTCCTTAGCAAATAAGTACCTATTATAAAACTAGAAACTGCAGTGTGTATAATATGGCTGTGCACTTGCTAAAGAGAGCATGACTGGTTTCTGCAAATCCGAGACCTGACAAAAGGTGGAGTGAACAACAGGATGAATACCGCTAACCAGATATATTTTGTTACAAGCAGTTGCATATTTTTTTACAAACAGTTGGTAATCTAGTAAGTACCTGCTGAATTTAAAATATCACTGCGGAGAAGAGTTGTTCTACCATCATAGCTTTGTGAAAATTACTGAAGCCTGCTAACATGGTTAGGACCCCAAGCTGTTTATTTAATAAATATTTATTTAACTATCTGGTACAATTATAGTAAAATAATAACGAAGAACTTTTGTCTGTTTGTCTGATGTTCCCGATAGACTACTGAAGAAAACTGCTGAATGAATTTGGCACACAGATAGTTTATAACCTGTATTAGCACATGCATTTAAAGAAAACAAAGAAAGAAAAAGCATTTATTGTAACTCGCACAGGAGTACGTAGTACATTGTTTAAAAGTTAACTAAACACAAAAAAAAAGTCCTGTACGAGGCCATAAGGCCCCCATCTTAGCATAATGCTGGGACACTTAAAAATAAGTGCCACAGCGCTGGTATTCTGATAGAGCCCGCTGTGAAGTCACGGACAGTTACAGAAATAGACAAAATAAAATAAAAATAAGATTAAGTAAAGTACCATAATTTTTTTTGACTGTATCGCAAACCTCGCAAACCGCGTGTTATGACCTAGGGTACTTTTAATCCCGGTTGTAAGTACGTTACCGTAGTATATTTTACGACATCCACGCGGGCGAACCCGCGGACAAAAGGTACTTCTGCATGAAATAAATATGAAAAATGCTTTTGACCACGATCTTGCCTCACGAAAAGCGATTTATTTTTACCGTGCCCTTTTCAGGGTACCATTTTCCAAAACCATAAAAGCGTCAAAACAAATTATAACTAACCATATAGACCTAATAGCGGTCCATGAATACAGGAGTCGACTAAATAATCAATCGCTCGTCGTAACGTGACGCGATAATGTTTTCTAAGCGAATAGCTTCAATCTTATTTAAAATTAAATTCAAGTAATAACCGACTAATCTATCGATATTTTTTGCTATAACTGATATTTCTACTAGAATACTCCTTTTAAGATTTAGATTTAGATGGAAATTCTACGGATTTTTGATTGCTTAATCATCCGTTCAACTGTCACTGCACCAGTATGTCCATTCTTTAGAGATCTCACCGTGAAGACTTGCGTGGAGTGGGCTGTCAGTGTCATCCCGACTTGATCAATCCCTAGCCTCAGTGGCACAGACAGCTCACTCCACGCTCACTTCACCCAAGTTTCCACGGTGAGATGGTTACAGAATAGCATTACAGATTGTTTACTTCGTTTGTGTTCTGAGTTACGATATCATTTTGTAAGAAGAGAAAACCTCTCAATTAAACGAAAATCACACATAGCTTTTTTTTTTTAATCAAGTTTTAAGGCGAAACAAAATTAAAATAGTTTCACATTAAGAATGCGAATATACGCGGTCATAACAATTTATTTACATATATCTAAACAAAACTAATGGGCTCACTCCAAGTATGGAACACCTGTGTACTAACAGGTTTGTTATTAAATACTAACGGTGAATTTAACCAATGAATCTGAACGCGATCAGCAAATAAACTACGTTTAAGAGCTGTCAGTGTCATTATTTTTTAAGGAATATTGAACACTGACAGCTCTTGAATGCATTTTAGTTGTGCTGAACTCGTTTTGTACCATTGGTGAAGTCGGCACTTAGTGGTTCATTATCTCATTTGAACACCTCCAAATTATTGAACGGTAATATTTCAACGTACATAGTACACACACAGTTAAAGGGACTTTACGGCAGAAAAAAATCAAGAAGGGTTAGGCAGATGTGTTCATATATTACCTAAACTAACATTTCACCAGTTATGTTTAAGTCCCATGTAATAGGGGCGACCCATTGCCATCAACTGGGCACAAATCCAGACTCCGGGCTGTTTCTGAGAAATTCCAGATAGAAAAACCTAAAAACACTTTACCCGACCGGGGAATCGGACCCAGGAAATCAAGCTCTTGCGACCACTAGACCAACGAGGCAATCCATCAGCCTCATATCAATTACTTTCATAGATTTTCAGGTTACATATAAAGAAACATTGTAAGTCGTTTTTCCTTTTTTTTATTTAACACCTGCTTCTAAACACCATGATGCGGTGTTCACTATTATTTTGAGAATTATATTGTGGTATAAGCTGGTGTTCGTTACCAACCGGTCAGAGTGGATGCCGACCCCAACAAAACGCAAACCTTATAGTACATCAAAATATTTGTCATGATTGTTTTGCGTTCTTCTGTGATTTGTCATTTATTTGACAATATTTTCCGCGTAGATGCATGAAAATGTATCTAGTATTCTATGACACTCGCCTGTAAACTGATAAAAAATCAGAGATAATACACACAGGGATTAAGACGTAACAAGTGCGACATTTCAATGGCGCGTAAATGAGGCCAATGTCACTGCATTTTAAGTTGCTTTTCCTTGTTTTACTGAAAACGTTTGCAATATGGCTCGTGCACCACAAAGGCACCGCGTGTCGCGCAAGGAGCGGTGCCTTTATGGTGCGCTGTCGCGTCTTTTTGTGGGAGTCTTCCGATTCTTTGTTTATACATAACATCGTGCATTACTTTGCGCGGTGGACCACAAATGCTGAGCACTAGCCGTCTTCATTGATATCGAGGGCGCCTTTGACAAAACAACGTTTAGTAGCATCAACATGGCCCTCGACAGACACAATATAGACCCGACCCTGAGCGGGTGGATCACTAATTTTCTCAAATTGAGAGCTGCACAGGTAAACAGTGAACGACACCACAAAGGCCATTGTGGCGAAGGGCTGCCCGCAGGGGGGCTTTCTCTCACCACTTCTGTGGAACTTGGTTCTAGACAGCCTCATCAGAACATTCAATGACAAAGGCTACTTTACTGTAGGCTATGCCGATGATATAACCATAATAATAAATGGCACCCACGAAAATACCCTATGCAACCTTATGCGCCAAGCCTTGAAAATAGTAGAGCCCACAAATACCGAACTGATCCTCTTTACAAAAAAAGAGGAAACTGACGACACTACAACTACCACGATTCTTCGAAACTACCCTAAGCCTATCAACCGAAACCAAATACCTAGGTAGATGCCTAGGTATTTGGTTTGGACAAACAGCTGAATTGGGCAAAACACACCAACTACATCACTACAAAAGCCAGCATATCTCTGTGGCAGTGCAAGCGAATGCTTGGCAGAAACTGGGGGTTTAACCCCAAGTTAACCTACTGGCTATACACTACTGTCATTCGACCAATTATCACGTACGGTTGGTCTGGTGGCCTAGAACAGACCTGAGCACAGGCCAAAGAGATCTCGAAAAACTGCAGCGGTTTGCTTGTGTAGCAATCACTAGCTGCATGAGAACTACACCTACTGCTGACCTACAGGCAATGCTTGGGCTGCCACCCCTACACCTCATCGTGCGGGAGGAGGCGACCCTGGCTGCCTTTAGGATCCATATATCGGGAACCCTAAGCAAAGATTCTAGGGTCGGGCACACACGCATAAAGGAGGATGCAGTCAAACGACAGCCAATGTTAGCATCACCCTGCGACAAAACCCCGAAGCAACACTACTTCCAAAAGCACTACAACATCGTTTTCTCGGAAGAACAGCGTAACTACTCAAGCCCGAACGAGATGAGAGTATACACCGACGGCTCGAAGACCGGATCTGGGACCGGAGTCGGAGTCTTTTCACATGACCTCAACATAAACATATAAAATCCGCTGGGAATGTTCAACACCGTCTATCAGGCGGAGTGTGTGGGCATTATACAAGCGGCGTATGCCATAGAAACCAGGAAACTTACGGACACACATATACGTATACTCTCCGACAGCGCCGCAGTCCTCCAATCATTGAGGAAAAAATACATTACCTCAAGTATAATACTAGAATGTCACAAGGCTCTACAACGAGTAACGGTATTAAACCACAACACAGTGACACTGCAATGGATAAAAGGACACAGTGCGCTGGGCAATGACGCAGCTGACGAATTAGCCAGGAGAGCATCAAGCACGTCGGCATGCGGGCCTGAACCCATCATACCCATCCCCTTCAACCAGATACGCAGGTGGCTGCAGGAGTCCACACACAAGCCGAGAGGTGGTGGACCTCGACACTAGGCTGCAGGCAGTCCAAGGAAGCTTTGCCATCCTTAGATGGCAGGCTAACCAGACGTTTATTACGTCTGAACAGAAATGGCCTGCGCCTGGTGACGGGGACCATCACAGGACACTGCTCGCTAAATAAACACTTTTACACAATAGGCATAACGGACAGCCCTCTGTGCAGGGCTTGCATGGAGTCGGACGAGCCCGTCGCGCACGTGCTCTTTGAGTGCACAGGCGTTACCCAGATTAGGACAGAAACCCTCGGGACCCTCGGATCTTACACAGAGGTTCTCAACAGACCAGAAGCTTTGATCGGCTTCTGGAGGGAGGTGGGCTGGTTGGAATATAAACCATCGACGGCCGCCATGGCCCACGTACAATGGTCCACATGTAGGACTAAGTGCGGAGACCAAACCCTCTAACATAGAACATAGAACACGCGTTACTTTTCTGAAGGGTTGGGCAGATAAGTGTAACCATAGACCCTATAGTACACCCGCATTTCGCCAGTTATGTTTATAACAGTATTGCCATTAACCGGGCACAAATTCAGACTCTAGGGTGCTCCAGGCAAGATATACTGAGAAATTTCGGATCGAAAAACTCAATAACACTATGCTCGACCTGGGAATCTAACCCAGGAACTCAGGAGTTAAGCTTTCGATCACTAGACCAACGAGATAATCATACATAACACACACAGTGCATATTACTTTATTGGAAGACATTCAGAATGATCAGATCGTTGTGAGCCATACTGGTTAAAATTTTCGAAATGGTCTTTTGAGGAAAGAGCCACGCAGATTTAGATTGACCTGACCTGTCTAACACAGACCTATATCATACAAATGAAAATGAAACACTTTAATGTGTCTTATTAATGCAGCATATCTCCCTTCTTTGTAGTTTAGACTCAAAAACTGAGCATGACCGTAACCAAACCTTTGTGTCAAACGAGGACGCCACCATTGTCAAGGTCGCCAAGGTCATCACATAATATACAACAGACCAAGGTCACTCATGTGAATCCTTCTGATGACAATAGAATGAATCTAGGCATTGTAGTTTTATTAGAAATTTTTTGGTATGGCTAACTAGCGAGTAATTGGTCAGACTGGCTATCGAATTGATAGGTTGTGATTTTTAGGGTGTAGGTTGCAGTACATGTATAAAGTCTTTATATAATAAAGACATTCGTGGAAGTGCAATTAAGGTTAGGGATTACTTCAAAAATAAAACAGGCCTCACATATCGATAACTTATATTGATAAAGTGTTTTTCAATTAACTATGAATTCTGCACATGATTCTAGACCCCCTAGACGAAAAAGGTCTATGCTAGGGGTCTACAATCAAGTTCTGAATTCATGGTTACAAATTGCTCACTGGTTATAAATTAATCCTGTATTTCATCAATAGTACTTTACTACGCTTTTATAAAATACAATGAGCACAAAAAATGATAACCTACTATGGAAATACGAATGACTTAACTTTTAACGATATTATGCTTCGTGAATTTACTGACGATTCACAAATGTGTGATATATGGTGAAATATTGTGGTGTGTTCAGGGCGACATCCGTAATTAGAGGAGAAGAGCACAGTGACTTTGGAGAAAAAGAAGTTTAGTCTCTCAAATTCCCTTTAAGTAAAGCTTGTGTGGTATACGAGAAAACAACAGCAACAACCGCGAGAAAATAATCAGCTGTCCCATACAGGAGATGTTTCAAAATGGGTCAGGTTTCTGTTCACTAGCTCAAAAAAAAGGATGTGAAATATCCATAGAATTCGGGAATAGTACCGATAATTCATTTAGATGTATACTGTTGCGTGCTGTTAATTGATATTTATCAATTACTTTTATCAACATCCAACATGACGCCATGGCGGATTTAGCTACTTGTGCTCTAAAACAACTACAGTAAACCATAGATCGACCATTAATCGTAGAGAGAGAACTTTCAGCTGTCACCACACAACAGTGTCACTTCAGTCACTTTAGTCATGTCAAACGTCATTAATCAAACAAAATGACAGCTTACCGCCATGATGGGTTTTTGTTGTGTTGCAATTTCAAGCGTAATTTCTTGTGTTTTACCAGCAAACAATGTCATTTAAAAGTAATTGAACAATTGAGAACTGTTTTACATGTGTTTCCCTATTTTTAGGAATAGTGTACAAGGCCCAGGCTCCATACATTTTGGAACATCTCCTTTGGGTGTTAAGTTTTGTATCTACGAGTAACAGCAAATATTTTTTCGTGATTTAGATGTTGGCACATCCTTAAATATGTCCACACAGACAGAGATTTTCATCACCTGAAGAAGCTGTGGACGCCTACAAAACGGCCATTTTGGAGACCCCAACTTCCGAATGGAATGGTTGCTTCAATGATTGGTTCAATCGTATGGAAAAATGTGTCAAATTTCGCGGAGAATACTTCGAAAAGCAATAAATACATTTTTAAATAGTAATGTTGTGTCACTTCCTTGATTCCCGAAATTTTCAGTGCCGCCCTCGTAACAACAAATATTTTTTTCGTGATTTAGATGTTGGCACATCCTTAAATATGACCACGCATTCCGATACTCGCTGTTTAATAGAAATGTAAGTCATGCATGTCCTAGACTAGAAATATTGTTGTATTTTTATTCTCTGAGTGTATCAGTCAATAATTAAGACTTATTTGGATTGACCACCTGCGTAGGTAATTATTACACCACATGCATAACGCAAATTGTTAACATTTCTAAAGCAACATTTAGATGATTTTCCGAGTAAACCGACACATATAGCGACCAGATAGCGGCCGATGGCGTAGATAGAATGTGAGCTATCGGGAACTTATCTCTCGAGTGAATGAGATTGACGATAGCTAGCTTCCGCTGATTGCATGTTTTGACTGACAAGACAACGTACAGAGATGGTTGAAGCAGCAGAACTGGGTCTACATGGTATTTTAATCCGATCCAGGCTGTCCCTTGCTGCCCAGCGACGCCCTAAGCCGAGTTCCGTAACCCACAGGGGGTGCCCTTAGAGTGTAGTCGTTTAGTTTATAAGCTTTATGCCCTGGCTGGAGGTCTTAATTTATTGAGGCACCCACAAAGTCCGGTTAAGTAGCCGGCAACCTCCTAGGTTGACCTGCGAGACGCAATTAACGAAAAAAATAAACTGCATGGTAGTTTACGGCCACTCTTGTGAGAGACAAGAGAACAAGACAATAGGCCCGAGTCCCGCAGTCCCAGCAGTGGGAACGATATAGGCTGATTATGCCAAGCATTTGTTTTTGTAATATCACACGCTTGCAACAGAAATAGGTCGAAAACTGCCCTAGTTATGACACAATCTGACAAAGCAAATTAACCTTTTGACTGTCAGTAATAAAGAGGAGGCAGTCAGACACGTATCACGACCCAGATTTGTATAAATGTGTAACGAAGTAATGATTCATTAATTGATTTAATATTTATTTTAGAACTCAATGTTAACATATTAAGTGAGAAATGTAAACACATCCCATGTTGGTATATAATAATATTATAGCTATACAAGGATATTTCGGCACGAGGCCAAAACCGGAACTAACCACTTTTTAGGATAGGTACCTCAAATACCTCATAAGAAAAAAACGGAACCCTTATCGGATCACTTCGTTGTCCATCCGTCCGTCTGTCTGTATATCAGTCTGTGATGACACTTTTTAAAAAAAACGTGTGAAGGCATTGAGCTGTTATGAATAATATCAAATACGTAGGTCTACGGTCCCTTGGAGCTGTACAAAAATTAAGCTTCTAAGTCAATGCAATAAAAAATACGGCTACTTATGCGACATATTTAGATATACTGGCAACGCAACCCTCACAGTCACTCCCTCATACACACATCCACACCGACCACACACCACACACGCTCGATACACCTCTCACATCCCACACACATGACACACCTCACAAATCACACATCCCACACACATCACACACTCCGCACACTCAACCCGCAACTCATTCGTCATCACTCGTGGGTGGAACACGAGCGTGTTAGAATTTGTAATAATCATACTTTACTTACTTTTTTTCTTTTCAATAAAAAACAAATGAAACCAAAGACAACGACTTCAATGTAAAAATATTTTTTTACCGACTTCTTTCACTTTGTAGTGGCTTTTTCGACACGGGCTTTTATCCTTGTTCCTTCAATGCTCTCATGCGTATATAAAGGGCAACGTTAAAAAAAACTCTTTTACAAACACATTAATATTTATGTCTCACGTTGAATTGCTGATTTTCGGCGGGAGCCGACCTCTAATAAAGTAAAATTTTAGCATAATTAGGAAAAAACTATTTTATTTCACTAGGATAATTTAGAAACTTTTTCATGAATCGACCAAGCCAGTTGCACGTCTGCAACTGACTCTACAAAAATTGTCTTACCTAAAGAATAAAAGGTACTTTCTGGTTTTGCTTTAAAGTGCTCTAGATTTTTTTTTTTGGGATTGGCATCTCGCAGGTCAACTTATGAGGTTGTCGTCTGCTTAAACGGACTTGGCTCTAGGCATGTCTTTTTTTTTTGTGTATGGCATCTCGTAGTTGACCTTGAGAGGTCGTGACTACTTAACTGGACTATCCTGTGGCTGCCTTAAGCGGACTCAAAGCCTCCAGCCAGGGGCGTAAAACTACTTACATTACTAAGCGAACGCTCTCTAAGGGTACCCCCTGTGGGGTACGGACCTCGGCTTAGGGCGTCGCTGACGGGAGGACAGCAAGATGGGACAGGCTGGATCTGGATTATATTATTATTATTCGGGGAATTTAAAGCTACAGGCTCAGCTACGGCGCGGGCTGGCACTTCGTCGAGCAAGGGTCGGGGGGGGGGACAATTACGTCGGGATCTTCGCGAGGCACCTCGGCGGCGAGGTCGGAATGTCGGTCTGTGTTTGTGCACTGTACTGGTGGCCCTACTGCTCTCCTGAATGAGAGTTATGTGGTCATCGGGATCGGTGAGGACATGCTTGGGACGGCGGACATGACTAATGGAGGAGGGAATATAGCTAGCGGCTTTCACAACCAGAGGGTTGCGGTGATTCGCGGCGGTCTCGAAGAAACGCTTTGAAATGCGTTTCATGAACTGACGGATAGTGGGAATCCTGAGGTCTACGTGGAGGATTTCGTTGCGAACGTACCAGGGGGAGCCTGTTATCCTACGGAGGAACTTGTTCTGGAGGGTCTGCATTCTATTGAAGCGAACGGGCTTGGCGTGTGCGAAGACTGCACTGGCATAGGTCATGATCGGGCGAATGCACGCTGTGTAGAAACGCAATTTGCAGTTTAGTGACAGTTTGCTACGTGCAGTGAGGACGAAGTGGAGTCTACCTAGTGCGAAGGCGGCGCGCGAACGAGCCGCCTTAATGTGCTCTGAAAACGAGAGGTGTTCGTCGAGAACTACACCAAGATATTTGGCTCGCTTCTCCCAAGGGATCGGCTTGCCGAACATGGTGATCGGTCGAGGGGGGCAGGGGGTATGACGCGGCTTCGAGAATAGAACCGCTTGACTTTTGTCGGGATTTACTTCAATTCTCCATTTCCTAAACCAGGCGTCAAGCTTGTTGACTTGGGTTTGGAGAATGCGAGATATCGAGTCTGGATCGCGGCCGGTGTAGTAAATGGCCGTGTCGTCTGCGAACAGAGCTAACTGCGCCTTGCTGCACTTGGGCATATCGCTAGTGAATAGTGTGAATGCTAGAGGAGAGATCACAGAGCCCTGAGGGACTCCTGCGCGAATAGGGTGGGGGGAGGATAGCGCTCCTTCGATGCGATAACGGAAGGTGCGGTTTGAAAAAAAGTCCCGTAAGATGAGCACGAGACGATCTGGCACACCGAGTTGGTACAGCTTATATAATAAGCAGTTGTGCCAGACTTTGTCGAACGCTTTCGCTATGTCGAAGAAGACAGCACCGGTCATCAAACCTCGTTGGAAACCTCGTTGGAAACCGAAGTTGATGTGTTCGACTAAACGGTGGACCTGTTGTACGCACGAGTGTTGGGTTCTAAAACCAAACTGTTCGTTGGGGATGAGGCCCTTTGTCTCGGCGTAGTCTCTGAGGCGCTTATAAATAAGCCTCTCATAGATTTTGGCGAGGACATTGAGCAGACTGATGGGGCGGTAACTAGTAGGCTCCGACTTTGGCTTGTCGAGCTTCGGGATACCGATGACGGTGGCTTCTTTGAATGCCTGTGGGAAGATGTTGTTGCTCAGAGCACCATTGAAGATGGTGGTCAGTAGCATTATCAGGTGGGCAGGGAAAAGTTGGAATACCCTATTGGTGATTCCATCTGAGCCGGGGGCTTTACGAGCCTTAAGACCTTTGATGAGGTCGTGCACTTCATCAGGCGTGACGGGGGGGCAGTGGATACTCTGGGTCTTTGACGGGAGGGAGGGAGGCTCTATGTTCGATTTCAGCGTCGACCTCAGAGAGGTGAGCTTGGTCTACTGGTTGAGAGCTAGGCGAGCATTGGGCCTCTAGACTGTCGGCTAGAAGCTCGGCCTTGTCGACATCATCGAAGGCGATGGTCTTGTCGGGACGGATCAGGGGGGGGGGGGCATGTAGACTATTTCTCCGGATCTAAGCTTCCTCTGAAGTTGCCTGAAGGCTAGGTGGGTGGGCTCTAGTTCGCTCAACATCTTGTCCCAGCCGGCGGTACGCAGCTCCTCTATGCGTGTTCTTACAGTACGCTGTAAGTAACGCATATGGGCTTTGTTCGCGTCGCAGGGGAAGTTGCTGTAGGCACGGACAGCCGCGTTCTTCTCATTCAACAGTTCGCGTACATCGTCCGGCAACTTCCAGCGACGGTCCTCCGTCGCTGGAATTTCCCTTGAACAATCGTTCAGGACTGATTGTACGTGAGCTGTGAATGAGTCGATCGCGGCCGTCGTGTCAGCGATAGAGTCAAAATGATCGGGGATTGGGTCCAAGTGGGGGGACGTGGTGGATTTTAAGCGATCGCTTACTTTCCTCCAGTCCGTTACCACTTTGTTGGGAAGAGGTTGGGTGGAATCGGGCAGACCTATGCGGGGGACCAGTTTCATGACTACTGGACGGTGATCGGAAGCGAGCTCTTGTACCACTTCTATAGAGTCCAACCGTAGGTTGACGTTCTGTAGGAGCGCCACGTCGAGAACATCGGCGGTGTGATTGGGATGGGGGGGAAAATGAGTGGGAGTCATCGGCGCGATGACATCGAAATTCTGAGAGGAGGAGAGGTTGAACAAGTGTCTCCCTCTGGAAGAGGTCCTGGTGCTATTCCAGGAGGGATGTTTTGCGTTGAGATCACCCGCTATGATAACGGAGTCACTCAGGCTAAAAAGTACAGAAAGATCTTCAGTAAGGAGTTGGAAGTTCTCCGAAGTATTAATGGGGAGGAGGTAGGCCGAAACTATGGTGATCGGTTGATGACCTGTCATGCCAAGCCGACAGCAAGACACTTCTAATCGTGAGAGTGTGAGAGGGTCTATGGGAATGCAGTATAGTTCCTTTTTGTAATAGATAAGGGTACCGCCCTTTTGGCAACGCGTCCTGTCATTGCGAACTGTACGATAGTTTGCAATTGACGGATTTCGGTAACTCGGTTTAAGGAACGTTTCCTGAACAAGGAGGATGTCGATGAGGTGGTCGCGGAGGAACTCGCTGATTTCAGCGCGTTGACGCAGGATGCCATTGGCATTGAAATAACCTAGCTTTAGGGATCGGGGTTTACTCTAGGCATGGAAATATACTTGGTACTTATCTACACTTGTGAACGAAACCATAGCGACTTCTAATTCGATCCCAACGCCATCTAGGGAAGGATAGGTGTAAACTTTGAATTAAAACGTTTCTCTTACTAAACTACGATGTAATAAGTCGTCTGTTATCTAATTAATAAATATACAACAATATATGTGAAAGTCAGTGTTTAATTTAAGGCCTAAAATTTAGTTAAACGATAGAAAAACCAAACAAAATTTGTATTTAGTACGTAAGTAGGTAGTTAAATTTAGTGACGAAGCTTTCACAAGACAACACAGTTCAAAACTCAGTTCAATTATGGCCACTTATGTCTGACATTTACGGAGTATTGAGTATTGGCATGGAAGTGGCGGAGCTTGGGGTCGTGGGATCAAATGGCGCCGTTTGACTCCGCGCTCCGATTGTGTGTACTATGTCCGGTTAGGCCATAAAGAAATGTATGAATGGAGTGCTAACATGAACGTTATTGTCCTTGCGTTAATGTGGCATACGCTATTGCGTCCGGTTAAGACGTTTTTCATTTTATATTTTTGTAGATATGTTCGAGAGATTCGAAAGGACGATGTCACGTCATAGCAACGTTTACAATATAGTTTTTGTGGATTAGAACAATCAGCTTTGTTTTGTTGTAAAAATGAGAGGGATTGGAGATAGACTCATAGCTCTAATATGCGAAATCATCAATGCCCCATGGCTCACCCTATGTAAAATCGACTTATTTATTAAACATAAATTTATTAATTCACTGACAGACAGCACAGCCTAAGCTGGGTCTAGAGGCATGAAATTTAGCAAAAGAATTCCTTTAAAGAAGGATTTTTGAAAATAAATCCTCTATGGGGGATGAATGTTTGTATAGAAATACGTCATTTCTGTTGATCGTCTTTGCAGCGGATTTTAAGCACGCATAAAATCCGCTGAAATCCGTTGAAACCAATCACCCACATATGAGTGCTCCATTTCGTCTTACTCCATGGTTTAGATCAACCACGCCCATGTATGTTGTAATGCTCTGTGATAGTTTAGTAAAGGCCATGGTGTATGTGGCAGTTGCATTGGTTTCCAGTATTTGTAGAACAAAATATCTACGTAGTTTGCGCTTACAGGTAGGTTTCCTTCACTTAGTTGCGCGGCTTGCAAAAGAGCCTTTACATCCATAGGTACTAATATTATGAATGTGAAAGTAACTGTCTGTCTGTTACCTTATCAAGCCTTTAACGGATTATGCACAGAATCGAATGAAATTGGAACACGGATCGCCCAAGACCTGCACCCTAATTGCGTAATATACAATCAATCGGAATCTGAATCGTTTTGAAACAGATTGCTAATCCATTGCTTCTTGAGTTCGATAAAAATTCTGCTCAACAATATATAGAACGCAATGAATGTTCTTGAACCGTCAAAATCAAACAGATTAGTCGTAATCGTTTACGAAAATGTGTTACGCAATTAGGGTGCTGGTTTAGGGAACGATAAACTTTTCTGTTATGTTAATCTTTTTTTTTAGTTTTATAAGTGAAATAGTTAAAGAGCTGTGGATTTTGTGAATAAATAAATCCCGTTATTAAGTTCTCGTGGGATAATTTGTGACCTCCACGACGTCTATTTCTCACTTTAAACCAAACTAGCTAAGTTTGGTATAAGTGAGAAATATGCGTCTTTGCTGTTGAATATTACAATGTTAAAATGTCGAGAGAGCAAGATGTTTCAATTATAATTTTTGTAGAACAAAGTTATGTACCTATCTGGAAACAAGAATAAAGTTTTCGGTCGGTCTCATATCGGCACAAAGCTTTCAGAGATAGCATTAGCTATTCTAGTAGCGAACGATAGTACATCATAGTATCGTCGAACGAGTTGGCTTCTTTATATAAACATACTTAATATCAGTGCAAGCTTGTTCTTATTTTGATCTAAAAGGATAAATTGAGTAGTATATGTATGCTGATTGAATAGTCCCTACGCGTAAATGGACGGCTCAAAGGCTTCGTGTTTTGAATAGATGGGTCGGACCCATTGTCTAATTAATGAAGAAGGGATCATCGTACGGCGTACTAAATTAATCAAGATAAAGGACGGCCTGGTTTACGAATGGAAGGCATTTGATGAGATAGTGGAGAGGATTCATGAAAATATAGTACCTATATCTCTCCTCGCCGGTTCATCTAGAGCAAATGCAATCATTTTGATCCAAGGAAAATGTTATGACTTACCTAAGTAGGTACCTACCCAAAATCATGAAATAATAAATGTAGAAAGAAAACTACTGGGAAGACGGTTGGTGTAAGAAATAAAAGAATATAGAAAATAATTTATACAAATATAGGTACAGGGCCAACCCCACATAGCCCACACATAAATGTAACTAATAATTGATTTCTTGGATTGTTTTTATTTATTTTGCTGCAATCTGGACGCTTTTAAAGTGTACGGTTTTTGTAAATCGTTCTCACATATAGGTGATATAGGATCAACATTAATGGATGTAACTAATATCATTGTAAGAACAATTTGACGTTCAAAATTGCCTTTATAAGGGCCTATTTGAAATAAATGCTTTGACTTTGACAATATCATTTAAAAGACTGTCCATGGAGTTTCTTGCCCTTGCTTCTCCATAGGTACCTACTACGCTTTGGAATGGGCTACTAGCTTCATCTTTCTGACTGACCGACTCCTTGACAATTCAAAAGTGCCAGTAAATAGTATAATTGAAATAAATGCTTTAAGTTTGAGTCGAGTTTGAGTTACAACAAAAGAAAGTGAAAAAAATACCATTAAACAAATCACCCCATTATAACCATGCCATAAAACATATTATGCCCATCAAACATCAACACATGAATAATAACACCTCTACGGCATCATATGCGCACTGCGTCAGTGTATCGCTTGCCCTGCGCAAACGCAGCGGACGGTGAAAGGCGACAGCGTTCCGCCCTGAATGGTGCGCCAGCGCAAGTCTGCTGGGGGTTTCGCTTTTACTAGACGATGAAGATCTTCGCGGAAGCGTTAACTTACAAACAACTCAGGCACTTGTACCTCCCGTGGATGTCAGGTCCGTGATAAGAAGATATAGGAAGGTATGGTGTGATTCAGAATATTGCTTTATTGTAAACGCGTAATAGGAGCTTAAACGAGAATGCCTGCATCTTTTCCGAGACTTTCCAGTCGTGAGGGAAAAGCTAATGATGCCCAAATTATGTTATTGGTATGCATGCACCTATAAGACTTTATAGACACTCCTACCTGAAGTAAGGGCCTATACTTAGCCAAGAACATACTTAAGTCTTTTATTGCAGCAAACCCACAATTTCATTTCATCAGCACCTCATTGCCACCATTAATAACCCGACTGTAAACTTGTCACACGCGGCTAATTAACTAGAAAAGTATCAATTAACAGACAAACAGACCTTTACGAATCCGACAACCGTAACTAAATACCTACTGTCAGTCATTAGTGCTCACAGTATGTAGGCTAGAAAGCTATTGTGCCATCTGCCTAGGGCCTAACGTAAATAATTGAGGCCAATATTTCATATTGAAGCACAAATTGTTGGAAAAATGCTGTAATTGTCTGCAAGATTCATCTGATAGGTCGTTAATTTTAGGTGTCAGGTTGACAGTTCTTATCTTAATGAACTGTTTTAGTCTGGTGAACGAACAGGTACTGTAATTACAAGTGTGTTAGTGTGTGGTAGTGTTTTATGATATCAGTTACTGAACCACATGATCAGTAGGGTAAACACACATAAAACGGCAATCTAAACTGTCACTGTTATGACAGTTTAGCCATGAATTTCCTCCAAAACCCTCGGATTGTGATCGGAATTGTTCGCAATTAGGTCGCTGGACTGGTTCCCTTACCTTACGACACCGATTTGCTGTTGCGTGTGTGACTTGCCAGTCAAAGTATTTATTGTCTCCTGAGGATGTCCCGTGGAGGGGTGAAACACATGTCGAATATAGGTTTGGGTTGCATGTTGCGCCGCATATTTACCGCACCTTCTGCATGAGCAAACTTTTGCGGACGGGAGGGTGGATCTGCGTAGGTACCAACTGCATTCAAGCCTGGATCTACTTTTTGCTAGCTTTGGGCGTTCTACTTACGATCATATCGTTTGAAACGAAACGAAACACAAAGATATGGTGCATGTTAGGTGTCCAAGTTCCGTACAACGTCAATTTAAATACACGCGTTCGTGCTCCCCTGCTCTTTCCTGGTACATATAACATCACCTCAAACATTGAAGTATGATTTTCCAGATAGAATGTAATGAAGAAAACTATGAGATCCATAATAAATGACAGCGTCGTCATGATTTGTTCACTGTTTTTTCCGCACGTTTATGTTGTATTATAAATTTTTCATAGCCGTCATCTCGATATTCAAGTCACCCTTTCCACCCTTTTTTAGGCCTTTCTATATAGCCATATCAACTTTCACACAGTCCATCCATCGTTTCTTTAGTTTTCCCCATCACAGCCGTCCATATTTATACCCAAAACTTTCCTCACGACCTTTTCCTTATTCGTCATATGCCCAAACCATGAAACCTTTTTTTTCAACATAACTTTTCAGTCACCGGGTGTCACTTTCAGATTTCCTTTAAATAGTCATTACTTATTATATCCATCCACGTAACACCACACTTCCCTCTTAGCATTCTCATCTCAGCTGCAGTTGCAATTCATATATCCCTCTGGAAAAAAATCATCTAAGACCTCAAATATCTATTTGTAGTCTAAGATGTTTTTTTTTTGTGTGGGTGTATTGTCTCAGTGGAAACCAGCTTCTTGCGCGTCACATTTCTTTATTCAACTGATTCATATTCCCTGCCATTGAACTGCTATATTTTATGCACAGTTAGTACATTCATTCTGAAGCAGTTATCAATCACATTTAGCCGCTAAACAAGTATCTTGACTTGACATGAATCATGCGTACCGATTGTCTAGTAATCGTGTTGATTTAGCGTTGTTTGATGTATTACAATTTACAATCATTATCACAACATTTTTCGAAGTCTTGTCACTTTGTGAAGAGGTGACAAATACCGTTTGGTCTCGCGATCTATTTCGTTGCGTTTGTTTTGTTCGTTTGATTTGCAATCTCCATAATCATCTCATAGCTAAAGTCATGTTGATCATCATCCTCCTGCTTTGATATCAATTTATTTGGGGTCTCAGAATGCTTCTTCTTCCACAATTTCTGTTAGCCGTAATTTCCGAATTCACGGCCTTTCCTCCTAAATTATCTAACACACAATGTATCATAGTTTCTTTAAAACCATTCTCATTCATGCTCAAACCTTCCTCACGACATATCTCTCAATCATCGGCATCACATACCATATCACATATCATGACAACCGTTTTCAACACAACTTCTTAGGGTGGATTTGACCAATGAAATTGAACGCGATCAGCACATAAACTTCATTTAAGAGCTGTCAGTGGCATTATTTTCCATGGAATATTGACACTGACAGCTCTTGAACGCGTTTTAAATAAGCTGAACGCGTTCAATAACATTGGTGAAATCGGCACTCAGTCACCGGCGCCATATTGTTGAAACTGACTGTTCCCACAGTCAGCAGATATAAATAAGCTAGGCATCCATCTGCTCTAAGCACCGATTTCACCAATGAAACTGAACACGTTTAGCACATCTAAAACGAGTTCATGAGCTGTCAGTGTCAATATATCATGAAAAATAATGACACTGACAGCTCTTAAACGTAGTTTATGTACTGATCGCGTTCAGTTTCATTTGTGAAATCGGCGCTAAGTCACCCAACTACACCGCGTTAAGGTACAAAATTCGAATGGGAACGTGAGAAACCTTTACCACCAAATGTCCCAATTTGTAAAGACACCTTTTAGTACTGAATTATCCTAAATGTCAAGAATGACTGTTCAACTTAGAAACTAATCACATGTGGTTTAGTACGAATAATTCGTACTAAACCACATGTGATACCACAAAGGATGTGAATGAAATATTCCTGCTCAGAGAGTCTATTCTCTTCAAGAAAATGGTTAACATTATTAAGATTTTAGTGAGATCACATACCATTTTTTGAATTCCGAAGTTAAACGGTAGAGAGGAACCATTTTTTGTCCGTCTGTCGCCGAGGATTTTAAAATTCTAAATGAAGGAATGAGTCTTCGCTCCTCGCGTAACAAAATATCAAGTTCCAATTTGCAGAGCATTTTGAACCCGCGAAGAACAACAACAACTAAAATTATTATTTACGTATTTAAGTGTCGGTGCGAAGGTGAAAGTTGCAATCAATGCGGATGAGTCGAGATGCAAGACTCGCTTGTGTTTAGCGTGGTAGGGGAGGGGAGTATTGCTGCTCTAATTTGACTAAGTACCTAGGTTGTAGGTTTCATGGGAACTAGAATTGTATTTTATAGCCTCAAAAGCACGTTGCTTTAAAGTAAATTGTGAATCGTTGATAGTGTCGACAAATTAAAAAAACGTAAGGGTCCAGGGGAAGTGTCAGGTACGAAGTTCCTTATATTTTTTCTTCAACTCCGAATGTAAGTAATTGACTTCATTATCGGCTATAGCATCCTCGAAACGACAACCATGATGATTTTTTTTTTAAGTTTCGCATTCGCCATCTTAGATTTTTATTTTGACGTCACGACGGCATAGGCACCCTTGAAAACCACGAAAACTATCTCTCTCCCTCTCTGTCTCTTTCAAATACATAATAAAAAGTCGTATGGAGGGGGCATGTTGCATTTGCATTTTCGCATAACGATTTTTCGTTACGTGCCGATTTGTTAAAAAAATATCAAAGTAATTAATTCAAAGTAACTACTTTCTACTGCTGCGTTAGAGAACTTTGCTCCAATAATCAATCAAAATTAATGTATACATACTCATGTAAGCGATGATACATATTTAACGTCTTTCAATATCTAATCTCTATTTAATTGTAAAGGAAAATAAACATAATGATGTTTTTCTTATCTTGAACACAACTATCAATAGCTGCAAGAATCGAAAAGAGAAACTCTCTATACAATCGATTACTTAACATCGATTAAACATACCCAGACTAGCCAGTCATTCGCATCACTCCAAATATTCATAAATGCAAGACAATACGCATATAAATAAAGGCGGGAAACGTAACGTGTTATGAAAGTGACAATGACTTTGACAAACAGCTGATTATGACATGTGTCAGAATTTGTTGACGTTTGGTCATGCTACGTTAGTTTAATGCTTTATTTAAACTACGATAAAGATTGTGGGGTCAAATAGTAGGAGGAGGGAGTAGGGGGAGGATAGTTTAGTAAAACGATCGTGTGATAACTGTCAATGCGGACAGAAATTATCTCGATTTTTCATCGTTTTTTATGGGAAGTGACCGTCTTTATTTTATTCTCAGACTATAAAGGTTCCGGACAGACGGTCTCTTATCGTATATGAAAAAGATATTTTTGTTTAATGCAAACCTATCGTCCTCATTGAGTCAATGTGCATTTGGTGTATACCAAAACTTTATTATTGCCATTTATTGAAGCATGAAGAGTAGAATCAGTTATACATACGAGTATATGCAAATGTGATTGCACATCGAACGCATAATTTAATGCATTTGCAAGTTTTATTCGGAATCTCAGTATGCATTGATTAACGGGAAAATAAGAAGCGACTAGCTGTTGTCGTGGTTTCACTCGTAACCTAGGGATATTTGTGTACCTATGTACCTACTAGTAAAAAGTATACTACAACAGAGACATAGTCTACCTGGTGCCCATTCAAATACATTCAGCCGTTAAAGCCATTCGTTCACTAGGCCCTAGACCACAGTATCCTTAGACATTTGTCCTCTTGTGACTAGGGGACCAAAGTTTCGCAAAATGATGTCGTAATTGAAATTGATGTCGGCAGAAATGTCGTGCGAAGTCTAGCGATGTCTTTGAGACACGTGTCCCGTATTTTTCTTTTGGTCTAGTGCTAGGGGTCAAGTGACAACCAGTAAGGTGCATGTAAGAAACACCGTTATAATGTTATTAAATGTTAGTGTTATAAAATGAATTGCGAGTCGAGTGTTGTTAATGTGGATTACTATTGTGATAAAAGTTTATAATTTCGATTTTATATCTTCAATGATTGAGAATGATTGATGTCATGGAAGAGAAACACATGTTGCTTGACCCCACATAAATTGGGGTAAGGGCAGTAACCTCAATCATTGATTTTCAATGATGAGGTTACTGTCATTAAGTGCCGATTTCACCAATAAAACTTAACGCGTTCAGAACATTTAAAACGCGTTCAAGAGCTGTCAGTGTCAAAATTGTTATGGAATATTGAAACTGACTGCTCTTGAACTGGGCTTACAAGTGCTGGTCACGTTCGGTTTCATTGGTGAAATCGGCAAATGTACCTACTAAGGCTGAATTTCACCAATGAAATTGAACGCGTTCAGAACATCTAAAACGCGTTTAAGAGCTGTCAGTGTCCAAATTTAATGGAATATCGACACTCTTGAACTGGGTTTAAAAGTGCTGATCGTGTTCAGTTTCATTGGTGAAAATCGGTACTAAGTATTCACACATTATGTAAACACCTATATTATATACCGTTACTGTAACACAGAGACATCGTTTAACACATAAGTGCTAACAAAGATGCAATTTAAAGTGTATGCGCAGCCGCATCAGTACAACGCGCACAGTTACGCAAATATCATTGTACTATGAGAAAATGGTTCAGAACTATTTACTAATTATGTTACATAATAGTTCAAATATTGTTATCTAAGTATTATAATATAGATGGTACACATACATACTTACTATCACGCCTGTAATCCCAGAAGGGTTAGGCAGAGGTGTAGGTTCCTATCTATAGTACACCCACATTTTGCCAGTAGATGGTCCCATGTGAAAATATGTAATGTGCAATGAAATATTGAAAGGAATTTCTGGTGGAGTAATCTGACGTAAACGCGAAACTACAGGAAATGTGTTACCTACGTAACGTAATGTAACGTAATCAGCCTATTATGTTCCCACTGACACTGGCCTCCTCTCCGTGAGAGGGAGTGGGCCGTAATCCACGACGCGGGCCCAGTGCGGGTTGGTAGATGTCACATATATTCGAATTTTTGGTTCTAAGACATGCCGGTTTCCTCACGATGTTTTCCTTCACCGTTTTGAGAGCAGTGGTGATGAAGTAACTTACCCAAAGTAAAGCGCCTGTCTGGGTTTGAACCTACGACCTACAACTCGTAAGTCGCGGCCGTTACCACTGGGCCAACACTGCTCTCAATGTGTTACCTGTTACCTTTATAAGATTAAAAACTTAACTATTTTTTGTTCCCTGTCCTCCATCAGGTTAGAACTTCAAAAGGTCAACTAACTGACCCTTCTCGATAGTATTTTTCGATAGTATTCAAAATATACCCACGAGAAAGGTAAGTTGACCCTTCCCCAGTCGATAACAAAGTTAGAGACAACAGTACCTAGCGAATTGCGTTTGGAATCATAAGGTTTTTTTGTGCTAATATTTTAAATGCTAAAGTAAGGACAGACCATGATCTGGGTAAGATCATCGCAGACGGTATCACAGGCAACAGATAGTAGACCATAAATCCATTCCCCAATGCTAGTTAATAAATTTTAACACTTAAGTAACAAAGTTGAAAGGCTGGTCTCATCAGTACTTTAAGCACACAAAACTAATCATCGGCATCTATGTAAGTTACTAATGCTATGTGCAATCATAGACGAGCTCTATTTTCTCACATATCCGAGGTGTAGATGAAAACTGTACCATCATTATAATCACATAATGTATGCAACGTAACATACTCTACGTAGTAGTGTCTATCTACATAGTAACTGCGAGATGGTGTTGCCAGACCAAACCGATTGAAATTTTAAATACCCAACGTTACCGATGGCATATAAATGGCAACATCATTGCGAAAGTCACTGCCTCAAAATAACACAATCCTTTATAGGGTTTTGGAATTACAAGTTATTTAATCAAAATATGGAATAATTTATAGATAATATCTTCGGTAGCTCAAAAACTTGTTGTAAACAGTTCCCAATTCAGGATATCCAGCTAGAATAATTCCATTTTAAAGTTTAGTTTGGCAACACCGGCCAGCTTGCAATAATGACGTAAAAGTAAAAGCTGTCACAAGTCGTGTGATCAAGTCACGGAGGCGACATGAAACAATATCACGAGTCGATCGATACTAGTCGCCTGCGACGTTTCCTAACACTTATCGTACGGTGACGTCGATACGACTTATTCGTACCCATGTACCCAATAAATACAAGTAGTATGAAGAAGGAACAGTTTTAAATAATATAAAGAGCTCTATTCAAGAGGGAGCAGGATAATATAGTTAATGACTGACGTTAATTAGTCCAAAATAGTTTACAGCAGTACTACTGAGTTTAGTTTAGCAAAGAGGCGGCATGAAGTTACGAGTATCATAGAAATTCTTCTACTAGATTCGTGTCGCGCTGTCGAATCGCACATGTTTGCTTTAGTCCACTCTACAAAGTCTGTATACCTAGACTGTTACGAGTTAGACTGTCGAGTTTATTACGAGTACTTTGCTCATGCTCATAATCATTATTTTTCTGAGTCGCATCATACTCTAGATTTTCAAATTTCCGCTGTCTGTTATTTTCCCATTTCCCATAGGTCGCTTTTTTCGCGCATTTTTTCTGAATGCGAAGTAGGTTTATTTTCGATAAGTCGCGCAGGACCTTCGAAGAATTCAACTGTAGATTCGATACTTCGCGCAGGACCTTCGAAGAATTCAACTGTAGATTCGATACTTCGCGCAGGACCTTCGAAGAATTCAACTGTAGATTCGATACTTCGCGCAGGACCTTCGAAGAATTCAACTGTAGATTCGATACTTCGCGCAGGACCTTCGAAGAATTCAACTGTAGATTCGATAAGATCTTTAATTGTTAATGATTCCGTCTGAGCCGTATAAAATTCAAAGACCCACGTTGCAAATAACTAAAAATAATACCAGTATCATGTTGTTTATTTCGCGCCCCGTTTTAACATTTTGTCTACGCTATTGACAAAATACAAAACGGCTATATACACACGTGTGTCAAGTTTCCGTGCTCTCGAATAGTATGTGTATTTACTATTTACCGGTGAACTCGACTAGTGTTGTGTCTATGTGATGCACGTGCATCCGGGACAGCGGAGCGCACGTGCACTACCGTGCACCGTCATTGTGAGGACTAGGTGATGAGCGGAGCGGAAGCGATTTAAGAAAATACTTTAGCAAATTCCTTGTTAGGTAAAAAGATATTTCACATGCTTTTCATATTTGAAATTACTGCACGCGTCGCATGACTGGGTTGTCGACGGAAGAATAGACAAAATTACAGATGTATTTTATTCATCTGTAATTTTGTCTATTCTGACATCGACAAAACTCGTTTGTATGGTGGATGTTCTGAACTGAACATGTTTGGGCAAAGCAAAAAGAATTTAAAGAATGAGTGAAACATCAATAGGTAAAATTAATGACATAATGGACCTCTGTCAAGTAATTAAATGATTGTAAATAGTTCCAGAAATCCGACTCTTCAAATTCAGCCGTTCTGTGGTATGAGAGCGCCTTGTGTATGGTCGACCACACGTCATTAGTATCACAAGCAATATGAAAACCACCCTTGCTGCCATATAATAAAAGCGTTGTCTCACTCACTCTGTCACTCTGTCAGCTGTCGAAGTCAAATTGATTGCAGGCCGCGTGATAGCTGTGTAGCACCCATGAACCGCACCTGCCTCCACGCACCACTCACGCTTGTCATGACGCGCAAGCTCAGCAGATGACATCAATGTCCTTAGATTTGCACGAACCCTGTCATCCTCTCTCAACGGTTTCCTCTGATAATATCGTGCGATTATGCCAATGTGTGATAAATTGAAAATACATTAGGTATATAAATAGAGATATAAAATCTTATTTTTAATAGCGAATGTTACGAATTGTTGTACCGTTGGTTAGTTTTGTCACGTATTGTTTAAATGCCGATATAATATTGGTGTAGAAGGTGTGACTTAGTGTTGAAAACGGATTTTAATAAATGACTTTTCTCGTTGATCAAGCTTTATTGGCTAAAAGGATAGGTGTTTAAAATAATGTTCATCCATTTTCTATTTTTATTTGGCGTCAGCGCAGGCGTGACGACTTCCATACATCTCTATGTTCCTTCATCTCAGTATTCACTCTCTTTAAGTTTCATAATCTTTCACAACAATCCTTCCGTCGTTATTTAATCTTCTTCTACAAACAACATAACTATGATTGTCAGAAGGCACAACAACACACTTACACTTTTCATTTGTTTTTTTTTATTTTTTTATCATAAGCAACTACTACTACTACCACTTTCTTTCTTTACATTATACTGTGTGCCTTTTAGTCTCTGCTAAATAAAAATATTTTCTTTCTTTCTTATTTATTAGTGACCCAATACTTGACTTCCAATATTATGTTTTAAAAAGCGTCTAAATTCGCTCCGTCTATCACTATGTGATACCAATGGTCCAATTTGTGCGAGCCACGCTATGCGTGACAAGCATACTAATAAGGAACCCCATTTGTTATGTCCTTTATTTACCTTTAGATAAATGACGTGCTCTTATATAATCGGTCTATTGAAATAGAACTTAATTATGTTCAGAAGTAAATTAACTTTTAGTGCTGCGGTTGATTTATCATGGATTTGGCTTCCTTTTCATTGGAAGCGTGCCTGATAGGTTGGCGTTATTTAGAAGTAAGTGATTAAGTTCGTGTGTTTGTTTAATCTTTTCTTAAAATTACACACATATACTTATAAATATTATGGTCGTTGTCGGTGACTAACGTTAAACTCTTTTGAATATTTTGTTATATTAATGTATTTTGACATTAAATGCGAATAATACGTGCAACTTCCATGCTTTGATAATATTAATAACTGCAAAACATACAACACTAAATATTTTTCAGCTGATAAGCTTTCCAAGGTCAAACATTTTACAAAGAGCTAAAAGAATAAGTACCAAAATCGTCCAGATAAACCTTCCTAGTTATTTCTCTTATTCTGAAAGAAACCTCAGTTAGATCTATAACTGTGTTAGTTTTCATTACTTTATAGCTCAGAAGAATATGTAAATATTACAACCCTAAACATATTTTTTAAATCGTTCACTAAAACGCAACATATTTTTACAATATCCATTTGGTTGAATCCGCACTGCTGCGCTTTTTTTTTTTTTTTTTTGTAAGTACATATGGCATGTCGCAGGTCAACCTAGGAGGTTGTCGTCTTGTGGAAGAATAATGTGTTCCCGCGACCCCGGCGTAGGTGTGAGATGGAACACCGGGGTGGTTTTTAGTCAGTAAGAGTCTGACAGACCCCTCCGCCCGCCCCAGGGCGGAGGACATCCATGAGGATTTTCCACCCCGGGAACAAAAAAAAAAAAAAAAAAAAGGAGGTTGTCGTCTTGGCCCTCAACAAGTCGGAGGCCATGGTGTTTCATGGCCCCCGGCGGGCGCCGCCGGCCGGATCACACATTGTGGTCGGGGGGGTCCGGATCGCTGTCGAGCCCACCATGAAATATCTGGGATTGGTGCTCGACAGCCGGTGGGACTTCGGACCCCACTTCCGGCGGCTGGCGCCCAAGTTGTTGGGCGCGGCCGGGGCGCTGGCAACGCTGCTTCCCAATCTGGGGGGCCCGAGCGCCGCCTGTAGGCGGCTCTATATGGGGATCGTGCGATCCATGGCGCTCTACGGAGCGCCGATCTGGGCGTCTGACCTGACGGCCGGCAGCATAGCTGTCCTGCGCAAGCCGCAGCGGGCGATGGCCGTCAGAGTCATTCGGGGGTATCGCACGATCTCCTTCGAGGCGGGTTGTGCACTGGCCGGAACACCGCCCTGGGACCTGGAGGCGAAGGTGCTCGCGTCACTGTACCGGTGGCGCGAGGCAGCGCGGGAGCGGGGCGAGCGACCGATGCAGCAACATATCGAGCAGCATCGGTTGCAGCTCCGCGAGGTCCTGGTGGCGGAATGGCGGGTGAGGCTTTCACGCCCTACCGCCGGCCTCAGCACCATCGAGGCGATCCGGCCAGTGCTCGACCGCTGGCTCGGGAGAAGGCACGGCTCCCTGACGTTTCGGGCGACGCAGGTGCTCTCGGGGCATGGTTGCTTCGGGAAGTACCTGTGTCGCATAAACAGGGAGCCGGACGCCCGGTGTCACCACTGCGTCGACTGCCGGGAGGACACGGCGTGGCACACGCTGGCAGAGTGTGCCGCTTGGGAGGAGCCCCGCCGTGCCCTCATAACTGAAGTAGGCAATGACCTGTCGCTGCCGGCCGTCGTGAACGCGATGGTCGGCGGCGCAGAGTCCTGGGACGCTGTGGTCTCCTTTTGCGAAACGGTCATCTCGCAGAAGGAGGCTGCGGAAAGGGAGAGAGAGATCTCGACTCTCGACCCGGCCCGCAGCAGACGCACCGGGCGTCGGAGGAGGGCGGACAACGCCCTCTTCCGGCCCCCCTAAATGGGTCCAGGGGCGACGGATTCGACATCCGTCGCTCCCCAACATCAGGACCCGAGAAGGCGGCGCGCGTAGTGTTCCGCGTGCGCCGCTCACAGACGTTGCGGGGGGAGTACACCTCACTCCCCCCGCCCGAGACGTGGCCCGCGCAAGCGGGCCGGCACCAGCCGGGGTTGTGGAAGAATAATGTGTTCCCGCGACCCCGGCGTAGGTGTGAGATGGAACACCGGGGTGGTTTTTAGTCAGTAAGAGTCTGACAGACCCCTCATGAGGATTTTCCACCCCGGGAACAAAAAAAAAAAAAAAAAAAGGAGGTTGTCGTCTGATTAACCAGGCATGCCTGTGGATGCCCTAATAAATTAAGGCCTCCAGCCGGGGCTACTGCCGTGCAACTCATCAATTCCAATACTCATACAGTTTCGATTCTGAGGTGAAGGTCAAACTTCTATGGTTTCCTTTATATAAACGGATTAATTTTAAGCTTTGAACTAAAATAAAACTCAGTTTGAACGGAAGACATTTGTTTCTGAAAAAAACGTGGTTTTATGTCGATTGCTGTCTATACAAGATAAATTAGGAATCATCGGTATTGTCATTCTATGTGTATTATCATATAAGTGTATTGCTTGCCTGTTGCTAAGCATACAGGTATTGCTTATGTAATCGTTTTGCTTTATTTGGATTCGTATAGATTTTATTTATTAGGAATAGGTATTTTAACCATCGTATATACGTATTTTACTTGACAGATATAAAAGAAAATTTTCTTTAGTGCGCCAGGACACTTAATAGGATATCAGAGTTAAAGGTGGCTATTTTGCGGGCTATCTTCTGTAACTTTTGACCTTAAAAAGGTGTAGATTCTCAGACTTACTTAAATAAATGATTTAGATTTTTGAAGTAAATTGAAAATCAATGTTATTTGTTAATGGCGGAATAGTCGACATCGGCTCAGTTAATCACACGACACGGCACATTTTTTTGAAGTCGATGTATCATCCTATATTTTGGCTCATCGGAAAGTTTTGGTTTCCCTTTCAATGTCACATATTTGTGATGCCACTTCTGCCTTCCACAAACAATCACATTAATGGATGAATCACAATTCAGATATTATTGCCGAGCTGTCCATATATTTAAGCTCGCGACTGTACATAGCAAGTTTCTTAATATTCAGAATTCGAATAGGCTTTATGTTAAACCTCAAAATGTGTACCTACATAATTTAAATCCATACTTTAAGTACGTACGAGTAATAGAGATGCAAGTATTAGTTTTAATGGTTTTAAAACTATAACGTTAACCCACATACCTAATGGCATTGTAATCGCACTGTGTGGGCTGTAAAACGCTGCAGCCATTGTAATTTTACTTTTAAGTTTAAATCTATAATAGAAAGTTGTTTTATGGTTCGATTAGATGCTAATCTTGTGTATTAAAAAGTGGAGGTAGGTATGCAAAGAGAAATGTACTTTTTGCAGAAAACGATTGTGGATAGTTTATAAAGCGCCCGTTGGATATACCAAGCTGGTAGGTACCTAAACTACTAGATAACTTAATGTTCTAAGTTCAGTTTTAGGATCCAGTTTGTCTTGTTCAAAGTCATCATCGACGACACCGACGTGACACTAACGTGATATACGCTTAAATTGAAAAAAAAACAATAAAAACATAACTAAATAATTTTTAGATCTCGGCATTACCAACATCGCATTAAGGAAGCCAGAAACAACATTCCATCAGAATCAAAGGAATATTGCAGTAATGAATAGACAAAAAATGATGTTTTCCGGCATCTGTGTCAAGGCCAAACTACTGATTCGTAAACGCCAATTAATTTGTTAGATGATTGTTAGTTAATTGCAAATATTTCTGATGAAGAACAACTTCTTATGACTAGCAACTTAGAAGTAGTAGGAATAAAGTGATGACTTCAGAGTTAGAGGGCGTCGAACGATTCGCCATAGTTTTGATTGTGTGGGAGAGTGAAGGCATTGACATTGACTTTGAGACAGTTGTTTCTATACATAAAATGTGTTTGTGTGATCTGCTGTGATAAAGTAGAAGGAAGAAGTAAAGGAAACCAGTATCTTTTTTACGGTCGTCTCCGGTACCCAATTTCCATGAGCTCCGAATCTATTTAAGCAGTTTTTAACTTAATTTTGGCAAATTTTATGTTTCTGTCATGTCTCTACTCGAATATTAACAAGCCAATAAATAACTTACAAACATGTTAGTGCTACTTTACTAAACTCGAAATTTTCCCCCAACAGGTGCAACTTGCTAGGAACTTTTTCCACCAACAAGATTACCATTGATCCCAAATTCCCATAGAAACACACTGGGCAATTACTTTCTTTCATCTAACGACACACGCGAGTATTGAAACTTAGATTACAAGAGCATAACGACAAACTGACGACCTGAAGTAAGAAATACCTACAACTCGCTGCACAAACACGTTACGTCTACATAGATTCAGGAAGTAAAGGTAGATTACAAGTAACTACATATTTGATATCATCTGTATGCGATTATAGCTCAGCGTATGAATTACATAAAACATGTATAATAGCTTGCAGACGTCCGAGTGCCCATAACGAATGATCATCAGGGCATAATGGTGTAAAAATTATGATTGGATGGATTTGGTCGGAGTAACATGTTATATTTCGTGTTGAAATCGGAAATATAACTAAGTATACAGCGTATAATCTATACGCTGATGTATGTACAGATCCAAGAATGCATTCCAAAGATGTCAACGATAAGATAATTGTTAATAATATAAAGATAGATGAAGGGGTTCTACATATAATTATTACGGTCAGCAAACATCATCAAAATAATGCTGTGTTCACAATTACTGATCAAAGCATTATTTTTAATGCTATTTTTAAGTAAGATACCGGAGGCACGATAGATGAAGGTCAATCGAATGGAATCACGCGACTTAACTTTGCTTTAAATGCAGTTTTTGTACGTCCGCCTCTCAAACATAGGTTACCGTTACACTTGAAGCGTCACTTCCAAACAAATATGGTCGAACAGTGACCGGGTTTCCAGATTACACACGACACAGAAACTTTTAGATAAAAGTGTGCGACATGTGACAAATTATGTCGTCTTAGTTTGTTTTAGCAAATGAGTGGAGGTGAAATGTGGGGTACGGAATTCTTCGTGGCTTCGTGGAGAGCACCAACCTAGTCATGAGAAGAAGGCTGTCAGGGACAGACTTGTTCTCCTCCTGAAGATAAGTTCAGTTCATTAATTTATTACATGAAGTTGAGGGCTTTAGACAGGAGGATGTGAGTCAGGCAGAAATACAGCGCCCTTCAAATACAATAATGTGTACAGAATTTGGCAAATTGTACAGAGCGATTCACAAAACTACTATTCCTAAAAACATTGGTAAAATACTATTGTTTACCGGAACTGTCGATAAGATCTTTTATCTACGATAGAGATAGATCTAGATAGTGGTCGATTTTAATGAAGCGTAACTCATCCTATAACCGCCGTTACCAAATCCATTTCTAGACTTCTGCAAATTGCTGACAAGTGGACGGACGAAGTTCAGATAAACATATGACTCACCTAACTGTACAATATAAAATATACCAAACATGAACGAATCTATGTATATCAACACATATTTAAAATTAAAGTCGCTTTTGTTTCCGTCTGTGTGACCGCGTTGTTTTTCTATACACAACGCAACGGATTTTGATGCGGTTTTCACCAACATTTAGAGTAAATTCTCCGCAGGGTATTTACATAAAATAAAGCAATCTTAATGTTTTGTCAAGTATTAAAAACCGTGCGAAGCAGGGGTGGGCCGCTAGTCTTTAATAAAATCACAATAGAACAAAATGTCCGACTCATCGTGTCATTCGATACTTCCGTCAAACCTTTTATTAAAGCCCCATCAGCTATATCAGAAACAGCAAACAAACAAAAAAATGCTATACCATTGTGAACTTTAACACTTTTGAATAAGAGACGTACGATATACGTTAATACAACAAAGTGCCGGATGTGGGCAATGGAACGGTTGTCGGGTTACCTGACATGCGGGTCTTGAGTACACGGTAGACCACAGACCATGGATCGTTGCGTACATGGTGCCAGTGCTCTCACGATCGTGCGTATAGGATGACTTACCCTCGGTTTCAAAAAGTTAACTCAATTACTTCTTTTGTCGAATCTTATGATAACTTAAATGATTGGTTTTTGGCAGTTAGGTAACAAAACAGAACACCTTTGATTGCTTGAACAGGTTTTAAGAAATTGGGAACTACGAAAATACGGTTGAAGGGAGAAGGTGGACGAAGATGCACCAAAATAGCTAAAGTAAAAAAGGGACGTAAAGAAATGACAGATATATAGAGTTGCATATTCCATGAGATTTATTGATAAAAGTCTTAGCAAATACCTAAAATATGCACTCATCATTATCATTCATCATTTCAACCGAGAGACGTCCACTGCTGGACATCTGCCTCCCACAAGAATAGCCACTTCGACCGGTTCTGAGCTTCTCGCATCCAGCGGATTTCAGCGGTCTTCAGAAGGTCATCGGTCTGCCCGGAGGCCTTCCAACACTAATATGCATTATGGAAGTCATTTCATGTACCTGATATTCGGTAATATGAAAATAGACCTTAGTGTTCTCGATATGACCATTATCTTTCGTTACTACATCATAATAGTTGTATTAATCACCGTTTCTGTTGAAGATTTCTATAATTATGACCGAAATACATATGATACGTTGCTCAAACGTTACACATTAGTGTAAGCGTACCATGCTTACAAAACTATTTTTTGTGTAATAAATGTACTTTGAATTCTGAATTGTTCGACTAATGTTCAATATCATTATGACCAAAGTGACTTGTAGGCTGTGGAGTAAAATCATTGATAAGATTAATGATCGTTGCGTCTTTGTAGCGTCTTCACAGATTTGAAAAATCGAATGTTGAAATGACTCTAGGTATTCTTAATTATGTCGTAGCTACAACTATGCCATATAATATATTTATAATTTTAGTGCCATCAATCGAGAAAAAGACTGACCTTGGTGCATGTGTTTAAAAAAAATTGGCATATAATTTCTAATCTCTGTTTTCCTAAACCTACTTCAAACTTTTTTTTTGCTATATCTATAGTCTAGACGGACACTTTATTCAGTTGTGTTTTATCATGCTAAGATACTGATTGTCTTTGAATCCAAGGTTTAAATGTTATTGTTATGTTTATACATAATTAAATTGAATGGCCCACATAGGAATTGAATTCTTCATTCAAATTCTCTCTAGCTTTCAAGAAACCTGAATAAGTATCTTAAATTTCGCTAAACACTACAGTGGTGACTACTTTTTTCTGTGTACAACTATGTAGTTTAATTCAGAACGAGTTGAACACAATTTGTATCGGTCAAGTGTACCGAGCATTAAATTTTGGGCCACACAAAAAATAATCCAATTTTTCAACAATAAAACGTTCCCAATACGAAGTTTTTGTGGGAAATGTACCGTGAAATTGTTTTTTTTTTTAAGAATGCAGGTTCAATAAAGGCAGCGGATGAAATGACAGTTATGGTATCAAATTACAATAAGAGACTTTTTATTTGTTTCTGTAGTTAAATGAAAACTGGTCCTACCACGTCGGAACGCGCTTTTAAAGAATAGTCTAAGTACAAGAACAGTTTACACCTGGTGCCATGATTAGCCAGTCACTGCCACTCAGCGAGGGTCAGGAGTGGAGACTAGAGCCACTGGAGGACGTGGGCGCGGCTCATTGCCTAGGGTCTAGCTGCTTTTTGTTTATGTCTTTATTAAAGCACCCAAAACAAGGAAGTAATCATCTTTCATTTTCATACGATACATGACAGAATCGAGCATATGTACATCCTCGATGATTACTGTAATGTAACACAGCTGCCTAATTCTTCATGACTTCCAACCGTTTGCTTAGCATTTCAATGTACCATAAGGTGACCCATTAAGACCCCAGTCCAACCTTTGATAGCCCGTGAATTCACCAGTTCCTTTTGACGTCAGTCAATGACGCGGACGTAGTTCTCTAAGTTTCGAAGTCGCCCCCAAATTGACGTCAGAAAAGGGAGAGTATACGTCAGAGGCGACTAACCTTAACCCGCTTTAATATATAGGAATTGTCGGAATAGTGACGCGGGGAACTTAAAATAGTTTGGAGCTGAAATTGTTGTGTGGTGATTGATTGCTATTATAGAGAAAGTGGATAAGTATCTTTACCAGAATAAAGGACATAGGATCTTTACAAGTTCTATAGTTTCTGTCTACCCCCATTTGAAGAAGAGTGAGTTTTTGTAAGTACCATTGCAAATGCTAGCCAGATGCCAGTAAAAGGTGGCTGGGACAGACTGCATGCGAAGACGGAGGACAGGGTGTTTTGGCTCAGCCTGTGTGTCGATTGAGAATGCAGTCATAAAAATTATTTCATAGTTTACTTTTGGAAAAGAATTATACGAAAATCAGCAGAGTGCAGTAGCTACGAGTATGCGAGCAACAATTTTTGAAGAGTGGAATCCTCAAGTTGCTTTTTTAATGGATTTCAAGATCAAGTCATGAAGGTCGTTTCGTTAAAATTCATAAACATATTGTGACAATGATGAACGGTAGGCTCTCCTTGTCCTTTCATTTTCCTTTCCAAAGAAACATCCTGCTAAATTCCAAAGCGTAAAACCTAGTCTATATACGATGCTACTATGATATAATATCATCATATCTGCAACACACCTAGCGTCACGTTTAATTAGACTGCGCGAACGCAGTGAAAGCGAGCGGAAACGCATACAAGATGGCGACCGGAATAACAATGGTGTATTAATATCTTGCGTATGATTATGAAAGATTAATTTGTCGAATTTTAATGGCGGTTACAAAAACGTATGTTTTTGTTTTGGTAAGTGTTGACAGTTTTGTGTGTTTTGATGATGGGAAACTTGTGGGGAATAGAATTTGAGATCGATATATGGGACAATAGTGGAAGAGCCAGAAGGTGTGTCAAGTTATTGACAGTTTGTGTTTGTGTCAAGCTTGCAATGCTTTATTATTTTTTATGTATTTCATAAAAAATATGCACAACTAAAATAATACTGTACTGTAAAGTGTTATGGAGCTTTAAACCCGATTTTGTTCCAGACAGATGATTTCATGATCATCAAGGTTTTTTACTATTCTAGAAACTGATGGAACTAATAATTCGCAGGTTACAAACCTTACTCTTAATCTTTAGGATTTGGTACGATATATCGTAGTATAAATGCGAGACTTGCGCAATGTGCATGTGGGTTATCAAAAATGGCTCGTAGCCAGCTGAAACTATTATCTATTTTAGTTCAACATTGTCTGTGCAATCTTGTACGTTGTGGTCTGTTTATACCTTACGACTTTCATGTTCAGATCGATTCGATTCCTGTTTTTGTACTAAGCTAACAATGTCATTTTTCTCATTTTCATCTTTTCTGTCTTACTAAGCTAATGATGTTATCTTTCTCATTTTCATCTTTTCTGTCTTACTAAGCTAACATTGTCATCTTTCTCGTTTTCAATTTTTCTGTCTTAGTAAGCTAACAATGTCATCTTTCTCGTTTTCAATTTTTCTGTCTTAGTAAGCTAACAATGTCATCTTTCTCGTTTTCAATTTTTCTGTCTTAGTAAGCTAACTATGTCATCTTTCTCATTTTCATCTTTTCTGTCTTACTAAGCTAACAATGTCTAACAACGTCATCTTTCTCATTTTCAACTTTTTTGTCGTATGCACTCGATACTCAAGCAATACCAGTGCCGTGTCCACCTCCAGATAACCGGTTAGTTTATCTTAATTTTATTAATACCCCAGTTTAATAGAATTTAAATTTAAAATAGTTTAACACATACCATGTGTTCCGAAATGTCTGCCTACGAAAACCTGTTCTGAAAAAATTGTTCTGTTTTTAACTTAACTTAATTAATTGTTTAGGATGGGCTGCGTTCATTGTGGCAGACCCAATGCTGACTCTAAAAAAGATTTTAAACCAAGCTTAGAAACCTTTAGGGTGGATTTCACCAATGAAACTGAACGCGATCAGCACATAAACTGCGTTTAAGAGCTGTCAGTGTCATTATTTTCTATGGAATACTTGCTTAACGCGTTCAGTAACATTGGTGAAAAGGGAACTTAGTATCATTGGACTGTTGAAAGTATCTGATTTTTTTAAATAATATTTTAAAAACAAGTACCTATAGACGAAAGATTTTCTGTACATCGTAAAAGTTCTATGAAGTTATACCAAAAAATACCAGCCTATTATTGTCCCACTTGTAGGGCAAAGGCTTCTTCTCTTACAGAGAAGGCACTAGCAAGTTCAGGTTTCCTCGATGTTTACCTTCACCGATACATTGTAATAATGCTGGATCTTAATATCAAACCCAGAACCAAGATAATGAGCAGCTACATATTTTAATTACAGCAAAAACGTCTTTCTTTCCACATTTCTTAGAAGGCTTACGCGGAAACCAAGTCAATGACTTGCAATTACGTAATTTTCCATTACATGCCATGAAAACACGCGCGACCTCGAAAAAATAACATATTTTTTTGTAACTATTAGCATTTGTAAGTAGCGTTACACTTATTAATAGTAGCTTGTGCCATAATTATTAGATGCATAGCAATTATTTTAAGATAACAATCGAGACGGTGATAATTCAGACTTAGTAGGGTAGGGAAAAGGCTATGAAGAAGGCGAGAAAAATTAAAGTTAAATATTTGTCGAGTTCAATATTATGTTTTTCAAAGAGTTTTGGGTCAATCGACTGTTGAGCTTAAAAAAAACTGGAAAATTAAGCTTTTTAGTGAAATGAACCTTATTGATGCAGCCATGTGGCACACACTGGTGCTGTTCAAACGTTGTTCGTTCTTTATATCAAAAACATTGAACTGGTTAAGTCTCATAAACACTGGCGCGACAATACAGCGCGACACATAGGCACCGCGTGTCGCGTGACGAGCGGTGCCTTTGTGTCGCGCTGTGGCGTCGCGCCGATGTGCGGGAGCCTTAATAGCATCATTAGAATCACAAGCAAGTGTTTGCTTGTTGTCGAGTTTACCAGGTAGAGGCAAGGGTTTCAAAACAACCTCGTGTTTTTGTGTTGATTTCACAATGTCTACGACTTTAATTGGACATTCATTCAAATTCCATTGCATTAGATTGAGTGAGGCTCCATCATTATTCAAGTTATTTCTATTTAAAGTTTCCAACTACAATTCAGTTTACCGCAAACATTGTAAACACTATTCCTTCTAATGAGTACCCCGCGGTTCTAGTGGCCTCTGTTATGAAACAATATTGCTGGTATCACGTATATCTGTTGTCATCACTGTACGTAACAGTTTCTTACAGAAGTAGGTAATAAAAACAATTATAAATGGTTATTATTCACGACATTAAAATGGCATATTCCACAGACTTCCACTACATATACACTATACTAATAATTAAATATACAATATATCCACAGGTTGACTTTGAAATATTGCTTTTGGCGATAAGCCCGCAAATTGTGTCACCTCAAATGCTGTTTTTCAAATTTCTACATTAATATCTATAATCCATATTGTGTACATAATTAAGAGTAGGTATTCTATTCCATTCTTTCTGAGACAGTTACCTGCACTTTTTGCGTTACTGGTTTTCGAAAGGATCTGCGCAAAAAATCTTAAGGACAGATGGGCGAAATCGATCAGCTCACAGCTGGCATTGAAAAAATTGGATCAAAAATATAATGCAAGGTTTTTTTTTTCAGAGATTGTATTCAACATTGATACATTTTATGCAGAAATTGTTTCGGAAATAAAAATCTACAGATAAAGAGTGTTTTTATGAAATTAAAAAACATAACACCTCGCCTTGTTTTCCCGAACGGTTGGGCAGAGGTGTACCTAGAGTACACCCACATTTCGCCCGTTATGTTTAAGTTCCATGTAATAGGGGACGAGCCTATTGCCATCAACCGGGCACAAGACTGCTGGCTGCTACTGAGAATTCCAGATAGAAAAACCCAATAACACGTTGCCTGTCCTGGGAATCGAACCCAGGACCTCATGTTTTATGAATAGACTTTAATTATAAAAAAAAAAAAAATGTGGGACCGAATGATTTTTAAAGCGTTTAAATGTATAAATAGTATAATATGTATGTTATGTTATTCAGCCCCTCTTCATTATTAGTACCTAATACAATATCTTATCATAATAAACACATAATCCCTTGTCTAGTAAACAAATCATTTAATAAATTGTTATTTTAGATAGTCAATGTCATTTACTATAACCATTGTTATATTAGATAGTTAATAAGTTGTTTACCACTACATCCTGTTTACTTCCTTATATTATGTTTTCCCTAATTATGTTTAATTATCTCGTGACCCTAGCATTATATAAACTGGCACATAAGAAATTAGTCACACTTCTATTTCATAACTCAAGACGACAACTTCGAAAATATACAAATTCTGTCATTTAGTTCTATTTAATAAATAAATTTAATTTTAAAATCAGTTTGCTATTTACTGTGTAACATATATATGGTGCAATAACTAAAATAATATTGGAAAGCCTGCAAACAAACATTTGAAACTTTTAGAAATTATCAAGAGCAAAAAAAATATTTATGGTGCAGTATTTATCATACGGTATCTCAAAAAAAAAAAGTAGCTCTGCTTCAGTAACAATTGGATTGTGTGCGAAAGTGAAAGGAAGCGACGGGCCAGTAGCCGGTACAATACTGACCTACCGAGATCATGTCGGGCGTGCACTCTCGGAATGTGAAGCTGCTCCTTCAAAATGACTGTGGAGTACTGCAAATTCCTGGAAACAATTCAATTCTTGGAGGACTCCAAGGGAACATACTGCGGACGATAAAAAACCTTAGATATTATTGATAATTAGTTGTTTTATTAATTATATGAAAAGTTTTACAATAAAGGATTTTTCCCAACGCACCTAGTAGAGGTAATTGAAGACGGAAAACACAATAAGGATATTTCATAGGCCTTAAAAGACAAATATAAAATATATCATTGGAAACTAACAGCTTTGTGTCATACAAGTGCAATGTACTCTAACAAGCCGTACAAAAGAAACCTGTACGATTGAAAATGAAAATGTTTTGCTGCATAACTTTAATCCTATTGGACAAAATTTTATAGGACTTCGCTTGTTCCAGGGCAGGGATTGGAACTGGAAATCTCTTAAGATTTTCCTGGATTTTCCCAATCCCGAAAAACTGTGTGCGTGACAGCCATATATGATCAGTGCTCCACTCAATGTTGTTGGAAATCGAATAATTTTTAATTGTTTGCATGATATTCTGAAATATATGTAGTTTTTTAGAAATACATTTTTTCAGAATATAAAATCACATGTTTCTCCATTTTCATATGTGACGATGATGATATATGTATTTTGTTTATTAAGAAGTTGTACTACATTGCTTTGCAGATTTAGATTTTTGTATATGTTTAAACAAATACTTTTGGACTATATCCAAAAGTATTAATTTAAATGTTGCATTACAATACTTTATCGGTTTATCGTATTGTTGCTTCCTTTCATCGCAAAATGTTAACGTTTAAGTTATTTCTCTATGTTCCATATTTTCGGACTCTATTTTTATTTAAAATGTTAAAACGGGTCAGTAACTTCTTTCCCTGCATGTTTCTAAAAGTCAACAAAGGTAAACTGGTTGTTCAGGTGCTCGTGAACAATAGGCTTGCAACCTGTTACCCTGTGCAATAGCATTGTTGTTAACTTTAACGCGAGACTTATGTGTTTGTACTTTTCCAAGCATTTCCTGGTTAAGGCTCCCCTTTGCTAAAAACTTTGGTAATGCTTTCACCTAGCTTGAATAATACCTACAACTGGTGATCTAGCTAGTCATCATCATCATCATCGTCATCATTCACAGCCTTGTTCCACCCTCTGCTGAGAATAGGCCGCCTTCGTTTTGTGTCATGCTTCCCTGGTATATGCTGTTCTCGTCAGTGATTTCTTCCCCGCTATTGAAAATAAATCAAACTTGTTAGCATTCTTTGCTCAGGTTTACGTGAAATTGTGAAATCTTTGGACCAATTTACATATTTTCTTCTCCAAGCCCTGTTAACACTCTCTGACGAAACGAGCCCGGAACTATATTTATGTGTGAATTACTTTATATCTGACTCTCACATAATATAACGTAACGAAGTCCTCCGACTTACTTTTATGTAACACCTAGGAAATGACTTTGAGGCTCGTGTCAGCGTCACGTAGAATGTTCGCAAGAAATGTATCATAAGTGCTACTACAGGCAAAGATTAGAGCTGCAGAAAATATATTGGTCTGTTGATTGGTTTTGTTAATTTCAGTGGTATTATGAAAATATATATGTTTTTAAGTTCTACATGCTAGATAGGTGTTGATTTAAAAATATGTCCAGGTGCATTAAGTTCGCTTCATATGGTGCCAATAGGGTATACCTAGTTAGATTATTATTTAAAATGATGCCTTAGACAACACTGTTTTTGAAAGTTTGAGCAGTGTTTCGTTTGGCTCATAATCAAGTAAATAACACTTCTTTAAATTGTATAACTTTTGAAATACTAATTTCCTGAAGCAAGCAGCTGTTTCGTCAGTGGTTAGTAAAGTAACTAGACAGACGGTTTCGTCTCTTTTAATTACCACACCAGCTTCATGTGGCCGGACTATTAAAATTGATTGCTCTTGGTTTTCGTCCCTAATTGCATCAACCTTAATTGATAAACAAAGCCCTTTCTATATAATATGGAGCATCTACAGGGAATTTGTGGTAGTTTTTGTTTGATCATCCATAAAGCCTTTAGCCTTGGCCAGATTTACAATGACATAACTGTAGCTTAAAATAATGACTCAACGAAGCTCTAATCTAGATAATATTAACACTGTTTACCTAAACCTTAATTAGGTCGTTGCCGATTAACTTTCTACGAATGTTTACTCTGTGACCGCCGAGAGCGCAGCCGTCCGTCGCGCCGCGTTCAGTTGCGACTCGGCTATGGCGCGGTATACACGTTATATCTACTGCGCGATTTTCACTGAATTGTTTACGTGAATAAGCCTGTTTCCTATTTCATTGTTACTACCGACTATTGTTGACGCGAGTGGTAAATGATCAGTTTGTAGTGTGCTTGTGTTGTGTGAATCATGGCTAACTTGACGCTTCGATACCTGGATGAGTTGTCCTATGTTTTGCACAGCCGAAGGCATTTGGCGAATCAGGCGAAAGCATCTTCTGTTGGGGATTTGCTCAATGCTGAGGAGGAACGGTTCACACCGGTATGTTTTATGACACTGTTGCAATAAAATTTTAATTACTGACTGAGGATTTTGATCTAAATATCAAGAAAAGCGGAAAACAGACAATCACTGACTGCTGACGTTTGATACCTACTCCGTTTCACAAAAAAAATAATTAAATGACTTACGTTCGAATTTCTTTTGTAATGGGAACGTTTAAGGTGAAATTCGAATGCATGCGATTAATGTTGAAATCAATTGTTTGCGACTTGTCGCAGTGATTCAAGGTCAAATAAATAATTCAATTATTAGTTTTCCAACGTTAAATTTTCGATGTGAGCGGCCTACCTACACATGGAAGGAAAGCATGGATTACTTAAATATAGAATACCTACCATAAAGTAGTCACGTGTCGTCATGATATTTGTGATAAAAATACCGAATGCATTTAGCATGTTATTATTATTATTAAATTGCACCTGGCTAATGTATATTTATGCCGGCTGAGTATCGAATATCATTGATTGTGTTAGAATAAAAAAATAAAAAAACGTGAAACAAAACGAGAAGTCAAAAGCGAAATGAGGTCGCAACGACATGCAACGGATGCAACCTTTTAGATGCAATCCAATAAATAAACACCTACTGTTGAGACTAATGAAATGCTTGTCGTCATAACAATTTATTGAACTTTGAATATATGATTTCACGAATGCAGTATTAATATTGCCAAATACCAAGATTTCAATAATAACTTAATAAATACCTAACAGTTATCTGAACAGCTAGCTATCAGAGAAAGTAGAATATAATCGATGTTAAACGTGTCATATTGGTGTTTATTCGAGACATACCAATCACCGTTGTAATTTATAATCCCATGCCTATTGTTAACACTCTTCTTTGTACTTGATATGTCAGAAGATGAAGATTTTAAAAGTAAACATTTACGGCTCCTACAAACAGGCATTGTTGCATCTTTAAAGGTACCGCTCGTCTTGCTACACGCGGTGCCTTAGTGTCAAACTTACATCGTACATCTTATAAATATCCGTGTTCTTCATCAATGTTCGTTGCATGTTTAGATTCGAAAATTGAATTATGGAACTCCCCTCTATTTTTAATTGTAGGTTACCAGAGACAATGATTTGACATGAAAACTTATTTGCGGGTTGCAAAAAGAGTGTAATTGCGTAGAAAGGGTTTGAATCGGACTCAGATATCGGATACAATGGGAACCGGTCGCGTTGTGGTTCAACGCTTCGGCGACCATTCATGAGAATCCGCTCTGTGACCGTTCTGTTTATTCATAAAACTTCGACTTGAACTGTTTGTTTTCAACACAGTAGCACAGTTTAGATAGGAACCAACATTGCTAAGAGGATTACTGTTTTCTTCCGATGTTATTTTAATTGCATTAAAATTAGACTTCCTTGAATTTTGCTTATTACATACAATCCAACTTGACGTATGGAGCCGTGACGGCACATTCATGTTTCCATATGAAGATAGGTACGCCTCCGTCTAACTTGCTTTTTCAGTCATTATTTCAAGTTTTTCGGAATTATCTTACCGTTTTTCTTTTAAATTCTTATAAAAGAGGTCGTCTATTTTAAGTTTAAAAAAACTTTGATCCGAGTTTTTGTTACTCTCAGTCTCGTGTCCATCGTCTTTGAAACTATTTCATTTAGTTTCGTTCTTGGTCGTAGAATAGAATTCCTGTAGTGCTATTCTGTAACCATTTCACCGTGAAAACTTAGGTGAAGTGAGCGTGGAGTGAGCTGTCAGTGCCACTGAAGGTAGGGATTGACCAGCATGTCGATTCTGTAAAAATCTCACCGTGAAGACTTGCGTGAAGTGTGCTGTCAATGTCATCCCGTCTTGGTCAATCCCTAGCATCAGTGGCACTGGCAGCTCACTCCACGCTCATTTCACCTAAGTTTTTACGGTGAGCTGGTTATAGAATAGCAATGCAAGACGGGATGCCAGTGACAGCACACTCCATGCAAGTCTTGACGGTGAGATTTTTGCTGAATTCTCTAAATAGCATTCAGGTAACACTATAAAAATAGTCTGTAAGTTTGATAGCACCTAAATCGTACATTGGTTTTTTTTTCACAAAAAAACATCGAATCATGTTCGATCATTATTAATGTGTTGAAAATTAGCAACGGGTTATTATCGTTGGTGTGAAAATATAACAATAATAACTTACAAAATGATTGTTACGTCTACTTAATCAAATTTAGACCCTGAAGTCATGAATTTACAGTGTATTTTACATCAGCAGAAGCTTCAAGTGAATCTTGTCGTGTCTGGAGAATGGATTGATGACTTTTATTGCGAGACACGAACGGTTTCGCTTATTTTTTTTTTAAATTTAAACGATTTCCGAGATTGAAATACGACTTCAACTTGATGTAATACAACACGGTGATGTTGAGTTGATTTTGTATTTTTTTCTTTCTTTCGAAGTGAAGTCGGTGATAACTATGTACTAGGTATATGAATTTAAACTGTTGTTTCATTTAGATATCATGGGGTTTATTTGTCCAGTTCGGATCTCTTCCCATCCCACCCAGCCATCTCTTATCCAGCAGTACTGCTGGATAAAGAGATGGCTCTTCATCCAGTTACTACCAGCCTCTTTGCGAAGATCCTCACTCCATGTTGATCTATTTGTTCGATATTATACGGTGTTGAAAACTTGTTCGTCAGACTGTCAGACTATTTCATTTTTGTTACTTATCTACAAAGTAATGGGTCTGTTTGGACAAGTTTTTAAGGTGTTTTAGATTGAGAATTCACAAAAGATTATACTATAAATCCCAGTGTCCCATTTGCTGAACACTAGCACCGCATTTTTCCACTAGCAAGTCCCAATGTTAATAGTTCTACAGCAACATAAACCGATGAAGCAACATTTGCTAAGCAACCGACACGCTTGCCCCATTTTGTATTTAATTCTCATACATACAAAGAAATATAACTAATTGATGTCGTAATTTACACAAACATACATAGACAGAGGAGTTACTAGTGGACAATGTAGAACAGACTGAAGAAGGTAATTAAAAACTATTTAATTAAGAACTCGTAGTATTTAACTTTCTTTAATAATTATTTGATAATTATAGTGCAGCAATGTGCGATAAAGATATACAAATTCACTAACAGACACCGCACGGCATAAACCATACAACTTTTCACAAGAGTTCCTCTTAAACGGAAAGTGAGCAATAAATAAGGATTATTGAAAATGTATACCGCAAAGGTTTAAAGGGATGAAAGTCTTTATCAAATCCCATTCGGAACAAAACTTGTCAAGTAGTGTCAGTATGAATGATTTTCTAGTCAAATTGTTTTTTGTTCTTTGCTATATCGATCTTTTATTGGTGACAGGTTAATCTTTGATCGAAATAGACTGCTTCTAAGTAATTACGAATTGTTATAATCCTTGACCACCGTTAAAGGGACAAGAAAAAAAGGAAAAGAATAAACAGACAAGTCCAAGTCTTCGCATTCCTTTCATGTCAATTAAAGTGATCATCCATATATACAATTTAAAGTTATAATGCGTCAAGTCATCGAATTTAAATATAAACTCTAGCTAAGACACCTGGCATAAGTGAAAGGATCACTGCTGTCCTCTGTGGCATATTTTATACTCCCTAAGGCCTGGCCTTTCACAACACATCGCCTTGGTCCTCAAATTGAACGAGGTATGAAAAAATGTGGCAATGTTAGGAACCCGCTCAGAATTATAAGCAGGCCACCAGTTAGGATTTTCGCGCTTTCCCGGATCAACATACTTAATTAACTCAAAGGCAGCTATGATCCTGGAACGTGACGATCATGTAATTATCATATATGTACATTATTTATTTGGTTGATGACAGTATTATCCTTCTTATATAAAGGCAACGGTTAATTTACACTTGCCGCGTCGGTTTCGAGCAGATCATACTGGGACCTCTCGGTGTCTAGGAAAGCTGTTGGTTCCTGCTGTCATGAGTACCTAGGTCTTAAGGGTATTCAGAAGTCCGAAAGTCAGACAATAAAAATTACTTAGGGGTCTCGTGTTACCCGTTAACTAGTAGTGGAGCGCAACACATAATATATAGGTATATAATGACTATTGATCGCAATCGGTTTCATTTTGACAGTTCACCTACGTTCATTTCGTTACTTACGTGGTTTAGCAGACGAATTTTTGAAACCTATGAAGCAATGGATTAGCAATATTCTTCAAAACACTCGGATTTTGATTGAAAGTGGTTTACTTTATTACGGTGCTGGTGTATCTGGGTAGGCTGGAAACTGATACTTGGGATAAGTCTAGGCAGAGTATATTCAATCTAAGACAAGACAAATTATTGTGATTTGGTTTGGATAGACTTAATAAGAATAATAAGAAAATGAATCTTACTTTACAGAAGTTGAAACTCAAGTTGATCTAGATAATGCATCTGTCATTTTTACACAATGTAATGCCAATATCACGGTGGCAGTTCTTTACCGTGAATTTAACTAATGACTTGCTACAAACAATGCTACTGATACCAACAATTATTTGTCAATAATTTATTTTTAATCACTGTATTTAACAAATGCATTACTAAATAGGGTAAATACCATTGCAATCTGTTTACTTATTTTTCATTAATGTTCTACTCATTTGTTCTATTTATTATTTTTATAAATATTGCGCGATTAGGTACTTTATTCAGAATCAATTCGTTTCCCTTTGAACTTTGCTTTGTGGTTAATCTTTTATTATGTTTATTTACATGTTAGTAGGTACTTATTCGTGCTTCGTTAAATCGTGCTGGATAATATTTTGTTTGTTTAGCTTAGTTTACTTTCTCTTAAAGGTATTTTTTCTCAATCTCTGTGTTGTTTTATAAGCTCACTATTTTTTTGACTGTAGCAACATTACCCTTTGGTTGAGTACATCGTGCATCGAAAATGTCCTACTTTTGTAGTGCTTTTCAAATTTAAAACTTAATTAATAAAGGCTAACGAATAATCGAAATTTAGCTTTCAAATGCGATTCTTGTACTCTATATCTACAGGCTAATGGATAATAAACTGAATGTGTATAATTTTTACAGTCAACTTTCATTAGTCGACGTCCGACTGATTTTCCGACCTCCCATATTATGTTTGTCTATGACATAACCTGTGACGTCAGAAGATGTGTCGGTGTGTTGGAGCAGTACTTGAACAGACAGAGTGTCGTTGGTTTTTGGTCCTCCCTAGTACCTCCGCATTTGATAGTAAGTAGAAAATATAGTGTGAATGCAGTATAGTGTTTGTTTTATTTAGCTGTACGATTGAAGGCTGAAGGTGTTAAAAACCTGACGGTATATATGGTTTCAAGAAGAATTAAATTCTTCTGGTAAGTACCTAATTCTTCCATTTCTTCAGAAAATTGTATTGTGGCTCGCTACAAAAAACACTGTAGGTAATGTTCTACATATTGATTCCTTATTATTGACTGCCTCGTTGGTCTAGTGGTCGCAATCGCTACTGCTGAGCATGAGGTTTTGGGTTCGATTCCCAGGTCGGGCAACGTGTTATTGGGTTTTTCTATCTGGAATTTCTCAGTAGCAGCCCGAAGTCTGGATTTGTGCCCGGTAGTTGGCAATAGGCTCGCCCCCTATTACATGGGACTTAAACATAACTGGCGAAATGTGGGTGTACTATAGGTACACCTCTGCCCAACCCTTCGGGGAAACAAGGCGTGATGTTATGTTATGTTATGATTCCTTATTAGTTGGTACTAGTAGTGTGTAACCAAAATAGCTTGCTATATCCATCGCTATATGTATAAGTGATAAATTATTTTATTCCTGTAAGTGGGATTGTACAAACAGTTTTACGCGCCGACCATATTTTAAAAACTAGATGAGGTCGGCGTTTCCTATCCGACAATTCGGAGAAAAGACCAAAACAAATTTAGAAGGTAAAATAGGGCCTAAACATAGTAACATTCGTAACATTCGATTAACGATGATGCTAGTAGAAATACCAAAAAAATATATGGGGTTAACATAAGCAATCGAAATGTCACGTGATCATAGGTCATAGCCTAGCATCATAGTGAAGCGATAGCGATTGTAGAAATTGAATCGCTCCGAAGCGAATGTCATTTGTCTGGGCCCTCAGTCTCTTTTAAAATCGAGACAAATATATAATCTTGGTATCATGTGAAAACCATGTAGATTGGTGTCTGTAATAGTTTTCTGGGGAAAGAACCGCACAGATTTGAGTGGAGTTGCCCAGTCAGTGTGAGTGCACGCATTTGTTAGTAATCGTGCAGCTCAACTCAGTACAATCTTACTTATTAGAATAATCCTAATAAAATAATTGGACAGACTGACCCTTGTGTAATAAATGCCTCGACGATTACCGACTTACTTACCTATAAAATCCCGTTAAAGTAAATTGGTCGATGATAAACCACGTATGAATGCACAAATATGTGGTTGGTTGTCTTTAGCTCTGTCGTCATTTCTGTGCGTGTCATTAGGTGCAGTTAAAAATAAAATTATTATGAATTGTAACAATCTGTGGTTACATTGTGTCGCCCCAATTACATTACGAAAAAAAACAACTAAATTGGTTGAAAGTATGTACCTATCTTTCAGATGAGTTAATTGGGGTATGTCAGGAAGTGGTCAAACAGACTGAAATTCCATATTGTATCAAAACTACTTAGTGATTGTTATAACCATATATATAATACATACATAGAAGATAGCAGTGGTAAACGGGTCGTTGGTCTGCTGCCAAGAACGTTGGACATATCTAGCTAAGCGTTCTGCTATAGCTACAAATCTGTCTGAATAAAGTCGCATTCAGATTTAATCAAACACATTAAAATTCATACACAAACATTTCAACAAATAAAACACATCCAAACATAAACAAGCGAACTGTCAAACTTACATGACAGCATCCGCGTAGAGATTTACGCAGTGACCTTTACTGCTATGCGAATATCAACCTTATACCTACGTAGTAAGGTTGGTGAGTTAGTCTGTTTGTCAGATGAGAGCAGGAAGCTGTGGGGAGCGACAGGATGGTTGCAATTGAATGAGTACCCTTGCCAGAAGATCATCCTGTTCGTTGGATTGCGTCTCGGCCATTGTTAGATGGCCGTGACTGACACAGCCGTTATTTGTCATATACATATGATTTTACTGATGTAGATGTTTTTATTAGGCACTTGAATACCGTTTGTACCCGGCTTGGTCCCGGTTGTCATTCGTAGATCTTTGACACTCGTTACGGGTATTCAGAAAGCCTGACAACCAGTCTTACGAGACCAAATGGTATCGTGTTACCCAGAGGTCACATAGGCAGTCGCTTCATGTAAAATACTTGTATTCAGCTGCATTAGGTTAAACCCCAACACAGTTGAGACAAGGCTTATAGGCAGAATAATTCTAGCAATGAGTTTTTCGGGATGTGCATATCGGAAGGAAAACCGCTGTTTATTCGAATCGAATCTGGAATAAGTTACTATGGGAAACAAAACCACTACATACCATTACCTACAGTACCAGTATAGGTACCTTATACCTATAGTACAAGGTACCTACCTCAGACAAGATTGTGGTAAATATCTGTACATAGGTGGTAACCCTACCCTACCATTTTGATTGAAAAATCCTGTCAAAATGCTGCACTTTTGCACACAAATTAAAATAAAAAAATGTAAGTAATATCATGTTAAGAAAATCTCTTGAAAACTCGAAAAGTCGCGCAAAAAATACAAAAAGTAAAAAAAAGTGTAACCACAAAAACATCCACCGGGTACTTAAGCCTAGCTACACCTTGATACAATGTTATAGAACACAAACTGTATACAATCAAATGAATATTTATAAGAAAACTGTTAACATTCAGTCTGTTGAAATATGGTGCAATGTGGAAAATTAATAAAGGAGTAACAAGCAAGAACATAAATGACGACCTACTATTTGTCAAATAAATGAGTCATCAAAACTATCAAATTGACCAACAAAATCAAAACATGTCAATTCTGTTAAAATCTCACCTTGAAGACTAGCGTGGAGTGAGCTGTCAGTGAAATCCCGTCTTGTTAAATCCCCAGCGTCAGTGGCACTGACAGCACACTCCACGCTCGCTTCACCTAAGTTTTCACGGTGAGATGGTTGCAGAATATCACTAATGGTTAGAGAATAGCAATACAGGCGTTTAATTTAAAGCCAGCCGAGCCTACGCTTTTGTTTTGCTTACCCAAAATTCCAAAATTTCGGAATTTATAACTAGAGTTGGGACACTTGCGGTTTCGACTTTTAAAAGAGACTGTGACCTCTGAGTTTGTTTTGGCCTTTCTTCTCTGTATAGAGATAGGAAACGCCGACTAAAAAATATGATTGACGTGTAAAAGCATGTTTGTACATACAAACCTACTTACAGAAATAAAATCATTTATCGTTTAAGAAAGTATTAAGTGATAACATATTTTGTGATGCTTAATAAATCATAAAAACGTAATTAACACATAACATCGCGTCTGTGTTCCCCGAAGAGTTGGGCAGAGATGTATCTATATTACACCCACATTTCGCCAGTTAAGGGGGCGAACCTTTTGCCATCTACCAGGCACAAATCCAGACTCTGTGCTGTTACTTTGAAATTCCAGATGGAAAAACCGCTGCGCTGACGGCCGCTAGATCAACGAGGCAGTTAACACGTAATAAGTTGGGCCAAAACGTATGACATTTTTATTCTCACCATAATAACTCCATAAACACTAAACAAAGTATTCTGAAATAAGAGTTTCGATAAAATTACGAACGGTTAATGAAGAAATGGTTTATCAAGTCTTTTTGCATGCAAACTCACATGTTTATATTATTTTATTGAGACTGAACATGTAACTACCGTTATGTCCAGTTATGCAATAAATTCTATGATCTCTGGTTAAAGAAATCTTAGTTAATATGCTTCACGCACCATTGGGTTATTGGGCGGTAGACCTCGGACTTCATGCTGTAAGAACAGGTAATGATAGTCCTGGGGTTTACCGTTCAAGTTTACCTATAATTATTACTGAATTAGTTTATTTTGATGTAGGGAAATGGTGGGTAAACAGTGTTAAAGCTGAAATAAGAGCTATAGATGGGGTTGTAGATATAAAATACTTGGTAGTAAAACAGGCTTTGTCGTGTGGTGAAGTTGCAATAGATGAACTCACATTTGATAACCCTAAAAGCATTAAAGAGCTTGTGAGAGACGATAATGAAAATCCTAAAGCTAATAAGGATCCCAAGCAAACTTAATAAATTACTCGTCTGAATCTTTAATGAAATGGTAGGTACGTAGGTAGGTGAGTTACGTAATTTATAAACAGAATACGTAATTTATAAAAGTTATTGTGTCTGAAACTAGTATCGCCAAATGCCCAATGTAACAATCAATTAAATAAATACGATTCCATTGTAGCTACGATATCGTATTCCGGTGGCCTTGTGTCTTGAAACAGGAATGATCTGCAATAGCACGGGATGCCTTTTATTATATAAGCTGATATTGTTACATAATAATCACGAATAGAATGTTCGCGATTATTATGCATATAAAAGTGTTAAAAGGTGGTGATAAAAAGGAATCATTTGTATTTTGTAGTGATTTTTTTACCTTTTAAAACCGTTTATCAATTTGAGAATGATACTTTTAAGAGATTTAGACAACACCACAACAGATAAAAAAGACAATAACGAAGCAGAGATCAATGTAGTTGATGATGAAACCAAAATTAAATAAATGATGAAATAGAAGAATGTCAGACAAAGAACGACGTGACAATCATATAATATGTAGAAGTGGCCATAGATGTAGTTAGTGTGAAAAATTATACATGAAGAATTCAGAAAAGTAAGGGACCTAAATGTTAAGCAATATAAATGTTACGACGACTTTTAGGCTAGTAGCGTTCCTAAATTGCTTGTAGGCATAGCAAGTATTTCAGAAAATTTACCTTTTATTTTCTGTGAAGAGGAACAGACATTTCGGCTAGAACCACTTAAAACGGTAACTTTATTTAGGAAATTTCATGCGATGTAGCTGTCGGTACTAAGATACCTTTACGATCACGTTCCCTAGAATTCGCTCTTTTTTCGATTTATTTTATTACGTTTCGTATTTCTACATATGATAGATCCGTTTTACATTTATTTGAAGGTATATGTAGATCTAATATGAGCAATATTTGATCTACATGTACCTTCTCCTCGATTACTCGAATGATTCTGCTAAACGCGGAGAGATGTGATGAGAGATGTGTAAATATAAAAGGAGCTCGCCCACATACATCAGAAGTTAAGCAGATTCAAATCTATTTTTGTGTATCCATCTTCATTCTATCTCCGATGATTTTTCTAGGCAACAGAAGACCAAGGCCATTTAGGTTTTTTGTGTGGCCCAAACCCTTTTTTAAATTCTCTTGGTCATGAGGATGTCAGGGAATCGACATTATTGTTGCTATCATTGTTCTGTGAACGTGAAAGAATCCGAGTCTTCCACATTTCACTTGCAACAGCAAGAGACCTGAATATCTGCATAAATACAATTAAGAGCACTTTCAAAACGCTTGCTCAATGCAAGTCTCTCTGAAGTCGTTTCTTTTCTTTATTACACTTTGTCTATTGATATAACTGCTTTTGTTATGTCTTATTTTGTGTGTAAATGAAAACTGCGTCCGAGGTTAACCCTGACTACGAAAAAATAAGTATGTAACTTAATAAATAATATGAAAAGTTCCAAGCTAGAACCTCTCCTTTTCAATAAAAAAAGGGAATCGCCGGAAAAAAGTGATCATTCGTGGAAAATAGGGTTGAATCCGTCGTTAGATATGATTAGGACTCCAAAGATAGTAAACTCCCCATAATGTGTACTGTGTAGATCCGGATCCCTACATCTGGTGATTCCCGATTTTAATTGAAAAGGAGTGCATTCTGATACTTTTCCAAATATTAAATATTAATTATTAAATATTTGTAATTCTTAATAGAGGAAATAGTAAATTGACAAAGACCTCATATCATATCAATTCACACCAAACACACCACACATACACCGCACAATAGTAATGATTAAAGCATTGAAAAAAAAAAAACATTAGTATCCCCACCCGCACTTGTAATGGCAGCTCGATCATGCTGGTGACGGGAGTAACTGGTGCTTATAGCACAGGAATCCTCCTAGTTTAAGCCCAGTTACACATGTCTTGTATCTTGCCACTAAGTTAAAGTGTAATTTATGTTAAAATCATCATTGTAAATAGGTTTAAACAAATAAATATTGTTTATTGTTTATAATTTCTATGCTGCACATCTGCTCAACTGACCTATTGAACTACAAAATGAGATGTATCTCATTGTTATCGCAGTGGATACGAAAGTTCAAACCACAAATGTTAATTAGATAATGTACTCGGTCGTTATCCTAAGTAATCCATGATAATTATCACTGTTGATCTGTACACTTTTGCGTTACAAAGTCTGTAAAAATAATTACTTTGGTCATAAATACATAAATTGAGTACATACGCAAGCAGTAAGACCTATGTCAAACTGGAAATTTATTTAATTGCACGCCTGGCCAACTTCCGATAGTTGTGAAGATATTGACGTTCACTGTTGGATATACACCACGTTTCACACGTATCTTAGTCAGGTTGAATTTGAAGTGACAACGCCAGTTACTATTATCTAATCTGTGACAAAAGGCCCTATAGGTCTATTCTGCCTTAATTCTTCGAAAGAAAGCCGTCTTCGGTTTTCACAAGAGTCTCTTTCTTAAGTAGAACAAAACTGTTATGTACAAGTATCGATTCTATTTCTCTCGATACTGTGACGTCAGAACTTCCACTCGATTAGCCGCGACTCGACTGTTCTCCTCGACTGGATTTGTTACTCGTAACCTGCATTCAAAGCTAATTCGCACTTGCCTCTAACGGTAGCGTCATTCGGTGAATAACGCGCATTCCGAATTACTGTGTCCATGACCAGTATAACTTGATACAAGGCAAAAAAGAGAACTAACTTCATATGTGCTGCATTCGGTATTTTTTCTGCAATCTGAACAGCATATTATACTGTATCCTCTGTTCTGTTTCATTGTTAGCCGTTGAATATGCTTAAAAATGCGCCTTCTTGATAGTGAAATTATCATAGCCCGGAGCACACAACACGATGTAGTTAGTGTAGTTACATTGAACTTGGTAGTAAGACAGTTACAGTTGGTAGTTACAGTTATAGGGTCCAAGGAAATATTCTTTTTTTCAAAGCAAACGGTCAAACGTATTGGTCTTGGGTGTGCACAAAATAACTTCATATAACATGTCTCGTGGTAGGTTAATAACTAATTATGAGCCTTTTACGTCGGTTGACGTCATTCCGTCAACGCTGGCTGTCTCTGACAACCAGTGCTGGAGCTCTGTCTCGCATAGGCTCGTAGCATTATGTTTAGCGATGCCCGTTTTGAGTGGATGTGACGCATATTTTCTCCCAATTTGTTCGTTTTTTCGTTGTGTTCTTTCTCTGTGTCATGTTAACCGCAAATAAACGTATTTACTTTCTTTCTATAAGATATTTCGGATTTGTCTCTTCGCTTTTGGGATCGACGTTTGTCCATAGGTGGCTGTAGCCTCTTCCCATCGTGTGGACCGACTGCTTAGTTACCACCCTTTACAAAAATCTCGTCCTTTTATTTATAAAAAGAACAGTGTTGAATTACCCTGTAAAATTACCTTTATGATCTGCAGAGATGGATGTAGATATAGCGTTGCCTCCACTGTATTACACGCACTTAAAATTTTACATACTCATAAATATTGAACGAATTCTAAATTACTCTGCCTTCACACGGAAACCTTCCTTATGATTACGTCACAAACAACATGAAAACACTTTTTTGTCACTATATAGTTAAAACACTCCTACACAGTCACATATATATCCTCGCTATTTTCATACGCATACGAATAATTCATATGTGGGCGAAAATCTCATATTCCTTTATTTCATTTCCTTTGCCCTTGTATTCTGTAATGTTTGTCCTAGTCTATATGTTATAAGAATATTCTTACATAAGTAGCATGAGTTTTGGGATAAAGACGAATCACGTGTGTGTAGTTAGTTTTTGGCTTACTATGCATATAAATTACATATTCTCTTTTGTGTTCGTTCTGAAAGGCCATATGGAAAGTGGTCGTAATGCGAAAAGTACCTGTAATTAGGACTATTTTATGGGTGAATTTCGCAAGATAGACATTCAGTGCTAGTCATAGTAATCGGGTATGATTCTGTATCAATAGTAAATCAACTCCTCTTTAGAACTATGTAAGTGTTAATCTTTTATGATTTCCAAAAGAATCACCCTATTCATGTTTCTTTCTTCGCGTTGTCAGTGAGTCACGGGTCTAATTTCAAGGTAACATGACCATCATATTATTTAATCTTTGCATTTTCATCAGCATTCATATAATTATTATTCATATCATTGTTATGGTCATTTTACACAGATTATTCTAAGAGAAACGCCGGTTGTAATAAACACATTTAATGGCTACTAAAATTCGTCTGGTAGCATTTACTTAGGCTTCAGTTTTATAAATAAGAAGTGACCTTAAGTATGCAGATACGAAGTTTTTATGTTCACGTTTCTTAAGGTTTTATAATTAAGGTTGTTTTTATTAATTTATTTCTCACCGAGCATAGTTTCAGTAATTGTCCTTGAGTTTAGTTTTAGATGCAGAATTTTGTGTTCAATCAGTGATGTGTTGAAAATTTGAAATTATTTCAGTGGCTAATGGATTTGCTCCGTTTACGAGGCGGATTCTTGCCAAACATGAGTATTATTTTCTTCATTAACTTATTCTATTATACATTTTAGAAGAATTAAACGCTTAATTTGTTTGTGTCGATCGACGAAGATAACATACAAAAAAAAGCCCAATACATAGCAACAGGATTGATAGTGCTGAAAAAGACGATGAAATTTAACTCAAATATCACAGCCACCGAAAGAGTTATTGAGACTCAGCTCCGTAACAAACAGTTAATGCGAAAGCGTGGGTTTAAACGACAATAAATATAATTTTATCGACACTAAACAGTTTTTAATGTTTCCTGTAAAGCTAGCTGTAAAGACAGTAATTCAATTTGAATAAAATGAAGACCTTTCTCCTGCCACGGCTAACTAATTGCAAAATGGTACGTCTGGCATCACAGATACCTGAGAACCTCACACAATGAGTGACGGTAACAAACGGTAAGATAATGCATACTTGTTTGCTCAACGTAACAGAGAAGTAGCAAAGGGAGTGTTGATGTGCAGGTGTATGACGCCGAACACACTCGATTTGAAACGATGCCCACTAGACACATTGTCGTACTTTCGCAGTGAATAAGAATCAGAGGTTTAATTTGTAATATACATTTTGTTATTATTGAATTGATTAATACAAATATTACAATCTACTGTTTATGCACTAGTTAAAAGACTGTCCCGAAGGTGCACGATGCATGAGACACGTACTTCCTTACTTAAAGCATGTAATTGGATTGGTCTGTCCCGGCAGCGAAATTCCGAGTTGGACAACTTGCAAATTGAGTGAATAGGATTGTTAGTTTGCGCCATTACATTCCATTTGCTTACTGCTCTGTGGTTTACCCGACTACTGTTATTTTTGTACACTTTGGGCAAAACGGGAATTGAATTACTGAGTTAGCTGAATTTTAATGCCAAGGTGTCCTGAACGACATTCACAAGGTTATGGGTGTCAGTCGTCAAAACAAAACACGTTGAATTTGGAAGGAATACTGACAATAACGAAAGTGAACAATAGTCGTTTAATTTAATTGGAGTATTTGTTTATTATTAAAGTTTTCGTCGTTTATGCGATGGTTTTCATTCATTAAACGTATCCTATAGTTATGCGTTCTCAATAGCTAGATCAATTTATCAGGAACGATGATACGGAATCATTTTAGGCAGAATAGGGCAAATAGGGAATAGGCTAGAATTTCTCACACCTCTGCATACCCCTTCTGGGAATACAAGCGTGATGTTAAATATGTATGAATGTATTATAGGCATCTTCTGGGCAAGCTCGTTCCATCGTCTCATCCATCGCTTACCATCCGGTCAGATCGAGAACAAGAGCAGCATGTCGATTCTGTAAAAAATCTCACCTTGAAGACTTGCGTGGAGTGAGCTGTCTGTGTCATCCCGCCAATCCCTAGCATCAGTGGCACTGACAGCTCATTCCGCGCTCACTTCACCTCAGTTTTCACGGTGAGATGGTTACAGAATATCACTACAGGACTCAGGAAAAAAAAATTGATGGCAGGGACATCGACGCGCAAACTGTAAGTAACCATTAATTTAGCACATGATTCTAGCATAGAAATTTGTTCTCAGACAATAAAAAAATCATTTAATTCAATTTCAAGTTCTATACATTTTGACGCTTATACGAGGGCTGCACTAAAAGTATCGGGAATTGAATATTTCCACTGTTCCTGTCATATTCAAATCTTTTTAATTGAAAACTCCTTGGTTTTAAAAATCGAATATCATTTATTTATTTAAAAAAAGATTCTCGGTCTTGTCACAAGGTTTTCTCAAACTTGTTTAGTCGTTGAGAAAATGGAATTGACTCGAGAAAATTCAAGAGCGATGATTTATTATGACTTTCGAAGTGGTTTAACACAAAAGCAGTGTGTTGACCGGATGATTTTTGCATTTGATGATGAAGCCCCATCCAAAACCACAATTTATCGCTGGTTTGCTGAATTTCAACGTGGACGTGTCAAGCTCAGTGATGATCCCCGTCAAGGTCGTCCAAAAACTACAGTCGCCCAAGAAAACGTTGATGCTGTGCGTAAGCTGATTGAGGAAGATCGACATGTGACATACCGCGAAATTCAGGCAACTTTAGACATTGGCATGAGTCAAATACAAATAATCTTGCATGAACAATTAGGTGTAAAAAGTTATTTTCCCGATGGATACCGCATTCGCTCTGTGAAGAGCAAAAAGCGGCTCGCGTTACTTGGTGCATCAGAACTCTCGAAAGATTCCACGCAGGATCCTCAAATGCTGTATACAACATCGTATCAGGTGACGAATCCTGGATATACGCGTACGAACCCGAAACAAAAAACCAGTCACCAGTTTGGGTGTTCGAAAATGAGTTAAAGCCAACAAAAATTGTTCGTTCACGGAGTGTTGCAAACAAAATGGTGGCCACGTTTGTCTCCATAACCGGCCATGTTACGACTATTCCTCTTGAGGGACAAAGAACGGTTAATGCAGAATGGTATGCTAGCATTTGTTTGCCACAGGTCGCTTCTGAACTCCGTAAAGAGAACTGCAACCGCCGCATCATCCTCCATCACGACACAATGCGAGTTCTAACACCGCACACAGAACAAAAGAGTTTTTAGAGCAAGAAAACATAGAATTATTAGACCATCCGCCGTACAGCCCCGACCTAAGCCCTAATGATTTCTATACTTTCCCTAAAATAAAGAATAAATTGCGTGGACAGAGATTTTCATCACCTGAAGAAGCTGTGGACGCCTACAAAACGGTCATTTTGGAGACCCCGACTTCCGAATGGAATGGTTGCTTCAATGATTGGTTCCATCGTATGGAAAAATGTGTCAAATTTCGCGGAGAATACTTCGAAAAGCAATAAATACATTTTTAAATAGTAATGTTGTGTCACTTCCTTGATTCCCGAAATTTTCAGTGCCGCCCTCGTATATTGCACTTTTCTGTGGAACTTTTTTTTTAGATAAACGACGAATAATTTTTACCCTAGCCCCCTAGCGTAAAAAATTATTCATCGGTTCTAGAACCATGTGCTGAATTCATGATTTTAGTTTGCGCGCTGCGCGCTGGTGCCACCCTGTATATTTTTTCTTCTTTTGGTCCACTTCTTTCCCTATTAGGTAACTTTACTTTCACCCTGCATGTTTGTATGTAAGGTGTAATACGTAAAATGACACTAATTGACACTATGCATAACTCAACAGCTACACACTTGGCTTCTTTCACATCCTGAAATTAAAAGCAGAACTTCGTTAAAATGTTCGTAATAGCAGTAATAAATAAGATTACAGCACGCCGGAGCGGACGGACCGGTAGCTGTTACACGAAAATTACATTATCGGGAAACTCAGTGGCGACACAAAATTGATAAGTACAGAAGGTCGGCTCCATACAACGAGCGAAATCAAGCCCACGTACACGCAGACGGGTAGCTTCGGAAATCTGAAACAAATGCCTGTCAAGAGTAAAGTTACCATTTCGAAATTCGAAAAGTCCTGTCAAAAAGCCGGACATTTGCAACAAACCGGGACATTTTACTTTTTAGTCTTACTTTTCAGATTACTTAAATTGTTTTTTATTTTCTAAAAAAAAGTCCCTTCTTAACTCGAAAAGTTCGGACAAATATCAAGGGCAAACGAAGTCCTGACAGGGGATTGAAAAGCCGGATATATACGAGCAAATCTCTAGACACGAGCGCGGTTGCCCGTGGCGCATGACTGTTGCACTCGCTGGACGTGATTGCCGACGTGTGTGCGTTTGTTCGTTTTATGCAGCTGACCTTCTGCTCTTATCTATTTGCGTAGCAACCCACGCGAATCTGTAGATATAGCCTCCTATCTCTATCTGGATAGTCGACATACATATATATATATATGTATGTAGTTGCTATGTACGTCTATCTGCGGCAATAACACAGGATATGATAGAATATTGTTCATATAATATTCCCATAAACCACTATTGCGTCACCTATTAAAAGTATACCGTAGAACCTGTCTGTTTGTACAAACTCTTTTTTTTTGTTGTTAGAGTTAAATTTGATTGTTGATTTTCTTCACCAACCATAATCTCTTAGCCCCGGTTTTTATTGGCTTTCTTAAATACGTCATCAGTCTCGTAAACCACCACCTACATAAATATTCTTATGATCCCCAGGGACACGCTAGAAGGTATAAGTACTGATATAATTACGGAGATGACAAATCTTCTTGGTCCGGAGGAAACAAAGTAAAAACAAGCCTTCTCATTTTGAAGGCTTTGTTAAAGGAGTTCCCCTGTTCATGGCTAAGACCACACACTGCCAGATGTTAATTAATAAACAGACAGAAGAATTGTAGGATCGGTGCCAAACACCACACCACATAACAATAGAGTCAAGTTAAAATGAATTCGTTATATCGTAACTTGATCAAGACGGTATAAATCGACGGATGATCAGGGTGCTTACTCTTGAATTCAATTCCGATCGATCGACATTGGAATTTTGACGTTTCGTACTCTTGAGTTCGACGCTAGCGCCAAATTGTTTTGAAATTGAGTGTCCATTTGAGGAACTAACTGGAATCGGGATCGGGCTTTGGACGCTACTCTTGAGTTTATTTTGACAGCTGTGTATTGCGTTGGGATTGTTTGTTGATCGTGATTTTTCCAATAACAAAAGTGTAACCTTTGAGAAATTGTTTTGCGTTTTGAGTGGTTTTCAGGGAGTAATAAGTGCATAATATGGCACGATTAGCAGTAATATACAGTGTTTTAAGTAATTCCCATAAAAAAACTATTGAAACTAAGACGAGATGAGCGGTGGATGGAGCGGTATACGGACAAAACGTTTTCTATGAATGAAGACGAATTTAAAGATTTTTTTAGATAAAAATTGTGTTTTTAGTTAAAACATTTTACCTTTTTTCTTTGAAAATGTATTTCGTGCTTTTTGTGACATTGTATTTCTACAGTTTATGTTTATAAATAATTATTCCTAATTGTTATAACAATATTACAAAAGGGATTAATAATTATAGACCCTTACTATCTACATATTTCTTGAAAAATGGAGAACTAAATACATAGTTTTTTAACTTAAATGTACTTTTATTTACTTACTAATAAAACTATGACAAAAATTAACAATAAAATATGAAATCTTATAAAACAACAAAAAAGTATTTGAATTGCGACGCAAACATTTCAAGACTTACCGAAAACATTAGCAATAAATAAAGCTTTGACATTTATCGCTTATGCATTTTAAATAATAGGTGGCAAAAAAATTGCAAATTTGTTAAGGATTTGGCACATTTCTAATTGCATCCGAAATTGCATTAGCAATAGACATCAAAGCACTTGCGATACTGCCAATGTGTTCGAACAATTGAGCAAATGCTTGCGCTGTAGTCAATTTCGCTTCAACCCGCCGCGCTTCGTACTCGCAAACCATTCCAGTCGTGGTGGTATGGTACTCTGAAGTGGCGTGGGAGGCGCAGGTACTGAAATATCAAAAAATCATAATGTAAAATCGGCATTTCACCAAACCCTAGTTTTAAACTTCTGAGTTGTAACAAAAAACAAGTCAATAAATAATGCTGAAGTTATATTTAGCTGTAGCCCAAAATTGATTATGTGGTCCAAAACACTTCAATGTTACACACTTATGTTGGATTGTATGACTGATGGATGGCTTATTAAAATGTTTAAACATTTCTAAACAAAACGAACAAAGACTTACTTGTGGATGATGCCGGTATTGCATCATTGTGTGACGTGCCAGGAGTAGGGGATATTTCTATTTCATGAGTCTTCTTGTACCTGCGCAAAGTATGATTCCTCTACCACAACTGGTGACCCAGTAGGTCTAATCTGAAACATTGAAATGATTATGTTAGATCAATAAAATATATTGTAAGTATAAAATAAATATCGCAGGTACCTAACTAAAATGAAAATATTAAAATAAATTACTGATTGAGGAAATGGATTTACTGTAACTCTTGAATCTCCAGTCGCAAACTCTTGTCCACCCAACACCGCCACCAATCTATCTATTGTGTAATTTTAATTAAATTGCTGTAGGTATATAATGATTATTACCTTAGTCCAGCGTCGTCCCCACTTTTATTTGCTCCTCCAAGAGAATTTATAGTTGTTGTCAAATTTGCCCATTTCCTCTTCGTTTCTAATTTGCCTTGGGCGGTCCGATGAAAACCTTTAGCTATGCCTGGGGTTTGCTCCGAGAATTCCACCAAACCTTCTAATTGAGCGTAACTAGGACAATTTGTCATTGTAGGTTACTGAAATTGAAAAACTTTGAATAAGTACAACTATAATTATAAAATATAGGCCAAGAAAATAACTAGAATAACAAAACAAAAATATTTCAGTAATACAAAATATAATAACGTAAAACATTACATTAATCAAGAAAGTATGATTGTACTTACCATTTTTAAAGAACTATTAGTTAATTAACGAACAATTATTATTTCTTATTACAAACAAACCAAACGCGAACAATATCTCTAATGTTTAGTCAAACTTGCATTTCGAGTTCACTTCTAAAACCACATAACTTTATTTTTGAAATTGGAAACTCCTACGCCGACTTTTTTTGTTGTTGAAGTGTAGGCAACGATCCTACCGCATTCAGACAATGTCATGGTTAATTGTATGATTTTAATCATTTTCTTACGCCCAAATGAATGTAATACGTTACAATTTGTCAATTAAACAACTATTTATATAATTATTTATTTATTGGCCTTGTTATTCAAAGGATAAAGGATTTTAAAGCCCTATCACCGGTTTATCGTAATGAGTTGAACAACACTATTGCGGCCCGTAGCGTAGCCAACTTCACATGTAACAAAACGATCTCGGGGCAATCCCAATTTCAATCCAATGTCGACAAATTGTTTTCAAGAGTACCGAATCACGTGACTGCAAAATTAACATTGGAATCGTATTGGTCTTAGATTGGAATTAAAGTTAGTTTCAAGAGTAAGCCCCCAGGCTTGAACAATGGACAATACCTGTTCTATGTACATAATCATGTGTTCGATATAGATGCTAATGTAACCACTACTGCGAAGGAAAATTACGAGAATTTGAACTGAACATGATTTGTTACAGTGATATTTCCTGCGGAGAATTAGCCACCCATTCACCCTCTTTCGAATGACAAAATAATAAAAAGCTGTAAGGGTCGATTGAAGGTTAAGGCACTTACCGTCCCCCCAGTGGGTTTCCGCATTGACGAGGTGGGGGGGCTCAGTAACCGTGGCTTAGGCACCACGGTGAAGCTAAGAGGAACCCGAGGAGGGGCCTCTCGTCAGGGCTTTTGCTGACAAGCCGACGACGTAGCGGCCAAGGTTGCGGTGTTGTTGGGCGTCATCGCAACTGTGGTGGGGCCGCGGCGGGGGAGGAGTGCCGGTATTGCGGTGCGCCGCTCTCCCTACCTTCCGCGACTTTAACGGGGTGGCCACCGTATGATGGCGGACGCGGTGGGGCCGCAGGGGAAGAGGAGTGTCGGTATGTCGTTGGCCGCTCTCCCTATCCTCTGCGGCCGAAAAATGGTAGGCGACGGGGCCATTTATCAGACCCGTCGCAAGGGGTTGGTCGTAGGCGAAGGGCGGACAACGCCCTCTTCCATCCCCCTAAATGGGTCCAGACACCAGGACCCGTGGTGGCGTCGCGTAGTGTTCCACGCGCGCCCCTCTTAGACGTTGCGGGGGTAGTCAAACACCTCACTCTCCCCTCCAACACGAGGAGGCCAGTCGAGGCAGGCCAGCACCAGTTGTCACCACTGCGTCGACTGCCGGGAGGACACGGCGCGGCACACGCTGGCAGAGTGTGCCGCTTGGGAGGAGCCGCGCCGTGCCCTCATCACCGAAGTAGGCAACGACCTGTCGCTGCCGGCCGTCGTGAACGCGATGGTCGGCGGCGCAGAGTCCTGGGACGCAGTGGTCTCCTTTTGCGAAACGGTCATCTCGCAGAAGGAGGCTGCGGAAAGGGAGAGAGAGATCTCGACTCTCGACCCGGCCCGCAGCAGACGCACCGGGCGTCGGAGGAGGGCGGACAACGCCCTCTTCCGGCCCCCCTAAATGGGTCCAGGGGCGACGGATTCGGGGACATCCGTCGCCCCCCAACATCAGGACCCGAGAAGGCGGCGCGCGTAGTGTTCCGCGTGCGCCGCTCACAGACGTTGCGGGGGGAGTACACCTCACTCCCCCCGTCCGAGACGGGGCCCGCGCAAGCGGGCCGGCACCAGCCGGGGTTGTGGAAGAATAATGTGTTCCCGCGACCCCGGCGTAGGTGTGAGATGGAACACCGGGGTGGTTTTTAGTCAGTAAGAGTCTGACAGACCCCTCCGCCCGCCCCAGGGCGGAGGACATCCATGAGGATTTTCCACCCCGGGAACAAAAAAAAAAAAAAAAAAGGCCAGCACCAGTTGGGGTTGCGGAAGAATCATTTGTTCCCGCGACCCCGACGTAGGTGTGAGATGGAACACCGGGGTGGTTTTTTGTCAGTAAGAGTCTGACAGACCCCTCTGCCTGCCCCAGGGCGGAGGACATCCATGAGGATTTTTTACCCCGGAACAAACAAAAAAAAATGGTACACTTGCCGCGGTCGGTCCGAAGATAGGTGACCATCCATTACAGATCATGACCCTTCCGTGCCTTGGAAAGCTCGTTAAACCGTTGGTCCCTATTGTCATTTGAAGATCTCTGACAGTCGTTACGGGTCAGAAGCCCAAAAACTCTGGCAATTAGTCTGACTCAGGAGTATCGTCTTACCCAGTAACTGGGTAGTCGCTCGGTAGCGTAGTGGAGGGAGGGGTGGGCAGTCGCTCCTTGTAAAATACAGGTATTCAGCTGCATCCTCTTAGACTAAAAGCCGTCTCCACCATAGTTGTGAAAGGTAGGTAGATTGGTTTTCTTTATTCCATTCATGTAGACCCGTGTCGGAAATATTTTTTGAGGAACCTCACAGATTTGAGTGGACCTGTCCAGTCAGTGCACGCATTGTCAAGTATCGTGCAGCTCAACTCATAATTAAAGGAGCTCAACGATTCGACGAACAATACAAAAGAAAGCACATTTGGGTAGGCCTGATAAAGTAATCGAAAAATGATAAATGATTTTATTTCTCGTATGTTTGTACAAACACTTTTATACGTCGATCATATTTTTAAAAACTAAATGAGAACGGCGTTTCCTATCTGACTACTCTGAGAAGAAAGATCGAAACAAACTCAGAGGTCACAGTCTCTTTTAAAGTCCAGACATAATCTTGGTCAGGTCATGTGAAGTGGAGACCATGTAGATTGGTGTCTGAAATGGTCTTTTGAGGGAAGTACCACACAGAACGACTGGACCTGTCCAGTCAGTGCACGCATTTGTCAGTAATCATGCAGCTCAAGATAGAACTTATGGAGCTCAACGATTCGACGAACATTACCAAAGAAAAGACATTTGGGTAGGCCGCATAAATTACTCAAACTGCCAGACCATGATTAAAACTAACTTTTTTTTTTTTACTGCCAGACCATCATTAAAAATTAACTCAAAGGAAAAAATAAAACTACAATGACCCACATAGTCCTCACATTAACAAAAAATGAAACAGTGAGATTCTCCAGTATTCTTTCTGGCATAGTCTCCGCTTTATAAGAGATTTGATTAGTTCCTGAATGTGGCTAGGCAGTTTATTCTATAAACGTATACATAGAAATTTAAACGAGCCACCTATTTTCTTGAGCCTGGTAGTAGGAACAACAAATTTGTGATTGTTCCAAGTATTTCAGTTATGGATATCACTGTATTTTTTAAACAGATTAAAATATGTATATGTGCATACAAAAGATTTTCATAGATATAGGTACTCAGAAGGCACAGTCATTGTATTAATAGCTTTAATTTTTTCTCGGATGGATGCTTTTAGACACTATACAATAGCTGATTTTACCAAAGTCCAAGATATCTTTTATCCGAATAAATTTGACGTCTGTCAGATTTAGAATAATAAAAAAACCGTCAAAAATTCAAAGTTAAGCCAGCATAAGACTTATTCTTCTTTTTGGTGAAATTCGCGCATGAAATTAGGTACTTGAATATTTTAAAAGATTACCTATTGACTTTAGGACCAGACAGGGCACAGAAATAGATTGTTGAACCTGCTTGTTGTTTATTTTCTTTATCAACTGAACTGGCGACAGAAGATAAACAACTTTTGTTAACAACATGTTCCTTCTTCAAAATCTTTTTACAAGCCTAGTGCCCGTAAAAATAATATACAGTTTTTAAAATAAACTCTTGATCTTTGAACAACAACAATATTTAGTGACGAGAAGCTAATTTGCGTCAAAACACTAAACCAGACTGCGTCTGCGCACGTTATAAAAACTAACCAACGTGTTTACTTTCACGTCGCAAGCGCCACAAATGACTTCAACAGTTTGCTTGTTCAGCTGCACAAATAAATATATCCGTATCGTTCTAACTTGATTGTTTTGAAGGAGAAGAGAGAGATGGATGGTATAGTTTATGACTTTTTTTATAGAAAGGAATGTCTTGTTTTGCATTTCCGTAAACAAAAATGTATACTGTTTCAGGTTTGTGTGTTGGGTAGCTTTGAAGTTCATAGATACGGTTAATGGAGACGATTTAACAAGAACAAACAAGCGATGCTTACACGCGTTTTCAGGCTTGTTCTTGAAATTTTACAAAATCCATGAGACATTTAATAATATGGTAGAACTTGCTGGCTCTTTCGTCAGATGAGGAACGGATTTTACGGATTTCCCGAACTTTGTCTGAGAATCATGACTAGATTTGTGAGCATAAGCATAGCATAGCATAATCAGCCTATCATGTTCCCACTGCTGGGACACAGGCCTCCTCTCTGTGAGAGGGAGTGGGCCGTAATCTACCACGCGGGCCCAGTGCGGGTTGGTAGATGTCACATGTCTTCGAATTTTTGGTTCTAAGACATGCCGGTTTCCTCACGATGTTTTCCTTCACCGTTTTTAGATTTGTGAGTCCATGGTGAATTGTCAAATCCTACGGATTTATTAAGGCTTAGTTTATATATGTACTGAATAAATCCATGTTCGTGTTTTATTTAGATCTTTGTAATGTAAGGTTTTTCCTGCAAATATAGGAAGGCAAAATTAATTATGTAAATAATAAATAAAAAACATGTATATCATTTATTTTAAGTTATATAATTAGTTGTTTAATGCTTTCCTCTTCGCTACAGTCGGTGCTTACTAACTTCCTATAACGGACGGATGCCTGTTAGAAATCTTGTTAAATTGGCTTTTTTATCTGCAACCTGCCTAGATTCATAACCGTATCTCATTAGGAATTATTAATGTTATGTCTAAACTATTAGTTACTTCCTGGATTACGGGATCACTCAAAATAACCGTGAGAAAACAATCTACTTTAAAATATGTTATTTCACCATCATGAGTAATTGTGAAACGTCAGAATCTAGGTGCACGGTTCCAATTGGGTGTTTCATAAGGAGAAGAGCCGGCAAGGAACTCCACGGTTATTCTTTTTAAATAATTTTAAAACAAACCAATTAATAGAGAATCTTTCTATCAGGATCTATCAACCACCCACGTCTATCCAGACCTTCATTTCCAAAAATAGAAATAACTACACAATTTCCTTTCAATTTAACTACTCTTTGAACCAAAGAGGCTCTTCCAAAGAAATGATAGGAAAGAGAAGAGACCCATCCTGTTTGAGCTTTCACATACATACAGATAATTGTCTACACATCAGTGATTTTAATCAAGCTTTAATAAGATAAAGGGCTCTTCGAACACACATTCCTAATACATAAAGAGGTCTCTTATACAGGAAAACTTGGGCGATAGTACCTACTGACAAATAACACTTTTAATTAAGGGCCTATCATTGAAATATAGACACAAAACAGCTGAACTGTACAAAAATACGCTCGCTCTTGCTATTCAGCCGAAATGGGTGAAACAGTTGATTTCAGTTTGTGCCATATCAGAAGTTGCTCGTATTTATGAGTGACTTTCTCCCCCTGGAAGAGTGTCATCTATCTAAAACCTCAGTTTTTGTTTAACCGAAACCTCAATAAGTGTCATTGTCCTCATAGTTATGAACAACTTTAACTATGAACTGCCTCGTTTGTTTAGGTCGCAGGCGCTACTGCTTAGCATGAGCTTTTCGGTTCCATTTAGAGGTCGGGCAGTGGTATTGGGTTTTTCTATCAGGATTTTTTCAGAAGCAGCCTGGAGTCTGGATTTGTGCCCGGTTGATAGCAACAGGCGCGCCCTCTTTATTGGCGAAATGTGGGTGTACTATAGGCTCACCTCTGCATGATCCTTTGAGGATTACAGGCGTGATGTTATGTATATTATGTTAACTGTAACTCTGAGACCAGGCCAGAAATCCCGAGAAATAAAATGTCGATTTGTGTGATCACAAATGTGCTGAATAGCTGATTCTTTTTCGCAATTTCGAGGTGATATACAAGCTTACTTTTTAAAACATGAGCTTGTACATAGACCTTGTAGATGTAGGTATATGGACAGCTAACGATCTAAGGGGGATAAGTCTAGTCACCACGCTTGGCTGACTGATTGGTAATTAGAGGGAGATTTTATCAGTGCCTACACAATGTTGTTGCCCTAGTGCACTCGAAGATTTTGCAACATCTAACCACTAAGGTCTAAAGAAAAAGGGCATTTATCTATTCGGCAATGTAAAACCATAGAAAGAGTTGTTATTTTCATGACAATAACTCGGAAGTGCTTAAAAATAGACACATTTCATTAAAAAAGGCTTTTTAAGTGTCTGTATTGACTTCCACTGAACGATGATGTATTACAAGTCATATGGTTATTTCTCCTTTTCTACTGCCCTCGGCATCTTCATGATCGTCATACTGCTTTTATTCTAATTTCCTTCTCCCAGGTCTTAACTCAATAATTCTTAATCTTCTACCATATCTTTAACACACATTTTTATATAAACTTACCCAGGCACCAGTCCAAAACAAAGTTAGGTCCTTTTCTTGCACTACTGTCCAATATTTGCATAAAGTTGATAACTTATATATTGAAAGAGAGAATGAACGTTTTATTTTATTATTATTATTTATAATCAGCCGTCATCTGAACTGAGAAGTTAACTTCTTCACTATCCAAATCATTGTCTATAAGATCTATCCATATTTTCTTTGCCAGTGCTCTTGTTATTGTTCATCAGCGCTTACATATATTTTATTATTATTTTATTATACCTTAATTTATAACAAAATCTCTGCAGCTCCAATCCGTTTTATTACTGCACTATCCAACACTCGAGGCCGTCCGTTCACTCGCTCTTTAAAATCCCGCGCTCCATATTGCACCACACTGTCTATACAATATACTTAATACACGTATTATTTTTATTATATTGCTACTTTTAACATTTATTATGCCAATTCATGTATAATTGATCGTATTGGCCAATCAGGTTACGAAGATTATTCAGATCTCGAGCGATAAACAGACATGAATTGAGATTTAAGAATAGATTTGAATTGAGAGTTGTATGCAATCTGTCTGTCATGTCATTAAAATTGAGAATTAATACATACCTAATTACAAAATGAATAGCTTATTTTAGAAGACGATAGAGAATAGCGACAGATTTTATCAAAATATTCATGGTGTTTGTTGGAAAGAAAACTCATAGAGATGAAGAACACTAAAATGCACATGTTGAATTTGCAAATGTTTGAGTTACCTAATTTTAATTAGCGTTTAAAACGAACAGTCGTGCGTGGCGCTTAAAACCAAAAGGAATGTTAGAAGCTGTGCAAGATTTAAATAAACTGTTATCCGATGTTGTGGATGGCTGTCGGGCAACGTGTTATTGGGTTTTTCTATCTGGATTTTCTCAGTAGCAGCCCGAAGTCTGGATGTGTGCCCGGTAGATGGCAATAGGTTCGCCCTCTATTACATGGGACTTAAACATAACTGGCGAAATGTGGGTGTACTATAGGTACGCCTCTGCCCAACCCTTCGGGGAAACAAGGCGTGATGTTATGTTATGTTATATAGTTGAAAAAGGCAAAATAAAGAGAACATATGAAGATAAAATAAAACTCTGCTTGATAAATCATTTTTAGTGCACGTGTCCTAGAGGTAACATCACATAATGAGATAAAGACGCTTCGTTGGCCAATCTCATCTGTTCAATCTTGTAAGCCATTATTGTAGATAAATGTATACTCAATAGTGGCGTTAGGTAATATGGTACAGTCGAGTTTATTAGGTATGTTGGAAGTGAATACATTGTTATTTACATTTCCCTCGGCTGTAAGCAACTGGGAGTCATCATTCTCCTGCCTTTGTTCTCCGATTTATTTGGATTAAACTCTATTAACTGTTATCACTATCTTCGCATATGTCTTTCATAGTCACATCATCTTTCATAAAGTTCCATCTTAGTCATCCATCTTTTTCGGGTTCTTGTTTTTTTTATTACTTGTAATTATGCTGGATGGAAGTGTTGGAGCTCGTGGTTCGCTTGAAGGTTAAGGTACGCTTACCGCGGCCAGCTCGTGGTTGGGTGACCACTCATTACATATCGAGACTCATCCGTGCGGTAAGCACGTTCAGCCGTTGTCCCGGCTGTCATTCCTAGATCTTTGACAGTCTTTACGGTTAGTCAGAAGGTCAAAATTCTGACAACCAGTCTTAGTCAAGCAGCCTAGCCAAGGTGTATCGTGTTACCCAGTAACTGGGTTGTGGAGATAAGATAGGCAGTCGGTCCATATATTCAGCTGTACCCGGTTAGACTGGACGCCGACTGAAGTGAGAGTGAGTGTTTAAGAGCCTTTACTCGAAATTGGTGATGCCCCAACTCCCTGGTCGTATTACTCGTGTCTTACGTTAGAGGACACAAATAGTTAGTCTTATTATTAGATTATGACCACATTGAAAAAATCTGAGTTTACCTCAACGGTGACCACACTAATAATATGCGTAACAACAAGACGATTGCTTTACGCGTAATGTTCAAGAATTTTCGTAATGGACGCATTTATTACGCTTTACTTCATTTCATAACACCTTCTTTATAAATTACTGCTACAACTATTTTTGAGACGTGCCATTTTTACAAAGGAATCACACGCCATTAAAGGTATTTTCGTCAACAAAATAAAGGTTGTATTCGAGTGCCGTGACAAGTCTAAATAAAACAGTTGTTTTCTCGTTTTTATGGTGGTTGCTATGTTCCGAAAAAATATCTATTGTATTCAGTTACATCACTGGTTTGCGGTTTTGAATTTCACCGAATGTTTTGTGCCATGCTTTGTTAGACGCTGCCGATGCCGCTTCGCCAGCTTGTTTTTAGAGTGAATAATTTTTAAAAACCTTCGATCCCACCCGACAATGGTCCGGAGGATCCCATCTCGCTCCAAAAGGACTTCACTGCCCTCTTCGGTATGAGTGACTCCGTCATCTTGGCGGGGGATCTTAATGCCAAGCACCCGGCGTGGAATAGTAGCACAACCTCAACCAGAGGTAGGTTAGTTTTCAAGTTAGGCGAATCCCTTAACTTTGACGTCATCGCTCCAATGAGCCCGACTCACTTCCCAGGTAATCCAAATCACCTTCCCGATGTTCTCGATGTAGCGCTGCTCAAGAATGTGAACCTCCGTTTGCAATCGATTGAGACGTTCCACGAGCTAAATTCTGACCACCGCCCTGTAGTCATGCATCTTGCACCCTACTCGGGCCCGATCGACCCCAACCGCCCCCCTCAGACCCAGACGATAACCGACTGGAGGAAAGTAAGCGAAAGACTGAAATCCACCACGTCGCCTCACTTAGACACCATCCCCGATCACTTAGTGTCAGTCGCTGACACGACGGCCGCAATCGACTCGTTTACAGAGCACGTACAATCCGTATTGACGGATTGTTCACGGGAAGTTCCGGTGATGGAAGACCATCGCTGGAAACTACCTGCTGACGTACGTGACCTGATAACCGAGAAGAACGCGGCCATCCGTGCCTACGACTCCTTCCCTTGTGACGCGAACAAAGCCCACATGCGCCATTTACAGCGTGCTGTAAAGAAACGCATAGGGGAGGTTCGCTCTGAGGGCTGGAACAAGATGCTCAGCGAACTCGAGCCCACTCATCAAGCCTTCTGGCAATTACAGAGGAAATTGCGTTCCTCAGAAGAGGTCTCTATGCCTCCTCTCATCCGCCCCGACAATAGTGTCGCTTTCGACAGTCCCGATAAGGCTGAATGTCTTGCCGACAGCCTAGAGTCCCAATGTTCTCCCAGCTCCCAACCAGTAGACCAAGCTCACCTGAACAAGGTCGACGCTGAAGTCGAACGAAGAGCCTCCCTCCCTCCCGTCGAAGACCCTGATGATCCTCTGCCTCCCGTCACTCCAGACGAAGTGCACGACATCATTAAAGGGCTCCACGCTCGTAAGGCCCCCGGTTCGGATGGTATTACCAATAAGGTATACAAACTCCTTCCTGCCCCGCTAATAATGCTTATGACCGCCATCTTCAATGGCGCCTTGAGCAACAACATCTTCCCACAAGCATGGAAAGAAGCCACCGTCATCGGTATCCCAAAGCCAGGCAAGCCAAAGTCTGAGCCCTCCAGCTACCGCCCTATTAGCTTACTCAATGTCCTCGGTAAAATCTACGAGAGGCTTATTTATAAGCGTCTCAAAGACTACGCCGAAGCAAAGAGCCTCATTCCCAACGAGCAGTTTGGTTTCCGCCCACAACACTCGAGTATCCACCAGGTCCACCGTATCGTAGAGCACTTGTGCGCCGGTATGCAGCGTAACGCGACGACGGGTGTGCTATTCTTCGACATAGCGAAAGCCTTCGACAAAGTCTGGCACAACGGCTTGTTATACAAGCTTTACCAACTAGGAGTGCCAGATCGTCTCGTACTCATCTTACGAGACTTTTTGTCGAATCGCACCTTCCGCTATCGCATCGAGGGTGCACTCTCGTCTCCTCACCCTATTCGCGCCGGTGTCCCTCAGGGTTCCGTCATATCTCCTCTAGTTTTCACGCTGTTCACCAGCGATATCCCACAGAGTAAAAAGGCTCAGTTGGCTCTCTTCGCCGACGACACTGCCGTTTACTATACCGGTCATTGTCCAAATGCTATAGCTCGTACTCTCCAAACCTCCGCAAACGTCTTAGGCGCTTGGTTCCGGAAATGGAGAATCGAGGTCAACCCCGATAAGAGTCAGGCGGTTCTCTTCTCGAGACGTCGTCGAGTCCCACCCCCCCTTCCCAGCCCGATCACTATGTACGGCAAGCCAATCCCTTGGGAGAAGCAAGCCAAATACCTAGGCGTGATCCTTGATAAAAACTTAACGTTCAAAGAGCACATTAAGGCTGTTCGCGCGCGCGCCGCTTTCGCTCTTGGTAGACTCCACTTTATTCTGACAGCCCGTTGCAAACTGTCACTTAAATGCAAGCTGCGCATCTACACCGCAGTCATCCGTCCCATCATGACCTATGCCTGCGTTGTATTCGCGCACGCTCACCCACGTCATCTCCATAAGATGCAGACCCTCCAGAACCGTTTCCTCAGAAAGGTCACGGGTGCCCCCTTCTATGTCCGTAATATAAATCTCCACATCGATCTTAAAATGCCTACCATAAACCAGTTCATGAAACGCTTATCGAAGCGTTTCTTTGACTGTGGCATAAAACACCCCAACCCCTTGATCTCAGCGGCCGCCCGCTACACTCCTTCCCGTATTAGTAGTATTCGCCGACCAAGGCATACCTTAATCGCCCCCGACGACGCCACTACCCTCCTCCAGGAGAGTAGTAAGGCAACCAGCACGCTTCATAAGCCCAAAACCCGATCGCCGTCCTACCGTCCTCGCCGCCGAGGCCCGCCGCGACGCCCAAATCCACGCCCCTCCCGACCCTTGCTCGAGCCAGCCCGCGCCGCTGAGCCTGTAGCTTTAAATTCGTCCCTAAATAATATCATTCCTGATCCAGCTAGTCATTTGCTGCCCTCTTCCAGCGACGCCCTAAGCCGAGGTTCGTACCCCACAGGGGGTGCCCTTAGCGTGTAGTCGCTTAGTTTTTAGTTAGTATTTAAGTTTAAGTCCTGGCTGGAGGCCTTAATTTATTAGGGAATCCACAGGCAAGTCCGTCTAAGCAGACGACAACCTCATAGGTTGACCTGCGAGATGCCATTTATAAAAAAAAAAAAAAAAAACCTTCGAAGAAAACTTATGAATTTTGAGCTAGATGATTACAAGAAAGTTAAGATTGCTTAAATTTCTAAGCCGTTCGTTGATTCTTTTTTTTTGTTATGCCTTTATTTCTATTATTTGTAGCTTCGTTCAGAGTACTTGTATTATAACAACTGAGTTCGGAATCTGCCGGTTGAAGGGATATGTTTGGAGCCCTCTTTTTAAATTGTATTGTGACAGTGTGGGAGAGGAGCTACTATGAATTGGCTTTGTGTAGAATCTCAAAATATCTCACGGCTGTCAACCGAGTGCCTGCGCAGAACTTGGAATACTTCGGTCACATTGCGAGGAAAGACGATGGCAACCTAGAAAAGCTAATCGTGACCGGCAAGGTGGATGGGAAAAGGCCTCGTGGACGCAGCCCAATACGATGGTCTGAACAGATCCGCTCCGCCGTTGACTTCACAGTCCACAGCACCCTTCACACAGCCAGAGACAGAAACAGATGGACAAAGATCATCCGAGAGAAGGTGATACTAAAGGGAGGTAACGGCCCTCAGCATTGAGGAATACGACGCCAGGATGAGGACATAACCACATCACTTAAATGCGGGCATGGAATGACCGGCAGATTCCGACCCCGGGTTATGAGATATAAAATTACATATATTTTAATTCACACATTTATTACACACTTTCTCTCTACAACTCTTCTTTTTCAAACTTTCTTACTTTTAGTCCGCTTGAGAATTCTAAGGAAACAGAATGTTCTAGTCCACACCTCTTTCTTTGATCTTACCGTTTCAATGATCTTGAATATGCACGCATAAAAGGTGTTACAATAAACAAAAAAACTCGTCTCCCATAAGAGGTGGAGACAGGTAAATGCTGATAACTGTTACCACCCAGTTAAAGCGCTAACTACAGTTATTGAATGTTGCAACCTTGGTGATAACTAGAGTTGAACCGACCGGTTACTTTTATACAATACGATACATGCGTCTGACTTGATCTTGATAATGATATTAACAGCCATTATTATATCTATAGATGGATAAGCCTTTTGTTCAAGTCTTTTTTCGTAAACAATTTCGCTGGGAATTTCTCATTGTTTATTTCTAATTTTACTTTAATGCTGCTGCTGTCTAGAAGATTATATTTTTATGAGTGCTTGCAAATGGCTTGCAGTAAAGTTGGTGTTTAATTCTTTTGTTTATGCTATGTGTTTATCTAATTTGTAATTTCCTTTGAGTAACAATCCACTGGAGCTACCGTATCTCTCAAAAATGTCATCTTCTTCACGTCGATGGCATGACAGTTATTCCAATTTTGTTGGCCCAAAACTTCGCCAGGCATCGTCGCCTCGGTGGCAGCGCAGATTTCACTTTGGCTGCATGTCATTTGGAGCACAACGACAGGAGAAGAGGTGAAACATAGTTCGCAACACAGCTCCACATTCTCAGCCTGCTGCCGTTCCGGCGAGACAGACCCACTTTTCCCAAAAGCCCATTTTATGACAATTTTGGAGGTAAGCCTCCAAAATTGTCATAATAATTCTGCTAATCGCTTGCTAATTTCTGCTTATCGATCTCTTCGCTAAATGATCTGGAATTCATGCTCTCGTATGTTCACCACGATAATACTGTATAAAGATTCTCTGGCTCGCTCTCTCTTACACGTTCAGTCCTTAATATATCACAAATCGATAGTTTTATCTTTATCTCACCATCTACTGAGCCTTCATTAATCAGTTTTGCGGTCAAGCCTCTACATTGTCCTAACCTTTTCGGTACTTAGTCAGCTTTATCTAAAGCTGTTCTCCGATCATATAAGTGGAATGTATTATCTTTATTCTTTTGTTGGATTAATACAGTTTATTAGCTGACTGAGTAAGCTAAAAATAATTACTGTCTTTGTGACCATTTGCTAAATGAATATATTGTTTTGATTTTTCTTGGTAATAATGTATAGTAGTTCCCGGAAAAGGGTACTTGTGTATATGGGAGTCATAATAAGTTCATAACAATAGGAGTTTGACTGTCTTGAATGACTTTGGGCAGCTGCTTATCTTTTATCTTAACGAAATCAGATCACTGGAATTTAAAGTAAACTACCTATTTTGGGTAGTAATTATCATTATCTCAAGCATCCGAAGACGAAGTAAAGCATAGGGCGAACAGGAGAGAAAACTGAAAAAGCTTATCCTTCTGGTCTCTATATTGTAGAAAGAAACCTAGGACAGGGATATTGAATCTCAATACATCCATGTGCCATTTTTTCCTACTAGAAATAAACCTTTATTATTATTCAGTCATCTTAACATTTACCGTTTTATATTTATTTATTTAAACAAAAGAACATATTAGTGCGCTTCTGTTGTTACAAACTAGATGGCAAATAATTAATATCCGGTTCACATTATCCCTTGCATTGACGCGGCACAGTAGCCGATATCGAAGCGCCTAGTGCTACCGCACTCAGATTTCTATGTTTTTACTGTGGCTTAAGTACCTAAACTCCTCAATTGATGCCGTGCCCAAATGATTTTGCCGCGTGACAGCAATGACACGGGTGCCATTGGTACGCCCTGCCCTAGGAAGTCATAATGGACAACAGAAAGGCATACTCATACACTTGCAAGACATGGTACGATTCTCCGATATTCCAGAACTGTAGGCTGAGTTAAATATAACATAGAAGAAACTTTCTAGTTGGTATTGGGTTTTTTCATCAGGAATTACTCAGTACCAGCCTGAAGTCTGGATTTGTGCCCAGTTCTCTTATGAATTTTGAGCTAGATACAAGAAAGTTAAAATTGCTTACATTTCTATGCCGTTTTTTTTTACTTTTTCATTGATATTTTTTAGTTATGCCTTTATTTCTATTATTTGTAGCTTCGTTCACAGTACTTGTATTATAACAACAGAGTTCGGAATCTGCCGGTTGAAGTGATCAGTTCTCTTCATCTGCTCGCCTGAAATGGGACTTAAACATAACTGGCGAAACGTGGATGTCCACTTCTGCCCATCCCTTGATGTTATTGAACTACCTAAATTGCCTACGCAAAATACCACCAGGGGCATCCCAGCAATTGAATTCCACCTTAATAAAGTATTGTGTGTGTTGTACGGAGCGATGAGTAACGTGTCCATTACCAGTTAAATGAGTGTGATGACCTTAGGCTGTACGCGTGCGCTTCCTAGTGCGCCGATGCTGATCGACAGGCGGGTTAGAAAAAGTTGGTAATTTTGTAGACTGGCTTTTCGTTGAAGATAGAATACATGAATACTGAAAGATGGCTCTTTTTATACCATGTGACTGTTTTTTTTTGTCGAATATTAAAGTGCAAGAAAATTGGCTTATTGAACTAAATCGATTTATTTTCCGGGTTGAAGAGAATGGATTATTTTTTTCGTCAACGTCTTTTTTTCGGAAATGCAGGTGTATGGAACTTTTGGATATTTGCCAACATAATGGGGCATGGTTTGGTCAGGAGCGCCGCATTTGCACTGGTTGTCGGTTTGGTATTTTTGTGATTGCTGAGTAGGCTTATAAATTTTGGATTATTATAACGTAGGTGTATGGAAAACTAAAATGTGATGAATAAAAACAAAATAGGTTTTGGAGTTCTTTGCTAGTACAGGTGCGAGGTGTCTATAAGTTCTTCACTGTAAGGTGCTCGAACAAATAAACGTTCTTTGTAAAATAAACATCTTTTTTAATTCGATTATTGCAAAAAAATACATTTGGTTTACAAATGAGCTGTGATAGTAGCTGCTTTAATACATTTTTATTTAAAATTACATTGTACTCACACAGTTGGACGGTTGTCAACTAGCGATCATTGACCTCATTGCAATACGACTTTGCCATTAGAAAAAAAAAAACGCTTTAGCTTGCAAAGCAAAACTTTATTAACAAACATTTGTGGTATGTTTACATTTCACCATCTCCGATTTGTTTCATTACCTAGTAAAAACCAAAACTCCTAAATTAGTCCAAAAAACTAGCAGAAACTATAATTGAACAAGAGATCAATTTTAGTTTTCCTGGTTGAGAAACCCAATAACACTTTGCCCGACCTTGGAATCGAACCCCCCACATGCTCAACTGGACCACTGAACTAACGAGGCAGTTAAGTATCTGAAACTGAAATACATCATGGAAAACAAAAATTGCGTTAAAACTTGGTATAAAACTTAGGTCTTACCTACCTATTTAAAACTCGATTCAGTGGTCTATAAATAAGACAGAATTAATAGTCTGTTTAGAATTAGAAACTGAACAAAAACGTTCTGTAGTTTCTGCTTTACCTCCTAGAACATTTAATAAATTTTATAAAAATTTTGTAGTACACCCAAATCTGGGAATTCAACAACTGATTTCTTCAGGGATTTTCTCAGCAGCCCACTACAAAGTTTAGTGCAGTTTCTCAGATGTCTTACTTACCCCCATGGGAAGAAGGCGTGAGTTTATGTATGTAGGTATGTATATAGATGTCTTACCACTGCGTCTTTCTACTTCAGCTTCATCTCTTATTGTATTCGTAGTATCAGTCTCAACTTTACTTAACTTCATTAATTCAATTAACTAGCAAAACTTCACATACCAATTAAGTAACGAAGGCCGCACGTCTGTGGTAACAAAACTAGTATAAGCTGCCTCACAATCTATTGAAACTCCGTACTATGTACTACTAGGTCAACTCAAGTTCAAAATGACATACTACCGTTTAGGTATGTAAGAGTAGTTTTACGTGAAATAACGAGTTTTACTGTTATATTTATTGTTAAGTTTATCTTAAATATTGAACCCGTCACATCTGTGCAGATTTGTGGGTTTATTGAATTTAACGCTTCATTATGTAATTTTTAAACTCATATTCGAGGACACTCTCTGAATACCAATCCCCCTGGCTTGAAGGCCCTCATTGCATCAAACAAATCAACTCAGCCTATAGCAGTCCACTTCTGGACATAGGACTCTCCCAGGCTGCGCCACAACACCCTGTCCTCCACCTTCCGCATCCAGCCTGTCCTACTGGAGACCAACTACTTTTTTAAAAGTCGTCGGTCCACCTAACTGGGGGGCATCCCCACTCTACTACGTCTACGCTTGCCGCGCGGTCTCCACTCCAGGACTCGTCTGCTCCACCGGCCATCGGTCCTTCGACAACATGGCCAGCCCACTGCCACTTGAGTTTGCTTACTCGGCAAGGGGCGGTAACTCCGGTTCTTTTCCGGATTACATATTTAAATTAATTATTATGAGTAACTGATCGGTAACAATTTATTAACCTTATCGTCTTCAGGTACACTTTCCAAAAATACCCTTTTCAAAAAACTTTCAGTATATTTTACACCACGCTTTATACGTACAGTTGTCTATACACAGTTGTGGAGGGATTTCCTAGGCGATCCGCTAAATGTCAAGGTCGTGCTAACCTTGGCGCGTTGCAGCATCCACCCCTCTCTCCGAAAGTAAGGGGTGGTCCTACCACAGACCCCCGGAGATCGGTGTTGCCAAAAATAGAGCTATGTAAGCGTGTAGTTTTAATGAACATGTGGTACAGTGAAAGATATTGTTATTAAGTTGGCAAGGTGTGAAGTTTCTTGGGAACTTGTTTTGTATTTGGAGATAAAATTGCATTTGATCTCGTGTACATAAGAGGAAGTCTGAAAGTGGCACTGGTGCACTATGGTACCGCCTTAGGTCATAAATGCAAAAACTTCGTCACAAATTACCCCCAATTTAATAAAACCAACTTTCAGAAAACCCTCAGAAAACAACCCAATTAAAAAATCTAATAAAGTAAGGTATTTATGACCGCGCTTCCTACAAGCGCGGTCATAAATACTATACTTACTTTATTAAATTTGTTAAATGGGATTTTTGGCGCTTGTACCACCGTGAGGTGCCTGAAATATTTGTGTGAAAATAAATGAGTTGTCATGGTACGAGGCGCAAAAGGCATGTTATGAGGAAAATGGGTCGAATTTTTAGTTTGAATGTGAATGCCTAAATGATAAGGGGAAAACCAAAGAAACGATGGGATGGACTGTGTGAAACATGATATGGCTGGAAAGGGCGTGCCTACGGAGATGTAGACTAATACTTAGAGAAATATGGAATAACAACAAACTTTGCGCCGACTCCAAGGAGTAAGTTTGTATAAAGGCAAAAGAGTGACGAGGATGATCTATCATCTTTTGCTTGGTGAATCAAATTTCGCTTACAACTTTCGACTTGAACAAAGGAGTAGATGTCTATATTCATAACTTTTTTTATAAAGAAAATCTGCCTTTCTTGGACGTCATTAAAATTGTTTTCACTCTTACACAGTTACGTAGCATGTTCAGTCTTTCATCATTCATGGATAGCAAATTAAGTTCCTCGTTCAGTTGCCAATTTGATTTACTTCCAAAAGAGGAAGGTTGTTGGTGGAACAGGATATGACCCAACTTAATATCCAAATCAACATAAATTTTCCTTATTACTTTTTCATGTATGAGAGAGTCTTAAGGAAAATTGATGTTATTTTTAAAATAAATTTTCTTCAAAGAAGGTCAATTCAGTTGGCATGGTCTGACTGTATAAATGTTGCATTTCACGAGCGCGCATCAACTATTGCAATTTAGACCTGAAGACCAAGTCTCGTAATTCAAAACCTTAAAATCTAGTCGCAATCTCATCTCAGCGACAAATAATGTCAAAAACTTGTCAAATATTTAGGAAGTTGAGAAGTATTTTTGACAGATTGAGCTTGAGTTCAAACTGTGAACGTGCTTAAAATTAGGGCAATTGCCCCTCTTATGTCAATGATTATAAGTCTCATGACGGGCCTTAGCTGTAGTTAGTAATTCATAAGTGATTTCGTCTGTATCCTTCCATAATTGATACGATTATGTGTTTATCAGTTCACTAAAACATTTCTCAGAAACATTTTGAACTGTAGCAGTAATTATTACTTCCTGTGTATTGTGGTATATCTATGAAAGAATTGTCCAACAATGGTGGCCTGTTCTGAGAAAAGAAGCGGAACTAAACAATTTGTGAACTACGGCTAGTGTCCATTGAGAATGGATGCCGCAACATCGTCTAATTAAGGCTTAGATGACTGTTTCTATAAACGTCGTTGTTCTAATTGGATAGTTCATCCATTCTGTTTGAATTTGGAAGTAGACCTTGATCTCATAGTTGAAATCGTATTCGTAGTTAGTTTTTTCAACATGTCTGGATTTAGGCACTAAAATGGTGTTTATTGTCTTTGATATTAATAGTAATGTCAGAATCTGGAACCGAAATGTTGTATCATTTTATTGAAAGGTGTCTTTAAAGAAGAGTGACTTTTACCGCTCAAGTCGTAGCAATTTATTATTAGGTAGTCAAAGTAGATTTCGCATATAAAAACGACGGTATTATACTTACCTTATGATAAAACATGACATATTCTGATGAATGCTAAGTATTAATGTAAAAACAACAATACAATAAAATCCTCCCGAGGCTTCACCCAATATCTGGCAACACATTTTGCCAGCGATATTTTCGTACACTTTATTTCTGCAGTGGGCAACACCCTCCCACCCTGTTGTAAGTGGTCGCCGTTTGGGGTATGATGAATCGTACCCCACCCTCTCGTTAGCCCATTCCGACTATTTCCGACCCGTTTTTTTGGGATCTCATTGTGGGAGGAACTCCATAGACAATAGGGATGATGATTTTTTTTTATTATTAACACAATAAATTGTTTGTTTCCAAAAACTGCAAACAAAATTACAAAAAGTGAAAAAGCAAAAAAAAAAGTTACAAACGTTTTAAGATAAGCGTTAGACAAGGACGGCACTATCGTGGAAGTGATCTTCATACTAGCGCCGTACATTGTCCGTACCGTGCGACAAGGACGGTTATAATCCCCTGCAAAAACTTTAAAAGCGAGTATCTTCTTCATATTTACACCGATATTACAGATGTTTTCGATTATCTCATTTTTACTATGGCTACTTTGAAATTACATTATTTTTATGAACATCATCCCTAATAAAAGTAGTTAACTATTGTTATGGTTTTATTTTGGAATGTTTATTTTACAGACGGGGAAATTAAATAAGTCATCATATGCCGTAAGACCACTTCATACAACTGTCAAAGAATGACAGTTGAGGTTTCAATATCTGTATTAAGTTGGTAGCATGAAGGTAAGTTCTATGTACAAAGTAGTTTACTACTTTAAAAAAATACGAAATTAATATTTTACACTGTCTGACCCTCCTCATACAAAGCTTTTGTGTCATTATCAGCCTAGGATTCATTTTCTCCTTCAATATTATTCATATTGAAACGGCCGGTATGTTTGCAAAACTGCTTCATAAGCAGTAAACTGTAAGTTTATAGAAGGCATGGTACCTTTTCAATATTTTATTTGTATCTACGTACTACATTTGGATTATCCCAGGAAATTCTTACCTACTTTGTATGGCATATAGACCATAAAGGCTGAAATCGCTAAAAATATAGTGATCAAGTGTCGTATTTATATGCTTGTTCCTACCCTGAACGAGAAGAACATACCATCACTATCATCATTCACACATTGACCGGTTCTGTGCTTCTCGCATCCAGCAGATTTCTGCGGTCTTTACAAGGTTTTCAGGCCACAAGGTGGGAGGCCTTCCAATGTTACGTTCGGTCTGTACCCTGCAGTGGGACAGTTCCAGACCATCACCCTAATTGCGTAACACATTTTCGTAAACGATTACGACTAATCTGTTTGATTTTGACGGTTCAAGAATATTCATTGCGTTCTATATATTGTTGAGCAGAATTTTTATCGAACTTAAGAAGCAATGGATTAGCAATCTGTTTCAAAACGATTCAGATTCCGATTGATTGTGTATTACGCAATTAGGGTGCATATCCAGGAGTTAATTATATGTGCTGATAATGAATCACCATTATTGATGATAATGATGTTAATGTACATTTTGAAGTTTGCCCACATGGGTCATCGTATACAAGAAATTGTACTTATTTTATTCCTAAAGCGATCATTGACTCTAAATCTGGATCATAAAGTTAAATCTGGTTACGGTCATCATGTTTTGATGCTACTCGTATGGAATATTAAAGAAGCGATGTTTTAACGCTGCCCTTGTATGGATGGGATGATTGATGACTTATATTGTTAAACGTATAGGAGGAAGGAAAAAAACATATCTAAGACTCCACATTTGGTTATCAGATGTTATAGGATTGACGGCATTGCGCGTGTCTTTTTACACTGGAAATCATAGTTACGAAGTTCATAACCGCAATAAACTTTCACAGTAACGTAATGAACTTTTCAACTTTGATTTACACTCTCAGTGAGTTTCTTAATTAATACCGATATTCTGCTGTATCCGTTTAGACTGGACGCCGGCGCCGACCATAACGTAGTTAGGTAAAGGCTAGCTAGATGATGATGCAGTGCGCACTTCAAGTCATATGCGATTTCTGGCGCTAAGAAAAGCTAACTGCATATTGCAGAATAATTTCTTATAATTTAGTATATGTTCGTTGAGGATCTATCCTGGGCACAGTCTGTACTAAATGCCAATTTCACAAATGAAAATGATCGCGATCAGCACATCTAAACCGTGTTCAAGAGCTGTCAGTGTCAATATTCCACAAAAAGTAATGACACTGACAGCGCGCTGATCGCGTTCAATTAAATTGGTGAAATTCGCCCGTTGTGTAACTGTTACATCAAAATCATGATTGTACGATTTTATTTTCTTTTTACTTTTCATTCTGTATTCAAATAAAAATTGGCTGTCTCGGCGCCATTTTCTCGGTAGCTGTAGTGAATGACCTTTGCTCTACAATTATATTGGCGCGAAAGCAATAATAGCTAACGGTGATCGCCGATCGGCCTTGTTCTTGATTAACTAGTCAATAAACGGGTAATCTCATTACCGGCTGGGCTGGGTGAGGTGGTCCGACTGGTTCAGGTTTTGTGGTAGGTGATACTGAAAATGAGAATTGAACAAGTTGTTTAGAGATACTTAGTGTTAAAAGTTTAAACTAACTATGCAGGTTCATAATACAAGGTGGAGACGACATTGAAAATAAATTAAAATACAACGTTTAATTTATTGTCAATGTCGTCTCCTATGACGTTTTCAGTCGGCATTCGAAAATTCAATCAAATCATCATTCACTACTATTTAGTTTTTTGAATGCTCGGATTTATTTGATAGTACCATAATACTGTTATACATTAGTATTGCCAGTGATTTATATGTTGTCGTATTGTTGACTCCACATTTTATAAGAAAAGAGACAGAGAAATATGATATGAATATGATGTGTGTGTTATGGTGTGACTTCAAACCGAACGAGCAGAGTTCGAAATAACCGATACAAAAAAAAGTCTAGTTCTAGACATAGGACATAACCCAAATGAATTATTTTAAAATATTTCAAAGCACTACTATACCGAACATATATCAGAAGGTTTTTGAGGGAGTTACATTCAATTTATCTCAAGTACGAGCTACTTTTATCTAAACTTTCAAAGGGACTGTTATTACAGAAGATATACCGAGAAATTCTACACTTCAGACTATATAGGACGTAAAGACGTACGTGAGTTGGTTTTATATGTAATGAACCACATTCAAGGGACATAGATATGAAGTCTTATATCTTATATGAATGCTGCAGTATGAAATTACTGAACTGAACTTAAAAGGCAAAGCTAAGACGAGTAGAAGGAAGTCTGCTGGAAACGGGAATAAAAGTAAAACAAAAATGAGGGCTTGAATCAGACAAAATCTAACAACCCTTATTCAAAAAACTAGGGAAAACGTTCTGTTAGATTTTGCAAACGACGTGCTTGTGCCTAATTAGTTGGCATGTTGCTTATATTACGTAAATTACGTAAACTGAGAAACATTTTAAGACAACCATTTAAGACGTTAAAGAATATGAGCATAGCCTTAATCATTTCGTCCTTCGTAAAAATAACATCTTCTTTGAGACAATTAACCTTCTTTTTCTAGAGTTTTTTCCTCAGGTATACGAAGAACATTCTTAGATACCAGTTTAGCTATCACTGCTAAGTGCATAATGTTTTACAAAGCTGTCACGATATCAATTATCTTGACTGCCAGTCGACATGAAAGCCTCTTAGCAACTGACCGAGACAGTTGCAAAACAATTGTTTGTAAACGGTAATTGTACGATCGTCGCCGACGTGTAATTATATATAATTAGGTCGTGGAAGATCAATTAGGTACGTTGGAAAATGTCTAGTAGATGCTTTTACACTGCTAAGTGGTGCTAAATTATTTGATAAAGTGGGTAAATTCTTATCTACTTTATCAAAAGCTGCTTCAATAGAAATTTATAGCGATGATCAGTTCCTAAAAAGTGTTTGGATAGAAGTTGATTTCGATATTTAAGAATGGAGGACGTAATTTAATAATGAACTTGGAGTTCCGGTTGGGACTACTACTAAAATTCTGCAGCAAATGAATAACGATAAATTCCCTTCTTTCTAAGAAGAACACGAAACGAAGACATGAATAATAGTATAGTTCCGATCCCCAAAGTCCTTAGTAACATTCAACCTATCTTTTTACCTAGATTTAACACAAATTCTCAAGGGATCCATCCAACCCTAGATGTAAGAGAAGTCCCCTACGGGACCAACTAAAAGCTTAAGTTAATTCCACACTACATTAACATTGTTATTGAAACTTCCACCGGCGTATTATAGGCGACATACCTCTATAGACAGTACACATGACGGCATATGAAGCTGTGATAACCTCGTATTGTAAAAAACTAATAACAGTCTTGTAAAAAAAAAACAGCGAACTTTTACCAACTTTCTTGTCTACTACATCTATGTGTACCTATTCCTACCTTATATTTCTATCTTTCCCTGTATTACATAGAATAGTTCTTGAACGTAGTTTAGTTTTCTGTATACTCTATCATATCTTTGTTAGAATATATTATTTTTACTTATTTTCTAATTATGGTTCACCGTAGAGGTATGTTGTAGAGGTATTTTTATTTATATTTGACTAACTTTAATTGTAAACCACCTGCCGCAACAATAAACAATATTGTATTGTATGTATAGTTGGTGTCTTCGTGTGTACCACATACTTCGTCTAAACATTACACCTCGCTTCCAAACAGGTTGGTCTCGTCGCGAGGATCCCGTTATTCACCATGTAACAAAATATACGTGCTATATGTAGTGAATAATACAGGTTTTAATTGATCGCCTCCATCATGGGTTCGTGGTCGACTTTCTCTTCACTTGTGTATTTGTATGCGCTTTTGATTAGTTTCCGGTGGTTCTACTGTTCCGTTTGAGTGATTTTGGTTTTGGTATCTGAATGTTATTCCAATGCTTATTCTTTTTCCTTTCTTTTTTCAGGTAAGTCATCAATTCCTACCAGTCAGCCGCCTATCCAGATAAATTGGTGAGAACTGAAATGTCGTAGAAAATTGAAATTCTTTAAACTTATCACAACGAGACAGAAAATTAGATGTTTTAATCAGAATTATATGATCAAAAAATATTACAAATAATATAATATGTCTTATACCCAGTAGGTAACGGACCTTTAATCATAGTACAGTCGTATTCAAGAAAAAGGGCAGTGTCTAAATATCCTTTCCTAAAAGTGAATTTGTAGAGACAAAATAATAATGAAGGAAATACCATTCACGTAGAAATTTGCAATACAATTGATAGTAGTAATGTAAAGGCCAGTGGGGCGCTTGGCGCGCGGTCTGGGCAGCATCCGAAAAATGTCGACGATTCAACTGGATTCCGGACGTTTGAGGAATTGTCGTAATACCTATTACGTTCTTGTTTCGGACTTTCGAAGCATATTGGAAAACAGTATGGTGTGCAATTATGCAGAAGTCACAAACACCGCAACAAAATTCTAGATAGAGCCTTAACCAGCCATAACTTTCCCTTTCTTTCTTTCTTAATCAGAATATACACATAAAAAAAAACTGATCTAAAAAAAGCGTAACACACCAACAGTAGCAATAGCTTTCATTTTGACAGTTCAGCAACATTCATTGCGTTATTTTCGTTGTTGAGCACACGTTTCTGCAACAAATGAAGCAATGGATTAGCAATATCCTTTAAAACGATTCAGATTGTGATTAAAGTGTGTTACTCAATTAGGGTGCTTATTAATCTATTATGAACATTTAATTGCTCTTCAAATAAACCACGGAGGTATGTTCTTGATGAAAGATACAAAATAGGCACAGGATAAAGAACTAGAAGTGGTCATAGTGTTTTGCTTACAAAGAGTAACACAAAGTTGATTGGCGACCTTCATTTGTTGGAGAGGCACTTCTGGGAAATAGAAAACTGTGAAGCGCAGTCCAAGGTCGAGTTTATTTTATGTTTTGCTAGGTTCTTGGTAGTAAACTATGATCTGGGAATTTATTATTTTGACTGTTCAAATTCAAATAATTTATTTCAAATAGGCACGGAAAAAGCAACTAGAATTGATTCAGTTGCCCCTTCCAAAAGGTATCGATCGTATGGAGAAGAATGGGCAAGAAACTCCACAACTGTCATTCACAGCAGTCTGACTTTATACATGTGGCTGAATAAGTACTACCAACCTCTAAATATGCGTATCCAACAATGTAGGTATATATACCATCGCTTATTGCTGAAATACAATACCCGATTGTAAAATATGCCAAATCGAATTTTTGAAATAATCGGCTATATGGGGGAAGCGTCAGGTTGCCCGCGAAATTCAAATTTTCTTTAGTTTTTTTGCAATTTGCAGGTCACGATTACGTTGTATGTGGAACCAAAAATGATTCGCGACCGTATGAAGTATGTATTTACAGAATTATAATAATTAAAATCATCAATACAAACCTCTAAGTTGTCAATTTCATATATTATCAATCAATTGGATTATATGATCTTAGAGGGTTCTTCCACTTCAAAGAGCGTCTTTTAACTCATACACGTTTTGTCTCTTTCTAATTTGATGTGTCAAATGTACGTAATAACTTCTGGATACAGTTACAAATGTTTGATCATAATTTGTTCTTTTTTGGGCGCAACTTTTTGTTTTTTTTTCCCCACAATTAATTATCGGGTCACGTGTAATAACGACTACTTTATCAATTTGCATTGACTGGCCGCAAATCAATGCAAAGTTATCGTTGTCCTACTTCCCAGCGACTATCTGTCTGCCCGTGTTGCGTGGGCGCAGATAAACTCGAATTTAACGGCACTTTTGATAAACAATGCATTTGTTGATTAATTGCTAATCCGTTTTGCGACCTTCGTACCTTGCGAACATCGTAGGAGGGAGAACGAGTTGGGTTATTGTTGGTGAGAAAGAGTTGATTGACGACACGTTGTGGCAAATACTATCGTTTAAAATAGGTTTTTAGTATGGGTGCAATAATAAAAGTTCCTCCATGAGTGACGCTCAGCACGCATAGCATATCATCTTCCATATCATCTTTCCGAAGAATAGACATAATCTCTTTGTACGAAACAGGAAAATATTTCTGTCAGAAATCAAGACATAGCTATGTACAAAAATTGTCATATGTAGTAATGTCGTGGTTGCATGCCTGTATACCATGTGGTGATGTGGGTGTCAGGAACACCTACAAAATAATAATGGCATGCGACCACGGCTTTACCCTGACCAATTTTGTACCTATGTCTTGATTTCTCTATGTTACATTTTCTGTGATTTTTCAGGAGTCGTTTTTTTTTTAACTTATAAATTATTTAAAACTGTTTTGGTGTGATTGTCTCTACAGTCGTGAGAAAAAAAAAGTCTGCCGTCTTGTGCATAATGCACATGAAACGATACTAGATTTCATTTTATAACACTGTTAAAATGTGACTGCTTATGCATCGCAACATTATAAATGGTAGCTCTGAATCTCTTTAGTAGGTAAGTAATAGCACGATTTGATAGCTAGCAGTTTATTTAATAAATCATTAAACTTTTGGCATTTCCAAATATGTCTATGAACCTATTTTCAGTCGTACAACACTAATATTGAAATGTTAAAACTATTGCAACTTTCTCACTTTTCTAGGCTCATTTCAAATCTTATTTCATGCATCTGAAAGTTCTTTATGCAGTGTCATATAGTTTTAACTGGTTAAAAACGTATATTTAAATTGTATTGCCTGTGAGATACACTTTATGTTCTCTTGTTATACTAGAATGTTTCAGTGTAAATTGCTGTTAAGCTATTTTATACCTTAGACAGCTTGTTTAAAGGTTAGTTTTTCATTGAACGTTTTCAGGTTAAAGTTGTTAGAGTAGAAATAAACCGGCAAGTATTTGGAACAGACAGTTTGGCGCCGTACCAAATAGACGGCCACCGAATTAGAAACAAAATCAATGGTATTTCAGGGAATGGCATCTCGCAGGTCAACCTATGAGGTTGTCGTCTGCTTAAACGGACTTACCTGTGGTTGCCCTAATAAATTAAGGCCTCCAGCCAGGACTTAAACTTAAATACTAACTAAAAACTAAGCGACTACACGCTAAGGGCACCCCCTGTGGGGTACGAACCTCGGCTTAGGCCGACGCTGGAAGAGGGCAGCAAGGGACTAGCTGGATCAGGATTTATTTGATTTTGGGACGAATTTAAAGCTACAGGCTCAGCGGCGCGGGCTGGCTCGAGCAAGGGTCGGGAGGGGCGTGGATTTGGGCGTCGCGGCGGGCCTCGGCGGCGAGGACAGTAGGACGGCGATCGGGTTTTGGGCTTATGTAGCGTGCTGGTGGCCTTACTACTATCCTGGAGGATATTATATTGGTAAACAGTATGGTGTGCAATTATGCAGATGTCACAAACACCGCAACAAAATTCTAGATAGAGCCTTAACCAGCCATAACTTTCCCTTTCTTTCTTTCTTAATCAGAATATACACATACAAAAAAACTGATCTGTTGGGTAATTGCGTAACACACTAACAGTAGCAATAGCTTTCATTTTGACAGTTCAGCAACATTCATTGCGTTATTTTCGTTGTTGAGCACACGTTTCTGCAACAAATGAAGCAATGGATTAGCAATATCCTTTAAAACGATTCAGATTGTGATTAAAGTGTGTTACTCAATTAGGGTGCTTATCAATCTATTATGAACATTTAATTGCTCTTCAAATAAACCACGGAGGTATGTTCTTGATGAAAGATACAAAATAGGCACAGGATAAAGAACTAGAAGTGGTCATAGTGTTTTGCTTACAAAGAGTAACACAAAGTTGATTGGCGACCTTCATTTGTTGGAGAGGCACTTCTGGGAAATAGAAAACTGTGAAGCGCAGTCCAAGGTCGAGTTTATTTTATGTTTTGCTAGGTTCTTGGTAGTAAACTATGATCTGGGAATTTATTATTTTGACTGTTCAAATTCAAATAATTTATTTCAAATAGGCACGGAAAAAGCAACTAGAATTGATTCAGTTGCCCCTTCCAAAAGGTATCGATCGTATGGAGAAGAATGGGCAAGAAACTCCACAACTGTCATTCACAGCAGTCTGACTTTATACATGTGGCTGAATAAGTACTACCAACCTCTAAATATGCGTATCCAACAATGTAGGTATATATACCATCGCTTATTGCTGAAATACAATACCCGATTGTAAAATATGCCAAATCGAATTTTTGAAATAATCGGCTATATGGGGGAAGCGTCAGGTTGCCCGCGAAATTCAAATTTTCTTTAGTTTTTTTGCAATTTGCAGGTCACGATTACGTTGTATGTGGAACCAAAAATGATTCGCGACCGTATGAAGTATGTATTTACAGAATTATAATAATTAAAATCATCAATACAAACCTCTAAGTTGTCAATTTCATATTTTATCAATCAATTGGATTATATGATCTTAGAGGGTTCTTCCACTTCAAAGAGCGTCTTTTAACTCATACACGTTTTGTCTCTTTCTAATTTGATGTGTCAAATGTACGTAATAACTTCTGGATACAGTTACAAATGTTCGATCATAATTTGTTCTTTTTTGGGCGCAACTTTTTGTTTTTTTTCCCCACAATTAATTATCGGGTCACGTGTAATAACGGCTACTTTATCAATTTGCATTGACTGGCCGCAAATCAATGCAAAGTTATCGTTGTCCTACTTCCCAGCGACTATCTGTCTGCCCGTGTTGCGTGGGCGCAGATAAACTCGAATTTAACGGCACTTTTGATAAACAATGCATTTGTTGATTAATTGCTAATCCGTTTTGCGACCTTCGTACCTTGCGAACATCGTAGGAGGGAGAACGAGTTGGGTTATTGTTGGTGAGAAAGAGTTGATTGACGACACGTAGTATTTGCCATACTATCGTTTAAAATAGGTTTTGTTTTCGGTGCAATAATAAAAGTTCCTCAATGAGTGACGCTCAGCACGCATAGCATATCATCTTCCATATCATCTTTCCGAAGAATAGACATAATCTCTTTGTACGAAACAGGAAAATATTTCTGTCAGAAATCAAGACATAGCTATGTACAAAAATTGTCATAAGTAGTAATGTCGTGGTTGCATGCCTGCATACCATGTGGTGATGTGGGTGTCAGGAACACCTACAAAATAATAATGGCATGCGACCACGGCTTTACCCTGACCAATTTTGTACCTATGTCTTGATTTCTCTCTGTTATATTTTCTGTGATTTTTCAGGAGTCGTTTTTTTTAAAACTTATATTTTATTTTAAACTGTTTTGGTGTGATTGTCTCTACAGTCGTGAGATTTGATGTTGTGGGGTTATGGGTACCTTCTATAATAAGCCTGTGAAATCATATTGTAGTTATTCCCCGTGGGTACGAAATAATGGCAATCGTAAAGTCTGCCGTCTTGTGCATAATGCACATGAAACGATACTAGATTTCATTTTTTATAACACTGTTAAAATGTGACTGATTATTCATAGCAACATTATAAATGGTAGCTCTCTCTATCTCTTTAGTAGGTAAGTAATAGCACGATTTGATAGCTAGCAGTTTATTTAATAAATCATTAAACTTTTGGCATTTCCAAATATATCTATGACCCTATTTTCAGTCGTACAACACTAATATTGAAATGTCAAAACTATTGCAACTTTCTCACTTTAATCTAGGCTCATTTCAAATCTTATTTCATGCATCCGTAAGTTCTTTATGCAGTGTCATGTAGTTTTAACTGGTTAAAAACGTATTTTTAAATTGTATTGCCTGTGAGATACACTTTATTTTCTCTTGTTATACTAGAATGTTTCAGTGTAAATTGCTGTTAAGCTATTTTATACCATAGACAGCTTGTTTAAAGGTTAGTTTTTCATTGAACGTTTTCAGGTTAAAGTTGTTAGAGTAGAAATAAACCGGCAAGTATTTGGAACAGACAGTTTGGCGCCGTACCAAATAGACGGCCACCGAATTAGAAACAAAATCAATGGTATTTCAGGGAATGGCATCTCGCAGGTCAACCTATGAGGTTGTCGTCTGCTTAAACGGACTTACCTGTGGTTGCCCTAATAAATTAAGGCCTCCAGCCAGGACTTAAACTTAAATACTAACTAAAAACTAAGCGACTACACGCTAAGGGCACCCCCTGTGGGGTACGAACCTCGGCTTAGGCCGACGCTGGAAGAGGGCAGCAAGGGACTAGCTGGATCAGGATTTATTTGATTTTGGGACGAATTTAAAGCTACAGGCTCAGCGGCGCGGGCTGGCTCGAGCAAGGGTCGGGAGGGGCGTGGATTTGGGCGTCGCGGCGGGCCTCGGCGGCGAGGACAGTAGGACGGCGATCGGGTTTTGGGCTTATGTAGCGTGCTGGTGGCCTTACTACTCTCCTGGAGGAGGGTAGTGGCGTCGTCGGGGGCGATTAAAGTATGCCTTGTTCGGCGAATACTGCTTATGCTGGAGAGAGTGTAGCGGGCGGCCACTGAGATCAAGGGGTTGGAGTGTTTGATGCCACAGTCAAAGAAACGCTTCGATAAGCGTTTCATGAACTGGTTTATGGTAGGCATTTTAAGTTCGACGTGGAGATTGATATTACGAACGGTTCTGGAGGGTCTGCATCTTCTGGAGGTGACGTGGGTGAGCGTGCGCAAATACAACGCAGGCATAGGTCATGATGGGACGGATGACTACGGTATAGATGCGCAGCTTGCATTTAAGTGACAGTTTACTACGGGCTGTCAGTACAAAGTGGAGCCTGCTAAGAGCGAAGGAGGCGCGCGCGCGAACCGCCTTAATATGAGCCTTAAAGGTAAGGTTTTCATCGAGGATCACGCCTAGGTATTTGGCTTGCTTCTCTCAGGGTATCGGCTTACCGTACATAGTGATCGGGCTGGGAAGTCGGGGAGGGAATCGACGACGTCTCGAGAAGAGAACCGCCTGACTCTTATCGGGGTTGACCTCGATTCTCCATTTCCGGAACCAAGCGCCTAAGACGTTTGCAGAGGTTTGGAGAGTAAGAGCTATAGCATTGGGACAATGACCGGTATAGTAAACGGCAGTGTCGTCGGCGAAGAGAGCCAACTGAGCCTTTTTACTCTGTGGGATATAGCTGGTGAACAGCGTGAAGACTAGAGGAGATATGACGGAACCCTGAGGGACACCGGCGCGAATAGGGTGAGGGGACGAGAGTGCACCCTCGATGCGATAGCGGAAGGTGCGATTTGACAAAAAGTCTCGTAAGATGAGCACGAGACGATCTGGCACTCCTAGTTGGTAAAACTTGTATAACAAACCGTTGTGCCAGACTTTGTCGAAGGCTTTCGCTATGTCGAAGAATAGCACACCCGTTGTCGCGTTACGCTGCATACCAGCGCACAAGTACAAGGATACTCGAGTGTTGGGGATGGAAACCAACCTGCTCGTTGGGAATGAGGCTCTTTGCTTCGGCGTAGTCTTTGAGACGCTTATAAATAAGCCTCTCGTAAATTTTGCCGAATACATTGAGGAAGCTAATGGGACGGTAGCTGGAGGGCTCAGACTTTGGCTTGCCTGGCTTTGGGATACCGATGACGGTTGCTTCTTTCCACGCTTGTGGAAAGATGTTCTTGCTCAAGGCGCCACTGAAGATGGCGGTCATAAGCATTATTAGAGGGGCAGGTAGGAGTTTGTATACCTTATTGGTAATACCGTCCCAACCGAGGGCTTTACGAGCGTGGAGCCCTTTAATGATGTCGTGCACTTCGTCTGGAGTGACGGGAGGCAGAGGATCATCAGGGTCTTCGACGGGCGGGTGGCTCTCCGTTCGACTTCAGCGTCGATCTTGTTCAGGTGAGCTTGGTCTACTGATTGAGAGCTGGGAGAACATTGGGACTCTAGGCTGTCAGCAAGGCTTTCGGCCTTGGCGGTGCTGTCGAAAGCGACGCTCTTGTCGGGGTGGATAAGGGGAGGCATAGAGATCTCCTCGGAGGAACGCAATTTCCTCTGAAGGTGCCAGAAGGCTTGATGAGACGGCTCGAGTTCACAGAGCATCTTGTTCCAACCCTCTGAGCGAATCTCCCCTATGCGTTTCTTTACAGCACGCTGTAAATGGCGCATGTGGGCTTTGCTCGCGTCACAAGGGAAGGAGACGTAGGCACGAATAGCCGCATTCTTCTCGGTTATCCTTCGATGTAAAAAAAAACAGTTAATCACTAATAACAACAAACAATCTGATCTCCATAACCCAGTTAGAGGCTAAAACGATACGCCTCGGTAAGACTAGTTATCTCCTGTTCCTCCTTAGATCCTGCTGGATAATGAAATAAGGTTTTCATTTCAGAAATAAAGTAAGAAGATTTTTTTTATACCTGCGCCAATGTTTTTTTTTTAAGATATTGGTATTCTCACGGTAGCATCACAATTCATCTTCGCCAACATCTTATTTATACATTAGGCAAAATACACACTTATACACTAAAAACAGTGATTTTCACAATGTTAACACTAGCAATAAGAACAAACTACGTGCTTCCTTTCACCGGCTTCATAAAGTTCATAACTCATTTGTTGAGTTTGGTATAACCTTTTATAACAAGCTACCCTCTTCTTTGCTAGATTTGCCTTTTAAGTCGTTTAAAGCTAAAGTAAAATCCAACCTTTGTTCAAAGGCATATTATTCCATTAACGACTACTTGAACGATAAGAATAGTTGGCCGCTGTAATTAACTCAAGACAATGTTTATGTTCTTTCTCCAGAATAAGCTTACCTACTGACAGGGTATACGAGTTCGAATATTTATTTTAATTTTATTTGACTAGATAAGTCAATTATTTTAAGTTATCTTCTTTTGTTATTGACATGATCTACTCATTACAATGTTTTTTTTAACGAGTTGTATTGATATATGTGGTTAGCTAGCGACCTCGACAATTGATCATAAATTTTTCTTGCCTGAGCAACCGGCAGCGAGTTCGTCATGCTCCCGTAGATGTCACTGCTTGCGGTAGCGTCGGGGATCGGGTTGCCTCCTTCCGTCAAATGTGGCGAGGGGGTCAATGGCTGATCTTTGCGTTATGCTCGTAAACGGATTATCAAATTATGCATAGGTAAGGTGTCACGTCTTTTATGCCTGGAGGCTTTTATTTGTATATTAAGTTATGTTGCTTTTTTATTGATTTTTATTGGTTTCTGTTTTGGGTATATTGGCGTGGCTAGCTTACATATGGCAGATAATTTAATATGATTTTTTGTTTTTCGTTTTTAACTTTGATTACCTTATAATTGTATAGTTCAATGGTTTTTCTAACTGAACAGACAGCTGTGCTGCTGGGGACTTTGTTGCGCCACTTCTCTTCCCAGCTATAGCACTAGGAAGTGGTGAAGGGCGGGCGTTTTGGGAGACTCTCTTATGTAATTTTGACGTTCGAAAAGAGCTAACACAGCCTAATTTGAATAAATGACTTTTGATTTTGATTTTAACGAGGTTTCGTGGATCTTAGTCCATGGTCAAAGCAGATGACAAAGATGGTATCTGTTGATTGATGACATGGTGATCATGATCAACCACGCACGCACATGACATTGTAGTTAATCTAAGCCCTTTCTTAAACATTCCAGCAATGCGAATTAATACCCATTAACTTTTTATGGTCGTGCAAATCGTATACTTAGTAGGTAGTACCTATTACTTTTTCTCTTGTGGTGTTTTTTTTTTGGTGTTTGAAATAATAATATCGTAACTACTAGTATGATCCAATAACTTTCCTTCATGACTGACTCACACACTTCCAGTTCAATAAAGACCTGCCCCCAAAACTAGTCTAGTTACCTATGAAGAATCCTCTGTTTATTATTTCACATTCATACACATTGTTCTTCTATGTGTATGAATAGGCTCTTCAATACCCTATAATTGTCCCACTGCAGGGCCAAAGCCTCTTCTCATACAGAGAAGGCATCAGCATTCATCACCACGCTTCATCAAGGCGAATTGCCGATTTAAGCTAAAATAATATGACCTCCTGCTGAGTGCATTGCCAATGGACTATTAGGTTTTATCGTACAGAGAAAATACCATCTTGCTTAAATCACGGCTAAAAGTTAAAGGTGTAAAATAAATTATAAAAAACAATATGTATAAAATAAATGCTTAGGTTTGATCCTACGTCGTATTTATCAGCTTTCAGCTGCATTACAGACATGCATAATTCAGTCATCTGTTGAATAAGATTTGTTAATATTTATGCATAAAGTTCCTCGGGATCTAGGAGTCGGTAGGTACACCCAACTCAATAATTTCGGCAAGGCTTTTGGGTAGGCCAGTGACCGTAACGATCCACATGGCTGCATCTTAAGGTAAATTCGTCTCCTTTGTGGAGTCTTTAAGAATACTGTAATTTATTAAACTAGCTGTTGACCGCGGTTTCACACCCACTATCATAGGGATACTTCTACTTATACTCAGACAAAACATATCCTATGTGATAATGCTGATTTTATAGATTTATTGAGTAACAGAAAACACATTAACGATCACAATCTAAATATTTTTGAAGGTTAATGATATTGCTAATCCATTGCGTTATGTGTTTGAAACATTTATCTGCTCAACAACGTAAATAACGCAATGAATGTTGTGGAACTGTCAAAATGAAAGCCATACAGTCAGGTCTGTCAGGCTTTCAAAAACCGAGGTCATTTTTACCCTGTGCATGTCAAATGTCGACATTATTTTCGAAAAATTAATTGATTCAAGTTGAAGACAAAAGCAAACTTTTTAAAAGCCATCAAAACAACAGTGACTAATCGATTAAGAACCGTCGAGCGTGTGACCTTCTGACATCCTTGCGATCCAACCAGCTGGAAAGCAGTAGCCAAGGCCGTTATTCAAGGCCGGCTAAACAAGCTCTGTAGAATCTTATTAACTTTAGCGGGCAAGAAATACACACAGTTGTCGGGATAATCTTAAGCTCAAACGAGCTATGAGCTAGGTCGCCTAGGTACTAAGGCTAGCATCCGCCATATTGAATTTCTCGTGTTGACAATATCATTTTCATTCGACATCGTTTCATTGAAATCGCACAAAACAATAATCCATGCAAATAGCCCTTTTGCGTTTGTTAAGTTTTTTAATATTGTGTGTTCCAAATCGTTCTCTGACGATCAACCTGTTGCCATGAATTCAGTACATGATTCTGAAGCCCACTGCGTTGAAATTTTACATCGGTTTAAAAAAAAAAAAACGAGCTGCTCTATACATTTTGACCGCGTAGTTATTGCACTTTTCTATATAACAGCAGATTTTTTTAAAATAAAAGACGAAAAGTTTCTTCGCTAGGGGGTCTGCATTCGTGGTTACAGTTTCAGGGTCGATATCCCTGCCACCCTGTACCTACTACGTCCGGTGTGTGACTAGGGTTGCCAACTTTTTTTTATTATCAAATATTGTATTTTCGAAGCTATATCTTAGATAGCGAAAAAATAAATATATGTATAGTAGGCTTGTTTGAAAATGATTAAAAATGTATAATTATTTGTTACTTTTTATGCCTGCAGGTTTGTATTTTTTTAAATGACTTTACTATTATTTGACTCTAAATTAAGGTACCAAAATATCAATAATTCAGTTTTTATGAGATTAATAGGCACTGGTCCTATTGCGCTTATTTCGCTATATAAAAACGAAACTTTATTTCCATAATTAAATGACGAGCGCTAATCCTGCCGACAAGCTGTCACGCAGTTTGGCAGGTTTATGAAATGTGTACAAATGTTTGGTCCAAAATTAATGATTTATTTATTATTAATAATATATTGTATTGAAATGAAAATACAGTAGTTTTGTCTACTATATTCTATTTTATTTTAAGATATATTTAGGCCTCTCATACACATACACTAGGATTCTATATTTTATGTATGTGTTGACAACTCCATGTGTGATCAACGTTGTGAGTTATCCAGCTGGAAAACATAGGTCAAGGACACAATGCAAGGTCGGCACGTAACTGGCTCGGTTTCGTGCTTATTTACCGACACGCTTGTTCCTTCAAAAAATGTTCCTATTATTCGCAAAAGGAGGTACAACTGTAGTAAAGTACTTACATCTACGTACATGTTCATCAATCATCATTGCAGTTATAAGCTAATGACAAGCTTAGCTAATTGCACGACTCAAAGAGCGATCTTCAGCCACTCTGGTTTATGGAGGTAGAGGAGGGAGGGTTTAATGTTCACTCATCCTCTGTAGAAAATGGAGGATCCTTCGACCAGACGGGTGTTGTGTCTGGTGGGCAGCCGCCCAACGATTGCTGTCGGGACGTTGTATAAATGCTAGTTGCGTGGTAAACTCTGCTTGTCGATGGAGGATTTTTGCGTGCCGTCAATATGTTGCGTTGTTGGCATGTGGCGATATAGATGCCGCCACACGTTCTTCGATTTTCAAATATCTCACGAATATTTCCCTGGGCGGATCGAGCAGTATTGTGGTAGTATCAGTAATAGAGTCAAAGGCCTTTGACTCCCGCAAAGGACAGTAAATCATCATTTGTTTTTGGGTTATTTTTGGTGGCCGGACCTTAAAATGTTACATTTCTCATCTTTGGCAAGATTCTGAGGTCACTGACACGATTAGTCGCGTTGTAATTCTCTTCACCTTAGTCCGTTCGGTTCCTTCCATTACTCATACAAGTCACGTACGCAAACACTGCTTACTACCTGATTTGGAACATGTTTCTGTAGGTCATACGATTATTTGTTCACTTTTAGGTTTATTTGAAATCGCTGCTATGACCATATTGAATTGCAGGTATGGCTCTAGCCAAATTGTATTATTTCATTGACGCATCCAGTATCCGCAGACTATTCTAATAATTAATAAAAAATATTAATGATGTTTTTATCGTTCCTAGATTATTAGGATTGCGTAGGCGGAGCCTGTGGGTAGCCTGTCCGACACTGATAGTTGATACCTAGAACCACATACCATTTATGATATCAATAAAAACGGTTTACCACCCACAAGAAAACAAAACGAATGAATAATTTTGTTTTCTTCAAACATCCAAAAAATTCAAAAATACAAGGTAAAACTACAGTTCTCTCAAAACTTTAAGAGCCCTCTGAACGTAGGTAGGCCAGAGTACGAAACTGCGCATGCTGCAATTGAGTGCACAATCAATATTGTAGATCCGAAACATTTTATAGTATTTTTATAGAGTGAAGAGGAACATGAGGATATGAGGAACAAGGTGTAAAGTTCACTCATACTCTTTAGAAAAAGAAGGATCCGACCAGATGTATGTCGTATCTGGTGGGCAACTATCCGACCATTGATGTAGGGAAGTTGCATATATGCTAGCTGCGCGGTAAACTCTGATTGCGCGATGCAGGATTTGTGTGACGTCAGTGTGATGCGTTGCTCGCATGTAGCGGTGTACCGTTCAAGCCGTGGTTGCTGGCAAGCTGTGTGACTTGCGGGAGTGATGATGATGACGTCACGCTGAAGTAGTTGCACGAAGGCTGCGCTGACGTTCATACTCGGGGTCACCAGTGAAGAGATATGAGGAAAAGGGTGTAAAAGTTCACTCATACTCTTTGAAAAGGGATCTTCCTCCACCCAAAAGGGATCTTCCTCCACCCAGATGGATGTCGTATCTGGTGGGCAACTGCCCGATGATTGTTGACGGGAAGTTGTATATATGCTAGCTGCGCGGTAAACTCTGATTGCGCGATGCAGGATTTGTGTGACGTCAGTGTGATGCGTTGTTCGCATGTAGCGGTGTAGATGCCACCACATACCTATAATGTCTACCAACAGCATTGATTTGTTCATTACAAAAATAATTAGCTTTTAGGTACTTTTGTAGCCACTCTCATGTTACTTTCGAGATCTCATAAAGTTTTGCGCGAACTGTACCTACCTACGTTTTCACAAATCCTTTTTGCCCTTCTAGACATCATTGGACTTTCAAAGATACCATGACCTCTGAGTTCGTTTGGACAGCATTTCTTCTCAGGGATCAGTCAGCTAGGATGCTGGCGTCTTAAAATATTCGAATATTGATAAAAAACATAACATGCAAATGTCTTAGATCTAGTAAGATTTACTTACAGAAATAAACATCATTCCATTTATGTTTTGCTATTGACCTATGGTAAGTAGGTATGTTCCATACACAGTTTCTGACCTTTTAATACATCCACATAAATATCAACAGAGAAAGCAGACAAGTATGTGAATATCACACAAATATTTACCAAACCAATCATCGCACAGATCCAATTACAAGCGTCTGTTGCGCAACCACAATTTCATAAATCACGGTTTGCTTGCGCCTGCGCACCGGAACGTTAGATCGGCCATTTTGCAGGCTGTGACCTAGCAAGGTCGATGATTTATTTCTTAGAAAGGACTACGTTTTGAGGCCAGAGAAAGCACTCAATGTGTTTAAATGTATAACCGATGAATGGGTCTCATTTATCAGGTCATTTCTGTTCAGGGACCGAATTACCGTTATTTTTTTTATAACGATACCAATTACCGTTATGTTAACGATAAAAAAGTAACGATACTAATAACGAAACCCATGAGTCAGTTAACGTTATCTAACTACCAGTATTAGTACCGGTAAAAGTTACTATTCTTTTACCGGTAATTTTTACGCCTATCTCTTTCTAACAATGACGGCCGAGAGACAAGCATCTTTCGGTGTTAACGTTTAAGGGTCGACCATAGCTACCTTTGTTTTCTGTCAAAATGCAGTTCTGTATGTTGATACGGAATCATTGATACGACATTACGCCCATATCTAGTCTATCCACTAGCAATTGCTAACTCTAACACTTAAACGAAGGACATTCATTCGGAGTAGTAATATTTTTGACAGAATTAAAAAGGTATCTATAGCTGACACAGAATAAATACGACAAAATACGTAAGAGAGTAAAAAAATCTTTTAAAATCAACGCGAGTTAAACTAACCACCGTCTATCTTTTCTTTGGTGAACAACCACAGATAAAGAACTATGGCGAATTTTGCTTAAGCTTCGTTTTAGGATAAAAAAGTGATATGTGAAAAAAATAACGATTTAAAATTTATTTGAAAACATTAATTAAAATGATCACTAAAATATATTTTAATTTTTTATGAGCACTAGTTAAACACTAACTAATCAAAAAAAGTACTGTTTTTATACTAAAGGATTTATATTTTAAAATTCTAATTGTCTAATTATAATCATACGCCATGATTATTAGTATGAGTATTTGAATTCAAAATTGCACCTAAAATCACAGTCCATATTTTTTTAGGAAATGTTGTTTATTTTTTCAAAGTATTTTTTTTAAGGTAATTTTAATCATGGTCTGGCATTTTGAGTAATTTATGCGGACTACCCAAATATCCTGTCTTTTGTATTGTTCGTCGAATCATTGAGCTCCTTAGTTCTGAGTTGAGCTGCATAATGATTGGCTAATGTGTGCACTGACTGGACAGGTCCACTTAAATCTGTGTGGATCTGTCCTCAAAAAACCATTTCAAGCACCAGTCTACAAGATCCTCATATGATCTGACCAAGATTATTTTCGGATTGTTATATACACTTTGACATTGATGGACAATTTATGTATACTATGACATGAAAATTTACTCTGTGAAGTATTATAATATTTAAATTATTGTGAATAACAAATAATAAAAAAGTTTATTTAAATAAAAAGGGACACATTTATCATAACAATTAAAAAGAGCAAAGTTGCTAATTTGCCTGAACTAGGTTGAACCTGTGTTTCAGGCTAGAGAATGTAAAGATAATGTGAATATGTTGTTTATTTTTTCAAAGTATTTAAAAATAAGTTAAATTTAATCAGGGTCTGGCAGTTTGAGTAATTTATGCGGCCTACCCAAATGTCTTTTCTTAGGTAATGTTCGTCGAATCGTTGAGCTCCTTAAGTTCTGTGTTGAGCTGCATGACTACTAATAAATGCGTGTACTGACTGGACAGGTCCACTCATTCTGTGTGGTTATTTCCTCTAAAGACCGTTTCAGACACCAATCTACGGTCTTCACATGATCTGACCAAGATTATGTCTGGACTTTAAAAGAGACTGTGACCTCTGAGTTTGTTTCGGCCTTTCTACTCAGAGTAGTCAGATAGGAAACGCCGATCTCATCTAGGTTTTAAAATATGATTGACGTCTAAAAGTGTAACCTACTTACAGAAATAAAATAATTGATAATTTATGATTCACATTAAAATAGAAATTTACGTTTTTGGTTTCCCAGTAATCAAAAATTTTTGTTATTAGAATGAAGTAACGGTTTTATTTTAAAAGTATCTATTTCGTCTATATATTTATTAAAGTAAAACTATTGTTTTCTCTGACCAAGCGGACTGATAAATCATCACCATCCTTTTCTAAATATTTGTTGTTTGTGAAATCTTTCCTAATTGTGCTTTTTTGTTCCCGTACCTGGGTGCCACTGCCAATTCACTAGAGCTTTCTTTTTGTAGCTCTTATTGAGCTACAAAACGTATTATTAGTATTATTCCAGGCCACTCAGAAGTATTGCAAAAAATGTTTTTATGTATGACAGACTGGCCAGTTATAGTCATATCAAAATTTCCCTCCACATTGTTTGCGAGTTAATTTAAAATATCTTGTTTAATAAAAAAAATGGATCTGCGCCGGTAACATTTTCGCGCTATGATTTTTTACGATTTCAAGTGTTGCCTGAAACAGGAAGAATCGTACGATATACTTCAAATGACATTCATGGATGAAGGCCCTTCTAAGGCAACCGTGTATCGTTGGTATAACGAATTCAAGCGGCTAATTTTGGGGGATGAAGAAAGAAGTGGTCGCCTTTTTACGGCTGTTACGGAACAAAACGTACTAGCAGTGAAAATTTTAATTCAAGACAATAGGCAAGTAACGTATCAAGAGATTCAGCACATACGGCAGGTTCGATCGGGAAGCCTGCACGAAATACAACATGTGCGTCTTCGCGTGAGGAGGATAGTTTCACGCTGGTTGCCGCACAACCACACCGATGCTCAGAAGCAGGCCCGGGCGGAATGGTGCCGTGATATGATAAACAAATTTGCAGCAGGCTCGTCTCGGCGTGTTTACGAAATTATTACAGGTCTGCGGTTTGGGTGTAGCGTCAAAGTGAAGCGATCTAGAAGCGCGGGGTAACATTTTGTTATTTTTTTTAATTTGACTGGCAACTTGGTGTCAATTCCTTTACGGAACCAAAGAAGCATCAACGCTGAATGCTTGGCAGAAGTTTCCTCTGTTGTGCGCAACAAGCGACCAAACAGAGCTCCGCGGGCTACTGCTCCACCATGAAACACGCCTTCGCACACCGCACTCAAAACGAGGGACTTGCTGGACAGCACGCTAGTCAAACTCCTAGGTCACCCTCCTTACAGTCCTGACCTAGCACCGTAGGACTTCGTTTTATTTCCGAAAGTAAAACATCCGCTCAAAGGGATATACAATTTTCATCTCCGGAAAATGCGGTGTCAGCGTTCGAATAGGCTGTAAACGAGGTGTCTACTTCGGACTGCAAAAAGTGGTTCGAAAACTGGTTCATACGCATGAAACTTTGTAAAGAGGCTAGTGTAGAAAGTACTTTGAAAATATTCAAAAAAAAACTTAAAGAACCCCATAGTCCCACGTATTTGTAAGTTTCGTTTGTTTTCAGTAAGTGTTGGAAAACTGTTGTGAAGTCGAATCAAGTTATTATATGTATTAATTCGATAAACTGTGGGAAGTGTGGAATTAACTCTGGAATCTAGAAATACAGCATTAACAAAACAGTAATTCTGAAACAGTACTTCCTCCCTTTCTGTCATATATTTAGCAATAAGGTGGCTCAGATTAAAGTTAATTACATTTAAATTTATTTTTCACAACAACCAATGCAAGTAAACATCACGTTTAATGTTTTATTGCACAATGTGCAAGTAAATGTTAAATGATTTTATTTCTGTAAGTAGGTTTGTACAAACACTTACACGTCAATACTATTTTAAAAGCTAGATGAGATCGGCGTTTCCTGTCTGACTACTCTGAGAAGAGAGGCCGAAACAAACTCAAAGGTCTCTTTCAAAGTCCAGACATAATCTTGGTCAGATCATGTAGATTGGTGTCTGAAATGGTATTTTGCGAAAAGAACCAAGCAGATCGAGTGGACCTGTCCAGTCAGTGCACGCATTTGTCAGTCATCATGCGGGTCAACTTAGAACTAAGGAGCTCAACGTTTCGACGAACATTACCAAAGAAAGTGCATTTAGGTAGGCCGCCTGAGTTACTTAAACTGCCAGACTATGATTAAAACTAACAGAGAAAAAAAGACGTAAATGTATTTAAAAAAAACACATTGTATTCACATTCACAATAATAATCATAACATTACAAAGTAAGCTTTCATATCATTGTATATAATATATGTTTAGTCATCAATGTTAATGTGTATATAATAAATAATCTGGTCAGATCATTTGAGGACCATGTTGACTGGTTTCTGAAATGGTATTTTGATGAAAGTACCAAACAGATCGAGTGGACCTGTCCAGTCAGTGCACGCATTTGTCAATTATCGTGCAGCTCAACTCAGAACTAAAGGAGCGCAACGATTTGACGAACAATACAAAAGAAAGGACATTTGGGTAGGCCTCATGAAGTACTAAAACTGCCAGACCATCAGTAAAAGTAACTGAAAAAAAAAACGATGACCCATACAGTCCTCACATTCGCAAAATTAAAATAATATAATACTTTAAACAGTAAATACTCATGTTATTGTTTATGTCAAAATATATAAAGGTATAGAAAAAAAAACTGTATATTAGTTGATTCATTATTTTCTTTGAAAACCTTGAGATATCGGTACACTTTGTTGTACTTCTTTCGGCCCATAATAATATTTTTACTAAAGCAGTTGCATTAGGAAAAATATTATTAGTTGAAAATAACAGGCAATAGACGTATCGGCGTACGCGATGCTTGTGTGCCGTATGATTATGAAATGAAACACGCGGGAGCGCGTGACGTCTCGTATTCGTATCTTTCCGATCGTCGCAAGCGTAACAATAACGATAAATGCTAGTGGTTGCCGCTCCGCTTACAATACAAGAACCGAACGCATAGCACGCGGCGTCCGTTTCGGTTTGGCAACGTCGCATCAGATCTTGCTAGATTTTAGCGAAATAACGCTATTAGTAACGCTATTTTGATACCGTTAAATACAATGACTTAACGTTATTTGTAACGTTAAGTATTTAACGTAACAGAACGAAATGTTTTGGTAATTATACCGGTATTTTTTTGGTAACGGTAACTGTCCCTGTTTCTGTTCTCGATGTTATATGAGGTTTGCATCCATACGAAGAGATATAGGTTGTCATAATGAAACAGTTTTTTTGCCGGAAATGTGCTGGTGAAGGTCGATTTGCGAGTGGTTTCTTACTAATGCATGTAATATTGGTCTATTAAATTAGATTATTGTTTGAGGAAATTAGAGTTTTTTTGTAGACTTTTGTGTTGTTAAAATAATTGCAGTCCTTGGATTTAGATTTGAGTAAAAACTTAAACCTGTACCGATGGCATGTGGTAAAAAAAAACTAAATCTACTGCTTTGTTTTCTACCTGGAAATTATTATGTAATCATAAAAAAATACTTCGATTTCTTGGGTACTTAATAGTGCTTTAATTTTACACTATTGTTCAGAGTCTAGTGTGAATAGTTGCCTTTTAATTTTCCCACCAAAACAGATGATTCTTCTGGAGAGCTGCGAAAGAACTGCTAGCGCCATCTAGTTCGATCGAGTGTCAACTAAAGCATCAGCGCCATCTATACTGAAGCAGAATATGTTTCAAGATAGCGCGTAGTGCGTTGTAGCGTAGCTAGATGGCGCTAACGACCGCTTTTATCGGTTCATTAAAATTATAGTTGTAGTGTATTTTTGTTCAATAAATAAATAAGTTATTGAAATAATGTCCTTATTTTGAGTAGAAAATTGACCATACTTATTCTTTCTAAACATAACAGTTTTTGGGCGTATTCCACATAACGTACTTATAAGTTTATATTGTCTATAATATGTAAATCTCTTTTCAGAATTTACAGGGACAATCATCAATAAAAACATAACAAATAAAAACTAATATTTACAAGTAAATACAAATTATTTCAAACATTTCGTCGGCCACCCAAATAGTTAGTTTTCGCCACATCCTCACGGCATCCCTGCCGATCGATTCTCATGTTCTATGGGGGATAAAACCCATAAATTATATTAACACGTGCCCAACAGCGGACGTGAACTAATAATAGATATATTTTTAAACACAGATAGAGCATCTGATGGATTCATTGGTTCCATTCATTGGTGTTATGGTAATAGGGAAGAATGTTTAATGTTTATTCATATTTGTAACATATGGACGGCTGTAGACAGTTTACTGTTAAAACTTTGGGAGTTAGTAAGCAGAACCAAAAGGGTTTTTGAGATTGTCATCCCATTTGGTACAATACCAGGGTTAGAATAATTAGTAAACCAGGAAACTCAAAGAAACTAGACAGCTGATGGTGAATAGTCGAGCGTAAGGTCGCCTTTTGGTGGAATAAAGTGTCTACTTTTTGTGGAATTTGGAAAACTCTACGCACATTCACTTTTTTTTATTTTTTATAAATGGCATCTCGCAGGTCAACCTATGAGGTTGTCGTCTGCTTAGACGGACTTGCCTGTGGTTGCCCTAATAAATTAAGGCCTCCAGCCAGGACTTAAACTTATGTACTAACTTAAAAACTAAGCGACAACGCTAAGGGCACCCCCTTCGGGGTACGAACCTCGGCTTAGGGCGTCGCTGGGAGAGGGCAGCAAGGGACTAGCTGGATCAGGATTTGAGTGATTTAGGGACGAATTTAAAGCTACAGGCTCAGCGGCGCGGGCTGGCTCGATCAAGGGTCGGGAGGGGCGTGGATTTGGGCGTCGCGGCGGGCCTCGGCGGCGAGGACGGTAGGACGGCGATCGGGTTTTGGGCTTATGTAGTGTGCTGGTGGCCTTAGTACTCTCCTGGAGGAGGGTAGTGGCGTCGTCGGGGGCGATTAAAGTATGCCTTGGTCGGCGAATACTGCTAATGCGGGAGGGAGTGTAGCGGGCGGCCGCTGAGATCAAGGGGTTGGAGTGTTTTATGCCACAGTCAAAGAAGCGCTTCGATAAGCGTTTCATGAACTGGTTTATGGTAGGCATTTTAAGATCGATGTGGAGATTTATATTACGGACATAGAAGGGGGCACCCGTGACCTTTCTGAGGAAACGGTTCTGGAGGGTCTGCATCTTATGGAGATGACGTGGGTGAGCGTGCGCGAACACAACGCAGGCATAGGTCATGATGGGACGGATGACTGCGGTGTAGATGCGCAGCTTGCATTTAAGTGACAGTTTGCAACGGGCTGTCAGAATAAAGTGGAGTCTACCAAGAGCGAAAGCGGCGCGCGCGCGAACAGCCTTAATGTGCTGTTTAAACGTTAAGTTTTGATCAAGGATCACGCCTAGGTATTTGGCTTGCTTCTCCCAAGGGATTGGCTTGCCGTACATAGTGATCGGGCTGGGTACGCACATTCACGAGAGCACCCGATCTTGTATATTGAATTTGAAAAACTCATAACAGGAGAATTTATTAAAGTAGTCAGCTCGCACATGGCTAGCACTCCACCCGATTTATCGACCATTAGAGTTGTATTTTGTGACCGAGACGTCGAGAAATTGCGTGGGCACTGAGCAGTGAAATTGACTGAAATGTGGGCAACATTTTAGTAAATGTTTCTAGTCAGTAAGTCTATAAGTACAATTCTAACTTCGAGAAAGTAACGTAGGTAGAGTAATAAAAAAAAACTAACTAAACGAGTACCTACGCTGTCGGCGTCTACAATATTTTCTGCAGACAAAATTGCAGACAGTCAAATGAATTCTTGTCGATGTAAACCTACCTAAATTTTTTGACTGTAACTTAAATTAAGCGAAATTGATTTCTAATCAGTGGTTCAATAAAAGATATTGTAACTCATTGAATGGTGTCACTATGTTGTGCTTCGCAGGCGATGAATAAATTATTGTATGCAACTAAAACCATCGCAAATGTCGTCATTTGGCGCTGAGCAATAAAGAAACTGAAGTTTGCAAACATTTTAGCTAATTAGGCAGCTCACTGCATTGGATATACGCAAAAAACCTTGAGATAACATTCAGGAAACATGTTATATTATTCGCATCATATAATTTAAGGCGCTTTCCCGACCAAACGATCTTGTTGAACGTTCGGTCTTTTTCCGTACCGCCGCCGCCCCGCGCACGCCCCTTTTTCATAGAATTCACTTTTTTATTAGTTTTTTAATAAAAAAAGAAAAGCGATCTTTTGAAATAAAATAATACTTATATTATGGAGATTTTTAAATCTATTCATTAATGTAATCTTCAAAATATTAGAACTACCTTTAGCAACAGATGCATGCAATCAATTATTTTAGTCAATTTTTTGCCTCTGAATACCCACTATCGCAAGGTGTTGCTCGGGCTAGCGCCTTAAATAACGACAGGTCATTGGTTATCGCTAAATGTAGCCATAATTATCTTGAAGCGAGTTTTGCAAAGTAAAAATAATGTTCTTAATCATTTTGTTAATAATAAGGCTTTGTTTTATTTTTGAACATAAACATTGATAAAAGAATTATTAATATTATACCGAATAGAAGTTTTATTTATCATTGAAAGTTTGGTAGGATTTATAGGATTTGCAGTTTTACACATTAGTATAATATTATTTTGGTCAACTAACAAACTATTTTGCGTTCGACTGGTGACATTTTACACTGTGAGGTAGGTTCCCAGGACGTCTCGTATCTCGAAGACCCCGAACTTTTGTAAAATTTATTTGTCTCTGGTCCGGAGACTTTCGGTTCGAGACTTGAGCGAGACACTGGCCACCACAGTTTACAGTCCCAAACTACGGATTTTTGAAATTCGAATTTCGGTACGCTGAACTTATTGCTTTTGCGGAAGAACTGTACCTATTGCAGACTTTATCATACAGAAAATATCCGTCGTATCCAAACGCCAGATTTGGAAATAATGGGCACCGAACCTGGCACCAGTAGCTCAAGTAGCTCTATAGTAGGTACATCCGAAATTCTTGCTAAAAACCAAGAGCTACATTAAAAAAGAAGATCCAGTTGTGTTACAGAAAGTTTGGATCTACTTAAGAACGCTTTAAAAACAATAAAACCGACAACTGTTCAAAACGAGAGAGTGATCTTCTTCCGGACCTAATATTATAAAATTCACGAACAAATTATTATTGATACATCATCGGGTCAAAAATTAACACGGTTCTAATTTTATTCTGGGAAGTCTCGAAGTCTCGGGACGTCCCGGAGCTTTGATCGTGGATTGTCTCGTGTCCCGAGACTTTGAGGCTGTCGAGACTTCCCGTAGTTCCTGAAACCACTCCAAGATAAGTGCGAAGGAGGATTAATTTTCTTGAAAAATCTTTATCATGCGGCTTAGATTAAATCTCAAGCTTTCTCTAACGTTCAGCCAAATTTATGTACCAACCTCCTTATGTAAAAATTCTATTACTAATTCTATTTTTTTTTCAGGTAAGTCATCATCTATTGGTATGTATTCAGTCACTACTGACACCTATCAATAAACTGGTGAAATCTAAAAAATATAATCAAAAAACTATTACTACGTACGAAACTTACTTTCATCTGCAATCATTCAGAACAGAACCTAAAAATATGACGTAGCAATCAAAATAATCACGTAAAAGTATCCTCGCCCATATTTTTCTACTAATTAAGCCATACATAACACATAATTTTTAATTTAGTTCGCACCCTTAGAGTTATAAATATAATATATATCATGTTTTAACACTATCATGCGGGCGATACGATTATTACGATATCATTTCGAATCAATTAAAAGGTAACACCCCTATGTAGGTACCTAACCCTATAAGCCATTATAAAACTTACAGTTTTTATGCAGGTCATGCCAATTTATTTAATGGGGATAACATCGAAAAATCTGCTTTATTATTATCTATTTAACGGTTTGTTTTTGATCGAAAAGGGTGTTCATGGATTTTCTTGCCCGTTCTTCTCCCTACGTGCCTACTATTGTACTACGCTTTGGAATGGGCAACTAGCACAATATTTCTGAACGACCGACTCTTTGACAATTCAAGAGTGCTCGTTTTAATTGAAATAAATGCTTTGAGTTTTAGTTTGTGTTCGAAGTAGGTTTTCAGGGTGGCAAGGACATCGTTGCGTAAAACTTACATTCAGCACAATCATGAGAATAACCCCTAGTAGCGTCTCCACAAAAACGTCACCAGTTTCATAGAAAAGTGCAATTTCTACGCGGTCATAATATGTGGAACAGCTAACTTTTTCTCTAAAACCGACGAAAAATTTCAACTCATGGTAGAAATTTTTCAGAATCATGAACATAATCTATGGTACAGGTTGCGCGTCGATGTATGCCCCCCTTTATGAATACAACTACAAGGCTTAATTTAACTCACTGGCGAATCTTCGCAGACGCGATGAGTATTATCGTTAATTAATTATTGTCATCCCTACTTGCCCTGCCTGCAGCCAGAACCAACTTACTAGCGAGGACTCCTTTTACTAGAGCCATGAGTGTGGTGAACAAGGTTCACGAGAGGGTAGATGCGTTGTGGTGCAACTTGAGTGAGTTCGCAAAAGCTGCATTATATATAATATATTATTTAGATGTAGGTTAAGATTTAGGATATAGTGTGTTATTTTATAGGATGGTTAAGGATTTAGCATGTAAGGCCTCTCTATCGCATTGGATCGCAGATCTGTAATGGTAGTTGTGGGTAAGATTTGCGTAAATAAATAAATAAATATTAAATCTATTCATCAATAAATCGGCCTAGCCTTTTCCTCAACTATGTTGTTGTTACGAAGGCAGCTGAATACCAGTATTTTACATGAAGCGATGTAACTGGATACACGATGGTACTCCTTGGTAAGACTGGTTGTCAGACTTTTGGGATTCTGACCACCCACCCGTAACGACCGTCAAAAATCTTCGAATGACAGGCAGGACCAATGGCATAGCGTGATTTCCGAGGTGCGGAGGGATCTTGATATGTAATGGATGGTCACGCATCCACGACACGGCCGCGGTGAGTGTAGCTTAGCCCTTCGATCGACCCGTGCGGCTGTTATCATACATAACATCACGCCTTGTTTCCCCGAAGGGTTGGGCAGAGGTGTACCTATAGTACACCCACATTTCGCCAGTTATGTTTAAGTCCCATGTAATAGGGGGCGAGCCTATTGCCATCTACCGGGCACAAATCCAGACCTCGGGCTGCCACTGAGAAATTCCAGATAGAAAAACCCAATAACACGTTGCCCGATCTGGGAATCGAACCCAGGACCTCATGCTCAGCAGTAGCGATTGCGACCACTAGACCAACGAGGCAGCCCACTAGACCAGCGAGGTTATCATTAGGCCCAAATAAAGCTATGAATAATGTAAATAAAATTAGTTTATCGTGTTTAGATATGTGTGACCGCCTTGTCCTTCTTAATTTTGCAACGGTTTTTGATGCTGTTTTGACCATCTCTTACAGAATTCATTCAAAAAAATTTCGCTGTTTTGATCAGACATAAAACTGAGCGATGTAAGGGCGGGTATTGACTTTCAGTCTTATCAACCAAGTCTCTCGAGTTTCTAAAAAATTTCGGCTATTTTAAGGTATCCATCCACATAAGTGTATGAAGGTATTTGTATAAAGGTATTTTTTGCAACCCGCTTTATTCATACAAAAATATAAATGAAAAAAATGCTGATGCTGATGCGTGTCTGAGAAACAGAACACAACGGCAACGCGTAGTGCAGGTATCAATATGTATGCGCTACTCGGCAATCGAACCCGCACCATCGTTACATGATATGCATCGTAGATGAACAGTGAACCAGTTAATATAAAAAGCAAATTACATATATGCTTTCTAGACTTGCATATCAGATTGTACGGAAATTATTATGTTTTTTTTTGCCAACAAGCCCACCTAGATTTAATTGTCGGCTTACCAGTTACCCGAGCCAGTCACAGTCACACTGCAAGCTGTCTGTCACGTGCACGTTTTATTATTGCCGAATGTTTTATTTTTTGGGCATAATCCGAAGTAAAATGCCAGTTTGCATAGTGACACTGTGTAACAATGATACTACAAGAAATAAGAAGGACACTGGGATCACATACCATCAGAAAGTATCGTATATTTTCGAAATTTCAACATGAAATAACATGAACCCTAAACGCAATTCAGTGTTGCCGCGTATACAAGAGTCAAGTTCCCCGTGGTTCAGATTTTTATAATGTGAATTTATTGTTTCTGTATTTTATTATAATATATCCTATTTCATTTATCTAACCTAGTTATTGTATACTTAACTTCGTTCTATAAATTATTTAATGTTTATCTTTGTAATCTATACACAGGTCTAAAAATGTTAGCTGACACTATTTCAAGGATCACCCCTTGAAACCACCCATGAAACTGAACAACCCCAGGAACCCGATCGAAAAATGAAAAAATATTCGTCGTATGTAAAAAAAAGTATTAGGAATTTGCCCTAATTAGTGCTATAAATACCTTCATTTTCTAAAGAAGAAACCTACGCCTAACCTGTACACAAATATATTTAAACATTCGCTTTTAATTTATTGTTCTTTTTTTTTTTAGCTATATTTATAACTAATAGACCACAGCATAAAATATTTAACTCTGGTAACAGTCTGTTGAGCACTGGTAACACAATTCTTCATGCAAACTAGTTCTCAATGTCAACTGACAAATGTCAAGTGGCGATGTCTTACACACACTACAATAATGAGTTGCCGCATTTACGGAGCTAGTGTTTGTATAGAGTGCAGTATCTAGTCGAGCTCAGCGAGACAAATCATTTATTTATGTCCTCTATGTTGACAAACATAAATCTCACATGGAATACTTAGGAATTGAACCATGTTCTAAAGTATAAACGAAGAGTTGGCTGCTCTATAGAGCTTTACTTGAATTACTCTCTCTTGGACTTGATGTTCAAGATAACCACTCAGCATTTATGATTTTTGTCTAAGTTCGTCCATTTTATGAGCGTAGTGGATCATAATAAAATATTTACGAGCTAACGAATTGATTCATTAATGGTTCGCCCATAAAAAGCTTGGCTTGAACTAGCAGTCATTTTGATTATATACACTTATAACTAGCACTTTGGGGTTGATTAAATTGGGGGCGTTTAGTTGTTTTTTTGTTTTGTTAAAGGAGTTAACAGCAGGAAGTGGCTTACCTGAACAATCATCGCTCTGCACGCGTATGTTTCGACTAACTTTTGTCGACCAAAGAAATCTGTAATTTTGTTTATTCTATCTGTCATTATGTATTGTCTTCCGTCGACGAAATTCGTTTCTATGGTAAGAAGAAAGAAAAAACGTTTATTTGCGGTAAACATGACGCAGTAATCGAACACAAACATCAAAAATTACAAGTTGTGGGAAAATATGCATCACATCCACGCAAAACGGCCATCGCTACCCTTTTTTATCTACCCTTTTTTTCCTGGCTTGTGCATTGTTTCAGCAGTCCATTGCTGGTGTCCAAGTACCCTCACATTTACTTCCCTTAGCTACTAGCGATAAGTACTACGAACTTTATTAGAGTGTTTTTTACACTGCCCGAATTCTTCTATTTCTGCGGAATGTGGAAAAACCGCGTAATATTCACGGTACACGCTTCATCACTTATCAAACCATAGCATACGGATGCTTCTGCCCGAAACTTGGTGTTATTACTCCTTTACTCCTGGCATTCCTAGACGTACTTACAAAGATAAATCCAGTTAGTTTTTGTCCTAAATGTGCCCCGGACCTAGGCCAGTTTAAATGTGTCAAAGATTTTTACGTATTATTGGAAATATTTAGAGCAGTGGTGTCCCAGCGGTAACGGCCTTGACTTACGAGTCGTAGTCGTAGGTCGTAGGTTCGAACCCAGACAGGTGCTTTACTTTGTGTAAATTATTTCATCACCACTGTTCTCAAAACGGCGAAAGAAAACATCGTGAGGAAACAAACCGATGTCTTAGAACCAAAAATCGAAAACATGTGCCCAACCCTTCGGGGAAACAAGGCGTGATGTTATGTTATGTATGTGACATCTACCACCTCGCACTGGGCCGTGGTGGATTACGACCCACTCCCTCTCACAGAGAGGAGGCCTGTGTCTCAGCAGTGGGAACATAATAGGCTGATTATGCATTAGAAATATAGACCTTATCGGCCCTAGATACGAGGCTAGTTTGCGAGTCAGTTCAGCCGGTCTTTTTCGGCAAAATCTCGCCTTGACTGTGTAGACAGATCAGCGTTGACTGGCTTCGTGTACCTACGCGTCACTGAACGCTGAACTGAATCACTGAACTGGCTTGAAAATTGACCTCGTGTCCGAATGTTTATAATTATTTTTTAAATGTATTTAGATATCAATGAAAACAGTGGCGTTTTGCTAGCTAACTTAATTTGATTATGTATTTCCAAAAAGAGTTATTTTGACACATTCACACTCTCCTAAGAGCTCTCTTAACAACTTTCAAAGCGATAACTAAGCAATCTATTAAGTGTATGCTCTTGAATACTTAACAGACAGCTGTTCAGTCACCCGCTCGAGGCACCAATTCAGACAATTTAGAGTTGCCAGCAGCTATACTAATTGTAGCCAATGTAGCTCAATTAGAAGATGTAGTTTTTGGACACATCTGTGGATTAAAATGTGGTGGAATACCTACGTTTTATGTCTGTGTTGTTTTAAAGTTTTTATAGTACCAAAAATATAGGACTATATTTGTATGGAGAGGTTCGGTCTTTTCTTAAAACTTGCTCATTATGATGATCTTTCATCATCAGCCGACCGTAAAACTGTTAGGATTTTGATAGTGCCATAAATACCATCATTGATAGTCGTTCGACAATCCGCTGCGGAAGTTGTGGTCATAAAGACCTTGATGTATGTTGTCACATTATCATCTATTTTGATGGTTCCCTTTAGGAAAACAAGTCAGGAGTTCAGGAAGCGTTGAAAGGAGTTGAGATTTCACTGTCTCTCTAGTAAAAAATCCAGAAGGTAAAATTGCTTTACTGCTTTTAAGATATTCCTTTTCTCATTCTTCGGAATTCTGGTTAATTAATCGACATGCGTAAGAGTATTTATATATAAAGGTGTTTGATGTTTGTAACAGCTTAAACAAAGATATAAGGTGTGTCGGTAGTTATTTTTTTTTTTTTTTTTGGGAATGGCATCTCGCAGGTCAACCTATGAGGTTGTCGTCTGCTTAAGCGGACTTGCCTGTGGTTGCCCTAATAAATTAAGGCCTCCAGCCAGGACTTAAACTTAAATACTAACTAAAAACTAAGGTAGTTATTCAGGTAAGCGATAACTACTTAACTGTATCCATTAATGTTGGACAAGTTTTCCGATTAGAAAGAGCAATAAGTCTATCTACAGGAAATTGAAAAATGAACAACTCATAAACTAAGTTTTAACTGCACGAGCTTGATGATCTTTAAACTCTTGTTAAACGGGCCTAGAAAAATAAGCAGATTACTTTAATAGCCTATCGACCGAGTACTGAAACGCTAGTCAACTTAAGTCCCTGCTAAGTCTCTTGCTGTCTCTTTTACTTTAAGGTGTATTGTAGCGACAGATGTACTATTAAGAGTGATTTAAAGTAACGAGGCATTTGAGAATGTTGTGGTGTCAAAGGCGTATGACAGTAATCTATAAAGAAAAGACATTTTCCACAAAAATGTGGCCACCGGGACAAAAAGTAGCCTTTGTAAATTTTATCAAAATTCGTTCAGTGGTTTAGGCGTGAAAAGTTTACATATATGTTTATATAAAGACAATGTGACTTCTGAATTTATAATATTGGTATGGTTTTGAATTAAGATTGAAGGTTTGCAACTTTTCTTAAGAGGGATTTATTTAAAAAAGAAATACTGGAACTATAATAATTATCTTCTATTATTATATTTCTCGTTCGTGTACTTGAAGTAAACACCCAAGTTGTTATTGTAATTATAGTTTATATACGCCAGTGCAAATAAAATACAGTATAATTCCACAGATCATTTTGTCACGATTTTCTTTACACGTTTATCATTTGCAAACATTTTAAACCAAAGGAAGGAATCTACTTTACAGAGTTTTCTTAAAAGGAAAAAAAAAACTTTTCTCACACAAAAGTGTACTCAAAATGGCGGCTTAAATTGGTCAGTAAATATTCGTAGAGTGTAACAATGATATTTGCTGTTTTACTGTTGAATTAACTTTAATTGAAAGTTCAACTGTTAACTGCACCAAACGTTCACTGCCAACGATTTATGCAAACAGAACCATTTAAAATGTACGTGTAATTCGGAAGTTTTTAGTTATATTTTAGTAACTTATTACAAACAAGCAGACAGTGGGATGGCAACGCACCTGCAATGCCTCTAGTAATGCAGATGTTCATAGGAGTTGGTAACCAATAATTAGCATCAGGGGAGCCGCCTGTCGCGCGACGAGCGGTGCCTTTGTGTCGAGCTGTGGCGTCGCGCCGTTTTGCGGGAGCATTTATTAGCCACACAAAAGCATTAAGAAGTCTGTTTCTGCGTAGGAAGTCTTTGGCCATGAAGACTACGAATTATAGCCTTTGTAAGTATTATTTCCAAGGTTCCGTTCCCAAAGGGTGCCAACGGGACTCTATTATAATGCCTCCGCTGTCCGTCTGTCTATCAGCGGGCTGTATCTGATAAACCGTATAGGCCGTTAAAATTATCACAGAGTGTGAATTCCTATTGACGCTATAAAAACAAATAATAAAAATAAAATAAAGTTCAACATTATATAAAAATATAGGTACTTACACGTTTCTTAGATGTAGATCATCGCATTCAAGAAACGTGGTTTTTTTGACGTTTTTTTTCCAACTTGCAGTTAGCCGGTTCTTTCTTAAATTTTGCGACATACGAGTCTCTTCAGCATATAAATACGAGTACCTACACTCGTATTTATATGCTGAAGATTAAAGGAAAAGTTTCTTATAGGACCAACAGTGGTCTCTTAACTTTTTACGCTTAGCCATTTACCTTCGACCTCGTCTGCGAACCAAGATGAAATTTTTTAGCAGAAGTAATGATGACCTAATATTCCACATAAATTACGCTCCTTTTTTTGCGTTTGTACAGTCAACAAACGCGCTTGATGTACCTACAGGTTCAACTTTCAAACATAAAGCACAAACCACCATGGATTTAACTACCCACTATGACCATTATCAATATTAATTTCAAACTTTCTAATGCAACTTTTTACTTACATCCAGGTGTAAGTATTTCATGCTGCAGACTGACTTACTTTTACGCTTATTTTGGTCCTCATTTCCTTAGAGGAAATGAAAGCATTACCAAACCGTCCAGTACCTCATCATAGCATCTTGACATGCACATGCAAACTCCAGAAACAGTGGCCATTCACATCCTCCCGGAAACCCTACATAATAACAATACACCTTATTTTCTTGCCTTTAGAGTTGATATTACGTTATGAGAAATGGATTGCCATGAGTCTTGCCCAATAAAATCACACTCTAACACGAAGATGATAAAGTTTATATTGAAGTAGAAGGTGTAAAATTGGTATTCCACATGAATGGGCTTTGTGTTGCAGATAACTTTGTTCATTCAGCTTTGGAGTAACCATTCAATTTGGCGTGTCGGGATAAAGTCACTACGCTGGTAATAATAGTAATTAATAGTATGGTTATGAAAATGTTCTGTAGATATGTGAAAAATATCTATCAATACTTCATGAGAAGATCCGTTTTGTATCTTATGTACTACGCGTTCGCTCTAAGTTTGCCGATCCGTGGAATGCTCTTGCGCGTGCCCTCCTCCACCGCTGAGTCGCCCTCTCAGTACCAATGTGATTATTACTTATTTGGCACCTTAATATTCTTCAGTTTTGTCGGTATTTGTTAGTATGGCTGACGTTCAGCGGCAAACTTAGAGCGAACAGAATATAAGTGTAAAGGCTCCCGCAAACAGGCGCGACGCCACAGCGCGACACAAAGGCACCGCTCGTCACACGACACTTTGCGCCTTTGTCGGAGCCTTAACGTATTCTTATAATGACTATACCATACTGGTTCCTATTCTTTCTGCATGTAAGTACTTGCTAAAAATCTTGTCAGAATTTTAATTTACGGAGGGAGGTACCGTAACGCGGTTGGTTTCCACCTGCATAATCAGCCTATAACGTCCCACTGCTGGGCCACAGGCCTCCTCTTTGAGAGGGAGTGGGCTGTAATCCACCACGCGGGCCCAGTGCGGGTTGGTAGATGCCACGTGTATCAATGTTTTCCTTAACAGTTTTGAGAGCAGTGGTGATGAAATTATTTACACAATTAAGCGCCTGTCTGGGTTCGAACCTATGACCGTAAGTCGGGGTCATTACCACAGGACCAACACAGCCCTATTGTTTCCTCGGTCATACATTACTAAGCCATCCCTCACAAATATAACTCATCTCCTTGACTTCTGAGTTTTTTAGACCTTTCTTCTCAGAGTAGTCTGATCGGAAACGCCGTTCTCAAGTAGTTTTTAAAATATGATTGACGTGTAAAAGTGTTTGACAAACCTACTTCCAGAAATAAAATCATTTATCATTTAACATGAAATTCACTGAAGAGAAAATTGCATATTATTAAGTAGCTAGCCTAAAGTGATGAGGTGAAGAAACGTTTTAGACAAACACATCATTGAAAATTGAGAGAAATGTAATTGTGAGAAATTTCATTCAAATCCGTTCAGCCGTTTGAGCGTGAAAGCGCAACAAACATACAAACTTACTTTCGCATAATTTTTATAACGACATAAAAAAGGTGGAGCTTCTCTTCGTTTGTATGTAATTTTTGTGTATATTCATGAATATTTAAATCAACGATCCGTCCCCGTTATTTCAGTATCAAAAAAATCATCAACATGTATTTTGAAAAATAGAAAGCGTTCTACTCAAAACTGATATTTTTGTCGATTCGCATCGCATGATCACAATTATATTACTTAATTGGTTTCAGATCTAGAGTTATGTAATTTTAACACTGTATGGCATGACATGTCTCTTCCGCGTTGGACTTCAGCCTGTAAACTTATGAGAATGGACTTATAGCTAATAATGTATGCAACCTACATTTTTTAGAGACGCTTTTCAATAGGATTGGTGATAATGATAATATTAAGTTGAATATTCTAATCACCAATTTAATACTTTTGCTGAAATTCCGTTGGATAAGGTACCTATTTTTCGAAAGATACTTCTACTGCCTAACATGTTGGCACAATACCTTAGTTGCCTTTCCCACTCTGCGGATTAATTTCGTTACCCACCATCAGTCATTTTGACAGTTCAACAACATTCATTGCGTCATTGACGATGTTGAGCAGACAAAATTTTCGAACTTAAGATTGCAAGCAATGGATTAATGCCTTCCAAAATGATTCAGATCGTGATTTATAGTGTGCTACTCAATTTGGGTGCTGGTTGAAGAGGACAGTTGGAATTGCAAGACTACAGTTATAACTAGCCAGTTACAAAAAATCTAAAGCATGCGTCACCAAATCACCAAATGCGTTTTGCGCTAAACATATTTATCACATCATTCTGCCTCTTCCATCTTCAAACGACCGACAGAAAAGTATAATAATCAGTCTGTAATGTTCCCACTGCTGGGACACAGGCTTCCTATCGTTGAGTGGGATTTTGAGACGTGGAAGCGAGCCTTTAAACCATACGCACAACTGTTTGCTATCCCACGGTAATAAAAGTCAAGGAAGATCATCGAACTAACCTTTTTCAAGTGTGTCAGGAATAGCTTCTAGTCTAGCCAGATGTTAGTTATTTCGATTCATTTCAGTCATAATCTGGAAGCCTTTTAAAGGTTATAGAATTGAACTTAAGCTAAGAACTACAGCAGCTTAGTCGATAAAGATACTCATTTTTTTTTTTTTTTAATCTAAATTTATTCAGATGGAACATAAAAATGTGGTTTATATTTGGATTAAACCTATAGTAGACCCAGATTTCGCCAGTTAAGCTTGTCCCATGAAATAGGGTAGCTACTAAGCTACTCTACTTTTCTACAGCGAAAATTCTACATAGTACATTAACTATAATGTATGTAGAATTTTCGCTGAATAAACACGAACAGTTGAACAACTCGATACCAAAAATGTAATTTTAAATTAAAATAACGTAGCAAAATAAATTAAAACCTCCGACACTGAGGTTATTTTTTATTTATTTTCGTTTGGTACTCATAACATAAGTGCAAACGATACGTGACTAGGTATATTTTTATTAACACCTAACATTGTAAAATTGCTGTTAGTAGGTATTCATAAAAATAGCCTATTGATAAACCTGCCAATCCAAAACATGCAACATGTAGGGCTAACTTTAACTTTATAAAAATAACTTTGCATTACAAAAAAATACAGTTCGAAAATGTGGCAATGTGTCTGCTATTCGTGAAAGGCTTCCCATTTTAAAATTGCTTAACGTTTTCGTCATAAGACTTTTCACGAAATCAATATCCTAAGATGGATTTATAAATTTAGTTTCAACCTTCAGGTCATTAATTTGTCATCATCTTTGAATCCTGGCCCTTTTATAAAGTTTATTGGGGTCGGCTTACTGAATAGAATAGAATAGAATAAAAAAATACTGTCCAGCCTTATGAGCCTAAATACCTTTTTTTCCAGCTTTCTTTGGTAATTACCAACAATTTGCCTGTTCATATTTTAGACTAAAGATGTATAATCCCAAACGTATAAAGTTTTTTTTTATAATACGAAGTCTGGGTCCCAGGTCCGATTCGGAGTCTTTGAATTATTTTTCTACAACATGGCCGAGTTTCATTTGTTTTAAGTTTTCATTGTGACCTAGAAATTGTTACAGAGAGAGAAGTACATATTGTCAGATTATCATATTGTCCCAAAAACACAATAAATATTATAATATCATCAAATACAATGGACCTAGGTACTTACTTTATAAGTTTATAAAACTGTGGTCATTCTCAACTCAATATTTGTGTCAAGTCCGTTACTTACGCGAAGTGTAGTCATCCTAGCTTCTGTGGGTTGCGCCTGCGACCACATTCAAAGTGAATTTTGAGGAAAACTACGCCCATAAAAGACGTTTGATGTAGTTTAGTATTGCCAAACAAAGGTGCATCTTCATTTTAATAGCACACAACTCGATAGCTTCTTAAGCTTGTGTTTAAGTGGGTGTTTAAAAGTGGGTTTACTTTAGATCTTAAAACCATAAAAGCCTGCAAATAACTGCTACCTAGGTAAACAAGTTTCTCATTGACCCTATATAGGCAACCCGCCTAATCACCATGTTTCGCAAAAGTAATGGTTAATCCAGCATGATGTTGTTAGTTCTCAGGGTGATAGTTTCGTTGAACCTCTTGACATTAGGTACACTCGACAAAGTGCTGCTTGACCACATTTCACTTTCACCATTATTCCTTTAGGAATATGGTTGAAAAGTGGTCGGCCGAGAAATCTGCTAACTACCTCGAAGTTTCAAGGCGTAAAAAAGTAGCTTGTGTCGTGCTTAGTCACTTGTATGACGCCTGCAACTTGCTTTAAATACTTATAAGAAACAAAGAAAAGGAGTTCCGGTACAGTTAGAGTATTTCAGAAAAGCTCACAAAATATAGAACACATGTTTCAGTTTCCATAAAATTCATAGTTCAATCGCACTTCACGTTTATCCTGTTCGCAGGATTTATCACCGCACTCCTGTTGTGATCCTTACACGTCAGAGAATAGGGTCTACAATAGCGTAAGAATTAACTGGACTCATTTTGCGTTCCCAAGTTCAATACAGGAAAATATCGAGCAAAACAGTTATATACATTTAAATTTAAAACAAATATTGCTTCAAGCTCGAACAGGAACACACATGGTAATGAATTTAAATTGTTATGCCCTACAACCGTCTATAAACAATCTTACTTGCTTTAAGTTTATTGGCCAATGCCCACGACTTTATGCCCCGTATCAATACAATTAAATATAGCAATAAATATGTATATGTCTCGGCGCCCGATCTGTCTTATCTAATGCACATTGCATTTAGTTTTAGTGTGGTTGCGCCACGCATGCTCCAGCTGCCACAGAAATAACGTAGAATATCGGTCACACAGACTCGAGCGCAGAATGAACGCATCCAATTAATTGCCGGACGGCGCACCACTATCGTGGTGGACGTGCTGCGCGCGGACGCTTCCGCTACAACATTTAAAATTAAAAAATAATAAAAAGCGCGCGAACGTATACAACTGTCAGTGTCAACTTAAAATTACCGCCAATTTTTTTTTTTTAACCTTTAGTGCTGTGATGGGAAAACATTTTAGAAATATGGTGATGTCTCAGCAAAAACAAGAGGAGCAAAATTAGTCAGTTATCAAACAAAGGTCAAATATGCGTTCGTTGTGTATAATTAGGAAAATAATGATAAGCGATCGCGGTCGAGTGCAAATGTCGTCGATATCGTACGCGCGCTCTACACTGCTATGGAGACGTCAAAGCTTAGTTTCGCGGAATCCCGCGTGTTGATTCATACACCGGTTATCGTGCAGCGGCGGTAAAATGTGTGAACTAGCAAGTTGGATTCCGAACGCAGTCGCGGACACACTGCGCTCCGAGACAGCGCAGCCGATTATCGAATGGCTTACGACAATACGGCTGGCGATCGAGGAGTACGACCCGCTAATCACTGTTACACCGCCCGATCCCGCACCAGATACACCTGACAGCAAGTTCGACGAGATACTGTCTCAGCTCGGCAAGGAAATCTACAAGCTTGATGAGTACCAGCGCCACCTGGCGCCCTCGGAGAAAGAAGTCTCTCTCAGCATTCTTAACATATTCGACGAATGTTTGGAACGCATGACCGAAGAAAAACAAACAAAACACAGTGAGAGTGAATGTGAATCGACCCTATCGGACGTCTCTTTCGTGACGAGCACACCTAGTGTCAAAGTGAATAATAACATAAACACAATCTTCGACAAGGGCATCGGTACACCGGTACCACCGCGGCGGGCTCGCTTAAAATCGATGTGCGACAATTCCATTTCAGATATGGAATCAAATCATATCACTGAACACGAGAGTGATTCGTCGAGTGATTCAGAGAGCACGTGCTGGAGTTACAAGGAGTGTAGTACTGACGACAATGAAGTTAACCCTTACGCTGCAGTGTGGGCCCACTCGACGGGCTTTCACAATTCCGATGAAATATTACGTCGCGTTTTATCGCAGCACCACGCTACAGTATCGCGTCTTTCGTTCGACACGGCGAGCGATTTTATACCTGCTCGGTACTCTGTGTATTCGCTCCACGAGGTGGGAGAATGTAAGGACAGGTGTGTTGACAGTGGCTCAGTAGCAATGACGCCCGACAAGCCGGCGGACGACGGCTACGAGCCCGTGCGGGACGCGATTACCGACGAGAATATCTACGAGGAAATCGAGTATGGATATAGTTATACTGATGAGGGGTGTTCTTGCGGTGGAAGTGTTGAAGTGGAAAGTTGTTCGATCAGTGCTAGTTCGGAAGGTGTCGATAGAGACAGTCCCTTGTACGCGAATTTGAGAGACCACGACGCGTATGCGATACCTCCGGATGTCATTTATTGGAAGAACCTACTACTGGATCCGTTCTTTAACGACGACGAGGAAGACGAAGTAAGTGTTTATTCATTCAATGTTAATAAGCTCGTTGCATGGAAAGGCTATCCTTGAGTGTGAATGAGTAGGTCCTGATCGCCTGCTCGAATGTTCCGTTTGAACTTAAATTAGAACGTAAATTAAGGCTGTGTTGCTTTAATTCCGAGTTTGAATCAAAATAAGATCGGCTTTGGATAAAGGCACAGGCCGCGCCCTTGATATATTCCAGATTAGTTCCTTTATAAATTGCAGGTTTCTTAACACTTAGCAGTTCCCGTTTGTCGTCGACAACCCTTAAGAAAATCAAGTTTTGTTTGCGGACTTTGATTTAATCAGTACACAGGTGGATGCTGCCCATCCTGTCGGATATAATCCCTTATTCTCTGCTCATAATCTATCACTAGGGTAGGGTGAACTATTTTTAGACCAGAGACCATAATATTATGATTAAATAAATATACACGCTCTTGCCTGCGGTTTCACTAGTTTCCTAGGAGAATTACTGTATATGCTAAGATAAAAGTACTCTATTTGTTAATCCAGAATACGATGTTTCTGTTGGCCGAGTTTTATCCGAATCTGTCAGAGCATTTTCTAGTGATTGAGTGATAAGCATCCATATGTAGTGGGTAGATCCTGAAAAAATCTAAAGAAAAGGGACATTACTTTTTACAGACTTTTTCTGAAAGTAACATGTGAGCTCATCAATGCAAATCATTGCTTAGTATTCTCTTCAAGCCTATCTGACGAACAACAAAATTTTCAAATATAAATCAGATGAAATAATGTGCAATGTTTATGGTTCAAGACTGACAGCTAAATATTTAAAAACACAACATTTCTTGTTTGTACGTTCCTCGTTGCGTCAGATATAAAAAATAAACAAGTAATGGTACGCGACTAGGAATAAATATAACAGCAGTATTAAATAGTAGTTAACATGGTTTTGATGTTTCCTGAAATCGAAAACTAACCAACGTATATTTTGCAAGCCTGTTCGGTTTTTGTTACTCAATCATTTCAAAGAATAAGACGGATAAAAAAACAGAACAAAATGTAATGAGAAATTCAAAGAATGGTGGTCAAAAAGCTTCTTTAAAACTTGTTGATCCAATTGAGATTCAAAGAATTCTTAAAGCATTAAAAGATAACAATGATGATTTAAATGAGTTCAAAAATGCTTTAGAGCATTTTAAAGTATCCGAATATGTGTCAAGAAAACATAGTCTTAGAACAATAAAGTTACAATTTTATTGTCCGTACTTTACGCCAATGAACTGTTTCATTTGTTTGCTGGTCAGTTTTTATAGCCCGCAATAGATGGGCTTCCGTATCAATGAAAATCTGTTTATTTATGTAACTATCTTGAAACCGATTTAAGACAGGATGTGAATGAAAGATCATGGGGAGTCTTAAAACGTCGACATACCTTGAATTCTGATTAAGAAATAATTTATTGTTGAGGAACAAACATTTAAAGGACGAAAAGCGGTGGATAAAGTAGAGTCAAGTTTATTTCGAAGAAAATAAAGTTGAATTTTGAAATGTCAACGAGACCGAAGCAATTTCTCCTGGCTTGAGTAATGTTTAAATTAAAATGAGTATGAAATTAAACAAAGGTTTTGGTAAACATTAAAATACAGGAGCTTGACTCAGTCGTTGTACTGTAAAAGACAATATTCGTCAGGTTGAGGATGTACCAAACAACAGTCAATATAAATGTTGATAGAACAAGTAGGATGAAAATATGTAAACGATGCGTCAGCCTTACTAATTAATGCTTTTAATTTCTATTTAACTACATGTAATGACTAAGATATCATAATGTTTTTTAATAAGTAATTATTACAATTACAAGAACGACTAAGTATATGCATACAGTAATTTCAGTAATGTTAGTGTAGAAAACGCTGAAACAAGTCTGACTAAAGACAGGATAATTATTCATTCCGATTCTGTATGGAAACGAGAACGACTGAGAAAAAAATATAATTAACTAAGCACCCTATTTCTGTTGCCATAATCTATTTGCCATGTATTTCTACTACCAAATTGAATAAACATGATTGTATTCACAGTAAATGTGTCGATTTACATTACGTTATGTCCCACACAAGTTATATCAAAAAATCCAAATACAAGTTATATCAAAAAATTTGAACTAATTCTACATTGTAAAGATGGCAAGCCGACCTAGTTTGCCTTATGCTACGGTGCAGAGAATTAAAGATATTTGGGTTTACAGACCAAAGACCAAACATTTAGTAGAAATCTTAGTAATTTATGAACAGAACACGATCAAGAAAAATTAAAGACTCCAAGAAGAAATTCTTAGCATACCAAACAATACGCATAGTTCCATTCCATAGACAACCTAGTTTTCTAGATGAGTCTTAAGACATTCAACCGTATACGATTAAATTCTTTGATTGCAAGCAATTTAATGGAAATAAATAATTACGTGCAATGATGACTATACCTGCTTTTGCATTTAAATCATAAAGGTAGTGCAGTATAATATAAATGTCGTAAAACCCATAATTATAAGCATAAACCAGCTAGAATCCTTCGTTTTGTTTCTCTTGGGTATTTACCATTATTTCCATTGACTATTATCACAGGACAACTTCCAACGGATTCTATAATGATCAGAATGCTGACGTAATAAAGTCCATGCTAATTCTAGCCTCCCCGGGCTCAGTAGCATTATGATGAATAGCGTGGGTTCCATTCATATTGATCCAAATGCTCTTGAATAGATTAATAAACGTCGCTTGCAAGGCCGTGGACCAACGGATGTGACTCTTACGCAGTGTAATCGGAAGATTGATGTTAAATGGTTTGTGAGATTTTGTTTTCCGAATCCCTTTCTTTGTGTCCTTAAAGTTTTGGATTTGATTGCTTTGGAAATTTTAGATCATAGGACCAAAATATTTTTGAAGAACTATGTTTTACGCTGAAATATAGCAGATACGAAGTGAATTTGTGGGAGACGGCTGAATACTTCTCCAACAAAATACTCCTTATCATATTTTTGCCAAACAAATTTGGTGTCATTTAAATAGCTACAGATAAAATTTGGCTTTTTAAATTGAACTCAAAGATAAGTTCAAATTTAGCAGTGATAAGAACAAATTATTTACACAAAAAGGTAAAAGCGCACGTTTTGACAAATCTTATTTAAATTGCTCGCAATTTTTCAGTCAATTGGAATTAAACGGCTCATTTACTCGAATAATAACTGTATTAACAAGCTTCAGTAATGTCGAGCAAAACCAGCATAAGAAACATAAATTAGTTTTAAGTATATTTTCTAGGAAGAAATTTCGATTACTTTAGTACCATAAAAGTAAAAAGGATTTTGAAACCGTAGGTATAAGAAAGTTGAACTGATTCTTTCAAGTGTCTCCTAATCTTTGAATAGACAATTGTTATTACCTGCCTTCGGAAACGTGCCAAAACAACACAAGTGATTTTTTTATTGTATTGTCCTTTGAAAGTATCTCGAAGAGGAGTTCTCTAGATTTTCCATGAAACGCATTCTCAGTCACAATACGTCACTTCCCATTTTCTCCTTCATCCTATACCATTGTATTTGCTCACCACTTCAGCTAAGCTTTGTCGCGATGCTCAGATGTTATATTTAAACCAGCTTGCCTGTCATGATGTCATATCCTTAGACGCGTCATACGGTCATACTGTATCATTGTTAGCTTTTACGGGGCTATTGTTTTCCAAATTGTTCATTGGAGCATTCTTTGTTTGAATGTTGTATATGATTGTAGAGAGAAGAGTTATGTGTAATAATCGTATCTCGTGTGTTCTGTCATAGGGAATGAAAATATGGCAAACATTTTGTGTTTACCAAAAGAAATCTGAGTTCAACGACTAACGCTTGTTGCTTTTAGCTATCCTATCCTATATCCTATAGGTACTTCTAGTTACTCTTTAAACACATGGTAGTGTACTGCATGTATGCACTGTATATTGGCATGATAAAATTAACGTTTGAAGGCAAGAAAATCCTTTGTCAAATGCTCTATAACTGGATAAAGTTCTAAAACTAAAAATCTCCACAGAGAGAGTTTTTTTTAATAAGCTTTTTATATGATATTTTCAGTCTTCGCGTCTACACTTAAGAAACATAATATGCCAATCAACATACAATACACTTCAATTATAAAGTAACAAAAAAGAAACAAAAAAATAATGAAAAGACCATGCAATTTAATATGCTAATACACATAAATGAACAATTTGACAGCTCCCAAACCAGCTGGTAAATGCATATTCTTCCGCTTCCACGAACAAAATGGGTTACAGAGCTGGGCCGGTTGGCTGGCTGAACTACAAACATGTCTGTTTAGTGCATATTCCTATCTAAACCAAACATCGTTCTCAGTTGCACGTGGCATTATAATATCGGCCCGGAGTTTGTTTACCTCTAGTACATAGTTATAGGTTTGTAAGTCTGTATGTATTGATAAAACCTTTGAACTAGTATGTAGGAATGTTGTGTGTAGCAACAATTTGTAAAATGGTAATGGTAATTTAGTACCTATTACTAATTAATGGGTTTTAATGGGTGAGGTATCTACGTCATCCCTTTTGAAGTCACAGGGACTTGCACTTGGTCCTTTCGCCTTCTCTTCTTAGTTTTGACCTCAGCGGGGTGATTGCGTAACACACTACCAGTAGGAATGGCTTCAATATTGTTAATTCAATAACATTCATTGCATTACTTACGTTGTTAACAGATATTTTTTTCGAACATAATGAAGCAATGGATTGGCAATATCCTTCAAAATGATGTCGTGTTAGCGGTAGAGTTTCTTTATAAGTTTTTGTTTGTCGACGAACTTAGCATGACATTACGTGTGTATGCACTTTAGCGTTAGCGTCTGGCGTTAACGCTATCAGAAAAGTTTTTTATCTAGGCCTGCCGATTTAGCTTGATGGAGTGTATCGCAATTATGGTGATGGTCTGGTCTATTATTCTGAGGTTTTGACATGATATTATTTTCTTCGTTTAGTCTACATAACTTTTGAATTTTTTGTTTATCTAAGTTTTTCTCGTGTCTGATTTTAGGTGTAGTACCTAGTGTTAAGGTGTGTGTGTATAGGCTCCTCTTAACCACCTTATTAATTTAATCAGGAACTTATCTCACAAGGGGAAAGTGCCACTCTAAAACCTCAAGGTCGTTTGTGTTAAGTGGAATTTAACTGGTTAAGTGTAACTTAACCAGTTTAATTAGTTACCAGAAGTTCTTATGTGCTTTTAGCAAATTTGTGCTGCTGATTTAATCAAACGATAAATAATGCTGTTGATGTGGATTATATGGACCAATTTTTTTCCAAAGAAGACAGCTTTTTGTTACGGTTAAAGGTTTATTTTTGCTGTCTTTATCATTCTCTTAATGAGTTTTTCAATGGGCGGAACCCTAGAGATAAATTTTAATGAGTATAAACATTTCTGTCGTAAGTGGTAACACATTTTTTGGCCCTGTCACTCTTTTTTTTGTGTATTTTTTAAGGGTTTGGCGATTGTCTATTTTTTCAGTACTTTCTTACTAATTCGACACACTAAAACAATCTTATTCACAAAGCTAACAATAAAACTTGTTAACTATCATGTCTACATGTTGTAAAACAGTCATGTCCTTGCTAACTTGTTAGAAGTATGGACATACTTCACATTCTCAAAAACTGCTGGTCCGAAATTCGTGCCTTCTCTCAGAAACACGTAACACAAGGACTGACGTTTATTTATCTGTTTAACTTCACACTGATTGTTTTAGAAAATACAGAGAAACGGTTAAAGGATTTTTTTTCTGTTTGTAAATAAAATAAAAGAACACAACTTAACCTAATCTGTATTCTCCGAAGAGGTATAGTTGTCCCTAGTAGGAACCCCCAAATAATAGGGGGCAAGCCTATTGCCGCCAACCGCCACGGGGCAGATATCCAGAGTTCGGAGTGCTACTAAGAAAAAAAGCGGCCAGGTGCGTGTCAGAGTCACACAAGAGGTGCCCTGTACCACCATACTCGTACAATATTATTATATAATTCTCTCAACAAAATTCTCACCATATCTTAAGACATACCGCGACTGCAAAAAGACACTCATTGAACGGATGAAGAGCCAAAGTTACGAAGAATTCGAGGCTATACTCCATACAATCACATAATTCCCAAAATACCTAAAATCTAAAGAACACACAAATCACACTGTCCACTCCAACATTCACACCCCCACATTAGGAATTGATATAGAGAAGTAAATCCCTAATAGCTGGAACATTTTTTTTGACGTTTTCTCAGAAATTTACAAGTCCACCTCATTAGCGTTTTCCTTGTTATTAGTTCAGGTAGCCTTAGTTAACTACGGTAAATTGCTTTTATTGTATACTCATTACAGTCATTACTTTATTGGTGTAAATTGCCCTAATAAGCCTAATCTGGATAAGAGGTTTGTGAAGCTCTATCAGTTGTATGATGTTTATAAATGATCGGCTTGAGTTGTTTTTGGAAATTATTATTAACTAGCTTTGCGCGGCTACGCCTGCGTAAAAGAGGAAATGTTTCTCATGGGAAAGTAAGTACCTAATATGGGGCTAAAAGTTTCTTAATTATGTTCTAACCGAGGTCTGAAATCCGTTCAGACGCTAAAAGGCGTGGAAAGCTATTAGATAGACAGGCAGAGTAACTTTCCCATTTATAATATCAGTATGGACCTACATTCCTTGCAAAAGTTTCAGAGCTGATAACTGCAGATCAGAAAAATGTCAATAACCCAATAGAATAAAGCTATGTTTTTTTTGGGTTATTCCAGATTTCTCCTGATTATTCTTGAAAATAAATTGTTATATTCTTTCTTGAACAGACTATAATAGGTAGTCAAGTTTGGGGTTATCCCCATAAAAGCGTTAATAAAATGTACCACATAATAAGTTGCCCCAGTCACGTCTTACATAAACAGATTGTCAAAGATTTGGACTAACTAACACAAGTTTTTATTGCATTAATTTCGTAACAAATACATTTAAATCGATTATCATAAGCCTTATTGACTAGTAGAGCGAATATTGCAATGTTTTGCACGCGAGCTCACTTGCCCAAGTGAGGGGCAAAAACGACTAAGTGCCCATTGGACCGATGAACTCGAAAACTTTTGAAATGTTTCGGAATTTAATACTTAGGCAACCTAAAAGATACTGTCAAAATATTGCAGTGATTGTAAGTGTTGTAAGCCTAGGAAGTTTTATTAATAATATATGTTATCTGGCATTCTACAATTGTGTTTTTGAACGTTTGTTTGATGGACATGACTTTAACAATAATAGGCATGGCCAATACGGAAATTCATTCTTATCTGTAAATACTATAGTTACTTCAAGTGAGAAATGGAAAACATTGTAGCTAGTACGATTTTTTTTTAAGATTTCATATTGTTTTGACGTTTCCTAGAATCACTTATTCCAGATTATGCTTTGTGCGTAAAATCTTTTTACATTTAGACTAAGTACTTACTTAAGTAAATTCTTAGAGACCACATCCATTTCTCCATCATCTAAATTACTTATTTCACTGAAGTGGAACTCACTGACCCATTCGAAACATGTAACATAGATCAAAGTCCGTAAGTACTAATTAGTGAGGTCACTAAATGTCAATCACACATCTAGACAGGACGGAATCTATGTCATGTCCGTGTCGAAAGTATTCAATTGGTCTAAATATAGTGCTTCTCTTTTAGACTGTTGATAAGCAGGCTGAACTTTTTATACTACTTATTGATTTCAAAACAAGGATTCTCGTACTTTAAGCCTTTTCCTAAAAAAAAAACATAGTCGTCACGGAAATATAAGTAAAAAAGAAACCAGGAGTGGAGGAGATTTTTGACAGCTCTAGAGTTATTTTTATTGGGACAAGCCCACCGCTCTTAACCCAACCACTGCAACAATTCGTTAATGCCAAGATCTACAGTAGAAACTAGGTATGGGGGTCACTACATAGCCGCAAAATATTTCATTTTCGGCTACAAAATGTTAAAAAATACTAAACATTACGTATAATGCATTGTAAGAACTGTTAGGCACACGAAATTACAAAATAATCCGTTATGTTTTCCGTGTGTCCTCTAAAGTTTTCGTGACTAAACCTTTTACTGACGTAAAAACAATTAAAAAAAATGTCGTAAACAATGCTGCTGTAATTCTAAATTGGTCTAGCTAGATAATGTCACGAGATTATTTTTACGTGACTGGCCGGATTGAAATTTTGAGTGTTTGAGCTGATAAACAACAAGGAATATTGATTGTGTTTAAACAACTTCTTAATCCGTAGCCTAAACACATCTGTCCATAAAACCAGATCAACATTACTACTTTTGAATAACAAGGTTAAAACGTTGTGTTTTGAGTAGTTTAGGTTGCAGTTAAAGGTAGAATAGTCATGTTCTAATTTCAACCAAGAAAATATTATTTTTCTGCGATAACTATTTAGATAACCAAACAAGTGTGTTTTGTTAATCACATCACAGAATTGTAACAAACTCAAACTCAAATAATTTATTTCAATTAAACCATTTACAGGCACTTTTGAATTGTCAAGGAATCGGTCAGTCAGAAATATGAAGCTAGTTGCCCATTCCAAAGCGCAGTAGGTCACTATGGAGAAGAACGGGCAAGAAACTCCATGGACACTCTTTTAAATAATATTGTTGTTACAAATATATTAGTTACATCGATTAATGTTGACACTGTAGGTGAGAACGATGTACAAAAACCGTACACGTTAAAAGCGTCCAGAGTGTAGCAAAACATAATTAAAAACAATCCAGCTAATTAATTATTAAAATATGCCGTGGCATCTAAGAGATGACTAGTCCCAACTGACGGCGCCCGTTCGCGAACATGACGCATGGATCAGCACCATTCAGCTCAACCATTTTGAAGGGGGCTAAATGATCCGACACACGCGCCACCGTCAGCGAGACATTTGAGTGAGCATGGCATACTATCAGCCGCCAAGGCACATTCAAGTCAATCTATGATTCATTAAATCAATAAATGATTCTTAGTAACAAATCCTCGTAATTATTCTTATCTCTTTAGTAAATAAACAGTTAATACAAGCTGGTATTACCATCAATGTCATTAAATTCAACAATATAACTCATTACAGGCTTCTAGACAGCTATTTGAACTCATTTACATTGTTGATTAGATAGAAACTGTTCACAACCCAATGAACAACTGTTGGCAAGAAAAGAAAGAAAAAAATAAGGAAAAAATGTGTATAAGTACACAAGTCGTTGGTCGATAAATGAGCACTTTGTTGCAATTCCTTATATACAAGTATTAACATAAATTATACGAGGTAGTGCCGTAGACTGCTTTTTAATTTTTGACTTATTTATTGTTACACTGCGTCCTTTTTCGTAAGTGTTCGTTTTTGCGTGGCAATCTTGAAATCTGCAGTGTCGAATAAAGTGTTGCTAGGCGTCAAATACCTCATAGATGGATAAAGAAATTATAATGGATGTTCTATGGCTAACGCTTTGTATCAGAAATAGCTTTTTTTATAGTTGTCCCACACTAGGAATTACTCCTGTATCGCGGGTGCGTTCACAAACATGAAAACTCACATACACAAGACACCCAGACCCGGAACAACTATATGTAGGTCATACAAATATTTTTTTCCGTGCGGGAATCGAACCCGCGACACGCAGCGCAGCAGCCGAACGCTCAACCACTGCGCCAAACGTGCCGCCAATAGAAATGTGGCTTGTATTAAATGTTACAATAAAAAAAAGAATAACGACAAATGAACTCGTTTCGCAGAGGAAACTGTAAATAAGAATAATTTAAAACAATGAGTGAAACAAAACAACAATAATTTGTATTACAAATCTTAATAATAATTTGATTATTTGTAAGATTTCTTTTGTTGATTCACCAATAACTGCTACCAATTTCTACTCTTAAAATTTTAAATAAAACAAAAGAAAATCATTCTCCTCCCGGCCCTAGGCAATTTCGTTGCAGTGCAGTATCATAAATCTATCAAGTAGTAATTGCTTGCCATATACCGTGTTACGGCAACGAGGTTCCAACTGATTGGTCATGTGTGCCCAAGGACAGGAAGCTCATTCACGACCATTGACTACTAATATCCACCTACATGCAAGACTCTTATTGGTATAATTATTGCGAAGTATTAGTATTGATGACGTCATCTTGTGTACGTCATTGGACTTAGTATTCATTTATTAGCAAAACGATGGTTAGTTTAGGCTGTGGTGTAATTAAGTATTTTACCTACCTTTTCTTTTGCCAATCAGACACATCAATTTGGCCAACGCTAAATGCATTTTTTTTAATGTCCACAAAACACTTACCTACTAAAGAAAATGCATACAGATGGAAGAGCTTTTAGTACGTTGGATCTTCGTCAGTCAATTTAAGTTATACCCATTTAAGATTATAAGGCATTTTCAAATCATTTGCAGGAGCTCAGCATTAAAAAAAAAAATGTTCTTGTTGTTCCATTTATCCATTTAAAGCTTTGATAAAGGTATCTTGTGAATGAAGACGAATGAATAAGTTTCTAGCCGTAAGTATGGGTAATTATTTGCTGTACATTCATCGACCTAAAAGACTTTCCTGAAAAGGTCCATAGTTAGAATGGAGCGGATCTAAAGTTCAAATGTTTCGATCACAGTTTACGCTTCCCTGGTTGTTAATAGGTGGGAAGGCTTTAAATAGCTGCAATGCGATTAAGTTGATAGCTCATACGCTTGATTGAGTTAACAGACAGGCATAAAACTAAGATTTTATTGTAAAATATCGATACATTTTGTGGAAATGAAGGGTCTAAAGGATGATCTACGTATCTACATAGTTTATTTAAAAAAAAATGGCCTAAAACTTGATCAAAATTGTCATTCAAGCTAGCTTCTGAAGTAAAGGTGATTTAAAACTGCGTTTCAATGCAGATATATCCAACAGCTACATTGTGGTCTAACCTAGACATTTTAGAACGGTGGGAGTTGTTAAACGCCAGAATAATGTCATAATCGCGTTTTGTGACTCACTCAAAGTCAGATGGAGGAGAAGGATGAGCTGTTTTATAATTCGTTATATTACAAAAACATACTGAGAGAACAAGTCGGTTGGTATTCTCAAAGTGTTAATTTTGCAAATAATTATGCCTTCGATTGAGGCGACACGGTAATGGTGACTGTTTGTGTAATAATATTTTAACAAACTAAAAGCCAGGCCCTTTATTAGCGAAACTTACATTGTAGAATATGAACACAACACTAATTATCTTGCATTGAGGTCGCGCTGGCATCTGGCAGTCCCCCTGCTAGCCAGTGTCATGTGTGTCTGATATTCATTTAACATAGTCAATCATTAGTTTTGATTCCCTTAAAAACAGATGACCATGTGATTTCATAGGTTGTCGTATGTAAAATTAGTTTCAAAGCGGTAGTTTAGATGAAGTGAAAAACTCATGGCGTGGTCGTCATTTTTTTTTAATTCATGTTTCAACAGTCTGCAGTCTTGCTTTGCAATATTTTTTACATGTCTTTCATTTCGTCTCCATTAACTATGCTTTTGTATTCCTACCTAGTATGCAATTTTGATGGGAGCAGTGGTGGCCCAGTGGTAATGGCTGCAACTTAAGAGTTGTAGGACGTAGGTTCGAACCCAGACAGGCGCTTTACTTTGTGTAAATTATTTCATCACCACTGCTCTCTAAACGGTGAATGAAAAAAGCAGCGTGAGGAAACAGGCATGTCTTAGAACCATAAATTCGAGGACATGTGACATCTACCAACCCGCACTGGGCCTGCGTGGTGGATTACGGCCCGCTCCCTCGCATAGAGAGAAGGCCTGTGTCCCAGCAGTGGAAACAAAATAGGCTGATTATGCATGCATGCATGCAATTTTGATTGGGTTTTCCGTATCAACAGTAATCGCAGGGTTATCAGTACAAATCCTTTTGACACTGCCCCAATTTCTTAGTTGCTCTTAAATTAAAAGAATTATAGGGTAGGTCTGTGCAAGTAAATATTCTGTATGCAAAGTGTCCTCCATCAATGTTCCAGACATCGTAGAAATTATTCGGTTCTCTTCAAAACTTCATGACAAGCTCTTTGACGCCTTTCCAGAGGAATAAATTTACAACTTGATAAGTTCTAGGAAATGTTGTCATGTGATGATGACGTAGGAAACATCGGTGAAGTGAGCGCGGAGTGAGCTGTTAGTGCCACTGATGCTAGGGATTGACAAAGTCGGGATGCAACTGACAGGTCACTCCACGCAAGTCTTCAATGTGAGATTTTACAGAATCAACATGAAGATTATCGAAGAGCACGTGTAAACAGATCACTTTCTGTAGACAAAGAGACCGTTCGACTTCAAAGATTTAAGCATATATGAAACTACGCGAAATTAAAGATTTGATGATTGATTGAAGGTACTTGCTTAGGTACTTATTTCGGCTTTAAATATTCAATGAATGGAAAGGTGCACTGAACTGACTGTCCAACGAGACATTCAGTCTAGGTCGCAAGCGCTACTGTTGACCTGCACCCTAATTGCGTAACACATTTTGTTTTTGAATGCGATTCTGAAATGAAACAAATTGCGATCTTAATCGTTTGCTATAATCGGAATTGTGTAATAAAAATGATCTCAATTCTGCCTAATTTTATAGGGATGTATATCATTTCTAGCAATTTCTCGTGTTTTGTTTCATCGAAAAGGAATTATTCGCTTCCGAATAATTTTGCTACAATTTAATTTTGTTATAACTACAACTGACCGTCTACTAATGCTTTTAAATAAAATTGTACAATGATGGCTGAAAAATTAAAACCCAATAAATAAAACAATTTCTACCATAAACTACCAAAATTGAAATACGCAACAAAACGTTCTTTTCTTCACGTTTTAGTTATCTGTGGCCAATGACAAAATCGTAGAAAAGCAGTGTTGTCAAATAAGTGGGACTTCCACTAAAACTAGGAGTTTTGGACACCCGTACTAGGGCGGTCGGCAGACAAAATTTATGGTGGTGAGGACTTTGTAGAAAATACTACAATCATATACTAAAACTATTGTTTGTCTAAAACCTGTGTCAGTAATTTTACCATTGATTTGTAAAGACTGTTTATCATGACGAATATAGTGAAGAATTTTATAAGAAGCTGCGCCCGTGTAAAGATCGAAAACAACGTCATTTCGAAAAAATACACGCAACATACTTCCAGGATAAAAATTGAACTATTAAGCCATTAATGTGTATCTAACAAACATCCAAACATCTTCACTAATTTTTTCAAGTAATTTTATTTGTGATATTATATAAAGTAAGTAGTTCTCCAAGTTTAATCCTACGGCCCAAGTGGACTCGGGAAAAAAAGTTAGCAACACTGATAAAAGTTATTTTAATATTTACGATTCGCATTGTTTTGTTTTGCTTTGAAATACGAGTTGTTTTTTATTGTTCAACACATAGAATCATTTAAAATGTGACACAGAATCATATTTACTTACTATTCCTATAAGTACATATACATGTTGGCCTATGTTACAGTTTCGAATTGTTGTTTTATGTGTATCGCTGAAAACGTTTGGCAAGGACTAGGGGCTAGGGCTGATATGGCTCTGTCTTCGTTTTGTACTGGCTGCACACACACTCCACAGCGAAGAACTTATGTCAATATCATCACTACAAGTAAGTACCTATCCCAATATCTATAGGAATAACGTGTGTAGGAGTGTACCTTCATATCTTATTGATTTATGTAGATAGAGGTTCTTTATTGGTCAGTCTACCTAAGGACAATCATTCATTTGTTGTGTAGACACAAGTTAGTAACCTATGTGGGGTGAGCTGTTTGTTGCAGAAAAAATAATTATTGTAAATTAGTATATCACCTTCAACCTCGCTTAACAACTGAAATTGTAAATTGATGTTTTGTTTGTTTGTACTGAAACAAACTATAATAACTACTACAAAAAATAATCAAAACATTTTTGCAGACGGTGCTAAAGCTTACAAGAATGGAATACAAATACCAATAATAATCTAGTTGACATATGGGGGAACTCCTTACAAAGACGTTTTTGTGCAGGACATGGAAAACCAATCGCCTGTATTAATAATTGAAGGTAAGCTTTGTGACACAGTTATGAATCAAGCAGCAACTCACATAATTGTGAATATATTTCCTTGGGCAAACTATCTACTTATGTAGTCACATCACATATTTTATGTTTACATATCTAATGTTTACTATTCTAATTTAGTGTTATGTTAAATAAAAACATCTGGAGACTGAATAATGGGCTCTAAATAAAGAAGACATACAACCCACAGCAAGGACTAGGCTGATGGCTTTTGTTCAGCCATAAGCAGTATTGGCAAACTAGGCATCTACTTTATTTGAACAGAAAATAATTTGATTTTGTTTTCAAACTGTAGGAAAGTTCCCGGGGCGCTTCACCTACAAAGACAAGAAGGCAGCATGAATGATGGTGCTCCATTGCTGTTTCTTCGGCTACTGCTGCTGTTTACTTCTGACATCACTGCTACTACTGCTACTACTTTGTACACACTTCTACTGCTTAACATAGAACCTGACAATTGTTCATAAAAGCTATTCATATTTTTATTAGAAAACAATTGATTGTGGTCTGCAGGACAGCTATGTAAACATATGTACCTATTGTGTTAATTGAAAACAGTGTAAACTTTTAAAAATAACTTTGAATGAAATATTTAAGAATACACTAAGAACTTACAATTTTTTTTTAAATAAAGGAAAGTGTTTATTGTGACACTAATTATTAAAAAAAGGTGTTATTTAGCTAAATTAACTATTATTCAATAGATATAGGTAAATAGAAACAAATAAATTAAGGTAAACAAGAGAAAAAAACTGTTTTATTATATTATTACAACCTTCATGAAAATAGCAATTATTCACATGTAACGTGGAATATTTGGACATGAGACTAAATGAAATTGGAACAAATTTATTGCATGGATTGGTGGAATTTGGCAGCTTATGTATTCCCATAGAAGTCATCATGGATAATTTATATACCTTCTGCTTGCTAATGCTTGCTGTGATCGCTGAGAGAAAGTTATTTTCCTGAATAATGTAGGTACCTCTTTGAGCCTGACACCTGAAAAAACACCAAAAATAATTTGTTACTCCTTATTAATTTACATCATCCATCCACAAGTTTAATAGGCCTCTCCCTTAGACACTTCAATGAACAATCAATCTACAGAACAGTAATATTCTGCTATGTACAATAATTTGGTGGCTACAATTCTATTGTTTATTGTCTAACCTCTGTTTTTAGTTGAAAAGGTGGATGGCCTAGGATATTATAATATATCTTAGTATAAATACATATACATTGTTCAATGCAGTATGAAGCAAAACCAATTCAACTTAAAAGAGTATTTTGAAGGGGCTCCTTAAAATAAATTCAAAATTTACTTCCCTAATTAGATAGCTTCATGACTATCATAGCGGTGCTAGAATTAAATGTTAAAATCCTCCAAATAGATTTTGAGGAGGCATTTTTAGGCATTTTTACAGATTTCTGTAAATTGGTTAGGTTTATACAAAGAGGTTTGGGTTTGGTGGTGCCTTACCTATTTTTATATTATCCAGTACCTACTTATCAAACAATGTGTGTAACAACAACAACATTTTTGCTTCTTTGAAGATAGGATATTTACATTCCAATAATGGGCACATTCACTGTTCAACACATTTAAGAAAATAATATTGCTATTACCTTGAACATTCAATGGTGTGGAATAGGTATGGTGTCTATGTTCTCAGTGCTTCTGGCATTTACAATGAAGTTGTCGACTGGGTTGCTAACTAAGCTTGTCGCTTATGATAAGTTTGTTACGGTTTATCTCGTATGCCTATGTACGTATTTGTCTTTAGTTAAAATGTCACCAACATACCTCGTTTCTGAAATATAATAATATGTATCTTTAGTTTATGTTGTAAGCACTTTTATCAGAAGATTTTTTGTACAATTATTCCAAGAAATCCACCTCGCCGACTCGATAACTAAATCACCACTAATATTGATATATCATTTAGGTTTTACACTAAATCACATTCACAATTTATCAGGAAGACTACCACTTACATGTTTTCGAATTATATAAGGAGATAATAGGTTTAAATCCAAAAATATGTGGATCGGAAAACGAAAGCGGCCAGAAGCTTGACTTCGGTTTCAATGCGACCAGTAATTGGTTTCATGTCAGTGATCCAAACCAATTGTCACTTGTCATAATGGTTGCACAATTCGAAAGAAAGGCGCTTGCCCAATTTTTCCTGGCATATCGTTCACTCTATTCGTCTCAAACAGACTAGAATTGGTTTCATATGTTAGTGGAGTTACGCAATACGAAAGTCGTAAAATCAAGCAGAGTGCGGTCTAAACGAAGACAATTACTCTCGATCATTTGATGAAAATGTGTTACGCAATTAGGCTGCTGGCTTTGATTCCCAGATCGGGCGAAGTGTTATTGGGTTTCGCGAATTCGTTCGTTTACGCGATCAGCATATATGTAAACCGCGTTTAAGACCTAGCTGTCCCTACTTGCTAAGGAATATTAACACTGACATCTCTTGAACACGGTTAAGATGTGCTGATTGCGTTCAGTTTCATAGGTGAAATGGGCACTTGGTCGAAATTAAAATTAAAACACTAACTGCCAAACACGTTCAGGAGCTATCAGATCAGTGTCAATATTCCACAGAAAATATTGACACGGACAGCTCCATAACATAGCTTATGTAATGACCGCGTTCTGTTTCATTGGTGAAATTCGCCCTAAAGCGTTCGGCACACAACGCGCTTCAGTTGAACGGTAAAATTGAAGGTCATATTGATAAAGCATGCCGATAAACTAAACAAATAAATAGAGACATCAATTTGTGTCCATAGACATTCATGACTAATCTAACAGACTATCCTTGGGGTATATTTTTGTTATTAATAGTTCGGTACCCGTGGGGCTCGTGCCAAGGTACTTAATAACAGCCACAAGGGTCGATCATCTTTACACTCTATCATTCGTAGATCTCTGAATTCGTTACGGGTACTCGTATTCAGAAGCCCGAAAGTCTGTCAACCAGTCTTACCAAGGAGTATCGAGTTACCCAGTAAGTAACGGATGTGGAGGTTTGATAACAGATGACAGCTGAGTACACGGTACTCTGAATTTACAACAACAACAAAAACGCCCCTTTTAATATTAATGTGACTTTTTCAATTCATCATATGCACTTTCTAACACTCTAGGTATTAGGTAGTCGCTTTCATTTCGACACTTCAAAATCATTCATTGCGTTGTTTACGTTGTTAGCAGACAATTTTTTCGAACATATGAAGCAATGGATTAGCAATAAGTATCCTTCAAAATAATTCAGATTGCAGTTGATAGTTTGTTACGCAATTAGGGTGCAGGACTAATATAAGTCTGAAATAGTCAACTCGTCTTGAGCAACCAGTTCATGCTTTTCAATGCTTTTCGAAGCGTTTCTTTGACTGTGGTATCAAACACCCAAACCCCTTGATCTCAGCGGCCGCCCTCTACACTCCCTCCCGCATTAGTAGTATTCGCCAAGGCACGCTACGTAAGCCCAAAACCCGATCGCCGTCCTACCGTACTCGCCACCGAAGCCCGCCGCGACGCCCAAATCCACGCCCCTCCCGACCCTTGCTCGAGACAGCCCGTGCCGCTGAGCCTGTAGCTTTAAATTCGTCCCAAAATCTAATAAATCCTGATCCAGCTAGTCCCTTGCTGCCCTCTTCCAGTGACGCCCTGAGCCGAGGTCCGTACCCCACAGGGGGTGCCCTTAGCGCTGTCGCTTAGTTTTAGTTAGTATTTAAGTTTAAGTCCTGGCTGGAGGCCTTAATTTATTAGGGCACCACAGGCAAGTCCGCTTAAGCAGACGAAAACCTTACAGGTTGACCTGCGAGATGCCATACACAAATAAAAATATTACCCGTCTTGAGCAAATGTGGTGATCTATACTCGTGCCTTCTCTATACGAGAAGAGGCAGTGGGCCAATAATAGACCGGTATATTATAATTATTTTACTTTTTAAAGCATTTAAGTTGAATGGATGTTGTTTGCTCACTTATCCCTTGCTTACGTCATGCGATGACACACGATTTGATCCCATTGTAATAATTTTCATACATATTAATATTATGTAAATAATAGGAATAATCATTGCTTCATTAGTCATGTCCATTACCTATTTATTAAAATTGTGGTTATGCTTCTTGTGATTGAAAGTCTGTGATAGCTTGGAAGGACTAGTTAGTTCGGAAATGACGTCATTGTTGAGTCATGGAAAATCATGTGTTTTGATTTGAAATTTTAATTTAATAATATTAATTTCGCTCTGTTATTGTCCTACTGAAGGCCTCCAAAGTGAGCAATAAATACTCTTTAGACTATTTAAGCCCGTATTATATTTTCCTCACAATATTTCCCTTTACCGTAAGTAAGTGGTGTACCTACTCGTATAAGATTAGCATATTCAGCCGTAAGTCCACGTTCGCACGGATATAAAATAAAGCAGCGATTTTTTTGCGCACTGGATCTTCAACGCTCTGCTTAGCGCCGATACTTGAAAATCCAGTGTTTGATAAAATCTCACCGCGATATTTTTCGTCACGTCGGCTTACATTCCTACTGCTGGGTCACAGGCTTTCTCCACCACGCAGGCCCAGTGCGGGTAAGTAGATGTCACATGTTTTCAATTCTTTGGTTTTAAGACATGCCGGTTTCCTCACGATGTTTTCCCCGTCGTTTTGAGAGCAGTGTTGATTTAAATAAACTACACAAAGTAAAGCGCCTGCCATGACTTACAACTCTTACAGGCTCCCGCAAACAGGAGCAATGCGACAGAGCAACACAAAGGCAACGCTCGTCGCGCGACACGCGGTGCTTTTGTGTCGCACGTTCGCACTGGCGAGTGTGAACGAGCCTTAAGTCGGGACCAATGGGCCACACCACTGCTCACCATGATTAACTAAAGAATAATATTATTACTCTCGGAAAATATCACACTGATAATTCTCAGGCATCTCGTTCGGTATATTTTATCATAGTTAGTGGAAGCTTAATGTAGTTCAACTCTAGTGTGGCAGACTCGATTTCTACGAAATCGCTTCGTAAATCTATTCGTCTTTGTAAATCACTGAAATAGAGTTAAATTATTCTAATTTATGTTAAAAGATTTGACGTTTACATCATGTTGTGAAGCTATGTTAATAACTAGAAATCTTTGTTATTTTCACGCTCGCTTTTTGGTTTTCATTCGTCTGGATTATCATGGAATTTGATGTTAGCAACAGAAACATTAATACTATTTGAAAATATAAATATTAGCGTGCAGTTCCATGTCTGTGTTGAATTCTTTCAGTATAAATTCAGTACCTAGTGTAGATATTTTATTTTATCAAAATTCAACTTAATCGTCTTCAAAATAAGTTTGCAACTGATCTTCTTTACCCATCGTTTTTCGTCCTTTTATAAATTTTTGTTCCTCAACTATAAATTATTTCTGCAACACGTTGTGTGTTGCTTTCTAGACATACCTCGAGTTCTGGTTATAATAGATGAAATAATGAAAAATAGTTTTTTTTTTTATATATGATGATGGAAATCATAAATCATCGACATGACATCCATCATAACTTTCCGAAATTTTGTCATATCTTTACCTTCCAATCCAGTTAGATTCTGATACAGCTAAAGAGCTAGAGAATTCAGATATCAAGCATAGACTTAAGTTACTTCTAGTGCCTTGGCTGTAGTCAACTCGTTGCACTTAATGAAATTTTAACTTTGTGAACGAACCTTTAAAAATTATAATGCACTAAAACGGTAACAAAAAACATCTAGAAGTAATTTCGCGTAAAGCCATATGTAATTAATCCATGTCAAGTGCGCATCTTTATTTGAAATTTTGCACTGCACATGCTTTGCGATCACTCCAGCTGATAACCGATTTCAAGAACCATTTTATTTACTTTTGTTGCGCCTGCGACGTTTGGGGTCTTCCCTTCTGAGAAAACGTTTTGTTTTTGTTTATTAGTGTCGCAATAACCTGAATACTAATGCTTATGTAGTTTTTGCTGAGATGAAACTGATTGTGAAATTGTATGTGGTCGGCGAAATCTGACTAATTTAAAAAAATATGAAGAAGTATTTTTTTGTAAGTACGGAGATTGGATATGTGTTATGGTAAGGTTTTTAAACGTTTTAAAGTGGATCTGATAAGACGTGTCGAAAGATTTTTAAAGTGCAGATAGTGATCCTTGACATTTCCTTTTGTACTTAAACTGAATCCTTTTAACTTTACAAGGATCTCGGCAACTTTGTATTGTATTGACTGGGTCGTATAGTGGTATTCTTTACGACATAATTATCAGGCATTAAACGTCCAAGGGGCTCCTATTGAAGGCTACAATGACGAACGGTTTATTGCTGTGATGCCATGATAAGAATATACCACATTCAGTTTTTAAGTATCAGCAATAACCAGGGCCTAGTTTAAGGACACCCAAGATGTAAAATACCTTGCCTCTTACTGTGCAGGGAACCGTATTTATGTAGTTCTACTGTCAACAAAGAGACATCTTCTATCATAACATAACATCACGCCTGGTTTTCACCGAAGGATACGTTTAGTTGTTGACTTTACCCAGGTCAACAACTAAACGTGGCCAGTAGTTTAGTAGTAATTGCGTAATACACGATCAATCGGAATCTGAATCGTTTTGAAACGGATTACTAATACATTGCTTCATAAGTTCGATTAAAAAAATATGCTCAACAATGTAAATAACATAATGAATGTTGGTGAACTGTCAAAATACAACAGATTAGTCGTAATCGTTTTCGAAAATGTGTCGGTCAATTAGGCTGCTGGTCATGGTCTATCTTTCACCACCTATATTCTATCTTATTATATCTTCTACCACCGTCGCTCGTATTCGACGCAGGACCTACCCAAAGGAAAATGCAACTTCCCATGCTTTTTTATGCAATATTTCATAGCACAAACAATATTAAATCAAATGACACTTGATTAAAATCACAATATAAGTTGCAAAGGCCTGCCGACGGTCACGTAGTCTCGACACACAGACTGACGGACGCCCAGCAAGGAGCTACCTAATGTATCCAATATGGACACTGGACTGTGATTCATGGACAGAATTTGTATAAGTAGAGATGGGTGCAACTGACAGCGGGTATTCATAAATGTAATAGACAAGCATGACGCAGAAGGAGAGATATTAGAAATGGATGTATGGACTGACAAGGACAGTGATGATCTAAGTGGAAGAAACGGCATTGCTACAGACTTACGTTTACATGTATGTACTAGGCACGCATGATGCAAAAGATGAGGTATTTGTAATGATAGGAATGGATGGGCGGGTTGACAAGGACAGTGATGATCTAAGTGAAGTAGAAACGGAATTGCTGAGCCCAAACAAGGAGGTAGTGGGATGAGCTGCAATTTTAAAACTTAGGTTTGGCACAAGACCGATAAACCAATCAATCCAGCAGTCAGATTGATAAACCCATCAATATAATATGTTATTTAAAAATAGTAATATGGGAAATGGAATGTAAGTACTTTTTTGCGTGATTCTTAATCATTTTCGATAGGTGACTGTTAATGGTTTCGATTTTTTGAAGAGCTGCACGTGAAGCATGCCTAATGAAACGAAAACGTGCATGAACTGTAAATGAAATAACTATGAAGTCGATGTTATTGTCTTTTAAACTTCTATGATTACTATACTATTGCTGAGTTGGCTCGTTGGATCGTATTTTCTGCAAAGAGTCTCATGGGACACCTACGGATCTTTGCATGCTATGTTTAATTTTGGTAATCCCAAAAGAAATTCATACGGGTTTCGATACTTAGTTGTTATACTGTAAATATATTATGCAAAGTCTTATCCCAATTTTCCGCTTTCAAAACTCGCTAACAGTGCCACCTTTCCCAACACCTAGGTAAGGCGTACAACACCGCGTAGTCCTTACAAAAGCGTTTGAATACTTAATCGAGGTCTTAAGTGATATGTAAATGTACCCTTTGTGTATATTATATTATAATACTTACACTATTAATGTCACTTCCTTGTTTGATATGGGTTTTCACGTTTCTTTAATGAGATATTTAGGGGCTTCGTGCATCGGTACTTAATGATAATGAGTTGGTATTGAAATGAATATGTATTGGGACTTTGAAACCTGCTTCGTTCTTCATTCGTTTTTTTGTTCTTTGCTAATGTTGTTACTGTCTGTTTCATTTCTGTGTTTTGAAATTAGAACTTGAATTATTATCTAAAGATTACTGATGGGTTTATGAAGAAACTGCAATAGGAAACAGTGACAATATTGTAATTTCAAATCAGTTCAATCATTAATAGTTAGTATCTATTCTGTAGTATTAGTTCAATACACGCACAGAAATCACATGCTTTAACTCAACCAGAGATTTATGAAATTAACTTTTTCGGTTTTGTTAAAACATGCAAAAATATCGATTCGTGAGATTTGAACCTTAGAACTCCACAGCACTTGAAAAATGCCCAAACATTACCTGGTAATGATAACAAGTAATTACAAACATTATGACAAGTTACGTCGTTTTATGAAACCCTATCATATAATTCCACTTTCGTATCATGTAACTACAATTTACTTCTTTGTATCTACGTCTATTCTCACGATTATAACTTAACAATGGCATTTATACCAGATACATGTCCATATCTGGCAGCAGAACAATGAATGAAGAATCTTATAATTGGAGATTAAAAAAGAATTTCTATGGGTTAGTGGTTGTTGAAGACCTACCTTTTTATTAACTCTTTACTGGCTAGATTTTTATCAAAGTGGAAAAGAGTAGGTGAAATTAAAAGAGCTTATATTTAAAAAAAAACAGTATTTAAAACAGGTTTTTTTTTGTTGAATTGGCAGCCTCTTAAATTTTATACTTTGTTTTATTTTTATTATTTGTTCTTACAGCGGCAATAGAAATACACATTCTGTGAAAATTTTAACTGCTGTGTAATTACGGTTCATGAGATACAGCCCACTGGCTGACAGACGGATTATGTATGTTTTCCTCTTGCATTTGCTACTCATCAAACTATATTTTTGGCCATTTACTGCTCGTCTTTAATAAGGTTTATGGAACGGAGAAGCCCGTTTTTCGCCTAAGCTATTATCAGTTTTATAGGCACTGTGTCAACTAAACCATATTGAAGACCATAACTTTTTCTAACTTCGCTTTAATCATATTTTAACAACAACAAAAAAAGATTCTGTCCATAATATAAAATTTAAAAAATGCCCTCTCATTCTATTACATTATCGATACCCAATAAATTTTAAGGTTACCTACCTGTGACCTATAAAACGAGTACATATATGCTGATATATCCAAAGTTCACTTCTAACACTCGGTAACAAACCAGTCACAATGCTGCGCACACGCATTTGACGACTCCTTCCGCGCGCGTCTACTAACGCCCGTAACTTCCTGTACACTTTGAACAAACAACTCGGGTCTTACCATGGGGAGTCGAAACGATTGCGAGAATGCAAATTCTGGTGTGAGTTTAGGATTATGTTTGAAGATTAATATCCATTCCATTAAAGATAAATATTTGATTGCATCCACTATCTTTTGAAACTCAAGCCAAATATTCGATATTTGAGATCTTCAAACTGAAGAAACTGAAGAAACCATTAAAAATCCAAAAACACTCCCTCCTTTCTTTACCCAGAAATTCAGTCCAAATAAGAATTTATACATGAACCCAATTATACTGCGAAAATAAGCATAGCATTGATAATTAATGAGAGATAGATATGTTCAAACAAATAAGGACAAAAACAAAAAAAATATAGACTAAGAATGATTTGAAATCAAAGTGTGTATGAAGTACCGAAGTTCCTTTCATCACATGTAAATATCGAATCGAGATGCTCAAGATTTCATACAAGAACCAATAGTAGTGGCTAAGGTCAGTTATATAGGTTTGCTCTTATGGGCCTGCAATGTAAACAAGTATGTATATACAACTCGCGAAGGGCTCTGAATCACACTAGCTGCGAGTTAGCACCGCTCTTAACGAGGCACGGTTTTGTACTGATAACTGTAATTATGTATTCTACGTAAATTGCGAAAGTACCGTTGTGTGATGTTGTGTTTGAGATAGGTGTTATGATGTAGGAATGAAAACATCGAAACATGGTAGGAATGGTCCTGTCTGAACAAATATCTGCAGTCCACTTGACCTGAGGGCCTAGACAAAGTAACTTTCGTAACATTCGATTGGCGATAACTGACGGTAGTAGAAAAGCTAAAAAATGCATGGGGTTGGCAAAAGCTATCGAAATGTTACGTGATCATAGGTCATAGCTTGGTATCATAGTGAAGGGATAGTGCTTGTAGAAATAGAAGCGCTCCGAAGGGAATGCCATTTGAGGCTGCGGCATCCATTCTTTAAAATAATAATTGTAGGAATCACAAACCTTGCAAAATAAGAAAGCTAAAGCAGTAAAAAATTAGCTAGCCCTATCTGCCAAAGAGCCATCTGCCATTGACGATAAACGGACACCCTGTAGTAGTTTTAATATAATTTTATATTTTTATAACCAACAATGGAACAGCAGAATATTCATTCTTATAGTCTCAGTTGACTAATATTCATTAATGGTCATAAGTCCAAATCGAATTCCTAAATTGGAATTCGTCCTGCGGTTAACGAAACGATTGAGCAAAAACACAATAAATTCATGATATCAACATACAAACTTAGCAAAAGTAAAAGAGAGAAATTGTGCGAAAATTAGCAGTTCCAAGAGCTATCTGAAACAAGGTTGACTACCTGTGAAGTTTGGCATTTGACGACGAAAACTCTTCTAGTGCGTGTTTTGATCAATCTTTTTTTCATGACCTGCCGTGCTGGTCTAGTGATCGCAAGCGCTACTGCTAAGCGTGAGGTCCTGGGCTCGATTCCCAGATCAGGCAAAGTGATATTGGATGTTTCTATCTAGAATTTCTCAGTAGCAGCCCTGAGTCTGGATTTATGCCCGGATGATGGCATTAGGCTCGCCCCCTATTACATGGGACTTGAACATATCTGACGAAATATGGCTTACTATAAGTAAACCTCTGCCTAACTCTTCTTTGAAACAAGGCGTGTTGATATGTTACATTTTCTTCCTGATAAGAATATGGATCGAGCATTATCATCTCACAAGAGAAAATGGTTTTAATCATTTTGAAAATGAATACTTGCTCCAAAACACGCCTATTGAGTTATTAAGCAATGGTTTACCAAATATTTAAAATGTCTTTGTTTACATTGAATCTTCGGTAATTTTTATACCTGACAACACTTAGCATGCTGTTCATCTGTATCATCCATAGATCGCTGTTTATTCCACAAGCTGTGAAAAATAGTTTCCAGAATTAAAAATATGCTTCATATCTGCATGAAACAAAGCACTTTCATGTATCTACTCCTATATCCGTTCCTTACGAAACCGCATCAACGTTTTTGACAGCTGATAACTAAACATGTAGTAGGAAAACATAGTATTGCTTCATGTTTTTTTTGATAAATATTCTAAATTAATTCACTACGAGGACCTTACCCAGATGAATTCTGCAAGGTACACAGCTGCTTTGGATCCAGTTCCTCCTCTGTCCTTCCATCCGATTCCAACTCAAGGTCAAGAAACAAACCTACTTCCAAAGCCCCAAATAAAAGACCTTATTCACGTAAGTAATATTACTATTGGAATGTTCAAAGAAGTGTCATATAAAATTAATTCAATTCAATTCAATTCAAATATTTAATTCAGACAAAAAGTCCATATTGTGTTAGTAGTAGTATAACTTAGCTTAATGTTAGTATTATATATGATTAATAACAATGACACTAATGAACCATTGAACTCTTCGTTCAATGGTTCACTAGTTTATTTGGGAAAGTGAATCTGAACACTTACCCACTTTCGCAACAGGGGAGAGTCCCACCGGTCCGAAAACACATTCAGGATGCCATTGGAGGCCGAGCGCAAGCGAGCCATCATGGAGGCGCAACGCTTCCGCATGATCGCGGCGAACCCGTCGACGCACGCTTCCGCGAACATCCCTGACGCGCTACATCGCCACGGCAACCCCAAAAGCACCCTGAATGCGTTATTGTACTGTACGCGCAGGTCGCTGTATGCCCGCTGGGTATACTTGGTCCACAGGCTGCACGTGTAAAACGACTGGCAGAAGGCCTTAAAAAGCGTTTTCTTAACAAAATCAGTACAGCGTGCAAACCTGCGGGCCAGCATGTTGCAACGGACAGCCAGCGACCTGCGCTCCCTATCTATGTCTACATCGTCTTTTAAGTCATCGGTGACCCAGTGACCCAAATACTTAAACTTTGAAACCCGACCTAAAGGAGACCCAGCGAGTGAGAGTTCAGGCAGCTGTTTGTAGGTTAGAGTACCTGATTTAAAAACCAACCATTCACTCTTATCGGTATTGTATTTGAGCCCGTGAGCCACCGCATAACCTTCACAAATTTTAAGAAGCTCTCTCATTGCACCAATAGATGGGCTCAGCAGCACCATATCATCAGCGTAGCTGATGTTGTTCACGCAAACACCGTCCACGTGACAACCGATTTGAGTGCTACTGAGCCTACCTATCAGTTTATTTATGTATAGATTAAAAAGACGAGGGGAGCTCAGACCCCCCTGCCTCACCCCACAGTCCAGCCCATACATATCGGAATATGAGCCTGCCCACTTAACTGTATTTTTTTGACTACTGTACCAATATCTAAACAGTGATATCACATTAGCCGGGACAGTAGTGTCGTGAGCGAGCTTACGCCAGAGCAGGTCATAATTGACCAGGTCGAAGGCCCTCGATAAATCCAAGAAGCATGCTATCACAGGAGTCTTCCTGTCTGTATAATATTGGACAGTCTGCTTAAGGCATAAAATTGCACTATCCGTTGACAGGTTCGGTCTAAAACCAAACTGTCCATCCTCGAGAGCGATATGTTTAGCTAGAATCTTATCAAGCAGACTATCCAATACCTTAGCACAGACAGTGGCAAGCGATATCGGCCTATAGTTGGAGATATCGGTGGCGTCACCCGTCTTATTCTTTATTACTGGCACAACGATCGTATTAGAAAGTTCACCAGGTAAGTATCCATGACTTAGACATAAGTTAAAAATCATAGCAAGTACTCGTGGTAAGTGTACCCCAGCGCATTTAAGATGTTCGACGCTGAGGCTGTCGTGACCAGGGGACTTTCCCCTCACCATGTTCTGTATACTTCTCGCGACGTCTTTAGCAGAGAACCTGACAGGGGGAGCCCCGGTCACGGCCGCCCCCGCGCCGCTATTTAACGACTCACTTAGATGGCCACAGAAACGCGAGTTTACATTGAAATGTTTTTGAAAAGCATTAGCTATTTCAGTGGGGTCGCTCACGCCTGCGACGCTCACCGGCATCCCCGACCTATGTTTTAATTTATTCGTTAATTTCCAAAACTTATTAAATTGTTTACTTTTATGACAAGATGCTAGCATATCCATTTTAATTTTCTCTTGGTTGTTTTGACAATATTTTAATTTAGCTTTAAAAAGATTTCGTGATGTACACATATTTCCATAAATAAATCCAGATGTAGGTTTGTTGTAAAATAGCCACGTTTGATAACACAGTCGGGCATCGCGGTGAGCCTCGCGAACGTGTTTGTTCCACCCTACCACATAACTTCCTTTATGACGATTTTTAACAGAACCTGCATGAGTGAGTTCGGCTCCTTTTTTTAAGATACAAATTAATTTATGATACAACCTTTCTATCACCAACCGATGCTCAGTTTCGTGACAAACACTATCCGCACATTTACATAATTCTGGAGGAAAATCTATTTGTTTTAAGTTGCTATTACAGTAATCTAAATACTTATTTATCTGTTCTAAATCCCTCTCACCCCATACAACTTTGTTATAAGACATGTAGGATCCAATAATTTTGGGTCTAATTAGATTAATGTTACACTCTATTAATAACGGAATATGGTCCGACGCGTACACGCCGTACAAAATAGACGCATTATTCACCAAATGACTAGCGGCCTCAGTGACAACACAGTGATCTAGCCAGCGGAGGGAACCGTTGGCGGAGCTAGTAAAAGTATGCGAGTCTTGCGGCAAAAGTTCTGTATCAATGCAAGTCCATGATTGATCAGCGCAGGTTAAAAGTAACTCACGTGAGAATCGTGTCCCTGGGTGCGCGTTAAAGTCTCCCAACACAAAAACCGACTCCACTTCACTGCTCTCAATCACTGAGATAATCTCACTTAAACAAGTCGTAAAACCCGTAAGATTATCGGCACAGTCAGTAGGCATGTACAAACTAAATATTAGCAAAGACTGCTCGCCCTGCGCTATTTTTATACACACGACACGATCACTAGCACAATTTATAACTGATACCGACGCAAATAACGACTTCCTCCACAACAGCGCCACACCTCCGTACGGTCTTCCAACCAGAACACCGGCAGAGATGTCCACGGCTGATTTCCCAGTGTACGCGAAGTCTCCATCAATAGTCGCTAGGAAGGGCACGTCGTGGGGCAGCAGCCAGGTCTCCTGTAACGCTATCACGTCGGCTCGTGCACATAATTGACGAACGCAATCAGCTGATCGAATTACATTTTTACAGTTGAATGTACATAGTTTAACGTTCGACATACAACCCATTATATGTTTGTTATATTGTCAACACTGCGCTCCTTATTTACTTTTATTGTATTTTTCTTAAAGTAAATAAACCGTCTAAACCGTATACCCTCAGGCCATACTTTGTCATCTAAAAATTTATTTAATTTGTTTTTTGAGACAAACAGTTTAAAGGCATTATACGGTCTTTCAGATTTCATACTGATTTTCTGAAGCTGTACTATTTCTTGCGTCTTATTTTGTATATAATCACAAATATCTTTTTCTGTAGTCTCTTTGTCAACATTAGTAATGAAAAGCGGAACTTTTAAATCAGCAGCCCTAAATTTAAAGTTCGCATTAGGGCTTGCAGTTCCCGTATTCCCCTCGAACCGATTCTTTGACTTTTTATTTTGAACCAGCGTCCAACCTTCATTAGAACGATGTTTAGGCCATTCACCTTGCGTTAATACTTCCACCATAGTTTTATTATTCTGCAATGATTGTATTCTATTAGTATTTGTGTCATCCGTGTTTTCCAAGAATGTCGAGTTAATCGGCGTGGTAGCAGACTCATCCACAGCCGGTAGCACCTGAGCATGAGAGAGAACGAGAGAACGATACTTCAGTCCGTCATCGTTACTTGTTTGCTGCGTTTGCGAATGTGAGTCAGAATCGATCAGCTGTGAATGTTGTGAAGGTAGGTGCGGTGACAATCCAAATGGTCCGCTGTTTAAATTATACCCTCCACCTCTTATTTTATTTACATTAGAGTTAAATATCGGATTTGGGAACTGATGCCCAGATGATTGTGTGATATTATTCTCTTTCAGGGCCACCACTAGGTCGTTCTTAGTGACAAAATTATCTTTGATATCATTTAGTTCCGCACGCAAAATTAACAAGTCCTTTAGTACTTTCGTGACGTCTACGTGGTCGAAACACACAGGGGGCAGTTTATGAAGCTCGTAGGCGACAAAAACCGGCAATTGATCGGGGTCTATAGTTTTAAAAACCGCTACCATGTCTTCTAAATCCTTTTGTTTTTTGTCTTTTCGCCTCGACTTCAATCGTTTACCAATCTTTGTCGTACTGCATAACAATTTCTTTGCCTCGTCAATTTCCTCCTCAGAAAACGCCGACACACATATTCTTATGAGACTTTCGTTGTCCATCACGTCATGTTTATTACGAATAAACGCTAGGACTTCAGAAATCACCACATTACAGTTCGCGCACTTAATCGTATCAACGGACATGATCGCACAATCACACATCCGCGACCACTCGCATTGAACTCGCGCACGAGACGAATCGTAACGCCACCGGATTTAATAAAGACGGGCGCCACAAAATGACTTAACCCAAGCGTACAGGGTGATGTCACTATTAGGCATAATTTTGATAAAACATGTTTTAAAGAAACACTCCTTTGTGCGTCACGTAATTCTTGAATATATAATAGCTTTAAAATATAGTGCAAATGGACCTAAATGTATATACGTGATGATATTGAGGAGCATTTAAACACAAAAATAATAATGAGTTCCTTCAATTATGTTTCAATTCCAGGAACGTGTTTATAAATATAATATTCTAATGCCCTGTTTTAAGGGATAGTATTGTTTGTGTTTATAATTAGTGGTCAATTATTGTCACTCTAGCTGCCTTATACATATGATATTACCTTAAGTTTTGAAGTTATATTTTGTTTTACTTTTTATATCTATTTTGTCACGTGTTCCATGTTGTGCTGTTGTGTGTATGCTATGCTATCTAAAACGCTGTTTTCACTAACTCGTGTGTCTCTATCTTTAGCAGCCAAGTTGTTGTCTTATAATTGACTTTCACAACAACGATACTGCCATCCTTCCGTACGACAACCGAATTGGTTCTGTGGGCCTAGACAAAGTAACATTCGTAACTTTCGACTAGCGATGACGCTAGTAGAAAATCCAAAAAATGTATTGGGTTGACATAAGCTATCGAAATGTCTCGTGATCAGAGGTCATAGCGTATAATCATAGTGAAGCGATGGTGATTATAGAAATAGAATCGCTCCCAAGCGAATGCCATTAGTCTAGGCCCTCTGAGTAGGTCTGCGGTCTAATAAGACAAGCTGTAAATGTACTTATTCAAAACGTGGGCTACATAAGAGAAATATTGAGTTAAAAAGAGCCCTTTGTGCAAAACTGTTTAATTTGAGAGCACACTATCCTATTTTTCCTCTACCTAGGTATACTTTTCCACATTATATCGGTTGCCAACAGCAGTAAAAATAAATAACTATCTCATAGGTAATTACCCATAGCGAATATACAAGTTCTCTGTATATTTATAACAATATTATTGTTAAAATTAATTGAAAACAAGGATAAATTAAAATGTTTGCCGTTTGTATTGGGAACTATGGTTAATAATATCACAAATTTATCTAGATAGATTTTAAATTGAAGGAAAAAAACTGCCTAAAATGGTTTGCCGGAATGTTTAGTAGTTAATGGGTTCCCATGCCTAAATCCGTCTCCTTTCATTAACGCTTTTTAATATTATCATCGTATCGAACGTCTACCTCTCCGTCACTTGTCTACTCTTCAATATGATAGCCTTCACTTTTCGTAGCAAGGTTATTATTACTATGATCCTCGATCATCTTTGTGCCTCAATCACCACTTATTTTGTCCAAATTTCAAATCAGACTTCTTTATTTTTAAGCGGTTTCTTTACATTGTTGTTGTTTCTGCTTTTTCATCTTCACGACAATTTCAGACTCTGTTTCCTCACAGACTTTTAACTAAATTAAAAAAAAAAAACATTCAACTCCTGCTGAATTACTGACGGAACGACGGAAGCATCAATAATAAATCCACCATCACAATCAGTAACTATAGAAACATAAGTCATAATCATAACCCTGTCATCATTCCTATATTTCATTCTAACAATACTCCACCATCTGCATCCGATTGTTAGTAACAATATTTTGACAGGTACTATTGTTTGTTTGTTTAATCGCAGGCGCAGCAAAGTGCTCTCGTATGGCAACACTGAAATTCTCTTCGTTTGTCTTTTTATATCCATTGTTTGTTGAGAGAAAAATGCTTAATGAAGAATCAATTGAACGTGCATCACTGAGTTAACAAGTCAACTATTTTTAATCGATATGGTTCTTCATCGGTTACAATTGGAGTGGTTTCTATATTCCATTGTGATTCGTTTGGTGTATCAGCAATAGGTTTATAGTTTGTATTCTCAGTAACAGTAGTCTAGAATTGATGACCTGGTACTTAAACATAACTGGCCAATTGTAGGTGTTCTATAGGTGCACCTCTGCCTTACCTTTCAGGGAATGCAGACGTATGTTTTATTATGTTTTATGAAAAAAGTGAGTGTTTCTTTTGAGTTGGCTACATATTTTACATACACACCATTTATCCACATTTAAAAGGTACTTAAATGTGGATAGAAATGACATTACTCCATAGTGATAGGTACTATTAAAATCGGTTACAAAGGAGAATGCCAGAAATTCTATAGAACTTTGCCCCACTCAAATCAAAAAGCTTAAAGCTTGAAGCTTATTTATTACTGTTAACTAAACATTTGTCCTAATGCCTGTAGAACTTGCGGTTTCTGTTAAAATCCTAAAACAATAACGAAATTTATAATGGGTTAGATGCAGTTTATAATTGTTTTTAACAATTATAACCTGTTTAATCCCCCTAGTTTAATCGCTTTTGCGATTTAAGCAACATTTTCATAATTATTATTATCGTAATTTTATTTAACTGGTATTTAAAACATGTTTTTGTTGTTTATCATGCGCAATAATTAACGCTATAGGAAATTGAGGGGTTGAATTTCTTTTATCATTGATTTGTAATCGGCAAGTTCTACTGAAAAACAATGTATTATTTATGAAAAGATCCTTTAATCATTACAATAATTTTTACTTACATTTTCTGTAAATAGCTGGGGCATTATCAGGCATTGTCCTTTGTTTGCCAGTGCTACTAACATTTTGACTACATTTGTACTGTCTATCTTATCACATGACACACAATGAGAAACTCCCAAGAAACAGTAGGTATCGGAGGCCAGTTTCTCATCATTCTTTAAAACAAGTTATAAATCGTTTGTTTTTGTTTCAATTGAAGCACTCTTGAGCCAGTATCAGTAGCACCACAGTAAGGTCGATAACAACTTTTTCACACACATCCAATAATTCCTTGAATTAATATAATTAATACACGACTAAAATGGTATCCTACAGCGAATCCAATCAAGTATCATGGTTAATTGACTCTCATTGACTTTATTTCCTGTCTCGTTTCGCAAGCTGCGCGTACGCCGAGTCAGAGAGGAACGGAGCATCAAACTCATGAATGGGAGCTCCATTCGCGTTGACTTGTAAGGTCAATAAGGTGGTTCAACTCTTGATATCATGTTATTAAGGGGTATTAAAAGAATGGAAAGTACACCGGGTTGAAAAGTGAAAGGCAGAAAATAATACGCAACAAATTTACGAGATTATTTAATAATTGTATTGGACCTGTCATGTAAAGTTTACCTTATAAAGCGTATCACATGAAATGCTATTTTATTATCTTTATCAAGAAGAGACGCATCTTCCTTCTTCATCTCCAATTCAATTCAATTAATCTTTATTGCAATCCATAGTGACATAATAATCAATCTTTTCATCCACATCCACATATATAAAATATAATTACTAACTTATATTTTCATAGCACCTTGAATTTATAGCCCTTACATCATACTTCCCCTTAAAACCTAATTGAAAGCCCGCATCATCAATTCATTCATATTCTTATTTAGTGCGACAGAGACAGCAAATGTCAATGTTATGTTCTTACTTTATAAATATTGCTATTACCATTGTTATTACAGATGCATCTATAAAAATATAAAATACATCGTAGCGTTACGAAACAATAACAGCTATAAATGATTTACTTTATAATATTATGATAGCAAATAACGAATGAGTTCCTACTCGTAAATTACTTTGTCCTCCAGACTGCTTGAAGTCAACGAAATCAGTGCATGCACCTTATTTTCAAGATTTATGCTGTGTCGGGTCTAGTTTTGCATATACTGCATATACAACGGATCAGACTTTGAGGCGATGTAATTGAAAAACTAGTGGTTCTTAAATCGTACAGTTAGAGAAGTGCTAAAAGTGTAGATATAGCTGCCAGGTTAACGTTCTTCTTTGTATTGACTCTGGTATAGATATGCAGGCATAATCAGCTTAGTTGGGGAAGGTATCAACAACAATAATAAACTTAAGGTATGAGACCGTGATAACATCTTCATTAGAAAAAGCTACTCTGTTTTTCACGAGAATTTCCCTTTGCTTTCCTGTCTTCTCTTCTTCAATAAGAAGCAGCTCAATTGCAGCTTAGACAACTTCGTATACAGTCAATTCTCTACAAATAAGATCTGACGTGCCCAAATTAGGCACGGCACGGCTTTCTTGCTTTCCGCGATGCAAGAAAGGGCCAGCTGAAGTGGTTGAAAGTTTATTTATATGTAGACAGACTAACCTTGATTACTTTCAGTTCCAAAATAGCTCTAAAACCAAATCAAAAGAAACCATCTAGATCCTAAGCCACGCCTCTGAATGTTACAAATACAATTTGAACCAGTACAGTGATTCCTAAGATCACTATGGCAAAGTAACAGTGACTCGTATCTCCGAGTTTATTGCAACTGATAGAGATGATTTATTCTCTTGATTGTAATTAATGTTTTCCTTGATATGTTAAATATTTCCCGTCTGACATTGTGGTCCTTAGGTACTGTACTTAGTATGCATTTGTTTAGCATTATCTATTAGAGTCACGGTCTGATCGACGTGGACGGAAACATGTTTTATGTACTTGTGTTACTTACATGTGGACATTTTCTTTCTACTGTCGACTAGATTATTTCGGTTCTCTGTTTCGTGGTATTTTTATTAACTTTATACACAGTTCGTCGTGATTATGTATAGAATTATACTGTAATATTGTTCATATTTTATGACATCCCTTTCCTTACGTTAATTTCACTGCAGTCTCATTTTCTGGAACTAATCGTGTTTTATGCTTACGAAATGGGAACAGCCCTTTAGATACAATGTTTGTATTTCATAATATGTTCTGTCATTTTAAATATGTCAGCGTTTACTAACTACTAGATTTGTCTCTAAAATAAACAAGAGATTGCCAAATCTAATAAGACCAACAACCTCACGCGCCTACATCTCATTAGCATCCACAGATCAATCAGTACCATTCATAACTTCGACTATAAACAAAACACCATCAAGCAGGTTTTGTCTAAGTCAGTACAGTAAACAAACTCCAACGCAAACTTTACGTTTCGGGTCAAGGAGACTATGTATAATCTAACCGGTTCCGAAATCGCATCTCATTCATGATTTGAGTGATTCATGTCTGTGGGTAGACGTGGAAGGAAAGACGTAAAATTAAATGGAAGTATGGTAAAACCCTGATGCATTATCTTAAGGTCGTAGGGCGATGATGACAGTGGGTGACTGATGAGTTGATTAAAGAAAGAAGAAAGAATTCATAAAAGAGATTAACTTTTCTACAGAAGCCTAAAAATCTCACGACCTCCAATGTGATCATGGCTTTTGTTAGAAATCTTTGAAGGTATTTTTAAATTCTTGGATGTATAGCCATAAAAGAGGTGCGTTCTAAGGCCCAAATATTACAGAGGTGAATTTGAAGAATTTGCATGGTCAGAAGGGCTTTGTCTAGCCGTTGAAAAGCTTAAAGGCAATTTATCAATTAAGCTTATCCATTGCTCGCCAAATGTCTTTCCTTTGTTTCATTACTGCATGTTTACCCACTTGAATAATTAGTGAATAAAATTAGTCCATTTTTTATTTTATTTTTTCTAATTCTATGGAAGATGCTTACTATCGTTATCATGGCATTAATGAGATTACAGACAACATCTTGCTCTTGCCTACTAGGTTACATACTCTTTTTTACAAGCCGTGCGCCCGATGGATTTTTTATCGTCAAAAATTACGAACTTCCATATAAAGTTTCATCTCCTATAAAACTCTATTAGCGAATGAATTTTCAAAAAATCCTTCGCAGTGCTCTGTTTCGATAAATCAGGAACTGATTTACTGTTGTGCAAAACTTCATGCTTCTAGACTCAGCGGCTATTAAGAAGATATAATAAGTAGTGTTTTGGATTTTTCCGTCTGAATATTACATTCGTTTAGAATCATTTTCAAGGAAATAAAAAAGTGACGATCAGCGGTTTCTTATCCTGACGTCATTGCTAGGAGAGGCATTGTCTCAATCAGTGGAATGAGTCACATGAACGGCCAGTAGGTCAGTTTCGAATACCAATATCCGGGTTCCTTTTAGAATCCAATGGGAAGTGGTACCAAGGTCAACTCGAATCACAAAAACTGTAAATCTTTATAAAATGTCTAGAGTCGAAAGTTTGTTGTTATCTTCGTAATCGATATATGGAATTTTAGGTTGGCAGAAGAGCATTGCCCTACTAAGCTTCTTCATTCATAGTAAAAAAAAGGTTAAATTGAATGACAAAATTATAAAGTAAGTATTTCATTAATTTAGAAAAAACATTAATAATTTTGGAATTACCTACAGAAAACAATCGGAAGAATTTAAACAGCAATGTAGCTAATTGGGATGATCTACTATCAAAAATGTTCCTAAAAATTATGTAATTTCAAAGAAGGCATAGTAAAAATGAGATAATCGAAAAAATCGGTTAAATCGATGTAAATATGAAGAAGATACACGCTTTAAAAGTATTTGGAGGGGATTATTCCTGTCCTTGTCGCGCGTTACGGACAATGTACGGTGCTAGTATGAAGTTACGTACTCGTGACGTCACTTCTACTATAGTGCTATCCTAGTCTAACACTTACATTAAAACGTTTTAACTTTTCAGTTTTTTAAGCTTTGACACTTTTTGTAATACTGTTTGTACTACCTATTTGGAAATAAGTTTTCTAATCGTCGCTTGAAATAGTCGGCAGTCTTACGATCCGCTGAATCCTTTTTTTATATTTGTCAAAAACATTTTTGAGATAAAAAAAAAAATGTCATCATCCCCATTAGCTGTTTTTTTTTTTCAATACTACTTTAGTTCACTCAACACCTATGCTTAAGTAGATCAAGTCACGTTAAAGAGTGTCAAGAACACATTTCATAATTACGTTAGTCACATTCACAATTCTTATGCCTCATATCTTGGGTATATTTCTATATTTTAAAACAAATATGTAATGGAATTCTTCGACACGGTTATCTCGACGTAAATATTTTTCCAGCGCACGTGCGTTTTACTCATAAGTACATGTAATATACTTACCTAATGTTAGTCAGAGAGTACCTACTTGTTACTTGTATTTACTTCAAGTACACTGTAGATAGGTAGTGTTTACTTTAAACTCTTTAAAATTATATCTTAATAAATTCAATCTTTTAGTATTGTATAATTGCAAAGCACACGTGTGAGCACTATGTGGTACCTACTATAAAGCTACCCTATACTGGGCACGTCTGTCATTGACTTGAATGTGCCCTGGCGGCTGAGAGTATGTCACGCTCACTCTAATGTCTCGCTGGTGGTGGCGTGTGTGTTGGATCATTAAGTTCCCTTCAAAATGGTTGAGCTGAATGGTGCTGATCCATACGTCATGTTCGTGAACGGGCGCCGTCAGTGGGGACTGGTCATCTCTTGGCTGCCACGCCTCTTTGTTTTTTTTTTTTAATTTTTCTTTTCCGATTTTTATGTTTTTTATCACGGGTCTTTCTACATCGTTCTCACATGTTTAATTTCAACAAGACTGATGTAACAAATTTTCTGTAACCATATTATTTAAAAGAGTGTCCATGGAGTTTCTTGCCCGTTCTTCTCCATAGGTACCTACTTCGCTTTGGAATGGGCAACTAGCTTCATATTTCTGACTGACCGACCCCTTGACAATTCAAAAGTGCCTGTAATGGGTTTATTTGAAATAAATGCTTTGAGTTTGAGTTTGAGTTTGAGTTTACTAAAATCATGTTAAATATTCGGGCGTTGATTGAAAGATTGGAATGGATTAAAACCATAATCCGAAGTAGTTTGAACACAATGTTATCGATTGAAAATTGTTTTTTTCTGCGATGTTTTGGACGTAAAATAAATCATTAGATCTAAATATAACCTAAAAACTTACTGCCTGATTTTTAGGGTTCCGTAGCCATAGGGTGCCAACAAAACCTATTACTAAGCCGCCGCTGTCTGTCCGTCCATCTGTCTGTCAGTCTGCGGGCTGTATCTCATGAACCGTTATAGGTAGACAGTTGAAAATTTCGCAGTGTGCATTTCTTTTGCCGCTAATAAGAACATAATAGTAAGTTTTATAATTCTTCTTAGTCTCTAAATGTCTAAATTGTCATATTTATAAGAAATAGCGCTGTTTTTGGAGATACAGATAATACATTATCCAGTTCAGACACAAATGTGTTGTAAAACATATTAGAGTAAGCTTTAAAAATATCTTAAAACATTGTTATAAAATGAATATACTTAATTGAAAAAAAAAAAGAAAAACGGAAAAATGAAAGGGAAAGTTACTAAAGAAATTACAAATTATACTCTTGGAAAAGGGAGGATCCTCCGACCAGATGGATGTCGTATCTGGTGGGCAACTGCCCGATGATTGTTGTCGGGAAGTTGTATATATGCTAGCTGCGCGGTAAACTTTGATTGCGCGATGCAGGATTTGTGTGACGACTGTGTGATGCGTTGTTCGCATGTGGCGGTGTAGATGCCGCCACAAGCATAAGCATAATCAGCCTATAATATGTTCTTACTGCTGGGACACAGGCCTCCTCTCTGTGAGAGGGATTAGGCCGTACTCCACCACGCGAGATCAGCGGGTTGGTGGATGTAACATATCTTCGATTTTTTGTTCAAGTCTGTGACGGTTTCTTCACGATGGTTTTGTTCTTAAAAAAGTCTTGATTGTCGAAATAAGTAGTGTCAGCATCGGCTTCGATGGCTGCACATAACGTAATAAGGTGGAATGACTAAGCACATTTCTACAAATCGGAAACCAATGAGATTGACTTATAGTCTTAAACCAGTATACATTGACACTTCACTGTAGCGCTGCTTACAACGCGAAAAAGCGAATATGAGCTCATTAAAATTTAGTTGCTATTTTCGCCGTAGCTCAAGATTTATTGGTCCTTCCATACATAGTCATTGATTACGGAACGGTACAGCATTTGCAAACGATACTTACATTACAATCTAATTGTAATATTTGTAATACATTTAAAATCGTCTGTAATGGACGTTATTATGCAATATGGCATTTCCTAACATATTTTTGATGTTTAAATGTCAGGAGACCAATTGTTGAGACTCTTTGAGTAGTAAAAGATGATCATTATTGTCGAATTGTGCAGGCGCGTGTGAAATTCTCGTAGAAAGTAGGTATGGAATGGACTTATTACGTATGAAACGGTCCATTGTTAGTCACTCATCATCTTAGAAGTTATGAGGTCAACTTAGCAGAATTATTGCTAATATGCTAGTAGATTTAGGTAAAGTCATAACAATACATTACAATACGCTTGTTATCCTCGAACGGTTAAGCAGAGGTGCACGCACAGTACACCAACGTTTTTCGTCAGTTATGTTTAACTACCACCCATGTGGGAACAGCGAAAGCAGTGGTGGCCCTGCGGTAACGGCCTTGACTTACCTGTTGAAAGGTCGTGTGTTTGAACCCAGACAAGCGCTTCACTTTGTTCAATAATGTCATCACCACTGACACTGCTCTCAAAACGAAGAAGGAAAACATCGTGATTAAATCGACATGTCCTAGAACCAAAAATTCGAAGACTTGTGACATCTTCCAACCCGCACTGAGCTTGCGTGGTACATTACAGCCCACTCCCTCTCGAAGAGAGAAGGACACAGCAGTGGCAACATTATAGGCTGATACTTTATGGTATGCTACCATCCATGTTATAGGGGGCGAGCCTATTGCCATCAACCGGGCACAAATCAAGACTCCAGGTTGCTACTGAGAAATTCCTGATGGCAAAAACCCAAAAACCATTTGCCCGGGAATCGAACCCAGGACCTCATGGTCAGTAGTACCGACAGCGGCTACTATACCAACGACAGGCAGCCAGCCAGTAACTAAACGTCTCTTGACCGGGAATGATCGGCGAGCTAGACCTTCAGGTACTAAACTGCGGTAATAAACCCACTTTTGATACCATTAGAGGCGGACGCAGGTTTACCAGCCACGTGGACGTAACTTTGTGTACAGAGGATCTTCTCGACCTGGTAGAGGAATGGACGGTCGCCGAAGACCTGACGAGCTCGGACCACAACGGCATAATTATAAAAATTTGATTAGAAAAAGGGAAGGGCATAAATATAAAAAGAACAACTAGAAAATTTAATACTAAAAAGGCTAATTGGGAAATTTTTAATGAAAAAATGGACCAATTAAAAATAGATAATGAAATTAATAAAACACAAATAGAACTTATAAGTGATAGGGAAAGTTTAGATAAAACAATTGAAAAATACACAGAAATTATAACCAAAGCATGTAACGAAGCAATACCAAACAAAAAAGAAAACCAGACACTTACTTTGCCGTGGTGGTCCGAAGAACTTGAAGCAATGAAGCACGCAGTCGCTACCAGGAAGAGAAGAATCCGATGCGCAGCGCCGTCACGAAGAGAGGGGGTGATCGCGTTGTACCTGAAGGAGAAAAAAGAGTACGAAATGCAAGTTAACAAGCGCTCCACAGAGAGCTGGAAGGGATTTTGTCAGAAACAAGATAGGGAAGGGGTTTGGGAGGGAATTTATAGGGTCATAAAGAACACCACAAAACGGCAAGAAGATCTGCCGCTGGTGTGGAATGGTAAGGAAGCAGGCCAGGAAGGATCAGCGAGAGTACTGGCAGAAGCCTTCTACCCAGAGGACACAGAGGAGGAAGATAGCCCAGACCATCGTCGAATCAGAGCTCTTGCTGACCGAGTAAACGACTGGAGTCATGGTGAGCTCCATGACCCGGAGTTTACGACGGAGGAGCTCAGGTTCGCGACGGAGAGCTTCAATCCGAAAAAGGCACCTGGAGTAGATGGCTTCACAGCCGACATCTGCCAGCGAGTGATTTCGCAGGACGCGGAAATGCACCTGGCATTGTATAACAAATGCTGGCAGCTGACGCACTTCCCCACATCGTGGAAAGAGGCCACCGTGGTGGTGTTGCGTAAACCGGGTAAGGACAACTACACCAGTCCAAAGTCCTATAGGCCAATTGGACTATTACCGGTAATGGGTAAAATTCTGGAAAAAATGATGGTAAGAAGGCTAGTTTGGTACCTGGTGCCCAAGAAAAGCCCCCGCCAGTATGGCTTCATGCCACAGCGAAGCACGGAAGACTCACTCTATGACCTGATAGCACACGTGAGAGGCAAACTCGGAGAGAGGAAGCTCATCACGATGGTCTCACTGGACATAGAGGGAGCCTTCGACAGTGCGTGGTGGCCGGCCATAAAAGTCCGACTGGCGGAGGAAGAGTGCCCTGCGAATCGGGAGGATGATAGCCAGCTACCTAAGCGACCGCAAGGTCCGGGTAAGGTATGCTGGCCATGAGTTCGCAAAACGCACCAACAAAGGGTGTGTCCAGGGATCAATAGGCGGCCCTATATTCTGGAATCTCCTATTGAACCCATTACTGGAAAGTCTTACACAGCGTGGAGACTACTGTCAGGCCTTTGCGGATGATGTGGTACTCGTGTTTTCGGGGGAGACAGCCCGGGAAATCCAAGGACAGGCCAATGCCGCTCTGGAACATGTTCGGAGGTGGGGTGTCATGAATAAGCTCAGGTTCGCGCCGCACAAAACTTGCGCGATGGTAATAACCAGAAAACTTAAATATGACACGCCACACCTGACCATGGGGGGGATCGACATTGGAATGTCCTCGGAAATTAAGATATTGGGACTCACAGTGGACGCCAAGTTGACCTTTAATAGCCATACGGCTAACGTCTGCAAAAAGGCACTTGGCGTCTACAACCAGCTGTCGAGAGCCGCCAAGGTGAGCTGGGGTCTTCACCCAGAGATAGTCCGCATTATTTACACCGCTACGGTGGAGCCCATCATAACGTACGCGGCTGGCGCCTGGTCCTCAGCATCCAAAAAGTTGGGCGTTCAACGCCACCTAAATGCTGTCCAGAGGGGCTTCGCCCAAAAACTATGTGGGGCGTATCGTACGGCCTCTCTTCATTCAGCGCTGGTACTGGCTGGAATATTGCCACTTGACCTCCGCATACAAGAGGCAGCCGCCCTGTATGAGGCGAGGAGAGGGGTATCCCGGCCAGAGCTAGTAGACAGAGAAGTGGAACGAAGGGTCGATACTTCAAGAACACCTCACCCGGGGAAGCATAAAGCGATAAGCTTCGTGAGCCTCGTAGACCAGGAGCAAGTAGAGAGACACAACAACCAGGCAATCCGGATATTTACCGATGGCAGCCGAATAGAGGGAAAGGTTGGAGCAGCGCTCACCTTGTGGGATAGAGCAGCAGAGCTGAAGACCCAAAAACTCAAGCTTGGTCAATATTGTACGGTATACCAGGCGGAACTTCTCGCGATATGCCGAGCCACAGAGGAGATCAAGCGGAGAAGCGAGGAGAGCTATGGGATCTACAGCGACTCGAGATCGGCCCTGGAGACCATAGTAAACCTCTGCACAACGCACCCCCTGGCAGTGGAGACCCGCAGGAACCTAGGAGCCATTGAAGACCAGAACAAAGCTGTTACCTTGTTCTGGATCAAGGCACACGCGGGCCTTGCGGGAAACGAAAGGGCGGACGAGCTGGCGAAAGATGCAGCGCTGAAGTTAAAGACGAGGCCAGACTACAGCCTATGCCCTGTCTCATTCATCAAGCGGCAGATCCGAAAGGTGTCGATTGATGAATGGAACAGACGCTACAAGGAGAGCGCCAGAGCAAAAGTTACTAAGACATTCTTTCCCGACGTAACTGTGTCCTATAAAATAGTTCGACAATTAATCCCAACCAACATCACTACACAAGTACTAACGGGGCACGGTGGATTCTCGGAGTACCTGAACCGATTCAGGTGCAAAGAGGACCCATCGTGCACTTGCCAACCTGGAACACCCGAAACGGTCGAACATATAATGACCGAGTGCCCGATTTACGCTCTAAAAAGATTCGAAGTTGAGAATAAGTTAGGGTGCAGAATGATTGCGGAAAACTTTCCATATCTTATAGCCAGTAGAAGACATAGGGAAACTTTCATGAAATACTTGGTGGAAATTGCAAATCAGGTCATTAATAGGAACAAGGTATAATAAATTTATGCTAAAAATGTATTAGTGTAATATATTGATTAGCATATAAAGAAATAAGTGTTAAGAAATAAAGTAAGATGTTGAAAACTAAGGTATATGATTAAGTGGATGATGACAAGTGTAAAGGTAGAATTAAGAAATGTTGTATCCCATCTGGAACTATAATTGTAATTTTTGTGTTAGAATAAGAAAGTAGTTTATAAGAAAGATGTTGGTTATCCCATCTAGAAATATCATAAATTGTATTAGAATAAGAGATATGTGTAAAATAATAAAGCTACTTGTGTCTTGAGCCAATGATAAAATGTACAGGCAACCGCTCGACAGATTATAATAAAGAAATCCCAGTAGTATATCCCACCCAACGCTTACGAAGGTCCCTAATTATGTTAGGGGTTAGCTCGCGTAAAAAAAAAAAAAAAAAAAAAAAAAAAAAAAAAAAAAAAAAACTCTCTTGACCGGACATAGTTTTCCCATGGTCTAGAAAGAAACATAATTTTTTTCAGCATCACCACAATAAGAACACTGTAATACAGCACGTGTATGCTGATATATAAATCAGACCTTGGGCCGCGGTGGTATTTCTAGTATGTCTACTAAGGAAAATGGTCCTTTGAACTTGGTCTTTTGACCACGGAACCAGGCTGACCCGACTGCATGAATTTTATCCAACAGCCGCTTTACCGAAACGTTTAACTTTTCATAACTCGTTAAGATCGCGAGTGAGATCTAATCATAATCTATAATCTTCTAACTGAGAATCAACGCCATCTATTGCTCATAACCTTAACTGTGCCCGCAGAGGTTTCAAGAACTCAAGATTCAACGACAGACATAACTCAGATGATTGATACTCAATAGAGTGTGACTGAGCAACCAAAGACCACGTATGTGAAAATAATGTTTACTGATGATCTCGCGTTGCTAGTTGCAGCTGATTTTTAATTAGTTATTACGTAATTAGCAATCTAAACACGTTGAATAGATGAAGAGTCACAATCATAAACTAACTAGATAAATTACCAAATTATTTTGGAGAAAACAAAGATATATGACAACTGAAAAAATACGCAATCGTGAAAAGAAAAACACGCTGAACGTTCTTATCTAAGCAGCCTAATTTAACATAACTTTTATAAACATAACATCACGCCTGTAATCCCAGAAGGGTTAGGCATAGGTGTACCTACAGTACACCCGCATTTCGCCAGTTACGTTCAAGTCCCATATAGGGGACGAGCCTATTGCATCAACTGGGCACAAAACCAGACTCAGGGTTCCTACTGAGAAATTCTAGATAAATTAAACTTAATAACTCTTTGCCCGACCTGGGAATCGAACCCAGGACCTCATGCTCAGCAGTAGCTCTTGCGACCACTAGACCAACGAGACAGTCAACAATGCCAAGTATTTGATTTATTGAGATTTTTAATAGTACGATACGCTTTCAAACCAAATAGACTTCAATCATCAATAACTTTGTTAGGGATTACCCATTCAAGTAGTGCAAAGAGCAGTAGTAATAAGTACTTTAAAGACTGGTGTTAACTGGCCCTCCATTGAATCCCATGTGGCGCCATTGTGGCAGGATGTGCAACAAGGAACACTGTGCAAGCTGTAACACGATCGTGAAAGGAAATCATTGTATTTCACCATCAATTAGCATCCAGTATTAATGGATAGGAATGCTCTTGCCTGTTGCGGATTTTATGCTGTCAGTGCATGGAGGTCTGTAGTGCAATTCTGTAGAGTTCTCTTCGAACCTCGGGCAATTCTGTAGAAATCTCACCGTGCCTTTAAGTGAACTGAGTTGTCAATTGTGACAATTCCAAACATCGGATGGAATGACAGCCGACTTCGCGTAAGTTTTCATGGTGAGATTTTTACATAGTAGACCTTGCGCACAATTCGAAAGCGAACTCATTTGATTTTAAATCAGCTCGGATTCACACCTCGACAATATTCGAATTTTGAAGTGATGTTATACTATGAATTAAATTTTGTTTTATAAACAGTTACCTACTTAAACTAAGTTTTGTTGTATAAACAACAAAACTATTGACATTGCATTCCTTGCTCCGGCAGTTAAGACTGGCTTTCATTTTACTAGCTTATGAAATGATTATAACTTCCAATTGTCTGCAAGGACCAAAAAAAAAATTAACAATATACATATAACATAAACCTTTCCTTGTCCACAGTGGATAACGCCAGAAGAATGTGCAGTGTACAGCAGAGACCAGAGGCCGCCTCTAGTCATCCCTCGAATCACACAGTTCAGGGCTCCTCGACCACGAGCACAGCCTATTGGACATGGATATCATGAGGTAAGTAACGAATAAACAGAATAAACTTGTCACGCCATTCCGTCAATCCTGCAAGAACCAACACTACTTTTAAAGGTGCAATCCAGGCGATCCTCGGCAAGGTTTTCAGTTTGTGACTGAAATCGTTGCTGAGACAAATTATCACCAAACGTTTCAGTTTGTACTTCTCAAGGCTAAATGCGAAGGTGCATGCGTATATTGCGTGGAAGCAAACACATTGCGATCTCAAGTAGATCTTCTGCTTATTTTAGTTCCGTATAAACCAATGTTATGCTGATTAAAAAACTATACATTAAGCAAAGCAAAATATCCCCCTTTCTTAACGTTGCAACACATGACCACAACGAGGTATATTTAGCTAATAACAGAAGAGATAAGAGCTGCTGATAACGCTACGTCTACATACGTTGCATTCCTTGTTAACTTGTAAAAGTCCAGTCGTATATTTTATAACCATGTTACTGTAGAGTAACTTATTGAATTATGACGTAATAAGTGCTTCTGTATGTAATTCTTGAGAGCAACAAGCAAACTAAAATTTTGCACTGCTGTATACTGCACATAAACAAGAAAAAGACTTTCCTACATACTTTCTACAATCTAAGTGGTTGCTGAAAAGCTAATCGAGTTTTAGATCAGTAAATCAACTGTCCTGTAAGCTTTAATGTCCTCGGTTTCTCAAATGACAATCAATCATAATTTGACACTCTAAAAAACTGATGAAATCTCGCAGAGTCGCAGTACAGATGACGCACAGAAAAATGGCTCCTCAATAAATTACCTCCTATTACACAAACTAGAGGGCGTTACAATTGTTGTATTCACCAGGACACTCCTAACAAAATAAAGTGACGAGTTAGGTAGGTACCAAAGTATTTTCCTTGTCCAACAAACACAAGCAAACAAAATAAAAGCGTGCCCTGACTGCCCTGAGTCAGCGCGGACCGCAGGACCATAGGTCTGTGTTAATTTGTCCGATTACTGCTTGTCGTGCTGTTAATTTATGCGCAAGCGCACACATTGTGTTGTTCACCCGTTCTAATATGGCGGTGGGTCAGAAGGTAGGGAAAGACCGTAGAACCAGTTTGGAAAGACCATTGTCCTCACGTTTCCGAATTACTCAGTACTATTTTAAAATTCAACTTTTGGAAAACATAAAAGCTTCCAAAGCCTGAAAGGCAGCCAATCTTTGTATACCTTTTTATATATCCCACGTAGGTTCTCGTATCTTATTTCTTTTTGAAAGCTTCATAGCTCTGATTGAGCTTCTAGACCATCAACCAGTAGGTTTTCGCAAGCAAAATAAAAGTGCTAGGTTTGCTCTCCAAAAACTTGCAGTGTTCCCTTACTTCAACGATGCTTTTTAGTTAACTCTATTCTCCTAAATCCTCTTCTCTTAACTTATCGTTCTCCTAAGATTTCATTTACCATATTTTGTTAGTATAAAGACTGCAAAACACCTACATTTACTAGGTTGTGTTTTATCTATATTTCTGTAATTCATCTGTCCGATGTATTAAAATAACATGGCGTCGTGTTCTTGTCCAATTGCGTGCATCCGGCGCGCCCTTCATGTCAATGTATCGATTCAATGCGAGCGATTCATTCGCGATTCGCGAAATTCAAATGGATTTCAGCTTTCAATGAAAACTAACGTCAATGCTGATTTATTTTCCGATTTCGTACAGACGCATTCCATGTGTAGGTTTGTGGTTTGGGAGACTCTCAGTCAGTCAGGTAATCGCAGGCCTATTGTCATATTGCTTGAAAAGAGGTTACATTTTGTGTCATTTCTAATTATTGTTTCATAGTCCTGTTTAACCCTCATTGAACGCGTGCAATTTGAATTGCATTCTATTCAATCTGGTTTTGAAATCAGTTTCATGCGTTCCATGTAGAGAAGTTGCACTAGCGAGTCTACTTCAAAACTTTCTTCAGCTCATCTTTAAATTTTCTTATTGCCCTGTGTCGCATTCTTTGTAGTCTAATGTCTTTTAATCACGACGATCAAGCCCTTGTGTGTTGCTCAAAAATCTTCTCATGACATATTGTCCCGAATTATCATCTGCTTTGTCTCAGGGGTGATGCCTTCACTGTATTTTTCTCTTTATCATTTCTTGTCCGTTTTCGATTATCGCTTTCAGGCACTGCTTCTTCTGATGATGACTTTGTGGTACAACTTTTTGCAACGGGGTATCGTGAAGTAATGAATGGTTTTCTTTTGTTCTGCGCTTTTATATACCTCCTTATGACTTGATGAGGGCTAATGGAGATCCCTATGATGCTCAATTTATCACTGAAGTGGTTGCTTGGTTTTCCTTTATACATGACAAACACCCAAGGAACTTTCATTCAATTTTACAAGCAGTTGGCAAGTTTTAACTGAAGATTCTACTGGTCTCTATAAAATAGGATTAATAGCCCATTGTTAGCCGCAATCCGGCTCCAAGGACCATGTTAAGATATAGAATATTCCTTTGCGATTATAACACTTAATTGAACTTCATCCGTTTGTTCGATATCGCTTGGTCATTATTTTAGAAACGCGACTTGAAACAATAGAGAAATAATGGAGGAATAGGGTAATGTAGTCAAATAAACCTTGCCATAAACGATAAACAGCTGCACTGGAGTTGTAATCAAAACTAAAAACATAACAACAAATGCACGTATCGTATTCACTCATATAGTATTCTTGAACGGTATACTAATGCAATAGACTAAAGTGCCATTATGCATATTAATGAGACTAGAAGACGTTTAATATCAGTTATATTACTTTAGGTAGCTGTTGAATGAAAGATGCTATAATGAGATTTAATGCTATTGGAACCTTTACGGTTCGCAAACTTTTTACTGGCCAAAATCCTAAAGTTTTCAAAATCCTTATAAGTAAGGTTATTTCCTAACATATAAAAGCAACCCACTTATTTGCATTTTCTGAAACAGAACTTGCAATAAAAATCTTTCTTAATTACGGAAAGTCCGTATTAAAATTTCTTTTTTTTACTTTCTTCTTTAATACGGACTTCAAGAGCAATTAAACTCTGCCCATCACCAAATTGCCAAAATAACTGCAACCAGTACCATCGTAATTTATAACATGATTGACTACAATATCAACCGCGTAATAGGGGCTAAGTGGCTTGCAAAACGACCTTTCAATTCAGCAATAAATCTTGCACCGATGCACCTTCCGAACGATGTTAGTACTGCATGTAATGCTTGACACACACGTGCTCTGCATAATTTTTATTTACTAGTAATTTTGAAGGTTTGTTTACATAACAAAGGCGTAAAAACGGCATCAGTATACATAAACACAATTTGCACACTGAGCTTTAACAAAATTTCTGCAGTTTTGGAGGCAGATTCGAATTTACGACAACATTTTAAGGGTTTGTGGGCAAGTTTTCTACGGAAATCTATAATAAAATGGTCGACATAATCTGGAAATATGGTCGTAACGAGAACACAAAGTAACAGCCGTAACTGGGCTATTTCCTCATACACACGTATATGTGGAATTATTTAAGTCTCAGGTTTCACTAGAGCCACAGCGTAGTCAATATGCAGTGGTTCATCGCCATCGGACATATGACAGGGTCATCGTACGATACTAATAACACGTACATGTAAGGACATACGGTTATAATTTACATTTAAAATTAGAACACAGTGCCTGAATGTTACATCCGAAGCTGCCAATGTGTAATGTATTCCTCTGTCATCAAATCCTTGTGGCACAGCATTGATTAACTGCACACAGCTAGGCTGTGGTTTTACTACAGTCCTCATTGGACCTGACTAGTGTGGCTACAGACAGCACAATTATAATCAGTGCACAGTTATAAAGCAAGATAACAATACACTTCCTAACATCGAATTGACGACCGGCCGGAGATAAGAGGGCACTAGTGATGCGAAATTCATTGTTCCGTTTGCCGGAACCTGACGTTAAATGTGGACCATTCGTTTGAGCTCTTAGAGGTTGATTTTAAAGGAATAAGGTTATCATTTCTGTGCTTTGAAATTTCTGCTTGCTATTTGTGTATGTAATTTTTTGACACTCTCTTAGTCACATAATTTTCCTGTAACCACCATGTTATATTAAAAAATATTGTAACATTAATTTTGTTTTTATATTATTGACTTAATTTACTACAACTGTCAATCATTTTAAACACTCATTGTTATACGTAAAGCGCTAACCAATTAATTACTTACTTTTCATTTTCCTTGTTTTATTCTCTTACGTTACTAATGAAGCAAGCAGTCTTTCAGTGCTTTGTGCTTGTGGCAAACAAATATTGTATGGAAAATATAATTTTAACCTGAATAGATACACGATGTGCCTAAGTCCACAATCATATTGATATTCTTGTGTGGTAAATTTGTAGGATTATCTAGGAGGGCAACGTAGGGCTTGTCGCCAAAAAATAACAGCCGTTCGGGTCGAACGATCAGGTTAGGTTACGCATGCCGCGGTTGGTCCGTGGATGGGTCCGACAGTCGTTACGGGTCATTTACATTACGGGTCGTCAGAAGCCGTCTTACCAATAGAGTACAGTATCACCTGTTTCTGGGTTATGGAGATCAGCAGTGCTATTCTGTAACAATCTCACCCTGAAAACTTAGGTGAAGTGAGCGTGCAGTGAGCTGTCAGTGACACTGATGCTAGGGATTGTCCAAGTCGGGATGACACTGACAGCTCACTCCCCGAAAGTCTTCACTGTGAGATTTTTACAGAACCGACATGCTGATAGGCTGTCGCTCCTTGTAAAATACTGGTATTCAGCTGCATCTGGGAAAAGGCTCGGCAGATGACGGATTTATGGTAACATGGCAATAAATTTATAGATTTAACATATTATTATTACACTGCCTCGTTGGTCTAGTGGTCTCAATCGCTACTGCTGAGCATGAGGTCCTGGGTTCGATTCCCAGGTCGGGTATTGGATTTTTCTATCTGGAATTTCTCAGTAGCAGCCCGCAGTCTGGATTTGTGGCCGGTTGATGGCAGTAGGCTCGCCCCCTATTACATGGAACGTGAAACATAACTGGGGAAATGTGGGTGTACTATAGGTACACCTCTGCCCAACCCTTCAGGGAAACAAGTCGTGATGTTATGTTATGTTATTACACAGCAATATAACCATTTTGTTTAAGTACCAATAAAAACATTTTTCATTAAGGAAACACGTCAATATTTAAGGGTTTCCTTGTTGACGAACTGATCCACTTTGTAATAAATTATTAGCATTTGGAACTAGTGTGTGGCAGCTATTAGAAATGTATCGACATATTTGCGGAAAAGTATCGACAAAAACCATCGACGTATGCCCATCACTTAATAATATCGCTACAATGACACAACTGCAGTCAGTGTGTCACCCGCTCTACGAACAAGACGAATTTATTGTCGTTTTCCTTTAAATATTACCTTATTTTATACATTTATACGTTTAATCGGACATTGATAATAAAACAAATATGTGGCCTAGTGGTGTACTGTGTATATGTACCTGAAATTATAAGTTAAACAAAGTTTCTCAGAGTTTTTGTTATGTTTAAACTGAAGAGAGGAAAAACATGGTTCCGAGAGGTAAATGTTTTAATATTATTTGTTCATATTATGAGCTGTTTTAAAGGAGTGACTACAGCGAAGAAAAACCGTTATTCAAAGTATCAAAGATGGGTGACTTCTCATCCCAATTGCGTTTGGAGAGTCGCATCAGGTAGATAGGTATATATGATAGGTATACCCATTGATACAGTTAAAGTATCTCCTGCCCTATTATACAGATCCTCTTGTTAAAAGGCACTCGGTCCGTATAAAAATACCAAAGGCAGCCGCCACATCTGATTAGACTAAAAATGATACCTAAAATTCTCGTTAAGCGTTCCAAGACAGTCTTCTCCACTTGTATCGCTACGAACCAGACAGCATGGTTGTAGCGGGGCTTGATTGCTCAAGGTGCGCCTGCGCAAAACTTATAATCGACCTCGTTATTGCTTTACCGCTTTTGACAACATTTGCCAGTAAATTCAAGCTTCACAACACAGTCATTTTACTTTTGAATTTGCATCGCTGTCAAAATCACAGTCATCTTTATTACCGTCCAATAAGGTTGCTTTTGGGTGTCCATCATAGACAAGTCTGTCAAATTTACAATGATCTTTATAACCGTAACAATAAGGTTGCTATTGGGTTAAATAACTGTGAATGGAATGTAAGGTTGAAACTATCTGTCTCATAGACATATAGCATTTCGTTTTTTGATATCATTTAACCTTGTGGTACCAAGTAAACTAAGTATGGAGGACAATACCAACAGTGGGAACGTTATAGGCTGATTATGCAGAAACAAATCGCCAGTACACAAACTGTTACAAAGTACATCAAAAAACTATAGTACCTAGCTACCGAACAGCTCGCTACTAGCTCAATACAACACCATATAAAGAGGTCACGAATAAGATGGAAAATGATTCATTGCTACCAAACTATGTGTCACTAGCAACAAAATATTGGAACGAATAACTGTCGTGTTATACGTCATCATAGCCCAGTTATTATAACATATTATTCGTGATTATGTAACAATCAATCTGCCTATCATTTTGCCAAGGCTTTTAGGCTTCCAACTACCTGTAATTACTGTCAAAGATCTACGAATGACAGCTGGACCAACGGCTTTACGTGCTTGCTGAGGCACGGAAGGGTCTCGACATATAGTAGATAGTCATCCATCCAAGAATAAACCTTCGATCAAACCGTGCGGCAGTTAATATTTTGCCACGTAATTATGTAGTGTAGATACTTAACGAATATAATCACAAGAATCAATGAACTGGCGCTGATAAGGGCGCGATGATTCATAGGCAGCTGTCTTGTTTATAATTTTGCAGTAGAACTGTTTATGTGTCTGTCATAGAAGAGTTAAATACCAAAATTGAAGATTTAACTGAAGCTTAATTGGAAGCAAACCAAGCAATAAGAGTAAGGGAAGATGAAATGACCACGAATAGAGAAGTAGATGTAGAATACAAGCCAAATACATTGGTAGGGTAAGAGAGTGATAAAGTTTGAAGCAATATGACTTGTCATATAAGAAATTGAAAAGATACCTAAACTTGACACTAGAGGGGGCAAGATTCTTGTTGACATTGCTATTTCCGTAAGTAAAGCAAGTGTCTCACATGAATGTGAATTTTATTTGTATATGCATAATATTCATATTCGTATAAAACGCTTGTTCACATTCATTATACGTTTGTGAATATTAAGGTTCATATTCGTATGAAACATTTACTTTACCTAGTTCAGTCGAAGTGCGATCTGCTAATCTCGGAAAATTTAAACAACCAAAAGCTGTCATCACCGTGAAAACTCCCAACTAATTCAACAACTTCAACAGCAACAAATTCATACAAATCTAACTTTCCAACTACTGCTTCTCGTCATACCTCAAATTAATATGGTTTCGGGAACAGTAGAAACGAAAATTAATGTCTACTTCGACGGAACAGCAGCAGCGTGTGGATGTGGAGCTATGTCGCAAACTATGCTCCACTTTCCATCATGCTCTCTGTGTCCCAAAACATGCAGTCAAAGTGACCTCCTCGGACGATGGCGTGGATGTGGCGAAGTTTTGGAATAATCAGAATAGAAACGACAATAGCTTAGCAAATAGACCTCAAACTAAAGTCCTATATTTGCAGAAAAAACTAATGTCAGTGTGTCACTAAAACAGCTGTCTGGTCTAACCTTTAATACACTTCAATATTTCCGACTCTGGTTCGGGAGTCAGTGATTCGGAAGTACTGATTAGTTACACGGGTATCAGAAGCTTCCTGTATAACACTATTATTCACTCGCATTTAATTTGACTGGAAACGTATCCGACTCGAAGGACCAATAAACACGTGCTGATAAAGTGACCGCGTGTCTCCCGATAAAGCGTTTCGTAATCATTTATAACCTAACTGTAATGTCTGGTAGTAGCTGTTTACTTTATCACGGGTTACTCTTACTCACAGGAACACAGGCTCACCATCACATCCAAGTCCTAGATCAGGGTACCTGCGCTTCACTTCTCACCTGCCGCCATTCGTGGTGACTGACAGTTTGACATTAAGTGACAGCTAGACCATTTGTGTGAGTGACACGATAAAAAAAATTGGTTGTTCAACATTTATTATGCGCCCAAAGTGAGGAACTCCCTGCCTGCATATATTACCTTTAACCCGTCAACCCTCAAAGCCAGATTGAACTGGTTTCCTCTAACGCTCGTTCCATGGTAGACCTCATCACTCGAGGTCATGAGTTGACCCATTTATTAGCGGAAACTTCTGTAAGCTGAGGTACTTTTGCCTGATTTTTCTTTCTTCTTCTTCGCGTCGCTGGCACGACAGTTATTCAAATTTTGTGGGTCTAAAACTTCCCCACATCCACCACTGTCAGTCACCACGCAGCAGGCGCTTTACTTTGTGTAAATAATATAATCACCACTACTCTCAAAACGGTGAAGGAAAACATCGTGAGGAAACCGGCATGTCCTAGAACCAAAAATTCGAAGACATGTGACATCTACCAACCCGCACTGAGCCCGCGTGGTGGATTACGGCTCACTACCTCTCATAGAGAGGAGGCCTGTGACCCAGCAGTGGGAACGTTATAGGCTGATTATGCTATTATGCTAATGAGATTAGCAAAATTTTGCAAAGCTTCCTCTCTCCTACTAATTTTGCTGTGCCCGACATAATAATGCCGGGCATAATGATCACATATAATTTTAAGTTACCACCCTTAGTATACATTGTAGAATGCAAATAAATGATTGAGTATTGAGTGTTGAAACTGGCTTGAACATGGAAAGAAAACAGATCCAATAAATCATATTTTAAAGTTCAATTTCGATTGTATGTGTGACTGTTTCAGAATATTAATGCAAATAACATACATTTACGAAATGCAAACAGTCCACAGCAGTCCACTGCTGGACATAGGCATCTCCAATTGCACGCCATTCAGCTCGATTTTCGGCAACTCTTATCCAACTGCTACCAGCCACCTTGCAAAGATCGTCGCTCCACCTCTATCAGTAGACGCAGTTATATAATTTGATATAAAGAAAAAGTCAACAAATACATTCGTGTCATATTTTTAATTTTATAACTTACAAAATGTAATTATTATAATAAGTTAGGATATGTACACTATCGCAATAGGTTACCCTGTAATGATAGATGTAAGTTGGAAAATAAATAAATAATAAATTAGTCCAATGTATTGCCGGTCGCCCAGATAAAATGCTAAATCAACTGAGTAGCGACCGGACGCTGTCATCGATTACTTTTCCTTATTCACTACTCGCTCATAAACTGTGCTGGTTGGATGATATTAGGTAAAAAACGGTCCGTTAAAATTAATTATGATGACGTCTGCTGTAAAAGGTTTCAGTACCAAATTTTTTATCTGTTTTGATTCGTTTTCAATCAGCATAATAACATTAACTGTTTTATCCCGTGCTTAATTGCGAAGCTAACTGAGGTAATCAACAATTACATTTAGAGTTTCCCTGTTAGCCTCTCTTTTCTATCATCAGCTAAATATTAAATTCAGTTTTAACAGTATCCCATCCAGTACAATAAAACGAGCCTTTGTCCAGCACACAAACAGGCGTGTGGTTTAGTGGATGCATATTCTCTTCGATTTTTAGTTCTAGGTTTTTGAGCAGAAGTCACGTAATAATTAGCACTTTCTTGGGCGCTTAAGCGTGACGTTTAAAAGTATAGCCTGAAAAACACGTTGCAATTTAATTGTCTGTGGCATATCATAAGTTGGAACAACAATAAAAGTTGCATCGTTAAAACAGTGTTTAGTTTTTTGTAGCAAATTTTTTTATACGCCACAGACATGAAAGTTCCATAAGAGCATCACCATCGTTTACGCCCTTACGAGGATTTTGAATTTACTTAAAACCTAAATAACAACACGATCCACATTAACACTATAAACTCCGCTATTCCTTGTGTAAAACTAACTACTTCTGATTTGTTCTGTTTGGTAGGTATGCCAAAGCTATTTAGTCAAAGTAATTTAAGTATAGTGTACACACGACGTACGAAGAGAAGCAATATTTTATGTTAAGCTACGTATTAAACCTATTTATGTTTTCTCTATCAGTTAATTTGTAACGCTTTTAAGAAATAAATATGTTTAATCATACATTACCTAATCACGAATTTCCCATGATTCCAGGAGGACATTCCAGAGCAGGGCTCCTTGCGCGGGCGCGGGTACGAGCACCTTAACAACTGGAGCCCGACGTCAGAGAGATGCCGCGCAGATCTCGACCTTGGATACAACAAGGCGAACTCCGACAGCCCTCCCTTCGTCAGGATTAACAAAAGATTGGGTAAGGGTCCTGCAACCTTAATCATTTCACCTCGGTTATTCTTGCGAAGCTCATACCAAAATGTTGAGAAGAGCTGGAGTAGGAAGGACAAAATTAGGTAGATGTTTCAGGTTCCATTGAAATATCTACCTAATTTTGTCCCTAGCCCTATGGCCTGTTAAGGCCACATTGTCTTTGAACGAAATGCCAGCTCTCAAATAGAGTCCTCGAAATGACTGTTGAAAGCAGAATGACAACGGAGCCCCATGAAAACCAGGTAATTTCCAACCGATGCATTATTCACTATGTCATACTAATTTAAATAATCTCTATTTCCAGGTGGCTCCACAGAAAACCTTCTCATCAACCCGAGAAGACCGAATCATCTGCAGCTCCCAGCGTCCTCGTCTGGGGACAGTTTGGATGTGGAGATCAGGGAGAGGGAGCCGGCGTATGCCAGGAATAGGAAGTCCAGGTCTATGGTGGCTCCTAAGAATCGGATGCAGTCTCCCATACCAGCGCCTCGGTTGACCCTGCAGCAACCGTCAGAGGTCAGGATCTTACAAGTACAATAGTTTTACATATCTTTTGCTTGACTTTACTAACACAAGCTTTTTGGTCAACTACTTACAAAGTAGTCTTGCACAAATTAGCAATAAAACTACATAAAACAACAAAAATAAAGTTGAATATTGGCCACATTCTATAATTTTTATAACAATCTTCACTTGTTTTCTATCATCATTGAGGACCAGGCACGAGTAGGTATAATTGAATAGTCAAACGAACTTACCTGTAAGTGAAGTTCGACGGTAATTATGGCCTCGTCCGAAGATGATGAGACCCACCCGGCCCCAAACATTCCAAGTCGTGGAAAATTATATTTAATTTAGAAACGCCTAAAAAACATTGAACTAAACTAACCACATTATATTTACACGACTGAAAAGTCAAATATAGTGAAACCATCTGTTGCTAATATCATAAGTCCTTAAATAATCATTCTTCATTTATTCATTCAATGCTTTGTTCGTCCACAGGTGATTCTAGAGAGTCCCATCAAACGCACAAAGTTCCTAGAAGGCACGAAGAAGACCAAAAAGAACTGGATAGACTGCTACATGGTTCTCACACCCACCGCTCTAGTCTTCTACAAGGACCAGAGGACGTATTATGCTCCTGTGAGTATTAATCTCTATAGATTACAAGCCTTTCCTCACACCTTTTTCTCACGTTGTGAACTGGGTAGGCATGACTGTTTGTTAATGTCTGCGTGTGAAATTTGTTGGCTTTTAGGGGGGCTTGTTTTGAACCTCGAGTCCCCTTTTTATTTTAACCTTCCTTATATGAACTGACCCATAGGCACACCAACATCGGCACACAAACATCTGATCTGTGCTGATTGTTTAACTAAGTATTGTGTCCGCACATGGACGATGAATCTGGTAAATCAGGTAATCTTGAAACGTTGTGGCCATTCTGATTGTATCCAGAAAGCATTATATCAAAGCGATTCCGGAAACACAAGCTCCCTCTAATGCCCTATCTCGCTCGATGCTCCATCAAACAGGCTGTCCTGTCCCCTTAATGGAACTGTTGATAAAATCTGGTAATATTAATTAATTTGTGCATATTATGGAAGTTGGACTATAACTCAATAATCCATTTCAGAAAGTATCTCGTCCGCCGGGCACGCCGCCCAGTCCGTCCGCGCCGCTCGCCGAGCTGGTGCTGCCGCTGCGGAACGCACACGCCTCGCCATGCTTACAGAAACACACCAAAAGGTAACACATTTTCTTTAACTTCTAAGTACTTCGCGATTTGCAGGTCACTGTTGTTAAAATTCCGCAAATAAAACTCAGCAGGGTTGGCTCGAGTTGGCTGCAGTCACAATACCAGCCTTCTGATAAACGATTATAAATATTATGTGTTAGCTTTGTAAAATAAAATAATAAAACATCCTTTAAATGTTCCCACTGCTGGCCTCAGCTCTGTGAGAGGGACTGGGCCGTAATCCAACACGTTTCGAATTTTTGGTTCTAGGACATGCCGGTTTCCTCACGATGTTGTATCTCGGGGTACCAGCCTCAATGACTGCTAGTGCTTTTTCTTCTTCTGATAGTGCTGATGATGTTTTTTGTGTTAGAACGTATGATGCGTCAGCAGATTCTTCTCTTAATTTAAAAAGAAGACTCAGAATCATTGAAAAAATATAGGCTTTCGGCATAATCCAGCATATCTTACATTCTTTAATAACTAGCAACTGAATATTATTGTTTCAGGTACCTGAGATCCATCCTGCTTATAGTGGGATACGATCAGTACCTGATTCAGGATGAAACTGAAGATGGAGCCAGGAAGTGGCTCGGGCACATTCGAGGCGTTATTTACAACCTGGTAAGCAGCGATACTTTATTGCAAGACATACGCCCGATGAGATTTCCCATCGGCGTAATAGGCATGGTGACTTTTTTTTTAGATAACAAAATATTATTTCCAAATAGTGTAAACAAAATAACAAAAAGTGTAAAAGCTTAAAAAAATACCAAGTTACAAAAGTTTTAAAGTAAGTGTTAGAAAAGGACAGCACTATCGTAGAAGTGACGTTACGACTATGTAACTTCATACTAGCGCCATACATTGTCCGTACCGCGGGCAGGAACGCAAAAACTTTTAAAACTTCTTCATAATTACATCGATTAAACAGATTTTTTTCGAATATCTCAACTTTACTATGCCTTCTTTGAAATAACGTTATTTTTTCGAACATTTTAATATTGAAAATGTTATAAATTACTTAATAAACATTTTATTAAATATTAGTCATCATCCTTATTGACGCCAAAAGCGGATGAATTAAAAAAAAAACTACCTTAGTGCTAATTTTCGCTGTGTAAGGAGCTCTTGCGCAAAATGTCATGATTCTAGACAGCGGTTGAGTGTGTGTGCAGTGGTGATTTTCATTAAGTAGATGTACCAAGAGTATCTTTTGGCAAGTTGTTGATCGATGTAATGCTGTTTGTTGTTATTTACCAAAATTCAGTTTGAGTCAGAAAATTCCGTATTGTAACAACCTTATTATTCAATACAAAAGTATTTACACACCGATAAACGATAATTATACATTTTTAGATTATAATCAAGTATAAAAGATTGTGTTGTTTTCTTATTTAATATCATTTGATTCCTCTAATCTAGCAGCAGTAAATGGAGCCCTTCCACAAAGTACTAACAATGGATGTCTTTCCCGCAGTACCAATGCAGCCTGGCGGGAGAGTCGCCGCCCCCAGCGTTTTCTCAAAGCAGCAATACAGACCTGGAGAGCTTAGGCAGGACCCCTCCAGCCGCCCGACACGCGAACAGGAACAAACAGAAAGGTATATAACATTAATCAGCCTATAATGTTCCCACTGCTTGAACTCAGGCCTCCTCTCTGTGGTTGGGAACAGTTAGGCAATATCGACATTTAACAAACAACTTGTAACATTCAAGCTATGAAAAAAGAGATGCTGTTGTATACAAAAACTATATTTCAGAATTCCTATATACCTTCAGCATTACAATATTCTTCCAGCAGTAAAGGGGGAAGTAATTGAAATACGAAGGTATTTATTTGATAACACACAAACTGAATAAAGGTTTGCATTGCTGATACAAGGACTATAAAAGAAATGAAATGTTTTTTTCCCTGTGTTTCATCTTTTGTCGGATGCAAATCTTGGAACGTGTAAAAACCAATTACATTGGTTTAACCACAAGGAAAGGCAACTTGTAAGACATGATTTTCGGAAAAGACATGACGCAATGAAAGTGTTTGTTTCTACGTAACAAAAACGTGTTGGTGCCCAGCAGCATTTCAATATTTTATTCAAATCGACCACATTTACAGTTAATTATTTTATTTTCTCACGTCTTGGATGATGACGAATCGCTTCCCGGTAAATGGTGTATGTTACTGGCTGTTTAGATTTTCCTCATTTACATATTAGCAAGCACTGGGTTAGGAACGCTCGCTGCAAATATAAATATTTTTCGAACGTTGGACGCAAAAGTTTTGACAGTGTTCATTCAGTGTTGTGGCAATACAGTTGGTCAAAACTTCCGTAAGAAAATATTCGTAAAAAGAATTTCGTTGCGGTAGATTGTTAGACTGCAATTTTTTTTTTGTGGCTTAGTTTGTTATTCCGAACTGCATTCGTGTATGCTGTGACACAGTTATTTTTTTTATGATTTGAACTGATTATGATCTACTAGGTGCGTAAAATGACTATATTGTGTGGGTGTTTAAGTAACGGTTATAGTCCGATGAGTTCATGTAAGCATTTATTTATTTTACTACCGGATTTAGCGCAGTGTGCAAGCATTTGTTGTTTTTAGTGCATTTTGAAGTACATACCGGTTCTGATCCATCTAGATACAGTTGGACTTGAAAACAGTTACCTACTTTATTATGGGGTCCGATACATTTTGAGTGAAACATAATGTGTGCAGACCTACTGCTAATACTCAGCTTCAAAAAATGTGACTTGAGCTAAGAAACTCACAAACAAAAGAACTTCTCTAAGAAATATTCCACACTTCTGCACAAGTTTGCTTGATAGCGCACAGAGGAAACATGACATCGTATAGTTAAAACAAATGATGTCACTGCGCTGTAGACACAAACCTATGGTTCTATATTCATAAGTAAACAACTATATCTGTTGACATAAGCCATTACAATTGCAATTGTTCCTTGATCGAAAATTAGCGGCAAAATAATAGGACCTATTTATTGGAAAATACGGTCCTGCAATGTTTTTGCCGTCCCGGCTGTCAGTTATAGATCTTTGACAGTCGTTACGGGTAGTCAAAAGCCAAAAATTCTGACAACCAGTCTTACCAAGGCGTATCGTGTTACCCAGTAACTGGGTTGTGGGGGTCAGATTAGCAGTTGCCTACAGCCGGTTAGTGTTAAGCTGTTTTTTGGAATGGCATCTCGTGGTTGACCTTGAGAGGTCGTGACAACTTAACCGGACTATCCTGTGGCTGCCTTAAGCGAATTCAAAGCCTCCAGCCAGGGGCAATAAACTTACATAACTAAGCGACTGCTCGCTAAGGGCACCCTCTGCGGACCACGGCTTAGGGTGTCGCTGGAGGGAGGACAGCAAGATGGGACAGGCTGGATCACGATTTGATGATTATTATTAACATGGGAATTTAAAGCTACAGGCTCAGCTAAGGCGCGGGCTGGCACTTCGTCGAGCAAGGGTCAGGGGGAGAGAAAGAAGAGAGAGGGGAGAGCCGTCGACAACTTGCCGCTCGAGTACCGTGCTCGAATGTATGATAAGCTCTCTGAATGTCATAAAAAATGAATATTCGCCCCCTATTACATGGGACTTAAACATAACTGGCGAAATGTGGGTGTACTATAGGTAAACCTCTGCCCAACCCTTCGGGGAAACAAGGCGTGACGTAAGACGTTATATGGTGTTCAGTACCTTATTCAGCTGCATCCAATTAGGCTGGACACAGTCTCCGACGTAATTAGGAAAAGGCTGAGCACATTGAAGATTTACAGTAGGACGTCTGGAAGCAGCCTGACAGAACTCTGCTAAGACACAACTGAGTCCCCGTTATGTGTGAGTGTTGCCGTTTGCGCGCGTAACAGCCGACTAATGTCTGAACGTGTACGTGCGGCGCCTGTACGTACAGCGCCTGTACGTACAGCGAGCAGCGAGCGGGCCGACTTGAGTGTCACAGATTTTATTTTCGTCGATCAAGGGTCTGGGGAACAGTTACGTCGGGGTCCTCGCGAGGGACCTCGGCGGCGAGGTCGGAATGTCGGTTTGTGTTTTCTGTGCACTGTACTGGTGGCCCTACTGCTCTCCTGGATGAGAGTTATGTGGTCATCGGGTTCGGTGAGGAGTCTACAATGACCGTTTCTTTGTACTTTTATAGGAAAGTTCATTTCTCTTATTTTGCCACCCTCAGGGATAGGTAACTTGCCGTCCAGCAATAACTCAATAGTTAGCTGTAGTAGATATCAAAGACTAGTATCGTAATACAAAGAAATGCGTGGTCTTATATAGATGCAATTTTTTTACGAGCCAGGGTGGCCAGGGAGACTGATTAGATATTTTGTTATGCCTAATCTGAACGTGAATCTGAGTAAAAACTGTTTGAATATAAAACATACATTATAATAATATTACTCTGTCCGTATGGCCCATGCACGAGGTGGAACATAAGTAGGTTCCAATCCGGGCAAATACCAATGTGACTTTTTTCATTTATATGTAATTACTTTCTGGGTTTATCTTGGACATTACTGACATCGTGCTTCGGTGAAGGAAACCTAATGGACTCGTGAGTCTGAAATCGCCAACCCATCTTGAGCAAGAGTGGTGCTCAATGCTCGTGCCTTCTCTGTATGAAAAGAGGCCTTTCGCCTGCAGTGGGACAATAATATGCTGGTATTATCATAGGTATATTATTATATTCTAATATTTTAGCGTAGTCAGATAACCAGCTGTCAAAGTTCAAGCCGAAACTGCGTTAATTTATGATGTCATGTTGCATTCGTAGTAATAAACAAATTTCTAATTTTAGTTTTAGACACTCGTGCTCAATCTGTATACTGATAATATCCAATAATTTTTGTTAGATTAGAAACTATTAGTGCATTCTATTTTGGGTAGAATAATAAACTTCTGTAAAGTCTGCGTAACGCCTTGTCTGTTCTATAGAACATAGTAGGTACCAACTTATTTGATGCTTAATATGTAAGTTGCATTTCTTATGCCCTCATACATTTGGATCGTGTAGATATTGAAGTTTTGTATGGGACAGTTGTTTTTTTTAACTCGATTAAGATTTTGGTCTTATCACTATTTGAATACATGCTGTACTTATTTGAAGTTTATATGTGCGGTGGCATCAACACCGCTACATGCGAACTACACTACGCATAACACTGACGTCAATCTTGCATCGCGCAAGCAGAGTTTACCACGCAACTAGCATAACGCCCCGACATAAATCGCCTGGCAGTTGCCCACCAGACACAACCCCCATCTGGTTGGAAGATCCTCCCATTTCTATAGAGGATGAGTGAACTTTACACCCTGTTCTGTATAATTATATTTCTTACGTTTCTTATATTTTGTTTTCGTGCTGAATTAATTTACTGATAGAAATTTTTCGTAGCTTTGACAAGGCCTTACGAATTTTCCATTCAAGAATTTTCATTAACTGGGTCACTCGGACCGAAGGACCAATTTGCTCTAGAATTTCCAAATTCAACTACAAAGTTACGAAAGGTGTTACATGTCTGGTAAACTCTACTAAAAACCCTAATAGGTCTTTAAATGATCATCCAGGATGTGAAACAATACTAAACAAGCATGAAAGACTTATTACCTCAACATCGATAAAAAAAAGTTAATATTAAAGTTTATGGTATGACATTAACTTGACTCATCAAGATTAGAAAAGAAAAAAAAGATTAGCACATAGATTTACGCAATCACAATAAAATTTGGATTCATGATTTAACTCGTCTTGATAGTAGGTAATTTTTCTTCGTGGCTTTTAACGACACCTAGGAACGGCTAAAGAGAAAGCCACCAAGATAGTTTATGCCGGAAGTACACATTACATCAATGGAATAACCTAGGAGTAGATTAATTCCCAAATGTCACATTATCATAGAACTTTTTAATCAACATACACATCCGCACTATTCCACCGACTGTACCCACTATCTGATAACGGTTCACATTGATAACGACAGTCACTAATTGCGCCAATCGTTTAGTGTTCAACAATCTATAATGATCCATTGTCATCTGCATAGCTAGGTTACAAATATGATTATTGTTGTGTTGAATTCAGACCTGATTCAAAGTCCTTAACATTGACTCATAAAAAAAACAAGTGCAAAATAATAACATGGGATGGAACTTCTAAACATGTTAAGTGCTAAATGAATTTAAATCTTATTAAAAGTGAAATGGAACATAAAATAGTAGAAACATTAGTGCGTTATTTACATAAAAAAATGCCCAGTGATGCAGTGATGAACAAACCAAAGAAAAGCCCTACGGAGAAAACGAATAAGTTTAAAGAATATTTTGGATCGCACCATGATTTGAGATTTTTTGGATCACACCATAAACGTAATGTACCATAATTCCGTAGGTTTATTAGAAATATAATGATGAATAATTGCAATGTCCTCACGCGGTTTAGGGCATATTGTAATATTATCAGAATCTATATTAAAATTGTTGTTATTTTCATCGACAAGTGTCCTTATCAAACAACAGTGTGTTTGTATGTATATATTATCTTTACTTATATCAGATTATATTATGCTTTATCTTTTTGTTGAAGTTTCATGTTAACTAAAAAGATTCATCGCCCAATGTGGTGATTATACGATAATGCGCCACTATGCTTTGTTGCTTAATCAACTATTTATGATTGGAACAATGTAGGAAGTCGAAGGAACGCACGTTTAACTAGCAGACATCTAAAGGCTGATTTAGGAATCGTAAAACTTTAATAATATTCGAAAGTAGCTTAGCCTGCAAATTATACCGCAGTACTTACCGCACGTTGTAGGTATGTATGTTTTAACGATTTAAGTACATAGCGTTGATCTATTTGTAGATCAATCTCGGCTTTTAAACATAATGAATCAAAGGATTTTGTTGTATTGCCACATGCCAGTATGCAAGTCGTTGTCATTCGAGTGAATTACGCAATTAAAGTGATTTTATTCAAGTGCTAAGCTAATACAGAGAAGTATGAAAAAAGTAGATATGTTGCGCAAACAACAAATAAATTTGGATAATTGAAAGAGAATCATGATGACGTTAAATGTTATAAATCAACATTGAAGCATAAGGAGAGAGAACCATGACTCATAGCGATAAAGAACATAATCGCGGGACGAAAATCGTTATATTAACATCACAAAATCTTAGATCTGTCGATTATCACTGGACCCCGCGAAACAGCGGACGTTCAACAAAATAACATAGACACACCTATACTGAATAGTATGATCGTAATGCAGTCGACAAACTACGTGCCGATATCTAATCGTATCCACACACGATTGACAACGAGCTCCTATCAATTTATCTGTACCATGCAAGACGAATTCTACTATTCTTTCAATAGTATTGACTGTTTTTCTATTGTATTTATAACTCAAAAAGGAATTGTATTAAATGTATAGCTGTGCTAATGCTAATTGGAATTGATTTCGTGATAGTGTCAATTTCTCATCGTCAGCGATTACAAATAATTCCAGAGCAGTAGTTGATCTTTCCATTTTCTTTTATTTTTGGTGTGAATTCAGGAAACAGGCGAAAAAGGTAAATTATTGATAACAAAATTAATATTTTCGAATGTTTTGACCTCAGTTTGTGTTTGTTTCAAATGCCTGTTCCTAACTTGTACCGTCCGTGTCATTCTAATAATTTTCTCATTCAAAATCATTTTTTTGTTACAACATAATATGGCCGATTATTGGGATGACTATTCATACTTAAAACCTTATCTAAATTAATTTTCAGACCTTATTTATATTTATTATTAATTTACTGTTGTTTTACACCAGTCATTCTTCAGATACTACACGTTGCGTTCGAGTAGTGCCTCCGGAAGTATGACCAACTCGTGTTACTAAACCTCTATTGATACCTCAAAAAACCCTAACGTTTATTTCTCCACTTGAATTTAAACTACTGTTAAGAGTCGTTAATTAGGTAGGTACATTACCATGAACTTCTTTTATTAAACATTCTGTGTCATACATAACCTAAACAGCGTATAATATTTATCCATATGGTCTGTTCTAAAAAGTATTTAATTAAATATAAACAAAAGGATCAGAAAACATACCTGTGGGTGCTGCTTTGTAGTGCCACTTACAAATTGATTGCTTTGATTTGATTATTGGAATATATTAACCCGAAATTCCAATTTTAAATCACCATAGAGATGTTTTTATTTGACAATTTATGTTTATTTTATAATCTCAATTTTCGTCGATTATTTTTCAATTACAATTTAGTTGCTGTGTTGTTATTCAAACAATAAACTGTAACACAAATTGGTGAGATGTAAAGTTGAAAATTTCTAAAATAAAATGCATTTCTAATTCCTTTTAGTCAGTGATTTCTTAAGAATTTCACATGAACAGAGTTTGTTTACATTGTTGTCAGCTACTTTTGGAGCAGACTATATTACATTCCGCCTCTCTGGTTATGGCTTTCAACCCTGACTTTCTTGCTGTGGTATTGGATACCTTACCTAATCATGTACTGTCCATTATAAAGCAATGGCTTTGGAAAAGACTCTAATCCTTGAAAATTATGATATGGTTCGAAGCAATAACACTGAAGAATATATTGCAAAAGAAGTAATTTCTAATTGCTTATTAATAGTCATTTCTACCGCTAATGCTTAAGATATAAAGCTGCCAGTTGCCATTGATTGGCAGCATATAACGCAAAACCTCAGGCTACAGGATCGTGTCGAATCTGGTTGGATCTGGTTGGAACTTTACATTCATATGTGAACAATACTCATTGAGATGCCTACCAGATTTGTTGTGATCGTGTTGTGTGGTATTCTTTTGAAAGATTTATTAAATAAGTACATATATTTTATATGCTTTTTTACATCAAGTGAAAACGAATACTGCTCAACAAATATAGCCATCTATCTCCTGCTTCACCAATCCAATTTCTTCTTCGTAAACTAACTAACCATTCGTTTTCATCTTCAATGTTCTACATTTCAGCTGGAGGCAGCAGCAATGAAGATCTGAGCGACTCGACAGAAGTTTCTATACAGAAATCACATGTGAGGAGTAGATTACGAAAATTCTTCGCCAAAAGACCTGCCATGGAGCAACTCGTGAAGAAAGGGATTTACAAAGGTTTGAAATTTAATCTTTGACGGTTTGAGTGGCACTGAGTAGAAAGTAGTTTTAGTAAAGTAGATTTGGTTTGGTGTGAAAAAAAGCTAACAGTTTTTTTGAGTGATTTTGGAGGTAACACTAGAATTGGTGAACAAGTGATTTGAATTATTAACTGGATATTTTACTGTAAAAATTTTGGAAAATTTGGATTAAGTAAACAGAGTGTTATAATAAGTTTGTATACTATTTGGGTTTATTTAGTCCTCTGTTTGGCTTAGATACACTGCTTGATAGTTAATTTTTCAGTGCTGAAATTGTAACCAAAGGTAAGTGCTTTTTTTGGAGAGTTATTATGTATATATTTTTGAAAATTTGTTTCACACTTATGTATTATAACAACTAGTTGTATAAAATCTAACTGGTGTTTTATTTTTTTACCTATATGCGCCTGAACTACGGAAATTATGCTACAGTAGAAGGGAAAGTTTGTATACCTAATTATTGCATTTTCTGCACAATAACTTTTTCTTGCATAAGGAGTATGTTCTATGAAGCCATAGAAAAAAGACCACGTAATTTTTTTTTAACAACCAAAACTTTCGTGACGTTTCATTATAAATTAAAAACAACACGTTTTGATAAAGTTATTGATGTCTTTCATGACCACGTGGTCATGAAAGACATCAATAACTTTATCATACTAAACCACATTCATTAAAACCTAATGTAAGTTTTATACTTATGCCGTATATTTAATCATCGTTAACTAAAGACTTTGTTACACACTGTCTTTGTTTTTAGCTTCTAACACCGACTACACCGACTTATGTAGTAAACATTGTGGTTGATCCTAGATTAAACTGTGTGTAAATAAGCTTTACAAAAATATACAGCTTTAGTATTAACTATTTCTTCATTGGCAGTCATCAGTGCATTGGCATCAGTACAAGGTGTATTTTATTCTTTTCAAACAGTTTTTTCGGCGGTGTTATTATCCAGTTGCAATTATGTGTGACAAGATAGAGAATTTCTTCTGGACTTCTTCAGTTCTTGGGGACCGTCGAAAGAAACTTATTTTAGCTACCATATTAATTTATTTGGTGTTTGTTTTGAAAATTCTTTTTGTTTCTTTTTATGGTATAATGTAATATAACTATGTGATATTGGGTTTATGTATTCACTGAGATATAAGAGGATATATCCCATCGCATCTAGGGTTTAAATAAATAAATCAAAGGACACTTGATCGATCACAGATTTCTTAGTGATTTTCAAATAACGCTTCTTAAGCTTCCGATCGTTCTAAAATTTAAAAACAAAAATTATAAACACTTCATAATATTCACTTTAAAAAAAAATAGGTACCTTTGCCGCCAATGACTGAAATCTAACCAAACCACATATTTCTTGACAGACGAGCCTGTATTCGGACGGAACCTGGAGGAGGTATGTCCCCTCACCAGCCCGCGGGTGCCAGAGTTTGTAGTGGCATGTGTCAACGAGATCGAGAGAAGTGAGGAGAATATGTGCACGGACGGACTGTATCGAGCCAGCGGGAACCTCAGCCAGGTCCAGAAGATTCGATTAGAGGTGAGTCCATCCATCATCATGAACGTTTTTTTAAATTACAGATTTTTAAAAAGAATTCAACGGCGCGATGTCACAAATGAAGGAATAAAATGTCTTCATAGAGATAGAAGGTGTAATTCTACGCGTGCTGCTAAGTAAGAGTCGGCACTAAGGATTTATAAAAAATGGCTTTATTGAACTAGGTACATAAATATTATGATTTATCCCAAGGACGTATTTATAATTGTTAAAGAGGAAAGTATACGGGTATATTATCCTTCCTTGTGATAGATAATAATCAATAAAACAATCATGCTACTGATTTAGAACCAGCGTTATTAAATAACTTGCGTCATTTAGTTTTTTTTTATAAATTATTGTGGCTACTAACTTCACAGGATTACGTACTTTAAATCCTTCACACAATATCAGCTCCAACTTTTACGTAGATTGTGCTTTTTGAATATTTAGTAAAAGATTAGGTACTGTGTTATGGCTTTATGTACCGGAACTAGTAAATAAAACACTGATTTGACGTGTATGCTCGGTAATTATTTCTAGAAAGCATACGTTGATATATCTTAAATATTTCCTTGTTCTATGGTTTGTCAGCCAATAACTGACACCTACAATTGTTTTCTTATATTCTCTATCTAAATTAATAATTGTCTCTTTATTCGGCAATAAACTTATCAACGTATTCATAAGGTTGCATTCAAACACCAAATGGGCTACAGTATATCTAGAGTACTCTAGTTGTAGAGCATAACATAAATACTTCCTAGTAAAGCCCAAACCACATTACGAGTATATAACAATCTTCTATTTGCCCAGGTTGACCAGAACAAGATGTCGGTTATAGAGAACAACACAGACATTCACGTGCTGACAGGCTCACTGAAACTGTTCTTTAGAGAGCTGAAGGAACCGCTGATACCCTGCACCATGTTCGACAGAGTGCTCGCTGCCTGTTGTAAGTATATTTTTATCATAAAACTATCCATTTTCCATGTATGGTCCCGCTGAACTTAACGGAGTCTTTAAAAACTTCTTCACTACAAGCCGTCGCAAAGGAATTATATTGCAATTGTTTGGTAACGATTTCGATGACAATTCTCTCACGGATATAAACACGGGTATTCTTTATAACTGATATCCTACAGTCGATTTTTATTGATCAATATTAACATTCATGGTAAACTAACGTTAAATTACGTATATTTTAAAGTACCTACTCATGAGGAGTATGGCCGTATCATATCGTACATACTTCAAATCTAATACCATACCTGTGAGAGCCACTTCAGTATTCAATATTGAAGCCAACAAGGATTGAAGGGAAGGGTTGATTCCGGCCAGAAAGGTACGGAAATTGTAACAAGGGTGAAATAATTACTTTGGTAGTTTATAGACATTTCCTAATCATTTGTTGAAATTAGAATTATATGTATTATTGTCAAATTGAAAATTTTCTCGACTATCTCAGAAATGCAGAAAAAAATGTATTCATTTTTAATACAGAAATGGATGAGGCTTACGAGTGCTTGAAAATAAATGGGATAACATAAAATGGTCTGCTTTAATTTCAGCACTAAAGCCCAAGGAAGCGAGAATCAAGGAGTTCCAAGAGATCGTGAAGGCCTTACCACAATGCAACAGGGAAACGCTCAAATACTTATTAGAGCATCTGCTTAGGTAAGTCTTCAAGTTTAACAAACGCTTTGGTAACAGTCAGCTTAATCGATAAACCAACAGTAGCTTGTTTAGAACAAGCATGTCAAAATAATTAAATCAATAACTGATACAGAATGTACTACGACACATTTTGTTAGTGTAAAGTAGTATCGACTAACGATAGACAAAACTAAGAATTTGTTCGTTCTTTGAAAAGTAGATTAGTCATCTAATACTATTTACAATCACCGTATAAATTTCCTAATTTGTCAAATCTTTTCAGGGTAACACAACACAAGGAGCAAAACAGAATGCACACGGCAAACTTAGCAATTGTATTTGGTCCTACTCTTCTATGGGCGCCCCCGGAGCAAGCTCACAACATCGCCGTCGACTGCATCCAACAAAACAATGTCGTCGACACACTCCTCACAGACTTCAAAGAAATCTTCGTAGAAAATGGAAGTAAAGGGAAGAAAAAAGCGTGACTCTTAAACAGCCGTTAGCTACGGGTAGTATTATGGGCCCTAGTATTGGTTATTGTGTCAAGATGCCAAAATGTTCAGTTGCACCCAGTTTCACAAGTCGTGGTGAGTACAAAAGCGTTTATTGAGAAGCTAGTATCTACATTTCTTAACTGAAATAATTAATACTAAGTTACATCGCAAGTTAATTTATTAATATTTCGATCACTTTTGTATGTCACTTGGACTTGGAAACAGGATATCGTCAAATGGAGATGACAATACAAAATCAAAACCTATTATTAAATAGGAGTATAACAGTAACCAATCATTCTAAAGGGTAAAGTTTTGTGAATTAAGCGCGCTAGATAATAATGTGTACGAAAAGTGTGCTATACTACATATTGTAGAGGACGTTCTATTTTGTATATATAGACGATGGTGTGATTACGAATATTTGGAAGCCTAGAGATATTCGGTATGATCTCTGTTGCTTACAAACTTATTTAATGCATACCTGCGATTAGAATTGTCTGACCACTAGTGAATGGAGTAAAATATTACTAGCATAATTCTAGAACATTGAAAAGAGCCCATGAAGTGTATTTTTAACAAGCCATATTTAATGAATTGTCACGATCATTAAGGATAAATTAATAACTATGCAAATGAGTTTATCTATTTATATTGGACTTTATTTTCGGGTTAAAATATCGATTGATCGATTGACCTGAATGATTAAGGTATCATTTCATTTCGTTGGTAGTCAGACTAAAACTAAGTTACATTCATAATTCAATTAAATTAATCAAAATTCAATATTGAATGAGAGTTGTGATTGTGAAGCAATATATATTGTACGGAAAGACTGTCCGAGAGATAAATAATATATTCAAATATTAATTATGTATAAAGTAAAAAAATATTAAACAAGAAAAAAAATACGTTTCTTCTATTTGTATATATTTGTGACACATCGCACAGAACCGCTGGATCATCTTAGAGCTGGTCATGAAATTACACAATTTTACATAGTTTGAGCTTATTAATATTCTATTCTAGTAAACTTAAATCTAAGATAATATCCAGATGGACAGATTATTTTTGGGTAGAAACTTCAGTAAAGTATTTAATAGAGAAACGATCAAGTGTGATGTAATAAACTATAGTTTTAAATCTTTATCAACAGCATTATTTTGGGGCCAATTATGTATATATTATGAGTTCTAGGGAGTTGGAGCGAGCAATGACGATGAAGGTATATAAGGCAGTATGTTTTTAAAATTCATACAAAGATAATAATTGTCTAGATAATTTATATTCCGAATCCCAATACTTAATACATATGTGAGTCGTAAGATTTGACTCGAAAGCCAATACAGCATAGTTATTCACAACCGTTCGATACGCTTCCGTGCCGAATCGAACATCAATCAAAGGATCCAAATACAAAACCCGAAAATGTTGTCAGTTTAACGGCTTCTTGAAACAGTCGCGATACGCGACGCAATTTGCAGACGACAAAAGGCACCGCTCGTCGCACGACACGCGTGCATTTGTGTCGCGTTCGATTTGTGTCGTGTCTGCACGAGACTTAAACCAAAGACACGACCGCCATTCTCCCGACAGCATTGCTATCGGCTCAGGGTCGCGGGTAATTCGAAAGAGTAACCGTGGCCCTAGCACAGGCAACTGAAGGAACACGGGTGGGTTTTAGTCGGTAAAAGTCTGACACGCCCTCCCGCTCCACCCTGAGCGGGAGAAGTCATTTGATGATTTCCGACCCAAAAAACAAAAAAAGCATTGCTATCATATGTATGCTATATATATGTCATTTTCGATTCGAAAGCAAGCCGAATGATTATTGACTTAAGGTGCATCTTCCAGTTACAAAAATCGACACCTACTTACAAAAATAGTGCCAAAATAGAATTGCTGTTCATCATTTTGAAACTACATCCTGTTTTTAGTTTATTTAACCCATTGCTCGCTCCATCAGTCTTTCATTATAGCGGCTTAAAGCCCATTTATAATTTGTGCCTTAAGCTATGTAAATATTCATCATAGATGATTTTCTTTATTATGTGATAATCATTACGTTGTTGTATCTTAGTTTAATTTCGTTGTATTAACTTTTTAAGTATAAACAATGCTTGCAAACGTGACAGTCTAGTCCTATACAGTTTAAACTGGACTTTATTCAGTAAAGGCTTTGCTTTCGTCTACATACAGTATGACTATTTTCTTAGTGTCCCTTGGCAAACTTCGTGATTCGTCAATCGTCGGATTTCTATTCGTTACCCTTTGCATTTGGTGCAAACCAGACGCTCTCAATCGACTTGGTAAGTTTATAGAGTTGTTGATACTCTTTTAACTTAATGTAATTTTTTTTTTAAATGGGAAGATTGCCGAGGGACGTTAAGAAAATCGTTGTGCCCTGTTTTCAAGCCTCTTTAAATTAAGCTAGGAATACACATGCTAGTTACTAGCTCAAAAATAATCAAGAAGCTTTACTAGCACAAAAATAATCAAGACTCTTGCACACCTTTGTTCCATTACAATTTCTTATTGGTAATTGAGTAAGTCACACTGCAAGCTCCTTGCATACTTTTGTGCCAGTCACTGGCATGTGAATTCATGGTTTGAGGCCTTTGGATTCATTATTAATTAAATCTGTATCTACGTTAATTAATTCAATAGTTTTGTCTGTATTTGTAATAGATTGGACGTTTCTAATTTGTTTTTCTTTGTACTGTAAATAATTTTGAAAATAGTTTCTGATCAATCCTCGTATTAATCTTTTAAAAAACAGCTTTCATTTTTAAACTCATAAGATTGAACGCAGACAAAAGCTAGAACAAATACTCAAGGTAGAAACACCAATATTAAATGTAAATTTTCTAATAAGCTAGTAACCAAAGGTTTTGTATTCGGCTGATAGAGTAAAAGAAAATAATTATATTGTTGTGTAGTTATTACTATATGTATGTTACGCCAATAATGCTTGGACATAGTTAATGAAGTTACATGAAATAAAATCAGATTATTTTAATGATATTTTAAAGTTTTATTTTTTACCCATTTTGAATAACGATACCAATGACAAAAGATGACCTGCGAAGATAGGAAAAAAAAAACAAAGTGAAAATAATATAGGTATACGAGTATGTCTGTCAAACTTCTACTAACTATAATGTACTCATTGGATACTCAAAACTTACGCGAAAATAAAAATAAATGTTCAGTAGGTATTGTTTTTAAAATCTTTTCCAAGTACTCTCGACTAGCCGCTATACAAAGTTTCATGCGTCTGAACCAGTTTTCGAAACACTTTTTCCAGTCCGCTGTAGACACTTAGTTTACAGCCTCCTCGAACGCTGACAGCGCATCTTCCGGCGACGAAAATTGTATCCCTTTGAGCAGATATTCTATTTTCGTTAATAAAAAGAAGTCACACGGTGCAAGGTCAGGGCTGTAAGGAGGGTGACCCAAATAGACTATAACTGGCCAGTATCTCACACCAAGGGGTCTCAACTAGAACATTTTATAATTAGTCTTCAAAAAAATATAGATGGCAGCATAGGTAACCATCATGAAATTAACAATCATTAGAAAGCGATAAACGGCAGAATTTTGGCTAAAGCAAGATTAGTAAAAATCAAGACTTGTTAAATGCTGATTTATCTATTCACACTCGTTTTTCAACAAAAAAACATAAATGTAGCTTTTAACTTCATATCGAACCCATTTAATGATAAAAGTAGTCATCTATTAATCATTTTGTTTAGAATTCTTTGAAATAGATGGCGTTTTACTCAATTTGTCCTGTTTTCAAAATAACCATTATAGTCACAAATTTAAATCAAACAACTTATTTTAAATTTATTTCTTCACATAGAAATGTAAAAGAAATCTATTAACATGTTTTTCTGAAACCGGAAGTGTAAAAGTTTATTTAAAAAGGATGGCACGAAACGTTTTAAAAGGAGGTCGACTCCTAGATGGCGTAATAAAACTACTACGAGTACTATCTGGATATTAGTGAATCGCTGATGCTGCCATCTGTTGAACATTTTGATGAAGAAAAATTGCCAGCTCAATAGCCAGACTTAGAGAGGTGTAATTTTTTTGTATGGGATTGGGTATCTGTACGTAGTATTATAATATCTGTGCTCACACATAAAACTTTTTTTCGCAATACTTTCTGAGTGACCTGTTATTGAATTTGGCACCTGTCCTCCGCCGACTTGGAAGCAACAAGCTATCAACGGTTTTCTGCGGCAAATGGTGATTTTCCAGAGACTGTAAGTGGAACACCAGTGCAGCGTGTTGCTCAGGTGAAGTACATAGGCATGTGATGATGCAGATTTGGAAGTAAGTGGTAGTTGGTAGTATGTGGAGTTTGGATTTGGAGTTGGTTCGCGGAAGCCCGTGTTGATCATTTCCATGCCATAATGTGAAAAAGGGCGGCGTCAGTAATGAGTAGGTTGCGCGGAAGCTCCAACAGTATCCTAAATCATTGTTTGATAAGGTGGACAGCCCCTTTATTAGGCACTGGGTACAGAGGCACGTGCCAACTTGTGTTGAGCCACGTAGATATTAATTGTTGTTAACCTAACAACAATTAATATGGCTGTAAGTTTTACTATCATAGTTTTTACAAGTCGTTGTTACGAATACTATATGGATTGTGTGTTAATTAATGTATGATCCGAAATAAACGTAACGTATAAATATTAAAAAAAAGTTTAAGTACGCTGTACCGGTACAGCGTCTTCATAATTGTTTGCTGCATCGTTCGACGTCATAACGTCAGCGCCGGCTGTCGCCGAAAACCTACGCTGGGACTCTGTCTTGCATAGGGTCGCATGTTTAGGTATGTTTATGTTAGTTAACCACAGGATTAATGTTAGACTCATAGGATTTTCACAACTCCCTAGCGGAGTTGAGAGTCGTCGTCGTCGGGTTTCGTTCCCTCCCCGTGCTCGTCCTCGGGGACTTCAATGAAAATAACGTACCTTGGGGTTCCCGGTACACGGACACGCGGGGCAGGATGGTGGAGGACTGGGCTCTGGAGACAGGCATGGTCGTCCAAAACTGGGGTTCTGTCCCAACGTGTGTGCGAATGCGGGGTGAATCATTGGTGGACATTTCGTTCGCCAGCCCCGGTCTGTCGCCGCACGTCATCGACTGGGGCGTCATGGAGGGGGTGGAGACCTATTCCGACCATCGGTACATCCGGTTCGACGTCTCCGCCCGAACCTCGAGCGAGCCGGTCCGACAGGCCCCGAGTGGTCCGCTGAAGCAGCTGGAACGAGAGCTCCTCCTGGAAGCCTCGATCGTGCAGGCCTGGGTGTCACCACCGGACAGGCCTGCTGACATCAACGATGAGGCGGAGTGGTTCCGGGAGGCCATGTCCGAAAGATGTGACTTGGCAATGCCCCGGGTCCAGCCTGGACGTGCTTGGCGGCAGGTGTGCTGGTGCTCGCCAGAGCTGACGGCTTTGCGCGAGGCGTGCGTGGCTGCGCGACACCTGTACACCAGGCACCGCAGGCTACGTATTCGCCCTCCGGATACGGAAGCCATTCAGGCAGAGCTGTACGAGGGGTACAGAGCGGCGAAGACCGCCCTCCAAGCGGAGATCCTGCTGGCCAGGGCTCTTGCCCGCGAGGAGTCGGTGGAGACTCTCAACAGGGACCCGTGGGGATGCCCCTATAAAATGGTGCGGGATAAACTCCGCCCCTGGGCTCTCCCACTGACGCAGAGTCTCCGGCCCCAGCTCGTGGAGGACGTGGTGAGCACTTTGTTCCCATCGTGGGGTAGCATACTCCCCCGCCCACGACTGCACCTACTGCTTTGCCAGATGCGGACCACACCGCCGACGATGACGACGACGATGCTTCGGAGGTGACCGAGGTAGAGCTGAGAGTGGCGTTACATAGGCTTATAGAATACCGCCCCAGGACCCGACGGCTTACCTGGAAAAACCTCACCTTCCGCCTGACACAGGTCCTCACCGGACACGGTTGTTTCGGGAGGTTCCTGTTTTGCATAAGTCGGGAGGAAACGCCCGGGTGTCACCATTGTGTGGATCGCCCGGAGGACACGGTGGAGCATACGGTGGAGGTCTGCCCAGCTTGGGCGGGGCACCGCAGTGTCCTCGCGGAGGCGAGCGGCGGCGGCTATCTCTCGCGTCCGGCCCTGATCCAGGCCATGTTACGGAGCGAGGGAATGGAAAGCCGTCACCTCTTTCTCCGAAGCAGTAATGCTCGCGAAGGAGGAGGCGGAGCGCGTGAGGGAGAGAGAGCCTTGCGCCCTCACGCCCCTAGTCGCCGCAGGAGACGCCCTGGGCGTCGGGAATCGCAAGCAGATTCCCGGCCACCGTAGGCGCGGGCTTGCGGTCGGCGAGCAGTGGGTAGCTCGCCGTCTGGTAGGGACCAGGCCCGGGTCGACGGCGCGTCGTGTTCCACAGGCGCCTCAAAGAGATGTCAGCACAAAATGACGGGGTCCGATAGGGCAGACGCCTCAGGGTCGCGGGTAATTCGATAGCCGTGGCCCTGGCACAGGCAACTGAAGGAACATGGGTGGGTTTTAGTCAGTAAAAGTCTGACACGCCCTCCTGCTCAACCCAGAGCGGGAGAAGCCATTTGATGATTTTCCACCCAAAAAAAAAGGCCAATACAACGTGTAACAGAATAAGCGCAAGACCTGAAAGTAGTTTGCTCAGAATCAGCTTTTGAATCCATTTCCGTCATTATTTATATGTGTTAATTTTTCCCGGAAAAATCTATAATTTACCTGAAATTAGTACCACCGCGTCGTAACAAGGTAATATAGTATTTGAAGAAAATTTAAGCCATATCACAAAGGAATAAAGCCTTTTCAAATGCACGACCGAATTTGCAACTCACTCATAGTTTTCCTATGTGTAAAGCGCGTAAAAAAAAGTCAATTTAAGGAAACTTAAACCTTGTTCCAAAGCAGTACGTCTTATTTAAAGGCAAAACCGAATTTGTAGTCCGTTCATAGCTTTCTTACACACATAAGCATTGCTTTTTAATTTTTATTACATTTAATCTTGTCCTGTTAAAAAAAGAAGTTAATTTAGGGCAATTTAGATCTTATATCAAAGAAATAAAGCTTTTTTAATTGCGCGACCAGTAGATCGTTTTACACATTCGTTTGTTTAGAAAAGCCAAAATATTAGAACATTTGTACGAGTAGTACTTCTTTTGCAAATGCAGAAACGCACGCGCTGCCACTGCCCGCCTCACATCAAAGGTTTAGTTATTCTCCGGCAGCGACAAGTGTTCCCGAATTTAATTTTTGTTGCTGTCACATTTATTTGTTTACGCGCGCGATGGCATTCCAGTACACCAATATTCAGGTATGGTGAGGACACTGGCTCGTTGCAACGATAATGTCGAGTTAGCGTGTCGAGAGTTCAACGAACGATATGATACTAGAGTGAGCGCCAGGACAATGTTAAGTGCAACTCAGCGTCTGAGGGACTCCGGTACCTTGCGTCCTAACACGGCAATAGATAGAGCATTTCTCTTGGAACGTTCGGCAGCATCTTGGTGCGGAATATGGGCCCCGTTGGATTGGTCGTGGAGGGCCAGTGCAGTGGCCTCCCAGATCGGCTGATCTAACGCCTTTAGACTTTTATTTGTGGGGTCGAATAAAATCGCTCGTTTATGTAAACGAGGCAACGAGTGTAGAAGACCACAGACAAAAAATTGAACTCGCCTTTGGTATTGTGAAAAGTGACACTGAAGTACTAAATAAACTAAAATTTAACATAAGAAAGCGTGCAATAAAGTGCATCAAGCAAGGCGGTGGACATTTTGAATGTTTACTTAAAAGGAGACGAAGAAATAGTGTAGTGTAAATAGCAATACCTGTAAGTAATTACTTTTATCTTTACCGAATTTAATTAGTGTAAATATTTATGATTCAAATCATTCATACACGCCGACTCAGAATATGATATCGCAACAGTTAAGTACGCATCAGAGATAAAGGCTCGCACAAACAGGCACGACGGGACCGTGGGAATGAACCTTAAATGAGTCAGTCTCCGGGACGACCGTGCGGCGAAAGGGCGCGGGCTCACGCCGGAGGTAACACCCTATCGCAGACGGGCGAAAAGTTGCTCGATTTGAAAATGCTTCCCCTTTACTAAACCTAATAACTTAGAACAAAATAATCCAAAGCTTATTTATTAAGGCTCCCGAAAACAGGCGCGACGCCACAGCATGACACAGAGGCACCACTCGTCGCGCGACACGCGGTGCCTTTGTGTCGCGTTGCGGCGTCGCGCCAGTGTGTACGAGACTTTACGTGTGATCTGTACGTAATGTTCGGTCATTGAACTAACGTACACACATACCTAGTGCGTACTCCTACTCTTGCAGTGCTTACCTACCTAGCTAGCTGGCAGGCACATGAGTGTGCGGTGCGTGCGCTATTAGTGTGGGTACAGATCGAGTAGTGCGCTCAAACGTTTTATGTTTAGTCAGGACAACTATTTTATAAAAATTGCTAGGTGTGGTTTATCTAAATTAAATTACAGATGTTATTTTAGTCTTATAATTTAATATTCTAATTGGGGTGTATGAGCTCTTGCGTTAATTCCGTTACACGTTGTATATGAAAACATCATGTACGTAAGGAAAAAAATTAAACTTTTCAGTAATAGAGGTGAAAGACACAACTATGGGACTAAAAGTAGGGACCAATTAGTTCAACCAGGTTTCAGACTGGCTACATTCATCCTTCACGGGGTGCTGTTAAAATGTTACAATAAAATACCTCCCCACGTACTCCAAATTAATTAAACGAAGTTTAAAACTTCTATCAAACGCAGTATGCAGCCAAGCATATTATAAGTTGGGGTATTACATCGCGGACAAAAATACTTGGCTCAACGCTGGTTCTGTTCCACAAGGGCGCATAAAACTAATTGATTAGCATTCGAAAATATTGTTGGAGCTGCTGTGATGGTAAAAAATTATATATTATATATAAATGTATTATTATTATTGTATAATTGCAAAGCACATGTGTGAGCACTATGTACCTACTATAAAGCTACAATTTACTGGGTACGTCTTTCATTGACTTGAATGTGCCCTGGCGGCTGAGAGTATGTGACGCTCACTCAAATGTCTCGCTGGTGGTGACATGTGTGTTGGATCATTAAGTTCCCTTCAAAAATGGTTGAACTGAATGGTGCTGATCCATACGTCATGTTCGTGAACCGGCGCCGTCATTGGGGACTGGTCATCTCTTGGCTGTCACGGCTTATTCTAATTTCCCTTTTTTTCTGTTGTTTTGTATGTGTTTCATTACGGACGCCTTTTACGTGCACGTCTTTCTACATCATTCTAATATGTAAAATTTCAATATGACTGATGTTACTAATTTTCTGGAACAATATTATTTTAAAGAGTGTCCATGGAGTTTCTTGCCCTTTCTTCTCCATAGGTACCTACTAGGCTTTGAAATGGACAACTAGCTTCATCTTTCTGACTGACCGACCCCTTGACAATTCAAAAGTGCTTGTAATTGGTATATTTGAAATAAACGCTTTGAGTTTGAGTTTGAAGTGCGGGCCGTTTAGCGCGGCACGCGAACATACATTATAATGACATCATCCGACGAGCTCTTGTCACCGTCGACGTTCCAGCTTTATTTGAACCGAATGGCTTGGCAGGTGACGATGGCAACAGACCGGACGACATGCCTTTATTTCCATGGAAGGTCGGTATGCCTTTAGTGTGGAACGTGACATGTGTATATTCCTGATTCGGCGTGTTGTTCTGGCGCTGCTGCAGCGGCTGCGAAAAACCTCGAAGTATAATAAGCTTATCGGTTTTTTTTTTCGACCCGTTTGGGGAGAAAACTCTCGGGGCGTGTGGTCCGAGTGCTCATGGTTTGTTCAATGAAATCTCCAAACGCCTGGTTGACACTTCCCGTTACCCAAGGGCTGGGTTTTATCTTGGCCAGAGGCTAAGCATTGCAACGTGGCAATGCCGCCAGTCTCTTGGGTACCTACATTACCAGTCGACAGCGATGCGAAGGAAGTTTTCGATGCTAATTTTATTAGGTTAATAGTTTTAGTCAAGTTTATTATTGTGTTAAAGTCATCTAGAGTATACAAACATCTTTCAAACTGTCAAAAAAATAAGATCTTAAATAAAAATAAGTATTATTCAGTGTGGTTTGATGATCAAGTCTGACTAAGTATATCATCATCAAAAGACATCATCATCAAAAGAGTTACCTGTATGTAAATACAGGTAACTCTTTCCAGTATGTCTTTTACATTTTCACGCCTAAACCACTGAATCGATCGTTGTGAAATTTGACAAACAGGGACCCAGAAAAGGACACAGTATACTTTTCATCGTGGTTATTTGTACCTATTAAAAAGTGGTGCAGTAGAGAACACACAGGTAGCTGCACTATAAACACTACCTACTCTACAATTTAATAGTAGTAACTGGAGTTAACCTCGAATACTCAGGAAGTTATATGTGCAAAGAATCCCAAAGTCATTCTATATTTAGTTCATTTTACCAAAATAACGTGCGCTGCTTTTCCAGTCAGTACAGTTAAATTTTACGTAGGTAGGTACTTGCGTTATGTTCTTTCAATACTTTGTGCTGTAGAGGTCGACTTTCAGACTGACCAAACGTGGGTGGACCGGGATCTACCTACATTGTACAGGTACAGTTCTGCCAGGGAGTTCGTTGCCACTTCTTTTGCAACAAAGCAATATATTTTGTGCGATCTCTGGCCATGTAAGCCACGCGAACATGATGAGATCGTCACGCAACCTTCGTTTGTCCACCTTGATGGCGGTTTCCTTCCTTAAGCCTCCAGTGTGTGGCGATAACAGAGAATTTTGGAAGGAAAAAGGGAGGTATTTGCCCATCAGTGGGACAAAATGTAGGATAACATCCTTGGAGGCCACTGCCAGTCAGATAGGGTATTGTTTTCCGACTGGAACTCATACTTAACTCTTCAGTTGTAGTTGTGGATGTCACTCCGGATAATTATTTAAACTAGTCAGTAAGACAACAGTAACCCCTTTAAATAACCAATTATTATTAAACAATAGTAATATGGTATCTTCTGGCAATAATTCTCATAGTAATAAAAAACAAAAGGAGTGCAACATACTGTAAAATTATTTTCAACACACTTGCTCCTAAAGTGGCTCTAGGCACAGAATGACACCATAATCAAACTGTGACTTTTTCATTGCTATGACTCACTAGTGAGTTACAGTTTTTTTTTTAAATTTATTGGTGGAGTGGCGTTGTTCTTAAATCATTTTCTTCGTAACTAGTACTTGTAGACATTTTAATGAATAAATAACTATAAATTCAATAGTGAAAACGAGTTGTGAATAATGTTTCGCTATGGCGGGAAAAATTAATAAGTTTTCCTATGCGCGCGCATTGCGATCGGCCACAGACTAAAGGGATGAGGTTTTTTTTATTTTCCGCGCATAGGGTTTGGGCCTATTCTGCCACGTACAAAATGGGGAATTAAAAGTTTTCTTCTATTACAGAGAAAACAAAAGTTATATTTGAGTGAAAGTTTTATTTATTAAACACTTACGGGTTAAAATTATCTATTTAAATAAGAAGTTGCATGAAATGAGCAAGCAATAGGAACATTAATTTATTTGTTCTATTGAACACGATATTTTTTTTAATAAAATGAGTTTTTATTGATATTTTATTCACAAGAGTGTTGAAAAACGTCGTATGATACACGTGTGTATTGTATCACCAATGTTACACACTAGTACCATAATGTACTATTAATCCAAAAAAACTTGGGTAGTTTGCGCTTCCAAAGTATTGGAAATAGAAATGTTTCTGGAAAACACAAACTTTGATAATCAGAACAGTTTAACAGAACGTTGGTTAAAATATCATCATTTAACTCATGTTAATTAATTATGCAAATTATTGTGTAGTTAATAGCCAGTTCAGCCGAAAACGTATCCGCTGAAATACAGGTGGCCTAGTTCAGGGGTTAGGGTCAAAACGTTGTGCAACTTATTATGATCACAACAAAATTGTTGAAATACTTGTCATGTACCTATTGTATATTTGTAACTTTATATGGTGAGAAATAAACTAACTTTTTTTTTTCATGGTGGGTACATTAATATCAGTTAAAATTCAATTAAATCGGAAGAACGACAAGACATCATCGGACTGTCTGTTGAACACGCCATTGAATTGTCCTATGTTGAGCTTGATCAGCATGTCATAGTATGCGTATACAGACCACCTAGCTACCAAAATCTATCTGTGTTTGATTCTGTAATGGAAGATGTGTTAACAAAACATAGTGCTAGTAGTATGTCAATAATACCTAGGTCAATTGATTTGTCAAATGTTTTATTGAACCATCCCGAGTGACAGCTTCTTGAGCTTCTTGTATAGATTTGTCGGATTATGCCCAGACATCAGAAGTAAGACTCAGGTATGACAATACATTTTCAATTGAACAATCAGTTAATAAGTATCATGAATCTCGAAGTACAGAAATATAATTAAATAACTAATAATTTTAGTGAGGGCGGTCACATAGGGCAGTACTGACTGTTAGGAACAGTGGTCCATGCACCCACCGCAATAAGGACAGTACTAATTGTCAGAGACATCGTTCCACGTCCAATAACCGGGCAGTACTGACTGTCGAGAGACAGTGGTCCGTGCACCAAGACGCATCCGTTCGAAATGCGTGCTATTTTTTTTTTATTTTTTTTTGGTATGGCATCTCGTAGTTGACCTTGAGAGGTCGTGACTACTTAACCGGACTATCCTGTGGCTGTCTTAAGCGGACTCAAAGCCTCCAGCCAGGGGCGTAAAACTACTTATATTATTAAGCGAACGCTCGCTAAGGGCACCCCCTGTGGGGTACGAACCTCGGCTTAGGGCGTCGCTGACGGGAGGACAGCAAGATGGAACAGGCTGGATCAATTTTTGTTGATTATTATTAATCGGGGAATTTAAAGCTACAGGCTCAGCTACGGCGCGGGCTGGCACTTCGTCGAGCAAGGGTCGGGGGGGACAATTACGTCGGGATCTTCGCGAGGAACCTCGGCGGCGAGGTCGGAATGTCGGTCTGTGTTTGTGCACTGTACTGGTGGCCCTACTGCTCTCCTGAATGAGAGTTATGTGGTCATCGGGATCGGTGAGGACATGCTTGGGACGGCGGACATGACTAATGGAGGAGGGAATATAGCTAGCGGCCTTGACAACCAGAGGGTTGCGGTGATTCGCGGCGGTCTCGAAGAAACGCTTTGAAATGCGTTTCATGAACTGGCGGATAGTGGGAATCTTGAGGTCAACGTGAAGGATCTCGTTGCGAACGTACCAGGGGGAGCCTGTAATCCTACGGAAGAACTTGTTCTGGAGGGTCTGCATTCTATTGAAGCGAACGGGCTTGGCGTGTGCAAAGACTGCACTGGCATATGTCATGATCGGGCGGATGCACGCTGTGTAGATACGCATTTTGCACTTAAGTGACAATTTGCTACGTGCATTGAGGACAAAGTGAAGTCTACCTAGAGCAAAGGCGGCGCGCGAACGAGCCGCCTTAATGTGCTCTGAAAAGGTGAGGTGTTCGTCTAGTACGACACCCAGGTATTTGGCTCTCTTCTCCCAAGGGATCGGCTTGCCGAACATGGTGATCGGTCGAGGGGGGCAGGGGTTGCGACGCGGCTTTGAGAAAAGAACCGCTTGACTTTTGTCGGGATTGACTTCGATTCGCATTTTCATCACGGCCGGTGTAGTAGATGGCCGTGTCGTCTGCGAACAGGGCCAACTGCGCCTTGCTGCATTTGGGCATATCGCTGGTGAATAGCGTGAAAGCTAAAGGAGAGATCACAGAGCCCTGAGGGACTCCTGCGCGAATAGGGTGGGGGGAGGATAGCGCTCCTTCGATGCGATAACGGAAGGTGCGATTCGACAAAAAGTCCCGTAAGATGAGCACGAGACGATCTGGCACACCGAGTTGGTACAGCTTATATAATAAGCCGTTGTGCCAGACTTTGTCCAACGCTTTCGCTATGTCGAAGAAAACAGCACCGGTCATCAAACCTCGTTGGAAACCGAAGTTGATGTGTTCGACTATACGGTGGACCTGTTGTACGCACGAGTGTTGGGTTCTAAAACCAAACTGTTCGTTGGGGATTAGGCCCTTTGTCTCGGCGTAGTCTCTGAGGCGCTTATAAATAAGCCTCTCATAGATTTTGCCGAGGACATTGAGCAGACTGATGGGGCGGTAACCACTAGGCTCTGCCTTTGGCTTGCCGAGCTTCGGGATACCGATGACGGTGGCTTCTTTGAATGCCTGTGGGAAGATGTTGTTGCTCAGAGCGCCATTGAAGATGGTGGTCAGTAGCATTATCAGGTGGGCAGGGAAAAGTTGGAATACCCTATTGGTGATTCCATCTGAGCCGGGGGCTTTACGAGCCTTAAGACCTTTGATGAGGTCGTGCACTTCGTCGGGCGTGACTGGGGGCAGTGGATACTCTGGGTCTTCGACGGGAGGGAGGGAGGCTCTATGTTCGACTTCGGCGTAGACCTCAGAGAGGTGAGCTTGGTCTACTGATTTCGGTAACTCGGTTTAAGGAACGTTTCCTGAACAAGGAGGATGTCGATATGATGGTCGCGGAGGAACTCGCTGATTTCAGCGCGTTGTCGCAGGATGCCATTGGCATTGAAATAACCTAACTTTAGGGATCGGGGTTTGGTTCGCGCGAACATTCCTTTATCCATGATTAGGGTTGGGTTGATTGTTAAAGGACATCAGGGCTTGCGTAATGTCCGGGTACGCATTGTAAATATTCTGGATCATAAGAATGTTGCCGGCATTTCTGGCGGCAACAATTTCACTGGCCATTTTACTGGCACGAGGGGTGAGGAAGGCCTTAAAAGTGCTGGAGATGACGTTAAAGGCGTCCATCGGGTTCTGACCGACCACCCGGGTGGCTGCGGGTGGAGCTGACGTGGCCGGAGCGGCTTTGTTGAGAGGCACAGGAATGCCTGGAGGCGCGTTGACGCGGATGCGGGGGTCCAAAAGTGGAGGGATGGCCGCAGGAACGGGTCTAGGAGCTAAGGCTGGAAAAGCCTGCTGATGGTGGAAGTAATTCCAGGGCGAGGGCCTCTGAGGACTGAGTCGCTCCTGGTGATGTGTGGTAGGCCACGCGTGGGCGTAGCGGGGGCTTTCCCTTTTTGAAAGCCCCCGCTACGCCCACGCACGCTTCGTCAGTTTGGGAGATGAGGTTTTTGGAGCCTTGGGGCACCCACGATAGTTGGCCGGATGACCTGAATCTCCGCAAAGCACACAGCTTGGCGGCTCTGTGCACAAGGTGCGGTCCTTAGGACGAGTGCAATCAGCAGTGCCGTGATCGCCCAGGCACTTGACGCACCTGGGTTTCGCGTGGCAGTGCATCTGCGAATGTCCGTAAAGTTGGCAGCGGTGACACTGCCCTATGACACCGGTCTTAAACGGCTTCTCGATCTGCAAGCCGGTGAGGTTGCAGATGGAACGGACGTTGAAAATGGGGTGACCCTCAGTAGGAGGGCAGACAACGAGGACCATATCGAACGGCACCCTGCCTCGGGCGCTTTGCATGCGGTGGACTTCCGCAACGGGGACGTTTTGCGACAGAAGGTCGGCTTTTATATCCTCCGCGGGTATCTCCTTCGGGATCCTACGGATCACGACTCGGATTTGACGGTCTTCGGGGAGGGCGTAGGTGTGGAAGGACACACCTCTAAGACGGAGAGTCTTCGTGAGCTCTCTGTAGTCGTTTGACGTCGGGACAATTACCTTAATACCCTGTTGGGTAGATTTGGCGCTGGTGTAGCCGATACGCAGGTCGGTGCACCATTTGGACACATCTGTCCACTTCCCCTTGTCCTGGATGTACACAGGGGGAGGGGGGGTTTTCTTTGCCGTAGAAGGCTGGGCAGCGGGCTTGGCAGCACTGTGGCTGAGGGAAGAGGTTGAGGCCGAGGCAGCCTGAGAGGGGGCGGTGGTGGATGGAGCCACGGGAGCAGAGGAGGCTTCGATAGCCGGTTTCTTTGTCCTTGTGTCAGGACTCGGTTTGAGGCTCCTCTTTTTGGAGCCGACCGTTTTGAATACACCCTCGTCGGAAGAGGGGGAGGAGCTCTGGTCGTCGCTCGAAATTAAGTAAGGCGAGGTCGGGCGAGGGGAAGGCTCGCTGGTGTCCATGTGGACAGCCGGCGGCGAGCAATCTGGAAGTTGCGACGGAGAGGGCTCGAGGGCATCGCTAAACGTAGCGATGTCAGAGCTGTCGGTGCCTACAAGGTCAGAGGGACCGGGGACGGACTGCTGCAGAGCAGCGAATTTGGCGCCATATTTGGCGACGAAGTCGGGGTCCTTAAAAAGGACCTCTTTGAGGAACGCCAATAGGAGGGCGTCCCCCATGGTCGGAGGAGGGGGGGCTATTTATGGGAGGGAATGGTGGAAATTAAGTTTCCACTTAGCCTACTAACCCTATACCTAACTCCCCGGGTGGATTGGCCCAGGGATGAGTTCCCTCCCTGTCGGGTGCAGACAGGGAGGTGTGTACCTATTGGTGAGCCCTAAGCTTGTATACCCGTCGCCAGTCTTATTGTGCGAACGGGGCCCTGACCAGTCTAGCGCGAAGGGTGTAGACACACCCTAAAGACACTAGGTGAGTAGCTGGAAAGCAAAACTGTCACCAGAGCCGACTAGGAGATCCCCCAAGGCCGGTTATCTGGGACCCGTCCAATGGATTGCCTCGCCCTGAAGGGGTTCGGCGGGTGTGATTGGGTCACCACCCCACTCGGCTTCGTTGGCACCGTAAGGTTTCCACCGAGGACCAGGAAACTGTGGTTTTACCCAGAAGGGGCCTAGTGAAGCTACACACGAAAGTCTGATGAAGAAATAAGATTTGCCTTGAAAAAGGCACTTTTTAATTGATTAAAATCAAAATAAATTTCTTGATAGTGATTTTATATCGGAGTAGTCGGGGCGACTACGATGACGTCACGTGGTAGCGACGAGTAGGTTCACGAAACACAACACTGGAGCGGGAGAGCGCACAAACACGTCCGTCCGCGGCGAGAGTCGAGCGTCCGTGTGCTGATTGAACAGCGCAGCTCCTTTTAAAGGCGATCGCTTGACAGCGAAACGTCACAACATTTTATTAGACTGACAACATTGGATTCAAGTCTATTAAGCCAAATGATCTATAGAGTGAATGATTTCTTTATGATGCGTCTGGTGCACGTTCAACTAGCGCCATCTAGTCGCCGTCTCTCGCAGCTGCTAATCAATATGGCTGCCGTCATATATGTACAAAATATAGTAAAACAATTTAAAAGAGGAACGGTGGAGTTTCTTGTCCATTGTTCTCCATACGAAACTACCTTTTGGAAGTGGTAAATAGAACCAATTTTTTTTGTTGTTGTAAATGTTGACGTTCAAAAGTGCCATTTATGTGCCTACTTGAAATAAATTATTTGACCTTAGATAAATGATTGGTCTCGCTGAGCTCGACTAGAAACCGCACTCTCTCAAAACTATAGCTCCGTGAATGCGGCAACTCATTATTGTAGTGTTTGTAAGACATCGTCACTTGACATTGAGAACTAGTGTGCGTGAAGAATTGTGTTACCAGCTGCTCAACTGTTACCCGAGTTAATGGAAAAATATTTTATGCTGTGGTCTATATTTAAGTTATATATTTCAGAAAATACCTACTTAATAATTAACAACAAATTAAAAGCGAATGTAAAAATATGTTTGTGTATAGGTCAGGCGTAGGTTTCTCCTTTAGAAAAAAGGAAGGTAAAGGTGTATCAACTAACTTTTTTATAATTAATTACATAAGACGTTTCTTTTTTGATCAGGTTTCTTGGGGAAAGTTGTTCAGTTTCATGGGTAGAATCACACCTTGAAATAGTGTCAGCTAACATTGTTACACCTTATGTGTATAGATTACAAAGATAAACATGAAATAATTTATAGAACTAGGTTAGATAAATGAAATAGGATATTTAATAAAATACAAAAACAACAAATTCACATTATAAAAATCGCAACTACGGGGAACTTGACTCTTGTCAAGATACGTGGCAACACTGAATGGTGTTTAGGGTTCATGTTATTTTATGTTGAAATTTCGAAATTATACGATACTTACTGATGGTATGAGATCCCAGTGTCCCACTGTTTTATTAAATTTTGGGCATAACCCTCACAGGGTTGTGCCCAAAATTTAATAAAACATTCGGCACGTGCAAGTCACAGACAGCTTGCAGTGTGACTGGCTCGGGTACGCCAACTTCGGCGTAATATTTTTACCCGCATTTGACAAGTTCGCCGGCGGTATCTAGTCGAGCGCAGCGAGACCAATCAATTATCTATGGATTTGACATTGAGTTTTGTTTTCGATTCAGTCGTTTTGCCGCGCTATTCAAAATTAACTTTACCTAACTTCAGATAATTTCTATAGATTTTGTCTGGGCCATTAACAGTAGTCGAACATTATACAGGGAGACCCCCTACCGTAGAAATTTTACGTCGGTTATTAAAAAAAAACTGCTGCTGCATAGAAAAGTGCAATACCTACGCGGTCAAAATGTATGGAACATTATTTTTTTAATAACCGTGAGTAAATTTCAACACAGAGGGGTTCAGAATTATTTACTGAATCCAAGATATCAGCTTACGCGTTGATGCTCCTCCCACCCTGGTAGATTCTAAGTACTCCTACGCAAAGAAAAACCTACAGCATTGATTACTTTGATACCTAGATACTAGGAAAACCTGGATTAAATGATTCCATATTTTATGTTAATAAGAAACAGACATAACATCACGCTTCTAATCCCTGAAGGGCTAGGCACAGGTGTACCTTTTATAGGAAGGTATATATAGATAGATAGATGGAATACTCTTTGTAATGTACACCTAATAAATTACAGACATAGATGTCGAAAAACATTGGTTGACACAATAGGCGGTCTTATCGCTAAAAGCTTTCTTGTACATACAAACTTTGGATGGATTTAAAGGGAGAACGAGAGACAATACTGCAGGTAGTCAGTGGTCCATTTACATATTCATTAAATACATACATTCATATAACATATATTTATCTACACATATATTTACAATAATAAACACGAAACAAGAAGAGGAAGTGTTTTTCACCAGAATTTTAAAAGTGGACAGTGATTGAACACGCCTTATCGACATAGGAAAGGCATTCCATAACCGTATTGTTTGCACTGTAAAATACTTATGTACATCAGAACGTTCGGCCAATCGAAGTTGGGAGCTGGCTGCTACTCCAGTTTTTTCTGAGGATTTGGTGACTCACAAAGATGCCAGGCAAATAATTTGTGACAGTACAGTTCGAAAGTTAGAAGCATTTATGTATGGCCGAACTTCCTGATATCAGAACGTTCGGCCAACCTGAATCTCCATAACTGAGGACCTTAGAGAAACTATTACTACTTTTTCCCAACCCCGAAGCGAAGCCGCGGACAAAAGCTGGTGTGTGACACTTCAAAGTATACCGCAGCGCTGGTATTCTGATAGGACCCGACATTAAACCACAGCATACTCTACCACTACTTAGGCACTCTGTAATTATAATACACACAGGCCGTTCCCGTCCACTTACTCGCTTCTATGTAATGACATAGAGGCTATGTCCACAATACCTAATGGAAATAATGGCATTCCCATCCTATAAGGAACGCAATACTGCGAGCATGGTATATTGTTCGGGGTGCGGCTCTTATATACCTATAAGTGCATAGTGGGTGCATATACATGTAGACTATACATACATATGTATAATGATATCAATGACGTTTCTTTATGTGTTTGTTGTATGGGTACACAGAGAGTGGCGTAGCTAGTCCTTGAATCAACATTTATTGCGGCACGTTTTACTACTGCGGCGAAGCTCCGCATTTTCTATGTGATTTCAAGAGCTTGAGAACTGGACCGCACCTGTAAAATAAGCCATAAACAGCACAATCAGCCTTAAAGTTCCCACTGCTGGAAAACAGGCCTCCTCTTGGTTAGAGGAAGTAGGCTGTAATCCACAACGCGGGCCCATTGCGGTTTGGTAACTATTAGGTATTCACCCATTAGAGGCTTCTTATCAATCAAATCGTCAGGCTTTGAATAACATTTACGGAATTTTACTAACACAGATCGTGTCGAGGAGGCCCTGTAGCTTGGGGGGCCCGTAACATTAACACTGCTGATACGGCGGTCGCCACGTCCCTGTATACAGGATAGAGTCCGCATTGTCCATTGCGTCTGCGTTTTATTGAGAACAGGCTAAAAAAATAAAATTGCAAAAATATAGAAAAGTGTGAGGTCATAGATGTTCATCACAATCACAAATTGCCTTTTTTTTCTCTGTTCTCGACGTACCCTACGGGGTATTGTTAGAGAATAAATTTAGGTAAAAAACAACATAACATCACGCCTGTGCGTGTGCCAAATGCACCTCTCTGCTTAACCCCTTGGTGATTCCAAGGGGTTAAGCAGAGAGGTGTATTTAAGTACACCCGCATTTCGTCAGCTATGTTTAATTCCCATGTATTTGGGGGCTAGTCTATTGGGTGATGCTTCTGGTGACTGCTCGTCTTGCTGACGATGGTTTTGTTCCTGTTGTTAGTAATTTATTGTTCTGTTTATTTTATTTTACTTCGATGGTCCTATTTTATCATTTGTGTGTACATTATGCAGCATTGCTTATGAAAGCTGGAGGCTTTTATTTTGGTATTAAGTTCTGTTTTTTTTTTGTTTTAGTCTATCAGCTCTTTTCTAGAAAAACTTACTAACTACAACTTACCTTTTTACCTGATACCTTTTTACGCCTTAAGAACTGAAAGTATTTGGATGAAATTTGGCACGCAGGTGGTCTATAACCTGAATTCTACTCATATGATACTTTTTTTCTACGTTCCCGTGCGAAAAAGCTAGTTTGTTATAGTTTCCAACGAAATTGTGACACACGATTTGTTATTAAGTTTACGTTAACGAGAAAATTATCAACGTTACGATCACGTGACTGAATTTGTGATGTAACTGAACGATTCGATTTGATTTAATGTTGGGAATATTGCGGTAATATGATTCGAAATCTGATTTGATTGATTTCAGTCGATATACTCGTATGTATGTAAGCGCGAATATCACCGTCCAAACTCAGGACCAGCGAACTGAACTTATCCTCCTGCGTCGAGGGGTGAGACAAGGGGACGTAATTTCCCCGAAACTGTTCTGTAACGCATTGGAGGATGTGTTTAAGGCGCTGAACTGGGAAGGACGTGGCATTAACATCAACGGCGAGTACATCTCACACTTGAGATTTTCAGATGACATGGTCATACTGGGTTAATCACGGCATAACCTGCAGCATATGCTGGACGGCCTAGTTGATTCTTCCGTACGCATTGGTCTCCGGGTGAACTTGACCAAAACACAAGTTATTTTCAACGATCTGTCAATGATATACGCGCATTGTCGTGGAGTTGCGGACACCATCCAGTATTACCTATTAAATTGAGGAGGCACCGCGCCTCGATGTTGTTCGAGAATAGGTGTAACTCGGGCAAACTCTGCAATTTAATAGGTAATACTGGATGGTGTCCGCAACTCCACGACAATGCGCATATTTTGCGTACGGTGGGAAAATCGATCATTAGATCCACTCCAGCTCCTCGAGGAAGGCCAGCAACGCCTTGGTGTTACTGACAGCCGCGCGGAGGGTACCTGGTTTACTGAAGTACTTTGCCCTGTATGTGGCGACCACCGGGCAGTTTAGAAACACATGAGCTGCTGTTCCGTCCTCCTCCATGCAGGGCATGCACAGAGGACTGTCTGTGACTCCTATGACAAAGAGGTGTTTATTAAATGACCAGTGGCCAGTTAACGCTGCCGTAACTATATGCAGCTGTTGTTTGATTAGTCGGAGAACCTGTTTCGTGAGGTGGCCATCAATTGTTGGGAGTGCTTCCCTAGCCTGCTTTCACTCACCTTGTTCCAACCATAGTTTGTGATGTTGTTCACTGGTGCGTTTCCTTACCAGAGTGCGTAAGTACCCGAAGAGGAGTGGCAAGATGGGTTCAGGTCCCACTGGTGTCTCACTCGACCCCCTTCTGGCAAGTGCGTCGGCTGTATCGTTGCCCAGCGAACCGCTATGTCCTTTGATACATTGAATGGTTATGTTATTGAGGCTACCCACCTGGTTAAGGCGTTGGTGGCACTTGTATATTAGCCCAGATTCAACTGTGTGGCTGTTCAGCGCTTGCAGAACAGCCATGTTGTCTGAGAGTATACGGATCAAGTGGTTCTTAACTTCCCTGGCCAAGATGGCCGAAGCAGCCAGAGAAATACCCATGCGTTCGGCCTAGAACACTGTGTTATGGACCCCCAATGATGTGGCTATGCGTATGTTGAAGTCCTCCGAGAAGACTGCAGCACCTGTGCCGTTACCTGTTTTAGATCCGTCTGTGAAGATGCGCAGCTCTGCATGGCACAAACCCTCGCATCTATGATCCTCTTGAGCTGGATTTTGTATTTTTTATCGATGATAAAATGTTTGGGTACCCGATCGTTAATGGCTCTATAAATGGGGAACTCCTTGTGAGTCCCTCAAGTAGCGCGGTGTGTGGTGTTTCTCTCTTACCCCAGAGATCTAGTGCCTTAAGACGTACCGCCACCAGTGTTGCTTTCTGCTGCATGAACAGGTGGAGCGGTGGCAGTTCTAGCATGGATTCAACTGCTGCAGTCAGAGTGGTTCTCATGCAGCCCGTAGCCGCCAAGCAGGCTAGTCGTTGCATGCGTTGTTGAGGCTGTTGCCAGCTTGGTTCGGGGCCACCAGACCGCGGCCTCATAGGTGATCATGGCCATACAGCCATAGTATAATTTTACCGGATAGTCCCCACTTCTTACCTATCATTTTTCTGCACTGCCAGAAGGTTATGCAGGCCGTGTTTAGTTTGATGTCCAAATGACTACTCCAGTTTAATTAACTCTCTAGAGTGACCCCCAGGTACTTGACCTCGTTGGCCAACTGAAGTTCTGTATTTAACAGTTTTGGTAGGCGGAAAGGGCCTAATGCTCGTAGTCGGGGTATACATGACTAGTTCAGTTTTAGTGGGGTTCACTGATAGGTAAAATTCCCTTCACCAGTTTTCTACGATACGCACTTGCTGAGTGATGCTGCAGATCGTACCCGTCACCTTCCCCGAAACAACGATTGCGAGGTCATTAGCATACCCGTAGTTTGGTGATGAGGTCATTAATCACCTGATTCCATAGAAGGTGGGACAGCACCCCTCCTGTGGGACACCCTCTGGCTATCATGACCAGCTGCTGCTCATCCTCAAGACGAACCACATGTTTGCTTAGCATGTTTGTTATCCAGTCCATTAGTACCTGTTGTAATCCATGTCTGGAGAGGGCTGATGCTGGAGAAGTTAGTTTTGTCGAAAGCTCCTTCGATGTCTATGAAAGTGCCCAGGCAGGTACCTTTTTGATGAATCGCTTCCTCTATCTGGCTGACTACCAGGTGAAGAGCGGATTCGGTTGACTTACCCGAGCTGTATGCAGGTTGGTTACCGTGAAGCAGTATGGTTTTCAGAGAGTCGTCCCTCAGCTCCCTATCACAGCCTTTCGAGAGTCTTTAGTAGAAAGGAGGTCAGGCTAATTGGTCGATAGGATTTGGCGTTTGTGTAGTCACCCTTACCTGGCTTAGGGATGAATATTACTTTCACTTCCCTCCGTTCTTTAGGAACGTATCCAAAGGTCAGACACGCTCTCATTAAAGGCACCAGTCTTATTGCGACACCGGTGTCACCCCACTGTAGTAGAGCGGGGAACACCCCTTCCGGACTAGCAGCCTTAAAAGGAGGGAAGAATGTATTTTTTAAAGAATAAGTATATGCTAAACTTACACCAATAGTCATCCTTCATTCATCCATTCATGTCCCGTATCATATTCTTTTATTTGTTAGCATTTTACGAATCGTTCGAAAACGATTTCTTTTATAATATCTTTAACATTCATATAACTTAACATTCATATTTTTTCTTACATTTTCCATTGTTGTGACACTTAGGTCAAATTATCAAACTGTCATTGTTTTTCTTTTTCTCTTTTAGTCTATGAAGATTACTTTTTGGGCACCCCCGTGTGGTTTCCGGGTAGTAGAATAGGACCAACCCATCTCACCCCGTGGGCGTGGGTGTCGTAAAAGGGCGACTAAGGGAATTGCTGGAGGATTTTATTGTTTTTCTTCTGTGTGGTAAGAACAACACACACCCAAGCTAAGGCTGCCGTGCCGAGAGCTGCGTGGCTAGGGGGGAGCCTAGTTGCAAGCGTGCCTGTTGTCTGGGATCGGGCGCCCCCAGGCACTAACAAGCCTTACCTCTCTCTACATGCGGGGCTCTGTAGGGTGTTGACAGATTTTTTACTCTGCTTTTCGTGGGAACTAAATGAGTTATTCAAATACTAATAATCAACTCGGAGGCGGCGGTGATGCTCGCCACACACCACGTCAGTTGTTTCCGCGGGGCGAAAAGCGAGCGGCGGAATGTCGCTTAGCTACGCTGAATGTACAGGGAGGTATAAAAGATAAGTTGGATGAGGTGTGTGAGATGGTCAAGGATAAAAGGATAGATGTGCTATGTGTGAATGAGACGAAAAGAAAGGGAGTGGACATATCCAACCACGGTTATCTGACCGCTATCTGGTCCGGTGTTCAAGAGACACATAGAGCCTGTCAGGGTGTGGGGGTTGTCCTCTCCGAGCGGATGATGAAATGTGTGAAAGATTATGTTTGTGTGAGTCCCAGGATTCTATGGGTAAGAACAAAGGTGGGTCTAAACCCGATCTTTATTTTATGCGTTTATGCACCCGATATGGGAAGCCCACCTTCGGAGAGGGACGAATTTTGGGGCAGTTTATGGGATTTAGTCAATGAATGTAGGTCAAACGAGAAGATTGTTATGCTTGGAGACTTTAATGGTTGGGTTGGTGTGAAGAGGAATGGGTACGAAAAAGTATTAGGTGCATTTGGGGATGATAGAGTGAATGAGAACGGGATGAATTTACTAGAGATATGTGTAGAGAAGAATTTGTCACTAATGAACACTATGTTTAATCATAGAAAGGTTCACAGGTACACATGGGAAAGGCAAGACAGTAGAAGCATGATCGACTTTGTGATTGTGGATGAAAGATTGAAGAGTAAAGTCACAGATACTAGAGCATATCGGGGTGTTAATGTAGGGACTAATCATTATCTGGTTATGTGTCGGGTGGATGGTCTGTTCAGGCATTGGCGTCACCGAGTTCGAGTTCCTGTGACTGCTCTAGACAGAATAAAAGTAGAAGCACTGCAAGAGTTGTAAGTAAAGGAGGAATATAAGAGGGAATTAAAAGTGAAGACGGATAAGATATTTGAAGATACGAATGATTACAGTCTAGAAGAAGTATGGGAGATAGCAAAAGATAGTATGGTGCAAGTAGCCACAAAAGTATGTGGTCTGGCGCAGAGGAAGTGTGGTAGTAGAACGAATGATTCTTGGGTAGATGGTGAAGTAAAAGAGGTTGTGAGGAAGAAGATAGAGGTCTGGCTTAATGTGTTAGCCTGTAAGGCCCAAAATAGGATGAATCAGGCAACAAATGTGACCGATGATTTGGAAAGAGTGAAGAAGAAATACTCCGAAATGAAAACGAAAGTGAAAGAGATGGTAAAAATGAAAAAGGATGAAAAGGAAGAAAAGTATAACAGGAAGTTCTCTGATAACTTCAGAGCCAATGTTAAGCTGTTCTGGAAACAGGTAAGATCGGCTCGCGGAGTGACAGGAACATCGAGTATGAATGTTATAAGAGCAGAAGATGGATGTATCCTGAGCGAAGAAAGTAAGGTCTTGGAACTTTGAAAGTTTGTTTAGTTGTCAGGATAGTGTGCAAGGAGTGGGTAACTGGGCAGACGCCAGTTTTGAAGACCCAAGCTCAGAAGTAGATGAAGAGAATGATATAGAAATAGATGAGATTGTAAGAGCACTGAAAGGGATGAAAGTCGGCAAAGCTGCAGGGTACTACAGCGTGTCTCCATAGGAAACGACCAATTGGAACCGTGCACCTAGAATCTGACGTTTCTTAAGTGCCCATGTAGGTTTATGTGAAATAAAATATTTTAATTTTGATTTTGATTTTGTCTGCTGAAATGCTTAAGGGCGGTGACGGTGTGGTGGCAAGCCTGCTGTACCTAATCTTTAATATGTGTTGGAGATATGGCCGTGTACCGGATGATTGGTGTAAGGCTGTAATCGTACCACTATATAAGGGAAAAGGCTCTCAGCAGGAGTGTAAAAACTACCGCGGCATTAGTCTTTTGAGTGTTGTCGGCAAACTGTATGCGAAGGTTTTGATAAACAGAGTGATAAGAGTGACAGATGAAAAAATATGGGATGCGCAGGCAGGATTTAGAGAGGGAATGGGCTGTATGGACCAAATCTTCTCCTTGAGATGCATAGCCGAAAAACATCTGGCAAAGCATAAGAAAGTCTACTGTGCTTTCGTGGACTTGGAGAAGGCCTATGACAGTGTGTGGAGGGAAGAACTGTGGTCGACACTATCCTTGTACGGGGTGGACTGGCGCTTGGTACGTGCACTGAAATCCTTATACAAGGATTCCAGTGCTTGTGTTAGGATAAATAGGGCATACACGAACTGGTTCTCTATCTCGAGGGGTGTTAGACAGGGTTGTGTAGCGTCACCGTGGCTGTTCAACCTGTACATGGATAACTGTCTGAAGGATTTGAAAGAGGGTGAATGTGGATTGACGATGTATGAGTTGCCTGTTAAATGCCTTCTCTATGCAGACGATCAAGTGCTACTTGCATCGTCAGCAGAACAGTTGCAAGACATGGTGACTGTGATGGATGAAGCATATAAGAGGAAAGGAATGAATATAAATGTAAATAAGACGAAAGTCATGATGTTTCAAAGAGAAGAGGATGTATCGGTGTGTGATGTGAAAATAAATGGTAAGAGTGTGGAGCAAGTAAGTGAGTTCGTATATTTGGGGAGTCTGTTTACAAGGTATGGAAAGATTGATGGAGATGTCGAAAGGAGAGTGAATGCGGGAAATAAAGTGAATGGTGCTACACATGCAATTGTGACCAACCAGTTGATGTCCAAGAAGGCACGACTGGCTGTTCACAATAGTGTGCTGGTGCCTACGCTTATGTATGGAAGTGACTGTTGGGTGTGGCAAAATAAGCATGAAAGCAGAATAAATGCTGTGGAAATGCGTTCCTTGCGGAGCATGTGTAGTGTGACTTTGAATGATAGGCTGAGGAATGATGTGATAAGGCAACGGTGTGGTTTAAAAGAAGATGTAGTGACAAAAATTGAAAAGAGTATGCTCAGATGGTTTGGTCATGTTGAGCGGATGAATGAAAGGAGACTAACAAAAGGTATTTACAAGGCAGATGTGAGTGGAAACGCCGGGAGGAGACGCCCTAGGAAGACATATAGTGACCTTATTGGTGATGTTCTTCAGAAAGGTCAGGTGCGTATGAATGTAAACGAGGCAAAAGGAGTATGTAAGGAACGTAGCAGGTGGCGTCACGAAGAAAGCGTGAGTTTATGTATGTATGTATGTATTTATATAATTACGACTCGATCGTGGAGGTTTTAATACATCTTGGCTGAACACACAGGCTGGTTTTATGGCTGGCAGATGAGATGTCAGAATGAAGAAAAACATAATTTTGAAACTTCAAAAATCGTCTACAATAATGCTTATGCTCTTATGCCATAAGAAAAGGCTGAAACATCTGAAACGATTCGGCGTCCGGGCTTCGTCAACAAACCATCTGTTTGGGAATTCTACGTCTGCACTCTGCAGAGTAACCATCTGCCTGGAGATTCTACGTCGAGCTTTGTCGAAGGAGACTGGCACTCTAAAGTGTCCCTTCGACACCTGAAGACCCTCTTTCTCCATCTCCTCCTCTTCTTCCCTTCACGGAGCCGATTACGCCCACGAAGCCAATCTACGAAGATCCTTCATCCTCCTCCTCCGGGCGAACCTTCCAGCTTCATTTCAAGCCTTCTATATAAACTTCAGTGTCGTGTGAACAGTGTTTAGTGTTTTTATAGTACTACTTGTATTTTCTATCTCATCCATTAAACTATCTGTACCATGTCTACTTTCAACCCTTTATGTAGTTAGGATCCAGTAGTTATGTTACAAGCCATCTGGAGGCCCATTGGAGTTTCTGCAACGTGATCACCCTGCTGGCGTAACGCCAATCATTGTCTCATGGTGTTTGAATTACCTCTTGCCAGTCGATTACCTGCACGAAGATACATCCAGGGAAGTGAGTTTCAATAAGGATGCGTCTCGTTTCTTCTGGCTAGGAAGAAAGTGTGCTATCGGGTTTCCGGAGGGTAGCGGGCCCAGGTGTATTCTGGGCCCGCTACCAGTACTTTCCTTACCCTGTCAACTTGCTGACCGGATTCAATGTTACCACAGAATTGGTGCCAACCCGTGGTACTTCTGAATCTGATGCATTTTTTGTAACTGGATTTGGCTGCGTAATATTTATCCCAGTCCTCATCCGCACAATGTGTTCATGGTTCTATTAAGAGCTTACCTTACCTTGCCGCGCTTGCGCTCCAGATCAGCGCCCCACCAGGCTTGTTTGCCTCGCGTGATACGTGGGGTGGTCTCTGGGCACGCAGTTTGGTAGCTGTCTATCATTGATTCAGTAAGATGACTTACTTGTACCAATATTTGTGTCATATCCGCAAATGTCGTCGGAAAGGTTGATAATGCCAGCTTAGATTCAAGGCTGCGTGTGTAGGTGACGTGGTGTTATTGGGGTGACACAGACCTGGACGTCAAAGTGGATCCACCTGTGATCAGAGCAGGAGGCCTCCTTAGAGACCTGCCACCCCGTGGCAATTTCCGTCGCTCCCTCTGTTGCCAGAGTGATATCTATGATTGTGCGGCCTCGTCCGTGAATGTTGTTTCGGAGCCAGTGTTCAGCAGGGATAGGTTAGCCAAGAATAAGTCCGCCGTCCCATTTAGGGGAGCTGGAAGGGGGCGTTGTCCGCCCTCCACCTACGCCCGGTGCGCCTACCCTGGATCGGGAGACTGGACGAGATTTCTCTCTCCCTTTCCGCAGCCTCCTTCTGCGAGATTACTGTTTCGCAGAAGGAAACCACCGCGTCCCAGGACTCCTCGCCAACCATCGAATTCACTACGGTCGGCAGCGACAGGTCACTGCCTACTTCTGAGATGAGGGCACGGCACGGCTCCTCCCAAGCGGCACACTCTGCCAGTGTATCCTCCCGGCAGTCGACGCAGTGGCGACACAGATACTTTCCGAAACACCCATGCCCCAAAAGTACCTGCGTTTCCCGAAACGGCAGGGAGCCAGAGGTCGAGCACCGGCCGGGCCGCCTCGATGGTGACGAGGCCGTCGGTAGGGCATGAGAGCCTGTCCCGCCATTCCGCAACCAGGACCATTTATACAAAAGTTGTGTGGTCTGGTTTGGCTGTTCAGCAAAACTCTTAGATTTTAATCGTTAGATTCACTTTTCCACCTCAAAAGGTGGTCGCTTTTCTGTTTCGTTTTGACACCTCTGCCACACAGAATGACGCAGTGACTTGACTTGACTGTCATGGAAACGTCATTATTATACGATGACGGGAACTGTATCATGTCCATCTATGCCCTAGGGCGTCCCCACCCGGCGTTTACTCTTGCATCTTCCTTTAAATACCTACTTTTAGTTTGTCGCCATAAACCTTTAGAAAAATATTAGCATATGATAGAGATACACAATCTCTATTTCAGTTTTCAGTGTAGGTATTTCGTTATATAAGCCTCTCGTTGTGCTAGTTCACGGTAATTCTGAGCTCAATATGATATAAATTTCGTGGAACGGCTCTATGAGCGTTTGAATATTTCGTAGAAGCGACGAAAAGGGATAGGTTCCAGCGAAGGATCAATAGGTTTGGGGTACTCTGTAATGCCATTTTGAGCTCAGTATTTCTCCTTGAGGGAGTGGAATTTCACCTTGAGTTGACAACCTAACCTAACTATTCTGTAAGACCATCAAGTGGAATGAATGATAGCTCACTGCAACATCACATCACCTAAGTTATCCCGGTGAGATTTTTACAGAATAGGATGGCAGTTACTCACCTACTTGTAGAACTTCTACTAATATATAAAATTCTCGTGTCGCAATGTTTGTTACCAAACTCCTCCGAAACGGCTGGACAAATTTGTATGAAATTTTGTGTGCATGTCGAATATGTCTGAGTCGTTTGCGGGGTCAGTTAGTATTACTATAAAAACAAAAAAATATTTTTTTGTACTTATTTTGTTTTTTTCATAAATTTCTCATCGAATCTATGTAGGTAGGTGTTGTGGTAGGTACGAACCGACTTGTTGATTCCAGTCATGATTATTTTCATACAATCCTCAGGGACATACAAAAAAACAACAGCTTTAATACCAGTATGTAATTATGTAATGAAAAATGGTTACAGAAGACAACGGAAACGTTTATTGGCCAACAATTCTTCTTTTTTTCATAATTTTTACGCAGTCTTATTTATTTACTGTAATCGTATCGGACAGAATAATTTACGTTTTTTTTTCTACCCAAAATTGCGTTACGGAATGTACTTCTACAAAATTAACATCGAAATAATTATTTTTTACAATTAAAATTACATTTCTATTACAATTTACAAACCAAAATTAAAAATTATTAGTTAATCCTACCTAACTTATCTACATATTGACAAATTATTGTAATTAACAAAATTATCATTTTACAACTAATAATAAAAATATGTTTACTGATCGATAAAAGTGTAACGTACATAATAGATGGCTTCAAGGCACGTGCTTTTACACGCAGAAATTCATTGAGAAAGCACGTGCTGAAATAATCCAATTTCAGTTAGCACGTGTACACGGAGACTAATATAATTAAATTACACTTTTACGAAAACTACTGTTATGAACATTGACATTGCAAATAATTATTATTTGTTTAATTACGTGACATTAATATTTAAACTAGGACAAACATTTATTAGGTAAATGGACAGTGAAGAACAAAATGCACAAACCAAATGCTAACATTTAAAAGAAAGTAGGTACCTACAAGTACATTGCGTGGCAAAAAATATGACCTACCCACAGTGTTTTTTTCCCTGTTAATATTTAATAACAGAATATTTGGTATAAAGCATTCTTCTCCTATCACAGTCCAATACATAACTGCTTATGTACAATAGGCGCAAACGTAATAGCTTAGAAAGATAAAACAATATTAAAATTAAACTAACTGTCTAGTGTAAAAAAGCTATTTATCGTAATAAAACTTACAAAGCTCATGTTTTCATGTTTTTGTACGTTTATTGATAGTTCGAGGGAAATGCATTTATCTTTTTTAAATGTTTTCTGACATTTTTATTTTGAACAAGTTAGTTTTACTTTCAAATTTATTTTACAAATAATCATTTCGATTATACGTTAAAAAAAAACACTTACGTAAAACTTCAGTAAAAAAACACTACTTGATTATAAATACTAGAGAAAAAAACATTATTATCCATTTAACTGAAACAGAACCTCAAGAATTTGAAATCAATCCTCCTTTGTATAAACTCGGAACTTTAAAAGTACCTATACCTACACTGCAATAAGATAGGATTTTGTCGGTTAATATCGTATAAAATGGAACACGATGGTTAGGGGACAAGAGGGGAAGTAATAGGACAAATCCCCTCAGGTGGATGAAGCCAACTACTTATGAAATACAGCAATAAACCCATTTTTTTTTTTTTTTGAGAAGTAGTGGGCCGTAATCCACCACGAGGGCCCAGTGCGGGTTGGTTTGTCTTCGAATTTTTGGTTCTAAGACATGCCGGTTTCCTCACGATGTTTTCCTTCACCGTTTTGTGAGAAGTGGTGATGAAATAATTTACACAAAGTAAATCGCCCGTCTGGGTACGAGCCTACGACCTACAAATCGTAAGTCGCGGCCGTTTCCACTTGGCCCACCACTGCTCTTACCGGGCCACCACTGCTCTCCAGAAACTTTTCCAGAAATTCACCGTTTTTATTTAATTTTTCTTTCATATTTTTAGATGCTTAAATAAAAAAATGTACCAATATGAAAATATGATATGATGTACTAAAAATCAAAAATATAAAAAAAAAATCTTATAATTAAAAATAACCTTTGGGTGTGCTAAGAAATGATACAGCCATCCATCAATAAACACGCCATATATACCACACCTATATACACGCTCAGTTTAAGGCCTGTTAATTTTACCTAAACCGAACCCAATAACTCTGATTATGGATTTAATAGAACTACATTCGAATAAGGTTTAAAAACGATTAGTTAAATCCATGTTTTGTTCATTTTTTAGGTTTTTGTTTAAACTGACGATATGTGGCGTATAGTACATCTACCTTAATCCTTCGTGGAAAAGTCGTGATGTTATTTTGTTTTAGATTCTTATCTTTGTAAATGGTGAAAGAAAATAACCAGAAAGTTTTGGTACAACAGTGTTTCCCACAAAACTTGTGTGATTATATCAAGATCGGGTTTACAAAGTTTGTGAAAAAGTGGGCTTTCTACCGCTCTAGTTCAATATGTACAAGATTTGTTCGTTTTAAATAAGTGAGGCCGGTTTTATTGAAACACAGTATTCTGTTCACACGCGGAAATAAACTTTGCAACAATGCCACTTAACATCAAATAACATCACGCATGTATTTGTCGAAGGGTTAGGCAGAAGGGTTACAGTACAACCACATTCTGCCAGTTCTGTTTCAGTCCCATGTACTCGTATTATGGTGCAAGGCCATCATGCGGGCACAAGGCTCCGGGCCACTACTGGGAAATTCCAGATGGAACAAAAAAAATGCTACTTCATAAATAAAATTATGAGCTAAAGAGATGCTTGAAATATAACATTCATCCTGCGATGTGCGAGTGCTTTTTATATACTCATAAAGAAAGTGTAAATGTTCTTATTTTAATGTGAATGCAAAATCCATTATAAACTAACCTTGAAAAACAAATTAGTTGCACAAATATTTACAAACGTAACTGAATGATCGAAAATAAATACTATTTGCGTTTATTTCCAATAATAGCCCCCCAACAGAAGGTTATTTAAAGACAGAGTATACAGGTTAATTAATTCAGTTTGGGTTTTAACTGGCGAAATGCGAAAGGCGAAAGATCGTCGCCTCCACCTAGGAGGCGACGATCTTCGCAGGGTGGCTGGCAGCATCTGGATGAGAGTGGGAAATCGAGCTGAATGGCGTGCAATTGGAGATACCTATGTCCAGCAGTGGACTGCTGTTTGCTGTTATGTGTGAATTCAGTTTAAAAGAAAAATCCTCGAACCATCGAAACACATACATTTTAATAAGTTCCCTAGACAACAACACGTAGTACAAAATTTCGGATGTACAAATATATAAAAAAGTGCATAAAATGTTCCAAAAATGTGTCTCAACAATCCTTTGTCTCGCCACTAATTTCTTTCTACATATTATTAAATATCACTAACAACCATTGCAAAGGAAAATACAAATCTAAATATGTATTATGTATGGAATTTTCATCTACTAAGCTCTCTATTCGATTGAAGCAACATTTTATTTTAGAGAAATATTTTCTGATAGATTCGAGTTCGTATTATTCACTCATTAATGCACAAATATTCAATAAAATTGTTGGTAGGGAGGTAGGTATTACATGTTATATTCAATTCAAAATAATGTATTTTTTTAAAGGAAGTTAGATTTATAGTTATTTAGATAAAAGTTCGTATACTTCTCTGTATGAGAAGAAGCCTTTGGCCTGCAGTGGCCTTGTCGATTTCCTTGATGATTATAAATATATCTTCACATCAAAAACCAGGTAGCTCATTAGTGAAGATATTAACACGTCCACCACCCTATCAAGTACTACCTACATAGGAACATGTTTTCAGGGCATGACAATCTTTGATGACTAACAATTCATTATAGGGCTTGAATAATTATACTGTCATTAGTAAGCCGTTAGGATAATTTTTCATGTTTTAGCTATTGTTGATAAATGATTTATAACATAAAGTAACTATAATAGGAATTGTTTTCATCGAATTTTCCTACAAAAAGTAAGTAAAAAGATATAAATGGCGTCATTTTCATGCACTAGATCTCGAAGTAAATCTAACCAATCGAAATACATTCTCGACCATCGTTCAAATATTTCTTTAAAATATGCACACATTACTTATTTTATAACATATCGACCACGGAATAACATTGGTTTTTAAATAGGTACAATTTGAATACATACGTGATAAAAGAATTGCCATAAATATATGTTTTTTTTTTTATTATACCGCTTATAGATCGTAAAATTAATGTGTTTTTGATCGCCGTATCATGGCAATGTTTGGTTTTAGATATCAGTAAGACAGATGCCATTGAAATGACGGTGTGAATATAGCTTTCAATAAATTAATCATTCAGGATATATAAAAAAGTCCCTATTGTTGCTCTTTTTTGTATTATTTTAAAATTCAATGCTTTTACCACTTCCGCACTTAAATAGTTGCTAGTCTAACCCTAAATTCAGACCTCAGAAACATTGTCTGAACAAAAGCTTTTATTTGAATACCCATTAATCAAATCACTAATGCTCTAAAACATCGAGTTTTATCGAGTTAAAACGTCAGTTTTTTTTGCCTTTTACCGGCCAACTTTATTGCGCCGTAAAATTTATTGTGAACGGCCTTTCACAGGCTTATAATGTGGCGAAAAATGGTTTTCATATTATTTATGCGTCTGAAAAAGTCAAGGTGAGTCAAAGGTAAGTGCCCTTGATCAGTAGCACGCAATGCGATCCTTGTCAACTATTTATTACCATTATTCTCGGTTTTTATTTGTCTTTGCCTAATTTATAACGAGCCTGACAATTTCGACTGTCTACGATAACCTTTAAAGTCGGAATTATATTTTCCTGTTAAAATAATTTCGTCTCGGGGCTAGTTTCTTTCGATTTTAACTATTGTAACTTTCTTTAAAAATATTTTATATAAGATGATCAAGTTGAGAATTACTAAATCAATGGCAATCATATAAGTTGTTGATTTATAATATGGTATCAACAATTAAATATGGTCAATATATTATTATGCTCTATTCACCACAATATTATTGTTGACAGTGTTTAACACATGAATAATTGTGGAACAAAATCACGTCGACAGTAACAAGACTCAAACAAAGTATTCAGCTGAAATATGTATTACACAATGAAACCAATGTTATTCCACTGGTCAACCGCGTGAACACGCAATAACAACCATATACGTATACTACTGCTTCTCAAAGCGGGGTTAACAAAAACTCAGTCACAACTAATTAGGAACATTTTAATACAAATAAACTGTTCTTATAAACTAATAACATATTTTCTCTTCTTACAAAGCACAATCAGTCTGTGGCACCATATTTTACTAAAAATACACTTAGACGATCTACGGGTGCTATATCTCGTCGGAGTCCGACCTTATTGAATCATAGTTAGACGTTTTGCTTCTCAGCATCCTTAGGAAGGAGCCTACCGCGAAGATCGTCCGCCGGTGCCTGTGAAAGATACCCTGGTACAACGCTTCTCTTAGCGCTTTCCTGTCGTCCGACATCGAAGGCTGAGTGCTTAAAGTTATGTCGGAATGCGCCTGCACCACAACAGCTTTCTGATGCCTCAAACCACCGTGTTTCTTTTCCAAAGACTTTTGGTTAGGCAGACTCATTGTCGATTCTATTGATGAGTTTTTCGTTTTTCTCAAGTTTAGCATCTTCTTCCCAGAGGACTGTGTCTCTGAGGTCGACCTAGTTGGAGCTAGTTTCGATCTGTGTAGTGGATTGTTAGAGCCCTCAGGGTGGACCATTATTTCGACGGATTTTTGGCTCACAGCACTCGACCGTGTTAATGTTCTCTGTGGATGGGATGTTGTAGCCTCTGGTTTCGGCATCCGCTCCTCGCTTGGGAGGGTGGATTGTTCAGTTTCTAAAGCAATCATTTTGGTTGATTACTTTTTGTGTGATTGTTGAAAGCACAAAACCTAATCACTCATCGGAGGGCGAGCCTCATCAATACTATCAATAGCGGGCACGGCCAAATGAATGTCGACTTCCTTATTGTTCGGCAGGTCGCTCCTGGCGTACCCGTCACAACAGTTACTGAATGTTATTGTAGGTACTTTTGCATCACTGTCTATTTTTACAGAATCCAAGTTTTGTGCCAGACAGTCTACGTTGCTGTCGTTCTGAGAGTCGCGGTCATCGGGGTTTGCGCTCATACTCGGTGCGAGCCATTCCTCCTCGTTTTCTGCGTCTGTCTTTTCTACGTCGGGCGACGGCCCGTGGTCCTCGCGGCTTGGAGATAAGCGCTCCCCGTTTATATTCAAACTTATCAAATCTGCCAAGTTAACGTTGAAATTCTTGTTTCTTCTGCTGCTTGCCTGATGCTGATCTTCTACAGTTTTAACTTCGTCAGCAACTAAACGGTCTGTGATAGTTTCAACTTCTTCTCGTAATTCTTGGTCTTCCTCGTAGTATTCGGATAAGTTCTGAAGATTTTGAAACCAGTTCTTCTCTAGGATGCTGGGTTGGGGTTTATTTTTTTCAACGTTCGATTGACGATACTGTTCGATGAGAGGTTCTAGAGATTCCTCGTGCTGACGGAACAGGTAGTGGTAGGTTTGACTTACGGCGTAGAGGGAGTAGGCAGATTTTGGCCTTGGTAACACAGACGCTGATCGCTTCTGCGGTGTGACACATCCATGCCACACGTGGCTGCGCACTCGCTCGCACAGTATTGCATTAGAATTAAGAATCCTTTCAAAGTCTGTCACTTGTTCGGCTTCGCTGATCTGCAACAACAGCTTGTTCTCCGTCCCTTTCCCGCAGTCCGCAGTGTCACACAGCCTCTTGTTGTCGCCGACCTGTTTAGGAGGATTACATCGCTTAGTATTGTTAACATCGATCCTTCGATTGTATACGTTCTGAGGAAGTTTGGAGGTTGAATGCCTGGGTTTCGGTTCATCCGCGTACTTCATAGGTATTGATAAATTTTGTACGGAAACCGCGAAAGGAACTTTCTCAACTACTTTTCTGTTTTGTTGTTTAACAATAACATTATTTTGTCGGCGTTTGGTATCGTTAGTGGACGCTGGCCGTTGGAAAAACTGTTTGTCGGCAAAGCGTGTTCGGTTATTAAGGTCGGCGCTACGGACGGCGCGAGCATATTTAGAGCGCGGCCTCTCCGCTAGACAGACGCTCTTGGCCCGCAAGGGGATATCGCGAGCTTCCTTAGGGACACCTGCCAGTTTTACGAGCACGTTGTCGTATCGTGATCCGATTAAATACGTATCAGGGGGCGCGAGACGAGCGGCGGCCGTGTGCTCACACGAGTGACTGCTTGCAAACCATGCACCGCTTTCTTCGAAAACTCAAGCAAAAAGTAATTTATCGCGGTGGCGTGCCCGACCAATCGATCCAATTGTTCCGAATCCAAGTTTAGATAAAGACGCGCATAAAATTTGGCGAATGTACGATGCACGATTACCTATGAACGACGTTTTTTATTAACCTTTCGTGATTCTTTTTCGTTGAGTCTTACGTGATTTGTATTTATTACGACTGTTCATGTCCTGACCGAGTTGACGTGACTTTCCGATTGCGAATTCAACTGGCTCTGGTTAGCGTGTTCATGTATTTGCACGCGTGCAAGTGTAAATATCGCGTGTTAAGATGCGTGCATGCATGCTAAATTTATGTATAGAGAGATGTCGATGCAAATCTTTGAACGAATGCGATTTAACTGTTGAATAGAATATTAAAGTAGGTTCATAATATATTTGTAAGCAAAAATTGTAACGTTAAGAAGTTTTCGAGTCATATGCTATTAAAATGAAGATGCACCTTTGTTTGGCAATACTACAGTTCAGTTCAGTTTCGTTCAGTAGTTAAAACTAAAACGCGTTCAAGAGCTGTCAGTGTCAACATTCCATAGAAAATAATGACACCGACAGTTCTTAAACGTAGTTTATGTATTGATCGCGTTCAGTTTCACTGGTGAAATCCACCCTTAGAATGCAAAGGTTTTAAACTTTATTTTAGATACATGTTTTTCTAATACGGGCAGAATTTAAAACATAATATCTGCTCTTTAAGTAAACGTTTTGACCGTTGATCTATTTTAGTCACAAATCGTTTAAAACAGAAGGCAAAAACGCTATAGAAATGTGAACACAAAAGGAAAGTAAATTTTCCTTTTGTGTTCACATTTCTATAGCGGCGTTAGCTACGTACACGCCCATTTTAGAACAACAGTGTTAATACCTATATTAAGGCTCCACATACAGGCGCGACGAGACAGCGCGGCACAAAGGCACAGGTCGTCGCGCGACACGCGGTGCCTTTGTGTCGTGCTGTCGCGTCGCGCCAGTGTATACCTAGCCTATTTCGATTTCTTTGCAGGTCCTTCTTGCAACCGTTACATGGTTGAGAACATGGAAAGTTTTAAGACGTTTTAAATTGCAAAAATTGAACTTATAATGTTTTATTAAAAGGTTTGCGAATACCATTTGGGTTTTCCTAAAATGCTTAAAATACGATGCTTTATAAACACCTAAGGTAATAAATAACTCCTCATTTAGATATATTATGAATATCGAAATCAATGATTTGTTATTTAAATTTAAACACGGTTTCATCCTCGTTAGCCGTTTCGTCACTATAACACTACAAATTGCTGAAGTAAAAAAAAGTAAGTTACTCTTGAAGTGTTAGATTTGTATTGTAAGGCAACAGATGGCGCATGAGGACCATCATGAAGCTGGCAACTACGAAGGTAGCAACGAGCGGGCGCCGCGCCTAGCTGGCATATTGCACCGAGGCGGACGTTCTCTTCTCTTTTCTAGCGGACCCCGACGGCTTAACATCTTGTTGTGCTACGTTATTGTGTGTTTTTTATTAAATAACTCTATTAATCTCTTACCTTGTTTTTCTGAGCTCTTACAGTATGTACCTTATATCCCTTTAGACAATAGTTACATCTTCACCGATTACCTCTTTGATGCAAGCTAGAATTGTGACAGTACTTGCTGGTTTTGCCATCAAGCAGTTATAGGTAACAAGTTCATGAGACGAAAATATCACGCTCCAAATAGTACGAATCAAGAAAATATTTCGCATGCGACCATGGCTTTACCCTGATCATTTTTGTACCTGTCCTGATTTCTGTCTGAAATAATTTTCTTGATTCATGCTTTTTAGAGCGTGATTTTTCAGGGTTTTAGTTTTTGAACATACTTTCTATTTAATTTATTTTGGGGTTATATAAACCACATATTTATAATATTTGATATGTCCCTAATTCAGCCCTTTCATTTGATACCCAACACGGGTTAATATTTTTTTTGTTCATGACTTTTCGGCCTCTAGAGGGCGCCATATTAAATTTAATGTGACGTCACATATTAAATACCACTATAACGAGCGGACGTTTAAGACGCTTCCAACAATACCTCATTTGTAACATTACAAGAAGCAATTCAGAAGTTATGAGGGAAAAGATGAACATACCCACTTTCAGCATAGTATTAGTGTACCCACATACATTCAACATACCGGTCAAAATTTATAACCCTCCCCCTTGTGAGTTTGTATGTAATAATAAAATAAGGGGTAATCATCAGAACTACTGATCCGATTCTGAAAATTCTTTCACTAATGGGGAGTATTCCCGAGTGTCATATGATATAATTAGTGTCTAAACAAGAAATTTCTCGCGGACGAAGTCGCGGGCAGAAGCTAGTCTAGACTAATATTATAGAGAGATAATATTCGTTTGTCTGTTTGCTTGTAAGTTTGTATATAGGGTTATCTCTGGAACAACAGTACCCTAATTGCGTAATACACAGTCAATCGGAATCTGAATCGTTTTGAAACAGATTGCTAATCCATTGCTACATAAGTTCGATAAAAATTCTGCTCAACAATGTAAATAACGCAATGAGTGTTGTTGAACTGTCAAAATCAAACAGATTAGTCGTAATCGTTTACGAAAACGTGTTACGCAATTAGGCTGCAGGTGGGAATTGAAAAGTTTTTTTGCATTCCAACATCCCCCATATTTAACCTAAAGAGTTAGAAGAGGATGTAAAAAGACACTTAACGAAGCCGAGAGTAATTTGTGCTGCCCGATATTGTATATGTTACCGGCCAAACCCGATTTTAGGATGAACAAGTTTCGCCTAGGCCAAACCAGAGCCAGAGATGATTCGGGGATTCCCGTTCGTCCAGGCAGCGACATGAGTTCCGACTAGGCAATATTAATTCAGACTATGACGTACCAGTTTATCCTAAAGAATGTAAATTCTAACTAGGATAAACCGATTCGACCAAGGCTAAACTGGTATACCCTATCGGTAACAGGATGAACGAGTTTGGCCTAGGCTATACTGGTCGGTCCTATCGCGTGTAGGGAGAACTGGTTTGGCCTAGGCGAAACTAGGTCTTCCTAAAATCGGGTTTGGTCGGTAACATTTATATTTTTTTGCACCGGACCATACCTTGAAACTTTCTGGTTGCGGAGATGTTGACGGTTTTAGTGACATTTCTTTTACGAAAACAAGTTTTTAATGTTATAACATACATAACATCATCACGCCTTGTTTCCCCGAAGGGTTGGGCAGAGGTGTACCTATAGTACACCCACATTTCGCCAGTTATGTTTAAGTCTCATGTAATAGGGGGCGAGCCTATTGCCATCTACCGGGCACAAATCCAGACTTCGGGCTGCTACTGAGAAATTCCAGATAGAAAAACCCAATAACACGTTGCCCGACCTGGGGATCGAACCCAGGACCTCATGCTCAGTAGTAGCGATTGCGACCACTAGACCAACGAGGCAGCGGTTGTGTTATAACACAACTTTAAATGCCCCCACGACCCTGTACCGTTGCGTGCGCCCATGAGCACAATGTTTTGCGTGTTTTACATTACGCCACTACCGCACACAGCAATGTTACCTATCAAAAATAAAAGATTACCCAGCAATTTTTATAAGCAATGTTACATTATTTTGATGTGCAGAATGCGTAGTTAACGGCTACGTGATGGGTCTCTTTCCACGCCCTGTCTAAGTAGTATACTCACATTTCGTCCATTATGTTTAAGTCCCATGTAGGGGATGAGTCTATTACCATCAATCGGTCAGAAATCCAGATCCCTTGCTACGCTACTGCTTGCTTGCTTGCTTGCTACTGGTAAATTTCTAATAAAAAAACACAATAACGCTCTTCCTGGGAATCGAACCCAGGAACAAATCTCAGCTGCGCTTGCGACCACAAGACCAACGGGGCAGTCATAAATATACCTACCTGCCTACATAAATAAATGTTTTCGGTTTTCATAACCTCGTTGAATAGTTTTTTGGTTTTTCTAGCAACTTTTTCACTTAGGTATCTAACCTAAAGTTTCGGCTTACAGACTATTGTTCAAAATTCATTGTGAGGTAGGATAAATTTTCCTCTGTTGACGCACCCACAATTCGGACCCAAGGAGTTTGTAAAATAAATCTAGGTAGCCATTTATTTGTAGGGTCATCTGCAGACTGATTAATTTATCGACCCACCCAATCTTACTAATACGAAAGGATACGGCTATTGACATTTAAACCACTCAAGCCTATCCAAGAAAAAAGTTTGGAATAAGAAACGAATTTTAATAGAGCACAGGGTACCTCTAAAGTTCCAAAAGGCAAACGTCAAAGCATTAACTTCATTACGAGACTACTTTCGAAATGATCAGAAATCAGTGAATTTCCAGAATAAGGCCCCTGACTGACGCGTTGGCATGAGTGCTGGAAGCGGGGTGCAAGAGGATGGGCATGGCAATAAAATGTAGGTGTAAAAACATTAAAAACTAAAAAAATCTCCGAAAACGCCTAATACAATAATGGAGAGCTTAATCTATTCGAGCAGGAAAATTTTAGGATTCTCATTCTCTCATTCTAAAGATTTTGTGTGTTAGTCAACCAAGTACCGGATTTTTCCGAAAATCTAATCGATCCTAATCGATTAGATTTCCGGAAAAAAAGGAGGGGTGCTGAAATTATCAAGTTTGCTTCGCTCGCTCTTGCATCCTACTCGATCTTATTTCTCAAGCTTTTTATGTAGGTAAATCGACACAGTTAGACCTCTTTCTGAATGCATGGACCAAATTAAACCTATCCCGTGCGAGGCGAGATGCAAAAATGATAGGGCTCGCTTTGCTCGCTTTTGCATCCTAGTCTCGTAATTGTTAAGCTTTTCTGCATATTTCGACTAAGACCTACGATACCATAACGTATCCAAGGTGAAGTGCAATAATGATCGAGCTCGATTAGTGGAGCTGAAGTCGCACCCCCTGAAAATAAACTTTCCTGCGCCCATGAGCGTTGGTCTAGGTACTGGTCGCAAGCGTGCATGCTGTCCCAAGTCGGTCAAAGCTATATTGGGTTTGAAATGACGAAATGAGACAGAGGTGTAGTATAGGAACACCTCTGACTAACTCTTTGAGGATTACAGGCGTGAAGTTACGTCATGTTATTTAAAACCTCAAGTTATTTCTTCACACTGTCCTACTAAACCAACACCTTCAACTTGCAGTTCCGTTGAACTGAAAGTACTTCCAAACACAACACAAAGAAATGTTCAAACATTGAAGTTTCTCCTCACATTATGAATCATTTTACTACGCAGTTTGGTTATAAAAAGCTCATGTTTACTATCGAAACATGTATGTTTTATTTCGTACGTCGTAATATCTTGACCGGCTGCAGACGAATCGGTTGACCTTTGCATATTAAAATGTTTTTATTTATTAGCTTGTTCAAGGCCAGGCCCGATGGCGCCGGGAACTCGGGAATGTTTTTTCGGGAACTGTTCAGAATTGAATTTGTTACTGAAAATGGGATCTACATTAGCGACGTATTTATTTGCATGCCTTCCGTTTTTAAACGACCAAAAAAAAGGAGGAACTGTTGGTATGTATTTTTATGTGTGTTCATCGATATTTTCATTAATAAAACTGTGGGCCGATTTTGAAAACTCTACATTCATTTGATAGAGAAAGTTAGTTTACGTAGCAAGTAGGTAGTGCTCTATGAAATTGTGTGGAGTTGGGACCTATAACTAAAAAGTGATTAATAAAAACATATTTTAAAAAAAACATACACCACCGACTAAATTCATCACGGGGCTTTCGTGTTTTTTTTTGTTTGAAATCGGTTGTTTTGTTCTTGATTGCAACGCGATTGTTTTGTTTGAAATTGGCTGTTTTGTTCTTGAGTGTAGTAAGTAAAGGTTTAATATAATCACTGAGGTTTTGCCAATCTTAAAATTCTTAAACTATTTTTGCAAGCAATATAATCAAGAATCACGAAAAAAGTTGTACCATCATGACGTTGTCGAATGTTATTTTTATTTTAATAACGTTCTGCAAACAGATTCATAGTTGTAATATCTATTTTTAATAATATTATGATGCATATCTGTGGACGCCGTTGATTGCTGACCAACTAAAGAAAATACCATCAATTACATATCGAAACCCCTCCGTCCCTCGGATAGGACCAACCATAGATAAATGATTGCGCTAGCCGCGAGACCTATCGTTTATCTAAGGCACCAACTTTAAACCGTTGGTTCCAGCTGTCATTTGTAGATCTTTGACAGTCGTTACGGGTAGTCAAAGCCCAAAAATCTGACAACTAGTCTTACTAGGCTCGTTTTTTTTTAGGAGTCGACCTAGGACGGCGTTCTTAATTATAGCTAAGTTAAATTATACGGATTATACTCGTAATAACGAATGTTAGTGTCCATTTTCATGTTGGTAAATTTTTTTGTTGTTTTTTTATACTGACTAAAACCGACCCCTTTTCCTTCAGTTGCCTGTGCTAGGGCCATGGCTCTATCGAACAACCGCGACCCCTTTTTTTTTGGGTGGGATATCATCAAATGACTTCTCTCGCTATGGGTGGAGCGGGAGGGCGTCAGACTTTTACTGACTAAAACCCACCACGTGGCCCTGGCACAGGCAATTGAAGGAACACTCCTTCAATTGCCTGTGCCAGGGCCACGTTACTCTTTCGAACAACCCACGACCCTGGCAGTGGTATCGTGGGCTGTGGAGGTCAAGGTCAGATAGGCAGTCGCTCCATGTAAAATACAGGTGTTCAGCTATATCTGGTTAGACGGAAGATGACCACAACTTAGTTGGGAAAAAGCTCGGCAGATTGATAAATAAATATGAAAGGAATTACATTCGGTTTACAAAATATCGTGAGAAAAACTGGTCAATCTTTAGGGCAATCTTTAACTTTATAGTCCCGTAGTCCCCTCACGATGTTTTACTTCACCGATTTCAGTAATGTCCAAGATAAAAAACCGAAAGAAACAGAAATTGCTTGATGTCAGGACCAAAGACAATACACAATGTTCTGTGTGTTGCGACACTGGCAAATGACATAATAAGAAACAATCCAAACAAAAACACCAGGCCGATTGCAGAATGGAAAAATGACTACTTTTGTAACAAACAGCACTTATAAATCAGAAAGTTCTTATGAATTGAAAAAGACACATTGGGACTTGCCCGGATTTGAAACCACAACCTCGTATGTGAGAGGCAAGGCCATCACAACTTATTCAGCCTCTAATATTCCCACTGTTGTGACACCTCTTCTCTGTAACAGGGTGTGGACCCAAATCAGCGACACAGGTCCATCCCATCCTACAGATTTGTTCATGTCACAAGTATTTAAAGTTTCTAAGTCAGATCTTGATTTTTTTTACTTAACTTTTCGAAATCCTATTAAGAATCGTTACTTGTCTACTTTTTCTAGTAACAAATAAGTTTTAAATACAGCTTCAATGTCGTAGTGACAGCCTTCTGGCTTATCGCCCAGCCTCCATTAGCCTACTTCACCTAATCGAGTCGACTTGTCCTAGATGATAACCGCGTCGCAACACATCTTATTTTTTTTTTTTGTGTATGGCATCTCGTAGTTGACCTTGAGAGGTCGTGACTACTTTACCGGACTATACTGTGGATGCCTTAAGCGAACTCAAAGCCTCCAGCCAGGGGAAAAACTTACATTACTAAGCGACCGCTCGCTAAGGGCACCCCCTGTGGGGTACGGACCTCGGCTTAGGGCGTCGCTGGAGGGAGGACAGCAAGATGGGACAGGCTGGATCTGATTTGGATGATTATTATTATCTGGGGAATTTAAAGCTACAGGCTCAGCTAAGGCGCGGGCTGGCACTTCGTCGAGCAAGGGTCGGGGGGGACGACAACACATCGCTCTCTCGCGCTATAATTTACCTACTTTGTTTTCGATTAGCGTTCTTTCTGACATTTTTTCTTCTTGTTCGGCCCCAAAGGGTCGCAGCGTGATGTTAAATAGTTTATAACCTTCTTCAAGAATTGAGCTATTAAATGCATTTTTTTTTTTTTAAATAATACTGGTATTTCTAGTGCTCTTTTAAACAAACAACCGTCTCAGCTTTATTAAATTAATATAGATTTATCCGGAAAACTATAAATTAGGTTTTATATCATAGTTGTATAATTTTCTTGAATTAAATCAGCAAAGTGGTACTATTAGAAAATAATGTATCAATATTATTAAACGTACTAATTTGCATATAAATAAGAAAAAGAAGTACCTACCCAGTTACAAATAATAAAACTATCTGTATTCTATTCACTTTTATTAAGATACTGTCTGTCAGATACAAGCATCCGTTGTAAGCAATATAACTACTAACGTACCCAGCTTCCACAATTCCACACAGACCGACAGGGCGGAATAATTGAGATCTCCACGACTCACCAGGAAACTACAAAATACATAGGTTCTATTTATATAAACAAACAACTGAGCAATGAACTTAAAAAATACGAGCGTAATCTTCTTGAAGGAATGAAGGAAATGGAATGAATGAACACAACAGATTACCTCATTCCAGTAGTTACTTTCATACACTCAGTATGAAAGTAACTGGAATGAGGTAATCTGTCTCACGTGTAGGCATTTCTTTTTCTTCTTTGTGTGGGAAGGAAAAGTCATTCAGGTAAATGCCATTTTTCTTATTAATTCTGTTTGCGGGATTTTTCGTCTATTCCAACATCAATCAATTATTTAGCTACGTTTTTATTTTGTTGCTAAAATGTATGGGCACAAGTCCAAGTTTTACCATACAAGAAAACCACACATTAAATTAAAGTACTAACTGAGTGTTTACTGCAGATGCTTTATTTCCTTATTCTTTATTTTCTAAAAAAGTTCAGTGTCATCCATCATTTAAAATGAAAGCAGATAAAAGCCTATATACAGCCGATTCTGTTAATCTATAAGTCCAAAGCTTTTTATTATTTCAGGGTGGGAAATCAACAAATGACTTGGGGCGGAGCGGCAGGGCGTGTACGACTTATACTGACTTAAACCCACCCGTGTTCCCCTACAGTTGCCAAGGCCACGGTATCTTTTTCGAACAACCCGCGACCCAGACAGATAAGGTCCCAGAAAATCGTCCAGTGCAAATAACCATATAAAAGAATAGCGGATTATTGGCACCAATTGACCAATCTGCACTTTGGCGCCAGCGTCGTTCTAGCAATACCGAAATCTACAGTCCGGCCGTCGAGAGAATGAGTTCCTGACACCTGCCAGTGCGACAGTTCCAGTAACTAATAAAGATTAAAGTCGCAAAACAATTATTCGTTTATAAGAAACTGACGCGTGTCAGGAGCGCATTCTCTTGACGACTGTAACTACAGCATGCGTACCATCGGGTTTTGTCGACGGAAGAATAGACAAAATGACAGATAGAATAGACAAAATGAAATATACATCTGTCATTTTGTCTATTCTTTCGACGACAAAACTCGTTTCTATGGTGGAGACCTTGTGATTCAGAACAAGAAACCTCTGCCATTTTACTAGCCAGCTATGTATGTTTATAACCAGCATTGATAATAAAAACTGTTTTACCTACATCTTATATTCAGGTCAAATACTTTTGAACGTAACATGCATGAACACTTTCGTTACATATTTTTATATGTCAATGTCACTGTGTTGCTGTATGTTTGAATATCACTGATAACCGTGGTCAATTATAGTAATTGTCGATGTTTGTTTAGTTTTCATTTGTTTGTTTCAATGACAGTCATTACATTAACACTGTTCGAGCGTTCCTGCACTGCGTCCGATCCTAATCCGAATTCAAGATCCGAGTTCAATCCGAATTGGAAATTAACTAAATTCGGACGGACTGATTTCGGATCTAGTGCGCAACCCCACATACAAAAAGTACTATTGCTAATTCGGACCGACATTTCTCGGATTCGGATAGGTGCAGAACCACTCTTACGCTGAATTATTGGAGTGAATATTATTTTGTCGGTTGAATATGCAAGCAACTAATTAATTAAAACGATAAAAATAAAAATGTACAAACATATTGATAAGTTAATCAACAGTGAACGTTTGCAATCAGCAATCTCCATATAAAACTAGCTATGCAGTTTAAAACTAAGGAAATTCAGATTTGACGCGAGACTCACACCTGAGCAACGTCTTCAAACTAAAAACACAGCATAATATGTAGTATCAAAAGAAGTTGTTCGTTCGCTAAAATAATAATGTACAACACTGTATAAACTCGTCTAAGTGGGTAACAAGGTCATAATTAAGATTAGTCGTACCGGGAGAGTGGATTAAGGCAACCTTAAGAATTCCGTGACGTCAGGTAACGGCCATGACCACTGCCTCATTTAATTAATATAAGGTAACTAATGGAAATGTACAGCCCAAGTAGGTAACATCAGGTTTTGCGAAAAGTCTGACTACTGGCTTTCACCAATGAAACTAAACGCGTTCAGCACTTTACCTCGTTCAAGACCTGTCAGTGTCAATTTAATAAAGACAGCTCTTGTACGCGGTTTAGATGTGTTTATCACGTTCAGTTTAATTGGTCAATTTCATTCTTCTTTCTGTCAATTTTCTGCGGAGTATTTGCGTAACACACTATCAGTAGGAATGGCTTTCATTTTGACAGTTCAACAACATTCATTGCGCTATTTACGTTGTTGAGCAGGCATATTTTTCGAACATAAGAAGCAATGGATTAGCAATATCAGGTCTGTTATTATGATTGGATGACGTCAAAAACAACCACCTTGGGTTACAGGAAAAAAAATAGATCAATTTCCTGTTATCCAATCCAAAGAAAAGATGGATGGATTGTGAGAAGAATTATATGAAAGAAAAGGGAGTGAATGATAGCGTGACGGTTGACAGGAGCATGGGGTCTCAACTCGAACAAATTATCATCAATAACACTCATAATGCACGTATTTTCAACAAAAAAACATAAATATGAAGCCTTTAACTTCAATTCGAACCCTTAAAATGATGAAAGTAGCCATCTGATAATCATTTCGTTTAGAGCTCTTTATAATAGATGGCGCTTTACTCAATTTGTCCTGTCATCACAGTAACCACTATCTTTACTAATTTACTCAAAGAACTTTTTTTTTATATCTATTACTTATAACCCCAGCACGCGTAGTTTGACCCACTTTTGTCGACGGCAGAATAGACAAAATTACAGATTTATTTTATTCATCTGAAATTTTGTCTATATTTTCATCGACAAATCTCGTTTCCATGGTGGTCATGCTCCGCATGCAAGAAGCTTGGGACAATGACAGGAATGTGATTATGAATACACTTATCCAATCGTATCGCTGGCTTTCAAAAACATGTGTAAAACTTTTAGAAAATTCAAAGAAAATGTCTGTGCATTTCTTCACAGTTTCTTAACGCATGAACTGCGTACTCAGTTTTCAAAGGGATTCATTTCATCCTACATGCCCTTGGTTGTTACATATTACAGTCTGTGTATTTACCGGATGCAGCCTCGTGTCTTGCAAGGCTTCAGGTAAAGGTCAAAAGTTGTATTATGTGACGCAAAAGCTGGAACGTTTTAAATGGCAATTTTGTCTTAGGATATTGAGCTATGCCTAGGGAACTTACCTGTAAGTTATATTGAAATGCAGTGAGAAAGTGTATTGTTTACATTTATTAAACGTTATTTAACGTAGCAAAGAATACATTAAGAACTAATACTCTTTATTATGTACGAGATACGAATCTATATAAATAAAGCCAAGTCGTGTTAAACACCATTTATAACTCAAGAACGGCTGGACCGATTTTTATAATCTTTGATTAGTTGGATGTGTCACCCCAAATAGCAGAATAACTAAGTCTAAAACATGGGATTTTTTTTGGAAAAACAAAAAAAAACTGAGGCGTTACGAAGTTCGTCGGGTTACAGATATAAATGTAGAAATTTTAGACAGGGTGACACAATGGGCGATCTCATTGCTAAAAGAAAGACAGATGGATAGACAGATAAAACATTAATTCATTGCAAATAAAAGACACATCACAACCCACAAAAGCACAGTAAAATGATAACGCATTACAAAAATATTTTCTACGAGTTTGCGGTTTATATTTGCTTACGCCTAATAATAAATTCACGGACAACAAGTGTGACCATTAATTGAGCTTTAAGGGCTCAAAAAGCGAGATTAGACCAGATCGATCAATGTTTCGCTATGGTTTGTAAAATGAGTGGGCGGGCGAACTTACTAGTTGTTTTGAATAGGCTCAGGCTATTCAGAAACTCACAGTTTTTTTGTTTTCCCTTTAGCATTCAATAAGTTAATATTTAATAATCAAAATATTTTATTTCACATAAACCTACATGGGCACTTATGAAACGTCAGATTCTAGGTGCACGGTTCCAATTGGTCGTTTCCTATGGAGAGGAGCCGGCAAGAAACCCCATTACTCTTTTAAAAATATTTGTGTTTTACAATGTTTTCAAATTACAGTGTTAATAGGTATGGGAGGACAGTGTAGGCCTGTCAACAAGTACCATATGTTTAACAAATAGACTATGGTCTATAAATTTATAATCTACAAGGCCGACAACGTTCTCACGTCTACAAAATATAAAATAATCGAATAAAGTAAAATAAAAAAACAAATAAAAATTGTAGGTATATAATGTCAAATAATGATAATATTATGTCAGAGTTATTTATGTAAAAAGTCAATATCTAATAATAAATAATAAAAATTTAACACCTTCATTTGGGAGAATTAGAAATTTACATTGTCATGCCGTTTATGAGGTACCAGGGAAGCCACATGTGCAGAAGGAATTATTGCCAAACTTTCTTGTCTTCGACGTAGTCTTTAATCTTATAATATGCTTTTTTGATAAGGACACGTTTGATGTGGGTTTTGAACTTTCCATTGCTAAGTTCTGTAACCGACTTTGGCAACTTGCTATAAAAGCGGATACTGTTTATCAGAAATGATTTGCTTGTTTTAGTTAATCTAATTGTGGGTATAACAATTTCATTTTTACTACGTGTATTTATAATATGGAAATCGCTTCTTTTTTTTAAAGTCCTAAGTTTTTGCGAACATACAAAAAACTTTCTAAGATTTATAGAGAAGGCAGAGTTAGTATATCAATTTCTTTGAATTTGTTTCTAAGAGACTCGCGAGGACCCATTTCATAGATCGCGCGGATTGCCCTCTTTTGTAAAATGAAAATTGAATCTACGTCAGCTGCTGATCCCCACAGCAGAACGCCAAAAAACATAATACTGTGGAAATAAGCAAACTATACTAACCTAGCTGTGGCTATATCGGTCAACTGTCTTATTTTTCTTACTGCATATGCAGCTGAACTTAATTTACCTGAAAGAGCTCTTATGTGAGCGCCCCATTGCATTGCAATTTTGAATCTAAAGTAATTCCTAGAAATACAGTTTCCGTAATAGGATCTACTTTCATGCCATCAAGTTTTAAATTTAAACCCAGTTGGGGTACATTTGGTAATGAGAACTTAAGACATTTAGTTTTGTTCGCATTGAGTAAAAGATAATGATTACATTTTACTATGGAGCTAATGGAGTCGGTTATGGCGTCAAGAAAGAGGTAAATTTCATAGCTTGGCGGCCGATACGCTGTGCCTATAGCAATTCTATTGCCATTAAGTATAAGAGTAATCCACATTTGTTCGATAGTGCCGTATCTAGGGTCAACTGGGGTAAACTACGAGCGGTCAGGCCGCGTTTAATACCCCCCGTTTTTTTTTTAAAGCGATATTTTAGAGACATTCTTTGGATGGATTTAAAGGGAGAAAGAGAGATAATACCGCAATGTGATGATGGTGGTGTGGTGTATGGTAACATTTGCATATGCAATAATCATCATGAAACAAGAGTTCATAGTGATGAAGGGTAAGGAGAGAGGAAGTCTTGTTTTTCGTTAGAGTACTCTTTAGCGACAGTTCGTAGTAGGTACAGTCGACCGCACGTCTGTGGTAACAATTTGACGTTGAGCTGACGGTGTATGGAGTTTCAAGAGGTCAGCTTATACTGGTTTTGTTGCCACTACATCTTCAGTAAATAATTTTGAGGAAGTATTAAAAAGTCTGGATTTATGCCCGGTTGAAGTCAAAGTCAAAGCATTTTTGAACGTCAACATGTACATTAAAATAGAATTGATTCTAGGCGCCCCTTCCAAAAGGTTTCGTATTGAGAAGAAGGGGCAAGAAAATCCACAATGATGGTAATAGGCTCGCCCCCTATTACATGGGACTCGAGCCTAACTGGCGAAATGTGTGTGTACTATAGGTACACCTCTGCCTAACCCTTCTGGGATTACAGGCGTGATGTTATGTTATTAAAAAAGGTCAAATCGATCATCTTTATCGTGGCAAAGAACATGTTATTCATCAGAAATGATTTATAACTAGTGTTTATTGCCGCCTTTACATTGTGTCTTGCGTGTTTTTCATGCTGAAAAACGTCCCTATTAACGAATTTCATTTTCTTATTAAAGATTGGGATTGTAGCCAATGAATGGCAAAAGACACATCCCTCAACTAGGTTCATAATAGATAGCATCACTAAAATCAATCTGTCTCGCCATTCCCCAACTATCTTGTGGTCAGTTTCCAGAATAACTTGCTGCAGCTGAAAACTAGCGTTTCACAACTCAGTTACCGGTTACACAGTCCGCGAGGCCTAAGCTGAGCATTGCATTTGTGTGAGTGCACATAGCGACGCGTCCTTTTCTTTGTTTAAACCGGCTTATACAATTGGCCTGAGGCGTTGTGCGTCCATCGCGCGATCACATTGGTGCGATTGGTATCACTTATCACTCACACAAATGCCTCTTGGTAACACTGGTTGTCAGACGTTTTGGCTTCCGATTACCCGTAACGAGTGTCGATTATCTACGAATGACAGCCGAGACTCGAGGTGCGGTTGTCATTTGCCACAACACAACACAACCTCACTGGATAGCATCAGACATCGTTTTTATTTTTAGCTGAATGTTCTACACGCTACAGCTCAATGAAATTCCTAGCTAATATTTTTTAATGCGTTCCTCACGAATTACGTCAGTAAACAAGTGGCTACAATACATAATTTATGAGTTTACTCCAAAAATAGCTAATCCGTGCCGACATCATCCAATTAACTATTTTGGAGAAACTTACTATTTTCGTCCAAATGTATGCGAAGTTCAACTTTCTGCCACGCTAAATAGTGGCGGTATTCATGTGCTGTTTTATAGCTGTGTTAGCAACGTGTGTGCCTAGATATGTGTGGAGTTTGTTGACATAGGGTTTTTTTTTTCATTAATTTGTTAAAGTGTTTACATGATATTGAAAATAATGAAAGGATTTTTGCTTAGGGGTGCATGACGTTTATTTTTATGACATTTAATGTATTAAGGGAAACTTAATAACTTTGTCATGTTTTAACTGTGGTTGCCTGGAAAATAAATGACCATCTGTTTGTGGATTTCGTAAACCTCTGTCTACCAAACTAGGATTAACACTCAAGTCGCTAAGCATGGATATGTCAAATCCATGGTTAGCAGATTGAGTGGCTTGGATTATTAAGTTTTTTTTTTTTTTTAAATTCATTAATTATTTCCTTATAAGGAACATACCATAATTATTTCAAACTAGCACGTAGCCTATGTCATGCCCAGTTCATGGTTTAACTGTGTACCAAATTTTGTCCACATCCGTTGAACGGATGTTCGGCGACACAAACAAACAAATTCACTTCGCATTTAAAATATTAGTTATGATATAACCATTGGGAAGCATTTATTATCTAGTGAAGAATTCCTGTATTATGAGATGATTAATATAATGAGAGTATAGAAAACATGACGTGGCCGTAGTGCGCAAAAGTTATGTAGGCAGCCACACACCGAATGGCGCGATAAAAATATTTCCAGCTTCGTAGTCAGCGCAACAAATTTAGAAATTAACACTCATGTAATGCTAACCAAGGTGCTTGAAAAACAATGAAAATCTAATCACCTTGTTTAAATTGTCGTGTGTTGGCGACTTTGGCACGAGTGCGATCTTATTCCGAACTGAACTGCAATCGTGTTTCTGGAATGAAAATTCCAATCGAGGTTTTTGCGTGATTGAGTAACAAACTTTCACAATTATAATAATATTAAATCTCATATTTACAAGTTTGTAAGCCGTTTTATTTAGTCCCAGGGTATATAAGATGGACTAAATAATTATAGCAGTAGGTACTTATGTGATTGACGATGAGCAATAGGCTCATGAAAAATAACTCTAATGACCAAACAAATAAGTCTATTAACCACAGTTAAGATAATAATCTTAAATGTGTTCAGTAATTACTATCAATCATAGAGGGCATGGGAACTGTCATAGAATATGATACAATGAGCAAGCAGTGTATCTATGCAATACATATTACAAACTAGGTTTTGCCCGATTATCCCACGGAAACGAACTACCGGGATAAAAAGTAGCCTATGTGTTAAACCAGCAGCCTAATTGCGTAACACATTTTCGTACACGATTACGACTAATCTGTTGTATTTTGACAGTTCAACAACATTAATTGCGTAATTTACATTGTTGAGCAGATTTTTATCGAACTTATGAAGCAATGGGTTAACAATCTGTTTCAAAAGGATTCAGATTCCGATTGGTTTTGTATTACGCAATTAGGGTACAGGTAATAAACTCACAAAATGTATTTCAGCCGTTTCGGAGATTAGCCGAAACAAACAGACAGATAGCCAATTTTTTTTTTTGTTGTAACTCTTAGATACTACTATAACAAAGTCTTTATTACTGTTTGTCCGGCTTTGATAAAATTTGGTACGGAGATACTTAGAACCCTGTGGAACGACATACGCTACTTTTATCGCCATACCACGCGTTTCAAGCGGCGGAAGCTAGTAGGAAATAAGAAACTACGAGATTTACTTTAAAATTGTATTGCATAAAACAACGCTGTCCGTTGTATTCCCAACATTTTCATCACAAAAGTCTCGTATGATACATAACATTCTTGTAGTTTATTTTATCCTAACAAGTGTATGAAGTAAATGGAAGAGAAACCCAGTTTTCTTTTTACCTTTTTACTTGTTCAAGTAGATATTAAAAATCTTCAATGTTCCTGCATCTAAGAAATCTAGCACGAAAGAACACATGACAAAAGAATAACATTACTCTCAGGGGTGCTACACACACAAAGCAGCTCGCTCGGCTTACCTCGAATAAAATTGTGCCAAGCAGTCCCAAACATAATTCAGCGAGTGTTGATATCAAACGGTGTTTGCCGATAGGCGCAGGCCGAATGAAAGCCGAATTTGTGCAGTAATTCCGGGTCGATTTCGGTGCTCAACAAATACTGCCGAATCAAATGTCCCGACCCGAACATTTTTGTAGGGACCCTTACATACGAGGAAAAATAAATTGCCTCTGAGTCAAATGACATCTACGAGTACTTTAGTTAAAGATGCAGATCAATCGGACAATTACCAGAAGCTTTTAAGAGATTAGGGTCATTTATCTACATGAGTTTGATCATAAGCATACATAATCAGCCTATAGCGTTCCCACTGCTGGGACACAGGCCTCCTCTCTATGAGAGGTAGTGAGCCGTAATCCACCACGCGGGCTCAGTGTGGATTGGTAGATGTCACATGTCTTCGAATTTTTGGTTCTAGAACATGTCGGTTTCCTCATGATGTTTTCCTTCACTGTTTTGAGAGCAGTGGTGATGAAATAATTTACACAAAGTAAAGAGACTGCCTGGGTTCGAACTCACGACCTACAACTCGTAAGTCGGGGCCGTTACCACTGGGCCACCACTGCTGTTTGACCGCATTGCAGTTCTTATCCGCTTTTTAAATATATTATTGTCATAGTCTAAGTACAGTCCGCGAGTCGTAAGCTGTGCATTTGTATGAGTGATTACCAATCGCACCAATGGAGGGACGCACAGTGCCTCAGGCCGATTGTATAAACCGGTTTAAACCAATCGCGCTCGCGCGGGTGGCGAGCAATGGGTAGCTCGCCGTTTGGTAAGGACCAGGCCCGGGTCGTCGGCGCGTCGTGTTCCACGCGCACCTCAAATAGGTGTCAGCACTCAGTGACGGGGTCCGATAGGGCCGAGGCCTGCCAGGGTCGCGGGATGTTCGAAAGAGATATCGTGGCCCTGGCACAAGCAACTGAAGGAACACGGGTGGGTTTTAGTCAGTAAAAGTCTGACACGCTCCACCCAGAGCAGGAGAAGTATTTTTATGATTTCCCACCCAAAAAAACAACCTGAGGCCTCGCGGACTGTACATGTGCCAAAAGAATTACCATAGTTTAAATCAAACTCTCCAATTTAGAGCTCTGTAGCTGCTCACTGGCTAACAATCGAGAGAAGTCGTCTATTAAGAAATGTTCTCTTAAAAAGGGATCTATTCGTGACATTCATCTTAAAGCTATTGATTGGGCGTTAGGGCAGATTAGCCTAATCTCCTTTCATCGAATTCCGTTCAGCCGTTAAATCGTGAAAAAGTACCAGACGGTGTTATTTTCGCAAATTAATTTATAATACTACGTATGGATAATGGATATGGGCTGTCTTCCCAAGGGATATCGTGTCCAGTAACTGGGTTATGGCAGTCGCTCCATGTAAAATATAGGTATTCAGCTACATCTGGTTTGATTTGAAGCTGACCTCAACATATAATTGGGCAAATCCAGGCAGATTGATTGAAGTATGAAGAATAGAAAACATTATTAATTTTATTAACTTTGTATCTTATTCAGTGCAGCCATGTCGTTATGAACTATTTTGTGTTGCTAAGGGTTCTGTGTTGGTTAAGCCTCGTTGGTCTAGTGGTCGCAAGAGCTACTGCTGAGCATGAAGTCCTGGGTTCGATTCCCAGGTCGGGTAAAGGGTTATTAGGTGTTTCTATCTAGAATTTCTCAGTAGCCCGGAGTCTGGATTTGTGCCCGGTTGATGGCAATAGTCTCGCCTCCTAGTTATTTTTCCCTACGTAAAAAAGTATGTATTTTTATGGTCCTAACTATTTGAATGTAATATAATGACAATATATATATTTTTTTAATGATAATAGTTTTTCTTGTCTTAATTCTGTGTGGTCACCTTTTTTATGAAGTCTGTCTCCATTTTCTTACACAATAGTATATGTACCTCCATTATACTCGTTTCGCTAATTAGCTTATAGAGAACGTGTAACATGCCACGGCTTATTAAAACGAAACAATTATTTAAATCAAGGTTAAGGAACATACCTATAGCAAACCCCCACGTAGCATGACATTTATTTAACTTATTGTATTTACTTTGTGAGTGATTCGAAAAGCTGGCTATCAAAAAATCATGTAAAGATAATGGTCGGTAGATACCGATAAATCATTATCATTTATTTCATCATAGTCTGTCACAAAACACGAGCCGAAAATTAAACCATTAACGGGGAGCACATATTATAAACCCTAACGCTCGGTAAAATACAGAAACCCAAACAAAATTCAAGTTCAACAAACAGACATAAGGACCATAATCCTTTAATGTTCCCTCTGCTGGAAATCAGGTCTCCTCTTTTCGAGAGGGAGTGGGCTATTATCTTGGCGTGGGCCCAGTGTCACATGGCTTCGAAATTTTGGTTCTAGGACGCCAGATGCCGGTTTCCTCACGATGTTTTCCTTCACCGATTTGAGAGCAGTGACTGGTGATGAACGTATTTACACACAAGTAAAGCGCCTGCCTGGGTTCTAACCCACGACCCAAAACTCGTAAGTTGGTGCCGTTATCACTGCTCTGTCTGTAGCTACGGATTAGATATGAATAAATCGGACCCGGAACCAGTTGGCTACCCAGGAGTAAAAAAGCCAGAAACAACATTTTGAATGCATAGTGGGAATACAGAATTAATAATTCATTCAAATGGACGATGAAACGATTTCTCACGAGACTGAAAGTTTACTGAAGCCGGCAGGAAACCAAAAAAAAATTGCTTCTAAAAATATTTGAATTTCTGACAGAGTATATACGGTTGCCAAGACAAGATATTATGGTTATAACTTGGGGCTAAAGTACTCTGTTCAGGTCAGTAGGTTAGGTTACATTTTGGTGTTGTAACAATCTTTTTGTAGCTACGAAATAGGTAGTTTTATTAATTATGAACGAACCTAGATAATAAATACATTAATAAATTAAGAATGCGTTACCGAATAAGTCACAATTAATAATTCTAGACCAATGACTTAATTAGTAACCTTCAGAAAATCATGTTATTTTTGTAATAGTAGCCGTATGTGGTAGCGCGTAGACTCAGCCTCGTAGCCCGCGTAGCCTTCGTAGCAAGTCGTAGGCGATATGAACTTGTAAGGCTACGCAGGCACTTACGGCTACACGAGTAAATACTTACTACGTCTATTATTTTATACTCTACTAGCTTATGGAAAACACATCTTAAGGAACTAGTTGCCGCTTGCGCTGTAGCTTGCCATTAGTGAAAGAATTTTCGGAATAGGTAATTCAGAAGATTACCTCTACAACTTACTACATACCTCTATATAATATAAATACAGACTAGCCCCTGTTGTGCACAGTTTTTACGTCTTGACAAAACATTGAGATTTATTTGTTAAACGTAAGTTTTATACACAATAAACCTTTCGGAAATTCTCTAAATGATGATAAACAATCCGTTATCAGAGAGAAACGGAAAACGACTTTTTAAAATTGAATTTAAAATTATCATTATATTAAACTAAAATAGTTACGAACTTCAAAATAGGTACCATCCTTTTTACGTAGGAAAAAATTAAAACTTTTGAACGGCTTTGAAAAGCAACACATTGCCAAGTATCGTTTGTAATATAAAACCTCCTTTCTAAGAAAAATAACAAACGTCAAACACAAAAAATATTTTTAAGTAACACAGAACCTTAATTAACTAAAAATATGGCATGACTGCACTGAACTAGTTACAAAGTTCTAGTAAAATTACTTTTTCATGAACAAAAAAATTAAAAAATGCAATTTCTAATTAACTTTGCCAGGAATATTATTCTTTGTATAAAGGGAAGCTGTCCGGTGCCCGAGATATATTATTTATAAATTTAAAATGGAACAGAGTAAAATTAACTAGAAATCTGAAGCTCAGAAAGACTATATCATATTTTTCAGTGACGTCAGAGCGACTGAAGCTAATTCATCAGGTGGATAGACTAAAGATTATACTTTTGAAGGCTTTTACCGAGATTGCCTGCATCTTGAAGTTTGTTGGGCTGAAAATATAAGCGTCAAAACTAGCAACTAATCTAAACCCGGCCGGGTAACTCTCAAGTTACAGTTTGGAATTTCGCTGAAGGAATCACCAGTACCTAACGCTTAAGTAGAGACTGACAATTTTTTAACTTCAAATTCTGAGTTTAGAAACCGAGTGTCTTAGTAGTCAGTCTTAAAACAGACCATTTCATGCCAAAATCAATCAATAATAAACTGGAGACGGTGTGTCAAAACTTCAGGAAATATACAGAATCATTTATAAAGATGGGACTCCAGAGTGACAATGAGCTATCCTACATTTATTCTACTCCTACTAATATTATAAACGCGAAGGTTTGTGTGGATGAATGTTTGTTTCTCATTCACGCAGACTACTGAACGGATTTGGATATAATTTTGACACACAGATAGTTTTTTTTTTCTATTTTATTTATGGAGCGTCTTGCATCTTTTGTTAATGGGGACGCAAGAATGCTGTTACACCTTCCAACATCCAGTGTCTTGTGTAACAATGTGATTCTTTCGGCCATTACATCAGGATAATATGATTAGTGTCTTCCACTGTACTACACTCCGGATAATTTGGTGATGCCACTTTACCAATGAGAAACGCAAAGCTGTTTATTGGAACGTGTCCGATCTTTTTTTATTAGTTTATAAGTAGAAATTGTTTATAACCTGGATTAACACATATGATGCTTTTATCCCGGTTGTACGTTCCAGTTGGACAATTTCCGACGTCCACGCGGACGAAGGATCAGGCAAAACTCAGACTCGCAAAGCTTACTAATTAAATAAAAACAATTAGAAATATATCATAGCCTCAATTTAAGCTCCCAGTTTCAGATTTCGCCCGGCAGCCCCAACTCAATTCTCCCCTTCACAGTGAATGTTTTAGAATTAAATCAATCAATCTGTTTCTAGGAAGCTGTGTTGTAACAAAGGAACTAGGTCAAGCCTGTTTGTATCACGCACCTAGCGTGGGATGGGACCTGTTTTCATGTCCATACCTGTAACGGGATCGAACGGAAATCAAATCATTATGTTGTTCTTGGTATTTCTCCCTAACGGAGCTGCCTTCGGTAATGTTACGTTCTGAGCAATATTAATGAAGCTATGTTATTCTCGAATATTATAAAATGCTCCGTCTTTCAGTTCTTTAACGCACATAACTAGAAACCTAGTTAAGTGATTTAAAGAACTGAAAGACGCGGATCTAGGTTTTCGTTCAAGGTCGGGCAATGTTTCTTAGTGATCTTGGGGGGGGGATTGGTCAAGCCTATTTTTCCTAAACCGGAGAATGTGGCTCTTTTCGAGGATGACTACGTCTAACATCTATCTAGAAATATATTTAGGAAATACTAATACTATTACCTAGTATACTCGTACATAGTTAAAGACCAGGGGGGGGGGGCATATCATATGGAGCTCAGAAATAGTGTAACTTTCTATCAGTGTAAGAATTTTTTAAATCAAATCTACAGAGTAAGTACACTTACTGAGATTACCTCTTACAAACAAATATAAATCTTTACCGTATTACTTTAGAAGCATTCCGCAACCAAGTCATTATTTTGACTTAAAATTTATGATAATTATGTAGGTACTAGGTTTTAGTAGTGTAATGGAATGATGGAGGACTAAATACAGGATATTTTTTTTACCAGTGTGCAAACTTTAACCATGAATTCAGCACATCATTCTAGACCCCCTACCATAGACATAAATGACGTGATTATTTAAAAAAAAACAGCAGTTCGGTACAATCATTTTCACCGGATAGGTCTTGCATTTTTCTATGGAACAGCATGCTGAGTGGAAGCCTTCTTGTCACAGTCACGGCGTGCAGCTGCCGAGTATTTATGTTCTGTGTTGTAATAATAAATCAGATTTGTTTTTTTTTTTTTTTAGTTTTGTATGCGATTTATTTTGTATGCACCTGTTTCTGTGACAAATAAATCTATTTTTCTTTCTTTTCTTTTCTTTTATTTTTGTTTCGAAAACCGACAGAAAAATTATACGCTAGAGGGTCTACAATCAAGTGCTGAATTCTTGTTACATTTTGCGCAACGGTTAAAAACTTATCCTGTATTGCTCGAAAGAAACAAAGAATAACAGATTCAGCATTATATATTAAATGGAGGTGTCATCGCCGAATTTGTTCAAAAAGAAACTAAAAAGTTTTTTGATAAATAAAGCATACTACAGTGTGTATCTGAATATTTAACTACGTATACAGAATTTATTTTTATAACTTGGATTTATTGTTTTACTTTATTTTTAAACAAGTTTTATTGATGTCAGTCGTATTTTTTTTTGTGTGTTTTTTTTATTCAGTCTGCATGCCGAAAGGTAAAATGTAGTGGTACCAAGACTGTGATACACAAATATTACATGAATGTAAAACATGTGAATATTGTTTACCCATATTTGCGAATAAATGATTTTGAACTTGAATTTGAATTAGCATTGCCATTCAACGTGACATAGCAGCCAGCCGTTTCGCCAATTTCCCTGATGACGAATTTCTTGATGTCCTACGATTATTTCCCTTCCTTTTTACATACATTTTAAGCTAAAATATTATGTACAGAAGCATTATAGTCATTATATTTCGTCCTGAATACCTAGTAGGTATTATAACGCAGATGTAGCAAAGGTATCGTTCAGTACTACCGCCCGGCCCCTAAAAAGGAGAAAAAATATTAATATATTAATTGTAAATTACAATAACACCGTACCACACTTGTAATGGCAGCTCGATCACGGTGGTGACTGAAGTAACTGGTGCTCATAGCACAGTAATTGTCCTCCAGTTGGCCATGTCCTGTATCTTGCCACTAAGTTTAATTTAAGTTAAATAATTGTAAATAGGTTTAAGTCTTGAACAAATAAATCTTGTAATTGTATGTTTACATCGATATTTTTTAAGCATTAATTTATTATAGCAATAGGATAATAGACAGTCGACAGTAGTTTGCCGTCAACCAGGGACTATTACATGGGACTTAAGCATAACTGGCGAAATGTGGGTGTACTATAAGTACACCTCTGCCTTACTCTTCTGGGATTACAGACGCGATGTTATGTTAATTTATTATAGTTACACGTAATCCATCCGGAATAAAAATGATGTTGTAAACTGTATCAAGAACCCGTTGCGTAGTTTAGTAGAAAAACGCGGTCACACAGCAGACACGAAAAGCGACTTTATTAATTTGTAATATGTCATACATACTACGGTATGTAGCACTCGTATAACTAAGTAAGATAAAAATATTATAATATAATATTATTATTGATCATTTTAATCGTCACTGTTAATAATGAAGCTCCCATCTCCATAAACTCAATTAGGAGATAATGTTAATAACTTTTGAAATTAAAACAAGTTTGGTGATAAAGATAACAGACTTTTGTATTTTTAGGGTTCCGTACCTCAAAAAGTGAAAACGGAACCCTTATAAGATCACTTCGTTGTCCGTCTGTCTGACTGTCTAACAAGACCGTTTTTCTCAGGAACGAGCGGAGATATCAAGTTAAAATTAATATTGAATACGTAGATCAAACTTCTATTTACTAAAAAAAAAAAAACGGTGATTTATGCAATATATTATGGTCGCAAATAAATCAAAACCTAGGATACTTCCCGCTGACCTAGAATCATGAAATTTGACAAGAAGGTGTTCGAAAAACACCACATCTTAAAAAAAAACTGCGAACACAGACTTACATTTGCAGTTGGAGAATTACCGTGACGTATATCGATGTATGGGAGAAAATGTTTTTCAACTACAATGTTATGTTTGTTCTTGGGATAAATAAATTAATCCCAACTACGGAACAGTTCCCTGTGCGTTGTCCGACACGCACTTGACCAGTTTTATTTTATTTGATACGTGACGAAACTGAGTATAATTTGATAATAAGTAATGCATTGGTTTGTTTGATAGGGTTTTTTATCTGGAAATTCTCAGTAACAGCCCGGAATCTAGAATTGTGGTTGACGGCAATAGGCTCGCTCCCTATTACATGGGACTTCTGGCAATGTGGGTGGACTATAGGTACTCCTCTTCCTGCCCATTCCTTCTGAGAATCAAAGCGTGATGTTGTTTTATGTTATTCGATGGCAAAGAAGAAGACGGCCCACGTGGTGGTAACCTGTATTAAGGCTCCCACAAACAGGCACGACGCGACTCTTGTAGAACAATTCCTATGAAAACTTCATGGAAAGTGGTCTACAAAAGCTTCTGCAATACCGTGGTGTAACGGTTGTTCGTTGCCAATTTGCCATCCCGGAGACAAAGCTGAATTAGTACATAACAGTGATATACTAAACGTGACATTGTCTGAACGCACAAACCGTGCGAAGCCAAAAGAAAAAAAAAAAAAAAAAAAAACTTCAGTACACGTTAAATCAGTGAGGTATCGACCCCTGAACTAGGACAAACTGCATGACAGGATTATAATGTAAAATAAATGGGAATGGCAAATGTCTTGGTCCCTGCAATTACCTACATCGTAGGTCACACTTTTAGAGAACCTAGGATTTGCCCTATGTCTCATTCCAGTGTGTCTCCCATGCAGAGATAAAGTTTTAACGTCCTTTGTGTCTGCCATTGTAGTACCTTCACTTCGTGCCGGAATACGGCAATTTTCATAGACGACATGAGTAGTAATGTTAGTGGTTTCTCCTCTGTTGAACTATTTCACAAAAGAACTCTTCAACTAGCATACATTAATGACGTGCAAGACATAAATATCTACCATGTATGGTATATTTTAACCACTTCCAGGGCTCTTTTTAGTTTATCTGACAATGCGACATATTTGTTTAAAAACTACATACTTAATTTTCACATTTTCACCAGATACAGGTGCTGTTCTTTAGAGCGCAAAATTGTCAGATTTTCGCCTGATAAATACCTGATTAGACCTGTATATATTTTGTGGCATTTAGACAAATTATATTCCATGTTTTATAGCATCTAGACCGCCTACTGACTATAAAACATTTAAGTATTCTTAAATCTATAGATAACCTGCAGTTACCAACACTTCCTCAGAAGTAAAAATAAAAGAAATACATCTATCAGGTTGTTTAGCATTCTGCGCAAGTCACGAAAGTCGTCGATTGAGGGTATTGCACCCTGCGAAGCAGTGATAGACAGACACTATACATACATATCTTTAGCCATACATATGTTCTGGTTCACACGAGATATACCTAGCTTGTTTTATGGTGCTAGTATAGCTGTGCCAAGCTGCGCCTGTGTGCACCAATATGCTACAACCTGGCCTGAATGCATGTCTATGTATAAAATAAAGAACGTAAATCGTACAAGTGGTTTTCGAGTTATGAGCCCATTAAAGGACGTGATTTGTCAACTATCAATCAACCTACTTACAATATAAACCTAAGCTGAGAACAAAAATAATTTAAAGAAAAATCACGTAATTCGTATAGCTACGTGTTTTTCGAGTTATGTGCTAACGAACGAACGGACAGAGAGTTTTGTATTTTATAGATTGTTTCAAATGAAGACCAAAAATAAAATGTATTATTGTAGATTTATAGGGTCTTACACTGTTTTGTGTAGCAGTTTTCTAAAGTATTTTTCAAACCATCTTGTTAAGAGTTAATCGATGATATCACGTAGTTTTTATTGTAACAGCCGTACGACATTGTAGACGACGATTCATGTATCCTTGGACTTGTGTTTATGAGAATCGTAGGCTATACAAAACATCAAACTAATAGACGAAATAATCAATATCACATTCGTTGATAAATGTATATGTAATAGTACTCATAGCCTGATTATTTTCTTCTAATTATTCTGCTAATTATAGTAATTTAAGCATGACTGTATTAGATTTCAAAAAGTTTCCCTCTGATGCCAACAAATGTATGTACCTGTTAACATATTTTTTAATGTTTTAATAATTAATGGAATCCAAACGATGATACTTAATTGGAAAAGTAATAAATACGTCGTTATAATTTGTTTTGTTTAAATTAAACAATAATTTACTACCTATCAGCTGCAGAAGATTCTTTGTTTTCTTGTTTTTGTTATCTTTGTTTTCGATTCGCTTGTTTTTATTATATAAATACGCAAGTAGATAATCGTGCATCGTACCTAGGGTCAAACGCAAATTCTGAAGATTACGTCGCAGTACAATCTACCGCGACATTTCAATAACATGCAAAAAACCCGATAGGATATTTCTTTTTAATCGTAAATTATCTTTTTATTTACCGGTGCTCATAAATCACGGGCTTCATCCGACTCAATAAAGTCGGCTTCACAAACCGTACATGATTGATGATCCTCACCTATGAATCGGAAAAAAAGTCGCGAAAAACCGTAAACCTTTGTACCAGGCACAGGCACACAGTCGATACCAAAACCCATCCGTAAACAATATCACAAGAACCTCCAAAACTTCCTCCGAACACAAATTAACCCACTAAATTGAAAACGCCAAAAAAAAAACGACGATAACACATCAAATGTACACAATTTAAATTCGTCGAGTAATCAATATTATTGTGACCTGGTTTACTCACCAAAGTTATGCGTTATACAACACTCCCAGAAGGCACTGTGTTTTCCTACTGAAATACTTTAAATCACTGGCACATGTTTATTTTATTTAAATATTACACTTTAGCGTGGATCGATAAGTCTACCAAACTGGTACGCCGGCCGTCTGTGATCAGAGCGCGTCCATTCAATACTGGGAGAGGCATGCGTAGAGGGACGCTTGCCACGAGTGCCACGACGACGCCGAGCGCGGGAAAAATGACGTTTTGTTTTTTTTTAAGATGAGGAGAGCAGAGCAGAGACGTTTACGTTTCAGTCGAGATAAACGTGACACTAAATAAATATAATAAAATGTTGTGCAAATATTAATAACATGATAGTAACTGTTTTCATTCTAGAATTATCAATGAGTATACTTACATTATGGTAAGCTTTATTACGATGTGAATAAGCAATAAATTAAGTGGTAAGTAATACCACTTAATTTATTGCTATTTAGATTCTTGTTCTAGTTCATTATTTATCTAATTACAGGTTGTAGAACGATTTTTCACGCTATTGAGAAAGAAAGACGAATGCATATGAGAACAAATAATAACTTATAAATGTTTTTTTTTTAACAAAAATAGAACTTAAGTATCATCAAAAGAAATGTTGCAGTAGTTTATAGATGCATAATGCATTAATTATATATCCTACAAAGCTAACATTACCTACATTTTCCGGCATTTCCGGGCCGTAGCAATAGGTATTTTCCAAGAATAACATTCTATGCGGGTACATCTGGCTGAATACATTATTATAACCTAATTATATTTTCAAAAAACATATTGCTCTATTTTTAAATCTTGTAAGAGTCATGTCAAGGAAGTCTGTGTATATGTCACTTACAAAAATTAACGGCAAATGGTTTAATTCGGTGTATGAAACTATGAACTCTTGGAAATATCGACGAGGAAAACTGTTTTATCTTTTTGCGTTTGATAAAATAATTTGCCGAGTAATAAACTATCAAAAATCAATAAACCCGAACATTTTTATATCGATATTTACATAACTATTATTATGTTAACAAAGTATACAGTTTAGAGCAAGGAAAAACTCCAGGCAGGCATAATATACTCGTAAGCCGTTCTGTATGTATATTAATGTGGAACATTTTAAGGAAATGGAAATACTTGGCAGCGTAGGTCAGGACGTCTGGCGTCGTCGCACAACGTTAGGCTGTTTGCACTACCGGCAGTTTTAACATGGTATTTTATAAGTAAATTTTCCTCCTACAGAAAGAGTTTCATGGCGGAATAGCTAACACACAGAACCATAAGACGACGAGGTGGAGATGCGTCTGTCAAACCTTTTTCTTTGCTTTTCCAGTTCCGGTGGTCATACGAACAGAACAAATCTATAAAAGTCGCTACGAACTGTCAAAATCCCGAAAACCTGATTAATATTTGGTTATACAGGTATGGCTTTTTGACTAGAGTGGGTATCCCAACAGGCATCGGGAAAATATGACTTAATATCTTCATTAAGGCTGGTATCTTAAGGTTCCGGAACTCGATCATTAGGCAATTCTGAAACATGTGGGCGAGTCCAACGGTGGAAAGGTACAGGGTCAAATTTAATTAGCGAAACTCCGCAGACGTGATAGGTATCTTAACTTGATAGAACAAAAAATAAATTAAATTGATGTTTTTTTTTTTTCTGGGGTCGTCGTCAGCAGTCAGTGTGTTTACTTGAAATATTAACAAACCGTTTTTTTTTGTATAAATGCAGACGTGATTGGTACTTATCGATATCTAAACTATCTAAACACTATAAACCATTTTTTAAGCATCATGTAGCGGGCATAAACCCCTGAAAAAAAAAACAGCTGCGGAGTTTCGCTTGCTAATCTAATTTGACCCTAGACATGAAAAAGTCAGGAAAAATGTCACAAAATCCCCATAACAAACATCTCTCATTTACAACCAGCCTAACCTACCATGGGGTACATACAGGGGGTATTATACTGAGCAGGCCGACCTGCCGCGGTCGACAACCCTCCAAATGAGGTCAGTGGGGGCCTAATAATACCCTTTGTGATGCAAGCAGAGTTATATAAGCGAAGTGAAATGTTTGAGCGGTAAGCTTTATTGTGAGCGATTATAATTGTGAAATTAGGTTTTGTGTCTCAAAGGATTTTTTTTTCCTATTTTCTAATTTGCTGTTCCCAACAGGGTTTACAATGTTCAGCACCCTAAATGCGTAGCACTCGATTAATCACAATCTTAATAATTTTGAAGGATATTACTAATCCAATGCTTCATTTGTTCGAAAAATTCGTCTGCTCAACAACGTAAATGAAGCAATGAATGTTGTTGGACTGTCAAAATGAAAGCGATTACTACTGATAACTAGTGTGTTACGCAATTACCAGCTGGTCTCTATAAACAGTTCTTATTATGGGATGCAAAAAATATTTTGAGTAATCAATAGTTACCCCATTAAGTATTGAATTTGGGGCTTGTGGGTTGTTGCCATGCCCGAAATGATTACGTAATCATAACTCATAATAAGCTCCTTTTGCTGGACTGCTAATTCTGACAGCGTATTGCAAGTTTGCCCATTTTTCAGCTTTATTGGGTACATTTTTATAACATCTAGCGTAGACTATTCCTTGTCAGTACGATGCTCCTTTCGATACAATCATATTATTGTCTACGCCCCGGTAGCGCAGCGTCTACGCGGCTAAGCCAACGCCCTATATAAAGACACCCTATGTCAGACATAAATGCAACGTATACATCCCTCCGTGCCTCGGAAAGCACATTAACGGCCAAACCCAATAACGTATATATCTCCAATTTTGACGTAAGTACTGGAGATATAAAAACTATCAATCTCTGGCTTTAACGTCCCAATGAAGCCAAAGTTTGCGAACCTATAACGAGTTGACAGCTATTTGTTTTACAGGGGCATTGATAGACAGACAGGGATAGCTATTTGTTTGACAGATTGAATTGTACTGTCTATCATCAGTAGCGATCTGTCTAACAGCCGAACCCAATTACGTATCTATCTCCAATTTTGGCGTACTGAAGATAGACAAAAAATACCTATTTCTGGTTCTAACGTCCCAACTATAACGTGTTGGCAGACAGTATGTAAACAACTACATGAGCTGACAGTTGAGTCGTTGTTAAATATTAGTTTTGTACTAAAATCCAGAAGTTCTAATTCGTAATGATATGAAATTCGGTAATATTTATGCACATGGTCTGGGATTTATTCTTCTTTGGATGTAATCTATCTGTTTATCGTATGTATGGCTATTAATCCTGGCCTTGAATCCTTTAATGGGGCCTTATTGGTGACTGGTGACTCTACACTAAACCTATAGTCTAATGGTTGAAAGCCCGACTGCTGACAATAGGGGTCTTGACTTCGAACCACAGGTAGGGATTTTATTACTGGGTTCTTATCTTACATTAGGAAAATCCTAGATACGCCTGATGTTGTATTTGTACCCGGTTGATGACCAATACTCGCCCCCAATTACAAAAAACCTTACCGTAACTGGCAAAATTTTGGCACCTCTAGCGATCCCTTTGGTGTATACAGGCGTGATGTTCTCTTGTTCCTTATATTTGTTACGTCTCAGACATTTATAGTTGCCAGCTATAAAATAAGACGCACTCAGAAGTTATATCGTTTACATATATTAACACTGTATTTGTGCAGTAATTATCAGTAAGCAGGTATTTACTCATTAACAAAGCCGTTGGGAATTGTACTCATATAATAACTGTTGTTAACTTACACTACATAAGGACAAACTTTGAAGCAACAATGTTGCGAATTATAGAGTCTACTAGCTAGTCGAAGTCGGTCTGTGGATGGATGACCATCCAGTTCATATCCAGACCCTTTCTGTGCCTCCGAAAGCACGATAAACTGTTGGGCCTTCGGGTATTGATTTTGCATAAGGCATAGTAATTCTATGTAAGAACGTAAAGCTACAGCTTGATCCCTAAGATCTTTCTCAGGGATCAGCTGTCTCTACCTACACCAAACATTCAAAATATTTCATCCGTTATAACGTCACAAACAGACAGACAGAAGCACTTTCGCAATTATAATCTTTAAATAGAAGTATTACCTATTCTTCAAGCTGTTTCAGGACATTTATTGCCTTATGTTTCTGAACTATACAGGGCAGATACATTCGTACACACATGATTGTAGACAACCGTTTTTTTTCTGGGGTGGTAAATCATCAAATGACTTCTCCCGCTCTGGGCGGAGCGGGAAGGCGTGTCAGACTTTTACTTACTAAACCCACCCGTGTTCCTTCAGTTGCCTGTGCCAGGGGCCACATTTTCTCTTTCGAACTTAGGAAATTTTTGTCGGTCAAAAAATATATCTGATGAGTGCAGTACCTACCTACGCGGTCAAAATGCATGGCAGAGCAATACTTTTTTTAAAAATAACCAACGAAAAATTTCATCGCAGGCGGTTCAAAATCATTTACTGAATCCATGTGCGTCCCTGCCTGAGATCCCTGTATACTCGTATTATATCTAGACCAACTGCATATGTTTGAATATTTTATTACCACCTCCATCAGGTTTTCAATCGATAAGGCTCCCCATGGTAATTTAACTGCGTCGCTGTCTTTATTTTTAAGTAGGTTAGGCAAGAATAGATATGTCGTCATCGATTGCCAGTCAAAGGTTAATGCACTAAGAATAACTTATTCACGCTATGAATTTCCCCAAGGGACCTTACAAACTAATTTGCAAATAACCTTCAAACGAATATCTCAATCAATTTATTTGTTGTATGTAGGTATTATAGCAGTCTATTACTAAATATGGCCTCCAAAAATGCGGGCAAGCCAAGTAACACGCGAAGTTTACTTGTACCTAGCTGTAACAAAGTAATAATGTACCTACCCATTGGTACCTATGTACCTATGGGTAGGTACTTTATTACTTTTGAATGATCTTAATCGTGAATACAGGGTGTCAGGGCTCGTACGTTTGGAGTGTCGCGAGGAGGCAAAACGCCAGAGTGAATCACGGTACAGCGGACAGAGCTCCGGCGGGATCTCATGGCAACATGGAGGGTACGATTGTCGTAACCCAGTGCTGGGCACGCCACAATAACGGCGGTAAGTCCCTTCTTTGAGGAGTGGTTGAAGAGGCGCCACGGCGTCCTCACCTTCCGCCTGACACAGGTTCTCACCGGACACGGTTGTTTCGGGGGGTTCCTGTTTCGCATAAGGCGGGAGTAAACGCCCGGGTGTCACCTTTGTGTGGATCACCCGGAGGACTGCGGCGACTAGGGACTCTTTCCCTCACGCGCTCCGCCTCCTCCTTCGTGAGCATTACTGCTTAGCAGAAGAAGGTGACGGCTTACCATTCTCTCTCGCTCCGTAACATGGCCTGAACCAGGGCCGGACGCGAGAGATCGCCGCCGCCGAAAGCCTCCGCGAGGACACGGCGTTGCTCCACCCACAGCGGAAGAAAACATTTGAAGATTCGTCCGGTAAGAACCAGACCCGGCGCATTTAGTTCGACGCGCGCTCCGAAGACATTTTAGCACTAAATTACGGGGTATGATAGGGCCGATGCCTGCCATTGTCGCGGGTTGTTCGAAAGAGATACCGTGGCCCTGGCACAGGCAACTGTAGGAAAACGGGTGGAATTTAGTCTGTAAAAGTCTGACACGCCCTCCGTAAAAAGGGGTGGCAGGGACGTCGTCGCGGAACCTGTAACCATGGATTCAGTACATGATTCTGGCAAAACAGCGTCAGACAGCATCTGTTGGTTCATTTTCTTTTTGGCGCAGCCGTGAGGCACACACTATTGTTGTTGTTATTTTTTATCATTTGTATTTTGTGCTTCACAACTGTGTGCAAATAAATACTTTTCTTTCTTTCTAAAACTCCTACGTTGAAATTTTTCGTCGGTTATAAAAATAACAAATCACAGAAACAAACTTTTTTTTTAAACCGGAAAAAAAGTTTCCGCGCTATGGGGCTAGAATGATGTGCTGAATTCATGGTTACAGCTTGCGCGTCGAAGTCCTTGCCACCCTGTATAGGGCCTTCACCAAATTTTAATGTAGTAAATATTTAGCCAGTATTATGTAGGTAGGGTATTCCTCAAATGGAAACCAAGCGTGACTCCGAAATTGATCCTTAAGATAATCTACAGCAGCCCAATGCTGGCTAAAATCAAAATCAAAAGTATTTTATTAAAATTAGGCTGAGAATCAGCATTAACGTTATAATAACATAAGACAATCCTTCAACGCCCGCCCTTCACCACTTCCTTGTGCTTTAGCTGAGAAGAAGACGTGGCGCGACAAACTCCCCAGCAGGTTGAAGAGACACTGCAGAATGATTTAATTTATCGACACACTTGTCAACTACGCAAGCACAACTGGCAACGTTTTTCCGTTAAAATGTCCAAAGGCTTCCCGGTGCGTACGATTGTTTCCTGAGCATAACATTTTAATAAGCTTTAACTAATTAAATATTATCCACCGTATTCATTGAGACTGCAATGGAAGAAGACTTTTGGCTGCAGGACGTGGTGTTCCGTCGCTTCCGCGAGACAAGTACCATAGGAAAGGCACAAGGACAAATATTTATTTATTTAACAAAAGTTTTTGATTTATACTTTATATATGTTAGTTAGTAAGGTATATATATATATATATATATATATATATATGGGCCATTGTAGCCTGAAATAAATGTTTTATTATTATTTAAAGTTCTTTCACATCTCGGGACAATTTTATATAGAATGAGGCACCAACCGACGATTATCCCTCTTTGCACTGTGCAATTGCACCCAAGGACAACCCCCGGTTGGTGTCAGACTATTGCTAGATATGGAAACAAAAATAATTATTGAACTATGGGTATGATTGGTTAAGATGGACTGGTTACCAAGAACTACGGAATGGCTATGGCCCCTGCCTGACCAATGTTTTATATATAAAATACACAGATAGAATGGCAGGGGGTGTCTTGCACACTCAATAATGGGCCCATGGAAACGTTCGCTAGCATAAAGTGTCGTAGCGACAAGGGGACAACACTTCTTGATGTGCTAATGAGGAGTGGAGAGGTATTCCACGGCTATCAGAACAATCCCGGAAGTACGGTCAAGATCCCTGCCAGCATCTTACTGAAATACTTCCTTCCTCAGAGCACGTTTGCTCTTGCGAATCTCCACTCAAGCCAGCCAATAAAGGTAAGAATGAGGTGGGAGCTCTGAGAATATCTCTTGGTCTGGCTCCTCACTTCGAGACCTGTTCCGGCACAGTTAAATCTCTACCGGCACTGACAGACCTAGAGTTCAGAGAGCGCGAGCCCCACCACGACGTCAACGTAGAGATACGGCGGTGAGGGTTATTTCAATAAAAAATCTAGGATATATATCCTACGGGGCTGGGATATCCAGCTCAATGTCAAAATCTGTCACCCCGGAAAAGAAACGAGTTTATCCCCCCCCCCCCACAGACCACCCACCAGCTCATACACTGACGACTACCTCATTTTAGCAGCTCGTTACACAAGCACGGTTATGACCCCGTGGACGCCTACGCAATCTATTGATTTCAGAATTAGGTGATGGGGATCGTGATTTATGTGAGTGAATTTAATAGATTCTAGGTGTAATAATTTTGGGTAGGTAGGTAATTTAATTATGAAGATTGAATGTTAATAGTCTTATTATAGTCAAACTCCAAAGGTATTGACGCAGCCAGATTGCATTGTTTGAAAAACTGCTGATTGGTTTTGTTAAATACCTGATGGTCTTTAGGAGGAATTTGACCTTAAGGTACACTAGCGAGAATTGTAAATAAAACCACTGTGTCAGTGGTTTCGCTCGCTCGCTCTGACTTGATAGCTTTATTTATTATTCTTTTTTTTTTAGGATGGCATCTCGCAGGTTAACCTTTGAGGTTGTCGTCTGCTTTAGCGGACTTGCTTGTGGTTGCCCTAATAAATTAAGGTCTCCAGCCAGGACTTAAAACTTAAAAACTAAGTGACTACACGCTAAGGGCACCCCCTGTGGGGTACGAACCTCGGCTTAGGGCGTCGCTGGATTATATTATAATTAATCGGGGAATTTAAAGCTACAGGCTCAGCTACGGCGCGGGCTGGCACTTCATCGGGCAAGGGTCGGGGAGGACAGTTACGTCGGGGTCTTCGCGAGGGACCTTGGCGGCGAGGTCGGAATGTCGGTCTGTGTTTGTGCACTGTACGGGTGGCCCTACTGCTCTCCTGGATGAGAGTTATGTGGTCATCGGGATCGGTGAGGACATGCTTGGGACGGCGGACATGACTGATGGAGGAGGGAATATAGCTAGCGGCCTTCACAACCAGAGGGTTGCGGTGATTCGCGGCGGTCTCGAAGAAACGCTTTGAAATGCGTTTCATAAACTGGCGGATAGTGGGAATCCTGAGGTCAACGTGGACGATTTCGTTGCGAACGTACCAGGGGGAGCCTGTAATCCTACGGAGGAACTTGTCAAAGTCAAAGTCAAGTCAAAGCATTTATTTCAAATAGGCCCATAAAAAGGCACTTTTGAACGTCAAAATTTACATTAAAAATAGAACTGATTCTAGGCGCCACTTCCAAAAAGTAGTTTCTTATGGAGAAGAAGTGGCAAGAAACTCCACCGTTACTCTTTTAAAATGTTTTACAATATTTTGTATACATTAAATATATTTCTATATGTGAAGACGATGCACCAAGAATAAAAATACTTTACCACTATTGGTACAAAAAAAATAAAAATAAAGCAAAGGTATATAAATTAATCACGTGATAGGTACATTGTGCTCACATTTTTACAAACAACTTGTTCTGGAGGGTCTGCATTCTATTGAAGCGATGGGGCTTGGCGTGTGCAAAGACTGCACTGGCATATGTCATGATCGGGCGGATGCGGAGGCTGTGTAGATACGCAATTTGCACTTTAGTGACAATTTGCTACGTGCATTTAGGAAGAAGTGGAGTCTACCTAGAGCGAAGGCGGCGCGCGAATGAACCGCCTTAATGTGCTCTGAAAAAAGAAGTGTTCGTCGAGCACCACACCCAGATATTTGACTCGCTTCTCCCAAGGGATCGGCTTGCCGAACATGGTGATCGGTCGAGGGGGCTGCAGGGATTGCGACGCGGCTTTGAGAAAAGAACCGCTTAACTTTTGTCGAGATTGACTTCGATTCGCCATTTTCTATATCAAGCGCCAAGCTTGTTCACTTGGGTTTGGAGAATGCGAGCTATCGAATTTTCATCACGGCCGGTGTAGTAGATGGCCGTGTCGTCTGCGAACAGAGCCAACTGCGCCTTACTACACTTGGGCATATCGCTGGTGAATAGAGTGAAAGCGAGGGGAGAAATCACAGAGCCCTGAGGGACTCCTGCGAGAATAGGGTGGGGGAGGAAAGCGCTCCTTCGATGCGATAACCGAGTTGGTACAGCTTATATACTCGTAATAAGACGTTGTGCCAGACTTTGTCGAACGCTTACGCTATGTCGAAGAAAACAGCACCCGTCATCAAACCTCGTTGGAAACCGAAGTTGATGTGTTCGACGATACGGTGGACCTGTTGTACGCACGAGTGTTGGGTTCTAAAACCAAACTGTTCGTTGCGGATGAGGCCCTTTGTCTCGGCCTAGTCTCTGAGGCGCTTATAAATAAGCCACTCATAGATTTCGCCGAGGACATTGAGCAAACTGATGGGGCGGTAACTCGTAGGCTCCGACCTTGGCTTGCCGAGCTTCGGGATACCGATGACGGTCGCTTCTTTAAATGCCTGTGGGAAGATGTTATTGCTCAGAGCACCATTGAAGATGGTGGTCAGTAGCATTATCAGGTGGGCAGGGAAAAGTTCAGCAGCTCCTCTATGCGTGTTCTTACAGTACGCTGTAAGTAACGCATCTGGGCTTTGTTCGCGTCGCAGAGGAAGTTGCTGTAGGCACGGACAGCCGCGTTCTTCTCATTCAACAGTTCGCGTACATCGTCCGGCAACTTCCAGCGACGGTCCTCCGTCGCTGGAAATTCCCTTGAACAATCGTTCAGGACTGATTGTACGTGAGCTGTAAATGAGTCGATCGCGGCCGTCGTGTCAGCGATAGAGTCAAAATTATCGGGGATTGGGTCCAGGTGGGGGGCCGTGGTGGATTTTAAGCGATCGCTTACTTTCCTCCAGTCCGTTACCACTTTGTTGGGAAGGGGTTGGGTGGAATCGGGCAGACCTATGCGGGGGACCAGTTTCATGACTACTGGATGGTGATCGGAAGCGAGCTCTTGTACCACTTCTATAGAGTCCAACCGTAGGTTGACGTTCTGTAGGAGCGCCACGTCGAGCACATCGGCGGTGTGATTGGGATCGGGGGGAAAGTGAGTGGGAGTCATCGGCGCGATGACTTCGAAATTCTGAGAGAAGGAGAGGTCGAACAAGTGTCTACCTCTGGAAGAGGTCCTGGTGCTATTCCAGGAGGGATGTTTTGCGTTGAGATCACCCGCTACGATAACGGAGTCACTCAGGCTAAATAGGACAGAGAGATCTTCAGTAAGGAGTTGGAAATTCTCCGAAGCGTTAATGGGGGGGGAGGTAGGCCGATACTATGGTGATCGTTTGATGACCTGTCATGCCAAGCCGACAGCAAGACACTTCCAATCGTGAAAGTGTGGGAGGGTCAATGGGAAAGCAGTAAAGCTCCTTTTTGTAGTAGATAAGGGTTCGCCCTTATTGCAACGCGTCCTGTCATTGCGAACTGTACGATAGTTTGCAATTGACGGATTTCGGACACGGAGGACGGTTTCCTGAACAAGGTGGATGTCGATGTGGTGGTCGCGGAGGAACTCGCTGATTTCAGCGCGTGTTCGCAGGATGCCATTGGCATTGAAATAACCTAACTCTCTCGCAGGGATTCCTTTATCCATTATTAGGGTTGGGTTGGTTGGTAAAAGACATAAGGCTTGCGTAATATCCGGGTACGCGTTATAGATACTCTGTATCATGAAAAGGTTGCCGGCATTTCTGGCGGCAACAATTTCGCTGGCCATTTTCCTGGCGCGAGGCGAGGGGTAAGGAAGGCTGTAAACCAGAGTTGCCGTATGAAGAAAAAAATATGCACTAAATCCTTATCAAAATTGCGCTATATTTGGTGATAATCCCATTTCTAAAATCCACTAAATTCCGCTATGTTTTGTTCTGAATTTCAGTGGAAATTAGAAAAAAATATAGACTTTTTCGTTTATTTTAACTAACAGTAAGTACTAAAAATCAAATAAATTAAACAATTCCACTACTTCTTCATGGTCATCAACTCTCCCAGATTCCGAAAATGAGCCTACACCAGCTGCTGTTCCTTTTTTCACAGTTTTGGTAATTTTGTCTAGGATATTTTCTGGTAAGTCATACGTGTGGCAGCTTCGCTAAAGAATTTTCAATTGATGACGTGTCATTAAAATTGAGTTCATTGTTTCAGCTGACATCCGGTTACGTAGCTTACTTTTGACTTTGTTCATAACGCTAAAGATTCTCTCTATTTCGGCATTTGAGTGTGGAAGCGACAGCACGGTGATAGCCAAGTCCACTAATTCTTGAAAGGCATTCATCCCAGCCACATTTTTGTATCTGGAGACTTGAGCCCAAAACTTCACTGTATCATTACCATCATCTTCCCTTTGAAGAATTGAATTCCATGCCACCGTGTCAATATTTTATCAATATTTTCATCGTTAAATCCCAATTCTTTAGCTCGAATAGTTAGATTTCATTGCTTTATTTATGAAAATAGTGCTAGATCTGGGACCAAAATTTTCCGCCAGATTCTACTAGATATTGTTTAGCGCTTATTAAGAGAAAAAAAAGCGATAAAGCCCCTAAAATTGCACTAGATCTAACGCCAAATGTGCTAAAACGGCAACACTGCCGTAAACGTGCTCGAGATCACGTTGAAGCTGTTGAAGGCGTCCATCGGGTTCTGGCCGACCACACGGGTGGCTGCGGGTGGAGCTGGAGCGGCGAGAGCGGCTTTGTTGACGGGCACAGGAATGCCTGGGGGCGTGTTGACGCAGTAGATAGACTAACAAAAAATTTTTTTTTTTTTGGGTATGGCATCTCGTAGTTGACCTTGAGAGGTCGTGACTACTTAACCGGACTATCCTGTGGCTGCCTTAAGCGGACTCAAAGCCTCCAGCCAGGGGCGTAAAACTACTTACATTACTAAGCGAACGCTCGCTAAGGGCACCCCCTGTGGGGTACGGACCTCGGCTTAGGGCGTCGCTGACGGGAGGACAGCAAGATGGGACAGGCTGGATCAAGTTTTGTTGATTATTATTATTCGGGGAATTTAAAGCTACAGGCTCAGCTACGGCGCGGGCTGGCACTTCGTCGAGCAAGGGTCGGGGGGGACAATTACGTCGGGATCTTCGCGAGGAACCTCGGCGGCGAGGTCGGAATGTCGGTCTGTGTTTGTGCACTGTACTGGTGGCCCTACTGCTCTCCTGAATGAGAGTTATGTGGTCATCGGGATCGGTGAGGACATGCTTGGGACGGCGGACATGACTAATGGAGGAGGGAATGTAGCTAGCGGCCTTGACAACTAGAGGGTTGCGGTGATTCGCGGCGGTCTCGAAGAAACGCTTTGAAATGCGTTTCATGAACTGGCGGATAGTGGGAATCTTGAGGTCAACGTGAAGGATCTCGTTGCGAACGTACCAGGGGGAGCCTGTAATCCTACGGAGGAACTTGTTCTGGAGGGTCTGCATTCTATTGAAGCGATGGGGCTTGGCGTGTGCAAAGACTGCACTGGCATATGTCATGATCGGGCGGATGCACGCTGTGTAGATACGCATTTTGCACTTTAGTGACAATTTGCTACGTGCATTGAGGACCAAGTGAAGTCTACCTAGAGCGAAGGCGGCGCGCGAACGAGCCGCCTTAATGTGCTCTGAAAAAGAGAGGTGTTCGTCTAGTACGACACCCAGGTATTTGGCTCGCTTCTCCCAAGGGATCGGCTTGCCGAACATGGTGATCGGTCGAGGGGGGCAGGGGTTGCGATGCGGCTTTGAGAAAAGAACCGCTTGACTTTTGTCGGGATTGACTTCGATTCGCCATTTTCTAAACCAAGCGCCAAGCTTGTTCACTTGGGTTTGGAGAATGCGAGCTATCGAATTTTCATCACGGCCGGTGTAGTAGATGGCCGTGTCGTCTGCGAATAGGGCCAACTGCGCCTTGCTGCACTTGGGCATATCGCTGGTGAATAGCGTGAAAGCTAGAGGAGAGATCACAGAGCCCTGAGGGACTTCTGCGAGAATAGGGTGGGGGAGGAAAGCGCTCCTTCGATGCGATAACCGAGTTGGTACAGCTTATATACTCGTAATAAGCCGTTGTGCCAGACTTTGTCGAACGCTTACGCTATGTCGAAGAAAACAGCACCCGTCATCAAACCTCGTTGGAAACCGAAGTTGATGTGTTCGACGATACGGTGGACCTGTTGTACGCACGAGTGTTGGGTTCTAAAACCAAACTGTTCGTTGGGGATGAGGCCCTTTGTCTCGGCCTAGTCTCTGAGGCGCTTATAAATAAGCCACTCATAGATTTCGCCGAGGACATTGAGCAAACTGATGGGGCGGTAACTCGTAGGCTACCGCCCCATCAGACCTTGGCTTGCCGAGCTTCGGGATACCGATGACGGTCGCTTCTTTAAATGCCTGTGGGAAGATGTTATTGCTCAGAGCACCATTGAAGATGGTGGTCAGTGGCATTATCAGGTGGGCAGGGAAAAGTTGGAATACCCTATTGGTGATTCCATCTGAGCCGGGGGCTTTACGAGCCTTAAGACCTTTGATGAGGTCGTGCACTTCGTCTGGCGTGACGGGGGCCAGTGGATATTCTGGGTCTTCGACAAGAGGGAGGGAGGCTCTATGTTCGATTTCAGCGTCGACCTCACAGAGGTGAGCTTGGTCTACTGGTTGAGAGCTAGGCGAGCATTGGGCTTCTAGGCTGTCGGCTAGTAGCTCAGCCTTGTCGACATCATCGAAGGCGATGATCTTGTCGGGGCGGATCAGTGGGGGCATGGAGACTATTTCTCCGGATCTGAGTTTCCTCTGGAGTTGCCAGAAGAATAGGTGAGTGGGCTCTAGTTCGCTCAGCATCTTGTCCCAGCCGGCGGTACGCAGCTCCTCTATGCGTGTTCTTACAGTACGCTGTAAGTAACGCATATGGGCTTTGTTCGCGTCGCAGGGGAAGTTGCTGTAGGCACGGACAGCCGCGTTCTTCTCATTCAACAGTTCGCGTACATCGTCCGGCAACTTCCAGCGACGGTCATCCGTCGCTGGAATTTCCCTTGAACAATCGTTCAGGACTGATTGTACGTGAGCTGTGAATGAGTCAATCGCGGCCGTCGTGTCAGCGATTGAGTCAAAATGATCGGGGATTGGGTCCAAGTGGGGGGACGTGGTGGATTTTAAGCGATCGCTTACTTTCCTCCAGTCCGTTACCACTTTGTTGGGAAGGGGTTGGGTGGAATCGGGCAGACCTATGCGGGGGACCAGTTTCATGACTACTGGACGGTGATCGGAAGCGAGCTCTTGTACCACTTCTATAGAGTCCAACCGTAGGTTGACGTTCTGTAGGAGCGCCACGTCGAGAACATCGGCGGTGTGATTGGGATCGGGGGGAAAATGAGTGGGAGTCATCGGCGCGATGATATCGAAATTCTGAGAGGAGGAGAGGTTGAACAAGTGTCTCCCTCTGGAAGAGGTCCTGGTGCTATTCCAGGAGGGATGTTTTGCGTTGAGATCACCCGCTATGATAACGGAGTCACTCAGGCTAAAAAGTACAGAAAGATCTTCAGTAAGGAGTTGGAAGTTCTCCGAAGTATTAATGGGGGGGAGGTAGGCCGAAACTATGGTGATCGGTTGATGACCTGTCATGCCAAGCCGACAGCAAGACACTTCTAATCGTGAGAGTGTCGGAGGGTCTATGGGAATGCAGTATAGCTCCTTTTTGTAATAGATAAGGGTACCGCCCTTATGGCAACGCGTCCTGTCATTGCGAACTGTACGATAGTTTGCAATTGACGGATTTCGGTAACTCAGTTTAAGGAACGTTTCCTGAACAAGGAGGATGTCGATGTGGTGGTCGCGGAGGAACTCGCTGATTTCAGCGCGTTGTCGCAGGATGCCATTGGCATTGAAATAACCGAACTTTAGGGATCGGGGTTTGGTTCGCGCGAGGATTACTTTATCCATGATTAGGGTTGGGTTGATTGTTAAAGGACATCAGGGCTTGCGTAATGTCCGGGTACGCATTGTAAATATTCTGAATCATATAAATGTTGCCGGCATTTCTGGCGGCAACAATTTCACGGGCCATTTTCCTTGCGCGAGGGGTAAGGAAGCCCGTGAATGTACTTGAGATGACATTACACGCGTCCATCGGGTTCTGGTCGTAACAAAAAAAAAACAATTTGCTTATTTATATACTACTCACGGTAACGAAACCATAGCGACTTCTAAATCGACGCCAACGCCATCTATCGAGCACGCCGGAAGCTTTACAATAATTAAGTCGTAAACAGGTTTGATTGGGCGAACAAGATAGTATGGTTATGGTTGGCTTTGCCAAACTCAGCATTTTAAACCAAGTGTTCTGGTCCTTATTTCGTTATTTCCTTCTCTCGTGTACCTTTGTATGAGACTATTAAATCTGTAGCTATCAATTAAGTAGGTACGTAATGTGTAAATATATTTTATGGTTACAATATTAAATAAGGAAAAAAGGTTGTCAACACGTAAATTAAGCAAAAGGAGTATGTAAGGATAGTAGCAGGTAGCGTTCTGTTGTTGCTGCCTTCCACCAGGGAAGAAAATTTTTTGTAGGTACATAAGTAAGTTCTTAACGATAATCCATCTTCTTGAGGCTGGCTGTGACATATAGTAACAGAACCACTCGTGGAGACATTTGAATACTCCCTAAATCGTTGATTATTATTTCAGTTGCTTATTATTTTTTACTATGCAAAAAATTGTATCTCAATGAATCCATCTACAACATATAAATTCAATTAATTTCTGCATTCCAACCTTGACCTAACCCTCATAGATCTTATCAATGTCCTCAACGACCTGACGAAGCCACGAGCCCGCTACGTATGTACCTATTTACGATATTATTATGATATTATGATTACGTAATTACCCGTTACGTCACAGTGTATATCTTTTTGCGTAAGTCCCTATCTCCAGTGACAAACAGTGTTGTTTTTGTTGCGTTTAATGCTTGTGTTTTAGACGTGTTTGTCGTCGTCTTGTTAAAGTTACATTGTAAGGTGTATCTTGATAAGTTAACCGGGTTAATTTGCATGCTGCAAGCAAAGATTTAAAGTCTTATTTACTTAGGATTTAGGTTTACAAAACATTTTGCTTCTTCTTACTAGTAGGTACCTAAGAGTTAGACTCAATGAAGGCTCGTGGACATTGGCGCAACGAGACAGCGCGACACAAGTCACCGCGTATCACAAGACGAGTGGTGCCTTTGTGTTGCGCTGTCTCGTCGCGCCTCTTTGCGGAAGCCTTTAAACTGTAGTGCTTAGGTTGAAAACTTAGGTGAAATGAGCGTAGAGTGAGCTGTTGGTGCCACTGATGCTAGGGATTGAACAAGCCGTAATGACACTGCCAGCTGAGATTTTTACAGAATCGATAGGTATAGCAATTTGTTTTTCTTTAATTGAAAATATCTTCCGTAGAGTCCGAATTACTAGACCCTTATGGCTCTTATTTATTTGCGAAAGAAATAAAAATGTATTCTTTTGGACACGCACAAGAAATACAAACGATGAAAAGGAACATTTTAAACGCTAGTTTGTAAGATGCACGTTTTTTTATTTTTTTTTTCTCGGTACCTACGGTCTATGAATCATGAAACCAATCCACACCAACTTATAAACACGGACCTTTTATTTCTACCCTCCACCTTTCGTCGCAATAAACATCAAAGTTCCCGTCGCTTCTCACTCCGTGAAGTCTCACTATGATGAAATATTTGCTAAGTTGATTGAACGTGGGCCACGTTCGTTAGCACTGTGTGGACGACAAATACACAGTCAACTAGATAATTACTGTTTATTTTGATCCGGCAAACATGCAGGCTTTATAGAAGGGGATATAAAGGTCTACATTAGTGGAGTGCGTAGGCTTGCCCGTAGGTATGTCTTAGATATCAGGGTATGATTGCAGGTATGAAGTAACCAATATATTTGTAAGAACAATATTATTTAAAAGAGTGTCCATGGAGTTTCTTGCCCATTCTTCCCCTTAGTTACATACTACGCTTTGGAATGGGCGACTAGCTTCTTATTTCTGACTGACCGTCTCCTTGACAATTCAAAAGTGCCTGTAAATGGTTTTATTAAAATAAATAAATGCTTTGAGTATGAAAATTCTTGGGAAGCAGAATCGGATCCAAACTTAAGATGAAAGAAGCTTTCAAAAGCAGCGTAAAAAATAACATTAAAAAATCCAACTGCGAATGTAGAATCATCTTACGCGACTGAGAAAAGACGATAGACATCTTTGTGTGTGGGATTCTCTAGGTATACCTTCGAGGGTAGGTTTACCTACAGAATCCCATCATACAAAGATATGTGTGAAAATCATTACCCTGTATCCGCTTAACTCCGATGTCCATTTTTAAGAGCCTTTCAGGGCAAAGCCTTTGCCCTGAAAGGCTAGAGACAGTATGTACTGAATTAAAAAACTCTGTGGCATTTTTGTGGTTTCAATATTCTCTATACAACTTCCCAGGCTTTACATTCTTACAAGCAAACGATTCAAATTGCTCCGCCTTCTGGAAAAGCAGGGTAGTGCAATATTTGGATCAGTGTAGCGTGTGCTTTGCGCTTCACTAGAACCGCAATATTACACGCGTAACACGACCAACTTTAGTCGACGGAAGAATAGACCAAATGAGAGATATCTTTTATTCATCTGTCATTTAATATATTCTTCGATGAGATGAGGCGTTACTAACTCTGTATACTTATAGGCACAGATATGAACAAACGATCTATCTATCTATATCCACAGTTTCGACTAGGTACAAGTCTTTGTCAGGCAAGATATGGCAGGTAATGGCAGCATCGATAAACTTTTATGCAACCTGAACAAAACAATGATGTTCCACTGTCCTTTACCGACACGTAAATTAATAAAAATAAAAGCAAACTGTTAAATGAATACTAGGTATTTTGAGAGGTGTGGCGCTGTTTGCCGAGATACAGGTTTTTCACCTAGTTGGGCTGGAGAGTGATGCTCCCACGTTGTATTATTTTCAATGTAGCAAAACAAAATTTTACGTAATGATTGTTGTGTTGTATCTTAAAACTGAGGATTTTTCTGAGTTTCTCTTCCTATTAAATGTAGATGCATTTACAGTGACAGTAACAATAATCTTTGTGCAAGTCACTGCAAACGTATGATCTGCGTTCTTTACATTGTATACATTTAAAGGAAGCTAGCCTCATACAAAATGTCGCCTAACCAACGGATTCCTGCGCATTAATTGCGTAATATGCTATCAATCTCAATCCGAATGATTTTAAAGGAAATTGCTAATCCATTGCTTCAATGTTCGGAAAATTTGTCCGCCATGAACGTTGTTGAACTCTCAAAGTTTAAGCCATTACTACTGATAGCGTGATATATCTGCAGAATCTTCGACATTGCTTCGGCTACCACGCTGCCATTGTCAACGTCGTTTTAATCAATCAAGCCAAGTTACTATAGTGCCTAGTAAAAAGCCGAATTAAAAACAAAATACTTACAGCCAATTGCCACAAAATTATTTAGCAACGATGTAGCAATATCTTCAGTTCCTCTTAATACCAAGATGTCACAGGTCATTTCCATTAACGGCTCAAGTGTTTAGAAGTCTCTGGTGACCTGCCAATGACTCCTTATTGATCGCATCGTTTTTTTATTAACACAGCATTAGGATTGGTCGTTTGCGCATAAATTTTGAATGTTTCAATTGCACTCGATAAAGCAAAGTATTGGTTGACGTTAGGACAGTTTATTAAAAAGAATGTTACTGTTTATTGAAAGACCTATGATTACAATGTAAGAATGTTTGAGAGTGTACCTGCATGCAATTTTAGCATTTCAGGAAGAATTCCTAGCCCCCCAGTGCTTTTATTTTCCTACATGAAACTAAAAACTTAAGGTAGGTACGTAAGTAACGTCTTAGGTTGATGCAAATTTGTGCTTGTTTAAAAACTAATTAGTTGGTAACTGGAAAGCAATATTGTCTCCTTTGATGACGTCTAGATAAACATCACGGTTTGAAAATACTCTTTGATCTATTAACTTGTGTACATTAACAAGACATTCCGTTACAGTCTACATTTTATTATGTCTTTTCTGTTGTCTACTGCTAAAGTTTCTTGCTTGTAACAAGCCTAGAGTCTAGGATGAATGCAGCAGGTGCTGCGATTCTACGACTATCGTTGTTTTTTTAATCGGAATGTCTGCTCAAGTTATGCCTCTAAGCAGTGTTGCCGTGTTCTGGCATGATAATATGTATTAGTGCCGGGGTGGACTGCACTAAGGGTAAACTATTGGACTATTGGAGACTATTGGAGGTCGCATTGTATGAAGGCACTGGCCTGTGTGAATAATCTTATTTACACATGTCTGTCACCGATTTAAATAAGCATAGTTACGACTTTGTTTATGTTCTTTTGTATTGTCACTTGTGTGTAAAATATTTACCACAATATACTAGCTCATATACAACTGCTGCTCTTTTTATTGCTACTATTTTCCATTAGAGACACGTTAGCTTTAACTCTAGGACAGCAATGCACTATGGTGCCTTTGATATTGTTTACAATACCGGCAGTGGTCATGCACTTATCATCAGGTATTCCGTAGGTATTGTCTGCCAAATTGCCACCCAATATCATAATAAAAGCAATCACAATTTACCGAGGTGCCCCAGCTCTCGACATAAAGAAATCTTTTTGATTATTGTCGTACGTTGTGAATATTAATGAGTGTAAGTATTCTGATGACGCAAACCTTAGGGTGCATAGTGCGTCAAAAAAAACCGTCAAAGGATTTCTTGTCCACGCACTAGCGATCGAGTTTTGATCATTTGTGACGCAAGAGATTTCGGGAGATGACATTATTTTCGCTTTATCAGGCGTAAGAGTAGATGAACTATTAATACAGGTATACATATACCTAATAAATAATGAATGGTGCTTAATCAAAATTGGACAGTGAGATGTAACGAAGTTACCTAATTGGTTAGACCAGGGATGGCGAACCTCTGTACATCTACGTGCCATTTTTTTAAATGTTGCCATGACGTGCCATCAAACAATTTTGACTTAGTGATTATTGGAAAAAAACTATATACATATAGGTACCTACTTTCACAACAATGGTCTTTATTTACAACTATAAAGGTACTTCCACAATTATTAGTAAAGTGTCGTGCACACTGGCGCGCAGGCACCGCGTGAAGCGCGACGAGCGGTGCCTTTGTGTCGCGCTGTGCCGTTGCGCCGTTTTTGGGAGCCTTAATATTAAAATTAAAAGTATTATATTTATTTAAATGAAGTTACTTAAGTACTGTGGTGTTTGACAGATAGTTGACTTGATAGTCGACTGTCAGTTGATTATTATTACAAGTGAGGGTACCCTACACAATAGTTTTGAAGCTACCCACGACGATCGGAATAAGCATTATGGACGCCAAGTAAGTACATAATAGTGGCGACGAGGGAAAATCGTGAAATATAGTGAAAAAACCAGTAAAAACTTTGTGAAAACTGTATTAATACCATGGCTGATATAAGATTCGAGTAATTTGATATTAAAAGTGGGGATTGGGAATCATATAAAGAACGATTGGGTTATTTCTTATTAGCACATGGCATAGCAGAACCTAATAAGCAAAAAGCGATCTTTTTTGCATCGTGTGGTGGTGATCTGTATTGTATAACTTAGTTAAATCATTAGTGTTTCCGGATAATGTGAGCCACGTTACATTAAGTGAAATAGATACAAAACTAAACAACCATTTTAGTCCGCGACCAAATGAGATGGTAGAATCAGTTAAATTCCACAGTAGGAATCAGGGTAATGAATCAATTCAAGTATACATTGCAGCACTTCGGAAAATGTGCAGATTTTGCAACTTTGTAGATTTAGAAAGGAGCTTGAGGGATAGACTTGTGTGTGGCGTAAATAACACCAGACTACAAGAAAATTTACTGAAGCTAGCTAACCTCACCTATGCAACAGCTGTGGAGCTGGCATTGCAAGCGGAAAGATGTGTTGAAGACCTAAAGATCCTGAAAGTACCAACCATTGAGGAATCATCAAGCACCTATCTGGCACAGGTAAGCAGGGACAGTGTGGTAGAACCAATGGAGGTAAATGCAGTGGAAGCGAAGAAAAATAAGTTATACTGCTACAGATGCGGAGGAAGCCATTTGTACCACAAATGTAAGTTTGTTTCTGCTAAATGTTACACATGCAACAAATTAGGTCATATCGCAAAAATGTGCAAGAAAAATAAACAATAGAACATAACATAACATAATATCACGCAAAAAGTGCAGGTGTATGGCAAGACAAAAGTGTTTATTGAATATAAAAGTTTTAAAGGTCATCTGCTAATAATAATTGGACAGGGGCGAGGTAACCTCCTTGGTAGATTGGTTCAGGCCTCTAGGGATTTCAGTTGAAGGTATAAATAATATTAATTCCCTGGAAAGTGAAAAGGATGATTCTCTGTTGAAATTACTCAAAAAATATGAAGAATTGTTTGATGGACTTGGCGAATTTAAAGGACTGGAAGTTGTGATTAATTGCAAGAAAGATGTACAGCCGAAATTTATGAGGAGCAGGTCAGTACCATTTGCGATACGAGATAGAGTTTGTGATGAAATAGATAGGTTGGTTAACGTTGGAGTAATGGAACCAGTTGCTTATTCAAATTGGGCTACACCAGTGGTTCCAGTACTAAAAAAAGATGGTAGTATTCGACTTTGTGGAGACTACCGATTGACGGTCAATTCAGCAACTGACACAGACACATATCCTCATCCAACAATAAATGAGTGTCTATCTGAAGTCGCAGGTGGTGTAATTTATACCAAACTGTTAAGGAGCTGCAAGGTTTTTTGGGGTTTGTTGATTTTTTATGACAGGTTTATTAAAGACAAAGCTACATTATTGGAACCACTACATAGGCTGTTAGATAAAGATGCAGTATGGAAGTGGGGCAAGTTAGAGACAGAAACATTCCAGAAGGCTAAAGCTACACTATCTAGTAAAGATACTCTAATACATTTTGATAATAACAGAAAGGTAACAGTAACATGTGATGCTTCAGAATATGGGGTTGGAGCCGTTCTATCTCATGATATGGATGATGGATCAGAAAAACCTGTTGCTAAGGGATCCAGAACTTTATCGAAATCGGAGCGTAACTATGCACAGATTGATAAAGAAGCTGCGGCGATTATATTTGGCTTGGAAAAATTCAATCAGTATGTGTATGGAAGACATGTAGTAATATATACTGATCACAAGCCGTTGCTTGGAATTTTAAGCCCCAACAAAGCAATACCTAAAGTGCTGTCTCCAAGAATGATGCGATGGGCTTTGAAGCTCAACTCATATGATTATGAATTACTATACAAACAAGGCGCTGCATAGGTAATGCTGATGCTCTCAGTAGGTGGCCAATGGATACTTCTGAAGATTGGAAGACGGATACTGATGACGTGGAAGATATATTATTACTGTCGGAGACACCAAGCGCGGTTCAGTATTCAGCAAAAGATATTGCAAAACAAACAGGACAAGACAATGTGTTATCTAAAGTGAAATTCTGGATATTGCATGGATGGCCTGACACTGTAAACGATAGTAATATGAAATTATATTGGCTCAAAAGAAAGGAGCTATCTGTTACAAATGACTGCATAATATGGGGCAGTCGAGTGGTCATACCGCCACCTATGCGGGAACACATGTTACAGGCTTTACATGAGACTCATGATGGCATAGTAATATCAAAATCAATTGCAAGAAGTTATTTTTGGTGGCCAGGACTGGATCATGAGATTGAAGCATTAGTGGCAAATTGTGATAACTGTCAGATAAATAGAAATATGCCAGCCAGCAAGCACGGGACATTAATGGATAACCCCGTCTAACCCATGGCAGCGGTTACATATAGATTTTGCTGGTCCAGTTGACAGAAGAATATACCTAATTGTGGTGGATCCACATTCAAAATGGCCAGAAGTAAAAATAGTTAAATCAACGTCAAGTGAGTGTGCAATTAGAGCTTTAAGATAAATATTTGCCCAGCAGGGATTGCCGCAAGTATTAGTATCAGATAATGGAACAGCATTCACATCGGAGCAATTCAAGAATTTTATGAAATGCAATGACATTGAACATATACTGATTCCACCTTATACACCATCGTCAAATGGCCAAGCTGAAAGATTTGTGCAAACAGTAAAAAATAAATTACATAGTTTGGCTGGAACTGACATGGACATTAAATTACCACGTCTCTCGTTTGGTTTGAGAGTAGCGCCAAGCTCGGTTACTGGAAAATCACCAGCAGAATTGTTGAATAAACGTCGTTTTAGAACACGATTTGACATCATACATCCTTTTTCCACAAAACCTGTTGCTGACAGACAAATAGAAAGTAACATAGAAGTACCGGTGAGAGCATTCAGATTGAAGGACAAGGTATGGCTACGCAACTATGCAAGAGGGGAGAAGTGGGTGAGAGGAGAAGTCTTCAGAATCAAAGGTCCTGTTTAGGTTTTTGGTGAAGATAAACGATGGACCTATTGTTACAAGACATATAAATCAACTACGACGACGTGACTCTGATGAAGATCCATGTGCATGTCCTAGTAATGAAATGCGTGATATACTCGGCATACCAACAGATGCAGTAGTAAGTTGTGAAGGAGGCATGTTACAAAACAATTGAATAATAAGAGTGATTTAGATATTAGGATAGCTAGGTTAGTTAGGTATAAAAATAGTATAGTAACTTGAGTGGAGCACATAGAGACTATGGGGGAAGGCATGTGGTGTTTGACATATAGTTGACTTGATAGTCGACTGTCAGTTGATTATTATTACAAGTGAGGGTACCCTACACAATAGTTTTGAAGCTACCCACAACGATCGGGAATAAGCAATATGGACGCCAAGTAAGTACATAATAGGTACCTTGGTTCCTAAAATTATACCGTGCCCAAATTATTTCGAAACGTGCCACTAATGGCACGCGTGCCATCGGTTCGCCATCCCTGGGTGAGATGTATCCACTAACCCAGATTCGTCTAGGTGCCTAATTAGAAATTAGGTGTGTCCATCCAATCGCAATATTATTACTGGCGTATTTAGTCCGTCTGGTCTGAGCCAGAGTGTTCATTAGCTAAGAAGGTATTAGTTAGATACACCAATGCTGGGACACCTAAAATCTTTTACAATGCACCAGAGGATTCGCAAAATTACCGTTGCTAAATGCAGCTTTAGATTCTTTTTAGGTTAGGAACCGTGCATAACAAAGTAATTTTTCAAGTTGCAAGGCCATTATTTCCCAGACAAATAGCGTGATCAGAAAAAAATCATAAGCCCAATCAGCCTATAATGTTCCCACTGCTGGGACACAGGCCTCCTCACAGTGAGAGGGAGGGGGCCGTAATCCACCACGAGGGCTCAGTGCGGGTTGGTTCGTAACTATATCGCGGCGCCCCCGTAAGGGGGCGTTGCGTGCGGTGCCGGGGCTTCGCCCCCCGACCGCGGATGCCATACGGTGGCCCGTAAATACGGGCCCCTCATATGGTTCGCTTCTTGGCAGGTGGTATACTAGACGCACGCGAGATACGTGCGCCTATGTGTGTGGATTTTTGTTTGTTTCTGTAGGAGCGAGTTGGCTTTTAAGGTTGTCTACGAAGATACAGCACCGATGTTTAACGACCACTATAAATGATAAACGACTTTATTTCTGTAAGAAGGTTTGTACAAACACTTTTAAACATTAATCATATTTAAAAAACTAGATGAGATCGGCGTTTCCTATCTGACTACTCTGAGAAGAAAGGCCGAAACAAACTCAGAGACAGTCTCTTTTAAAGTCCAGACATAATCTTGGTCAGATCATATGAAGACCATGTAGATTGGTGTCTGAAATTATCTTGTGAAGAAAGAACCACACAGAATGAGTGGACCTGTCCCGTCAGTGCACGCATTTGTCAGTAATCATGCAGCTCAACACAGAACTTAAGCTCAACGATTCGACCAACATTACCAAAGAAAGAACATTTGGGTAGGCCGCATAAATTACTCAAACTGCCAGACCGTGATTAAATCTAACAAAAAAATAAAAACTTAGAAAAAACAACAAATCCACATTCACAATAACTAAAATATTATACCAAATATTTTAAAAAGTATATTTTCATGTCATTGTTACAATAATGTTCATCAATGTCAAAATGTATATCTGACTGACTTCACCCACTGCTGACCATAGGCCTCTCTTTTCTGGTGCCAATCTCCACGCTCCCGTGCCAGCCTCATCCAGGTTCTACCCGCGATGGCAACAATATCGTCCGCCCATCTCGCCACTCGCGTCACTCAGTCACCGCCTTACTCCACCTGCCATCACTGCGCCTTGCCAGGTGTCCTGCCCAACTCCATTTGAATTCCATAACTCATTATCCGATATCAAAAACCTTCGTACGTCTTCGAAAATGTATATAAAAATAAAAATAAAAAATCTTGGTCAGATCATATGAGGACCATGTAAACTGGTTTCCTAAATGGTCTTTTGAGTAAAGAACCACACAGATTTGAGTGGACCTGTCCAGTCAGTAATGCGTGCACGCATTTGTCAATTATCGTGCACTGACGGGCAACGCAAGAGAAGCTATCAAGAGCCGAGTGTACTCAAAAGCTAAGGCTTCGAAAGCTGACAGAACATGTGAAAAGTCTTCGAATTTTTGGTTCTAGCACATGCGTTCCCTCACGATGTTTTCCTTCACCGTTTTGAGAGCAGAGTGATAAAATAATTAACACAAAGTAAAGCGCCTGTCTGAGTTCGAACCTACGACCTACAACTCGTAGGCGAGTCGCGGCTATTACCACTGGGCCACCACTGCTCTAAAAAGAAGACGCAGCAAATATTCTTCACCACATTATACGATACGTGGAAACCTGATGACTCCTAGTTTATTCAGACGTCCTAGCCACTACTTGTACTACAAAAACAGTTCAGTTAGACCCCATTATTCTATTACAGGTTCGAATATAGAACCACGTGCCCCACGTTATTATTCAATAGAGTGACTCACTCATGCTTGTTGCAATTGTGTGTGCATCCAATTGGTAGAGGTACCTACTGTGTCTCTGCCTTGAGAGGAAATTTGATAATATTTCAATGACCTCGTTGCGTAAATGCTGTAAGGTCTGCTACAAACCTTAAGTTAAAAGATAGTGGAGCCGATTCTCTTGTACATCGAACTAAACTAACTAAACTATCACTACAATTCCAAATAAATACTTAATTTCCACTTAATGCTATGAGAATCTTGAAGATATTCTAAGGAAAAAAAAACTTTTTTTTTTTTTTTTTGACACAAAATCGATTTTGACAATCGCGAGTACACGGGGTATTTTTTTTCTATTGGTTTAGCAACGTCTTTGTACCTACCCCGTGAATTTTTGTTAGAGCCGGAGGCTGCCTGAAGCAGTCTCGACGTGTTTTTTGTAGGAAGTTTTTTACACTTGGGAGCAAATAAATCGAGCCACTTCCTTTTTCACGCATTATGGTTATTATTTTTGGTATTATGGAACGCATCGATTCGAAACATATATCGCCTAAAAGGGTATTTAATAACCTTTACAATGAGGGTAGTTAGTTGTCAAAATTTCATTTTAATTAAAGTATAAAGGGTAGAATAAAATTATCGCATTTAATTTGCTTATGACATTTTTATTGTACTCTGTTAAGAAAAGATTAAATTTGAGGTTTTTGTTAATCATACTCATATTACTTGTTATTGTTGTCTTTATCTGTGTCTGTGTAATCAAAATAACCTGATAAAATGGATACTACACCGACGGAAGCTGCCCAAGTTGTAGCTTTACTTGAGGTTGGACACGGACAACGTGAAGTGGCACGCAGACTTCATTTGAGTCGTTCAAAGGTACAGCGGGTATACCGCAGGTATCTGGAGACTGGTGCTTTTGTTCGGCGACCTGGAACTGGCCGACCACGGGCAACAACAGAACGTGACGACCGCTTTATTGCAACCAATTCGTTGCGCGACCGTGGACTTAATGCTGTTCAGCTACAGCAAGCGTTACGTGACGTTCGAGGTGTCGCAATCAGTAGGTGGACAGTGAGACGAAGACTAAAGGAACGAAATTTAACATCACACAAACCAGCAACTGGCCCAAAATTGACTGTAGCTCATCGCCGATCTCGCTTGGAGTTTGCTCGAGAACACATTAATTGGACGTTAGAAGACTGGAGGTCAGTTTTGTTTTCTGATGAGTCAAGAATCTGTCTTTTTAGCAATGACGGGAGAAACCGAGTGTATAGACGTCCTGGTGAAAGATTTGCCCGATGTTGCATTCGAGAAACTGTGAGTTTTGGTGGTGGTTCTTGTATGGTGTGGGGAGGAATTTCTCTAGACGGAAAAACGGAACTTGTCTTCGTCGACCCCGCCAACGATGGCAGTGGTAGACGTGGATTAACAGCTGACCGATACATAACTGACATTCTTGAAGACCACGTAATGCCGTATGCTGGTTTTGTCGGAGAAAATTTCTTGTTTATGCATGACAATGCGAGACCTCATACCGCGCAGATCGTTACGGAATACTTGTCTGCGATCGGGATTCAACAAATGGTATGGCCAGCACGAAGTCCCGATTTGAACCCGATCGAACACCTATGGGACGAGCTAAAACGGAGAGTCCGAGCCAGGGTTCCCGCTGTTTCATCCATTCCCGAGCTTAAAGTCGCTGTGCTTGAAGAGTGGGAGAACATACCACAATATGTCACCGTAACTCTGATCAGATCGATGACTAATAGGCTACAAGAATGCATCAGGGCACGGGGGGGTAATACCAGTTATTAAGAATATTTTTTTTGCAATAATTTTGTTTTTTATTGTTTTTATGGACTGTTTTAGCCCTACTAAATTTTCTATCAAAATTACCACTTTTCTTGCAGAGCCAATAATTTATCATTCAATAAGGTTATTATTCAATAATTTACCCTCATTGTTAAGGTTATTAACTTAACTTTTAGGCGATATATAGTTCGAATTGATACGTTCCATATTCCCAAAAATATTTACCATTTTACGTGAAAAAAGGTAGTGGCTCGATTTATTTGCTCCCAAGTGTACTTTTTGTATAAAAAATATAAAATAAAAAATACCTGCATATATAGTTTTGGAGGTTTCGGGCTTTTAAAGGTGGTCGAAATTTTCATTACTTTTGCGACAGGACACACCGTTTTTGAGATATAAGCGAAAAAGAAAAAAAAAATTAAGTGCCGTTTTTGCACGTCTGATGTCCATAGAGTATAGTAACTAAACTGGTGTTGTTGGTGTGAATTAGTTCAAGCCAACTAATTTTAAACTGTTAAAAATAAAATAGTGGCATTTTGGGTGGGAAATAATCAAATGTCTTCTCTGGGTTGAGCGTGAGGACGTTTCAGACTTTTACTGACTAAAACCCACCCGTGTTCCTTCAGTTGCCTGTGCCAGGGCCACGGTTACTCTTTCGATTTACCCGCGACCCTGAGGCGTCGGCCCTATCGGACCCCGTCATTTTGTGCTGACATCTCTTTGAAGCGCGCGTGCAACACGACGCGCCGTCGACCCGGGCCTGGTCCCTACCAGACGGCGAGCTACCCATTGCTCGCCGTCCGCAAGCCCGCGCCTACGGTGGCCGGGAATCTGCAGGCGACTCCCGACGCCCAGGGCGTCTCCTGCGGCGACTAGGGGCGTGAGGGCGCAAGGCTCTCTCCCTCACGCGCTCCGCCTCCTCCTTCGCGAGCATTACTGCTTCGCAGCAGGAGGTGACGGCTTTCCATTCCCTCTCGCTCCGTACCATGGCCTGGACCAGGGCCGGACGCGAGAGATCGCCGCCGCCGATCGCCTCCGCGAGGACACGCCGCCCAACCTGGGCAGACCTCCACCGTATGCTCCACCGTGTCCTCCGGGCGATCCACACAATGGTGACAAACGGGCGTTTCCTCCCGCCTTATTCGAAACGGGCGTTTCCTCCCGCCTTATTCGAAACAGGAACCTCCCGAAACAACCGTGACCGGTGAGGACCTGTGTCAGGCGGAAGGTGAGGACGCCGTGGCGCCACTCCAACCACTCCTTAAAGAGGGGACTTACCGCCGCTATTGTGGCGTGCCCAACTTTGCCCGACCTGGGAATCGATCTCATGATCAGCAATAGCGACCGCTAAACTAACGAGATGTTTTTATTTTGTGTAAATATCTTTATGTATATCATGGACGTTTGAATTTTTTACTGCTAAAAGACAATCCAAGGCGGTGGTTGTGGAAATGATTATAAAAAGCACATATTAGCATATTTACCATAATGGACTGCACTAGTGCTCCTTTGCAACGTCGCCGGCATAAGCTCAACTAAAATAGAACTACATAAACTCCACACCTACGCCCTCCCCGAAGACCGTCAAATCCGAGTCGTGATCCATAGGATCCCGAAGGAGATACCCGCGGAGGATATAAAAGCCGACCTTCTGTCGCAAAACGTCCCCGTTGCGGAAGTCCACCGCATGCACCGCGCCCGAGGCAGGGTGCCGTTCGATATGGTCCGCGTTGTCTGCCCTCCTACTGAGGGTCACCACCCCATTTTCAACGTCCGTTCCATCTGCAACCTCACCGGCTTGCAGATCGAGAAGCCGTTTAAGACCGGTGTCATAGGGCAGTGTCACCGCTGCCAGCTTTACGGACATTCGCAGATGCACTGCCACGCGAAACCCAGGTGCGTCAAGTGCCTGGGCGATCACGGCACTGCTGATTGCACTCGTCCTAAGGACCGCACCTTGTGCACAGAGCCGCCAAGCTGTGTGCTTTGCGGAGATTCAGGTCATCCGGCCAACTGTCGTGGGTGCCCAAAGGCTCCCAAAACCTCATCTCCCAAACTGACGAAGCGTGCGGACGCCCGTCAGCAAAGGGAAAGCCCCCGCTACGCCCACGCGTGGCCTACCACACATCACCAGGAGCGACTCAGTCCTCAGAGGCCCTCGCCCTGGAATTACTTCCACCATCAGCAGGCTTTTCCAGCCTTAGCTCCTAGACCCGTTCCTGCGGCCATCCCTCCACTTATGGACCCCCGCATCCGCGTCAACACGCCTCCAGGCATTCCTGTGCCTCTCAACAAAGCCGCTCCGGCCGCGTCAGCTCCACCCACAGCCACCCGGGTGGTCGGTCAGAACCCGATGGACGCCTTTAACGTCATCTCTAGCACTTTTACGGCCGACCTCACCCCTCGTGCCAGGAAAATGGCCAGTGAAATTGTTGCCGCCAGAAATGCCGGCAACATTTTTATGATTCAGAATATTTACAATGCGTACCCGGACATTACGCAAGCCCTGATGTCCTTTAACAATCAACCCAACCCTAATCATGGATAAAGGAATCCTCGCGCGAACCAAACCCCGATCCCTAAAGTTAGGTTATTTCAATGCCAATGGCATCCTGCGACAACGCGCTGAAATCAGCGAGTTCCTCCGCGACCACCACATCGACATCCTCCTTGTTCAGGAAACGTTCCTTAAACCGAGTTACCGAAATCCGTCAATTGCAAACTATCGTACAGTTCGCAATGACAGGACGCGTTGCCATAAGGGCGGTACTCTTATCTATTACAAAAAGGAGCTATACTGCATTCCCATAGACCCTCCCACACTCTCACGATTAGAAGTGTCTTGCTGTCGGCTTGGCATGACAGGTCATCAACCGATCACCATAGTTTCGGCCTACCTCCCCCCCATTAATACTTCGGAGAACTTCCAACTCCTTACTGAAGATCTTTCTGTACTTTTTAGCCTAAGTGACTCCGTTATCATAGCGGGTGATCTCAACGCAAAACATCCCTCCTGGAATAGCACCAGGACCTCTTCCAGAGGGAGACACTTGTTCAACCTCTCCTCCTCTCAGAATTTCGATGTCATCGCGCCGATGACTCCCACTCATTTTCCCCCCGATCCCAATCACACCGCCGATGTTCTCGACGTGGCGCTCCTACAGAACGTCAACCTACGGTTGGACTCTATAGAAGTGGTACAAGAGCTCGCTTCCGATCACCGTCCAGTAGTCATGAAACTGGTCCCCCGCATAGGTCTGCCCGATTCCACCCAACCCCTTCCCAACAAAGTGGTAACGGACTGGAGGAAAGTAAGCGATCGCTTAAAATCCACCACGTCCCCCCACTTGGACCCAATCCCCGATCATTTTGACTCTATCGCTGACACGACGGCCGCGATCGACTCATTTACAGCTCACGTACAATCAGTCCTGAACGATTGTTCAAGGGAAATTCCAGCGACGGATGACCGTCGCTGGAAGTTGCCGGACGATGTACGCGAACTGTTGAATGAGAAGAACGCGGCTGTCCGTGCCTACAGCAACTTCCCCTGCGACGCGAACAAAGCCCATATGCGTTACTTACAGCGTACTGTAAGAACACGCATAGAGGAGCTGCGTACCGCCGGCTGGGACAAGATGTTGAGCGAACTAGAGCCCACCCACCTAGCCTTCTGGCAACTCCAGAGGAAGCTCAGATCCGGAGAAATAGTCTCCATGCCCCCCCTGATCCGTCCCGACAAGACCATCGCCTTCGATGATGTCGACAAGGCTGAGCTTCTAGCCGACAGTCTAGAAGTCCAATGCTCGCCTAGCTCTCAACCAGTAGACCAAGCTCACCTCTCTGAGGTCGACGCTGAAGTCGAACATAGAGCCTCCCTCCCTCCCGTCGAAGATCCAGAGTATCCACTGCCCCCAGTCACGCCCGACGAAGTGCACGACCTCATCAAAGGTCTTAAAGCTCTTAAGCCCCCGGCTCAGATGGAATCACCAATAGGGTATTCCAACTTTTCCCCGCCCACCTGATAATGCTACTGACCACCATCTTCAATGGTGCTCTTAGCAACAACATCTTCCCACAGGCATTCAAAGAAGCCACCGTCATCGGTATCCCGAAGCTCGGCAAGCCAAAGTCAGAGCCTAGTAGTTACCGCCCCATCAGTCTGCTCAATGTCCTCGGCAAAATCTATGAGAGGCTTATTTATAAGCGCCTCAGAGACTACGCCGAGACAAAGGGCCTCATCCCCAACGAACAGTTTGGTTTTAGAACCCAACACTCGTGCGTACAACAGGTCCACCGTATAGTCGAACACATCAACTTCGGTTTCCAACGAGGTTTGATGACCGGTGCTGTCTTCTTCGACATAGCGAAAGCGTTCGACAAAGTCTGGCACAATGGCTTATTATATAAGCTGTACCAACTCGGTGTGCCAGATCGTCTCGTGCTCATCTTACGGGACTTTTTGTCGAATCGCACCTTCCGTTATCGCATCGAAGGACCGCTATCCTCCCCCCACCCTATTCGCGCAGGAGTCCCTCAGGGCTCTGTGATCTCTCCCCTAGCATTCACGCTATTCACCAGCGATATGCCCAAGTGCAGCAAGGCACAGCTGGCTCTGTTCGCAGACGACACGGCCATTTACTACACCGGCCGCGATCCAGACTCGATATCTCGCATTCTCCAAACCTAAGTCAACAAGCTTGGCGCCTGGTTTAGGAAATGGAGAATTGAAGTAAATCCCGACAAAAGTCAAGCGGTTCTATTCTCGAAGCCGCGTCATACACCCTGCCCCCCTCGACCGATCACCATGTTCGGCAAGCCGATCCCTTGGGAGAAGCGAGCCAAATACCTGGGTGTCGTACTAGACGAACACCTCTCTTTTTCAGAGCACATTAAGGCGGCTCGTTCGCGCGCCGCCTTCGCTCTAGGTAGACTCCACTTCGTCCTCAATGCACGTAGCAAATTGTCACTTAAGTGCAAATTGCGTATCTACACAGCGTGCATTCGCCCGATCATGACCTATGCCAGTGCAGTCTTCGCACACGCCAAGCCCCATCGCTTCAATAGAATGCAGACCCTCCAGAACAAGTTCCTCCGTAGGATTACAGGCTCCCCCTGGTACGTTCGCAACGAAATCCTCCACGTAGACCTCAGGATTCCCACTATCCGTCAGTTCATGAAACGCATTTCAAAGCGTTTCTTCGAGACCGCCGCGAATCACCGCAACCCTCTGGTTGTGAAGGCCGCTAGCTATATTCCCTCCTCCATTAGTCAAGTCCGCCGTCCCAAGCATGTCCTCACCGATCCCGATGACCACATAACTCTCATTCAGGAGAGCAGTAGGGCCACCAGTACAGTGCACAAACACAGACCGACATTCCGACCTCGCCGCCGAGGTTCCTCGCGAAGATCCCGACGTAATTGTCCCCCCCCGACCCTTGCTCGACGAAGTGCCAGCCCGCGCCGTAGCTGAGCCTGTAGCTTTAAATTCCCCGAATAATAATAATCAACAAAACTTTATCCAGCCTGTCCCATCTTGCTGTCCTCCCATCAGCGACGCCCTAAGCCGAGGTCCGTACCCCACAGGGGGTGCCCTTAGCGAGCGTTCGCTTAATAATATAAGTAGTTTTACGCCCCTGGCTGGAGGCTTTGAGTCCGCTTAAGGCAGCCACAGGATAGTCCGGTTAAGTAGTCACGACCTCTCAAGGTCAACTAGGAGATGCCATACCCAAAAAAAAAAAAACTACATAAACGCACATGATAGTAATATTGCTTTACCAATTTCTATAGGCACCTTAGCACTCTTCATTTAAGGAGCTACAGTCCCAATACTTTGGTCTTGACAAAGTAAAGAGGGATGGGAACCAGCAAAAGTAGCATGACCATTCTTTTTCGAGTTTTTTTTTTCAATGTTTAAGGCATTTTTTTTTTTCGACAGATGAATTGACAAAACGACAGATAAAATAGTTAAAATGACAGATTTATTTTATTCATCTTCCGTCGACCCAACTCGTTTCTATGGTGGTCATGGACCATCGCACCTCATAATATGAGTAAAACATTTACCAAGAAGACGTCGTTTCTATGCGGTCGTGCCATATTGTAGCGTTAAAATACCAAGAGCGTTTTTTTTCCACAATGGAGCCAGTTAGTCCATGGCAAAAACGGTCGTGTTTTTTTCTCGGCGATGACAGGTGGGATGGCATATTTTATTGACCACCGAAACGGCGAATGCCACTGTTACGAAGGCATTTTTCGTATTGCAGTAGACTACCTGGGCTCAAAACGTTCCAAGTTTATTTTTATATATTTAACTATCCGATATTCATTTGCCAAAGGAATACAGCTCGTCGGAAGCATTGTTTCAATACTAGGAAAACAAACTAAATGAAATAAATGATAAGGCAAATAGGTATTCGAAGAAGTAGAAGCTACTTGTAAACAATGAGTTCGAAAACATTGCATTTTATTTTGCGTTATTCCCGGTTTTCGTCTTTAAATAGGCAAGTGTAAATTAAAGTTATGTTTAGTTTAACTAAAATATAAATTAATCGTAATAAATACGCGTAGGTAGCTTAAGTAATACTTACTAAATTAAAATTATGTAGCGTAGCATACGTTGTAGTGGCAAGCAATCATTGAAAAAATAATAAATAAGGTGGGGCTGAGGGACTGACACTAATTCTAGTGTTACAAAAATTGAGTACCCATTCAATCCTAAAAAAAACTGACGACATTATTATACATTCTATAACTTTTTGGGGATCCTAAAACTATCACTTTGGAGTTTATTATGCTTTGGACAACATAGGAAAGATCTTAAATTAAAAACTTAATAAATTACATCCTAAAAATAAATGACAATGTATAAAAATCACAACTGGTATAAAATAAGTACATTATTAGGTCTTAAAATCTAAACTCAGGTAGATTCAAAAGTTACTGTAGGAAACTTCTTTCCCTTAAAAACTTATTTTTCTAAAATTTAATGGGAAATCAATTGCTCTGCAATGTGTGCACCCATTTTACCTTCCAAATATTAAAAAAATGTGGTTTCAAGAATTCCTGGACGAATTAGTGCAACAGTTAAAAAAAACATGATCTACCAGTAAATTATTTCACATATTTTGCTGCAAAAATTTCCTCTCATTGATACAGTTCTCCAACTCATCATGATACTTATCAATTTTAGCGTCAAACCCTGGACTTTGGATATCATAATCAAAACTATTCCCTGTAATTACTTTCTCTTGATTCAAAGTTGAATCAAACCGAACTTTCTTACCAGGAGTATTTGTCTTGTTATGGGACACATCAGCATTCTCGCATTTTTCTTTTAAAGGAGTAATATTCATGTTGAGATGTGTATTTCTTAAAGTTTTTACTGTTTCATATTGATGTTCATGATCATCAATTTCTTCTATTTCGATTTCATCTGAATTATCCAAGTTTAATGCTGGGTTTTCAATCCCTGATTCTTTTGTTTCAGTCTTCTGTTTCGGGAGTTTTCGTGGCACTTCATAGGGATTTATTGTGACATTATTCTCACTTTTCTCTCCTTTGAATGTTTTTCGTAAAGTCTTAAAAACTCGTTTGGATAATCTGTTGCCAACTTTCAAGAAAGGGTTCTTTGCTTTCTTGCTGTCATTAGATTCGTTGGAAGAATCTTGGTGTGCGTTTTTGTTCAAGTTTATAATGTCTACAGCACTAAACTGTGATACATCATACCCCAAAATCCTGCTTTGTTTATTAAATTCGTTTGCTTCATCTATATTTTCATAAACTGGGCTCTCAGATCGGTAGTTATCAATATTTTCATATTCATGTTGACCATCCATAGATTCATTTACGGTTGATATTGTGCTGTTGGTATCTGCGAATAATCTGCGAGGTTCAAGAACTTTTTCAGCTTGATTTGGTACTTCTACAGGCCTGTTCAGAACTTCTTCATTATATTCCATTTCTGGTTTTGTAGCATCCAGGTTCAAAAACGGATTTTGGCCAGGCCCTACGATAGGAACATTTATATTACCTATGTTCGGATCTAAGAAAGGATTAGTATTCCTAGTATTAATCCTTTTCTTCTTAGTTATAATTGTAATAGTCTTGATCTCCATAATATTGCTCTCATTCAAATCATCATCATAGAATAAAGATTGATTTGACAGATTTGGTGAGTCCAATGCAAGTCTGTCAATGAAACTGAGATTTAGATTGCTTGAATTGTTGATAAATACTTGATTTGTGACATTTGTTTGTATATTGGTTATAGGTGAGAATACTTTGGTGTCATCATTTGTCATTGTGCTTAAAGATTTTTGTTCTAGTACTGAAATACCAGAATCCATATCTTCATTAGGAACTGACACATCCATAATATCATTTTTATGCACCACTGTTTGTGAATTGAAACTATTTTGTGTTATATCAGTTAAATTCAAAGAGTTTTCTTGCCGCTTTGGTAGCTGCGGTACTTCTGATAAATTTGCATAAATCGGTTCACTGGAATCCATACTTGTATCATCTGTAGTATCATTTCTGACATTCTTGCAAACATTGTCAAGTTCTCTTGCTAGTAATTTGTTGACCGTTGCCTTGTTAATGCCTAGGTCTAAGGCAGAGTTGTCAAATGTAGTGGTGTCTCCGCAGCTTCTGGTTCGCTTCCTCTTCTTAATAGGTATCTCCATTGCAGTATTGCACATTGGATCTTCGTTGGCAAGGATGTCCAGGGCTGGGTTGAGGTATGCGTTGCAGCAAGGAGTTGCAATCTTCCGCTTACTCTTGACAGGTTTTATTTCAAATTGGTTGTTGTCTACTGAGTCCATCGCAGCCTGAAATTAAATAGATGCTTTTAAATACATATATAAGAATCCATGTTTCTTTTTTGAACATTAGCAAGTTGTAAAACAGTTCATCATGAATGTGCGCAGCAACAACATGCCTCCCCATATATTGGTATTTTGAAACTACAATAAATGGTTTTGTTAAACATTTTTGATGGCAAGATACTACTGACAGGCTGAGCTTTTTTAATTTTCTATATTACTTTCTTTACATTCTGCAATACAGAGTTGAACCGTATCTGTCTGGCTTGAATGCTGAAATGAACCTTTTTGGCGCAGCTGTGAGGCCGACACTATTGTTGTTATTTTGACATTTGTATTTTGTGTTTCACGAACTGTGTCCAAGTAATATTCTTCTTTCTTTTTAGTTCACAGACTTATTCCTTTATTTTAACAAGATATTTTCCGTAATTTCACTGAATGGTTCGTAAAATAAAAAAGTGTAAAAAAGTGTGACTGTAAATAGTAACATTTGTAACATTCGTACCTTGAGAAGTCCAAGATACTGCAGCAAACATCAAGAAAACAAATATATGCACGCACAAAAAACAATTATCTTCAATTTAAACCAATATTATAATAACAGAACAATAAGTTTCATTAATAACTTTCCGTTTGAAGATTGTAAACAAAAAAATCGGCAGGTGTTGAGCAACCGTTATTATTTGACAGTTAAATCCAGTTGCCACGCGTCAAAAAATATTTTCTACCAATTTATATTTCCGTTTTTGTGACAGATGGCGTTAGTCGTTGGCGTAAATTCGTTTTTTTATCGTATTTTGATTAGCGCTGCGCGATGGCGAGAGGTTTTATTCGACTGTTTCGATTGTTCGAACATCTCGATGGTTCGCGATTGTTTAGACTTGGGCTCGAGTCTGACTCGGTCTGTTATTGCGACCGGTGCACAGTGTAAGATTTTGCAAATCTGGCCGGACAAAATACCTAACAAGAATGGAAGATCAACGTAAGACCCTTTCATAATGAAAGCTAATTAGCTCGTCGATACGAATATCCAAGTATCCGGTTGTGCGTCGATGTCCCTTCCACCCTTCATATGTGCTGATTTCGCTAGTTCTTGACTTGCGTTGTGATTGCGAATCCAAACTAATTCTTCGAACAATCGAAAACTAGCGGTCGATTCCGTTGACTCGAAACAATTGAAAAATATCTCGATTGTTTTGTAGAACGGCGAGTCGATGGTTGACTCGATGGTTTATTTTAACGACTGCGACTCTTTCGATTGTTAACATAACATAATCAGCCTATTATGTTCCCACTGATGGTACACAGGCCTCCTCTCTGTGAGAAGGAGTGGGCCGTTATCCACCACGCAGGCCCAGTGAGGGTTGGTAGATATCACAAGGCTTCGATTTTTTGTTTCTAAGACATTTCCTCATGGTGGTGATGAAATAATGTATACAAAGTAGAGCGCCTGTCTGGGTTCGAACCTAAGACCTACAACTCGTAAGTCGCGGCTGTTACCACTGGGCCACCACTGCTCTGTCGATTGTCAAAACATCTCGGAATCGCCTATAGCTAATTTTGATTGTGTTTATTGATTTTATTTAGTGAGTGAACCAAACCAGTGGAGACAACGCTTTTACAACTGTATAAAGAAATGTCTAACCATTCACTATTAAAATGAAAACAAAACATCATTTAACTTTTCCCACCCATAATTCCGATCAATCAAAATACAACTTTATTACATAAAAATATATTTATAGTTCAAATCACAATTTCCGATTCTTAGAATCAACATAACACGTTTTTTCAGTAACACAAGCATATCACAAATGTTGAAGGAATTAAGTGGAATTTCAACTAAAATTAACTACTGTGCACGTAAATACAAAACCTTAAGTACCTACCTACGCTACCGCCACCTTACAATGACGCTAATTTTACAAGAGAACTTGTTAAAAAATAGTTACAGAATAGAATACGCGCTTTTACAAGTCAGGTCCCTATTTTTTGTCATATTGGCATTCATTTAACTTTTGCTCACGTTCTATTTTTTTTAGTTTTGTGTTTAAATTACCGTAAAATGTTCTTGAACACGATAAATAAAAATTTAGGAGTCACTGTTACTTTCCATTTAGTAACCAGTTACCAGTGCAACGCTATAAATTAACCTTTCAATGAACATGACCTTAGTTCATTTTAATTTTGAACGCATATTGAGCGTCAATTGTGTTGAATATCGTGAGACATTGACTTTACAATGACTTAGGTACTACTTAACCTATAACATATTACAATAGACAATTTTGCAAGATTTAAACACATTTAAATAATACATACAATTTATATAGAATATCGACTAAATTGGAATATCATGCAGAATATAAACAAAATCATTCAATACCGTTTTTTTATATAATTGAATTACATTAACTAATCAATTCACCTGTTTATCCTCGATTCCGTCAAAAACAATTTTTATTAAAAAATTTCAACTTTAGTGCACTTCATTTTTAATTAAGTGCTTTTTGAATACAATAATTTTTAATAGATATTTAATGAATGTGAATACCAATTCATTTGCCTTTTACTATTTTCTTACTTTTGTATCACGAATTATTCGATAAGATCATAATTTTGTTTTTATACACAACCATCATATAATACCAGCAGCCTAATTGCGTAACACATTTTCGTAAACGATTACGACTAATCCATTTGATTTTGACAGTTCAACAACATTCATTGCGTTATTTACATTGTTGAGCAGATTTTTTATCGAACTTATGAAGCAATGGATTTGCAATCTTTTTCAACACGATTCAGATTCCGATTGATTGTGTATTACGCAATTAGGGTACTGTTTAAATGTTATGAGGCGGCATGCAATTGCAACTATAGAAATGTAACATTATATTATAGTGGTATTTAATACATTAAAACTATCGAAGGTTAAAAAATTGCAACGATAGAACTACCAGCCATCTACTTCTTAAAATGTCTTAGAGGAATACAATTGTTTATCGGTGTCTTATTTGTACATTTATTTATTTAATCATGTCTTTACATTCAAATAATAAAAATAAAAATAAACTATTTTCAGGTAAGTGAAATAATACAACACTCAAATGCGGTGAGTTAAAATGGACAGTCATTACTTCATTAGGTATGCTTTTCTCTCACGGATAATAAGATTAATTATTTCATATCGTTGATAACCTGCAAAGTTATTTAGTATCAAATGATAACTGTTCGGACGCGTAGTCTAATCCTTCACATATATTATGTAATTTATAATTTACATTTTTCTTTACGATACTTAGCAACAGTGATTCTCGCTTCCTGAAGATTGAAGTACATGTTTTTAATGAAAGTCTACTCCAATAAGTAAGTACTTAACTAACTTGATGATTTTATATATTTTTATACAGTTTAAGCGCGTTAGATAATAGATAACATAGATTTATTTGAATAAAGATTGGATTAGATTAATATACTTATTTTTTTTTCTATTTACAGTAATAATTGATATATACAATATGTAACAAAAACCCTGTCCGATCCAAAAAAGGCGTATTCCTGGTTTAACATACGTACTAGAAAAAATAGTAATAAAAAGTAACTCATAAAAACCAAAAGTCATTGATTTTTTTATTTTTAGTTACCATGCGAAATGTAACACTAAATTAAATTTTCATAAGTTGACAACACTCCACCGGCCGGCGAAATCTTTTATTTTTTGCCTATTTTTATTTCAAAGGACACCGCCGTACTCTAGCCGCATTGTAAGTACTCATAACGAGTCCTCGATCCTTTGATGTAGCCGACTGGTCGCTACTTGTTTGGCCCTTCGCCAGTCTCACGTGGAGATAGCTTGCGTTCGGATGTCCGTACGTATCACGTGCCCCTATCGTATCGCGAACAATGTCGTATACCAATCAGGAATATTTGAATATGTTAATTTTTATTTGTGAGTGAATGTGTGATTCGGAAATCGAAGTAACAGCTCCGATTGTGGAAGCTTTCGAGTCACTCAAATCGTACACATGTGCGCTGCGTAGAGTACGTGCAAATTTAATAAAAAGGTGTCGAATGTGTACTAATGTTCTAGATAGATAGAGGTATGTAACAAGTAAATGTTTTAATAAACTGAAACCTACAGTGGTACATTGCCAAAAGCACATCACATTAACTCAATAATAATTGTTTCTTGATAAACAGAAGGTCAGAAATCGGGGTCATTGTACGTAAGCCTACAATAAAATATCAGCTGATACCTACGCGTAGGCAAAACGTAGATGTCTTTAGTCCTACGTTTCTTTGGCGGCATGCGACAAAAGACAGCCGCGCTCAGGCGGCTTCTTTGATACGAAACTGTAGGTGAACTCTGGTGAACCCTGTCGAGCGATCAGTGTTGCCTTTGGTATGATTATTTTTAATTTTTTAAATTAATTGTTTTCATTGGGTAAAAATAATTATCTAGTATCCATTAAATGATTACGTATTTGTGTACGCACTACGATACCAAATAATACCCTTCAGGATCGGACAGGGTTTTCGTTACATGCTGTATATATGTATACAATATATATATAGACTGTTGAACACTTAACAATTTAATTATAAATTTTATGCCATGGTTTGGCGTCATGTACATTTTTATAGCTTAAAGCTAACTCTAAAGAAAACTTCTGTCACCTCCTAACATTGACTTCTTAACATAAAAATTTCTCTATTATAACAGTAATATTCTAATCAGTTATAACAAAAAGAAAACCTTTGATGTGCACCAATAACTGATCTGCTTTTTTATTATCTGATATTGAAAACAGTATTGTGTGTAAGTAACATTTTATAATGTGTAAAAAATACCCATCACCAACATAACCAAGCCACATATTTTTCCCATCATTGTTTCTTTGTTTTTGTAATGGAACTCACTGGCCTTGGAGATTTTGGTAAAGGATCTTTCTACACTCTCTAAAGCCGAATCAGTACCTCAATCCTTATCTATTGTAATTATAGATTCATAATTGACAAAATTTGAAGTACACATGGCTAAGATCACGTGTAAAGCTTTTTCAACTAAAAATAATCCAAAATAGTTACGATTCAATGAACATAACTTACTGAATACAACCATCATTGAACTTTATTACTTCCAAGTTGATTAAAACTGAAATGCATATTGTATTAAATATAAAAAAAAGAACTCCTTTAAGAACTGTACTGGCAATATAATGAAAACGTAAACCACCGCTGTTAACAATCTCCTCTATATTCTAAATACTAAAAGAACGTCTCAAAACAAAAAGGATTACATTTAAATATAAGTTATAAGGAAACAAGAGGTATATCCTTCGACAACAACACTACTTTAAAAAAAAGAGAGCTATTACCTTTCACTTTTTCATTACAGTACCAGGATAACATCTATTTGAAGAGTTAGTCGATATCCAAGTTCTTGAAGGCCCTTTCCATAGCCTTCTCTCGCTTCTTGTCTGGTAAAGCCGCGATCCTTTGGTCCTCCTCAGCTTTGAAGTAGGGCTCCATGAGTTGGAGCTGTTGCATGCACTTCTTGTGCAGAGTCTGGGTGTCAGGGAGGGTTCCGCCGTAGTCTGGAGGAAGGGTCGATCGTGGCACCACAGTCTCGTAGAACTTCTCCAAGTCTTCGTTCTTGTTGTGGAATTTGAGCTGAAATAATTAGGTAGGAATTTGTAGTAAATCATGTAAACTTTTTAAAATTAAATATGATAGTTAAGAAATTTGGGTCAAACCAGACAAACTAGTGCATAAATAAGAGGTAAATGGTGTTAATATTTCGCAACGATCCTTATTAGGAACATCACATTATTGTATTCGTAATCGACCTCAGATCTATTCTTTTAAGACTATGTGCCCAATACAGGAGTTAGGCGAAGTTAAAAAAAAAATGCAATTTGAAGGTCAGTGTCAGGTTCTTAAAATCCTGTTGATTGATATTTTATGAAATTGTCATTCAATAGGATTATATGAACTTAGAGGGTTGTGTTGATGATTTTAATTATTATAATTCTGTAAATATACTTGTTACGGTCGCGAATCATATTTTGTTCAACATACAACATGACACTGACCAGCAAATTGCAAAAAAACATAAGAAAATTTGAATGAATGTTTATTTATTTCTTTATTTATCTGCTAACATGTATAACACTGTATTTCACGTATTTCGCGGGCAACCTGGCGCTTCTCCCATATAGTAACTTCCTACATCTATGATACAAATGATGCAACCTTATTCCCTTGACACCGACTTACAAAGTTAAAGCACCATCGACTTTAAGGGATAATTAATTCGTGAAACTTGTTTAAGGCACTCCTATAAAATGATGAGGCCATGAAAAGGTAGACATAACCCTTTAAATTGGTACCTAACACTCTTCGTCACGTTTTATTAGTTATTTATCATAAGCATCATAAACCGGTTAATCGTATCTTTTTAATATTATTTGCTGAAGGTCAGGGTTCGGTTTACAAAGATGAATTATTCATTATTGTAAACAAGTTACTTTACTACCTTCTTAAATAATGTGACTGATTATTATTGATTGTTTTAAAATATATGCCATAAATTAAACTAGAATTGACTTTGAAAGAATTCGATATTAGGTATCAGTCTTTCAAACCAAGCTCTAATTCATAGCATGACACGATATAATATAGAAACAAGAAATGGATGGAAAATTGATTATATGCATATTTCATGGAACACCACTGACAGCGATAAGATTACTTCAGCATTATGTGCTGAAAACCGAATAAGTTCTTCAGCATCTCAATATTTAAGAAAAGAGAATATTTAGTTTATTATGAAGAGTTAACCCCGCTTATATTTATTCGACAAAACCTACCTATTATATGGCAAAAACATGTTTCAGTTTCATAATAAGATTGAAACCATTTCTGGATAAGACTAACTAATGAATTAAATTTATCTGCAGTCTGCCTAGCCTTTCCCCAAACTCAAACTCAAACTCAAACTCAAATCATTTATTTCAATTAAACCATTTACAGGCACTTTTGAATTGTCAAGGAGTCGGTCAGTCAGAAATATGAAGCTAGTTGCCCATTCCAAAGCGTAGTAGGTACCTATGGAGAAGAACGGGCAAGAAACTCCATGGACACTCTTTTAAATAATAATGTTTTTACATATATTTTAGTTACATCGATTAATGTTGTTCACTATGTCGGGGTTGGCTTCCAGTCTAACCAAATGCAGCAGAATACCATTAACTATCATATCATCATTAAATTAACATAACAGCACATTCAAATATCGAAACGATGCTGATTTTTCACATTTTTTTTTCGATTTAGAGTACCTATAATGTTTTTGTTTTTGTTGCTTTGCATTTAGTTATTTGTACGGTACCTACTTAATGTTCTAATACGAAACCAACCAAGTGTCGGAATAATAATTAAAACTCATTTATATTCAATTAGTTTTTAGTTAAGGAAGTGGTTGGTGTTATGTTCAGATACTTATGATTCGAGTATACCAATACCTATATGACATGCAAACGATATCCTATTGATAAATACGCTTTTCTATAAAGCAACTATCGTGTCTAAATTTTTCTCCTAGACATTACTCAAAATTGTATCTTATGTATGCCAAGGTCAAATGACCCATTGGCAAGTTGAATAGTTAGAAGTAAACACTTACGTAAACTAGTGTCAGATCAAACAAATATTACCAACATACGAACGTAGTACTTATAGGCACATTGTGCGCAGTTCCATAAAATTTGCTATTTTATGACAAGGTAAAAACCGTGACTTGCTCCTTGTATAATATAAAAACATATACAAACCGCGATCAACAACAGTTCAAGTCAGGAATAATAAGGCAATGCAGAACTCGTTTTAGTCCAAACAAAGAAAATAAGAAATTATACAATATAATTAGTATAAATCTGGTACGTCATGAAGTCCGTTTTAAGTTTCATAAAGAACCTTTCTTTGGTCAAGTGCAATACTGCACTGACTACAATAAATGTAGGTACAATCAAAGATAAATTGGACAGATAAGTCGACCTTTAACCTGAATAGCTTATTCAGATACAGAACAAAACCCTAATTGCGTTATACACAATCAATCGGAATCTGAATCGTTTTGAAACAGATTGCTAATCCATTACTTCATAAGTTGGATAAAAATTCTGCTCAACAATGTAAATAACGCAATGAATGTTGTAGAACGGTCAAAATCAAATAGAATAGTCGTAATCGTTTACGAAAATGTGTTACGCAATTAGGCTGCTGGGCATTAAAGTAACACCTACAATGTTAACTACGTTTCTCCTTTCAAAAGTTTACAAACTAATCTACAAAATGCACATTACTCGCAGTGAATTACTGTTACTTTGTGACTATAGATGCTTATTTATGGCTTTAAAATGCTAAGTTAAAAACGAAGGAAAGCTTACCATATCGAAGAACTTCTTGTCCATAAACGGCCTAATGAGCAACATTAATTTGTCTAAAACTGGCTCTGTGTTCAGTACATGTATCGCGCGCATGCGTACTGGCATTGCTTCCTGAACATACTGGAAGAATTTGCGGAGGGTCCTGAAAATATTTAATATTTTTAGAATATTAAGAACATTTTTTTATGACTTGTGGCTAGTATGTAGGTATTTAAGGACTCATGATGGGTACTCTTGATTTAGTGACGTTGAAGCAACTTCCGAGGTCGTGTCATTGTGTAACTCTATTATTGATGTGTACTGACTAAGCATACAGTACACACCAATAAGAGTTGAGTGCAAATATGGGCTTAATTAAAAACATCAAAACTAATTAAAGTATAAAATTAAAGTCATGAATGATATTCAATACGTTTCTATGGTGTAATCAACAATAAAATTAACTTTAGCTTCATGAGATTTAAGTTGACTTAAGGAGTTAAGTTTTTAAGCCTCCGATCGATTTCTTCGTCCGGTAATACATTCAATTTTAGGAGAAGAAAAAACTACAATTGACTCCAAAATATCTAACAAATACATAAATAGCCACTTAAATATTAGAAAGTAACCAATATGTTTTTTTAAATGTATTATGATATTAATTTACGGCCAAACCCAATAAACTAAGACAGATCGCTGCTGACAGTACAACTCTATTTGTCTCTGTCAAACAAATAGCTGTCAACACGTTAGTCGCATCCTTTGGCTTCATTGATCTGGTTTTAACGTCCCAATGAAGTTCATTGGGACGTTAAAACCAGATATTGATAAGATTTTTATCTTCCGTACCCCAAAATGGAGATAGAGACGTTATTGGGTTTGGCCGCTAGAAATATTTCAAGCGAAAGTAGGACATTGATGTGCACGTCTTTTACCTTTGTCTATCCTTTTGAAAGCTATGAAAATATAAATATGTATACTATCATAATATTTATATTGAAAACTTTACATTCTTTCATTGTTTTGCAGCTGTGTTTCCATTAAGTTGGCTTTACAGAGATAACTAGGTATCATCATTACATATTACCTAAACAATAGATAGGACTGTGAAGCATTAAAAGGTTGTTGCAGAATAAAATTAATAACAGTATTTTTATCAGTTCTTACCGATCACTGTAATAGGTCAGTAAAACTACAGATTGAAAATGTATGGCCAAAGAATAATGGATCCACAGTGCGAATTCAGACATAAGTTTATACTTACGATAAGCTAACTCTTGTGAGATGGCCGAATTTTACGCCGCGCATGTCGAAAAGGAACATATAACCTGGCTGTGGACCCCGCTGCGTGAGACATAAATCTGAAAAAAGAAAAGACAAACAAATAAAGATAGATTAGGTTCTTGATCAAGTCCCTTGTGAAAAAAAAATCTTTCTGAAATGGTAGCTTTTGCATTGGCGGGAATATTGATTTTTCGCGGGCTTCTTTCGTTCAAGGCTAAGATTTTTTTTATTGCTGCCTATTTGGGAATTTTACGATGTGTTTACGTATCTAGAGCGCTGACATTTGTATGCCTTATTCAAAGCGAATGCCTAGGAGTTCAAGATAACTTGTCTTCTTTGGGAAGAAATACCTAAATTTGTAGGTACCTACATTAAAACTGACCTTTTCATCTTACACCCATTATTTGCATCATTGATTATAAGTAAGGCCAAGTTAAATAAATTATTATAGATAGGTCACTGTTTTTAACCTACACGTGTAGCATAATCATTTATTCTGTCTAGAGCTGTGCAACAATATAATTATTAATGAATCAAACATATTTTGAATTTTTATTCATGAAATCCGTACCCTAACTGTGTAATACACAATCAATCGGAATCTGAATAGTTTTGAAACAGATTGCTAATACATTGCTTCATAAGTTCGATGAAAAAATCTGCTCAATAATGTAAATAACGCAATGAATGTTGTTGAACTGACAAAATACAACAGATTAGTCGTAATCGTTTACGAAAATGTGTTACGCAATAAGGCTGCAGAATTGTCCTAAATATTGAACTATAAAACGTCTAAATTTTACTTCCAAATTATTCAAGTACGTGTATTATATAATATAATGCCATAAACTATTGTATTGTAAAACAAAAATTGCCTCAGCTAAAAAAAACACCTACAAATCAGAACATAAAAAATACTTCCAGGCAATTTGTGTTTATGGTAACTCAAAAATTCAAAATAAGAAATTACATCAAACACAAACGTGATCTCGTTGTCTTCAGACTGTTCCTACTACTCCTACTAGCAAGGGAGGGCAAGTAAAAAAAACAAAATGCGTTTGCATGTCAATATAGTTCTATGGTCTATTTTTATTTAGGTTTTCACTTCATGACAAAGCATCCAGTTTTTTTTTAAGTTATAGGTGGGTTACCTACTTATAATAGTTTAAGCCCCTCCCGACCCTTGCTCGAGCCAGCCCGCGACGCTGAGCCTGTAGCTTTATATTCGTCCCTAAATCACTCAAATCCTGATCCAGCTTGTCCCTTGCTGCCCTCTTCCAGCGACGCCCTAAGCCGAGGTTCGTACCCCACAGGGGGTGCCCTTAGCGTGTAGTCGCTTAGTTTTTAAGTTTAAGTCCTGGCTGGAGGCCTTAATTTATTAGGGCAACCACAGGCAAGTCCGTCTAAGCAGACGACAACCTCATAGGTTGACCTGCGAGATGCCATTTATAAAAATATATATATATATATAATAGTTTAATAATTATGAATGTATTAATACGAGGGCTGCACTAAAAGTATCGGGAATGGAATATTTCCACTGTTCCTGTCATATTAAAATCTTTTTAATTGAAAACTCCTAGGTTTTCAAAATCGAATATCATTTATTTATTTAAAAAAAGATTCTCGGTCTTGTCACAAGGTTTTGTCAAACTTGTTTAGTCGTTGAGAAAATGGAATTGTCTCGAGAAAATTCAAGAGCGATGATTTATTATGACTTTCGAAGTGGTTTAACACAAAAGCAGTGTGTTGACCGGATGATTTCTGCATTTGGTGATGAAGCCCCATCCAAAACCACAATTTATCGCTGGTTTGCTGAATTTCAACGTGGACGTGTCAAGCTCAGTGATGATCCCCGTCAAGGTCGTCCAAAAACTGCAGTCACCCAAGAAAACGTTGATGCTGTGCGTAAGCTGATTGAGGAAGATCGACATGTGACATACCGCGAAATTCAGGCAACTTTAGACATTAGTATGAGTCAAATACAAATAATCTTGCATGAACAATTAGGTGTAAAAAAGTTGTTTTCCCGATGGATACCGCATTCGCTCTGTGAAGAGCAAAAAGCGGCTCGCGTTACTTGGTGCATCAGAACTCTCGAAAGATTCCACGCAGGATCCTCAAATGCTGTATACAACATCGTATCAGGTGACGAATCCTGGATATACGCGTACGAACCCGAAACAAAAAACCAGTCACGAGTTTGGGTGTTCGAAAATGAGTTAAAGCCAACAAAAATTGTCCGTTCACGGAGTGTTGCAAAAAAAAAATGGTGGCCACGTTTGTCTCCAAGCCCGGCCATGTTACGACTATTCCTCTTGAGGGACAAAGAACGGTTAATGCAGAATGGTATGCTAGCATTTGTTTGCCACAGGTCGCTTCTGAACTCCGTAAAGAGAACTGCAACCGCCGCATCATCCTCCATCACGACAATGCGAGTTCTCACACCGCACGAAGAACAAAAGAGTTTTTAGAGCAAGAAAACATAGAATTATTAGACCATCCGCCGTACAGCCCCGACCTAAGCCCTAATGATTTCTATACTTTCCCTAAAATAAAGAATAAATTGCGTGGACAGAGATTTGCATCACCTGAAGAAGCTGTGAACGCCTACATAACGGCCATTTTGGAGACCCCAACTTCCGAATGGAATGGTTGCTTCAATGATTGGTTCCATCGTATGGAAAAATGTGTCAAATTTCGCGGAGAATACTTCGAAAAGCAATAAATACATTTTTAAATAGTAATGTTGTGTCACTTCCTTGATTCCCGAAATTTTCAGTGCCGCCCTCGTAGCATAAACTTTCCGGAATAAATTCTCTAAAATGATGGTAAAAACCGCACCAAAATCCGTTGCGAAGTTTAATTACAGGAACAAAGTGGTCACACAGACTTTAATTAGAGGAACAAAGTGGTCGCACAGACGGACACGAAACTTGCCCTTATTTTTTTTATTATGTAAAAAGTAATATACTACAAACAGTATGCGTCCCTCCTACAGAATGACTACCTATTTGATATTTTCATTTGTTGGAAAAGTTGTCCGGTTTCGTCTGATGCTGTAATATGTGAATGAATAGGTACCCCGCTATTCTGACACCGGTGGCCTACAGTGGCTCGTTAGTTTATAGCACTCTAAACACATACACTTTGTTATATTATAACATGTGCCAAGTTATTAGCTAGTCTATGTTAGATCAATGCTAACGATGATATCAGAGGGGAAACGGTAAGGGGTTAATAATGACTTAATCACAATTTTATCGTACAGGTTTTGTTATAACAGGTCAAGTTATGGTCAATGCTGTCAATGAATAATAATTTAATAATAAACACACCACACGCTGCATTTACTTGGTTTCAGGCCGTATATGATGCAAAAACCAGCCAGATGAGAGAAAAAACCACTTAAATAAATTGTTATATATTTATTGACACCAAAAATATCGCAAAAACCATAATGCAGTAGGTACAACATGTGAGCATCTGCAACCGAACTAGGTGAAAAACCTGTATCTCGGCACATAATACTATACAAATGACCTCTCTGAATAATACACTGGAAATGCAACATTTACAATTTTGTTAAATCTTACAATATATTTATTAAGAAATTGATTACACATATATGAGTTGTAGAGTGTGGACGGGAGTGAGTAAGTCATTGTGTGTGTTTGTGGGTGAATGTGTATGTGCGTATGTGTGCCACTGTAGGCGCGTGCTTGCGGACGGCGAGCTACCACTCTACCAGGCCCGGGTCGATTGCGCGTTGTGTTCCACGCGTGCCTCAATTGCCGATGCCTTGCAAGGCCGCGGGTTACCGGGTTGTTCGAAAGAGATACCGTGGCACCAGCACGGGCAACTGAAGGAACACGGGTGGGTGTTTTAGGAGAGTGAGAAGTCATTTGATGATTTCACACCATAAAAAAGGGGTGTTCATAATGATATACTGAATCTATAGTAACAGGTTGCGTGTCGATGTCCTTTCCACAATGGATAGGACATTCCGACACAGCCTGACTTTTGATAGGAATCTTTCCAATAAAACAACGCACTTGACGGACAAATGAGCGAGTCAATAATAGTAGATGTATTATAAATACAAAATTGCTAACTAATACAGCGACCATTAATTCGCCTGCAATGCGTAGTCATTATGGCAATTTCCCCCGGCGGCTATTCTCGGTAGCAGAACAGATTACCTACATACCTAGATACCACAGTGTAAATGATACAATGATTTTATTTCTGTAAGTAGGTTTTTACAAACACATTTACACGTCAATACCTTTTACATGTAAAAGTAAAAGTACTATGTTACCACAGTGTAACAAATAACAATCCACTTCATACAGGCATTGGTGCAATGATTCCGACATTCAATTCACGGTGCATTTTTATGGGGCAGAGGTATTATGATCATTTAGTGCTAATACTGCCCGGTATGGCACAGCGTGCGTACAGCCACCGCTAAAAGAAACCGAATCATCATCCCTCCACAAACAAGCTACAACATCTGTTTGAGGATAGAGGAAAGCTAAGTATTTGCTGGAGACTATATGGACTTTAGAACCCGGCAATCGATCGACATTGATCCCCCACTCCCAGATACCTATCCAGCAGGCTTAGCATGGCGTTTTCTGTTTCTACTCTACTGTAGAATAGAAAACGCTTTCTACGCTCCTCGAAATCTCTTTTTCGCGAGCACGAGGACACACTTAGACTCAGGTTGCTTTATAGACAGTGATTGTCCATAGCAACGTGTTAGTTGCTAGTGATGTGTATAACTACCCATTTTTACCGTACAATTGCGTTTCGTTTCTGTGTAGACAGTAGAAAACTTTCTACTGTCTACACAGAAACGCCATTTTTGTCTACTCTTCCGTCGACAATACGCTTCTCTAGGGCGCTCGTGCTAAGCCTGCAGGATGTCCCGTAAGTCGACGTCAAGCCAGAATCGGGTGAAATACATAGCACAGTTTTTTAAAACATTACGGGGATTTTTTTTGTTAAACGAGCAAATCCTATAACTCATGTTGTTACAATATTCTTTTTTTATTTTAAATATATATATTTCGGTTAACTATTATGACCCGACCTATCATCATTCGACTCCGGCTTGACGTCGACTTAACCTGTAGTTCACCGCGCAAATATCGCGTTGGTCACAGGGAGTTCGAGTGGTTACACTGTGGCATGGTTGAAATGCAGTGACCAAGTAAATACTGCACAATAGCTGCAATTTTTTGCAGCTGCAATAGTGCTGTTCCCTTTGGACTTTGGACTATGGGAAAGCTTGTGATCATTTATTTGCAAGCCTTTGTAGGTTGCTGTAAGTGCTGTGGTAATTAATAAAAATGTAAATTTTTACAATCTACGCCCCAATAAAAACGAATAAAAATGCATCGGTGAAAACAATACCTACAATAAACTTTAAAGAGGGATGATGACTAATATTAAAAATGTTCGTAAAAGAATGTAGGCAATTACAAAGAAGGCATAGCAAAAATGATATAATCGAAGAAAAACTGTTAAATTGATGTATTTATGTGAAGAAGATACACGCTTTTAAAGTTTTTAGAGGGGTTTATTCCCGTCCTTGTCGAGCGGTACGGACAATGTACGGCCCTAGTATGAAGTTACAAAGTTGTGACGTCACTTCTACGATAGTGCTGCCCTGTACCCTAATTGCGTAATACACTATCAATCGGCATCTGAATCGTTTTGAAACAGATTGCTAATCCATTGCTTCATAAGTTCGATAAAAAATCTGCTCAACAATGTAAATGACGCAATGAATGTTGTTGAACTGTCAAAATACAACAGATAAGTCGTAATCGTTTACGAAAATGTGTGACGCAATTAGACTGCTGGTCTAACACTTACTTTAAAACGTTTATAACTTGGCATTTTTTTAAGCTTTTGCACTTTTTGTAATATTGTTAGCACTATTTATTTGGAAACAAATATTTTTTTGCGATAAAAAAAAATGTCATCCCAATTACATTTGTTTTTTTTCGTATGCCTTTTATATTTTTACAATACACTTTTCATTGCCATAACCTAGTGAACATTGTAGGCTTTCATATCAATTGGATAAAGTCACATAATCTTATCAACTAGGTTTAGCGACCTCTACATTGTTAACACTGCAAAAGGACGAGGGAAAATATTTACATATACCTACATACATCTTGTCCTTTCAGTATCTCCCGACCGTGAAATCTCGAACTCGCTTCACGCAAGAGTTCGTCTAGTAATATTGATTTTTCTGCCTCCATTATGTGCCATGCTTGCCTGCTCTGTGCGGGTCTCATGCAGGTTTTACCCGCACTTTTCGTACGTCATAGATACACACATCTGGCTGTTGATCGACCAACACTGCGTCGTGTATTTTTCCTTTGGAGTGCTCGTAACAAGGTATAACTTTGTCTACCTTTCTGGAAATGGTGTCGTTTCTCCGTATTTTTTTTTCCTAAAAACGTAATCCATATAATTACAGGCTGGATTTTTGAGACGGGAGGCAACAAGAATAGGTATAGGTACTTTAATCGGTGTAGCTACGGGGAAACGGTCTAAGAAGACTTTCCATAACTTTTTGAGTTATTTAGATCGGCGGATCAGGTTTAAAAAAAATGTACAGTCAGCAAGCAAATGGGCAATTTTCACAACAACATCCTGTTTCTCATAAGGATAAAACAACTCTACGCTTACTGCTCCGTCTCAAAAATCCACCTTGTATAACTTCATACTTCGAACTACACTATAAAGTGTGGATATATTCAACAACTATTACTAATTCTACTGTTGAGCATGAGGTCCTGGGATCGATTCCCAGGTCGGGCAAAGTTTTATTGGGTTTTTCTATCTGGAATTTCTCAGTAGCAGCCCGGAGTCTGGATTTGTGCCCGGTTGATGGCAATAGTCTCGCCCCTATAACATGGGACTTAAACATAACTGGCGAAATGTGGGTGTACTATAGGTACACCTCTGCCTAACCCTTCGGGGAAACAAGGCGTGATGTTATGTTATGTTATCCTGTCCTTATCCCTTAATTTGTTTGAAGTCGGTACAACAAACATACTTTTATATCAGACGTCATTCCCTTTCTAGCCAATAGCCATATCATCTCTTACACAGTATATCCATTGTTTTTGTCTTCTTCTACTCTTATAGCCAAACAACATCCAAACTCAAAACTTTCCTCACGACATTTTCCTCATTCCTCCGCCTTATATGAGCTACGCAATAAACTAGCGGAACTCGACTACCTTGACTGTTCTGACAATTTGCGAGAAGGGATCATTTCGCAAGACTCCGCGAAAGATTATGTAGGTCGCGTCCTTTGCAAACCTTCGCTAGGTGCTTTTTACGGGGTAAATCAAGGACCCTTGCATACAATATAGTGAAGATTTACTGAAAGACTAGAAAACTGTAAAGGGACGACTTTAAGTTTCGGGAACTGTATATTGTAACTTTTTTCGTGAAAAGCAATAACGCTAAAATTATTAGAGAATAATTTTAGAATTTGATTGTATTTTCCACTAGCTTCTGCCTGTGACCAGGGACTGAAATTGTAACCGTAATAAGAGAGAATTTTACACTGTTTTTTTTTAAAGAAACACCTATGTAAATGTTACAGAATCAAAGTGTAACCTTTTACATGTGTAACAGAAATAAGCAGATATAACTGCACGGTACCACAACAACGTGTAGCGGACAGTCAGACGCGACATGCCAAAATCGCCGCAATACAGTCGGGATAGTGGCTGTTTTGTGTTACAGATATATTACTTTAGTAAGTGATTAGAGTCACATTGAAAAAAAACTATTATTTTATTATATATAATTGTTACATATTTGATTCTGTTGTTAATTCAAAATGTAACACGCCTCTAAACAATAATTATTTACCTACCTAAATGATAAATAAGTGAAAGTCTACCTACAAGTCAAATGTCAAGATTAATCATGAAGTAGAAACTTATGAGGTGTAAACTAAACCGGACCATTATTTTGACCTTCATAGAGGTTTGCTGGCTCAGGCCAAAACTACCCGATAGCACCCTTTCATCTCCTGTGTCTTGCAGAGGCAAAATAATAACGTATTGAAAATATGTTTTCATAACATACAGGATGACCCGTAGGTCGACGTCAAGCCGGAGTCGGGTGATAAATAGGTCGGGATAAACAAAAAGAAAGAATTTTTTTTTACGAAGTGTGAGAAAAAAAATGTTTTTTCGTCACAGGCTACAGATTTTCTCGTTTTTTTTTTTTAAATATATAAATGCCCGTAATTTTTAAAATACATAACAAAAAACACATTTTATTTATTTACTATTCTGTTACCTTAACCTATCACCCGATTCCGGCTTGTCGACTTACGGGATATAGTATATCCAGGTGTTGGCAACATTGCGCGCTTCTATGGAAGATTGCGTGTGTTGATGTCTTTCTTACAATCCAAGGATGACGTTTTCATAACAAGAGCATTCATTGTCATTTAATTATTTACCAATTTGTCATTAATAACAACGCTAAGCAACTCAATCTGCCTAGCGTTTTCTTAACTAGGTTGGATTCGGCTCCGGTTGCAGCTGAATACCAATATTTTACACGAAGCGACTGCTCTGACCTCCACTCCAATACCCAAACTGGGTCACACGATATAGTCGCCGGCACGTAATTTGGCAAGAGTCGTTAGATACGTTTTTCCTTTCTTTAAATCTCTTCTAAACAGATATTTTTAAAAAAAATGCAAAAACCATAAAATATAAGTGAAAAAAAAATGCACTATGTGCACATGCGTGAACTTACTCCCACTACGCCAAAACCTTGCCAAGTTTCGTGCCGGCTACTGTACCCCTTAGTAAACTATGAATACTTACCTGAAATAGAAAATAAACATAATTCTTTAAGACCAGATTTTTAGTTTTACATAACATTTGGCATTCATACATGCTTCACGCTTTATTTTTTACAGCAGTCCTTTATAGAGGACACTCAAATTAATATCTAGTCGAATGTCAGACAGCTTCAAAGTATATATTTACAAAATTCATTTATAAGAAGCACTTATCAGTAGAATGTTAGTATGTTAAAAAACCGGCCAAGTGTAAGTCGGACCCGCACATGAAGGGTTCCGTACCACAAGGTAGTAACGCTAGAAAAAACACGTTTCTTTCATGAAAACCTACAAAAACTAAAGGAGTTAATTTTATTAACTTAATTGTAATTGGTACCCATTATTTATTTTTAGCGGCACTAGCACACGCTTTAAAAACTTTTATTATAACGCTCATGAGATACAGCCCACATACATCAACTGAATTAAACCAAATTTAAATCTTGTTTAGAACACACACTATGCAGCCGAGCCAATAAGTTGAGGAATTACATCGCTGATAAAAAATACTTGGCTAATCGCTGGTCCTGCTCCGCAAGGACGCATCAACTATACATATTTTGCATTGTATAAACTCAATCTATGATAATCAATCTATCTGTATTGTATAGTTGCTTAAGTCAAAGGTCGTGTATTAATACTTAAGTGGTCGTGTATTCAAATTCAGAAGAATAATAACACCAAAATGACGGCCAGTATGTCGGCTTCAAAACCGCATAAAAACTTTTTCTTGGACTCATCATTATTTTGATGATAAAAACATTTAAACCTTAGGTAAATGAAAATAAATACTATAAAGCTAACATTTACTAGGTACGTCTTTTCTTTCATTGACTTGAATGTGCCCTGGTGGCTGAGAGTAAGTCATGCTCCCTCTAATGTTTCGCTGATGGTGGCGTGTGTGTCGAATAATTTAGCTCCCTTCAAAATGGTTGAGTTGAATGGTGCTAATCCATCTGCATGTTTGTGAACGGCCGCCGTCAGTAGGGAGTTAGGGACTGGTCATCTCTTAGCTGCCACGGCTTATTTGAATAAAATTTTATGTTTGAATTGTTTTTATCTTTTTATTACGTACGCTTTAAACGTTCTGCATCGTTCTCAGATGCTTAATATCAACTTGAATGATGTTACCAATATTTTTTAAACATAATTTGATTTAAAAGAGTGTTCGTGGAGTTTCTTGCCCGTTCTTCTCCATAGGTCCGCATTACGCTTTGGAATGGGCAATTAGCTTCGACGGACAGCGGAGGTTTAGTAATAGGTTCCGTTGGCACCCTTTGGGTTGGGCACGCCACAATAGCGGCGGTAAGGCCCCTCTTTCAGGAGTGGTTGGAGAGGCTCCACGGCGTCCTCACCTTCCGCCTGACCCAGGTCCACACCGAACACGGTTGTTTCGGGAGGTTCCTGTTTCGCAGAAGGCGGGAGGAAACGCCCGGGTGTCACACGGTGGAGCATACGGTGGAGGTCTGCCCAGCTTGGGCGGAGCACCGCAGTGTCCTCACGGAGGCGATCGGCGGCGGCGATTTCTCGCGTCCGGCCCTGGTCCAGGCCATGGTACGGAGCGAGAGAGAATGGAAAGGCGTCACCTCCTTCTGCGAAGCAGTAATGCTTACGAAGCGGCGGCGATTTCTCGCGTCCGGCCCTGGTCCAGGCCATGGTACGGAGCGAGAGAGAATGGAAAGGCGTCACCTCCTTCTGCGAAGCAGTAATGCTTACGAAGACGGAGGCGGTGCGTGTGATGGAGAGAGCCTTGCGCCCTCACGCCCCCACTAGTCACCGCAGGAGATGCCCTGGGCGTCGGGTGTCGCCTGCAGATTCCCGGCTACCCTAGGCGCGGGCTTGCGGACGGCGAGCAATGGGTTGCTCGCCGCCCGCAGGCAAATGAAGGAACTCGGGTGGATTTTAGTCAGTAAAAGTCTGACAAGCCCTCACGGAGAAGACATTTGATGATTTCCCACCAAAAAAAAACGAACAAAGAAAAAAAAACATTGGGTACAAAACCCTAAAAATCAGCAGTAAGTAATTAGATTATAATGAGCTCTAATGATTTATTTAAAACATCGCAGAAAACAATCCGTGAAGATGCAGAACAAAATAATTTCAATCGATAAAATTGTGTTAAAAATCTACGGATTATCGTTTTAATCCGTTCCATATGTTTGATAATTAATTACAAGATAACAACGAATGATTATTGCCATGAAATACACTTGTTTTAGTACGAGCTAGATAAAATCGTCATGCAATGCAATGCGGTAGTGCGAAATACACTCCTGCAGGCTTAGCACGAGCGCCCTAGAGAAGCGTATTGTCGACGGAAGAGTAGACAAAAATGGCGTTTCTGTGTAGACAGTAGAAAGTTTTCTACTGTCTACACAGAAACGAAACGCAATTGTACGGTAAAAATGGGTAGTTATACACATCACTAGCAACTAACCCGTTGCTATGGAAAATCACTGTCTATAAAGCAACCTGAGTCTAAGTGTGTCCTCGTGCTCGCGAAAAAGAGATTTCGAGGAGCGTAGAAAGCGATTTCTATTCTACAGTAGAGTAGAAACAGAAAACGCCATGCTAAGCCTGCTGGACTCCTCCAAAACATATTAAAGAATTTAAAAAAAGGAAGTACGAAACAAGAAAATATTTCGGACAGAAATCAAGACATAGGTGCAAAAATGGTCAGGGTAAAGCCATGGGTTGCATGCCTGTATACCATGTGGGTACTAAGAACACTTACAAAATTTTAATGTTTATTTTTTAGTTCAAGACTTTACCTAGAGGGCGCCACATAAAATTTAATGTGACGATGTGTGATTTCATATAAATTAATTACCAGCGGACGATAAAGACGCTTCCAACAATAACTCTTTTGTCAAATTATCAAACGTACTTTAGAAATTATGAGGGAACAGATGAACATATATACATAACATAGCGGCCAAAACCATAAACCTCCTGTATCGCCGTAGTCGGGTAAAAACTTTAGTGGTCTTAAGTGGTCGTGTATTCAAATTCGGAAGAATAATAACACCAAAATGACGACGGACGGCCAGTATGTCGGCTTCAAAACCGCATAAAAACTTTTTCTTGGACTCATCATTATTTTGATGATAAAAACATTTAAACCTTAGGTAAATGAAAATGCACGATGGCAAGATTTAGGAGTCCGTGTATTAACCAGCACGCTAATTGCGTAAAGGCTCCCGCAAACAAGTGCAACGCCACAGCGCGACACAAAGGCACCGCTCGTCGCGCGACACGTTGTTCCTTTGTGTCACAATCTGAATGATTTTGAACGATATTTCTAATCCATTGCTTGATATGTTCAATAAATTGTCCGCCTTTGTACCTCTTTGGGTTCGAAAAGTTTAAATAAATAACGCAATGAAGGTTGTTGAACTGTCAAAATGAAAGCCACTGTTAGTGTCTTACGAAATTGCCCCGCAGTACAGAACAGAAAAGTCAAACTCAAAGTCAAAAGTCTTCATTAAAATTCGAGAAGCCTTTCTAGCCTTTTGAGTGTGTTTGCCTGACTTATTTGTGACCTTTACTTGGAGAAATTCCCTAATTTGAGACGTGATGAGTTACTTGTTCATAAATTGCGAAGCGTCTGAAATCCTGACTCACTCAGTTCATAATAGGAATATTAAGATGTTACTGTACATTTAATTTTTGGTGTATACAATTCTGCTATGGTTCCACCTCTATTTCTATTAATACCTACAGATTATATAAGAAAGTTTGTGAACACTGTAAAAAAACTCACTGACAGAATTAAAGGAATGATGAAGTCACTTGAGCCACCTTCGCTATGACAGAATGCCCCATTTTGACAATCAAAATTTAAATTGATTTAATATAATTAAAATGTAGTTCTGTTAATGTTAATATTTTGCTTTAACAGGTATTCATATTTTGAGGAAAAATAAACAATAACTGGTTTTGCAAAAACTGTCAGCTAGCCTCAAGTTTACTATCAAATTCAACACCATAAAATAAGAAATCTAATGAAAACTTCGACCAGTAATCCTAGTTTAATTGAATTTGTTTGCTCATCACATTTTATGGGTCGTTAAACATCTGCGGCAATTCAGGAAACAATTATACAACCTGTTTTTTTATATCCCATAACTCTAGGCCTCTAGGGTTGTATTCTGTAAGTACAAATAATACTAATAAAACTCTTAGAATAGGTGGTCCAAAAATGCATAGTTTTGGAGATTTCATCAATCATAATATGTGTGTAGGTTTCTAAGTTTCATTGATAAATACGAGTAATTAATTTTTATTCAAACCAATCATTCAAAAAATGCGACGTTGTCATATTTCACGTAAGGGTGTTTTACATTAATAACCGTGACTGTCGAATTATTTTGTATGAAACATAAAAAAGGATGATTGAAACATAATTCGTATGCCAGTTGATTCTTTGATATGGTCGCAATCATACCCTAGAGTTATGGGATATAAAAAAACACCTTGTATAGCGTACGATGATACCAGATCCGCGTTGTTATTGTTTACGGAATATAACGCTGAGAGTAATACCCATTTAAAACAAAAATAATATTTGTTTTTTACATTTACAACAGATTTTTTTAAATGTTATATCACGGGAAATATTTACAGGGAACACAGGGTTCAATGATATTTTAGTTGAATAGAGTAGAGTTATGCGATTTAAAAAACAGGTTGTAAATGTTGGAGTTATAAAGTCAAATATGTAAAAAAATATGCGCAGAATAGTTTTGTCGTACTTTTTGTAATAATACACATCAACACAATCTTGGACATTTTAGTTATTCATATTTAAAAAAATGAGTAGAAAATCTTATAACATACTTACATATAACAAAATGCGCAGTATTTTATACTCTAACTAGCTGACCCCGCAAACGTTGTTTTGCTTTTTTTTTTAAATAGATGTTAACCGATTTTCAGAGCTACCCGAAATGCACAGAAAATTTAATACAAATCGGTCCAGTCGGTGGTAACAAACATTGCGACACGAGAACAGAATTTTATATACTAGATAAACTAAAAAAAATGCTTTTAGAGTAGAAATAAAAAAGTTAACAATGTACAAAAAAAAAGTTTTTGGTGACTAAGTAAAGAAATCAAATTAAATGCTTTCATTATATAATAATGTATCAAAGATTAAATGAAACATTAAAATTATTACAACATAAACATTATGAATCTCTTATAGCATCTCGGATGTTAATAACACCGCATCTGTAATGATTACTCATACTCAAAATGAGGTTATCAATATTTACCTGTGGGATAAGGTCACAGGTTCGACGAAGATGCATGGAAAGTTCACTGTCTGACCAGATTTTCGGGAACATTTTGTAAAGCCCTTCTTTGGAGCATATCCCACGCGTGCTCTATTTGATTTAAATCCGAGGACTACGCGGGCCAGTCCAGGGTTGTCACATTATGATGCTGCAGCCACTGAGTCATCACTCGAGCCGTACATATGTGGGCAGGCATTATCATGCGTAAACATAAAATCTTGACCCATTTGCAACCGGTGTGGTTGGACTACAGGTACCTCGTCACGGTATTTTGCAGTACTTAAGTTTCCGTTAACCCAAACGAGGTCGGTTATATAACATCACATCACCATCGCGAGTAACAAAAATGCAATAAGGCTGTCAGGGACTTCAAAACACCTTCATAAAGGTGACAGAATTATAAAAGTAACATTTTGAATTGATAACAGAATCGAATGACTTTTATAAGTGTTACACATTTAAGTGTTTTTCAAAAATACTTACATGTAGCAGTAATATATCTGTAACCGTTATTAAAGTGTTAACAGTGTTAGTAAGTGTAATGTTAATAAGTGTAACTGGTAAACGTAACTCTATGCGTCCGTCTGTCCGTGCAATTATACATAAAACTGCCTATTTCTGGTACAATATATATTAACACATACAAAATGTTACACTTTGATACTGTAACATTATTGTATCTGTTAAAGGTTTTTGCTTTTAAAACAGTGTTAAAAACACTCATTACGGTTACAGTTTGAGTCCCTGTACCTGCATCAAATCGCGGATACTGTTAAAAATAAAAACAATGATAAAAAATAGAATCACAAACCAAAAGAAACAACAAAAAAGAGAACCATACAATTACAAAAACAAGGTTCTCCTCTCCGGGTCCGTGGCTTTGGCCCCCAGTACAAATAAAAACAATAACAAAATTAAAATAAAAGAATGAAATGGAAACACAGCAGGTATTTTTATGAAACGCAAAACGCGCTGAGTTGTGTGTGCTATTCGTGTAGGAGATGGTGTTGAGGTGAGTGATTTAAAAGGACGTTTTTAATTCATAATATTTGCATAAAAATGTAAGGTCCTAACCGGGACATAACTGATCCGCGATTTTAATGCATTAAATATTTGCCAATTAAACAATAAAATCGCATGCATGTCGTGCACACATAATCTTCAAAAACCTTGTTCGAGCAATGATCGATCACTTTTTTTATACACTGTGGAGTTCCTTACCCATTCTACTCCATACGAAACTACCTTTTGGAAGAGGTAACTAGAATCATCTCTTACTTTCTAAGTTTTAACGCTTTAAAGTGCCTTTTATGTGCGTATTTGAAATAAATAAATGATTTCACTAGACAGAGGAGTAAACCTATACAATACTATACTTTAGAACCGGTTCCACTTTTTTTAAAACTGTTTTCATGTCAAATGCAACCTGTTACATATATATTTAGGTAACTGCGGGGTAATTGCATAGCACACTAACACTAGCAATGGCTTTCATTTTGACAGTTCTACAACATTCACTGCGTTATTTACGTTGTGAGCAGTTTTTTTAATTTCGAACATATTATGAAGCAATGGATTAGCAATATCCTTCAAAATGATTCAAATTATGATTTATAATGTGTTACGCAATTTGGGTGCTGAATATCATTGGCATACATAATAAATATTTAGAGATAAAATTTAATATGGGCACAAACAGATTTGCTTGATCTTTGACGGTCGTTATTGTCGCTGTGGTGTGTTTTGACCACGGGTTTTGACGATCAATAAAATCTGTCATTTATATCATGGCACGGCATGGGGTCTCAACTCGAACAAATTATAATTTGTCTTGAAAAAAAAAACATAGATGGCAGCATAGGTAACCATTTTGCAATGAACAATCATTAAAAAGAGATACGTCAGAATTTTGGCTGAATTATGATTGGTAAAAGTCACAACTTCCTGGTTTAGTGCCGATTTCTACTCATAATGCACGTATTTTAAAATAAAATAAAAATTAAGCCTTTAATTTCAATTCGAACCCTTTTAATGATAAAAGTAGCCATCTGTTAATCGTTTTGTTTAGAGTTTTTGGCAATAGATGGTGTTTTACTCAATTGGTCCTGTCATAACAGTTTCCTATATTGTCACTTATTTAAATCAAACAACTTAATTTTTTATAATATTTTTTGCATAGAAATATAGGTAGAAGAAATATAATAACATGTTTTTCTGAACCCGGAACTAAAACTAGATAAAAAGGATTGCACGAAACGTTTTAAAAGTAGGTCGACTCCTAGATGGCGTTGTGAAACTACAGTCTCCGGCAATTAGTGAGTCGCTGATGCTGCCATAGTTACTGTCGCCTATAACAGATCGATAAATATCCATGTTAAAATCGAAGGTTACTTGTTGATTTATCGATCGACAAACACGATCTATAGTGGCGATCGACAAAAAATACGATGTCGATCGTCTGTTGCTTAAACATTTACTCGATTTTGTTTGTTCGCAGTCGATCGTCAAATATTGATGCACATTTAGCGAATAATAACGTTGAATTTTATACGAGCATTTACTTAAAATATAGCCCGTCTCTTCCCGTTTAAACCCATTAGTAATTTCCCTAAGGCTTCAAAAATCTCGATCATAGTATATAAAACATTGATTCTATTGATTGCATTCCACAAAGGGATAGATAAACTAAATGGATCGAATAATCTGCAAGGTAAGCTGAGGTCAGTTTGTGGATGGGTGACCGTTTTACTATTTTTACATTATAAACACTCGACCCCTAATGGTGCTTTGGAGACTATGAAGTATGTTTTCTTCAAAGCTCTCAAGAGTGGACCGTGGACTTCTACCGCCTGGCACATTTATTTATTTCTTCTACACTAATATTATAAAGAGGTGAAATTAGTGAGCTCGTCTGTAGGGGGTAATCTTCGGCAGGCTTAGATGGTTACGGGTCGGCTCGACGGAAGTCTTGAATACCCCACGAGAACTGGGAAGAGGAAGACCCCCGCTACATGGTGGTCCAGTAACGAGTGGGAGATGAAAGCGCAGTACTTTACTCCTACGACAACCCAGGACATGTAGACCAGACCCCAGCTAAAACTGGAATTAAGGGATGGAAGAAGAAGAAGAAATTCTTGAAGAATGTAGGGGTAATCTTCGGAACTACTTATCAGATTCTAGAAATTCTTTCAATTGGGCAGCTAATCTATTGCCATGTTTTATGTTAAAACACGGAGTCGCGGGCAGAAGCTAGTAATACATCCAAATATCCATTACTAATTATTATATGATGCGAAAGTAACTCTGTCCGTATGCTATCTTTTCACGCCTAAACCACTGAACGGATTTCGATGAAACTTTGCAAGGAGATAGATGGCATCCTGGTGAAGGATGTGGGCTACTTTTGTCCCGGTGGCACGTTCCCTTGGGATAATTTCCGACATCTACGCGGGCGATGCCGCGGGCAGAAGCAGGTATTATATATTCTAGGTCAAAAGTTTTTTTAATTTATTCATAAAACCAGTCTCAACAACACGAAAGCCAATGACTCACACAAAGATCAATGTTAATGTCCCAATAAAAAGTTATGCCACAGAGGACATTGCGAAACGAATCGAAAATATAATAATGTCGTAGTTCTGCAGCACAAGGCTTGACATTATGAGAAATTTATAAATCATCATAAATTTAAGTCACTTTTCGTGTCTGCCTGTGTGATTGCGTTGTCCTTCTAAACTGCGCAACGGCATTTGATGCGATTTTCACCGTCATTTGAGAATGCGTATCAGTTTCTACAGTGCAGCGAGTCGTCTAACGTTTCCGAGAAACGGGCAGAATATAAGAAGACCAGGAACCGGCAGACCGAGATACACAACGGCTCGAGATCAATAATAGTACTATTGATCGAAGGTTCGAGATGATCGATTTCATGTTACGACCATACTCCAAAGTACTCCGGCACCTCACGGCAGTTGAAGTAATATAATAAATCAACGAAGACGAAGAATGGGCAAGATCAAGGCAAGAGATAATGTTTCCTGAAGAATCCAGATTTAAGTCGTATGCCCATGATGGGCGGCGATGAGTCTACCGACGGCCAAGGAAACGTTTTGTTCCAGCTAGATTTGAAGAAACAACTTTAATAAAACTTTTTCTTTTTTCGCGAGTGTATTAATCTAACATGATTATACGTGACATTCAGAAAGTTTTGTGAAAATAAAAATAAATGTTTAATGTTTTTTTTTTTTAAATCTTTTCAAAGTACTCTCCACTAGCCTCTATACAAAGTTTCATGCGTCTGAACCAGTTTTCGAAACAATTTTTCGTAACGTAAACACCTCGTTTACAGCCTACTCGAATGCTGAAAGCGCATTTTCCGGCGACGAAAATTGTATCCCTTTGAGCGGATTTTTTATTTTCAGGAGTTAAAAGCAGTCACATGGACCATGGTGCTAGGTCAGGGCTGTAAGGAGGGTGACCCAGGAGTTTGACCGGCGTGCTGTCCAGGAAATCCCTCGTTTTGAGCGCGGTGTGGCGAAAGCGTGTTGTCATGGTGGAGCAGTAGCCCGCGGAGCCTTGTGTTTGGTCGCTTGTTGCTCACAACAGAGAAAACTTCTGCCAAGCATTTGGTAGTATACCATTCAGCGTTGATGCTTCTTTGATTCCTTAAAGAAATTGACACCACGAAGTCAGTCTAATTGAAGAAGCTCGCGGTCAAAATCTTCCTCCCCGCTTCTAGATCGCTTCAATTTGGTAGGCGTTGATTCGTTTTGAAACACCCAAACCGTCGACTGGCGCTTCGTTTCTGGATCGTATTGATAAATCCAAGACTCATCACCTGTAATGTCGTAAACACGCCGAGACCAGTCTGCTTAAATTTCTTTATCATATCACGGCACCATTCCACCCGGGCCTGCTTCAGAGCATCGTGAGGTTGTGCGGCACCCAGCGTGAAACTATTCTCCTCACGCGAAGATGCACGTGTAGAATTTCGTGAAGGCTTTCTGACCCACCCTGCAGTATGTGCTGAATCTCTTGATACGTAACTCGCCTATTGTCTTGGATTGAATTTTTCATTGCTAGGACGTTTTCTTCCGTAACAGCCGTCCACTTCTTTCCTCATCCCCCAAAGTTAGTCGACCCCGCTTGAATTCGTTATACCAACGATACACGGTTGCCTTAGAAGGGCCTTCATCCATGTATATGTGTGGTATGTGGGTCGTCGTCGTCAGCCGCGGTTGCGGGCCGAACCGCGTTCGCGAACTAACTTGCTGCGCGAGGCGCCGCTCACGAGTGCACTCCAAATCAAATCAAATCAAAATATTTTATTTCACATAAACCTACATGGGCACTTATGAAACGTCAGAATCTAGGTGCACGGTTCCAATTGGTCGTTTCCTATGGAGAAGAGCCGGCAAGAAACTCCATGGTTACTCTTTAAAAAATATTTGTCTTTTACAATGTTTTCAAATTACAGTGTTAATAGGATATGGGAGGACAGTATAGGCCTGTCAACAAGTACCATATGTTTAACAAATAGACAATGGTCTATAAATTTACAATCTACAAGGCCTACAACGTTCTCACATTGACAAAATATAAAATAATCTAATAAAGTAAAATAAAAAACTAATTTAAACCAAAAGCCAATAATGCAGAGTTGAAATTAAAGTTGTGTATATTATGTCAAATAATGATAGTATTATGTCAGATTTATCATATATATATGTATAGAGATTGAGAGTGCGGCTCAATCTCATTGCTGATGACTTGGAAATATTCTGTTGCACTTTGGGTGAATTTACAAGAACTTTAGCTACCTTTAGAATAGCTATGGTTAAAACAGTGGAACTATTAAAATTTAAGTGTGCTACAATATCGTGTTGGGTCTAGCCTGTAAGGATATTTGTGTGGTTAGAGTGAATTAATAAATACATAAATGAATGCCATTTGATGTCTATCGTACGATTCGACCGGTTTCATGCGACATTTGAAATCGTAAAAATCCTAGCGTGAAAATGTTGCCGGCGCAGATCCATTTTTTTATGAGACACGATAAATACAAACAATGTGGGGGCAAATTTTGAAATTGGAACGTACCTATTTTTACTTAAAAATAATCATATTTTCAAAATAGACTATAGGTAACCGGCCAGTCTCTCATAATAAAAAAAATCGCAGTACTTTCTGAATGGCCTGGTAATAAAGAAATCTGGATATTTTGAGTAAAGTAAAACCCGCGCGAAGCAGTATGCTGTCGCTGGTATGCTGTTATCATACCCGGGTTATTAATTGATAGGTTTCATCTGGATGTATGACGAGTTTAATTGTAATCGAAATGGTAATTGACCTGACCTATTGACACTGCACTGTGCTGTACCTACTGTTCCTTCCTGAGGTAAGATGCTCTGAACTAAAATGTTCAACAACAACAAAAGACAACCAAGCGTACAATCCCTCCAGGATTGTACGCTTGGTTGTCTTGAAATAATAATTGAAAATTAATGAGCGTAATTTTAAGCTGTTTTGTAGACTATTGGGATAATGATAAATATGAATGACATTGATATGCATGAGTACCATCGAAGGCCAGGCCATAAGTATAAGCCTCAGTCTAAGGGCGATTGAAACTGAACGCGATGAGAACATTTAGACTGTGTGTGTATTATTGACAGCTCTTGAACGCAGTTTACATGACGATACTGATCGCGTTCATTGCTGAAATTCGCCGCAAGCCTTAAAAAAGGGGATTTATAACGACAAGCAGTACTAGCCAGAATCACAATGATCCCTAAGTATTTTAGAAAGTCGCTTCGACCCTCTCCTGCATTTAATCTGCTCGTTACAAAAAATAAGTAAGTGAACTTACCGACGGTCATGAAGAGAAGTTTGCATCCAGCTTCCAGGTTGTACCTGGAGGGTTCGGTCTCGTGGAGCCGATGGTAGATGATGTCGTAACCTTCGCATGACTTGCCCGGCAGAACGGAGAACTCCCTAGAAACAAAACAGAAATATAGGTACCTGAATCTTTCGACAAAAAGTGTTTGCAACTTGACATTTTGTTTTTACGAGCTATAAGATAATTAACTAGCTTCGTTCGTATGTGTTTCCGGAAACTCTCTTTGTCATCCGTTGTTTTTAATAATCCATATTTTACCCACATTATAACTTTCAAGACACATTTTCGTTTATGATCGAATTGTGTACAGTTTGTCACATTACAAAACGTAAAAATCTCACCGTGAAGACTGGTGTGGAGTGAGCTGTCAGTGTCGTCCCGTCTTGATAAATCCCTAGGATCAGTGGCACTGACAGCTCATTCCACGCTCACTTCACCTAAGAAATCACAGTGTTAGGGTTGCAGAATAGCACTACAGGACGGGATGACACTGACAGCTCACTCCACGCAAGTCTTCACGGTAACATTTTTACAAAATCGACATGTTCATCACGACACGAGGTCGTGTGCTCAACTCAGCTCGTTCAACGAAATATACACGTGGGTTAGGCTGTATACAAACATCGCTCTACTCTTTTCGTTAACGCTACTAAGTAGATAGTAAAGCTATGGTTTCCTTAGGCTGCTTTTCCACCAGAGATGTGCTACGTTGCTATGTGCTACGTTTGAAATTCACCATCATATTCATTGATCCACATAGCAAAGCACTGGTGGAAACTAGTTCTACCAAGATCTTTGCATTATGCTCGTGAACGGGTGCTGCTTGTGGTGACTGGTCGTCTTGCTGACCATGGTTTTATTATTGTTATAGTATCTAATTGTTCTATTTATTTATTTTACTTCGATGGTCCTAGTTTTTCATTTGTGTGTACATAATCCAGCATTGCATATGTAAGCTGTCACGCCCTTTATGCCTTGAGGCTTTTATTTATGTATTAAGTTTTGTTTACCCTTTTATTTTTTTTGCTTGATTTTATTGTCTTTGTTTTGTTGGTATATTGGTGTGGCTTGCTAACATGGGCGAATAATTTAATTTGATGTTCTGTGTCTCGTAATGTTTATTACTTTGCATACCTACTTTTGTATAGAATCTAGTTCAGCTGTGCTGCTGGGGAGTTTATTGCGCCACTTTTTCTTCCCAGCGTAAGCACTAGGAAGTGGTGTCGGGAGGGCGATATGGGAGGGTGTCTTATGTAGTTTTGACTTTCGAAAAGTGCTGATTCTCAGCCTAGTTCGAATAAATTACTTTTGGTTTTGATTACGTTTTTTTTATATGGAAGGATGCGTGGCTATGGATGCCCGAGTGGTGTAACTATGTGCAGAGTACTGTCGACGCATCGCATAGCTCGAGCAACTGAAACATTTTTTGTGTCAGTTGGTATGGTTCCCTAGAGAACGTTATTTGACACCTTAAAGGTAAACGCCGAGGATAATTATAATTTTGATGACAGCCGTTACTGAGGCCGTTATATGCCACCATTATGGTAGGAAACCGTAGCTTTCATAGTAAAGTCAGCAACGTGTCAGCTAGTCGTGGTTACGATATTAACAGTTCATTAAGGTCTATTCAGGTCGACGATACCAAGCTGACTCGATATGAGTGATGAATTGAGGAAACTAGATCGCAGCTAGTTCTAAGTTCTAAGGCGTTTCGTTATTCTTGCTTCATTAATGAGGGAAGGTAAGTTAAAGCTTCGGTTTCCTTGAAGAGCGTTGGCCGCCACATAGCGTCTGCAATTTCCTGTCGAATGACGGCACTGAAACGTTATTTATGAACGTAAGTTGTTGTAACGCCCTTAAAGAGCGTTTTCTGACACCGTATTCAAACCCCGATGCAATCATGATCAGCCGTGACAGCCGTCCCTGCGGCCGTTATGTGGAGGACACGTTTGTCATAGGAAACCGTAACTTATCACACTACAATCAGCAACGTTTCAGCTGGTCATCATCTGCGCAGCCTTTTCTACTATGTTGGGGCTGCAGCTTAATACCAGTATTTTACAGAACTGGAGCGAATGACTATCCGACATCCACAACCCAGTTCAGTAACTGGGTACCACGCAGGGTCGGGTCCAAGATTTTTTTTCGGGGGGTTGGCCACATGGGCGAGACAGATTGGATAGAATTTCTTTTGACCGTACATATTGTAATAGGATATACGTTGTCACACTTTTCAGGAAGTTTAAGACTTGTTTATTCACAAGAGCGTGCGAAGCGAGCTCAAAAATGTTTTGCATCTCGACTCGTATAGGTTAGGTTTTCTTTCGACTGAACATACTGAAATAGGAGTTACTTTGTCGACGTTTGTAGAATAGTTTGGATCCGCCCTTGGTAACACGATACCACTTGGCACGACTGGTTTCGGGCTTCTGACAACCCGTGACAACTGTCAAAAATCTACGAATGATGGCCAGGGCCAACTGCTTAACGTGCGTTCCGTGGCACGGAGGGGTCCCATCCACGAACTTACCTGGGCAAGTGCTGAGTAACCTTCAATCGACCCGTGCGACTGTTATTATTTAGCCACGAGCCCGCATGGTTTCAGCTAATCGTGGCTACATTTTAACTGTTCATTTGTGTCTCTTCAGGTTCAGGTGACGACTTTAACGGGCTGGCACGAATGATAAGATGAGGAATCAAGAATCTAGAACGCACATAGCATATACCGACCCAAAGGTATGGGACGGTGATAATCAAGATGTTGGTCACAAGAAAGTAGTTAAATGATAGTTTTTTTTATTTTTTGATAACCGACGATTAATTTCTACTCTAGAGGGACTAGAATCATGTGCTGAATTCATGGTTACCTAGCGTAGAAATTGTTCTTCGGTTAACAAAAAAAAACGCTGTTTCATAGAAAAGCTATACCGACGCGGTCAAAATGGATGGAACAACTAAACTAACTTAAACAAATAACCGGCAAACAAATTCAACACAAGGCTTTTCAGAATCTTGTAATGAATCCATGGTAACAGCACGCTGAGCATGGATTCACTCGATTCTATGGTGGCCACCATAGAATCGAGTTACGAAAACGGAAGAATAGATTAAATTACAGATGAATAAAAGAAATCTGTAATTCTGCCTATTCTATCCGCCCTTTTGTCTATGCTTCCGTCAACAAAAACAGTAGTGGTATTCTGTAACCATCTCACCGTGAAAACTTGGTGAAGTGAGCGAGAGCTGTCAGTGCCACTGATGCTAGGGATTGACCAAGACGGGATGACACGGACAGCTCACTCCACGCAATTCTCCACGGTGAATCGACATGCTGATGCTAGGGATTGACAGTTAAGAAATAATTCAAGCTTACGATGAGATTTACAGAATAGCACTAATGAGCTGTAGGAACCTAGGGAAATAGTTTTTAAACGGTGAGATTTTAAGAGAACCGACATGCCGGACAGCTACGCGTGCACGACCAAAAATATTTGAACTAATAAGAATACTTTCATTTTAGTTCATTTAGTTTCAAAAAGCTATCGACTTAAACAATTGCAAGCGGCCGTAAAAAGGCTTCAGAACAAAGCTAAAGGGTCTGTAAAAGCACTTAAAACAAAGCCTAAGCTGCTGCCAAAAGCAAGCAGGTGCAACCAACGCGAAAGAAATTACCCAAGGAAAATTAGGAATACGAGGGCTGCACTAAAAGTATCGGGAATGGAATATTTCCACTGTTCCTGTCATATTAAAATCTTTTTAATTGAATACTCCTTGGTTTTAAAAATCGAATATCATTTATTTATTTAAAAAAAAGATTCTCGGTCTTGTCACAAGGTTTTATCAAACTTGTTTAGTCGTTGAGAAAATGGAATTGACTCGAGAAAATTCATGAGCGATAATTTATTATGACTTTCGAAGTCGTTTAACACAAAAGCAGTGTGTTGACCAGATGATTTCTGCATTTGGTGATGAAGCCCCATCCAAAACCACAATTTATCGCTGGTTTGCTGAATTTTAACATGGACGTGTCAAACTCAGTGATGATCCCCGTCAAGGTCGTCCAAAAACTGCAGTCACCCAAGAAAACGTTGATGCTGTGCGTAAGCTGATTGAGGAAGATCGACATGTGACATACCGCGAAATTCAGGCAACTTTAGACATTGGCATGAGTCAAATACAAATAATCTTGCATAAACAATTAGGTGTAAAAAAAGTTGTTTTCCCGATGGATACCACCGCATTCGCTCTGTGAAGAGCAAAAAGCGGCTCGCGTTACTTGGTGCATCAGAACTCTCGAAAGATTCCACGCAGGATCCTCAAATGCTGCATACAACATCGAATCAGGTGACGAATCCTGGATATACGCGTACGAACCCGAAACAGAAAACCAGTCACGAGTTTGGGTGTTCGAAAATGAGTTAAAGCCAACAAAAATTGTTCGTTCACGGAGTGTTGCAAAAAAAATGGTGGCCACGTTTGTCTCCAAAACCGGCCATGTTACGACTATTCCTCTTGAGGGACAAAGAACGGTTAATGCAGAATGGTATGCTAGCATTTATTTGCCACAGGTCGCTTCTGAACTCCGTAAAGAGAACTGCAACCGCCGCATCATCCTCCATCACGACAATGCGAGTTCTCACACCGCACACAGAACAAAAGAGTTTTTAGAGCAAGAAAACATATAATTATTAGACCATCCGCCGTACAGCCCCGACCCAAGCCCTAATGATTTCTATACTTTCCCTAAAATAAAATATTAAATTGCGTGGACAGAGATTTTCATCACCTGAAGAAGCTGTGGACGCCTACAAAACGGCCATTTCGGAGACCCCAACTTCCGAATGGAATGGTTGCTTCAATGATTGGTTCCATCGTATGGAAAAATGTGTCAAATTTCGAGGAGAATACTTCGAAAAGCAATAAATACATTTTTAAATAGTAATGTTGTGTCACTTCCTTGATTCCCGAAATTTTCAGTGCCGCCCTCGTAAGTCGCAGCAGGTGAAAATAAAAAGCGACCAAGTGCGAGTCGGACTCGCACATGAAAGGTTCCGTACCACCGTACAATATTTAACAGTACCTACATATCTTTATTATTTGTTGCTTATCTGTGCTCTGTGAAAATTTCAAGTGTATATTATGACGTATGTGTCACGTTTTGTGTGTGTGTTACGGTTTAAAAGGTACAGGGGGTCAAGTCTCAAGTCTGTCAACGAAGATACGGGACCGTCCGAAAGTAGTTGAGCCGTCAAAACAAGTGCCAAATACAATTTTACGCATGGAGAAATACAAATCAGGAGAACGGACACTTGTCAAATCGTGTTGTCATTCATTTTTAGTTCGGGCACCAAAGTAATCATAATTATGTTCGTATATGATACGGAGTAAGAAACGCCCGTACCTAACTTCGGATTTCGTGCTTAGGGAGTAAAACCCCAGCTCTGTGCTGTGATGTACGGACAGCGGAGCCTTTATAATGGGGTTTCGTTGGCACTCTGTGTACGGAACCCTAAAAATAAAAATTTAATGTACTGGGATTTCTGAGGGGTTGGCGTTCACAAAGAAAGGAAAATGTATTTTTTTTTTGGTATAATTCAAATAGAATTTTCAGGGTTTTCTCTAACGCCAGTTACAATGCTATTAATAAGTCCCCGTTAAGATGCCTCCAGCTTTATTATATTGAAAAATATACATGGAAAGTTTTGTTTTTGTTATTTTGGTGCTAACTTTGGGAATCACGGATTTTTGTCAGCGCAGCGTGTTCCAGACATGCAGTGTGGTCGTATTTAGGGGTGTGGTACAGACCATCAAACTGAACAACTTTCTCTATAGGACCAACATCGTAATTGAGAAAAAATATCACCGTCCCAAACATTTGGGTCGAGTAGATATTGAAGTTTTTTATGGGACAGCTGAAGGCCGATTCCCGTGCTAAAAAAAGGTCGGCAAAAATTCAAGTCGCAATCTCATCTCAGCGACAAACTATGTCAAAAACTTATCAAAAATATATTGTTATAAGTTAATTAATTGTATTTCTGTCAGATTGAGACGGAGATTAGAATGCGAACGTTTTTAAAATTACGGGATTATGGATGTCGACATTTATTTTTCAAAAAAAAATTTGTTTCCAAATTGTAAACACAAAGAGTGTAAAAGCTTAAAAAATGCAAAGTTATAAAAGTTTTAACATGTCTTATTAGACAAGGACAGCAATGTCGAAGAAGTGACTTCACAACTATATGTATACATATATAACTTCATACTAGCACCGTACATTGTAGGTACCGCGCGACAAGGACGGGAATAATCCCCTCCAAAAACTTTTAAAGCGTGTATCTTCTATATTAACATCGACATAACAGATTTTTTTCGATTATCTAATTTTTAAAGCCTTCTTTGAAATTACATATTTTTACGATTTTTTTTAATAATCGTCATCATCCTTTTAACTAATCTCTGATAACTTTGTCGCCATTACGATGCAGCAACCATAGAAACGAGTTTTGTCTACGGAAGAATATATAAAATGACGGATGAATAAAAGAAATCTGTCATTTTGACTATTCTAAAAAGTTCGACAAAAGTTGGTCATTCTACGCGAGCTGGTAGTCAATTCATCACGCTGTATAAAAATGGCACAAAAACATTTCCAAAATATGCTTTGTGGCAAAGAATTATGAGGTAATTTTGCCATGTCTAGATATTCTTAGAGAATTCCGCAAAGTATGTGTGATTTAAAACGCGTATACAAACGATCGATGTGTTTTTCTTCGCTTCGTTCTTTTTCCACATTATTCCAAGTAAGCACTTTAAGGCTTCATCGCAATACTTAAATATTAATCCGATTGAAATCCATATTATACCTACATAATATATCCCTGTTCTTAGAGATGGCACGTGTACGGTGTCGTATACCGGTTTCGCGGCGTAGGTATATTGTGTTAGCGGATCATAAAAATGAAACAAAAGTCGTTGCTACTTTAATTTAATTTAACGACTACATTGAGTATTGTTGGCTAGAACTGCGAGATAATTGCTTATCACACTAACAGTAGGAATGGCTTTCATTTTGATAGTACAACAACATTCATTGCATTATTCACGTTCTTGAGCAGACAATTTTTACGAACATATGAAGCAATGGATTAGCAATATCCTTCTTTTAATGATTCAGATTTATAGCGTTTTACACATTATAGTTCTGTTCTGCGTGTTAATAGTAATACTTAAGCACCTATGAAACAGAAACAATCTGAATTATTTACTCAGTTTTACAACAAAATACATAAGTACTGTTTACATAAATAAATACAGTTTGTTTTGGATTGTGTAAAACTTTATAGTTTTTCGAAATCCTAACATACATAAATATGTCTATGTAGTCTGCCGTAACGTAACCCTTCAGCGCCTTAACAATGAATTATTATTAGAATTAAATAATAAAAACACGTTTATTGATAATAAATGACAACATGATTGTGTCACAGAATATAGAGTCATATATACTGCTATGGTCTATAATGCATGTTTTCACTTGGGTCTCTTTTAAAGACCCACTATATCTGGTCTAACCTCTTTGAAGCAAAATTAATGTTTATTCATTTTAAATGCAAATTCAATCAAGATTCTACGCATACATTAAATTATTTTGTTACATTTTTTTTGTAACGTATTTTTTTGTATTGAGTTATGAAACGTAATCCAAATTACTTAATTAAATTTAACAGGTAATAACAGCCGCACAAGTCCATCGATCAGTACCCTAATTGCGTAATACACAATAACTCGGAATCTGAATCGTTTTCAAACAGATTGCTAATCCATCGCTTCATTAGTACAATAAAAAAATCTGCTCAACAATGTAAATAACGCAATGAGTGTTGTTGAACTGTCATAATCAAACACATTTGTCGTTATCGTTTACGAAAATGTGTTGCGTAATTAGGTTGCAGGTTAAGCTCAATTGCCGCGGTCGGTACGTGGATGGGTGACCATCTTTACATACCGAGACCCCTGCGTGAATCGGCAGCACGAGAAGCCGTTGGTCCCGGCTGTCATTCGTGGATCTTTGACAGTCGTTACGGGTCGTCAGAAGCCCGAAAGTCTGGCAACCAGTCTTACCAAAGGTTATCGTATTACCCAGTAACTGGGTTGTGGAGGTCAGATAGGCAGCCGCTCCATGTATAATACTGGTATTCAGCTGCATCCGGTTAGACTGGAAGCGGACCTCAACATAGTTGGGTCGACTCGGCAGATGATGACGTACGCCACTTATTATAACCAGTTTGCATTTTACGGGGTATTTTTCCTTACATCTCTATTAATATCAGAAATGCGTAAGTAACTCTGTCTGTCTGTTTGTTAATACATTTTAGTTAGACTGCACTTAGCTAACAATGAGTTAAATTATAACATTTAAGTGAAAATGGCACCTAAAATTTTGGATGTCTAACTAAATCTGAATATGAATCTGAATACATTAAATCGCGATTAAAAAGGTGTGGAATAAAAATAGTTGTCAAGAACTAAAATTCACAACAAACATATCGACTTCAGGTGCAAAAATAGTTCTGTTTTTTTTTTTTTTTTTTGGTATGGCTGCTCGCAGGTCAACCTTCAAGCGGACTTGCCTGTGGTGCCCTAATATAAATTAAGGCCTCCAGCCAGGACTTAAACTTAATGCTAACTAAAACTAAGCGACAACGCTACGAACACGACGACGTCTCGAGAAGAGAATCGCCTGACTCACTATAACTGGAACTTCCCGTGAACAATCCGTCAAAACGGATTGAACGTGCTCAGTAAACGAGTCGATTGCGGCCGTCGTGTCGGCGACTGACACTAAGTGATCGGGGATGGTGTCCAAGTGATGCGACGTGGTGGATTTCAGTCTTTCGCTTACTTTCCTCCAGTCGGTTATCATCTGGATCTGAGGGGGGCCGTTGGGATCGCTTGGGTCAGAGTTAAGCTCGTGGAACGTCTCTATTGATTGCAAACGGAGGTTCACATTCTTCAGCAGCACTACATCGAGTATATCAGGAAGATGGTTGGGATTTCCGGGGAAATGAGTCGGACTCATTGGAGCGATGACGTCAAAGTCAAGGGATTCGCCTAACTTGAAAATGATCCGACCTCTGGTAGAAGTCGTGCTACTATTCCACGCCGGGTGTTTGGCATTAAGATCCCCCGCCAATATGACGGAGTCACTTATACCGAAGAGGGCGGTGAAGTCCTTTTGGAGAGAGATGGGATCCTCCGGACCATTGTCTGGTGGAATATAAGCAGAGATGATGGTGATCGGTTGGTACTGTTTTTTTTTCTTTTCTTTTGCTTATATCTCGAAAATGGTGTCCTATCGCAAAAGTAATGAAAATTGTGACGCCCTTTATCCCACTAGCACTTCGGCTGCGACTTCGTCCGCGTGGATTTCGAAAAAATAAATAAAAATAAGTAGCCTATGTTCATCAGACATAATTTCGGCTTCTAATACTAAAACAATTTTTGAAATCGGTCCAGTAGTTTCGGAGCCTATTCAATACAAATAAACATTCAAATCTTTATAATATGTATTAGTGTAGATAAACAAACGCCTATAACTCAACATGTAGGTAATGATTTTTCATATTTTACATACAAATAGTGAAAAATATAAAACAGGTAGAGGCTGCAACCCTCTGCGCGCCTCCGGCTCTAAATAAACTCACGGGGAAGGGCAAACAAGTACCACGTTGCGAAGCCAAAAGAAAAAAAAACACGAGGAGTCGCGTTTGTCAAATTCGTTTTTAGTTGTGTCGGAATTTCCGTGATAGTTTAGTTAGTTGTACAAGAGAATCGGCACAAAAGTAATTATTACGTAGAACCAAAACTGTGTTGTAGTCAACTTTTCACCCATTCCCCGTAATTACTGTTGAAAAGCCAAGGACCAAATTTGACGTATTTGTATTTTTCGGTGGCCATTAACGAAACTTTGTACATTTTGCAAAAAAACGAAACATCATTTTTTATTATGTTGTCAAATACCTGATAAAGCCAGATGGTCCTACCACAAAATATTTTTTTATGCGAACAAAGTAAATTATAATTGTTTTATTTACGCATTTGTAGTTGAAATTTTAATGTTATAAAGGAGGACACCCGACTAGGTGTGATATGGTAAAATTAGGTAAGTACACCGTAATAAACCGTCAATAAATCTTGTTTCAAGTTCGTCATGGCAAGGTAAAACATCTTCTTACTATAACAGATAATACTATATTTATAAAAGAGTAACCCTGGAGTTTTTGCCGGCTCTTCTCCATAGGAAACGACCCTGACGTTTCACAAGTGCTCGTGTAGGTTTATGTGAAATAAAATATATTGATTTAAATTTTTAATAAAAATTAAATAAGTTTATTGACACAAAATACCTTTGTAAACAATACCAATACATTTCACATAGGTACATTGGATTTTGGGAGAAACTGCAGAAATAGTGAAAAACCCTGCCTCCTAAAATATATTACAAGTATTACAAATTTTACAAGGCTCTCGAGCTGTTTTGGCTACATAGTAACCGCAGAATCCAAGAGCTTTGGATCTAGCAATCGCGCCATAATGGCTAGGTTATCTTAGATGAGGGATGGCGAACCTCTATACATCTACGTGCCATTTATCCAAATAAATATTGAATGTGGCCATGATGTGCCATCAATCTTGACTTATTGACTTCCGGAAAAAAACTATATATATTTTATTTATACATATCCCTCAAACTCAAACTCAACTCAAAGCATTTATTTCAAATAAACCCATTACAGGCACTTTTGAATTGTCAAGGGGTCGGTCAGTCAGAAATATGAAGCTAGTTGCCCATTCCAAAGCGAAGTAGGTACCTATGGAGAAGAACGGGCAAGAAACTCCATGGACACTCTTTTAAATAATATGGTTACAGAAAATTTGTTACATCAGTCTTGTTGAAATTAAACATGTGAGAACGATGTAGAAAGACCCGTAATAAAAAACATAAAAATCGGAAAAGAAAAATTTAAAAAAAAAAAAAAAAAAAAAAAACCGTGGCAGCCAAGAGATGACCAGTCCCCACTGACGGCGCCCGTTCACGAACATGACGTATGGATCAGCACCATTCAGCTCAACCATTTTGAAGGGAACTTAATGATCCAACACACACGCCACCACCAGCGAGACATTAGAGTGAGCGTGACATACTCTCAGCCGCCAGGGCACATTCAAGTCAATGACAGACGTGCCCAGTATAGGGTAGCTTTATAGTAGGTACCACATAGTGCTCACACGTGTGCTTTGCAATTATACAATACTAAAAGATTGAATTTATACAGTGCAAAGACAGTTTTTACAATCTTCAGCAGCTCCAACAATATTTCCGAATGCTAATCAATTGTTTAGGCGCCCTTGTGGAGCAGAACCAGCGTTGAGCCAAGCATTTTTGTCAGAGATGTAATCCTCCAACTTATAATATGCTTGGCTGCATAGTGTGCGTTTGATACAGGTTTTGAACTTCGTTTCGTTCAGTTGGAGTATGTGGGGAGGTATTTTATTATAACATTTTAAACAGTACCCCATGAAGGATGAATCTACTTTAGCCAGCCTGAAACCCGGTTGAACCAATTGGTCCCTATTTCTAGTCCCATAGTTGTGACTCTCACCTCTTTTACTGAACAGATTTAAGTTTTTCCTTACGTACATGATGTTTTCATATATATATTGACAAGGTACGGTCATGATGTTAATATCTTTAAACAGTTCCCTTAAAGAATCGCGCCTGCGGAGGCCATATATTGCTCTAATGGCTCTTTTTTGCAGAATAAAAATAGACTCGATGTCTGCAGCGCGTCCCCATAATAAGATACCGTAAGACATGATACTATGAAAGTAACTGAAATAGACCAGCCTCGCGGTATCTACATTAGTAAACTGACGGATTTTTCTTACAGCATATGCTGCTGAACTTAGCCGTCCTGCAAGAGATGTTAAATGGGGACCCCATTGCAGCCTCGAGTCGAGCGTGATCCCCAAGAAAACCGTTTTATCAACGAATTCTAGTTTCTCTTGATTCAATACTATGTCACAATCAGTACTTTTAACATTCGGCAAAGCAAACCTTATGCATTTTGTTTTTTTCCCATTTAATACTAAATTATTAGCAGTAAACCAATTTTGTACCTGCAGCAGTGCGTTATTTACGTCGTCAAGATTTAATGAACGTCTACTTATCTTAAAAATTAAAGAAGTATCATCAGCAAATAACACCATTTGTGGTTGTTTCACAACAATACAACTATATTTACAACTATATAGGTACCTTCACAATAATACATTTAATATTGTACAGTAATGTTAAAATTGTAGGTCTTATATTTATCTAAATGAAATAACACAAATGCGACTTTTGCTGTTACTAATTAAGTAGATGACTTAGGTAGCTATATTCCTGAAATGATGCTGTGCTGTGCCCAAATTATTTCGTTGCGTGCCACTGGTTCGCCATCCCTGTCTTAGTTGGATCGAAATTGATAATCGATTGCACTTAAGCCGAATTAACATTACGAAACTAGTTGCACAAAATTAAACACGTGAAACTATCAATGAAATGAAATTATACACTTGAAACTATTAATAAAATGAAATTATACACATGCAACTATCAATGAATAAGTAAATTTGAGCTAATAGTTCCGTAATGTAAATCCGGCTTTAGCGTTTTGTGGTGCAATTAATAAACCTCCATAAGACACTGACGATATCAAAGTACATCACTTCATGACGCTACCAACTGCTGTCGGCCATATTTTGTCATGACATGAGCTTGAAAACACGACAAAAGACGAAAATCCGTCAGAACAAGGGACATGAGAAAAGATGAAGACACGGAATTCTATGTATATAAAAGCATTTGTTTTCTATTCAAATTCGTGTGAAACCGAATTAGAAGTTACACAATTTGTACAAAAACTTCTGCACTATATCCGAACTTAATTCAGCATTACATTACATTACCCACTAAGTTTTCTCAGACCATTCTTCTTCTGATTCGGAATAGTAAACGTGATCGAAAGGGTAAAAAGTGTCTACAATCCCAAAGGACCCAGCAGGTTGGTTACACAATATACACCGACAATACGCCAGTGACCTGATTAGGTGTCATTACAACGCGCAGTTTAACTAGGTTCCCACTCCACCGCACTGTTTTGATGGATCAATAGGCTTTACAGCATATCGGTGACCCCACGACTGGGTTGTTGGGGTTAGATGGTACTATGGCCGAAATAGCAGTTGCTATATGCTATGGATACGTGTTTAGAAGAGGTTGGATTGGAAACGACTGTCCTAATTAAAAAAGCAAAATGCTACATGCTGGATGAATTACTTATACATCAAGATGATTTGAAAATGAATGACATAGCACATGGGACTTCTACAAGGCTTATATCGAATAGGAAAGCTCTCGATACAGAGGGAATTCATACGGTGCATCAAGCAGCGAAAGGTTATTTAAATCAATTGGATTGAAGAGCAATAATTTGAGTCAGGTTACCCGAGAACTTCAATCAGTCAGTCTTGATGAGTCTAAAGTTGCAGTTTTAAAACAACAAAGAAAAAATATACTTATTTTCAATGCTACCTAATCACAAAACTTAGCATAACAGTTTATACAAACTGCTGACAGGTCAAATCGATTCAGTGTCTTATGTGTGCCTTTGTATCCGAGTGTACGATTTCATTGTAAACATCATAATCACGTGTTCAACGCTTACGCCAAGTTTTTGCCAGAAAGAGATTGTTACTTATCGTGAAGAAACGCTTACGACACTTTTTGTGACCGATTGTGACGAAAGATCGGTGATGTTTTTCTGCGTGTGTGTACATTCTACCAATCGCAGTGTAAATAAAACTTGGTATCGCTTTGACATCAATACGTATTTATAACGATGGAAACGGCCTTGAATGAGGGCAATTGTAGCTTTAAAAGGGTTTCTAAAATCTGTCACGTCTCGTTGTCGTTAAAACGAGATGAGGGATGGCAGCCGGTCATAAGTGGTATTCGAAGTAATGTCCTGTGTGATAAAGTGGGTTAATTTAAATCTTCGTCCAGAGGTCAATCCAAAACCGATACTTAAGCGAAGGGTTTGTTCTTGAACTGCAAACAGCAGTAACAGTACAGCAGAAAAAGTTTGAGCTTCGGATACATCCTTCGACGACCTCTTACAAAGGACCATTAAATTACCTAATCCTACCTACATCTCTTTAAGAAAACAGGAGTGGATAAAAGGTCGCCTCTACATATATGCTCGCACCGAGCATATAAGAGTATCCGAAGCTCAAATTTTTAAGACTCTTGGCAGTAGTATATTTAGGCCCATCTAAACTCCGGGAACTAGAAACAAATGTGTTGTGGTAGGCCGTAGGCGCCAAGAGAATTTAGGTAGACATTTTAGTTAATATACTTATGCTACAGTCTTTAAGGATTTGCGCAGTTTGTGTACGAGAGGGCTAATTATTTCTGTTGTAGTTTGCAGTTCAAGAACGTGACTGTAATGTATCTTGAATGCAGTGTGCGATCTACGTGGCAGATAATAATTTCGAAACAGTCGTGAATATCTCACGGGACGAAACCATGTTTAACTAAATGAGAGATCGTATACAAATGGCCGCGACCTTTGCCATTTTGAAAGGCCATGGACGGTAGGGAGGATGAAAGTTAGGTATTTCAGCGGTTTCTGAATTTCTAAACACTTCTACCACATGGTTTAAAATTTAAAACTGAATAGCCCTTAGTGTATGTGACTGTATGGATCAATAAGATTATTTTGCGTTAATGGTTGTCTTTAAGCTGAAAGTATCCTAGGTATGTCAATTTAATTAATGTCTTAAAGTCAAGAGGACTTCCTCAATATCTGAGGACACAGAATGTCAACGGATTACCTGCAATGTAACGTTAAAAGTCATAGGAAGTGAAAGTTATAATACTCCTCGCTTGAAGACCTTTTACAAAGCAGTTAAGTAATTTTATCATTATGATATTAAAAAGACTCTCTCTGCCTAGTCTTTTCCTCAACTATGTCGGGGTCAGCCTGCAGTCTAACCGGATGTATCTGAATCCTGTATTTTACATAGAGCGGCTGTTAATCTGACCACCACAACCCAGTTACTGGGTAACACGATAGCCCTTGGTAAGACTGGTTGTCAGACTTTCTGGCTTCTGAATACCCGTAACGACTGTCAAAGATCTAAGAATGACAGCTGGGAACTACGGCTAAAGGCTTCCACAGTCAGGTGCGACGCGTCTCTTGTATAACAATTTCTAGGAAGTTTTCAAAGAAGTTGTTCTACAAGAGTCGTGTCGCGCACGTTTTCGGGAATTAAATGTGTTCTCCGAGGCACGGAGGGGTATCGGATCTGACTCGTATTATTTGGAAAAGTTTTCCTACCGTATATAATTGTGGGTTTTTTAATCGTTATTATTTATTAATAAGTTATTTATTAATAAGTAATCGAAAAACCTGTTTGCAAGCGAAACCTTGTCTTTCGAAGACATCATTTGAGAGGACGAGGTTTTGCTCTCTGATGAAATTGGGTTACAGAGCTTATTGAAACTAATTGAAGTGACTATCTAAGGGTAGGTTTTCTTTTTGCGGCAAAGCCGACAAATGCTTAACTTTACTTAGACAAAAGGAAAGACCAAGAAAACCTAAGCTAGCAAAGGAAAGAACAAGACTAAAACAAATCAGACGAAAGGACTGAAAATCTATCAACCCTTTGCAGCTTTAGTGAACAGCGAAGGACAAAAGTTTAGTTTCTCTTTGTCTAAAATTCAAACTAACACGTTGCCAACCAGGTATTACATTTAAAACAACTACATAAAGGTTACAGAATTAAAAGTGTTACATTTTGAATTGAACAGAATCAAATTTACAAGTGTTTTTCTAAAACACAAAAGTGTAACAATAATATACCTGTAACTAACAACGCCACGTCTGTGCCCGCCGCGCGTTGTTGCGGTACCTTGCAATTATAGTATAATATTTACACTTATTAAAACATAAAGTTTACACTTTGATACTATAACATATTTGTGTCTGTTACATTTATAAAGGTTTTTTACAGTTTTTACAATGATTACGGATACCGTTTGAGTTTCTGTTGCCAACAACCGATCTATAGTGTAAAAATCTCACCGCGAAAACTCAGGTGAAGTAAGCTGTCTAAAGGGTCCCAGGTATTCACGCATCAGTTGGAATGACAGCTTAGTTCAAGTTAACTTCACCCAAGTATTCACGGTAAGATTTTTACAGGACAGACAGGCAGGACTTGTTTTCTGCTCTCGCTCCGTCACAAAAAGATCGTTAAGCGTTATAAAATATATCTGACAAGCCCTCGTTGCCTAGAAAACCCTCTTTAATAATTCTACGTATTTTACTCTTGAGTGGCTTGGACCATCAATGGGCGTAATGGGTCCTTTCAAGTTGCCAAACGGGTCTTTAGTCAGGGTGTAATTGCGTTGTGAAAGCTTGCTAAAACATCAAATATAACTTCGCTTTGACCGAGGCTTAGTTACTGACAGATGATGGGACGCTTCAGGGATTTTCTTCCATCTAGAGATAAATGTGGTCCTTGAAAAATTCAACCGATTGATGAAGTTTGTGCTTTTGCCAATTCTTCTAAAACTACGGAGCGTTTAGTTGATCGTGTTAAAAATATTTCGCGACTTTTAGAAACAATTTCCATGAAGTATTCGCGTCGCGACTGTTAGTGGGAGCCTTATACCAGAACGTATGTTCATCTGTGGAGCTGTGCTAATAGCTTCACGAACAATCCAGATTGTCACAATGCCTTTTTAAAATGTTATAACGCCCAATTCCTCATTTAACCGATCCATCAAAAATGTTTTGTGTTTAATAAAACAGTTATTTAATTGTATACTATTAAAACTGATAAACAATCTACTAATTTAATGACAATAAAATACTTAGGAAGGTACAGTATTCAAATATTATAATAGTAGATTATTACAATTGTTTATGTTAACTTAAGAAAAGTTGATCAACTGTAAGAAACTAAGCAGTGTAAACTGATAACTGGTTTTCTAATCGCCTCCGGATTATTGAGGTCTAAAGTTCGTTTGCTATTTCGAGAAAAGTTGTTCTTATATTGCGTTCTATTATAAAAATATTCAGTAGGATCTGGGGCCGAAAAATGGCAGTAGATCCCTTAAGTTACGGGAATTTATACCATCATTTTCGAACCGATGACCTTGTGAAGGCCGCAGGAATCCGCTGGATAAGAGAAAAGTCTCGTACACACTGGCGTGACGCCACAGCGAAACACAAAGGCACTACGTGTCGCGCGACGAGCGGTGCCTTTGTGTCGCGCTGTTGCGTCGCGCCTGTTTGCGGGAGCCTTAACACAGGACCGGTCGATATGGTGACACTGTCTTGCGGGAGGCCTATGTCCAGCAGAGGACGTGTTTCGGTTGAAATGATGATGATACCATCATCGGTGTCATGCGACATTTTCGCCTATATATTCACAGTAGCCAAAGAAAATCTTTTTATTATGTATATGCTCGATCTCGGTATCTCTAAATGTCCAATATCCTTCAAACAACATGTACACAAACATATTCCTAACAATCTCAACATCAATGTTGATTCAGATCAAAGGGACTTTGGAAAGATATCAAGAGCCTTTTGCGAATTTCATTCGGGAGCGAATCATGTCAGTCTTCGCAAATACGCAGAATTTAATTAAATGAATTTGATTACGCTGTTCAAAGAATGATTTTCAGCCATCCAATGAAACAAACAGACGACCTGAATGATGAAGGGCTTGCCGCTCGATTTCAGAAAGCAAACTTGGCTGAACATCTAACAGATTATGTATAGATACCAAAAACGTTGATGTCAATTGAAATCGAAAGTTCAGCCCAAATTTGGCAAGCATTTGGGTCTATGGCCGCTAAGCATGTCAACTATCAGCGTGATAGAGCATTTTGTTCACTTATGCTGAAGAAATTTTACTTCTTCACATAAAACAGGTTTGACCTCATGAAACATAAGCTTAGTCAGCCTATAATGTTCCCACTGCTGGGACACAACCCTCCTCTCTGTGAGAGGGGGTGGGCTGTAATCCACCACGCGGGCCCAGTGCGGGTTGTTGGACGTCACTTGTCTTTGAACTTTCGGTTCTATGACATGCCGGCATCATCAAGATGTTTTCCTACACCGTTCTGTTTGGCCTTAACTGGGATTTTCATGCCTAAATTCTAAGCAAATCGAACAAAAATCGAAGTTATTGTAAGGGTTAAAACATCACTCATCATTGTCTCCGCCTCCTTTTCTCTCTTTTATAGCATAGTTAGGATAATAACCGACTATTGATACCTACGAAGCGAATCTCTGACGTCAGAACAACAGCCTATAAAAATAATTGGTTGTTCAAAAATGGATTATTTTATTGTTCATTGTGTTTTTTAAGAGCATAGGACGAATGAGGTATGTGGTAAAGAAAGTCGCCAATAATGTGTTAAGTGATTTGGAACACCATGATGATTTGAAATAGGCGGAAGCTTTAATGTTTTTTTTTGTCATTGTTGACCGAGACTGTACGGGCATCAAAGCAGGCAGACTGAACAGAAAAGGGATCAGATGAAAAGGCAGAATCAAAATGAGATGCATAGCTCTTCTGATGATAAAAAAACAAACGACACTTGCAAAATTTTCGGGCAATGGAGCGAAAAGTGATGACGTCACAATAACGCCATAGCGGAATAAAGAGGTAACTTTAAAACGGCGAACAGCGACCGACCGTTTCAGCACGGAACAGAATAATATCTTAGTGGTTTGAGATTCGAGACATGATCTTCTTGTCCTTGTCCAATATTAATTGAGGTCAGGGCAACGCTTTTTTCTTCTTCAATCGAATAATGCTTACATACTAACTCGTACTTTCAAGACGGCTGTTCCTTGTTAAACCCTCATTGTATTTTTTTATGATTTAAAAAGCCGATTCTAATGGAACTGGTTTATAACAGGCCAGCAGCCTTAAATACTTATGGAATTGAACCAATGGTAGGTAATGTTATGTGTAGCACCATGTATTTTCGTACAAAAGCAAAATCTAATATATAAAATTCTCGTGTCACAGTTTTCGTTGCCATACTCCTCCGAAACGGCTTGACCGATTTTGATGAAATTTTGTGTGCATATCGGGTAGGTCTGAGAATCGGCCAGCTATTTTTCAAAAAAAAAAAAAATGCAAAAAAAAGTTTGCGGGGTCAGCTAGTATTATTATAAAATCCTTCACAATTTTTTTTAAACATATTTTATTTCGTATAAAATACAATAACATAGTCGATTCAATCACTAATCTGTTTAAAAGATAAATCAATTTTCACTACTTGACCACATTGTGCACATTATCATTTTTTTTATAGATGCTAAATCAAAATAACCAGTGCTATAATTTCATTATAGTTGTTTTTACTTACCCGGGATTACTTATTTATTCAGAAAGGAATGTCCATATGAAGGCTCCCGCCAAACGGCGAGACGCCACAGCGCGACACAAAGGCACCGCACGCCGCGCGACACGCGGTGCCTTTCTTCTTCGTTCTTTCATGGGAATCCGATTATCCGATCTCTGCGATCTCTGCGTCATCACATGGCCATACCAAGACAATCTTTTCCTTTTCAATAAAGTGGCGTCAGACAAGAGCAAAAAAGATGGTGTGTACTTATGACCCGTGACCCCACGATACAAGTGAAAACTTACGACTGGAGCCGAGTATACGCGATTCAGCGTCGCCGACCTGCTGGAGCCAAGTCTGTGAGCCGATCAGTATAGGTACCCATTCAGCGTCACCACAACGAGCGTACAGTTTCCTTCACTGTTCAAAAACAGCGCAAATAGCGCTGAGTGAGAAGTTTTCACTTAGAAAACAGGGGTTTAAAGGCCGCCGCATTTAGATTTCGCTCCATTCTGAAACAAGCAGCCACGACACGATTGCGAGGCTGCGACCTTGGACTCCTGTATTTCAATTACTAGTTCGATGAAATGTTATTTGAATATTTCCGTTTCAAGTTCTGTGACAGGTTCCCGATATTGGATATTGACATGGGTTCATTGAAAATTTCAGCATATTTCAAAAGGTTAATAAGACATTTCTGGTTGGTTGGCTATCAGCTTTATTGACGATATTTCCGTTGAAACTTGTAACGGTTAAATGTTATTAAGTACATAGGTACTAATACATAATGCAATACCAACTGATCCTGATTTAAGGCTCCCACAAACACGCGCTACGCCACAGCCCAACACAAAGGAGCCGCGTGTCGCGCGACTAACGGTGCCTTTGTGTTGCGCTGTGGCGTCGCGCCTGTGTGCGGGGAGCCTTCAACTTTTTCGCATCTTTTGTGTACTTACTCACCACTCGTTTTGAGCGTGATAAGAAACCAGGTAATACCATATCGAAGAACGCATAACGCATGCAGCATATTTGTATGATAGGTATTATAAACTAAAAGTATTCGTTGGAATCCATATTTATCTTTAAGTACTAATTATAAAAAGGTATTTGTTTGTTTGTAAGTTTGTATGTATGGAGTTATCTCTGGAACTATATGTCGGATTTAAAAAATTATTTTGTCATTTGTTAGCCCAATTCTTAAGGAAGGCTATAGACTATTTAACATCACGCTAGGACGCTTAGCAGCCGAGCAAAAAGAAAAAAACGAAGTGATAGCGCGGGCAAGAGATGCGACGCGACGGGGTGGGTAAGGGGAACAAGAAATTTCACGCAGACGAAGTCCCGGGCAGAACCTAGTAATAATAAAAATGCAAAAGTAAAACTGTCTGTCACCTTTTCATGCTTTAATGGCTGAACGGATTGGATACAATTTGGCACACGGATAGACCAAGCCCTACGTTAGGACAAGGTCTATCTTATATCATGGATATGGATACTTTTTGGACTGCCTCGTTGGTCTAGTGGTCGCAAGAGCTACTGCTGAGCATGAGGTCCTGGGTTCGAGTACCAGGTCGGGCAAAGTGTTATTGGGTTTTTCTATCTAGAATTTCTCAGTACCAGCCCGGAGTCTGGATGTGTGCCCGGTTGATGGCAATAGGCTCGCCCCCTATTACATGGGACTTAAACATAACTGGCGAAATGTGGGTGTACTATAGGTACACCTCTGCCTTACCCTTCTAGGATTACAGGCGTGATGTTATGTGGATACTTTTTGTCCCTGTTATTACGTTCCCGTGGGATTATTTCCGAACTCCACGCAGCCGTAGCCACAAACAAAACCTAGTTGTTCTATAGTTTAAGCCATTGATTTTTTAAATCTATGGAAAAGGGTGCATCTGTTGCAAATCGGACACACCTATCAGAATATAAGGTTTTGTGGGGCATAGTTTTACGTATAAGAGCCCAAAAAAAAAAGAGTAACATAATTATAAATACAGCCAAACCCTGGATTTGCTATGCAATTGTTAACTTAACCAATGTTTGTTTGTTAATTAGCGGTCTGGCCTCAGCCATCTTGGTATTCAAATATTTACATAGCCAAACCTTACAACAACTACATTCCCCACAGGGTTCCACACTGCGCTTAATTTGTTTAACGCTCATGTAATAGAGGGAGTCATAAACCAGGAACAGATCTTAAATCAGGCCCACTACTGAGAAATTTCTTATGGAAAGACCAATAATATTTTGACCAACCTAGAGATTGAACCCCCATTCCCGTCATTAGTGACACTTGCAACCATGAGACTAGATGTATAAGGCTGCATTTCTACCAGGGATGTGCTATGCAACTATGCAGCGAGGATGTGAAAGATAAGCTACGAAACTTTGTGACCGTTTCTACTAATGCTCAGGTGGTAGCGGAGCGAGTAAGATGTGCTGTGAAGATGCGCCGCCGCCAGGTAGCTATGCGAGTAGGACTTTTTTGCTCTACAGATAGCTACACTACTCGCGCATCCATTGCTCCCATCCATAGCAAACAACAACTCAGGCCGCGAAGTATCACGAACTCGCAGTGGTGGATTTACCAGCAGGCTGAGTGGGCTGGAGCCTAAGGCGGCAGATTTGACAGGCGGCAAATTTGTAGCCATCACCTTTTTTTTAATGTCTTTCAGAAATTAAAAAGATTCATAGTCATATACCTAAATGTTATGAGGTCTACACAAATAATTCAACATGTTATAATATGTTTCACCACTTAGATACATTTTTGAAAAAGAAAAAAGGATTGTATAGGCGCATTATCTTGCTCTTAATAGGGAATAAGGCATACACAAGTTTGCAAAAAAATCAAAAATGAGTTTTTTTTTATTGAAATAGGTATGTACTACTCGGGCGAGTTAACTTGGCACCTAGCTCGAATAACGTTAAAAAATATATAATAATTATTATAAAATATATTTTGTTTAACAATTTTATATTACACCATACTTTGACATATTAAGTTCCTAAACATTGGCTATTAATATTTATATTTATAAACCATATTAAATGTCTAATAGTTCCGAGCCCAGGTGCCAAGTTAACTCGCCCGAGTAGTAAGTATGTAACTAATATGTGGCATGTAAATCTATGCAGGGATTTTCGTACTCGCTGTTGCAATAAAGAACCAAGTGTAGCTAAGTACTACTCTTAAGGTTCTATAAATTGTCTGTATAAGTCGACCACGTAACTCCTATTTCTGTATGAACGGTCGACATAAAATCTAACTTACCCGCAGCGGGGTGCTGAAATTTTCGAGTTCGCTTCGCTCGCTCTGGCAGTGTAGATTGCAGATCTTATTTACAATCTACACTGCAATAGAGTAAGGGGGATGATGACAATTTTTTATTTTTATCTCAAAACAATGTTTATTTCCAAATAGTGCAAATAGTATTACAAAAAGTGTAAAAGCTTAAAAAACTGCCAAGTTATAAACGTTTGAAAGTAAGTGTTAGACTAGGACAGCACTATCGTAGAAGTGACGTCACGACTACGTAACTTCATACTAGCGCCGTTCATTGTCCATACCGCGCGACAAGGACCTGAATAATCCCCTCCAAAAACTTTTAAAGCGTGTATCTTCTTCATTTTTACATCGATTTTTTTTTTTTTCGATTATTTCATTTATACTATGCTCTCTTTGAAATTACATTGTTTGTACGAACATTTTTAATAGTAGTCATCATCCCAATTCAAAAGAATAGCTATACTATCCAAAGCGGGGTGTTAAAAATTTTAAGCTCGTCTAGAGCAGCCTAGGTACTTCTAATTCTTAACCTTTTGTAATAAGTCGAAAAAGTAAGTTGTAGTAACTGCCTGTTTCTGTATGAATACCCAAAACAAAATTTGCAAAAGGCACATTTTCGAGCTCGCTGGAATCGCTCTTGCATCTTGACTTTTTTGTAAAAGCTACCGCTAAACGGAATCCGTAAACGGCGTTATGTGTAGGTGAAGATGTACCTACCTGAGAATAGACCTGCCGGATCCAATACATTTAAAACAACCTTTTCAAACCTGCAAGATTTCCCAAAAAACTTGGCATCTTTGTGTATTTAAGGGGCCAAAAGGCACATATTTAGATTTCGCTCCATTCGAACCATAACTGGTCGAAATTTATTTCTGATATCCATCCACCGTCCGTTGCCTTTTAATTAAATTTTAATTAATGTAAAATTATATACCGATGCACATTTTTAATTTTGTTACATATATTCTCTGATGCAGAGCTGGACCCTTGTAAAAATAATCAAGGAACTGACACTTGTAGAGGTCGGTAGGGGCGGCAAAATTTGAATAGCCTACTGGCGGCAAATGTGTAAATCCGCCACTGCTCACTCGCTTCTCGTTCGGGCCCTCACTATGCCCAGCTCGACCCTTGTAAAAATAATCAAGGAACTGACACTTGTAGAGGTCGGTAGGGGCGGCGAAATTTGAATAGCCTACTGGTGGCAAATGTGTAAATCCGCCACTGCTCACTCGCTTCTCGTTCGGGCCCTCACTATGCCCAATGCTCTTCTGTCATCAACACCGGAATGCGACTTGTTTGCCGGGAGATGGAAAGATGTGTGTCGTGAATTAAGATTTTGTGAGAGAAGGTGGATGAAAGATAATAATTAGTGTTTTAGTGTATAAATGATGTTTAATTTTTATTTCACTTGATTGCATTCTGTTATGTCGTTAATTTTATTTTTTAGTTGTGTATTTTTTTAAATTGTTTATTGTATTGCTCTGCTTAATGCCTTGGGATTACATTCTGTAACACAACTGTACAGAATATAATGCTAAAAACTAAAATAAAAAAATAGCACGCAGCCATAGCATGCATCCTTCCATATAAAAAAACATAGCTTAGTTAAACGAGTTTCCACCAGTGCTATGCTATGTAGATCAATGAATATGATGGTGGATGTCAAACGCATCCATAGCAATGTGTTATAGTGCAGCACATCTCTCGTTGAAAAGCAGCATAAGGAAGTCACTATTGTAATATTGTTCCAGCAAATGACATAATCATCGGTAAACCATTTGTAGGCTATTGTATATCTAAATACAGCCAGTAGCTAGTAGTAGTAATATATACTCCTGGACTTCTAAACCGAGCCATCAAGCATTAGGGACAATGACAATTTTTTATTACTAATTAACTGAAAAAAAAATTGTGCAAACAATAATATGAAAAGTGTAAAAGCTTAAAAAATTGCAAGTTATAAACATTTGAAAATATGTGTTAGATATGGAAAGCAGTATCGTAGAAGTGATGTCACGACTATGTAACTTTACACTAGCGCCATACATTGTCCGTACCAAGCGACAAAGATGGGAATAATCCCCTCCAGAAACTTTTAAGTGTATAGCTTCTTCATATTCACATTGATTAAACAGATTTTTCGATTATATCATTTTTAATATGCCATCTTTGAAATTACATAATTTTTTCAAACATTTTAATATTTGGCATCCCTTTTCCATGAAAGGTATAAAGGACTATATCATGAAAACAACAATAAAACAAACAAAAAATTTGAAGCTCACACACTTGTTTCACATTTGAATACATAAATGGTTGTCCATTTAAAAAGTCATAGATCTTTACAAAAAAATTGTAGGGCAGCTAGATTTAACAGTACAGAAGTGAAGAAGCAATATATATATTTATATTTACTTTCTATGTCTATCATGGACATCACTAAATTGGTGAAGGATAAAATAGTGAGGAAACATTGATTTTACAGTCAATATAAGCCTGAAATTGCCAACCCACCTTGAGCTAGCGTGGTGATCAATGCTGATGCCTTCTCTGTATGTGAAGAAGCCTTTGTCTTGCAGTAGAACAATAATAGGCTGGTACTCATGATAGAAGCAGTAAGCAGTGTTTACATTAAGTTTTAATAACTAGCTCCATTGTGTCTGTGATTACAGAGTCATGTGGGATAATAATGATAACAATAAAATGTATTTTTCTTTATTGCCCCATGGAAATTATTGTGAAGGTATAAAAAAACGAGGTTTATTTATCAACCTGGAAAAACGTATTTTATTTTTTAGATTATAATATGTTGTTCCTAGGTGGGCCACTGTGGTGAAGTAGGTCACAACACCTAATTATTTTTTTCCAATGCCATCATTCATAGCCATGGATAAGAGGATATATTAAGTTATGGAGCTAATTTATATACCCACCCCAGTATTGACAGTATCTTGCAGACCAGCTTTATTTGTAAATACCTATCCCTATTCTGTTCTAATTATAAAAAGTAGAGATCAAATAATTATATGCATTTTACAATAATATGCAGAATTCGGTAGTGCATAATGTTTTACAATTTTATTATGTTTTGAGCTTGTTTTAATTCATCATTTCTGCAAGACTATGTAAAAGATATTTAGGTCTGATAACTAAAAATATTTGCTGTTTGTCAAACAGCTGCCAATTTCACAGATTGTAAATATCGTAAAGATCAATATCATCAGTTTATCAGTCTACCAAACACACATACACATTACATTGTATTAATTAGAGAATTATACTCACAGAACATCGGCACTTTGTTTCAACTCTTCTGTCTTCAAGATCCGATTGTCGAACAGTTCCGGTCCATTTTTTCTGCATGAGTAATACTTTTCTATACATGCTTTCGTCTTGTCCATTTCCCCGTAACATGCATTATAAAACAACACTAATTGTTTATCAGTTAAATCCTTAGGCACATATTTTGATTTATCCAATTTCTGCGTCCAGTAGCGTAGCTCGTTTATATCCTCCTGGGAAAATTTATCCATAGCTGCTGTCACCTCATTATAATTGAACTCTAAATCCACTTGCATCTTTACGCTTTTTGAATCTATTTTTATCGTAAATCCTATACGAGTTTGTTTATGTTCAACATACACCCAACCTCGAACGCGATAAATTGACAACTAATGAAAAAATAAAACAATTAAAATGATAGGTCTCTAACAATGTTGCCGTTATAAAAAATATTATTTCTACCAAGTATGTTCAACCATATACTAGATTTTTTTCAGACTTATCTGTAAAATCACTAAATACTAAGTTTTTTTGTGGCTGAACCAGCTGAACCATAGTGATTACCGGAACCTTCGCGACTTAATTTGAACGTCAGAGCAGTAAAACTTTAAATACAAGTGGATTATCATTTTCTCAGATATCTCAGTGTAATTGTAAATTAAAAACATGGATTCTGAGACCTCGTCGTAAGTTATACTATTTAATTATTCAAGTAAACGTGATTTCCGTACATAATTTATAATGTGGTTTCTTTCACAGAGTAACTAACCTTGTTATAATCACTAGAAGAGATCGGTATAAATTATTCTGCAGGACATATTGGAGAACATTGGTTATTTTGATTGTTCCAATCATATTATCACCGGTTACATTTTTCAGTGATAAAATTGTTAGTACCTGAGTTTATCGATCAAATTATTCAAGGGCGTCCGAAGGGGTTTTGGAACTACCTTTATAAAATAATGTTAGACCGGTCGGGTGTCCCTAAGGATAGGACACAATAATTAACAGCCTCCTCTAAAACAAAAGGAATTTATCATAGTCTACACTTTTGGTAATATTTTCAACTAAAAAAATAAATGCGTAAATAAACTACTTACTTAAAATTTAGATAAATGACCAGTCTCACGGTCTCTAGCGCAGCGAGACCAATCATTTATCTAAGTAAAATTTACTTTGTTCGTTCAAAAATTTCTATTGATATACGACCATCCGCTTCATCAGTTATTTGACAATATAATAAAAAATTCATTGGTGATGTTTTTTTTTCTGCAAAATGTACAAAGTTTCGTTAATGGCCACCGAAAAATACAAAGAAGTCAATTTGGTCCTTCAACTTTGGCTTTTCAACACAGTGATTACGGGAAATGTGTGAAAAGTCGACTCCAACACAGTTTTGGTTCTACCTATAGCTCGTCACAGACGTAGCTATAATATATATTAATATATCGAGATATATATTATAGTATAGCAAACTACCACACACAAGAACTATACTATAATATATATTTTGCCCTAGCCTCGCCTTTGCAAACGCACGGTTTTAAAGGCCAAAATATTCCGAGATATAAATTTCGACATATTTTGGTGACGTCATAGAAATATATATTATAGCTGCGTGTGCGGTCAATCGAAATTGTGTATAGAAAATATGTCGTAATATGCCTTGCTATGATTCATATTAATATATATTATAGCTAGTTATTACGACTTTGGTGCCGATTCTCTTGTACACCGAACTAACCTATACCTAAAATTCCTTAGTAATTTGGCTATGAGAATCTCACAGTAATTCTGCAAAAAAAAGTCTCTAAATTCAAAATAGTTTTGACACAACTAAAATCGAATTCGACAATCGCGACACCACATGGTTACTTATTCTTTTCTTTTGGCTTCGCAACGTGGTACTTGTTTGCCCTACCCCGTGAATTATTTTAGAGCCGGAGTCGCGCAACGAGGGGGCAACCTCGACGTTACTTTACTTTTTGCATGGAAAATATGAAACATTAATACCTACATGTTGATAATCAAATAAAAAAATAAAAAAAAATAAAGGGAATCAAAATAAATAAATCAGCAAACAATACAATTAGTACCTTCTCTCCGACACTGGTACAGCAACATGTCTGCTGGAACAATGCCGGATGAAGGGGCAATCTAGCCTGCCCGCAATCATCGCCAGTACGATATTAGGGCTAACCCGTACCCTGCGCACCAAGAACGCGGCGCGTTTGCGCATGGTCGCGTGAAATCAGTCGGTGGTCGGTGCGCGCCTCTGCGAACATACCCGAGGCGCTACAGTATCGGGGTAGCCCCATCACTGGCCAGAACGCGTTATTGTACTGGACGCGGATGGCGCTGTAACTTCTGTTAGAGTAGTGAGCCCACAGACTGCAGGAGTACAGCGATGTACAGTACGCCCTAAAGGTCTTAACCTCATTCGAGCACCGCGCAAATCGCTGGGCGATCATTTTCGCTCTTACAGACAACGCACTCCGCTCCCGTTCCATGTCAGCGTTATCTCTTAGGTCGACAGTCAAAACATGACCCAAGTATGTAAACTGGTCAACCCATTCCAAAGTTCCAGTTTAGAGTAGAGGCATTTGTGACAAGAGAATCGGCACCAGTTTGTCTTTAATTGAACCTAAATTGGTAGGTACTTGGTTACCTACTGGTACTACTGTCACTGTACTTTTGGAGATAGAGCCTTTACAATAGAATTATTATATTATTATTATTATATTATTATTACATTAGAATTTAGGTACAAACACGTTTATACGAAAAATCAAAGAACTACATTCTAGTACGTTTAAAAAAAGTAAAATTAAAATCAACATTAAAAAAACTGGCCGATCTAAATGGCTAACGAAAGGAATAAGGATATCCAGCAAAATGAAGCGATTACTAAATTTTATAAATAAGGCTAAGTGTGACACATCGTTATTAAAATATCGTGAACAGTATCTTAGAACTTATAAAAAGGGTAATTAGGAACGCTAAAAAAAAGGATGTAACTAATCAAATAAATAAAGCAGCTAACTCTAGCAAAGAAATTTGGAAAATTGTCAATAAAACTCGTAAAAAAATGGACAATAATTTCGGTATTGATAATATATTACTTGAACATAATAATAAAATAATTTGTAACCCTACAGACATTGCTAACATTTTTGCGGAAACGTTTGACAACAGTAAAGGTGTAAACACAGGTAATCCAGAACTGGCTAAGAAGCATTTAATTGAAAATACTGACAGAATTGATAAGTCTATGGTATTTGATCCCGTCATGCCGTTAGAGATTTATAAAATGGTAATGGGTATGGAGAGTAAAAAGTCATTTGGACACGATGAAATACCGCTGGGAGTAATAAAAGATAATATAGACATACTGGCACATCCAATATCTGAAATAATAAATAACTGCGCGAATGAAGGCGTCTTTCCTGACCAATTTAAGTTAGCCAGAGTTCTACCACTATTTAAGAAAGGTGTTAAAACAGATCCAGACAATTACAGGCCCATTTCATTGTTACCGGTTCTATCCAAACTTTTTGAAAAAGTGATCAAATCTAGGCTTGTAAGACATTTGAGCAGTCTAAAAATTATAAACCGTAATCAGTTTGGATACCAAAAAACTAAAGGGACACTAGATGCAATAGACTCGTTAGTTAATAACGTAGTAAATAAGCTGAACAACAAACTTAAAGTTGCTGGCTTATTCCTAGACTTAAGTTCTGCATTTGATACTGTAGAACATTGCATTCTAATGGATAAGTTAGAGCATTACGGCGTTGAAGAAAATGTTTTAAAACTTTTTAGTTCTTATTTAACCAATAGGAAACAGTACGTTGAAATTAAATCACTTCATGAATGTGTGGAAGAAATTCATAAGTCGAAATCTTTTACTGTAACTAGAGGTGTTCCGCAGGGTTCGGTGTTGGGCCCCCTTTTCTTTATAATATTTCTTAACGATATTACTGAATACATTAACAACATTTTACCGGATGCGGACTTGATAATATTTGCGGACGATACGAGTGTTGTTATAGCTTCTGACAATATGGAGACCTTAAAATATAAATTAAATGCATTGATAGCTGCTTGTGAAAGCTGGTTCTCTATGAATAATCTTAAGTTAAATGTAAGTAAAACAAAATGTATGATATTTAAATCTACAGTTAAGAACAAAGCTTTAGTAGACGTAGAATCCTTAGGCAGGAAAATTGACACTGTAGAAAGTTTAAAATTTTTGGGGGTACAAATTGATTCTTTGCTTAATTGGAAGCCAGAACTAGAATCAATGACGAATACAATAAGTAGTGCGTGTTACGCTATCAGATCTCTCAGAGATATTTTATCTATTAGTCAACTTCGTACCGTCTATTTTGCACTAGTTGAATCTAAACTTAGATATAGCATTAAATTTTGGGGAAACAGCTATAAATATAATACTAAGGCAGCCTTTACTATACAAAAGCGAGCATTAAGAACCATGCTTCGTTTAAACCAGTTAGAATCATGTAAAGAGTATTTTATTAAACATAGAATTTTAACGGTACCATGTCTTTATATTTTAGTTCTCCTTACTCATTTACACAAAAACTTAAACGAGTTTGAAACAGACGATGAAAGAAAAAATAGAGTAAGTACTCGCAGAAAAGATCTTCCTACTCTTCTGCGGGCAAAGCTTAATGTT